>CM057338.1:5003846-6229183 GCA_030015575.1 Agapanthus africanus | reverse complement strand
ATGAGATGTGGACTGGGAAGAAACCCTGTCTTAACTATCTTAAGGTATGGGGATGTCCAGCTTTTGTAAAAAAGCAGCATGCGGACAAACTTGAGGCACGTTCGGTACAGTGTAAGTTTGTGGGATACCCAAGGAACTCCAGGGGGTATCTTTTCTATTCCGCTGAGGAGCAAAAGGTCTTTGTTTCTCAGCATGCCCGCTTCTTGGAAACTGAGTTTTTAGAAACCCCCAGATAAGTGGGAACACAATAGAACTGGAAGAGGTTCCAGAACCACAGACTGTTACTGAAAGCTTAGTGGAACCAGAGGGTTCAACAGAACAGGACATTCCTATGCCGCTCCGCAGGAGTAGTAGGCAGTCTCATCCGCCCGAGAGATACTGCGGTTTTCTCATAGACGGGGATAGAGAGGATTGCATCATAGATTATGATGAGCCTACTAGCTTCCAGCAGGCCGTTCAGAGCGTTGACTCAGTGAAATGGCTGGATGCAATGAGGACCGAAATGGAGTCCATGTACACCAACAAAGTATGGACGTTGGACATTGCTCCAGACGGGGTAAAACCCGTAGGATGCAAGTGGATCTTCAAAAGGAAGATTGGTGTAGATGGACAGGGTTGAGACCTATAAAGCTAGGCTGGTAGCAAAGGGTTTTCGTCAAAGACCTGGCTTGGACTACGACGAAACCTTTTCTCCAGTAGCCATGCTGAAATCCATTCGGATCCTTCTTGCCATTGCTGCCTTCCACGATTATGAGATCTGGCAAATGGACGTAAAGACAGCTTTTCTAAATGGAAATTTAGAGGAGTGTGTCTATATGGACCAGCCAGAGGGTTTCATTCAGAGTGGGAGCAGCGGAAAGGTGTGCAAGTTGCTTAAGTCCATCTATGGACTAAAGCAGGCATCGCGGAGTTGGAACATCTGCTTTGATGAGACAGTCAAAGAATTTGGCTTTATCAAAAATCCAGATGAACCATGCATCTATAGTAGATTTGTAGCGAGAACTGTAGTATTCCTCGTTTTATACGTGGATGACATTCTCTTGATAGGAAATGACATTCCTATGCTACAATCTGTCAAGGGGTTCTTGTCACAAAGGTTCTCCATGAAAGACCTGGGTGATGCCTCATACATCCTGGGGATCCGGATCCATCGTGATAGATCCAAGAGGATATTGGGACTTTCTCAGTCCAGGTACATCGACACCATAGTGAAAAGATTCAGTATGGAAGATTCCAAGCGCGGTAACCTACCGGCTTGTCACGGGATCACCCTCTCTAAAGAGATGTCTCCCAAGACTGATTTGGAGAGGGATCGCATGTCTATTATACCCTACGCTTCTGCGGTAGGCTCTATAATGTATGCGATGTTGTGTACCAGACCGGATGTAGCTTATGCACTGAGTGTAGTAAGCCGGTATCAGTCAAACCCTGGGGAGAAACACTGGATAGCAGTAAAGAACATTCTCAAGTACCTGAGAAGGACTAAGGAGATGTTCTTGGTGTATGGCGGAAAAGACCTCCAGATCGAGGCCTTTGCTGACTCCAGCTTCCAGAGTGACAAGGATGATTCCAAGTCCATGTCGGGTTTTGTCTTCACCCTCAATGGAGGGGCGGTGTGTTGGAAGAGTTCCAAACAGGAAACCGTTGCAGACTCGACGATGGAAGCGGAATACATCGCTGCATCTGATGCGCAAAAGAAGCTGTCTGGATGAGGAAGTTCTTGAAAGAACTTCAGGTGGTTCCGTCCATTGTTGACCCAATACCTCTGTATTGCGACAACAACGGGGCTATAGCTTTAGCGAAGGAACCCAGGTCCCATCAGAGATCCAGGCACATCTTGAGGCGGTATCACCTGATCAGGGAGATCGTGGATCGCAAGGAGATCGAGGTTCGGAGGGTTGCTTCAGAAGAGAACACTGCAGATCCATTCACCAAGGCCCTACCCCAGACTCAGTTCGAGCGGCTGATCGAGATGATAGGTCTTCGATACGCCAGTACATGGCCTTAGTGCAAGTGGGAGATTGTTAGTGTATATGCCCTAGAGGCCATTACTGTATCATACTAGTTTGTATATTACTTAATGGATGCTTGGGATATTCACCTTGTATATACAATCTTGCTCAAAATAGTAGTATGCTACTTGGTTTGTTTCTACTTCAATGTGTACTTGTGTTTATTTCAGTATATCACTTATACGCATTAGTGGAGCCCTTAGGATCTTTGCTTGATTACCAGCGTTGTGATGGCAGTCACACAAGTGGGGGCTGGGTAATCTATAGGCACATCCTTATACAGGTCCCTAGTCGCAGGACTATCGAGACGGGGCATCGATACTCCGGAGTAGACTAGCGTATGCGCTTCTCATCCCAGTGTGGGAGATGGTCTGTCCCACAGCCATCAGTACGTCATACTGGAGATAGTATACGGGTGCTCGTTGGGTTACGAGTACACTGGACAGGACTCGTAGGGAACTGACAGGTTGGTATTATACCTATCGTCAGTTATCAGTTCCCAGGTGACATGAGTACAGCTTAGTCCGCTGACTTGACACTGGCACTTCGCCTCGAGTGTGTTCCCACTGCACTTTGATCACTACCCTACCACGGCTCAAAGGAGTCGTGCAAACAGGTGGTGGTTGGGTGCAGTCCCGAAGCACTTGGAGGCAGTGACGGTTAGACAGGATTCGTCTCTCCCGGTATTGGGGGTTGACATCGCGCTGTGTCTAGGAGAGCCATTACACGAGTAGTCCCTGGCCAGGGCAAACGAGATATACTGGTAGGTTTCCAGTGTTATCTCAGGGTGTTTTGGGCTTCGCTCCGGCACGACTTGTACCGCTATTGGGGGACTGACGTTTACCACCCCCTAGGCCCGCCATGCGATGTATCAGACGAACAGACCGGACTGTACGGAGACTGTCACATTCAGACTCAGTAGGAGTTCAGATGGGGTTTCACCTCGTCAGCCTTCTTGTCGGCATCTACCTGGGGGACCGTTACGCACAGCTAGTGCCGCTTGCGGTCTGTGGTTAAACCCACTGCCAGCGTAGTGTCGAGTCTTTAGAGTCCCACACAGAGGGTATTCGTCTCTGGGCAAAACAGAGTAGAGGTCGCATGGTTTTGCGACAGGGTTCGTTCTCATCCGCGCACTTGTGCACGTTTGGAGTCCGGACGGATTATACTGGCAGGCTCTGGTTTGAGCCAGATACTGGTATATATATTTGGGGTTGCTTTTATATCTTGGTATTCTTGTTTTTTCGGAACGAGAATGCAGGTGTGTATGCACAGTTGCTTGAGGAGGAGAATGAGGTTTTTCATTAGGGTTTCGGAACGGGTGCGTATGCACAGTTGACAGTCTTTATTTTCCAAACCCTAATGGATTTATTTATTATCTATTAATAATAATAATTAAATGAGAATTATGTTATGGTTGTTCTTAGTTGACTTGTTGACCTTGGTTGACTTGTTGACCATTGACCACTTTCATGCCTTCAAAAGTCTTCCTTGATTTATGCTTACATTTTTAAATGAAGCATGGTTGTGGTCATTCCAAACACTACCATCAACTATTCTCATTTTCAATTATTATCATTTAGATAATATTATTCTTTTGCATTATGGTTGCAAGAAGAGAAAATAATAGCTCATTCTATCATTCTCATTCTCTCTCCTCTCTTCATCTTCTTCTTCCTCTAGCAAAGAGAAACCTTCTCATGAGTTGAGAATCATTCTCTTTTAAAACAAAAGCAACCCTTAGACACTCTCTCTACTCACTCTAGGATCAAGGGTTTAGCAAGCCGGCGATTCTAGTTCACTCCAAGTTCGAGAAAGAGCCCAAAGGTCGAGCCTTCGAGGTGGATCCATCTTCGACGGAAGAAGGCGACAAGAGAAGAGAACCATCAACCTCCACAAAGTTTGAAGAAGAAGGAGTTCAAGTTTAGGTATAACCATCCCTATCCGAGTAGCTAAATCTCTTTAGCTTAGTTTGCTAGTTTTAGTTTAGGTAACGATCCCGACCAAGTCTAGTCCATGTTGCCTCTTGTACTAAAAATTTGATTTTTATACCGTTTCCGCCTCCCCGTAAGAACCGGGGGTCGCAACGTGGACTTACACCGGCAACCAATTGCTTTTTGATGCACTTCCCAAACTGACGTGCACATCCTAAATCAAACCACATCCTAAACTGGATGCATTCCATATCATCATTGCTCATCCCGTCATGTAACAAATACACGTGCATGCAAGATGATCAATGGACCGAAACGTCCTTAAACTAACAATAGACCGAAACGTTCTTAAAGTAACAACAGACCGAGACGTCCTTAAACTAAAACTCTCACCTCCAAAATGGTGATCAACGGACCGAGTCGTCCTTAAAATAAATCTCACCTCCAAAATGGTGATCAACGGACCATAACGTCCTTAAACTAAAATCTCACCTCCAAAATGGTGATCAACGGACCAAGACGTCCTTAAACTAAACTCTTACCTCCAAAATGGTGATCAACAGACCGAAATGTTCTCAAACTACAACTTCGCCTCCAAAATGGCGATAATGGACCGAAACGTCCTTAAACTAAAACAATAAAGCCTAAATGCTCTTTTGTTGGATCTGAAATAAAAATGATCCTGAAACTCTGTTAAGTAGATCTTAGTCTCAAATTGGACTAACATATCCTTAACAAAAAACCAACCGAGCCCCCAAATGCTCACATACGTTTAATTTGATCTTAATCCCAAAATAGATTAACGGTCCTTAAAAAAAACCCAAATCTAAGAAATACGGATTTGGACTGATCTACGCCTTACGGGCGACAACATAAATTAGTCTCCGTATGCAATCCACGGGCAACCTAAACAAATAAAAACACACGACATGAAGTGAACTTCTGGAGCAGAAGAAAGTGGTTATCACGATGCAGTAACGTAATTAACTGCAGGGGCTTACGCCTGCAGGGAAGAGCGTCCCCACAATCAAAAACCCCTTGCAAAATGAGCGGGAATCTAACGAAATCTGCTACAATGGCCGCATCCGTCCAAACTCCCGATATACGGTGCCATAAATCAACTTGGCATCTTCAGAAAGGTGGACGGATAAATCTAAATAGTATCTGCCCCTAAAATTCAGGCCAGACGTCCTAGCATCCCGGTCGCGTCTTTCGGCGGAGAACAAGAACCTGTAAGTTCATCAAGCTTGAAACGTTACCTGGCATGACCACTTCTATCTCTATCTGATGTAAATCTTGTTGAAGATTCCACTGTACGGTGAGATTCATTGATATAGGTTGACGACTAAGTGCATCAGGTATTACATTCACCTTCCTTGGATGATATTGTAGGTTGATGTCAAAGTCCACCATAAGTTCTAACCATCTACTCTGCCGCATATTCAACTCCTTTTGAGTAAAAACATATTTCAGACTTTTGTGGTCTGTGTATATGTCCACTCGTTCACCAAGAAGATAATGACGCCAAATCTTGAGTGCAAAGATTACGGCCGCCAACTCCAAATCATGCGTCGGATAGTTGCGCTCATGAATCTTCAGCTGTCTTGATGCATAAGCTACAACTTTACCATGCTGATGTAGAACACACCCTAATCCCTTACTAGATGCATCGCAATACACTTCAAAACCTCCAGATTGGTCCGGTATGACGAGAATAGGTGTTGATGTCAATCTTGACTTAAGTTCTATGAAAGCTCGTCCGCATGCTTCTGACCACACGAATTCTTCATCATTACATATAACCTTGGTCAGGGGTGTTGCAATCATCGAAAATCCTTCAATAAACTTTCTGTAATATCCTGCTAATCTCAAGAAACTTTGAATGTCCTTTACTGACTTCGGTGTTGGCCATTCGCTTACTGCTGATACTTTAGCTGGATCTACAGAGATTCCATCTCCTGATATAATATGTCCGAGAAAACCGACTTGATCTAGCCAAAACTCGCACTTGCTGTACTTGGCATAGAGTTGATGCTGTCGCAAGGTCTCCAGACAATTCGTAGGTGCTCGGCATGTTCTTTCCGACTCTTAGATTACACCAGGATGTCGTCGATGAAGATGACAACAAACGTGTCTAGGTACTCTCGGAAAACTTGATTCATTAGGTTCATGAATATAGCTGGTGCGTTGGTCACTCCAAATAGCATCACAAGAAACTCATAATGACCATAGCGAGTCCTGAATGCCGTCTTCGGAATATCAGACTCTTTGACCTTCACCTGATGATAACCCGAACGAAGATCTAATTTGGAGAAAACGTAAGAGCCACTTAGCTGATCGAACAGATTGTCGATGCGTGAAAGTGAATACTAGTTCTTTATAGTTACTTCGTTCAGAGCTCTATAATCAATGCACATTCTGTATGAACCTTCCTTCTTCTTCATAAGTAGAACTGGCGATCCTTAACTTGAAGTGCTGGGAAGAATCCATCCTTTCTTCAATAATTCGTTCTACTGAGTTCGAATCTCTTTAAAACCTTCAGGGCTTAACCGATACGGTGCTTTGATCATTGATTGTGCTCCAGGTACTAAATCAATGCTGAATTCAAGAGCTCGATAGGGAGGCAAACCTGATATGTCTTCAGGAAATACATCATCGAACTCTCGAACTACCTGTGGCTTTGATCCTTCCCCTGCTTGGAGTGTTGTAATCACTGACTTCTTTGGTTTTACTTTGTATGTGCTTGGCTCCAGGGTACAGTCTCCACTTTTGAAATAAAAGACCGAATGCTCTGAAATCTCGAACACTACCCTCCTTTGATGACAGTCTATGGTAGCGTAAAAAGTTCCGAGCTAATCCATACCCAAAACGACATAGAAATTTGGTATGTCCAGCAATATGCTAGTGCAGGAAGTGAGGCTACTAAGATCGTACCTAAGTTATGTGGGATAAGGTTTAAGTATAAGAAAAGATATATGGGTATATATAAAAATTGAAAGAAAGCTTGAAAGAAAAGAGTTACCAGTGATGACTTGGTCAGTGGCTTCAGCTTCTTCCACAGTCATTGTGAAGGCCTGTCGCCTAGGTACATTCCTCCTTGTAGGAGGAGCATTCCTATGTCCATTCCGTTGTCCTTGAGGTAAGTTCCTTTGAGCTTGGTGGAACCGACGAGGAGGAGGTGCAGCCGGTCCACGAGGTAGTGGAACTGGGAGAGCGAGTCGTGGAGTAGGTGTCTGGATCGCTGGTCGCTGCTGATAGGTAATTGCCGGTCTAGGTGCAGCATTTAGATTAAGTCTACGAGGACAAGACCCAACATCATGTGTGGCTGAGCCACAGACTAAGCAAAGGCGATTTGCACGCCGGCAGTTCTTCACCAGGTGTCCATCCCTCCTGCAATAGATGCAAAAGGCTGGGCTGGGCCGGTTGATTGGTACTCCCGGTCTCCTGGGCACAAAAGGTGGCCTTGAAGAGGCTCTTCCTGCCATCTGGATAGCAGGGCTCTTCACCCCGGCAGATTGGGGTCTGCCCTTCATCTTCACTACTGCCTCATATCGACGGGCAGCTTTCAGAGCCAATTCGTGGGTTGGGAAATCCTCTGTAGCTAATGCAGCTTGGATCCCCGGATCTAACCCTTGCTGAAATCATTTGGGCCTAATCTCAGTAGTCGGTATCAAGTGTACCGCGAACCTGTTAAGGTCTTGTATTAGCTGTATAGTATGTGATATAAGAAAATCGAATATTGAGATATATCTTACCTACTGAGTATGGTAAACTCAACATCATACTCATTCACAGATTTGGTCCACATCGAACCCTATTGTATGTGGATGAATTGTTGCTCCATGTCAAATCGAGCAGTCTCTAGAAAGTACTTCACGTCGAACATGACGCGAACAGTTTTCCATTCGATCGGCTGGTCAAGACGGTTTTCTTTCGCCTTCCACCAAACTTGGGCGTTGTCGGTGAGTTGCAGCTTCGCAACTCATACCCAAGCGATCTCTGGCACTTGTGCTGTTGACAGATTATCCTCAATGCTCTGAGCCCATTCTTTAGCTTTTAAAGGGCTCTCTTTTCCTGAAAATTTCTTTGGGTGCAATGCCCGGAATTGTTTTACTCTGGGTGGTTCCGCTTCTGGACGGTTCAGTAATATGGCAGTCTGCTGCTGTTTTCCTTCTAGGAGGCTTCGAATTACCTCAAGCACTACCGTCTGCTCATTGATCAGAGCAGCAACGGTAGGCGTAAACGGTAGAGTTGGTTGTGTGTTGTTGAAGTTGGTGTTGGTATTGTTTGGAGAATCTATAACCTTGAAAGAAAAATAGGGTTAGGATAGATTCAAAATATATGAAATTGTATGATTCAAGAAATATGAAATGTAAAGAATATTTTTATTTATTGATTCTTGTGTTATATTGCTTAGGACTTCATGCAGAATTGATCTGCATGTCCATGCAGAACTGACCTGTATGGACCGCCAACAAAACCTGTCACGCCCCGCTTTCCAGTGTACGGGTAAGGAGACGCAACGAGGCCCACTACATATTTACTCAGAAGTAAATATGCTAAGCGTAACTAAGCAATATAATGTAAAATATATACAAGAGATATGAATGTAAATGAACAGTAACTTTTATTTATTAAACATTTCTTTACAGGTACAACTGAAAATGTAAATACAGAAATGGAAAGCAATGCCTAAACAATGACATGAACTAAAAAGAAAATATATACACGTATCTAGAGCTCTGGGTCAATTGCGGACTGCTCCAAGTTTTCAGTACTGGGCTCGACCTCTAGAGAGTCCAATCCATCTGACAACATTCCAAAGAAAGAAAAGAAGGAATGTCGTCAGCGAACAATCACTCGGTAAGTCCAAAAAATAGGTAAGAATAGACAGATGAATAGATAGGTATGAGAATATTACTGGTGAGTTTATTATGTTAACGCGGTTGTTTGTAACTTGGTACAGAATATGCCAGTGTATACGAGAGGAATCCCACTATTCCGGAGACTAAGGTATACGTAGCACAAGGAACCATTAAGCCACGGTACAACAGCAATGGATATTTAGGTTAGGTGTATTAAAGTGACCTTCTCATGCCACTTCTAACACATTCCGTACCAGTCTACCCCTTTAAAACCCCGTAATGTATTTTGTATTGATTGTATTGTTTTGTTTTATAAATGGAATACTTGCCGAAACCATTATATCATGTAAACGGAATGGATATAAATGGATAGTCATGTAATCAGAATATATCCATGGTTCGTTCGGTCGAGTCGTGTTGATATAGATTGAATTATGATATAAATGGATTCATGTTATATTGTATTTATAATTGAATTGAATTCAAATCAGATTGATTTCATATTAGATCAAGACTCTGTCTGAGTCAGACACTTTAAAACAAATTAAAGTCCTGAATTAGTTTTGATATTATTGGTAACTGCTGCACATGGACGGCAGGATTTGTGTATTTTTCCAAGACAATTACCGTATTGATAACACCGTTTTTAGGTTGTCTATTTTAGATAGGCAAGCACCCATATTCTCCGGCTCCCTGAGACTCAAAAGAACTGGTCCCACTTAAACCCATGTTTACTAGGGTCCTTATTGTAAATTAATATAACTTGAGGGGGTTTTATGAAAAATAGTTTTTATATATTTTCAAAATACACCTCAAGTATTTAATTATCTTCTTTAGGGTTTTAATAATTGTAATTTTTATAAAGTGAAATATTCTAGTGGATACAACCTAGATTTCATCGTATATGGTATTTTAGTGTAATAATGGAATTGTATTGATTTGTAATGGTAGTTTCATGAAATTTGTGATTCCTTTGATTTAGAAAAACATGGAATATATATTGTATACTTAAAGTGGATATTTTGATTCCAAATCCGGTGGCTTGGGCTCGGATCTTTGCCACGCGTCCAAGTCGCTTGGTATATCTCAGCACATGTTTGATTTTGTTGTGAATTTTCATTTTACGTGTTTTGCACGTGTAAACTTTTGACCTTCTAAAAGTTTAAAAGAAAATCAACAAAAAATATATGTGGCTGGGGGGGTTTTGAACACAGGGACTACGTCACAGCAGTGCAAAGTTTTACCAATGAGCTACAAGTGCTCTCTTGCTCTTCAAAAGCAAATCAGATGTTTATAGCATACACATGATTGCAAATACTCCATTTGTACATTAACTTTTAAACAATTTTCTATACACTGAAACAGAGTTGTTACATGCGGGGACATGGCATTGTTCAGACCCGGGGACATCCTCTAAATCGCGTACATAAGCAGTTGAAGGAGGGGTGATCGCCGGGGAAATAGGCGACCGAAGTGGCATGTTCCCCCTCCGAACACGGAGACGCGACCGCATAGGTCTGTCTTGCCTGAAATTCGGGGCAGATACTAATTGGTGCTATCCGTCCACCTCTCCGAAAATGCTAAGTTGATTTATGGTACCGTGTATCGAAGGTTTAAACGGATGCGGCCGATGTAGCAGACTTCGTCAGATTCCCCCTCATCTGAGGGGTTTTTGATTGTGGGGATGCTCTTCCCTGCAGGCGCAAGCCCCTGCAGTTAATTACGCTACCGCATCGCGATAACAACTTTCTCCTTCTCCAGATGGTCAGTTCGTGTCGTGGGTGTTTGTTTTGTTTGTGGTTGCCCGTGAATTGTATACGGAGACTAATTTATGTTGTCGCCCGTAGGGCGTGGATTTGTCCAAATCCGTATCTTTCTTAGATTTGGGTTTGGGGGTTGGGTTTAAGGATACGTTAGTCTCATTTGGGACTAAGTGTTGGATATGTATGCCATAGAGGCCATTATTGTATAGTACTAGTTTGTATAATACATTTTGGAAGCTTGGGATATATATACGGGTTTACGACAGTCTTGCTCAATATAGTAGTATGCTACTTGATTTGTTTCTATCTTAATATGTGTATATGTTTCTTTTAACATATCACTAATACATATTGATAGAGCCCTTAGGATTTTTGGTTGACTACCGGCGTTGTGATGGCGATTACACTAGTGGGGGCTGGGTAGTCTATAAACACATCCTTATTTTGGTCCCTAGTCGTAGGATTATCGAGACAGGGTATCGATACTCCAGAGTAGACTGGTGCATATGCTTCTCGTCCCAGAAGGGGAGATGGTATGTCCCACAGCCATCAGTACGTCGTACTGGAGATAGTATGCAGGTGCTCGTTAGGTTATGAGTACACTGGACAGGACCCGTCGGGAACCGTTGGTTGGTATTATACTTATCGTCAGTTAACAGTTCCCAGGTGACATGAGTACAGCTTAGTCCGTTGACTTTTCGCCTCGAGTGTGTTCCTACTGTTCTTAGATTGCTACCCTACCACGGCTCTATTGAGTCGTGAAAACAGATAGTAGTTGGGTGCAGTCCCGAAGCACTTGGAGGTAGTGAAGGTTAGACAGGATTCGTCTCTCCCGGTATTGGGAGTTGATATCGCGCTGTGTCTAGGAGAGCCATTACACATAGTCGTCCCTGGCCAGGGCAAGCAAGATATACTGGTAGCGTTTCCAGTGTTATCTCAGGGTGTTCTGGGCTACACTCCGACACAACTTATACCGCTATTAGGGGACTGACGTTTACCGCCCCCTAGGCCCACCATGCTATACTCTCAGACGAACAAACCGGACTGTACGGAGATTGTCATATTCAGGCTCGGTAGGAGTTCGGATGGGTTCACCTCATCAGTCTTCTTATCGGCATCTACCTAGAGACCGTTACGTACAGCTAGTACCGCTTGCGGCCTGTGGTTAAACCCACTGCCAGCGTAGTGTCGAGTCTTTAGAGTCCCACACAGAGGGTTATTCGCCTTTGGGTAAAACTGAGTAGAGGTCGCATGGTTTTGCGACGGGGTTCGTTCACATCCGCGCACTTGTGCACGTTTGGTGTCCGGGAAGTTATTACTAGCGGGCTTTGGTTTAAGCCAGATCCTAGTATTTGTTTTGGGATTGGTTTTGTCTCATTGTATTCGTGTTCCTCGGAACACGGATACGGGTGTGTATGCATAGTTGACAGAGGCAGAGGAATCTCATTAGGGTTTTTGACAGTTGACTTTTTCTTAACCCTAATGAGAATGAGAAATATGATTAATAATATTAATTAAGGATAATTGTGCCATGGTTAGCTTGACCATTTGACTTTTGTTGACCTTTTGACTTTGGTTGACCGGTTGACTTTTGTTGACCTTTTGACCATCATCATTTCACTTGCAAGATGCTTCTTGTTTCTTGCAAAATGCATTTATTGTGAAATGATAATGGTCATTCCAAACTAACCATCACAATTATCTTTATTATTATTATTATTATCTCATATGAGAGTATGGTTGTAGAATTCTATTATCATTCTATCATGCTCTTTCTCTCTCTTGAAAAAGCTCTCCCTCTTCCTCTCTCAAAGCTTAAGTGTTTCATGTGTAGAATTCTATTATCATGCTCTTTCTCCCTCTTCTTCTCTCTACTCTTTCTAGGGTTCTTTGTCTAACAAACCAAGCACTCTAGTTACCTCTTGGTTGAGGTAGGAGCTCAAGGTAGAGACTCTCGGGTAGATCTATCTTCGGCAAAGAGAAAACGACGAGGAGGAGCCATCTACGCCACTACAAGAAGCAAGCAAGAAGGAGAACCACAACAAGAAGAGAAGGAGTTCAAGATCTAGGTATAACCTTCTAACTGAGTAGCTAGAACTTGTTGTTAGTATGTTAATTTTTGTTTAGCAAAGATCCTTCATGGTTGGTCCATGTTACCTTATAAGAAAATTTTGATTTTTACCTATTCCGCCTCCCCGAAAGAACCGGGGTGGGTAACGTGGACCTAACAGTGGTATCAGAGCCTGGCTAAACAACAACTAGCATGTTAGCAAAGTGTTTAGAACTTCGATCCGAGAAAAAATCGCAAAACACACCGAAATCACATCCTTTCTGCCGATTTTTAAATCAGCCTTAAAAATATTTCCACACACCTTAAAAATCCGTGCAGGGTATTTTAGGAACAACCAAGAAATGACTCGGTCAAAGCGCCGTGGAAGCGCGGCGAAACCAAGCGTTTCGCTGCGGATCCGCGGCCGAGTTGACTCGATCGCGACTCGTTTTTCCTACAGTGTTCTCAGTTTGATGTTTTGGGATTTTTAAGATACTTTGTTTCTGCCCAGATTATCCAGAGAACAATGTTGTGTTTGGGGTAGTTACAAATTGGTATTTTGATCGGAGTTCTATAAACTTTGGCTAATTAGTTATATCTGTAATGTGATATATGTACTGAACGTCGACTAATCACTATACGTCGATTAGTAGGGGTTGTACATATCGTTGATCTGCGATGTTGGATTGTGTATATGAACTTGTTGGATTGTCACGGATGAATAGCCGGGGTTTGTGAGATGAGAGTTTCTTTATCTTTCATTTGATGTATATTGTAAATTGATGTAATATTATTTTTATGGCCGCACATCCGGGATGAGGTTGTAGCCGCCATTGTATTATTTCTTTTACTGTTTTTGCTCCTAGGATAGACCCAAGGAGGGGTGCACAAACTACCGGGTACTTTGAAGTGCCGAGTGTCCTACTCATGTTGTTGAGGGAGGTTGCTTCACTTCAGGTACTTGGCGGGTACTTTGCCGCACCCGTAGGGGTCTAGGATGGGGTTTGGCTATTCATCGCAACCGTGTAATCCGTCTTTCGTTGCAGGCTTGAATGAAATGCGGATTTCTAGCATATCCAATGTGTTCATCTGTGATCTGGAATGGCTATCATTGCATCTGACGAATGTATATATCTATATATGATATCTAGTAGGCGTTGCTTATGTTTTGCATCCGCGTTAGTTCAGCCCCCGCTCTGTCGTTAGTTAAGTAACCTAACGGGTGATGACGGGGCCCCGTGGCGAATGTGGATGGCATAAGCGTACGTCATATTTTTATTGTTTTCTGCAATGGTAGGATTAATTGATGGGACGCATTATATTAATGCAAAGAAAAACAAAACCTAAAAGATGTTATTGGAACAATTTTCAAAAAGCTGTTATTGCAAGGACGTTCTCTTTTTGTTTTGCACAGAGGTATTCGGTTATGAATACCCAGCACCTCATTCGACGAGGCAAGGGCCGAGATCCCTTCATCGGGAGTGACCCCTTGGACAGAAGTTTGCGTCAGGGTAATAACTTCACTATAGTCGATTATTCTTGCTTTGCATCGAAGTATTCAGTTTGGAATATCATGCACCTCATTCGACAAGGAAAGAGCCGAGATCCCTTCACAGGGAGTGACCTCTTTAGCAAAAGTTTTCGCCACTATACTTTAAAAAGGGCAATCAGGTTCCTTCAACGATATCAAGTTCATTACGTTAACGGGTTTTTCGCCAAAAACCCAGCCGTAGCCCTCCGTCATTTCGGATTGGTATTATTTAGTATTCGTGCTGCGTTTGTTGACCTAGTCAAGGCGTAGCGAATGGTAGCTAAGTGATATTTTTCTGTGCATTGCCAATGTGATTGGTTAGGACAGTCGTGCGGCCTTGTTGACCTAGTCAAGGGCACGTACGGGTGGGTTTAATGCAATCAAGATAATGACGGGTAAAACTTGACTAGCGGTTTATGGTTTATTGACCTAGTCAAGGTCATAAACCGTTAGAGGCAAAATCCACATCGGGAGTTTCAAATATACAGGAAACATGCAGATTTAGCATACCTTCTGGAGTGTAGTGACTAGAGTGGATTCCATCTAGGTCATTACACAATGATAGTTGGATCTCGATCCCACTAATGAGTTGGATTACTCTCGGGAGATTATTTCACTTAACAATCAATGCTATAAACCAAGTAGGTGTCTAGAACGGTGTTAGCGGGGCTACGCCTCCAGGGAAAAGAGGTTATATAATTAAGGAAGTTCGCGAAAGTGTTGGAAAACCTCCCTCGATGTACCAACACTAGCCTGGCTGAAAGGTTAAGCAAGTATTGTGACGTGCGATTAATCCTGACTAGTTCTTCTTTTAGGGTTTGAAGAAGAATTTGAGGAAACGGTGGGAGCCATCCTGATTAAATAAATTAATAAACCAATCTAATCTTGCAAGAGCGCACGCTGAGTGTTTCTTTTCTCTCTCTCCAGGTAGCAACCATTTCACGCCCTAATCAAGATAATAAAATGTATTGCTTGACCGATCCGAATTCTTATTCGGGGCTGGGGAACGTCGGTTCGGCTCTAACTTATGACAACAGTCATAAGTATGAGCAAGGGAAAGAGGATTGTATGGATTCCAAGGATACCCAGTTGAAGAAGAAGCACAGTTTTGCATCTACTTCAGGTGTTCTTGTAATTGAGAACTGCTTTACTGTCAGCCCTACCTCCTGGGTACTTGATACCGGATCAGGATCTCATATCTGTAATTTATTACAGGGACTGAGAAAAAGTAGGAAAGTTGCACCTGGTGATATGTCGCTCAGGGTAGTGAACGGAGCACAAGTTAATGCTGCAGCCGTCGGTGAATATCACCTAGTGTTGCCAAATGGCAATACTATAATTTTGAACAATTGCTACTATGTACCTTCCATGGTTTGCAACATCATATCAGTTTCTTTCCTCGATAAAGATGGATATAACTTTGTTCTTGATAGAAATATCATGAACATTTACCTTCATAAGGTACTGGTTGCAGAAGGTACACTGTGTAATGGTATCTATATTCTAAATCAGAATACAGTTCTCAATATACAAAACACACGCAAGAGGAAGAGTTCAGATACGAACGAATCCTACTTATGGTATTGTAGACTTGGTCATATCAGAGAGAAAAGACTAGGTAAGTTGTATAAAGATGGACTCTTGGATACGTTCAAGTTTTCATCTTATGAAACTTGTCAGTCTTGTCTCAAAGGAAAGATGACCAAATCTCCGTTCACCGGACATGGAGAAAGAGCAACAGAGCTCTTGGGACTCATACACAGTGATGTATGTGGTCCGATGTCTATACATGCAAGGGGTGGGTTCTCGTACTTCATCACATTCACTAACGATCTCTCTAGATTCAGATATGTATATCTTATGAAACATAAATCTGAAGCTTTTGAGAAATTCAAGGAATTCAGAAACGAAGTAGAGAACCAGACTGGCAAAAGTATCAAGATCCTCCGATCAGATAGGGGAGGGGAGTACTTAAGCACAGAATTCCTAGATTACTTAAAAGAGAATGGTATTCTCTCTCAGCTTACTCCCCCTTATACACCACAGCACAACGGTGTATCGAAGCGGAGGAATCGTACCCTATTGGATATGGTTCGCTCCATGATGAGTAGTGCCGAGTTGCCTCTTTCATTTTTGGGACATGCGTATTTGACAGCGGCATATCTATTGAATGATGTTCCGTCTAAATCAGTGCCTAAGACTCCATTCGAGATATGGAATGGAAAAAGGCCATATCTTAAAAGATTTAAGATATGGGGTTGTCCGGCTTATGTTAAAACGCATAAACTAGATAAACTAGAGGCACGGTCAGTTTTATGTAACTTTGTGGGATATCCAAAGAATGGTTATGGATATCTGTTCTACCACACCGAAGAACAGAAGGTGTTTGTTGCTCAGCATGCCGTTTTCTTAGAAACGGAGTTTCTTGCAAAAGAAATTAGTGGGAGCACGGTAGAATTGGAAGAAATTCAGCAACCACAAACTGAAACTGAAGATTTGACAGAACCTCAGGATTCAATAACCCCAGACGAACCTCAGCCACTCCGCAGATCTGGTAGGATTTCTCATCCGCCCGAGAGATACTACGGTTTTCTCATAGACGGGGATCGAGAGGATTGCATCTTGGAAGAAGATGACCCTACCAGTTTCAGGCAGGCCATTATCAGTAGGGACTCTGATAAGTGGCTGGATGCTATGCGATCCGAAATGGAGTCCATGTACACCAATAAAGTGTGGACCTTGGATATTGCTCCACCTGGGGTAAAATCCGTTGGATGCAAATGGATCTACAAAAGGAAACTTGGTGTAGATGGGCAGGTGGAAACCTATAAGGCTGGACTCGTTGCAAAAGGTTTTCGTCAAAGACCTGGTGTGGACTATGACAAAAAAATTTCTCCAGTGGCTATGCTCAAATCCATTCGGATCCTACTTGCCATTGCTGCCTTCCATGACTATGAAATCTGGCAGATGGACGTAAAAACGGAATTTCTAAACGGCTGTTTGGAAGAGTGCGTTTACATGGATCAGCCAGAGGGTTTTGTAGACAGTGGGAGCAGCGGGGTGTGCAAGTTGCTTAAATCCATTTATGGATTAAAGCAGGCATCGCAGAGCTGGAACATCTGTTTTGATGAAGCAATCAAGGAATTTGATTTCATCAAGAACGAAGATGAACCTTGTATCTATAAGAAGATTGTAGGACGAACTGTCGTGTTCCTAGTCTTGTACGTGGACGACATTCTTTTGATAGGAAATGACATTCCTATGCTACAATCGGTCAAGCTATTCTTATCACAAAGATTCTCCATGAAAGACCTGGGTGATGCCTCATACATTCTGGGGATCAAGATCTACAGAGATAGATCCAAGAGATTACTGGGACTTTCACAGTCCAGGTACATAGAGACCGTACTAAAGAGATTTAGTATGGAAGATTCCAAGCGCGGTAATATACCCGCATTGCATGGAATCACCCTCTCCAAGAAGATGTCTCCCAAGACTGACGAAGAGAGGGTTCGCATGAGCACTATACCCTACGCTTCGGCGGTAGGATCTATAATGTATGCGATGCTATGTACAAGGCCAGATGTAGCTTACGTGCTAAGCGTGGTGAGCCGGTATCAGTCAGACCCAGGTGAGAACCACTGGACGGCAGTGAAGAACATTCTTAAGTACCTGAGAAGGACTAAGGAGATGTTCCTGGTTTACGGTAATGGAGACCTCAGGGTCGAGTCCTTTACCGATTCAAGCTTTCAGAGTGACAAGGATGACAGCAAGTCTGTCTCGGGTTTTGTATTTACCCTCAACGGAGGGGCGGTGTGTTGGAGGAGTTCCAAACAGGATACCGTCGCAGACTCGACGATAGAGGCTGAATACATTGCTGCAAGCGATGCCGCAAAAGAGGCGGTCTGGATGAAGAAGTTCATTAGTGAACTTCAGATGGTTCCGTCCATTGTTGACCCAATAACTTTGTATTGCGATAACAATGGGGCTATAGCTTTAGCGAAGGAACCAAGGTCCCATCAGAAGTCCAGACACATCTTGAGGCGGTATCACCTGATCAGGGAGATCATTGATCGCCAGGAGATCGTGGTATGAAGAGTGGACACAAAAGATAACACGGCGGATCCATTCACAAAGGCCCTCCCTCAAACACAGTTCAAGCGACTTTTTGAGCTATTGGGTATGCGGTATGCCAGCAGCTGGCCATAGAGCAGACGTTGGGTATGCGGTACACCAATTACTGGCCTTTAGTGCAAGTGGGAGATTGTTGGATATGTATGCCCTAGAGGCCATTATTGTATAGTACAAGTTTGTATAATACATTTTGGAAGCTTGGGATATATATACGGGTGTACGACAGTCTTGCTCAATATAGTAGTATACTACTTGGTTTGTTTCTATCTTAATATGTGTATATGTTTCTTTTAACATATCACTAACACATATTGATAGAGCCCTTAGGATCTTTGCTTGACTACCGACGTTGTGATGGCGATCACACTAGTAGGGGCTGGGTAGTCTATAAGCACATCCTTATTTTGGTCCCTAGTCGTAGGATTATCGAGACAAGGCATCGATACTCCAGAGTAGACTGGTGCATACGCTTCTCGTCCCAGCAGGGGAGATGGTCTGTCCCACAGCCATCAGTACGTCGTACTGGAGATAGTATGCAGGTGCTCGTTAGGTTACGAGTACACTGGACATGACTCGTCGGGAACTGTTGGTTGGTAGTATACCTATCGTCAGTTAACAGTTCCCAGGTGACATGAGTACAGCTTAGTCCGTTGACTTGACACTGTCACTTCGCATCGAGTGTGTTCCCATTGTTCTTAGATTGCTACCCTACCACGGCTCTATTGAGTCGTGCAAACAGGTAGTAGTTGGGTGCAGTCCCGAAGCACTTGGAGGCAGTGACGGTTAGACAGGATTCGTCTCTCTCGGTATTGGGAGTTGATATCGCGTTGTGTCTAGGAGAGCCATTACACATAGTCGTCCCTGGCCAGGGCAAGCGAGATATACTGGTAGCGTTTCCAGTGTTATCTCATGGTGTTCTGGGCTACACTCCGACATAACTTGTACCACTATTAGAGGAATGACGTTTACCGCCCCTTAGGCCTGCTATGCGATACTCTCAGACGAACAGACCGGACTGTACGGAGATTGTCACATTCAGGCTCAGTAGGAGTTCGGATGGGTTCACCTCATCAGTCTTCTTATCGGCATCTACCTGGGGACCGTTACGTACAGCTAGTACCGCTTGCGGCCTGTAGTTAAACCCACTGCTAGCGTAGTGTCGAGTCTTTAGAGTCCCACACAGAGGGTTATTCGCCTTTGGGCAAAACTGAGTAGAGGTTGCATGGTTTTGCGACGGGGTTCGTTCACATCCGCGCACTTGTGCACATTTGGTGTCCGGGCAGTTATTACTAGCGGGCTTTGGTTTAAGCCAGATCCTAGTATTTGTTTTGGGATTGATTTTGTCTCATTGTATTCGTGTTCCTCGGAACACGGATACGGGTGTGTATGCATAGTTGACAGAGGCAGAGGAATCTCATTAGGGTTTTTGACAGTTGACTTTTTCTTAACCCTAATGAGAATGAGAAATATGATTAATAATATTAATTAAGGATAATTGTGCCATGGTTAGCTTGACCATTTGATTTTTGTTGACCTTTTGACTTTGGTTGACCGGTTGACTTTTGTTGACCTTTTGACCATCATCATTTCACTTGCAAGATACTTCTTGTTTCTTGCAAAATGCATTTATTGTGAAATGATAATGGTCATTCCAAACTAACCATCACAATTATCTTTATTATTATTATTATTATTATTATTATTATTATTTCATATTATCTCATATGAGAGCATGGTTGTAGAATTCTATTATCATTCTATCATGCTCTTTCTCTCTCTTGAAAAAGCTCTCCCTCTTCCTCTCTCAAAGCTTAAGTGTTTCATGTGTAGAATTCTATTATCATGCTCTTTCTCCCTCTTCCTCTCTTTACTCTTTCTAGGGTTCTTTGTCTAGCAAACCAAGCACTCTAGTTACCTCTTGGTTGAGGTAGGAGCTCAAGGTAGAGGCCCTCGGGTGGATCTATCTTCGACAAAGAGAAGACGACGGGGAGGAGCCGTCTACGCCACTACAAGGAGCAAGCAAGAAGGAGAACCACAATAAGAAGAGAAGGAGTTCAAGATCTAGGTATAACCTTCTAACCGAGTAGCTAGAACTTGTTGTTAGTATGTTAGTTTTTGTTTAGCAAAGATCCTTCATGGTTGGTCCATGTTACCTTGTGAGAAAATTTTGATTTTTACCTTTTCCGCCTCCCCGAAAGAACCGGGGTGGGTAACGTGGACCTAACACTAAGATCAACTTAAACGTTAGTTAAGAATGCGTTAGTCTAATTTTTAGACTAAGATCAACTTAACGAGACCATTTAGATCCGACAAGAGAGTAATTGGGCTCTGTTTTTTAATTTAGTGACATTGCGGTCGATTGCCAGTTTAAGGACATGGGGGTCCATTGTTAGTTTAAAGACATCGCGGTCGAGGTTAAGGACATCATAGTCCGTGGATTTAAGGACTCCACAGTCCGATGTTAGTTTAAAGACATCACGGTCGAGGTTAAGGACATCATAGTCCGTGGATTTAAGGACTCCACAGTCCGATGTTAGTTTTAAGACGTCACGGTCGAATGTTAGTTTAAAGACATCACGGTCGAGGTTAAGGACGTCATAGTCCATGAGTTTAAGGACCTCACAGTCCAATATTAGTTTTAAGACATCACGGTCGAGATTAAGAACATCGTAATCCATGAGTTTAAGGACCTCACAGTCCGATATTAGTTTAAAGACATCACGGTCGAGGTTAAGGACATCGTGGTCCATGAGTTTAAGGACCTCACAGTCCGATGTTAGTTTAAAGATATCACGGTCGAGATTAAGGACATCATAGTCCATGAGTTTAAGAACCCCACAGTCCGGTGTAAAGACGTCATAGTCTGTGAAACGTGTGGTTGTCGGGACCCGTCACCTCTTTGAAGACGTTGAAGAATTACAACGACAAATATCAAAGGAGTGAAGAGATGTACCCTTGAACCAGGGTGAATTGGTTGAAAGAGCACATGTGCTCAGTTCAAGATAAGTTGAGGACTTATGGCCAGAATTGGGCTAAATCCAATTAAAAATGTTTTAACATTTTTATTTGCTCTGGCTGTCAAGCCTTTATTTGGGCTCAGCCCTTTTAATAATGCTAGATATTGGGCTCTGACATTTTTGTCTTATATTGAATGCATAGCATTCATCAGAACAAAGTGTGTTCTGATAGTGCGCCACGTGGCGCGTCAGGCGCTTTGCGCCAGTCAAAAAGCGCATTGCGCTTCTGCTGGGTTGTGCACATGAAGAGGACATGTGTCACGCTTAGCGCTAAGCGCTAGTTTGTTAGCGCATTGCGCTTTTAGTTTATGAGCGCATTGCGCTAGTCTGTCCGCGCACCAGTGAGTGACACATGGTGCGCTTGGCGCTGAGCGCCAGCCCATGAGCTGAGTGCTCTGTTTCAGAAACGCAAAGCGCAAGTAGTGTCTTTGGTTGACACGTGGCGTGTTCTGGCGCTGCGCGCCGGTCCAAGAAGCGCAAAGGCGCAATTCATGAGTGCAAGGCACTTTTTAATAGCGCATTTGATCAATTTTAAGATCAAAGAATAGATTTATGTTCTTCAAAAGAGGCTTTGCCTTAAGATCCAAGAACAAAAGTTCATGTTTTTATAAAAGGCTCTGCTTTTATAGATCAAAAGATCTGTGAGTGAAGTATTTTACTTCTTTTTATTATTTTATGATTAGATCTTTGATCTTTTCTTTTTTATTAAAGACCTTGGTCTTTTTTAGATCTCTGATCTTTTTAGAAGATGGTTCTTCTTTTTATGAGATGGTTTCATCTCTGTTATTCAAGAACATAGTTTTATACCTTGAAGATGAAGAAAAATCTTCTTTTTTCTAAGAGCTTGCTCTTCTTTCTTTTTGAGTTTTCTCAAAATTTGCAGAGGGTTTTCTCTATCTCTTATGTATATCTTTTTCTTTTCCTTTTTTTTATTGAAAAGAAGGATCATTGGTCGTTGGGACCCACCAGCTCTCCGATGACACTGAAAGATTACAACGCCATATATCGAAGGTGGGGTGTGGAGGGATGTACCCTTTGAACCATGTCCCGCTCATTAGGGGGAAAGAACAGGCTGGAGCTTAAGTTTCTCGCTGCTGAAAAAGGCTTCTTTGTGTTCGCGCACGTGCGTCGCACGTGTTGGGCGCACATATTTGCACGTAGCGCACATGGAGCTTGCGCATATGCGCATTATGGGGGGGAGCAAGCTCCTATGGAGAACGTATCTCTTTTTAATATTATTGAATATTCTCATGTGGTGCGCACGTGCATTGCACGTGGTGCGTGCATGGCGGGCACACGTGCGTTGTACGTAGCGCACGTGGCGCTTGCGCATATGCGCATTATGGGGAGGAGCAGGCTCCTATCTTGGAGAACTAAGCTCATATGGAGAACTAAGCTCCTTTTAATATTATTAAATGTTCTCATGTAGTGCGCACGTGCGTGGCACGTGGTGCGCGCATGGCGGGCACACGTGCGTTGCACGTAGCGCACATAGATCACATGTGCATAGACATTTGCTCATAACTTTTGATCCCGGATGAATTATGAGGCCCATAATATATCAAATCGAAGGTTTTTTCAAAATCCTTTCAATACCATCAGAATTTAGCTGTTTCTCATTCAGGAATTTGTCAAAATACAGTCCGGAAAATAAAGGTTCACGTTTTCTTAAGCTTATCGCTGCCATTTGATGCCTTGGGCTCTTTTGTGCAGAAATTTTTGGCGGGAACATGGCCCTTCACGAGCTCTATCACCAATAGATACGTCTGCTCGGAGCACTCAGGGTCGTAAAGGTACACGTCGTAATGGGAAATTGTAACATTTCAAGAAAATAAAATATTATAGTTGGGAATTTAAATAAACCAAATAATGAATATTTTGAATATTTTAAAGTATAGAGATTGGTTTTAATGAAAGGGTATAATTATATACCGAAAGGTTGGGATATAGTGGAAAATTACATTTTGAATGTTGATTTTGAAAGAATATTATATGATTTAGACACTTTATAAATTTTATACAATTGATTATATACAAGTTTATGCCTAAGCTTGAATAATTATCACTAATCATGTATTAAGCTTGATTATGCATATGACATGCATCATGTCATATTGTAAAAACACTTGTTACATTTTCTTTTGAAACATGATTTCAAGTCTTCATTTGTGCATGGCTTCATTTTTGGTTTTTACAATTTTGTTTTAAAATAAAAAAGGAAAAGATAAATAAAAGAAGAAAAGAAAAGAATAAAGGCATGGTAGAAGCATGGACAAGGAGAGAGAAGAGAGAGAGAGAAGGGGTGAGGGGTTTCTTTGACCATGGCCTCATTTTCTTCCTTTATTTTTTCTTCATAATTTCTCTCCTCTTCCTCTCATGGTTGCCCTCTCTCCTCCACCTCCTCACTACACCATCAAATCCACATCAAAACCATGTATTCCCTTCATTAAATATGTGCACAAGCTCACTACAAGTATGGTGGATCAAGAAAGTTAGGATTTTGAGCACTTGAAGCAACTCAAGAAAATTCTTGAGTTGCCAAATGAGGTAATTCTTTCACCATTAGCTTAGTAATTGAGTTTCTATAGTTTCTAGTTTAGTTTAGAATTGATACAATAAGGTTAAGTGGTCTTGGAAAATTCCAAGATCAAGTTTAAGGGATTCTTGAGTTGTGTTAGTGACTACTACCCCTTTTGGTGTTTAAACCTAGGCCAAAACAGAAACAAAACCAAAATTGAGTTAGATATTTCAAAATGTCGGTTTTGTGTATAATTTGTGGATTACAGGAAATCTGGAATGACCTGGAACCTTCACAAGAAAAACTAGCAACCCTATTGACCTAGATTGAACACCAAGAGACCACCCTGCAAGTACGAACCCAAACCAAGAATTTAAGGCTGGCCAGCTCGGTTTTTGGGGTGATCTCATCAGGTCATCTATGGGATTTGATACTGGAATTGGTTCTGTAGTTCATATACCCCATATACTACCCCACTGCATTGCTTGTTTAGCCTAATTTCACCTGAACAAAAATCTGGAATCATTTTCTTGGGTTGCTGTTTTGGTTTCATGATTGTTAATGACTTGAACTTTGGATATTGTGTTTTGTCTCGGTCACTTGACATTTGTACATCGATATTGGGTGTTGTTTGGTCCTTTTGCATGCGTAGACCATAGGTTTTAACCCATGTGTGATTCGTGTGCCGTCTTGGTTTTCGTGCGCGATTTCCGTTTACGATGCTATGTGTTTATATATGTAGGCACTCTCACGTAGACTTCGGATAACAAGGAGGAGCAAAGCGACATCGACTTCGGCAAGTAAGAATCAAGGTGAATAGATGTATATCTACGGGAGAAGTCGGGTGGATGGCGTATAGCACCCCTGCAGTTTCGTAGTGTAGCATGCGAATATTATATATAGATAGATAGATAGATAGATATTTGTATTGTGAGACGTGGATAGTTAATATGAAAGGCTTTAGGAGATTATGGGTTAGTCTTTGCGTAATTGGAAGAAAGTGTTTGTAGTTTAGTTTCATAGTTGTGAAACCCTAGAGTAAAAGTTGACACACACGCACGCACACACGTGACATGATTATGGGTGTATATGTTTATATGTGTATATGTGTGTGTGTATGTGTACGTATACACGGGTGATGAGGATAGTATATGATACTTGGAGGTGAGTCGATATGATAGGGCATGATGCCGTGAGATTGTGATATGTGATTTGGGTCGTGTTATGAGATACGACATGATATTATATCGGATCGATGGGCGATGTGTTTTCATACACACGAGGATATATGTTTGATGATATTGGTATGTATTAGACTGTAAAACAGTATACCTAATTTAGGATATTGTGATAATGATACCATATGAATAATGAGGTATATGTGATATGTGACCCGTACCCCGATTTGGGATGCCGTACAATAGATTTTACCATACGAGGTATAGGTATGATTGATCCGCACTCTTGTCTCGAAGATATCGTGTTATATATTTTACCGTACGTGACTCTATTGAGGCGGGATCGCCGACTACTAGATATATCGACTCGGACTTTAGGTGGTTTTCCTTGCCCTTTCGATTAGTCTCTTAGTTTAGTCCTGTAGGTTATCAGGTAGATATTAGACTGGGCTCGAGTCATACTTATTTTCAAAACTAATGAATCGTGAGTATTTTAAAAACAGGCCGAGTGATGCTACGGATTTTCCAAAGGACGTATCTTTTCTCAAAGGCCCCGTAGCCCTTATTTTTCTAAAACCACGATTCATGCGATTTCAAACACCAAAAACTGTATGACTCGTATATAGCATTGTATATTCTTCAATGTTGCGTTTACTGTTCATGTTCTCATTGCATTTCTTGTTTATTCATGTGTTTCCTTAACTATTATGATATCGATTGTTAGGACACCAGCACCATTACCGATGATGCGTATGTCCACGAACACTTGCTTGCTGGCTCACACACATCATCATCGGTAATTACCATGTTACGTACACTTTAGAAAACATTACCTTATCGGTATAAACTGCTAGCTGGTAGTTTCAATATATTATTAGTATGCTTGCTTTCATGTGCTAAATTAGATATTGCATTCTTTACTTAGATACCCATGCATGTGTATTTATCCATTTGTCATGCAATATTATGGGGTTTTATGTCGGTAATTCACTGTTTATTTACTTTCGAGTTTGGGATTTCGTATTTTCCATGAGATTTCTGGATTTAGAGAAACCGCAAGGATTTTATAAACTCATTTTCATTTCAAAAGATAGAAATTTGCGGTTTTCTCGTGATATGATGTGAGAGATGTCCACCATGAGTTTTCTCGGCTCTTGAGCGGTATCATACACCCGATTCGAGGAGGAGGATGAACCGTCTGCGGGTGCATGGTGGACCAAGTGCGGTATCCTGGGGCAAGATGGTCGCAGATGATGGCGTTGAGCCCGACAGGGGAGCACTACCGACCGGTTATTTGTGACATGGCGGATATCCGGAGGATACCGACGTAGTCTTGAGATTTGATGATATGGGCCAGTCCGGATTGCCGGAGCCCGAGATATTGAGATTTGAT
The DNA here is from genome assembly GCA_030015575.1 of Agapanthus africanus. Classification (NCBI taxonomy): domain Eukaryota; kingdom Viridiplantae; phylum Streptophyta; class Magnoliopsida; order Asparagales; family Amaryllidaceae; genus Agapanthus; species Agapanthus africanus. The sequence goes on along the minus strand of CM057338.1, from coordinate 6,202,791 downwards.
GATATGGGCCAGTCCGGATTGCCGGAGCCCGAGATATTGAGATATTGGGATATATATTTTGTGTCATTACTTGACACGGATTCTTTGTTGATTTCATTGATGATACTTTGATTTTTACACAGAAATCTCACCGAGATAAGAAAACAATTTTTCTCATTCAAGATGTATTCTGTTTTCATTCTTAATGCATTTATACATCATATATGTGATATGTTGCTACCGAGGCACTGACACGAGCACTTGGTATTACACTTATATTTAGATGTTTTCCCTTGTCATTATTAGATACTTCAGGTTATATTTTTATGAGGATATTATTGTATGACCTAAGAGAGAGTCATACATGCGATTTCTTCTCGGTGATGTTTTCTACTCACGAGTTGGCAACTTACCTCCGTTATGCCACAGTTTCTTACAGGTTTTGCCGTACAGGTTTTCTTGACGGTTTAGCGGGCACACCACTTATTCCGGCTGATTTCTTGGATAGGTGGGTTCACTTGCATCGTGACCACCGTTGTACTTTTATTTATTTTCAGTTGTATCTAGTAACTCCATCAACCAGACTTGTATTATTGATAGACCTAGAAAACCAGTTATTTATTCTTCGATCTTAGAGTCGCGCGCTTGTATTATTATGATTCTTCTCTGGTTTTCTTGAGGATGTTGGTTTCTTTCTGAGTTTTGATCCTCACCCTTCGGTGTTGTATATTATATTGCTTGCATGGTTGTTTCCGCCAATTGGCGAAGAGCTAGCTCCCGTTTGGGGATGCCTTTATTCATTACTATGTATATTCCTGTTTGTACCCATTTGGGGCCAGTATTTACAAAGGAAACTCTGTCGAAATTTTTGGAAAAGACTTGATGTTTTAAAAATGCTTACTACGACTTTCAAAGTGAAATTTTATGTTAACTTTTAAAAAAGTTTTTGCTTCACTCTCTTTTCAAATGGTTTAGATTTCTGGGCTTTTGGCTTACTTGAATTAGGTGGGGTCCTATAGACTTCACATGATTCAAGTTCCAGTCACGTGCCATTTCGGGTCGTGACAAAGTTGGTATCAGAGCGCTAGGTTTAACTTTTGTTCGAGTCTAGGTTTGACTATGCGGAGTCTAGGGCGTATATATATATATATTCGGAGTCTAGGCTTGACCTTACGGAACTTAGACTTGGTCGAAGGGGTATTAGACCCGAACTTTCGTCGCGTAGGTTGACCTTGGTTGATGGAGTAGATGACTTAAGTAGAATGACGTACCGTGTGTATGTTCCGCGGCATACTTACGATATGCTACTCCGCTTAAGAAACCTTAGGATGTACATTTCTTTGCACAGTATTCTATTCATTTCTTTGATCTATCCTCATTGATGTCGGATGGTGGTTTTTGTTACCACGGTTGCACGGGCAGAAAGAGCTGTGGCTAAAGTTGCAGTCAGCATGAGCTCGTCTTGGACGAGGACTGACCAAGGCGTAATTCCGGTGACACACGATTGCATAGATGTGTCATTTTATTGTGTTTTTCACGACATGAGCGTTTTGATGGATTGTTTTTACTAAGATTTCTCAAACGTGCAGATCAGCACCAAAGGATTGGGCCACTGCTAGAGGCCGGCTAGAATGTGATGACCATTAATGTATAGTCTATTCTTAGGGATCGAGGCATTGTTTAGCGTGTGGACGAATGATCCAGTTTTTGCTGCGACTGACAAGATATCGCCCCAGATGTTTGAAGCTATTGCAACACTAGTTTATACTTAGGGATATGATAGAAGATCGCTAGTCACCCATTGATGAATGACTAAGACATGTGGTTCGTTGGATACCCCGATGCGAGATCGCTGGATTTGCTAGCTTTAGCTAGAAGAGGACCTCACACAGGTACGTTGTGAGTCGATCGAGAGAGAACGAGAGTAAGCGCATCACTCCAATAAATTGAACGAATTCCTGAGAAGGTAATCGGCAAGATGCCTGCTATAGGATATTTGAGATGCCGAGTACGTAGCTTCAGAAAGGAGACTCTAAATATGAGTATAGCCGTTATAGCGCAGTCCATACAGCTACGAAGAGACGAATCCTAATCAGTCGACATTAGAGAACAGTGGAGTAAGAGGTTCGTACTAGATCTTGACGAGATGACGTTCTACTCCGTTGATATCAGAGATGTGATACGCATGCAGAGGCGTCTAATATGGATATATCTTTTAGAAGAAGTCGTGATGAGTATGCAGTTGTTCCGGAACAAGAAATGGATTTAGTAAAGGGTGATAACTTCCGGGCAGTTCGGCAGAAACGAGATTGGGAGAGACCCCGACAGAATTATCTGGAGTACTAAACGAGAAGACTTAGACCCAGGATCGGTCGTATTATGCATACCCAGTAGGCCAGAGTTCGGCTTCATCAATAAGACATGTTATGAGTAATCATGATAGTTGGCCAGAGATCTTTAGAGGATGTGCCAGAGCGGAATTGGTTCCGTCATCATTTCTATATTGGGTCGTTGAGCCGGGGAGTTATGTAACTGGTAATCCACAGTGAGAGACAAGAGCCTAAGGGCATAAGGCGCCAGACCATGAACAGGAGGCAAGTAGATATCTTGCTCTGCTAGTTTGGATGCACCGACACCTTCTTGACTTTGAAGGAAGGACGTATCGACGACGGTCTTTACAATTTGCGATTTGGTGATTCGAATATCACGTATCCGTCATTTTGAATTTCAGTATTTGGGGCGATTTATTTGCATGATTGAGTTTTCGTGCACCACAGTTGCACTCGATTTCGATTTGATGTCATTCGAGATGTTTGATTTTGATTTCATGCCTATGGTATGTATATGATTTGACTTGTACCTTTGGTGTAGTTTCATGTACTTTTAGTAGTTTGATTCGATTTTGTACACGCAGATGCACATAGTTGTGAGATTATATACCTTGAGATTTGTTGTATACCGTCGATTTCGATTGTGATATTCGATATTTATTTTCGTGCACCTTGTGCACTTGAGTAGGATTCTTGCGAATACTTGGCGCGCTTGATACGATTTTGGTGCACACCAGATGCATTAAATCAGGATTCTTCGTGCATATCAGATGCACCTGATATTGTTGTCAGGCACACTCGTTGCCCTTGACAGGTGTTTTCGTGCACACCCGTTACACTTAGATTTTGTTTCTGTGCACATGTATGGCACATTTAGTGATTTCGATTTTTGTGCGCACCAAACACACGTGGCATTATTACATATACTATTGAGTATGATTTCCTTTGAGCAGTACGTTCTTATGATATTTACTATTTGGTTTAGTAACCGAGCATGACTGTTCTAAGAACAGTACCTAGGTGTTTTTGCATGCATTGATAGTTATCGAAAGGATTTCCAGAAAGGAGCTACAGTCTCAATATTTTTCCTATGTGTCCGAGTTGATACGAAACATTTTACAAAGGAAACCCTTCTAATTATTTTCAAAAATGGTGGGATGTGTATGTTAAACAAAGGATATATATATATATATATATATATATATATATATTTATATTTTTTACAATAAACGTCTGCTACTTGTGCCGTGATACGCGCATCGCACAGCGATTTGAAAAAGGTTTGGCATGCATTTCTTTCAGATATTTTGACAAGTTTACAATGATGCATACTATGTGCATGTTATAGTTTTGATGTATATCATGTTGGTTTTTGTATTGGACTTTAACATTGGTATCTTCACCATAACTCCGATGATTGCGTGATACATGACGGAGTTTTGATTTTGAGTTATATACTCGTTTTCATGTGCATGCATTGCGCTAAGATGTGTTTTAAGTATTGATGATTTCGGAGCCCCGACGACTTAAGTGTTTTGCTGAAATGTTTTAGTAATTGGGGGAGTTTTAATTTAAATTCGGGAACCGAATTTATTTAAGGGAGGAAGATTGTAACATTTCAAGAAAATAAAATATTATAGTTGGGAATTTAAATAAACCAAATAATGAATATTTTGAATATTTTAAAGTATGGAGATTGGTTTTAATGAAAGGGTATAATTATATACCGATAGGTTGGGATATATTGGAAAATTACATTTTGAATGTTGATTCTGAAAGAATATTATATGATTTAGACACTTTATAAATTTTATACAATTGATTATATACAAATTTATGCCTATGCTTGATTAATTATCACTAATCGTGCATTAAGGTTGATTATGCACATGACATGCATCATGTCATATTGTAAAAACACTTGTTATATTTTCTTTTGAAACATGATTTCAAGTCTTCATTTGTGCATGGCTTCATTTTTGGTTTTTACAATTTTGTTATAAAATAAAAAGGGAAAAGATAAATAAAAGAAGAAAAGAAAAGAATAAAGAATGGAGGCATAGTGGAAGCATGGGCAAGGAGAGAGAGAGAGGGTGAGGGATTCCTTTGACCATGGCCTCATTTTCTTCCTTCATTTTTTCTTCAACATTTCTCTCCTCTTCCTCTCATGGCTGCCCTCTCTCCTCCACCTCCTCTACCTCTTCACTATACCATCAAATCCACATCAAAACCATGTATTCCCTTCATTAAATATGTGCACAAGCTCACTACAAGCATGGTGGATCAAGAAAGTTAGGATTTTGAGTACTTGAGGCAACTCAAGAAAATTCTTGAGTTGCCCAATGAGGTAATTCTTTCACCATTAGCTTAGTAATTGAGTTTCTATAACTTCTAGTTTAGTTTAGAATTGATACAACAAGGTTAAGCGGTCTTAGAAAATTCCAAGATCAAGTTTAGGGGATTCTTGAGTTGTGATGGTGCAATTGAGATGTGATTGGTGACTACTACCCCCTTTGGTCTTTAAACCTAGGCCAAAACAAAAACAAAACCAAACTTGAGTTAGATATTTCAAAATGTCGGTTTTGTGTATAATTTGTGGACTACAGGAAATCTGGAATGACCTGGAACCTTTACAAGAAAAACTAGCAACCCTATTGACCTAGATTGAACACCAGGAGACCACCCTGCAAGTACAAACCCAAACCAAGCATCTAAGGCCGGCCAGCTCGGTTTTTGGGGTGATATCATTGGGTCATCTGTGGGATTTGGTGCTAGAATTGGTTCTGTAGCTCATATACCCCATATACTACCCCACTGCATTGCTTGTTTAGCCTAATTTCATCTGAACAAAAATCTGGAATCATTTTCTTGAGTTGTTGTTTTGGTTTCATGATTGTTAATGACTTGAACTTTGGATATTGTGTTTTGTCTCGGTCACTTGACGTTTATACGTCAATATCGGGTGTTGTTTGGTCCTTTTACATGTGTAGACCATAGGTTTTAACCTATGTGTGATTCGTGTGCCGACTTGGTTTTCGTGCGTGATTTCTGTTTACGATGCTATGTGTTTATATATGTAGGCACCCTCACGTGGACTTCGGATAACAAGGAGGAGCAAGGCGACATCGACTTCGGCATGCAAGGATCAAGGTGAGTAGATGTATATCTACGGGGGAAGTCGGGTGGATGGCGTATAGCACCCCAGCAGTTTCGTAGTGTAGCATGTGAATATATATATATATTGTGTGTGTGTGTGTGTATTGTAAGACGTGGATAGTTAATAAGAAAGGTTTTAGGAGATCATGGTTTAGTCTTTGCGTAATTGGAAGAAAGTGTTTGTAGTTTAGTTTCATAGTTGCGAAACCCTAAAGTAAAAGTTGACACACACACACACATGACATGATTATGGGTGTATATATTTATATATATATATATATATATATATATATATATATATATATATATATATATATATATATCTATATGTGTGTGTATGTGTGGATGCGTTGGTGCACACACACACACACACACACATATATACATATATGTATACACGGGTGATGAGGATAGTATATGATACTTGGAGGTGGGTCGATATGATCGGGCATGATGCCGTGAGATTGTGATATGTGATTTGGGTCGTGTTATGAGATACGACATGATATTATATCGGATCGATGAGCGGTGTATTTTCATACACACGAGGATATATGTTTGATGATATTGGTATATACTAGACTGTAGAACAGTACCTCTAATTCAGGATATTGTGATAATGATACATATGAATAATAAGGTATATGTGATATGTGACCCGTACCCTGATTTGGGATGTCGTACGATGGATTTTACCGTACAAGGTATAGGTATGATGATTGATCCACACTCTTGTCTCGAGGATATCGTGTTATATATTTTACCGTACGTGACGCTACTGAGGCGGGATCATCGACTACCAGATATATCGACTCGGACTTTAGGTGGTTTTCCTTACTCTTTTGATTAGTCTTTTAATTTAGTCATGTAGGTTATCAGGTAGATGTTAGACTGGGATCGAGTCATACTTATTTTCAAAACTAACGAATCGTGAGTATTTTAAAGACAGGCCAAGTGATACTACGGATTTTCCAAAGTACGCATCTTTTCTCAAAGGCCCCGTAGCCCCTATTTTTCTAAAAACCACGATTCGTGCGATTTCAAACACCAAAAACTGTATGACTCGTATATAGTATTGTATATTCTTCAATGTTGCGTTTACTGTTCATGTTCTCATTGCATTTCATATTTATTCATGTGTTTCCTTAACTATTATGATATCGATTGTTAGGACACCGGCACCATTACCGATGATGCGTATGTCCACGAACACTTGCTTGCCGGCTCACACACATCATCATCGGTAATTGCCATGTTACGTACATTTTAGAAAACATTATCTTGTCGGTATAACCTGCTAGCTGGTAGTTTCAACATATTATTAGTATGGTTGCTTTCATGTGCTAAATTAGATATTGCATCCTTTACTTAGATACCCATACATATGTATTTATCCATTTGTCATGCAATATTATGGGGCTTTATGCCGGTAATTCACTGTTTACTTACTCTCGAGTTTGGGATTTCGGATTTTCCATGAGATTTCTGGATTTGGAGAAACCGCAAGGATTTTATAAACTCATTTTCATTTCAAAAGATAGAAATTTACGGTTTTCTTATGATATAATGTGAGAGGTGTCCACCATGAGTTTTCTCGGCTCTTGAGCGGTATCATACACCCGATTCGAGAAGGAGGATGAACCGTCTGCGGGTGCATGGTGGACCCGGTGCGATACCCCGGAACAAGATGGTCGCAGATGATGGTGTTGAGCCCGGCAGGAGAGCACTACCGACCGGTTATTTGTGACGCGGCAGATATCCGGAGGATATCGACGTAGTCTTGAGATTTGATAATATGGGCCAGTCTGGATTGCCGGAGCCCGAGATATTGAGATTTGATGATATGGGCCAGTCCGGATTGCCGGAGCCCGAGATATTGAGATTTGATGATATGGGCCAGTCCGGATTGCCGGAGCCCGAGATATTGAGATATTGGGATATATATTTTGTGTCGATGCTTGACATGGATTCTTTGTTGATTTCATTGATGATACTTCGATTTTTACACAGAAATCTCACCGAGATAAGAAAACAGTTTTTCTCATTCAAGATAAATTATGTTTTCATTCTTAATGCATTCGTACATCATATATGTGATATGTTGCTACCTGAGGCACTGACACGAACACTTGGTATTACACTTATGTTTAGATATTTACCCTTGCCATTATTAGATCTTCAAGTTATATTTTTATGAGGATATTATTGTATGACCTAGAAGAGAGTCATACATGCGATTTCTTCTCGGTGATATTTTCTACTCACGAGTTGGCAACTCACCCCCGTTATGCCATAGTTTTTTGCAGGTTTTACCGTACAGGTTTCCTTGACGGCTTTGTGGGCACACCACTTATTCCGGATGATTGCTTGGATAGGTGGGTTCACTTGCATCGTGACCACCGTTGTACTTTTATTTATTTTCAGTTGTATCTAGTAACTCCATCAACCAGACTTGTATTATTGATAGACCTAGAAAACCAGTTGTTTATTCTTCGACCTTAGAGTCGCGCGCTTGTATTATTATGATTCTTCTCTGGTTTTCTTGAGGATGTTGATTTCTTTCTGAGTTTTGATCCTCGCCCTTCGGCGTTGTATGTTATATTGCTTGCATGGTTGTTTCCGCCAATTGGCGAAGAGCTAGCTCCCGCTTGTTGATGCCTTTATTCATTACTATGTATATTCCTATTTTTACCCGTTTGGGTCCAGTATTTACAAAGGAAACTCTGCCGAAATTTTTGGAAAAGACTTGATGTTTTAAAAATACTTACTACGACTTTCAAAGTGAAGTTTTATGTTAACTTTTAAACAAGTTTTTCCTTCACTCTCTTTTCAAATGGTTTAGATTTCTGGGCTTTTGGCTTACTTGAATTAGGTGGTGTCCTATAGATTTCACATGATTCAAGTGTCAGTCACGTGCCATTTCGGGCCGTGACAGAAATGATCTTCTCGGTGGTGTAAATGAACCCGACCATCTTCAAAAACACAAGGCTAGAAAGAAACCAACATACCTTCGCTATTTATAGCTTCAACAAGAATCCAATGACCCAGATTTACGCGCGCAATGATGCGGATCACGAGAAATATTCAATTCCCCAAAATGGAACCGCCATGTGTCAACTATGCCGATCCTCACGAGACCCTAAGCGGTCGCTCTTCCTGATTTTACGGGTCACGAAAGATCGAGCGACGCCTCACGAAGTCTTTGTCTTAAATAAGATTCTACTAAGCGTCATCCGCGACGGTCACTCTTCCTAATTTTATGGGTCATGAAAGATCGAACGACGCCTCATGAAGCTGAAGCGAAGTCTAAAAAGCCCTCATCACGAGGCCATTGAGCAGCTTCCCTGCCCGATCAATCCCTAGTGGGTAGTTCTCTACCAACCAACGCTAAGGATCGAATTCCTCATCTCGAGGCCACCAAGCAGCTTCCCTGCCCAATCAATCCCTAGCGGGTAGTTCCCTACTAACCAACGCTAAGGTTCGAAGCCCTCATCTCGAGGCCACCGAGCAGCTTCTCTGCCCGGTCAATCCCTGGCGGGTAGATTCCTACCCATCTACACTAAGGATTCAAAGCCTTCCTCACGAGGCCACCGAGAAGCTTCCCTGCCCGGTCCATCCATAGCGGGGAGACTCCTGCCCATCTTTGATAAGGATCCAAATCCCTCCTCACGAGGCCACCGAGCAGCTTCCCTGTCCGGTCCATCCCTAGTGAGCAGACTCCCGCCCATCTGCGCTAAGGATCTAAAGCCCTCCTTACGAGGCCACCGAGCAGCTTCCCTGCCCGGTCCGTCCCTAGAGGGTAGACTCCTGCCCATCTACGCAAAGGATCCAAAACCCTCCTCATGAGGCCACCGAGCAGCTTTCCTGCCTGGTCCATCCCTAGTGGGTAGACTCCTGCCCATCTATACTAAGGATCCAAAGCCCTCCTCACAAGGCCACCGAGCAGCTTCCCTGCCCGGTCTATCCCTAGCGGGTAAGCTTCTGTCCATCTACTCTAAGGATCCAAAGCCCTCCTCATGAGGCCACCGAGCAGCTTCCCATCCCAGTCCATCCCTAGTGGGTAGACTTATGCCCATCTACGCTAAGGATCCAAAGCCCTCCTCACAAGGCCATCGAGCAGCTTCCCTGCACGACTAATCTCCGAGGGGTAGATTTCTGCCCTACAGAGACACGAGTCTAGAAATCTCATAAAGAGGAATCAGGCAATGCAGGCCAATTCTAACTTGGCTATTTTATAACTCGTGCTAGACGTGGTCGTCAATCCGATGCTGAGGAAGGGACGAATATTGACCTTCCTACACTTGGATTCATCCTAAATGATCGATCGCCCCCTCGACTCCATAGAGCGGGAGGGCACCGACCTTCCTATATTTGGCAATTACTCGACTCGCACTCGACGCGCGATCGTCATCTAAAAAGTCAGGCATCTAAAAATCACACGGTCATGCAGAGGAAAATAAGCTCAGCTTATTTATATTCCAGAAATTTTTACAAGGTATTCTGGGCTCCTCAGCCGTACAAAATGCCCGGAGGCTTGCAAAACTTAAAAAACAAAAAGACAGGAAAGCTCAGGCCGCAGCACCGGGGAGGATCTCTCCCTGCTCGACGCCAGCATCGGGAACCAAAATGGCGACCTCTGGGTCGATGCTTCCACCGGCAGCCTTACCCCCGGCACTTCTACCGGCAACCTCTCCCCCGGCAGCATTCCCGGCAGTTTCCACTTTGTTAGTTATGTGTATTCCCTAGAGGCCATTACTATACATTGGATGTATATTGTAGTGGATGCTGGGACATATATAGGTAGGACTTTCTTGCTCGACATGATAGTACACTATCTGGTTGCTCTTTATCTTAACATGTATACTTTCTGTCTCTCTGATTACATGTTGATAAAGCCCTTAGGATGTGTACTCGACTTCCAGGACTATGATGCAGATCATACTAGTGGGGTCTGGGTAGTCAATGAGTACATCCTTCAATGTTCCTAGTCGTGGGAATATCGAGACGGGGCATCGATATTCTAGAGTAGACTAGCGCATATCTTCTCGACCCATGTGATGGGCGATGGATGATCCCATATCCAGTGGTGTTTGACATCAGAGATGGTATGCGAGTACTCAGTGGAGACTGGGTACACTGAACGGACTCGCCGAGAACTCCCAGATGGTATTATACCTCACGTCAGATGGCAGTTCTCTGGTGACACTGGTACAGCTTAGTCTGTTGACCTGAGATCGTCATAGAGTCTTGTGTGTCTCCCACTGTGCTTTGATTTCCACCCTACCACGGCTCTACTGAGGCGTGCAAACAGGTGGTTTTTGGGTACAGTCCCGATTCACATGGAGGCAATGAGCGATAGGAGGGGATTCGTCTCTCCCGGTATTGGGGGTTGATGTTGCGCTATGCTCGACTGGCCATAACTGGAAATCCCTGGCCAGGGTTGCAGTGATCTACTGGTAAGTGTTATCAGTAGTTTCACACATGTTATGGACCTTATATCGGAATGACTTATCGAGCTACTGGGGTCTGACGTTTACCACCCCTAGGCGAGATATGCGACATATTAGACGAACAAACCGGACTGTACGGTAAGTGTTACCGGTTGGATTTATAGGAGTGTGAGCGGGCTTGCTCGTCGATCTTCTGATCGCTCAATACCCGGGTGGCCGTTACGTTTAGCAGACCGCTTGCGGCTTGTGGGTGCTTGATATGATCATCACCTGCTGCCGGCGTATTAACGAGTCTTTAGAGTCCTACACAGAGGTTTCCTGGCTCAAGCGAAACGAAATAGGAGCGCATATGAGATATGTGCGGGACCGAGAATAATACGTGTATGTGATACCGTATTCTATTCTCGCGATGAATGTATCGATTGGTTGTATGCGATATAACCTACTTATCGAATCGAGGATTGATTCGATAAGCCGATACATTGGATATTAGTCGGTCATATGCGATATGACCGGATCGTTAAATCAAGTGTTGATTTAATGATTTAATGTATAATTATATATTAGATATATTACTTTACATTAACTAGTATTTTTTCACTTAAAGATGGATTTTCTCACTTGATGTGCACATTGTATATGTGATATAGTTTTGTGCACTTGTTTGTATCATGTTTGATGATACATGCAAACTTGGGTGTATGTTTGAATTGAACCATGTTTAGTAAATAGTTAGGGTTTCATATCATTTGCTTTATTTACTTATTCATTTATTTATTTATTCATTTAGGTAAGAAATAAAATGGCGACTTTATTTGGATTTCACTTGAAGCTTCATGAAGTTTTGAAAGTCAAACCATTTTGTTTCTTTCCTAAACCCTAACCCTTTAACTAAACCCTAGTTCATTCTCTGCACTTAACCATGGTTGCTAATATGATAAGAATCATTTTATTTACTATTATCTATTATTCTTATCATATTCTTTCTTCATCTTCTTCTTCTTCAACAAAGGAAGAAAGCTTGCCTCCATCAATGGCAAATTGAGAAAAAGAGTGAGAAATCCAATTCTAAAGTGAACCCACCTCCTATTTCTTCATCCTCTACCACTTGCCAAGTAGTATAGGGTGTTTTCTTCACAAGTTTCATGACTTGGTGAAGTTGGAGTTTGATCTTGAGTTGCCTCGACGTAGATCATCTTCGGCATTGAAGTCGACGACCTAGCCCGCCCATTTCTCCGATGAAGCCGACGCTAGAGCCCGGGATCCGATGATCGCAGCGAGGGGACTTCATCACGGAGCTATGGAGGTGGAGGACCAGATCTACAAAGGTTGTATTTTCGTTGACTTATTAGTAAAGCAGTTTACTAGTTCTTGTTTTCGCCTAATCTCTAGTTAACGATCCGTATTAGAGTCTCTCGGCACTTGTAAAATTTGAAATTGGCATGGTTGATGCCTTGTGAGACCTCATTAGTGTGCTTAGGAACCCTACAGTGGTATCAGAGCCTAGCTAGAGCCTTAGGCGATGTGTAGACGACGTTTGAAATCCGAATGAACATCGAAACCCTAACTCAAATTGCTCTCTGGACAATTTTCTAAAACGGGGATTTTTTAGAATTAAAAATATGCAGAAAAATCAGCAGGCGTTTTTAGGAATTACCATGAAATTCGAGCGGCCAATTCTACTAAAACGCCGCGGAACCGCGGCACGAGCATGGCTCGTGCGGCGGTTCCGCGGCCATATGTTCACCTTGTGCATTACTTTTTGCACAGTAATTCCTATAATAAAGTGCTGATTTTCCTGGGAATTTTTAATCTGAACTCAAGAGTTGAGTTATCTGGGTTGTATTGGGAGTTCGTATATTCGATCGGATTATCAAACTTTGTCTATGTGTTTTTCCGGGTAATTTTAGAATATGTTAAAAAGTTCGACCGGATATAAATACCCACTTTTTCCCCTGCCGGGAAATTTCCAATTGTTTGACTTTTCCGTAGTTTAATGACGTTCTAAGTAGTGCAAGTAACGCGATGGTCCCTCTAGAAGACAACAAACCTTAACTCGATTATGTGACCGTCTTGAACTGCCCTTTGAACCTTAGGGTTTGGGGCAGTACGGCGTGCCACATGTGAGGCGTTGGCTTGACCCTTCTACGGCTGGACCGTTGGTACTGAGGCATGAAGTGAATGTTTTTAAACTTATTTCATGTGTTGAGTTGTTTCAGGAAAACTTGGGTGTTCGATTGTTCGATCGGAAAGTTTAACATTTTCCATTTACCCGGAATGTGATACAATAATTGGAATTCACAAATTGTTATGAGATAACTAAATGAATGTTATAAACATAGCAGTTTAGTCTCACTTGATCGGTTGCCACGGAATTTTGATGTGATCAAAAGTCCGTCGCAATCACGTAGCGTACGCCGATACTCGCCGGGTAAACTTAATAGACAGCCTCACCCCATAGCCCCGACCAAGTGACTGTAGGAGAACCCCGTCACCGAAAGCATCCGTTTGGGTGCTCGCGGCAGCGGTGTTCCGCCTTGGTGCACTTCGTCGACGGCGTCGGGGGGGCGGCCGCCTACTAAAGTTTGCGACGAGCATTCGATCAGGATGTCGGGAATCTTGTTGAATTGCCCGACTTGATATTGAAAAGAGTTTTCGACAATGAGACTAAAATGCGGGGTTTATAATCGTTAGGCATGCGATGTCTAAGCAATTTTATTTGATTAGGCATGCGATGTCTAAAGAGGATGCGGATTCCAACTGTTGTAGTTTTACACTTTCTTTTCTGTGACCGTAAGTGTAATATGTGATATCGCCGGTTTCGTTGCTATATGTCAACGACAATTGGGATGCGCATGTTTACTTACGTTGATGACATGTGATGTTATGTGTTGCTGGATATGTTATATTGGATCGTCGTGTTTGAATAGCCGGGGGTTTTTATGTGAGATGAGTGTTTTTCATTTTCATTCATGTAAAAACTTGTATTCAATATTCTTTTATTGGGACACTTCCAGGTTGCGGATGATGTCACCATTTGTATATTATTTACTTTTCTGCACTAGGATAGACCCAAGGAGGGGAGCACAAGTAACCAGGTTCTAGGGTCCAGTGGGAGACCATCTCGAGGAGTCGAGTCCAGGTCTCCTAACCCTAGAATTGATAGGGTTGCTTGCCGCTCTCGTAGGGGTCTGGGGGTGTGGGATTGGCTATTCATCACGACCGTGGAATCCGTGTTTTATACTGGCTCGTATTGAAAACACGGACGTCCTAGTATATCCAATATTTCATATGATATTTTCTGCTGCGTTATCTGTGATGTGATCATGTGATATGTTCAAATAGATTTTATATATAGTATATATGATATATTATATAGACGTTGCTTATGTTTTACACCCGCGCTAGCTCTGTCTCGTTCTGGCGTTAGTTACCTAACCTAACGGTGCAGACGGGACATCGAGACGAATGCGGATGGCATAAGCGTACGTTATATTTATCTGTGATGTTTAGGTGGACTTAAATGATGGGATATTCATTAATGAGATTAATGAAAGAAAATAAACCTAATTGATGTTGTGGAATCGAATTTCAAAATAAACAGGTAGCTACAGTTCTTGCTTTGCATCGCGGTGTTCCTTGTAGAACATCCTGCACCTTATTCGATAAGGAAAGGACCGAGATCCCTTCACCGGGAGTGACTCCTTTAGCAATAACTGGCAGATGCTACACACTCGGTTTGTCTTTTGATTGCTTCTATAGTTTCTGCTTTGCACAGTGATATATATGATATATCCCGCACCTCATTCGACGAGGAAAGGGCCGACGATCCCTTCACCGGGAGTGACCCCTTTAGCAAAACTAGAAAAGCCTAAAAAAAATTCCATTTAAAAACCATTTGATTCCGCAACGAGATCAAGTTCAAAGCGTTAAAGGTTTTCACAAAAACCATTCGCAACCCTCCGTCATTTTAGAAAGTAGAGTACTTAGTATTCGTGCTACGTTTGTCGACCATAGCCGAGGCGTAGTGTGCGGTAGCTAAGTGATGTCTTCCTACACAGCATATGATGCGATTAGTTAGGACAGTCATGTGGCTTTGTTGACCTTAGCCAAGGGTCATGTGGGTGGGTCTAATTAATCACGAAATGACGGGTAGAACTTGACTAGTACCTATGATTTGTTAACCTTAGCCAAGGTCATAGGTGCTAGGGGTAAAAACCATTATCGGGAGTTTCAAATGTTGAAATTTGCAATGAGATTGCATACCTTCTATGTGATAGTTGGATCCCGATACCCACTGCGAGTAATTGTTACTCCTGGGAGAGTTTTACACATTACAATTAGCCGATCAAGTAGGTGTCTAGAAAGATGTCAACGGGGTTACGCCTCTGGGAAAACGAGGTTTACTGTAATTAGGTCCGTGCGAAAGCACGGGGAACCTCTCTCAAAGTACCGATACTGGCCTGGCTGAAAGATTGGCGAACTTGTAGAGTGTAATTAATCCCGGCTAGTCTTTTCTTTTAAGGTTTGAAGGAAGATTTGATAAAAACAGTGGGAGTCATCCTGATTAGATAAAATATATAACCAATCTGATCTTGCAAGAGCGCACGCAGAGTGTTTTCTTCTCTCTCTCTCCAGGTAGCGACCATATCACGCCTTAATCAAGATAATAATATGGATGTATTGACCGAACCCGCTTGTTATACTGAGCTGGGGAACGTCGGTCCCCGCTCCAATTTATAATTGTTATAAGACAGAGCAGGAAATAGAGGAATACCAGGATTCCCATGCGGCCCAAACGAAGAAAGTGCATGAGATGCATCTCCTTCGGGTGTGTTCATTATACATAACTGTTTCTCAGTATCCTCTGCATCCTGGGTATCTGATACCGGATCTGGATCCCAGATATGTAATCTGTTACATAGGGCTACAAAAAGGTAGAAAAACTGAGAACGGGTGATAAGTTTCATGAGACAGAAAACGGGGCAAGTGTTGCAGCCAAGTCTGTTGGTCACTGTCACCCTGTATTACCAATACATTGATTCTGAACAAATGCTATTTGATACCGAACCTGATATACAAAATCATATCAATCTCTTTATTTATTAAAGTAATGATAAAATTTTGTATTGATGGATAATGTTTTGAACATTTCCTATATCAAAAGTTGATCGGTTCAGGTACGTTATCTAAAAGCATTGGCGTTCTAAATCAAACTACAGTTCCTAGTATACAGAACACACACAAGAGGAAGAGTTCAGAAATGAACGAATCCTTCTTAAGGTATTGTAGACTAGGTCATATCAATGCGACCCGACTGGCTGAAGTTACATTTTAGATGCATATTTAAATCAGTTTGAATTTACATCTTGTGAAACTTGCCAGTCATGTCACAAAGATTAAATGACCACAGCTTTATTTATTGGAAACAGAGAAAGAGTTAATGAACTCTTGGGACTGATACATGATGATGTATGTAAGGTCTCCTGTCTACATGTGCCAGGACCGGTTCTTTGTACTTCATTACGTTCTCTGATGATCTCTCAAGATTCAGACATATGTTCATGTTGAAACATAGGCCCGAAGCTTTTGAGATATTCACAGAATATAAGTTAGAAGTAGAGAACCAAAAACCGGGTATAAGTATTATATCCTATAATGAGATCAGGGAGGAGAATACTTGTGCATGGAATTCCTGGACTATTCTAAAGGAGAATGAGATTCTCTCTCAGCATTACTCCTCCATATACACCATAGCACGATGGTATATCGGGACGGAGCAATCACACCCTATATGATATGGTGCGCTCTATGATGAATACTACTGAGTTTCCTATTTCCTTTTAGGGAGTTATGCACTTATGAAGTTGCATACCTATTGAATAGGGTTCGATTCAAATCAGTGCCTACCACTCCATATAAGATATGGTATGGGGAGAGCCTATCTCTTAAGTAAGTTAAGATTTGGGATTGTCCGGCCTGTGTCAAAAGAAAAATCCGGACAAAATCGAGGCATGGTCAGTTCTGTAGAACTGGAAAGGTTCCAGCCATACAAAACTGCAGCTGATGATTTGACAGAACCAAAGGATTCAATAGTTCCCGACGAACCTCAGCCTCTCCTCCGATCTAGTAGGGTTCCTCATCCGCCTGAGAGATACTTCGGTTTCTCGATGACAGTGGGAGCGAGGATTGCATCATGAGATGATGACCCAACTAGTTTCGACCTGGCCATCAGGAGTGAGACTCTGTAAGAATGGTTGGATGCTTAGTGATCTAAGATGGAATCCATGTACACCAACAAAGTATGGACTTTGGTTGCTATATCTGAAGGGTTAAATCCCCATCAGGAGCAAGTATATCTTGAGAAGATTACTTGGTGTAGATGGAAAAGTTGAGACTTTCAAAGCTAGACTTGTTAAAGGTTTTCGTCATCAACCAAGCATGGATAATGATGAAACCTTTTTCCAGGGACTATGCTTAAGTCCATCCAGATCCTACTTACCATTGCTACATACCATGACTACGATATCTGGTGGTTGGGTGCCATGACTACTTTTCTAAATAATGACTTAGAAGAGAACGTCTATAAGAACACAGCCAGAGGGCTTCGTAAACAGTGGGAGCAGCAGAAACATGTGCAAGTTGCTTTACAGAATAAAGCAGGCATCGCGGAGTTTGAACGTCTGTTTTGATGTGATAGTCAAAGTGTTTGACTTCATCAAAATGGTAGACGAACCTTGTATATACAAAAAGGTAGTAGAGAGTAAGGTGGTCATCCTCGTATTGTACGTAGACAACATACTCTTGATAGGGAAAGAGTTTCCTATGCTGCGCACGGTCAATCTCCTCTTATCACATGAATTCTCCATATAGGATCAAAGTGATACCTCCTAAATCCTGGGTTTTGGATCTATGAGATAGATCTAGATGGATGTTAGGATTCTCACTAGATGTAGTGAGATGGTATCAATCGATCCTGGGGAGAATCACTGGAAGGGTTCCAGGGTGATAAAGACGACTGAATGTCAGTCACAGGCATTGTCTTTACCCTCAGTAAAGGGACGATATGTTGGAAGAGTTCCAAGCTAGATACCGTAGAAAACTAGACGATAAAGGCTGGTAAAATCGCTATTAAAGATACTACCAAAGAGGCAGTTTGGGTGTATATTGGTTCATAAGATGAACTAGGTTCCTACCATTGTGTGACAATGGAAGTGTGGCTTTGGCCCGTGAACCCCGATCCCATCAGTGACCCAGACAAATTCTGAGGCAGTATCACCTGATCATGGAGATAGATGATCTCCAGGGTGATCGAGATTAGGAGAGTAGACTCAGAGGATAACACGGCGGATCCACTCACGAAGGCCTTTTCCCAAAGAGAGACTTTTAGGAGATGGTTGAGTATTAGATACTACAACTACTGCTACAGATGGCCCTAGTGCAAGTGGGAGATTGTTAGTTATATGTATGCCCTAGAGGCCATTACTGTACATTGGATGTAAATTGTAGTGGATGCTGGGACATATATAGGTAGGACTTTCTTGCTCGACATGATAGTACACTATCTGGTTGCTCTTTATCTTAACATGTATACTTTCTGTCTCTCTGATTACATGTTGATAAAGCCCTTAGGATGTGTACTCGACTTCCAGGACTATGATGTAGATCATACTAGTGGGGTCTGGGTAGTCAATGAGTACATCCTTCAATGTTCCTAGTCGTGGGAATATCGAGACGGGGCATCGATATTCTAGAGTAGACTAGCGCATATCTTCTCGACCCATGTGATGGGCGATGGATGATCCCATATCCATTGGTGTTTGACATCAGAGATGGTATGCGGGTGCTCAGTGGAGACTGGGTACACTGAACGGACTCGCCGAGAACTCCCAGATGGTATTATACCTCACGTCAGATGGCAGTTCTCTAGTGACACTGGTACAGCTTAGTCTGTTGACCCGAGATCGTCATAGAGTCTTGTGTGTCTCCCACTGTGCTTTGATTTCCACCCTACCACGGCTATACTGAGTCGTGCAAACAGGTGGTTTTTGGGTACAGTCCCGATTCACATGGAGGCAATGAGCGATAGGAGGGGATTCGTCTCTCCCGGTATTGGGGGTTGATGTTGCGCTATGCTCGACTGGCCATAACTGAAAATCCCTGGCCAGGGTTGCAGTGATCTACTGGTAAGTGTTATCAGTAGTTTCACACATGTTATGGACCTTATATCGGCATGACTTATCGAGCTACTGGGGTCTGACGTTTACCACCCCTAGGCGAGATATGCGACATATCAGACGAGCAGACCGGAATGTACGGTAAGTGTTACCGGTTGGATTCACAGGAGTGTGAGCGGGCTTGCTCGTCGATCTTCTGATCGCTCAATACCCGGGTGGCCGTTACGTTTAGCAGACCGCTTGCGGCTTGTGGGTGCTTGATATGATCATCACCTGCTGCCGGCGTATTGACGAGTCTTTAGAGTCCTACACAGAGGTTTCCTGGCTCAAGCGAAACGAAATAGGAGCGCATATGAGATATGTGCGGGACCGAGAATAATGCGTGCATGTGATACCGTATTCTATTCTCGCGATGAATGTATCGATTGGTTGTATGCGATATAACCTAGTTATCGAATCGAGGATTGATTCGATAAGCCGATACATTAGATATTAGTCGGTCATATGCGATATGACCGGATCGTTAAATCAAGTGTTGATTTAATGATTTAATGTATAATTATATATTAGATATATTACTTTACATTAACTAGTATTTGTTCACTTAAAGATGGATTTTCTCACTTGATGTGCACATTGTATATGTGATATAGTTTTGTGCACTTGTTTGTATCATGTTTGATGATACATGCAAACTTGGGTGTATGTTTGAATTGAACCATGTTTAGTAAATGGTTAGGGTTTCATATCATTTGCTTTATTTACTTATTCATTTATTTATTTATTCATTTAGGTAAGAAATAAAATGGTGACTTTATTTGGATTTCACTTGAAGCTTCATGAAGCTTTGAAAGTCAAACCATTTTGTTTATTTCCTAAACCCTAACCCTTTAACTAAACCCTAGTTCATTCTCTACACTTAACCATGGTTGCTAATATGATAAGAATCATTTTATTTACTATTATCTATTATTCTTATCATATTCTTTCTTCATCTTCTTCTTCTTCAACAAAGGAAGAAAGCTTGCCTCCATCAATGGCAAATTGAGAAAAAGAGTGAGAAATCCAATTCTAAAGTGAACCCACCTCCTATTTCTTCATCCTCTACCACTTGCCAAGTAGTATAGGGTGTTTTCTTCACAAGTTTCATGACTTGGTGAAGTTGGAGTTTGATCTTGAGTTGCCTCGACGTAGATCATCTTCGGCATCGAAGTCGACGACCTAGCCCGCCCATTTCTCCGATGAAGCCGACGCTAGAGCCCGGGATCCGATGATCGCAGTGAGGGGACTTCATCACGGAGCTATGGAGGTGGAGGACCGGATCTACAAAGGTTGTATTTCCGTTCACTTATTAGTAAAGCAGTTTACTAGTTCTTGTTTTCGCCTAATCTCTAGTTAACGATCCATATTAGGGTCTCTCGGCACTTGTAAAATTTGAAATTGGCATGGTTGATGCCTTGTGAGACCTCATTAGTGTGCCTAGGAACCCTACACGCTTGTGGCGCATCCTCGGAGAGGGGGTACTGGAGCCGAATCTCGCCGTCAGCAAACCCCGGCATCAACGCCTTGACAGCATTGAGAGCCTGGTGCCAAACAATGGCTGAGGCATCGACGAGGTCGGCGTAGAACTGGTCCGACGCCTTATACCTCTTCACGGACTTCGAAGCCCGGAGGTCGGCAAGTTTCACCGCTTCAAGCGCCGCCTGGGTGTCCCTCTTGCAGGCATCCCGTGACTTCTTCATCATGGCGTTGAGCTTGCTACCCTCCTCCAATTTAGCCTGGATGTCCTTGTTAGATTCACTCAGAAGTCGGATGGACTCCTTACAATTGGAGTTCGTCAACTCCTCAGCGACCATCCGGATTTTTAGGACGGCTATCCTCTCCTTTTCCTGCTGCAGCTCCAGGCGCAGATCCTCCTTCCGCGAGGATGATTGACCCGCCTTCCTCATGGCCGGGGCAATCTTCTCGGACTCCATATTGACGATAAGGGCGCAGTGTTGCAGGACCTGAAGAAACCAGCAAAAGGGGTTAAAGATGTTCAATATGAGGAAAAATACTTGACAAAATCCTTAAAGGAAAACGGATACCGACCTGGACCGCCTCCTGAGCGATGGAGGCCACTTGGGCTTTAGGGTTCCCCGAGGAATTTTGCTCCCGGCCGATCGCTCCATGTCCGAGAGCAAGCTATCGGCAACGGAAAGCCCCGAAGGCACTTCAAAACATACATCCCCCTCTTGCACGGGGATCCCGGAAGCTAGAGAGCGAGAGACCGTCCTTTTATACCTCTTGAGGGGGACCTCGGTAAGGTCGGCTTCATCCTCCACCCCCTCGCCCGTGCATGCTTCTGGCTCTCCCCGCGGCTGACTTCCGAGGTTCGGGGTGCAGCGGAAGGCTTCACCGGTGCAGTTGGTTTCGAGGCCAAGCTCGAACCGGGACAGGACGAGCTAGCGCCCCCGGTCTTCTTTCCTGCCTTCGCGGCCATAGTAGCTAAGAATTTGGATCGGTCCATTTGCTCTGCAGAAAGGAGAGTACATAAAGAGAGTTAGTGACGCTGAAAAGGGCAAAGAAAATTCATCAAAGTCTAAATAAATCGTATACGATGGCCCTAACTTATCCAGAAAGCACGCAAGGCTGAGCTCAGCCCAGCCCAGCTCAGGGCCTGCTCAGAAAGCAGAACGTCGGCCCACTGGATCGGCTCCCACATGAATACCGCCCTCGCCTCAGGTGAGGACGACTGCCTCACCGTCGGGCAGTCGGCCCTGTGCTACTGTGTAGGCATATGCCAATCCTCATCCTCAGGTGGCCCGACGAATATTAACTTCTCCTTCCAGTCGTGAATGGAAGAAAGGACGACTACTACCCCTGACCCGGCTACCCCACCCTTGCGTTTTTTGAAAGAAAAATACACCCAGCTCGGCTCATCCTTGCTGGTTTCAGGATGATTCTTATAACAAAGAAAGGAGACTAGGAGGGTCAAACTAAAAGGGATATTTTCAAGTTTCAACCGGACCAGAGACCCGAAGAGGATTCTCCACGAGTTTAGCGCTAGCTGGCCCGGGGCAAGATGGAAGCAACGAAGCACCTACATACCTCAGTTGGGAAGGGCAGATGCATTCCCCCCTGGAATGCTTCCAAATACAGGGCAATCTACTTGCCTTGCACTCAGTCCGCCCGCTCACCCTCTCTGGCTAAACGGAGAGAATAGTTAGAGGGGATATGGAACCGGGCCCGGATCTCGGCAAGCTCGTCCACATTCCTCAAGAAGGAGGGCACATCGCGGGCGTTTCCGACGCGCACCTTGGGAGCCATTGTTGCCGCCCGACGGCGGGTGGTAGGGGCAGCCCTGACTCTCGGATGCGACCCCGACATAGAGGACGAAGAAGAAGAAAACGAACCCTCTTGGCTATCTGAAGCCGAAGAGGAGAAGATCCTCCGAACTCAACTCCAACAACTGGAACCTCATCGCCTGACTCTATCCTGACTACCTCTACAGATTCTTCAGATGAAAACATCTAACCTGATTCAAAGGAAGGGGCTGGCCGAGGAAAAAGCACGAGAGCTATCTAAAAGGAAAGAGCGCCGGGAAATCTCTGACAACGAGGGTAAATTATGGTGGAAGTATCGGCCTTAGGGGGTCCCCTCCTATTTATATACCCCCAAAGAAGAACATTCAACGACACAGACTGATTTCCTCCAAAACGAAACGTCGCGCCCAATGACTGACGGGGCGCCACGTGGCGGTCGGCCATTGGGGACGTCCCTTCGGTTGCAGGTGACAGCGACAGCCTGTCGCTTTTGCCAAATCCACGTCGGACACATGGCCTGCAGCCCAACAGACGTACGATGCTCACGGCGCACCCCCTCTAAGAACACAATCATTTCACTGATCCGCTGACGTCTTCGGGGATACGCGCGAAGATTCAAGCGAACGACGAGGCGAAACGTGTGCCCAAGGATCGAAACGATGTAACCGCCAAATGCTAGGCCGTTCCCGGACAATCCGCATTACGATTCCATGGCACCAAGTTGAGCAGAAGAAAGACCAAGCAGACCACTCTCGACTCGACCCTTCGATAAGTCGGACAAGGAGCGGGGGGCTAATGATGATGCTCACAAGTGGTGTCCCCCCAGATTACAACACGTGGTGGATGACGTGTCCCGGATTCCATGAGGGGTAGTGGAATAAGTGAGCCGCATCAGGGACATTCCCCGGGGCCCCTTCTCGGGGGAGTTCCCCGACCTTTCGGGAGACCCCCCTGAAAAACATTCCACCTTCGTCTAAGAGACTATCAACAGCTCATCTCCGAGCTTCCTCAGTCTCCTCGCCTCCGAGCCTCCTCTCGTGCTGAGCTTCCTCAGCCTCCCGCTCCTCGCGCTCCAAGCACGCCGAGCTTCCTCGGCCTCTCGCTCATCTCCGAGCCCCTGATGTTCCGAGCTTCCTCAGCCTCTCCCGATCAACCGAGATTGCATAGCCCTAGCGCCTCCGCAACAGCTCCACGTATCTCGCCAAAGCGAGATAACCGCTGCCCCACATCCCGCGTCCCACGCTGGCACGTCCCCCCATTAATGAGCGTATCCCGTCATTAATGGAGGGATCCCGTCGTTCACGCACGCGTAACATTAAGGGCGTAATCGAAGGCAAAGATCTCGCGCCTGTTCGTTCCATGCGACCACTATATAACCCCTCTCCCAGACGACTCAGGTAAGATAATTTTAATCTAATAAGTCGCTACTCTACCCCTTTTGCTCTGCTAACTTGATCGTCGGAGGGTCCTACGATGGTCATCCACCCCGGGACATTTGCAGGTAGCTCGGCTTCCACCTCAAAACCAACCCATTGAGATCCACACGCCCAAGAAGACAACCTTCAAGCCAAATCTCAGCCGTTCAACAGCGCTCGCTACAGATCGACGGAGGACAGTATCTGAAGGAGAACCGACCTCCATCATTTTCCCATTGTCAAACAGGCCCTAAAACCAGATAAACAAGTTACGAAAAAAGAGGCTCCTTTTTTTCCATTCTACTTTCTAACTTTCTTTTATCTTTCCAATTGTCAAACACTCCCTCAAGAAAACCACATGGGCTATTGGTTTTAGATTCTTTGATTGGATTTGGATTTTTATTTGGTTTATGTTTTACGACGTTATTGGTTTTGGACTCGGACTTTAAAATATAGCGTTATTAGTTTTAGGCTTCGATTTGGAATTTAAAATCTGGTGTTATTGGTTTTGGACTCGGACTTTAAAGTCCACTGCTATTGCTTTTGGACTCGGATTTGGATTTTAAAATTTTGCGTTATTGGTTTATTTGACCCGGATTTGGATTGGACTCCGAAAGTCCAAATTTCAAGCCCAACCATATAAAGCAAAGCAACGAAAACTGGAGAAAAAAAAACCAAGAAAAAAAACACGAAGACTTTTTTTTTGTGTTTGGATTTTGAGGCATCCCCATCTTCATGAATTCTTTCAAACCCTAGAAAACTTATTTATCTTTTTATTCTTGATCTCATCTTATTTTTATTTAGATTTTGATAGATCATGTAATATTTTTTTAAATTTCTTCATGGAACCCTAAAAATGAGTTTTTCCTCTTAATCTCATCTCATTCTTATCCGCGCTTTATTTGATTAAATTATATATTGCAATTTTTTTATAAAATACGAGAATAAGTTTTTCTTTTTCTAGATCTCGTTTTATTTTTATTTATATTGTAATTAATTAGATCATATATCATACCTTTTTCATAAAACCCAAAAAAGGTGTTTTTGCCTCAAACCTATTTATTAGATTATTTATAACAATTCCTTTTATAGAAAATTATATTTCTTATTTTGTATTAATCTTTATTATTTTTATTTTGGTTACTTACAATATTTTAGCTTTTATCTTTTGATTTTTGAATGCAATGACAAAGTAAAATATTATATTTATTTTTCGTTTTGATAAAACATTATATATCGAGCATATGTCATTAAAAACTAGATTAAAATTCGATGGTGTGCGATTTTCACGTTTTAAAATTTTTGGTCGGTATGTACTTATCGATAATAATGAACTTGCTGTTTGTTATTAATAATTTTTTATATAATTATTTTATTAAAATATAAAAATAATAATTAATTATTTTTGATAGACTTTACACATTTATAAGATTAAAAAATAAAATTGTTATGTCATAAAAAACCTTAGAAATAAAATTCATAATACAAATTATCCAAGGACTCAAATAAGTCCATACAAAATGTAAATCCAAATTTAAATCTAACATGAAAGTCCGAGTCCGAGTCTAAATCCGAATCCAGCATGTAAATACGAATCCAAATCCAAATGGGGAAAGTCTAAACTCAAATCCAAAAAATTTTCCACAGTGGGTTGTCATCATCTCGGAAAAAGAACATTTCAGAATTATAAATAAACATCAAAAAACCAAAATCCTCATTTTCTTCCACACAGCGGGGCCCCTCTCCTTTTGAACTCAAGAAGAAGTGGGAAGCACCGCAGCAAGATCAAATGCGTGTAAATCCAACGACAGATTTAGGTATCTGCATATAAAAGTAAGATGCGAGAATCCAGTTGCGTGCCTCAGCGTGACTCTAATTTTAATATTTATAATATTCCACATTTCCAAAATTCAAGAAAAACATCCCATTTACAATAAAGTACCAAACAATTTCAATATTTCAAATAAATACATTATACTTTAAAAACTATGTCATATTCACTAGAAATTTCACATTGAATAAAAAAACATTTATGAAAACTCTAAAGACGATAATTAAATACTTGATGTATATTTTGAAAGTATAACAAAACTATTTTACATAAAACCCCCTCAAGTTATACTAAATTACAATAAGGACCCTAATAAACATAGGTTTAAGCGGAACTAGTCTCTTGAGCTTCAGGGATCCAGAGATATGGGTGCTTGCCTATTTAAGATAGACAATATAACAAACAGTGTTATCAACACGGTAATTGTCGTGGAAAAAGACACAAATCCTGCCGTCCATGTGCAGCCGTTACCGATAATATCAAAACTAATTCAGGACTTCAATGTCTTTTCTAAATGTCTGACTCAGACTGAGTCTCGATATAATCAAACTGACTTGAATATGATTCAAGTATATATTCAACATGAATCCATGAATCTATATATTCAATCTATTCAATTTATACAACTTGACTGAACCGAACCATGAATATACTCCATTTACATATTCATCCATTATATCCGTTCTATTACTGATATCATGGTTTCGGCAAGTCATCCGTCTATATTCAATATACAATACAAACAATACAACAATACAATCAAGAAATCGCGGGGTTTATAAGGGGTAGATTGGTACGGAAGGTATTAGAAGTGGTACGAGACTGTAACCATAACACACCTAACCTGAATATCCATTGCCGTTGTACCGTGATTGAACGGTTCCTTGTGCTCCGTATACCTTAGTCTCCGGAATAGTGGGACTCCTCTCGTATATACTGACATTCTTCTGTACCAAGATACAAATAACAAAATTAACACTAAATACAATATTATAACAATATACTCTCTATTCTGTCTATTCCATTCTTGTCTATTTACGGGACTTACCGAGCGATTTGTTCGCTGACGATGTTCTCTTTCTTCTTCTTTGGAATGTCGTCAGGTGATTCGGACTCACTGGAGATCGAGCCCAACAGCGAGGACTTGGACTAGTTTGCTGAAAATCCAGAGCTTTAGTTTCACATGTACATTTCCTTTATATTTCTGTTATGCAACTGTTTAGCCATTGCTTTCATTCCATGTATTTACTTTTACAGATGTATTGTAAAAAGAATGTTAATAAATAAAATTGATGTTCAATTATATCTATTGTCATTGTCTCTTGTGCATTTTACTTATATTGCTTAGATACGCTTAGCGTGTTTACTTTAGAGTAAATACGTAGCGGCCCAGTCACGTTCCCTTTCTCGTACACCGGGAAGCGGTGCGTGACACTCCTGCTCGTTTCCAAGCCCCTGATGTTCCGAGCTTCCTCAGCCTCTTTCGATCAATCAAGATTGCGGAGGCCTAGCGCCTCCGCAACAGCTCCGTGTATCTCGCTAAAGAGAGATAACCGCTGCCCCACGTCCCGTGTCCCATGCTGGCACGTCCCCCCATCAATAAGCGTATGCTGTCATTAATGGAGGGATCCCACCGTTCACTCATGCGTAACGTCAAGGGTGTAACCGAAGGCGAAGATCTCACGCCTGCTCACTTCATGCGGCCACTATAAAAAACCCTCTCCTAGATGACTTAGGTAAGGCAATTTTAATTCAATAAGCCGCTACTCTGCCCATTTTTCTCGGCTAACTTGATCGTCGGAGGGTCCTACGGTGGTCATCCATCCCGGAACTTCTTTGCAGGTAGCTCGGCTTCCACCTCAAAACCAACCCATTGAGATCCACACGCCCAAGAAGACAACCTTCAAGCCAAATCTCAGCCGTTCAACAACGCTCGCTACAGATCGACGGAGGACAGCATCTAAAGGAGCTCCAACCTCCATCACTTTCCCATTATTAAACAGGCCCTAAAACCAAATAAACAAGGTAAGAAAAAAGAGGCTCTTTTCTTTCCATTTTACTTTCTAAATTTCTTTTATCTTTCCAATAGTCAAATTGCTCCATTAAGAAAACCACATGGGCTATTGGTTTTTGATTCTTTGATTGGATTTGTATTTTTATTTGGTTTATGTTTTACGGCGTTTTTAGTTTTGGACTCGGACTTTAAAATCTAGCGTTAATAGTTTTAGGCTTCGATTTGGATTTTAAAATCTAGCGTTATTGGTTTTGGACTCGGACTTTAAAATCCACCGCTATTGCTTTTGGATTCGGATTCGGATTTTAAAATTTTGCGTTATTGGTTTATTTGATCCGGATTTGGATTGGACTCCGAAAATCCAAATTTCAAGCCCAACCATATAAAGCAAAGCAACAAAAACTGGAAAAAAAAACCAAGAAAAAAAACACGAAGACTTTTTTTTGTGTTTGGATTTTGAGGCATCCCCATTTTCATGAACTTTTTGAAATCTTAGAAAACTTATTTATCTTTTTATTCTTGATCTCATCTTATTTTTATTTAGATTTTGATAGATCATGTAATGTTTTTTTTAATTTCTTCATGGAACCCTAAAAATGAGTTTTCCCCCTTAATCTCATCTCATTCTTATCCGCGCTTTATTTGATTAGATTATATATTGCAATTTTTTCATAAAATCCGAGAATAAGTTTTTCTTTTTTTAGATCGCGTTTTATTTTTATTTATGTTGTAATTAATTAGAGCATATATCATAACCTTTTCATAAAACCCTAAAAAGGTGTTTTAGCCTCAAACCTATTTATTAAATTATTTATTACAATTCCTTTTATAGAAAATTATATTTTTTATTTTGTATTAATCTTTATTATTTTTATTTTGGTTACTTACAATATTTTCTCTTTTCTCTTTTGATTTTTGAATGCAATGACAGAGTAAAATATTATATTTATTTTTCGCTTTGATAAAAACATTATATATCGAGCATATATCATTAAAAACTAGATTAAATTTCGATGGTGTGCGATTTTCACATTTTAAAATTTTTGGTCGGTATGTACTTATCGATAATAATGAACTTGTTGTTTGTTATTAATAATTTTTTATATAATTATTTTATTAAAATATAAAAATAATAATTAATTAATTTGATAGACTTTACACATTTATAAGATTAAAAAATAAAATTGTTATGTCAAAAAAACTCTTAGAAATAAAAGCCATAATACAAGTTATCCAAGGTCTCAAATAAGTACATAAAAAAGTGTAAAGCCAAATTTAAATCTGACACAAAAGTCCGAGTCCAAATCCAAATCCAGCATGTAAATACGAATACAAATCCAAACGGGGAAAGTCTAAATTCAAATCCATAAAATTTTCCACAGTGTCATCATCTCGGAAAAAGAACATTTCAGAATTGTAAATAAACATCAAAAAACCAAAATCCTCATTTTCTTCCGCACAGCGGGGCCCCCTCTCCTTTTGAACCCAGGAAGAAGTGGGAAGCACCGCAGCAAGATCACATGCGTGTAAATCCAACGGCAGATTTGGGTATCCGCATATAAAACTAAGATGCGAGAATCCAGTTGCGTGCCTCAGCGTGACTCTGACGCGGTGCGGTCGTCAAAAGACGCGACGCGACGATCAGCCCCTGTTTATCATCCCACGCTCCAGATATAAATCTCACCCAAAAAAGCACCCTCCAACTTATATCGTCATGGGTCCCACAACACTCCCTTAGTCTAGTAGTCTACGGTCTTCATCTGGGTCCTTGAATTCGAGGAAAGAAATATATATTAGAGAAAGAAATAAATTTGATTCCTTTACTCTCTCATCTCCCTTGGCATCTTCGTCTTCGATCGTTTATTCTTCTCTCATCATCGAGGGGTATGTCGTTTCGAATGGTAAGATTTTTCATCTAGGGTTTCTTTTTTTTTCTCTTTCTGAATTTTTGTTTGTTCTTTTGATTATACATGATGTGCGTCCTTTTTACTGTCGTACGCGAAAATTTAGCAGGGAAATTTTTATCCCTAAATTAGACGCTAGATGTTTTAAGTTGCGAGGTTCTATGTTTGCAGATGCTATTATAATGTTGATATTATTGCAGCATCGTGGAGTGTTGTTATTAGCTTTAGGACGATCATCATTTCATTCCAAAGTACAATTTATTAGTCTCGAGGTATTCTCTAAATTTTCAATAAGATGTTAAAGTTTGATGAAATCACTCTTATTTTTGATGAAACAATTGGTCTTCAAATAGAAAATCGGTATACCTTTGCTCCTTTTAAATGTTCGAGGATCTGCGGAATGAGATAATTCGTTCTCTGTTGAAGATATGCCTTCTTTGGACAAGCCCACAAATTGTGAAGTCATACATGCAATCCTTCATCAAATTTCTACAGTAGGAAAATAAAATTGAAAAAAAATAAGATTTGTAATCCAATAAATCCCCTTACAAATTACAAACCATGGCATACAAGGGAGCACTTAACAAATTTACAATGGAGAAAATGTTACCGGAAGATGATAGCATAAACCGTCTAATAAGCGCACCCTTTAAATCTAGAATCTATCTTTGCATATCTTTATTAAAGGGACGGGCATTGCCTTATCACAGCCGCAGGGCGACTATCTATGCAAGACTAGACGTTTCATCCATATAGTTTCCTTAAACATCTTCGATAATGACTAAGCATATCTAACCCAGGTGCTAAAGGGTCGTCCAACTCTTTGAAGATTCATACCGGATCTGGACTTGAATTTGTCGAACGAGTAGGGAGAATTATTTGGAGAACGGCGACCATCAACCAAAAGCTGTTGAATTCACCAAGCTGATACAGTTTGTTGGTTTGAGTCGCCGCAAATCTTCCAGCTGGCTTGTCAATCCAACTCATATGACCGTCTACTCTATATTGGCTTGAATTTGGATTACTTTTCGTTTTCCTTTCCAGTACAGCTTTCTCGCTTAATAAATTATTATAGTATCCACAATTATTTATTACAATTGTACCTGGAAGCATTCTTATGTTACCATCAGCTTATATTCAATATGGTTTAAAGAGATTTAAAAGCAAGAGGTACTTATTGTTTTGTAAATTCAAGCCCTCTTGTTTTGGGTTCTTAATTTAACTTTGTACGTGCATTGGTGATTTTCTTTGCAGTCAAATGCCTCCTCTGGGATGGGAGTAGCTGATCACAGCAAGAGCACTTTTTTGGAACTGAAGAGGAAGAAGGTGCATCGTTATGTTATATTCAAGATCGACGAGAAGAAAAAGGAGGTCGTGGTTGAGAAGACAGGGGGGCCGGGGGAGAGCTATGATGATTTCTCAGCAGCTCTGCCTGAGAATGATTGTAGATATGCCGTCTACGACTTTGATTTTGTGACTGAAGAAAACTGCCAGAAGAGCAAGATATTCTTTATTGCATGGTTAGTTACTTTTTGTTATTTCTAACTGGAGTTGATGATTCTTGTTTCCACCCAATAAAGAATTTGTAGGCGATTAATTTTAGTTGAGTTTTTGTCTAAAGTGCAGTTTGGGCATGCTTATATTGGGCATGCCAAACAAAGCTAATCATAGATTTAATCAGTTTGCTCTTGCCAAGAATGGTTAATATTTCGGTGAAGCTACTCCTGTTCTGACTTCATGCATTTGATATCACATTACTTTTTAATCATTTTACTCGTATACTTAATTATGCTAGTTGTAATTTGGTTCTGGTTTTCTCATATATCACACAGTAGTCATTTGAAAGCAAAGAAAAAACCAATTAGACTTGTAGATTTTGGTTTTCTATTCAAATGCACACATAAGGAAACTTATAACTCTCTTGAAAAATTAGCAATATATATTTAGCGAGATGGGTTAAAAAGTGTCGAAGTTTTAAGAAGCTTACTTTATATCTGGAAGGGTTTAGCGGGGTAAGTGAAATATTTCTAAAGTCAGATTAAATCACAACCTGTTCCAACCTGTTGTCAAATGGAGTATTAATATTTGAACGCCCTCCTCTAACCACCCATAGCATGCCTCTGAAGTGCACTCGCGGAGCAAAGATGTGCTATGAAGTATGAACTGCCGCAGGCATATACAGTACCTGCTATAGAATGTCTATAATTTAATGAAAAAGAAGTTATCACCTAATTTTAGATAACTTTATCACCATTTTTTAAAGTAAGAGGCTGAGAGTGATTGTATGTTAAACTAGCCAGGCAATCCTCGAAGAATAATATATCAGCAGTTCGTCTGAACTACGTAAACCCAGCTAGGTGGCATGGGACTGTTTGCACAAAATTGTTTATGCAAGTACTTCCACATTTATGTATAGGTACAAATTTAGAAAAATGTACCGTATATGCAGCCAACTCATGCAATCTGCTTTCTGTAATATGAGTGCAAGGAATTAGAAACACGTCCTTAGCAAGTTCTCATTTGGTCGCATTTATCAAAGGGCGAAGGACATCAAAGCAAGCATCATCTGGGTCATTATTTGGTCTAACCTCTCTTAACATTAACAAGTTATCTGTTTTAACTGAAAACTAAAAATTGGAACCTCGGATTATAATGTCGTTGCACTGCACTACAGAGATTTTTTATTTATTGGTAAATACTACCCCCCTCTCCAAGCTATAAAACTTCTGATATTGTGTTTAATCATGAAGTGTTGTGTTGAAGTAATAGCTTTTTTTGCGACCTAAGCTTCTGTTTTTATGCAGTGAAGCTAAAAACTTCACAAATTCTCTCTCTGCTATAATTTATAATTGATTTTTCTTTGTTTTCCCCACAGGTCTCCCTCCAGTTCTCGGATTCGTTCCAAGATGCTGTATGCCACATCCAAGGACAGGTTCCAACATGAACTCGATGGTGTTCACTATGTGATTCAGGCCACTGATTCTACTGAGATGGATTTGGACGTCCTCAGAGAACGTGCAAATTAACCCTCAGCCTCGGGGGCTTACAATATTCTCTATTCAGATCAGTCTGACAAAGTTCGGATAAAATTATAAATCGAGTTTTTATTGTGTAAACAATCTCTTCAGTTTGAAAAGGGCTGATGGGGGCAGCTGAGCGCTCTTTCTAAACCTATATGGCCCCTCTACTCTGATGATGCCCTCGCCTGTTGAGATGACTTCATTCATGGACTAGTGTTGCTAATGTAATGATCCTGGATATTGTATGTGGAACATGACATCTAAATCTATTAGTCTCTCTATCTACACGAATTCTCTATCATTGTTCATGTTGAGCTCAATGTTAGATGATAGATTTTCTATGATATTGTGTTCAGCTGAGCTTCGACCCATTTATGCAGAGCGCAGGGACGCTCAGCCTGTGAATTTTGCTTAAATTACTTGGTAACATATTTATTGGTTAAACAAAGAAGCCTCTGATATATCAGAGGACCGACTTTGGCTTAATGGACTTGCTGCAGGATAAGCCAGTCCATCTAGCCTAAGCTTCTCTAAAATATTTCCCGTTAATCTCCTTTTTCCGAGTTTTGCACATATTGGGCAGCAGAATTTGTGAATTTTATAAGCACTTTTTGATTCTAGCCTATCATTCATTCTTAGTCCATCAGTTTTTTCATTCATTGCTGACTGCTGCATATTTCTATATCAAGCATGACAGATGCACCACATTGCAAGAGTGAATCAATAAGAATTTTGTAGACAGCTTAAATTGGAGATTTCAGTTTAGTGTAATAATATATTAGTAAATATAAATCCATGGTAAGTTTAAGGTCTGGGTTTGATCCCATCTTGCCCTAATGCTCTGTCCATTTGTCTTCATCTTCCGTATTGGGTGGGCCCAATCAGCATGGGCAAAGTAGGCATTGTTTATCAGAAGAAAAATCTAGATAAGGATTCAATTTATGAACCTTCCTCTGTTGGATGTGAAGTTTTACTTAACCTCTTCTAGATTTGGGTTGTTGTTATCTCTGGCAATTTTCATGCTATCACAATCCTAACCCCTCATTATAGAGACATAAAACATCACATTTGTGGCCCCCTTGTTTTGCTGTAACTTTGATCGTTAAATTTAATAGCATGGAATAACAGGTAAAATTAACAGCTGGGATCCCAATTTTATTTTTGCTACGATTTTGTTGCCGCCATTATATATTGGTGTTTTGCATATGCAATGCGCACATAGAAGTATAGTAGATATTGTACTGTCAAAATCAATCCTATTTGATTTAAACATTATGATGTTCAATATGAATATGCAGAGATCCTTTAGAAGTAGAAAAATGTCGGTATCAAAGGCATATGAGAGAATCTATATTGATAAAAAAGTCAACTTTCCACAACTTTTTTTTGAAGATTGGCATTGTCCATCTTGATTTTTGTGGCCTCAATCGTGTGTACCAATTTCCATATGAAAATTGTTCTATTTTTGGTAAACCGGTAAATTTGCAACCCTCTGATGCAAGTACAAGATGCATCAAAATCATGCAATTTTTTTTGTATGTTTAGAATATGTGTTAGATCATTAGAAAAATCGATAGATGGTTAACTTTTTAACACACTAGGAGAGTTTTTATCCTAGGCCTTTGACCTTTGACCTTTGCATCCCTAGCTTAGATAAAAAGGGATGAGACGGTTATTGATGACTAGAAAGAAAGATATTCGGGTTTTGGATTTTGGATTTGAGAGAGTCAATTAAATTTTTTTGATGGGACGATGATGTAAATGGCCTGAAACAAGAAAATCTATGGGATATCCTCCTCATTTCTTGAATTCTTTGTATTATTATAGATACTTGGAGAGACCTTAGCACCATCACCGATTAACTTATTTCTTATTTAATGTTAGTTCTTTAAGCTGGGTTTATTTTTTATGTTGAAAAAGAAAACTAATTTGAAGAACAATGATGTTGAAAACTCTCTTATTTTAGACACTGTTCTTGTGAAACACCCCCTTCAGGGCCCAAAAATTCTGAAGTTACGACGAGAGTTGAGAGAATATATTTTATAAACTAACACCCCTCCATATGTTGAAGGACCTTTAGGCCGAAACCTGGAATTTTACGTAGCGGTATCTTTAATTTAAATAAAACCGCATTTAATACAAGCTCGGTAGCTCGGTGGGAATCGAATCTGGGTTGCTCTGGTGCCATGTGAAATGTCTCTTCCACACACCAAAATCTCGAAATTATGATGAGAGTTGAGGGCTAGTATTTTATATTCTAACAGTTCTCATACGAAAACTTAATTGCTACCACATTAGCGCAAATAGAAATTTGAGAATCAGATAAGCGTAATTTCTTTGTAGGATATGTCTTTCTTTGAGGAGGTTGAAGGTTAAATTACTTATATCTACTTGTACTACCACGAAAAAGGTTGTAAGCTGCACAGAGTTTAGCATTTCTTGAAGACCTGTAGCCTACTGATACCCTACATGTTGCTGACAAGGTAAGAAAAATAGGTTGATCCTGATCCAGATCAGATTGGATTTCAAAGTGGGTGCACGTCCCGCTTCCCGGTATATGGGAAAGGGGACACGGTAAGGTCTGCTGCGTATTTACTCAGAAATAAATACGCTAAGCGTATCTAAGCAATATAAAGTAAAAATGTACACAAGAGACAGAAATATAAATGAACAACAACTTTTATTTATTAAACATTCTTTTACAGGTACAACTGGAAATGTAAATATAAGTCTGGAATGCAATACCTAAATAATTGCATGAACTGAAAAGAAAATATGTACAAGTGACTATAGCTCGGGGTCTTCAGTGTTACTGCTCAGGGGTCTGCTCCAAGTGTTCCTGACTCGTTTCGAACTCTTCAAAGTCAGGTCCTCCTGACAACATTCTAAAGAAGAAGAGAAATAGTAATGTCATCAGCGAACAATCGCTCGGTAAGTCCCAAAAATGAGTAGAAATAGAATAGACAGAAAGAGAGTATAACTAGTAATGTTTGATTGTTATGTTAACGTAGTGATTGTAACTTGGTACAGAATATGCCGGTGTATACGAGAGGAGTCCAACTTACACCGTGGACTTTGGTAACCCGTAGTATAATGCTCCGTCGATAATACCACGGAACAACGACATGGATATAATTATGTCTTTTAGTGACTGCCTCGTGCTACCTTTAATTTGTTCTGTACCAGTCTATCCCTTTATAAACCCCGTAATGTATTTTGTATTGTTTTGAATTGTACTGATTGTATTGTATTGTCTTGTAGTAAATGGAAGACTTGCCGAAACCATGATATCAGTAAATGGAATGGATAAATGGATAGTCATGTAATCAGAGTATATCCATGGTTCGGTTCAGTCATGTTCATATTGATATGGATTGAATTCTGATATAGACAGATTCATGTTGAATTGCAGTTTATACTTGAATTATATTCAAGTCAGATTGATTGTATATTTGACCGCGACTCGAACTGAATCAGACTTTTAAACCAATTTGAAGTCCTGAATTTTTGATGTTATCGGTAACTGCTGCACATGGACGACAGGATTTGTGTCTTTTTCCAAGACAATTACCGTATTGATAACACCGTTGTTAGATTGTCTACCTTAGATAAGAAAGCATCTATATTCTTCGGCTCCCCGAGACTCAAGAGAACTGGTTCCGTTTAAACCTATATTTGCTAGGGTCCTTATTGTAATTTAATATAACTTGAGAGGGTTTTATGTAAAAATAGTTTTGATATAATTTCAACATACACCTCAAGTATTTAATTATCGTTTTTAGGGTTTTCATAAATTTATATTTTATAAAAGTGAAATTTTCTAGAACCTAGTTTTCATTGTATATGGTATTTTAGTGTAAACTTGGAATAGTATTGAATTGTAAAGGTGGTTTCTATAAAATGGTGATTCCTTTGATTTAGAAAATATGGAATATTTGTATAATATATTTAAAATAGATCTTTTGATAATATTCATATATATATTTGTATATTTAATAAAAATAAATTTTATTTATTTTGTAGAAATCTCATTTTCTTAAAAATTGCATTAAAAATTCCATCGAGATCGAATGCTCCTTGCGGAGGTCTGCATCTCGCTCTACTAGGCCTGAGGACGTGCGATAACCCGCACCATCCCGATCGGGGTTCTTCAAAATGGGTTGTAGAGAAGCAATTGCAAGGAATTTAATTAACACATTTTTTTATAAAGAAAACGGTTTTGATTGTTCAAGGTATTTATTCGTAATCTCGTATTTTCCCACGAACTATTGTTCTAAAATTCATCGTGCTATGTCAAAAATGTGTATTGTGATGAGGTAGGTCATTATCTCGTGAGTTATCTAAAAGTAATACGGTTAAATTGAATAATTATAAATTGTATGTAACATGATGGTATTTTACTGTAAAAGTGAAATAAAAATTGCAACATGAATTATTTTGAGATGAAACTTGTTTTAATGTGTTTATTTATGATTTCGAAACAATATATTAAAAATTGGTAGGTTTGTTATTAAGAAAGAGTTGGATTTTAAAGAAAAGCGAATCGGAAGTTGGAATAACTCCGTTTCCGACGAGTTTTAAAAAGTGAAAGTTTTAGACTAGAAATTGAGAAGGGAAGATGTGACTTACTGATTATAAAACAAGAGAAAAGAGAGGTGAAGCTATTGGAACCGTCAGGAAGTCGTTTCTTCGCCGGAATCTTCCCGAAACTTCACCGGAAACTTGCCCTTTGTTAACTCCACTTGTACAACTTGGGACTTGAAAATTTTAGAGAGTTTTTGTAATAGAATTTTGAATGAAGAGGAGTGAAATGTGGTGTGGTATTTATAGGGAAAATTAGGATTTAGGGTAATGAATTAGAGAATTAAAAATGCATTTAAAATATGGTTTAATGTTACTTTTTAATTCTCTGTTTATTTTTAATAAAAACAAACAGTACAGGGGTCAAGAGGGGAGGCCAAGGGGTTAGGGCAACAAAAGAAAATGGGGAATTACCTATGGGGGGCCGGTGGCGCTGGCCCTACGAGACATCTCGCCGGTCCATTTGGTGGGGTCGGGGCTGGGATGTTTGCCACGTGTCATGTTCAGTATGTACAATATTTTCCACATATTTGTTTAATCTGTGACTTTTCGTTTTACTTGTTGTGCACGTGTAAACCTTTAGACTTCTAAATGATTAAAAGAAAAATCAATTAAAAATATATATGACTGTGGGGATTCGATCACAGAGGCTATGTCACAGCAGTGCAAGGCTTTATCAATGAGCTACAAATGTTTTCTTGCCGTTCAAAAGCAAATCAAATTTATAACTTGTGCTCAGGCTTATGTGTTCCTTTCTGTATTTTGGAAAAAATTATGTACAGAAAATTTAGGGTTGTTACATTCTACCCTTCTTATAAAAATTTCATCCTTGAAATTTGTAGAAAGAAAGTGTAACAGATTCAAAGCAATTTGGTGATGGAACTATTGATAGTGCATGAAAAATATTTGGAAGAACGAAAGAATGTAAAAGTTTTGGAAAGATTGAAAAAAGATGTGAGGGAATTACCAGGGTTATCTTGGTCTACAGTCTCGGTTTCTACGGCTGCTAAAGTAAAAGCCTAACGCCGGGGTACATTCCTCCTAGCTGGAGGCACATTCCTCAGTTCTTGAGGCATGTTCCTCAGTGCCTGTTGGAATTGGCGATTAGGCTGTGCAGGAGGTCCATGTGGAGGTGGAGCTGGGAGAGCAAGACGAGGTACGGAAGCCTGGATAACTGGCCGCTGCGGATAAGTGTTGTGAGTTGGAACTGTGTTGCGCCTATAAGGACATATTCCAATTCCATGATTGGATGCGCCGCAAATTAAGCACAGGACTTTTGCACGCCTACAGTCCTTCCACAGGTGTCCATCCCTTTTGCAGTAAAAATCTGAACTTGGCCGGTTATTGGTTTCTTCCGGTCTCCTGGGTTCAACAGTTAGCCTTGAAGAGGCTCCTTTTGCCATCTGAATGGCAGGACGCTTCACTTCGGCAGATTGGGGTCTGCCCTTCATTTTCACCACTGCCTCATATAGACGGGGAGCTTTCAAAGCCAGGTCGTGGGTTAGGAAATTCCCTATAGCTAAGGCATCTTGAATTTCCGGATCTAACCCTTGCTGAAAATCGTCTAGTCCTGATCTCAGCAGTCGGTATCAAGTGTGCCGCGAACCTGTTGCGGTCTTGTGTTATCTGTGTAGTATGTGATATTTAGAAAATCGAATATTGAGACATATCTTACTTACTGAGCATGGTAAACTCAGCATCATACTCATCCACAGATTTGGTCCACATCGAACCCTGTTGTAGTTGGATGAATTACTGTTCCATGTCAAATCGGGCAGTCTCTGGGAAGTATTTCACGTCGAACATGTTGTGAAAAGTCCTCTATTCGATAGGTTGGGTAAGACGGTTTTCTTTCGCCTTCCACCAAACTCGGGCGTTGTCAGTGAGTTGCAGCTTCGCAACTCGAACCCAAGCGATCTATTGCACTTGTGCCGCTGCCAGATCATTCTCAATATTTTGAGCCCATTGCTCAACTTCCAGAGGGCTCTCTATTCCCGAAAATTGTTTTGGGTGCAATGCTCGGACTTGCTTTACCCCGGGCGCTTCCATTTCTGAACGGTTCATTAGAATAGCAGTCTGCTGCTGATGCCCTTCCAGGAGGTTTTGGATTGCCTCAAGCAGTACCGTCTGCTCATTGATCGGAGCAGCAACGGTAGGCGTAAGCGGTAGAGGTGGTGGTGTATTGTTGAAGTTGGTGCTAGTTTTGTTTGGATAATCCATAACCTTGAAATAAAAATAGAGTTAGGATAGATTCAAAGCATATAAATTGTAAGATTCAAGGAATATGAAATGTAAAGAATGTTTTTAGTTGCTGATTCTTGTGTTATATTGCTTAGGACTTCATACAGAATTGATCCGCATGTCCATGCATAACAGACCTGCATGGTAGGGTTCCATGCAACACTGACCTGCATGGGCCGCCAACAAAACCTGTCACGCCCCGCTTCCTGGTGTACAGGCAAGGGGACGCGGCGATGTCCGCTACGTATTTACTCAGAACTAAATACGCTAAGCGTATCTAAGCAATATAAAGTAAAAATGTACACAAAAGATAGGAATATAAATGAATAGCAACTTTTATTTATAAAATATTTTTTTATAGGTACAACTGGAAATGTAAATATAAGTCTGGAATGCAATGCCTAAACAATGGCATGAATTGAAAAGAAAATATGTACAAGTGACTATAGCTCGGGGTCTTCAGTGTTACTGCTGAGGGGTCTGCTCCAAGTGCTCCTGGCTCGTTTCGAACTCTTCAAAGTCAGGTCCTCCTGACAACATTCTAAAGAAGAAGAGAAATAGTAATGTCATCAGCGAACAATCGCTCGGTAAGTCCCAAAAATGAGTAGAAATAGAATAGACAGAAAGAGAGTATAACTAGTAATGTTTGATTGTTATGTTAACGTAGTGATTGTAGCTTGGTACAGAATATGCCAATGTATACGAGAGGAGTCCAACTTACACCGTGGACTTTGGTAACCCGTAGTATAATGCTCCGTCGATAATACCACGGAACAACGACATGGATATAATTATGTCTTTTAGTGACCGCCTCATGCTACCTTTAATATGTTCTGTACCAGTCTATCCCTTTATAAACCCCGTAATGTATTTTGTATTGTTTTGAATTGTACTGATTGTATTGTATTGTCTTGTAGTAAATGGAAGACTTGCCGAAACCATGATATCAGTAAATGGAATGGATATAAATGGATAGTCATGTAATCAGAGTATATCCATGGTTCGGTTCAGTCATGTTCATATTGATATGGATTGAATTCTGATATAGACAGATTCATGTTGAATTGCAGTTTATACTTGAATTATGTTCAAGTCAGATTGATTGTATATTTGACCGCGACTCGAACTGAATCAGACTTTTAAACCAATTTGAAGTTCTGAATTAGTTTTGATGTTATCGGTAACTGCTGCACATGGACGGCAGGATTTGTGTCTTTTTCTAAGACAATTACCGTTTTGATAACATCGTTGTTAGATTGTGTATCTTAGATAGGCAAGCACCCATATTCTCCGGCTTCCTGAGGCTCAAGAGAGCTGGTCCCGCTCAAACCTATATTTATTAGGGTCTTTATTGTAATTTAATATAACTTGAGAGGGTTTTATGTAAAATTAGTTTTGATATAATTTCAACATACACCTCAAGTATTTAATTATTGTTTTAAGGGTTTTCATAGATATATATTTTATAAAAGTGAAATTTTCTAGTGAGTAGAACCTGTTTTTCATTGTATATGGTATTTTAGTGTAAACTTGGAATAATATTGAATTGTAAAGATAGTTTTCATGAAATGATGATTCTTTTGATTTAGAAAATATGGAATATTTGTATAATATATTTAAAATAGATCTTTTGATAATATTCATATATATATATATATATATTTATATATTTAATAAAAATAAATTTATTTATTTTGTAGAAATCTCATTTTCTTAAAAATTGCATTAAAAATTCCATCGAATGCTCCTTGCGGAGATATGCATCTCGTTCTACTAGTCCCGAGAATGTGCGATAACCCGCACCATCCTGGTCGGGGTTTCCCAAAATGGATTGTAGAGGCACAATTGCAAGGAATTTAATTAACACATTTTTTAAAGAAAACGGTTTTGAATGTTCAAGGTATTT
Source organism: Agapanthus africanus (assembly GCA_030015575.1). Taxonomy (NCBI): domain Eukaryota; kingdom Viridiplantae; phylum Streptophyta; class Magnoliopsida; order Asparagales; family Amaryllidaceae; genus Agapanthus; species Agapanthus africanus. The sequence goes on along the minus strand of CM057338.1, from coordinate 6,161,482 downwards.
ATTCGTAATCTCGTATTTTCCCACAAACTATTGTTCTAAAATTCATCGTGCTATGTCAAAAATGTGTGGTGTGATGATGTAGGTTATTATCTCGTGAGTTATCTAAAGGTAATACAGTTAAATTGAATAATTATAAATTGTATGTAACATGATGGTATTTTACTGTAAAAGTGAAATAAAAATTACAACATGAATTATTTTGAGGTGAAACTTGTTCTAATGTGTTTATTTATGATTTCTAAACAATATATTAAAAATTGGTAGGTTTGTTATTAAGAAAGAGTTGGATTTTTAAAGAAAAGCGAATCGGAAGTCGGAATAACTCCGCTTCCGACATGTTTGAAAAGTAAAAGTTTTAGACCAGAGACTGAGAAGGGAAGAGGGGACTTACTGATTGTAAAACAAGAGGAGAGAAATGTGAAGCTATTGGAACCGTCGGGGAGTCGTTTCGTCGCTGGAATTTTCCTGAAATTTCGCCGGAAACTTGCCCTTTGCTAACTCCACTTGTACAATTTGGGACTTGAAATTTTAGAGAGTATTTATAATGGAATTCTGAATGAGGAGGGGTGAAATGTGGTGTGGTATTTATATGAGAAATTAGGATTTAGGGTAATGAATTGGAGAATTAAAAATACATTTAAAATTTGGTTTAATATCACATTTTAATTTTCTGTTTATTTTTAATAAAAACAAACGGTACAGGGCTTAAAGGGGGAGGCCAAGCGGTTAGGGCAACAAAAAAATGTGGAATTACCTTAGGGGGACCGGCGGCGCAGGCCCCACGAGACATCTCGCCGGTTCATTTGGTGGGGTCAGGGCTCGGATGCTTGCCACGTGTCATGTTCGGTGTGTACAACATTTTTCACATGTTTATTTAATCTGTGACTTTTCGTTTTACATGTTGTGCACGTGTAAACTTTTGGATTTCTAAAAAATTACAAGAAAAATCAATTAAAACTATATGTGGCTGGGGGAAATTCGATCACAGGGGTTATGTTACAGCAGTGCAGGGCTTTACCAATGAGCTACAAGTGCTTTCTTGCTGTTCAAAAGAAAATCAAATTTATAACTTGTGCTCAGGCTCAGGTGTTCCTTTCTGTATTTTGGAAAAAAATCAGTATAGAAAGTTTAGGGTTGTTACAGTGAGGGATCCGAATAGCAATAAAAAACTCGGGATCAGCCATTGCAGGTCAAGACTCGGCAAGTTTCATGGGAAGCTGTCTGACTTGTTCTGATCTAAGCCGAGTCAGGCCGATTTATGCCGATTTAAGCTTATTTTGAGGAAAGGGGGGGACATGGAAGAGAAAATGAGATCTATCTTAAGTATATTTTAGGTTTTGATTTACCAAAACATGTCATTTTTTTTTTAATAATAATCAACATATCTTATGTTTATTAATAACAAAAATAAAATGAAAAGCAAAAAACCAAATATAAGCTTACAAAATATAAGGTAAAACACAAATGAAATTCACTATCATATGATAAAAGAGTATAAGATTAAAAAGTTCTCAAAAATACTTCTAGTCTATTATACGATATATATAAATTTTTTACATTTTAAAATATTGTTTTAATCGGTCAATATAAAAAATCCGATATCTTTGATTCGAGACGGCCGATTCCGATCCCAAAGTTAGCTATCCGATATCTTGGATTCGAGATGGCCGATATGACAGAGAGGGTCGATTCCGATCCCAAAATTAGCTTTTCCGATACCAATCCCGAGTTTCAAAGCTTGGTTGCAGAATATCTAGTAAAATTGTTAAATAATGATTTTATTTAGTTATGATGAGTGTTTTTTTCACTTCTCATAAAAATATTTTGGTCTAAATTTGGAGCTATTCCTTTTATTTTGAATACCCCCTCTCACTATATAAGCTTAACTCTCTAAAAGAGGGGGGAAATATCATTAGAAATAGCTATCCTTGCAAACTTTGCCACTGCTGGTGTTCACTTAGTATCATCATATTCTTCCATCATTTCTTATTCCTTATAAACTTTTATCTATGCTTTATGCAGTATTAGATATGACCACCATTTCAGGAATTAATTACATTGACAGTTAACCCATAAATTTTAATAAATAAAGTAATACCTATGATTTTTTTTCCCAAAATACAAAATAAAATGGTTAGGAATTAAAATTAGTAAAATAGGATAATTTAAAATATAATTATGAGACTACGACGGTTTGGAGCCACATAGATGTGGCCCCAAGACGCCTCAGTCCAGACATCAAGAAGGCGGGTTTCTGGAATCCACCATCACCACTAAAAATGGGGGACGGGTTCTCAGAACCCGTCCTGCTCCCATCCCACCCCATCCTAAGGACCCCTTCGTCCCATCCCATCCCGGCACCCACCCTATCTCTCCACATTGATTGGCGGTTTCCTAGAACCCGCCCCCCGAAAGAGGGCGGGTTCTCAGAACCCGTCCTACTTAAAAAAAATAATTTAAAACTTAAAAGAATGGTATTATTAAATTAAAAAATTCCTTCAAAAAAATAATTTCATGTGTACCCGGAATACGAGTGAATCAGGTTCTAAGAATCCGCCCTTCAGTGTACGACAGAGAGAGCGGGTTCTAAAAACCCGCCCTCGGGCAAATATTGGATAAGATTGACAGAGATGTGGGGATAAGATCGACCGATAAGGGTGGTTACTGTTTATATAAAAGGAATCCAATACTTGAATCATACTATGAATATGAATGATGAGCACTTCAGTAACGAAAGCAAAGCAAACAAGTTTCAGTTTCAAGTTCTGTCTCCTCATGGAAGAATTAAAGAAGATACGAAAAATACAACTGCAGTTGCAATGGAGCAAAACTCATCCAATTCTTTTACTGGATTCATTTCCATTGTTTCAACTTCAGTTATAAACAATGGAAATGAATCCATTAAGAGAATTGGACGTCTTTGACATCCAAATTAAAAGTATACAATTAACGCTTTCTCTTTTTCAAACCGAGAAGACTTGACATAAGCCTATGCCTCTTAGGCTGACTCGACGACCCCCCGTGTCCTGTGTATGTGGCGGCGGCGGTGTCTGCTCTTCTGCTTGTTCTTCAGCTTCGTCTTCAGCTTCGTCTTGGACAGGCTGTTGTTGCGCAAATCCTGTATGTGAGACAGCTTCCGGATATGTGCTGCATCCTAACAACCGTATGTAGGACGCAAAATCCGTCTCCCAACTGGGCTGTTGTTGCGAATAACTTGTCCTGGTTTCCTGCTGCTGCTGTTGCACAAAACCTGCCCTCTGAGACTGCGTAAAAGCTGTCCCCCAAGACTGCTGTTGTTGAGCAAAACCCGACCCCCAAGACTGCTGTTGTTACGCAAAATCTGTCCTTGAAGGCCGTCGTTGCTCCGATTGTTGCGTTTGTTCATTATCTCCCGACGGTTGTCGATACCACTAATTATGCCAGGGTTGCTGCTGACCATATGGTGCTATGAACCACTGATGCTGTGGCTCTGGTTCCGGCTCATGCTGTGGCTATGGTTCCGGCTTATGCTGCGGCTCTAGCGATGGTGACGAATGTGGAAGCATATGATATGAACTGAATATACCACCAATATATGAGTCTACGGTAAAAAATAAAGCCTGACTATCTGGACCGGCTTATGCTGCGGCTCTAGCGATGGTGACGAATGTGGAAGCATATGATATGAACTGAATATACCACCAATATATGAGTCTACGGTAAAAAATAAAGCCTGACTATCTGGACCAACATTAGTTGAATATGGATCTTGTATCAATGATTGTATATGATGCAACCCACGAGCCTGTCGTTAAATAAAAAATAATATATAATTATAGACTCGTACCACTGGATGCTAAAAACCAATTTAATTTAAAAAAATTTAACTTATCATTTCTCGTTCCAAGTGGTCTTTAGGCTCGTACTGCTGGACGTTCGGAAAGTCGGTAGGAGAAGCAGAAAGATATCTTACAATGACACGTTTATACCATAGTAGGCATATTTCTGTAGCGCTGGTGGGTGTTTGGTCACCAATTTGCTGTAAGGCAATATTACGAAGCCTATCTTTCCATCTCAGCAAATATTGATGAGGATACTCTCTCCAATCACGCTCCACCTTTCCTACTCGCATGTCTCTCTCTATTGTCATAGGCGCAGGCGGCGGCCAGGAATATTTTGCAATCTACCAAACTGTCGTAACACCCAGTCCGATAAGTGCATGACCATGATATTAATGCACGTTAGTGGGCATCGAGCCTGCGAAACCGGCTCTCCTTCGATACAGATGCCGGGTAATCCTTGCAGACGATCTACTATATAAGGCGTCCACATGAACTGCGCAAATAATATACTACAAAAATTGTAAATAATGTCAATTAAAAATTTCAAACAAAATTTAATTACCTAATTAATGGTTACCTGAGTTGCCTCCATTCAATCCAATCTATCTTTATAATACTTAAGTACTCGATGAGGATCCTTATATGATTTCTTGCCACTCCTCCAACAGCCGAAAGGCTTTCCAGGGACATTCTCAGCAGAAATACGAATATGATATGGTCTTCCAATATACATGTGCTCCTATGACCAAATATATATATAAAGTGTCATAATATCATAAATAACCAATATTATAATTTTTTAATATTTAGTTCAAAATTATTATGTGCCTGAAGTAATGCAATACAACCATCATCGTAGGAGCACAGTCTTATCTAGTTCCTTATAAAGATATACCGGGACTCCTACTCTCCAAGTATACTAGCCACACACATCGAAATCCCTAAGAAACCCAAGATATAAATGATGGACATACATTACCGACTGGTCCGGCATCAACCAAGAACCGATCATGTACAGAATGTAGGCACCGTTTCCCCAATATTTAAAAATAATAAAAGAGCTAAGCTCTGTTAAATTTAATGAGGCAGCGCCTCACGTGCTCCCCACGAGGGCGCCAGCACCAACCCTTTAGGATTAAATTCTATGGTGGCGCCGCACGTGAAACTCACGTGGGCGCCAATGTGCAAAGCAAAAGAGCGCTTAAAATTAAATTCCTGAGTGGCGCCCACGTGCGCAACACGTGAGCGCCAGCGCCCAAGTAAAATCAAGTAGAATAAAATTCTTCATGAGAATATTTCCCTAAAAACCGGGATACTCTCTGTTAAATAGAGCCGTTGGATAAAAAATTCAATGGTGATGATAAATCATCAAATAATATATTAAAATTCTATGAAGGGAAAATATTCTCCTAATCTTTCTAAATGAACAAAAATTGTTGGATCAAAGATCTAATGAGATGGGAAAATATTTCCCTATATCTTTCTAAACAAAGAAAGATGTGCTCTATATAACAGAAAGCCCTTAGATTAAAAATCCAATAGTGATTAAAAATCACCGTTTGACAATCACCGTTTGACAGAAATTCTTTGATTAAAAATCACCATTTGATAGAAAGATGTGCTCTGTATATAGGGAAAATATTTCCCTAATCTTATTAAAAACAAGAAGACATATCCTATAAAAACAGAAATTCTTGGATCAAAAGATCCAACGGTGGGTAAAATTTCCCAAACAAATTTTGAGACCAATTAAATCAATTGGAATTTCTAAATGAGAGATTTTCTCAAAACTAATTAACCATTTGCTTCCAGTATATAAAGGATCCGAGACTTCAAGTCTCAAGAGAGACACTCAGAGAGAGAGATACACACTCAGATAGAAGGAACCCTCCATAAGCTTCTGAAAAATACAGAAAGTTTTCAAAACAACAGAGAATTCAATTCTTAAGAAAAGAAGAAGACTTCCCTCTTCAAAACCCTAGGTAAAGAAAACACAGAGATCAAAATATCTCTTTTTACCTATCTAAGGGTTTAACCTTTCTCAAAAAACTTAGTTCTTCCTCTAGATTAGAGATTCACAAGATAAGTTTCCCACAAGTTGAGAATTTAATTCTCATCGGGAAATTCTTGTTCTTGAGAATAAAAAATTCGTAAAAGAACTAGATTAAAAAGGAAAAAAAAGAAGAAATAGAACATTTGTTCTGCGAATTTAATTCCTCAGAAAATAGGGTTTAATTCAAAAAGAAATTTAGTTCTTATAAAAGAAAAAGACATAAGAACTTAGTTCTTGAAGAAAAACAATTCCAGATCTTCAAAACAAAGATCTTGGTGTCATTAATGGTCAAAAAACCATTAAAGGAGATTCAATCTCTAAAAAGGAAAAAACATTAGCACCACACGTGCTTCTCACGTGGGTGCCTTCAACAGATTCCCAAAATAAAAAGAAATCAGTGGCTCACGTAAAAAACACATGGGCGTCCAAAACAGAAGGCCATCGACTCACGTGAAATACACGTGAACGCTGAGTAAACTGCTTAGCACTTCATATACAACCAAAACAGATGAGTGCTTAGTATTAATTGGGCAGCGCCCAGCGCCTCACGTGGGTGTCACATAAAAGAGCTTAGCACTTCATATACAGCCAAAATGGCTGAGTGCTTAGCACTAATTGGGCAATGCCCAGCGTCTCACGTGGGCGCCACATAATAGTTGTCACGCCCCGCTTCCCAAAGTACGCAAGATTGGGCACGTGACATAGCCAACCATGCTACCTGTGGGTAGGAAGTATCCATCCACAGTCACATTACGGTTGTAAGGATATCAAGAACAAGATAATAAACTAAACTAACACATGTCCAAATCCATAATAACCAGAGTCAATGATAAATAAGTGCGGAAGCAAATGATCCAATGCAATAATAGAAAGGTACGTCCCGTAATGCGGGATCACACCTGGAAATAAAATGCAATAAATGAACTAACCACTACAGAACTCACAAATCAGCCTGTTGGCTGAAGTACTCCTGCTCGGTCGTCGACAGTGGTACGGAATCTGGGCCATGCAAAACCCAGACGTCAGCGCGTCATGACATCAAGTATATAATGTAAACATGGTGATAAGCAATGCAAATATGAACATGAATAAAGCAGTATTAAGAAATCAGAGCAGGGTAATGTGCGATGGTGACTAAACTATCCTGTCAGGTTTCTACTCTATAGTCTTTGAAATCAATTGATGAATCGTCGATGTAACTCAATAGTATCCCGTGCGTGCCCGGGACCACGGTCATGACCCTCGGGGCTGAGTCCGAGACGTGCCGCTAAGCAGTAAAAGGTAGTAGGATGGACGAGTGATGTCAGCATCATCACTCCCGGACTGGCCAAGCCCGTAAGACTGATCAGAACAATGTATCGAACTGTTGAGTTACAAGTCGGTTTCACCTTTGATTTCCCCATACCCCCAAACTATGTATGTCAGGTCAGGTGTTCAGTAGTCAAGAACTAATGCCAACACAAGTCAAGTAAAAGTAGGTCTGTCTGGATCGACAGCAGGAATGGTCAGGTTTGTCGGCATTAGGCATGAGATCAGGTAACAGGTCAGGTAATGTATAAAGGTGTCATGTCATGTCAAGAGTGTACGGTACCATATCATGTCAAGTAGGAAGTGTAACAGGTCATGTCAGGAAGCACAAGATGTCATATGGGTGCTCATAATCAAACTATCATAAACATGTGTATAAATAAACAAGCATGAGTACTATTAGAACAATAAACTGGAACATGTAATATGATATGCAAATAGATATAATTTCAAGGATATGGATGCACAGTTATCGATTAGGGTTACATTTATAGTTCCAATATTAATTAGGATGCAATTTATTAAACATGGAGTGTTAATATCACATTATTATGTAGTAGTGTGATCTATGCTTGCAATTATATGTATCTCAAATGCGATAGATGCAAACGGGTATCCGAAAAGTTATAAAACTGTAAAATGGTAATGTGGGATGTACAACTAAACAATATGTGATATAAATATTGATATAATAATATTAATATGGATAGCATATTCAAAGCGATTAGTAACTATAAAAGATGTATTGATTAACCATGCACAAGAAGGTTCCGTTCAGAAATTTAGCGTCACCCTAATTTGTAAAATAGCTTAAAAATAACAAACGTTCTCCAAAAGGGACGTATCATATACCAAAACAAAGATAATTCAATAAGGTTTTCATTTTTATAAGTATAAGCATCTCAGGTTATCCCTACAAAAAGTTATGAATATTCAAAGTTGAAAGTTTGCTGCTGGAATTTCCCTGGACAGCAGTTTAGAGACGTGTTCATTTGCATTTTACGTTAATTAAACAATTTATTTTGCAAGTAAATATTTCATAGATTTATAGTATTCTGAATTAGCTTCGTAACGAACTAAAGAACGTATACTAATGATTTTTCTATGATTTATAATGAATTTTATAAGATAAGGTGTACAGTAAATTTCAGATTTGTCATATCCGATTTTTCAACGACATTTCATATGTAAACTATAAGATTTTCAAATGTATAACATTATAAAATGAAGATTATAAAAGTATATAGCATGTAGCAAGATTAACTTGCCTCGATGGGTCGCGAATCGGGAAAACGGAACGTTAACCGTTGGCGGGGAAAACTCGCGACGGCGCACGGTTCACGGAATGAACCCAAACGACGAACAAAGGAACCACACGGGTCGGGGTATCTCGCTGGAACGTCGAGAAACGTCACCGGCACGACGGAATTCCGGTAACAAAAGAACAGTTAAAAGAAATGAGAAACGAGACATGAAGCAAGAAGAGAAAAATGATAAAGAGAAGTACGAGAGAATATATAAGGGGTAGAGAGAGAGAGAAAGTGGAGAGAGAGAGAAGAAGGAGAGAGAGAAAGTGGGGACCACGGGGTTAAAGGGGAGGTTGCGATTGGCTGAGAGAATAAATTGAGAAGGATATAAAAGATTGTAAAAATATTATGTGGTTAACTTAAAGATTTAAAAGATAGGTAATGAACAGTAAGATATCAGATTAGTTAGAAAAATATATGCGAAGGTTTTAATAATATTAAAATTTAGGATTTTGGCGCCAAATGAAACATTTCCAAATTGCGCCCGGGTTGGGTCCAAAATTTCGAAATTCAAATAATAGGATTTTAGGCGGGTTCCAAATTTTAAAATGAAATGTTTTATGATTAAAAAGCATACTCCCAAAACGGACACACGCACGTGCACGTAGCCATCCAAACTCGCTCGTTTCACTGGACGGGACGAGAACACAATGCACGGACGCTACCACGAGACTAAGGGTGTCAAGTAAGCCAAGAAGAATATTTTCAATTTTATTTTAGATGCAAAAATTTGTTATATGCAGAATGACTTAGCCAGATAAAATTTTACAGTAAGACCCCAAACAAGCGAGATAAATGAAATGAGTAATATCTAAAGCTCAACCAATAACAGAAAATAGTACTATTGGGCTCGGGTGTTACATTATACCCAACTACAAAAGAATTTCGTCCTCGAAATTCCAAGAATACAAGATAGAAAACTACAGGAAAAGGTGAGGAAACTTCTGTCGGATCTCGTCTTCTCGCTCCCAAGTGGATTCTCCATGCGATCGATTACCCCAAGAAACTAGCACAAGAGGGGTAACCTTGTTCTTAAGAACCTTTTCTCTTCGATCCTTGATTTCAACTGGTCGCTCTTCAGAAGTTAGGTCCTCCCGTACGGTCAACTCCGAATGATCCAATACGTGGGTTTCATCTCGAACATACCTCCGTAGTTGAGATACACGAACCACATCGTGCACACCTGCCAAGGACTGTGGTAACCCCAAACGGTACGTTACCTCTCCAACACGCTCCAATATCTCGAAGGGTCCAACGAATCGAGAACCAAGCTTTCCCCGACTCCCAAAGCGAATCACCCCTCTAGTCGGTGATATCTTCAAGAATACCAAATCACCCACGGTGAACTCCAGAGGTCTTCTTGACGTATCTGCCCAACTCTTCTGTCGGTCCTGTGCTGCCTTCATATGATTTCTGATAGGGTTAACCTTCTCAACTGTCTGCACAACCAAATCTGGTCCCAATAATCTTCGTTCACCGACATCGTCCCAACAAACAGGTGAACGGCATTTACGACCATACAAAGCTTCAAATGGAGCCATCTGAATAGTTGCCTGAAAACTGTTGTTGTAAGACAACTCCACCAAAAGTAGATGATCCTCCCAAGACCCCTTGAAGTCCAACCTGCATGTTCTCAACGTATCCCCAAGAGTTTGGATCGTTCTCTCCGACTGACCATCAGTTTGAGGATGATAAGCTGTGCTAAACTTCAATCGAGTCCCCAAACTTTCCTGTAAACTCCTCCAGAAGTGTGATAAGAACCGAGTGTCCCGATCGGACACGATGCTCACCGGTACTCCATGCAATCTTATGATCTCCTGCATGTACCGCTCTGCCAAAGTCTCTATTGATTGACCAACCCGAAAAGGAATAAAGTGAGCTGCCTTGGTCAACCGATCAACAATCACCCTTACTGCATTGTTGCCTTTTGGACTCCGCGGTAAAGCCGTCACGAAATCCATGGTTATATGTTCCCACTTCCACTGAGGAATCGGAAATAGTTGCAATAAACCAGCAACCATTTGGTGTTCAGTCTTGACTTGCTGACATACTAAGCACTTAGCCACGAAGCGAGCAATCTCCCGTTTCATGCCTTCCCACCAGAAATGCTGTCGAATATCTCGGTACATCTTTGTCCCTCCTGGATGTACAGAGTACGCTGAACTGTGTGCCTCCTTCATAAGCTCTTCACGCACATCTCCTTTTGGCACACACACACGGCTACCATATCTCAACGAACCGTCTTCGTGGATCAGTAAATCGGTTCGTAGTCCGGCTTCAACCTGCTCTCGAAACTTTTGCAGTCTAGGATCCTGCGATTGCGCCACTTTAATCTTCTCAACTAAGGACGACTGTACTTGCAACTGCATCAACTGTCCTGTAGCATGTGGTAGCACAACCTCCAAGTCAAATCTCCGAAAATCCGCAATGATCTCTCTCAGTGCAGTCAATCTCTGAATTGCTGGTAACCGACTCAGCGCATCTGGCACGACGTTAACTTTTCCCGGATGGTACTTAAGATCAAGGTCGTAGTCGGCCGTCAGCTCCAACCATCTGCGTTGCCTCATGTTCAACTCCTTCTGCGTGAACACGTACTTCAAGCTCTTATGATCTGTAAAAACTTCGACTCTTACGTCCAAAAGGTAGTGTCTCCAAATCTTCAAAGCGAAAATCACAACCGCAAGCTCCAAGTCATGAGTTAGATAATTCTTCTCATGGGTCTTCAGTTGTCTTGATGCGTATGCTACGACCTTCCCATGCTGCATCAAAACACATCCCAATTCTTTCCCAGATGCGTCGCTATGAATCATCAGTCCTCCGGAATTGTCTGGTACGGTCAGGATAGGGGCGGTTATCAACTTCTGCTTCAACGTCTCAAAGCTAACGCACACTTATCCGTCCATACAAAAGGTACCTCCTTACGCATAAGCTTGGTCAGCGGTTCTGCCAAACGAGCAAAGTTCTCCACAAATCTCCTGTAGTATCCGGCTAATCCAAGGAAACTTCTTATCTCAGCTACATTCCTTGGAATAGGCCAATCTCGAACTGCTGCAATCTTTTCGGGATGGACGGCGATTCCATCACCCGACACGACATGTCCCAGAAATTTCACTTCTTCCAGCCAGAATTCGCACTACTCATCTTCGCATAAAGCTTCTCCTGTCTCAACATCTGCAGGACCTAATGATATCCGGATCGCAAATCCAGTTTCGAGAATACTCTCGCGCCACTAAGCTGCTCAAAAGTCCTCCAATGCGAGGGATCGGGTACTTGTTCTTAATAGTCGCCCGGTTCAATTCTCGATAATCAATGCACATCCTTCTCGTGCCATCCTTCTTCTTTACTAAAAGAACTGGAGCTCCCAAGGCGAGTTGCTGCTTCGAATCCAACCCTTCTCAAGTAATTCACCAACTTGCTTCTTAACTCCTTCCAATTCCACTGGTGCCATTGGATAGTAAGCTTTAGACACTGGCGCTGCACCAGGACTAAGGTCAATCGTGAACTCCACGTCTCGCTTCGGCGGTAAGCCCGATATATCTTCAAACACGTCCATAGAATCACGAACAACAGCCGGCTCTTTACTTTCATCACTTCCATTGATGCAAGAACATTGTTTGTCGGCCTAGCCCTAAACTCGACCGGCCCGACAGAACTGCTTCCTTACCGCAACTGCTGTCTGCTGTGAACTCCCAATTTTCCTGATATGCTCTGCTGTTCTCGAGCTGCCGTAAGAACCTGTGAGAAAGTGGTCAAACCCAGGGAGACGGTTTGCCTTTGGATGTCCACATCCAAGCTGCGCATGGACCTTCGTGCCCTGTCTGCATCGTTGGCGACTAAAGGTCCAGCGAAACTGCTGAGTCTCGTCCACTCTGCTGCATGCACGTCCACGGGTGCTCCATTCTGCCTCAGCCCAATAAATTTCTCTTCCATTTCCTCCCGTGCAGTCCGCGGAAAGAACTTCTCCAGGAAACTCTTAGAGAAATCCGCCTAACTGCTTGGCTTGGGCAAACGGTTCTCCTCCACAAGCCACCACTCTCGGCGTAATCCACTAGTTGAATGCGCACCACATCAACTCCTTTGTCCTCTGGAATCTGTGCCGCAATCAGCGAATTCTCCGTGCTGACTAGCCACTGCTCGGCTGGCATGGCTCCTCCAAACCAGTGAAAGTAGTAGGACCCACACGTCTGAACTCTGCCACGGTCCCTACTCGGTCAACTGGTCTAGTTCCAATCTTGTTCACAGACTGCTGAACGATCTGCAAACCTTCCTGAAACGAGTCCGCTTGCTGCTGGATCAGCTCGGGCTGTTTCTTTGATTTCCAGCATTCTTCTTATCACTCCAAGCATGGTGGCTCCGTTCACACGCCTCTGGTACGTCTTCAACTTCTTACCTGTCATAATCCTGAACTCAAAACACCCAATATTAGCATGATGATAGATTCTGAGTATAGATCAAGGCTAGAACTCCAAGATACTTAAATAGAGTACTGCATTGTAGCTATGCCGCGGTATCATAGCCGCAATTACTTAACTCCACCCAAGTCGCCTAAGTCCTAGGGATAACAAGAAATTAGGTTTTCGAGTTGACAATGCAAAGTAAGTTTGCATGTCGACATGATCCGGAAGAATGATTCAAGGATGGTAAAACGGTCAAGGTGGCAGGACATGTTTCCTAATCACGGGTATTATGATTCGTGTATCGGGTGCAATACCCAACTACAAAGAAGCAACCCAATTAACCTATGGCTCTGATACCAAAAGAACCATGTCACGCCCCGCTTCCCAAAGTACGCAAGATTGGGCACGTGACATAGCCAACCATGCTACCTGTGGGTAGGAAGTATCCATCCACAGTCACATTACGGTTGTAAGGATATCAAGAACAAGATAATAAACTAAACTAACACATGTCCAAATCCATAATAACCAGAGTCAATGATAAATAAGTGCGGAAGCAAATGATCCAATGCAATAATAGAAAGGTACGTCCCGTAATGCGGGATCACACCTGGAAATAAAATGCAATAAATGAACTAACCACTACAGAACTCACAAATCAGCCTGTTGGCTGAAGTACTCCTGCTCGGTCGTCGACAGTGGTACGGAATCTGGGCCATGCAAAACCCAGACGTCAGCGCGTCATGACATCAAGTATATAATGTAAACATGGTGATAAGCAATGAAAACATGAACATGAATAAAGCAGTATTAAGAAATCAGAGCAGGGTAATGTGCGATGGTGACTAAACTATCCTGTCAGGTTTCTACTCTATAGTCTTTGAAATCAATTGATGAATCGTCGATGTAACTCAATAGTATCCCGTGCGTGCCCGGGACCACGGTCATGACCCTCGGGGCTGAGTCCGAGACGTGCCGCTAAGCAGTAAAAGGTAGTAGGATGGACGAGTGATGTCAGCATCATCACTCCCGGACTGGCCAAGCCCGTAAGACTGATCAGAACAATGTATCGAACTGTTGAGTTACAAGTCGGTTTCACCTTTGATTTCCCCATACCCCCAAACTATGTATGTCAGGTCAGGTGTTCAGTAGTCAAGAACTAATGCCAACACAAGTCAAGTAAAAGTAGGTCTGTCTGGATCGACAGCAGGAATGGTCAGGTTTGTCGGCATTAGGCATGAGATCAGGTAACAGGTCAGGTAATGTATAAAGGTGTCATGTCATGTCAAGAGTGTACGGTACCATATCATGTCAAGTAGGAAGTGTAACAGGTCATGTCAGGAAGCACAAGATGTCATATGGGTGCTCATAATCAAACTATCATAAACATGTGTATAAATAAACAAGCATGAGTACTATTAGAACAATAAACTGGAACATGTAATATGATATGCAAATAGATATAATTTCAAGGATATGGATGCACAGTTATCGATTAGGGTTACATTTATAGTTCCAATATTAATTAGGATGCAATTTATTAAACATGGAGTGTTAATATCACATTATTATGTAGTAGTGTGATCTATGCTTGCAATTATATGTATCTCAAATGCGATAGATGCAAACGGGTATCCGAAAAGTTATAAAACTGTAAAATGGTAATGTGGGATGTACAACTAAACAATATGTGATATAAATATTGATATAATAATATTAATATGGATAGCATATTCAAAGCGATTAGTAACTATAAAAGATGTATTGATTAACCATGCACAAGAAGGTTCCGTTCAGAAATTTAGCGTCACCCTAATTTGTAAAATAGCTTAAAAATAACAAACGTTCTCCAAAAGGGACGTATCATATACCAAAACAAAGATAATTCAATAAGGTTTTCAGTTTTATAAGTATAAGCATCTCAGGTTATCCCTACAAAAAGTTATGAATATTCAAAGTTGAAAGTTTGCTGCTGGAATTTCCCTGGACAGCAGTTTAGAGACGTGTTCATTTGCATTTTACGTTAATTAAACAATTTATTTTGCAAGTAAATATTTCATAGATTTATAGTATTCTGAATTAGCTTCGTAACGAACTAAAGAACGTATACTAATGATTTTTCTATGATTTATAATGAATTTTATAAGATAAGGTGTACAGTAAATTTCAGATTTGTCATATCCGATTTTTCAACGACATTTCATATGTAAACTATAAGATTTTCAAATGTATAACATTATAAAATGAAGATTATAAAAGTATATAGCATGTAGCAAGATTAACTTGCCTCGATGGGTCGCGAATCGGGAAAACGGAACGTTAACCGTTGGCGGGGAAAACTCGCGACGGCGCACGGTTCACGGAATGAACCCAAACGACGAACAAAGGAACCACACGGGTCGGGGTATCTCGCTGGAACGTCGAGAAACGTCACCGGCACGACGGAATTCCGGTAACAAAAGAACAGTTAAAAGAAATGAGAAACGAGACATGAAGCAAGAAGAGAAAAATGATAAAGAGAAGTACGAGAGAATATATAAGGGGTAGAGAGAGAGAGAAAGTGGAGAGAGAGAGAAGAAGGAGAGAGAGAAAGTGGGGACCACGGGGTTAAAGGGGAGGTTGCGATTGGCTGAGAGAATAAATTGAGAAGGATATAAAAGATTGTAAAAATATTATGTGGTTAACTTAAAGATTTAAAAGATAGGTAATGAACAGTAAGATATCAGATTAGTTAGAAAAATATATGCGAAGGTTTTAATAATATTAAAATTTAGGATTTTGGCGCCAAATGAAACATTTCCAAATTGCGCCCGGGTTGGGTCCAAAATTTCGAAATTCAAATAATAGGATTTTAGGCGGGTTCCAAATTTTAAAATGAAATGTTTTATGATTAAAAAGCATACTCCCAAAACGGACACACGCACGTGCACGTAGCCATCCAAACTCGCTCGTTTCACTGGACGGGACGAGAACACAATGCACGGACGCTACCACGAGACTAAGGGTGTCAAGTAAGCCAAGAAGAATATTTTCAATTTTATTTTAGATGCAAAAATTTGTTATATGCAGAATGACTTAGCCAGATAAAATTTTACAGTAAGACCCCAAACAAGCGAGATAAATGAAATGAGTAATATCTAAAGCTCAACCAATAACAGAAAATAGTACCATTGGGCTCGGGTGTTACAATAGTGCTTAGCACTTCATATACAGCAAAAACGGCTGAGTGCTTAGCACTGATTGGGCAGTGCCTAGCGCCTCACGTGGGCACCACATAAAAGTACTTAACACTTCATATACATCCAAAACAGCTGAGTGCTTAACACTAATTGGGCAGTGCCCAGCGCCTCACGTGCTCCTCAGATGGGCGCCATACAAAAAGTGCTTAGCACTTCATATATAATCAAAACGGCTAAGTGCTTAGCATTTGATTGGGCAATGCCCAGCGCCGCATATGCTCTTCATATGGACGCCACATAAAAAAAGTGTTTAACGCTATATATGTAACTGAGTGCTTAGCACTGATTGGGCAGCGCTCATAACTGAAGGCTTCACATGATACCCATGTGAGCGCTACAGTGTTGAATAAGTGCTTAGCACTTTTGCATAAAAAAATGGCTAAACAAACAGAGCCTAAATAGGTGCTTAGCACTTTCGAATACAAAAAAGACTAAGTAGACTAAGCCCAAATTGGTTTAGTCTCTCTAAAAGGGTTTCTTACAACCGAACCCAAATACTCTGTTATTGGATCTGAAATAAAAATGATCCTTGCTAAGTTGATCTTAGTCTCAAATATGGCTAACGTATCCTTAGTTAAAAATAAATTGAGCCAAAATGCTCATATATTTAAGTCGATCTTAATCTCAAACTAGATTAACGGTCCTTAAATAAAACAAATCCAAATCTAAAATATACGGATTTGGACTGATCCGCTCCCTACGGGTGATGACATAAACTAGTCTCCGTATACAATCCACGGGCAACCAAAATAAATAAAATTACACACGACACGAAGTGAACTGCTGGAGAAGGAGAAAGTGGTTATCGCAACGCGATAACGTAATTAACCGCAGGGGTTTGCGCCTGCAGGGAGGAGCATCCCCACAATCAAAAACCTCTCACAAATGAGGGGGAATCTGATAAAGTCTGCTATATCGTCGCATCTATCTTCGATATACGGTGCCATAAATCAACTTGGTATTTTTAGAGAGGTGGATGGAGAAGTCCAAATAGCATCTGCCCCCAAATTCAGGCTAGAAGTTCTCCGCGTCTCAGTCCGGTTTTCGGCGGTAAACAGATTGTGGCACGCCCGGTGGGACCTTTTCCTCTTTTCACTCCACATTTCGTGTGTCGTGTTTCGTGAATAAAATCGCGGTTCGCTATGGTTGCCCTTGGATTCGAGGTACTAAAACTTGGTGTTTTGCTCCTGTGCAGAAAATCGATTGCTTCTCAATGCACTGCATGCAACAGCAACTCTCGCTCCACTCTAGCTGGAGGAGTGACTAATGGGCTTAACGCGGCCTCTATTTTCTTAATGCCAGTGGGGCAAGTCACACAAGACACAATTAGATTGTTCTTTGGGACCATGCTCCCACCTGCGAGTTTCGGTGCCTCAGTGCCACAAGAAGAAGCTCCCAAAAGATCGGACTTCGATCGGCTGGCAACCATAACGGCCCCTCTCAACGGGCCGTCTAAATCCGGCGTCTTAGTCTTCAACAGGCTGATACCTGAAGGGGCTACCCTAAAATGGATAGCCCTCCTGACTCCTGCTACAAGTGAAGCCGTCAAAAGTGCTTCCCCCGTCAGAAAGTCGGTCTTTGAAAGATTGGCCAGCCCTCCTTAAACTTCAACAACGACGTCGGTGTTCAACAGGCTGACACCAACTGCAGCTCCTTAGCAAAACCAGAGGCGTAATGAAGCCGCTTTCAAAACTAAGGCGGTCCCTTCAACAAGGCACACTCGACGTATCCACTGGCGCTAAGTGAGAGAAGATGGGGGCAACTCCCCCTCTGGACTTACCCCACTAGCTTCAATGGTAGAAGTCGACACTGCTGTTCCAACTGGGAACAGTTTCGAACCGCTCAGGAGGGTACGTAAGTACTCTCCAACGGCGGTGCTAAAGAAATCTCCCCCAACTGCAGAGGTTACAGTGCAGGCAAAACCGGAGCAACCTCATCAGCGGCTCTCCTCGCAAATTCATAGGGTCTGACGAAAAGTCCATTGCTCTGTGATTGACCAAAACTACACTACTCGACCTGAGAAATCCAAGGGCCGACAAGAAAAAGACCACTCCTCTACCATACAACGGGAGACTTCTTCTAAGCAGGTTCCTGTCATAACGGCTCTTTCAACTCTAATCTCCCATAAAAGAATGAGCTTGGAAAAAACTCTTTCGCCCGCGGAAAGTTCCAAAGCAGACAGACCTAAACGCCCTAAGGCCCGGGGCATAACAATACATACGGTTAACATGGCTTTGGGAAAATAATAAAGCCGTGCTTCGGTGAGTCACCGACCTCAAACTCGGTCTCTGACAAAAGCTCAGGAGCAATAACAAAAACTCCAGGAAATAATGAATAAGATGACGGCACTCACTGGACAGAAAATAAGTCCGGACAAAGAGGCCGAACAGTGCAAGGAGCAAGAGACCGATACAGAGTTTCTGTGAAGGGTGCTCGAGAGAAAGTACAAAGAGACCACTGAGCAAGCTGCTAACATGAAGCAAATAGTTTTCTTGTTCCAAGACATGGTTGGAATGATGATCCGCCAGAACCCCTGACCGAAAATCCGCCGATAATCATCGACGATGATAGAGGGAAAACATTAAACCCTCCTCCGGCCTTATCAGTGGACAAAGAAGAAACAATCTCCAAGGCCGCCCTTGATGATTACATTGTTCAACAAATAAGAGCTCATCAAGCTAATGAAGCCGCTGGCCAAATTGTCAGAACCGGACGACCATATCCAGGCTGGTATGATCAAATCAAATACCCCCGGGGATATACGATCCCCAAGTTCCATGTATACAAAGGGACGGGCAACCATCATCAGCACGTCGCACAGTTCAGAGCTCTGTGCGGCAACACGAGAGGCGATGACAAACTATTGCTTCGCCAGTTCGTCGGCAGCCTGTCAGAAACAGCCTTCGAATGGTATTCGGAGCTCCCAAATGACTCCGTGAAAACATTCACAGAGATGGAACTGCTTTTCACATAGCGGTTCGCCAGCGCGAGCGAACGCACTCCGATCACGGCATTAATCAATGACATGGTAAAGCTGTAACAACCTCAAATTTCCAATACAAGTTTTTAAAAAAAAATTTCAAAAATCCATAAAGATATATTTTAGCCTGAGCACAAGTTATAAGTAATTATTATGCTTTTTAATTACAAATTAAAAGAATGTAACAACTCCATTTTTAATGTACAAAAATTTGCTTTAAAATTTATGTATACTTGGGATATTTACATTTACTGTTATTACTTTAAGTAATTAATTAGCTCCATAATTACAAGAAGGAGCTTGTAACTCATTGGTAACACCTTGCACTGCTGAACCAAGCAACCAGAGTTCAAATCCTATACCCCACATTATTTTTAATATTGTTTTTATTTTTAACCTTTAGAATACCAAGAGTTTACACGTGCATATCTCACAAAAACCCCATTACACCCAAAGATATAACATTGCCAGAGGGTAGATGAACCATCGGGGGGGATCCCGGCGGCCTGACTCGGCCGGGAATTGGCCAAATCGGCCCCGACTCGGCCGACTCAGTCCTCCGACCGAGTCACGGCCGAGTCGGCCGATTCCGGCGACGACCCTAACATGAAAGTTGTGTCTTTTCATATTCCCTATGCACCTGCAAAATTTCAGCCTCAAACCATTTCCAGAGCTCTTTTAAAACCCCAATTACTGCACTTTTAATACATTTTTAATACATTTTATCACATTTTTCATTTTAACCTTTCACCTACCCTAACCCTAGCCTAACCCTATAAATACCACCCCCACTCCCTACCCTCTCACCCCAAAATTCTGAGCCCGCTCTCT
The DNA here is from genome assembly GCA_030015575.1 of Agapanthus africanus. Taxonomy (NCBI): domain Eukaryota; kingdom Viridiplantae; phylum Streptophyta; class Magnoliopsida; order Asparagales; family Amaryllidaceae; genus Agapanthus; species Agapanthus africanus. Next base: position 6,141,546 of record CM057338.1, on the reverse strand, counting down.
CAAAATTCCAAGAAAACTTATGTACTTTGAAAACAAGCTCGAGACGAAGCTCCGGCGAAATCTACGACAAACTTCCGGCGATCGTTTTAGGAACTACCGGCGACGACGCAACACATCGGCGATTCCTCTACTTCCTTCTTACTCTCTTGTGTGATCTAAAACCCGTAATTCCTAATTCCTACCTATCTCTTCTATATAAAAAAAATACGGTTTTACAAAACCCGACAGAATCGGAACAAATCCGATTTCCGATTCGGTTTCTTATAAAATTCCACTTCTCACTAATATAATCATACTTAAACTTTCTCATGTTGACTATTAAACATTAATCAACCAAATTGATCAAGTTTCATCACATGAAATGATGGCTATTTCAATTTATCGTATTTTTCACTTAAATACCACATTGTTTCAATTCTACATTTAACTCCATTAAACTTGCTATACCTTTAAAGTAGAGCACGAGGTAACGACCTAGCTCCTTACACACTCATATACAACCTAACACGATATCATCAAAAACTTAGAATACGGGAAAAACAAACATTTTCATTTAAATACCCATTACTAAATAAAACCATTTCTAAAAGATTTAGTATTGATACACTTTTTAAATAAATACCACTTATTATGAAAATAGGATAAGTTGTGGACATCAGTCGTTTATCTAAACCTGACTTTGTGGTGTCTAGGGTAGACAAGTGAGAAAGATAACTTTAAAAGGCCCGTCTCACGGTGATTCGTGAGCGGATCCCTCCTTTCTTCACTTGTACTTACCTGGCCACAATTGACGGTGAAGAGGCGATTTGAGGCATCTCACAACTTGTCGTTTTGGACCAGTTAGGAATAGTCTATTTGACTTAGGAGACCCTAGAACATAGAATACGGAAAATTGACATCTTTACAAATAAATACCACTTACTTCATAAAACCGTTTTCTAAAGACTTAGTATTTATACAATCTTTGCAAAGCGCCGCTACAACCCATTTTGGGGAACCCATTCGGGATGGTGCGGATTATCGCACATCCTCGGGCTCAGTAGTGCGAGATTTAGACCTCCGCAAGGAGCATTCGGTCTCGAAAGATTTAAAATACGACATCTTAAGAAAATGCGATTTTTAGAATATAAAAAATATATTAAAATTATTTTTTTATAAATATATGTATATTTTTTTATAAATATATGTATATTTATCATTAAAATACCTATTTTGTTATGATATAAATATTCCACCTTTTTCTAAAAAACACAAGAATCAATTTTACACTAAAATACCACGAATTCCATATAAATCAATATTACAAATAAATATCTTTATTTCTGAATTTAGGATATTTTCATTAGAAATATCACAATATAAAATCCACATTCATTACAACCCTAAAGACGAATAATAAATGCTTGGGGTATATTTTGAAAAAGTATATAAAAGTATTTTTACATAAAACCCCCTCAAGTTCTATAAATTACCCTAAGGACCCTAGTAAACATAGATTTAAGCGGAACCAATCTCTTGAGCCTCAGGGAGCCGGAGAAGTGGGTGCTTGCCTATCTAAAGTAGACAAATTAATAAAAACAATCAGGACTTCAAGTTACTTTACTGATTGTCTAACTCAGTTTGAGTCTCAGTATAATCTGACTTGAATATGATTCAAGTACAATCTACAATCTTCAATATTACAATAGCACCCGAATCCATGAATCCAATTATCAATCTATACAACTTGACCGAACCGAACCATGGATATACATTCCATTTACATGGTTCTCCAGTTATTCCATTTACATGATTCTACGGTTACATCCGTTTACTGATATCATGGTTTCGGTCAGTCAACCAATTATACAATCAATACAATTTACAAGACAAATAATACAATCAAAACACTACGGGGTTTAAGGGGTAGATTGGTACGGAAGATGTTAAAAGTGGCATGAGACGGTAAGATTAAGACACCTAACCTGTATTCCGTTACTGTTGTACCGTGGCCCAACGGTTCCTTGAGTTCCTGATACCTTAGTCTCGGGAGCAGGTGAGACTCCTCTCGTATACATTGGTATCCTTCTGTACCAAGCTACAAACAACAACGTTAACACTAAAATACAACAATGTAACAATATAATACAACTGTAAAAGCCACTCTTTCTCTCTCTCTTACTCTCTGTCTATTCTATTTCTCCTCTTATCTTTGGGACTTACCGAGCGATCTGTTCGCTGACGACATTCTATTTCTTTCTTCTTTGAATGTCGTCAGGTGATTTGGAACCGTCAGAGATCGAGCCAAATGCAGAAGACTTGGATCAGTACAGCGAAGACCCTGAGCTCTAGATATTGTACATTTTCTTTTCAGTACCTTTAATTTCCTGTCATGCCATTATTCAGGCATTGCTTTTATTTCAGTTGTATTTCCTTTTCCTGCATTGTACAAAAGAATATTAATAAATAAAGTTTCAGTTTTTATTATACCTTGTCTCTTGTGTATATTTTACTTTTATATTGCTTAGATACACTTAGCGTATTTATTTTAGATTAAATACGTAGCGGACCAGTCGCGCCCCCTTCGCCGTATACCGGGAAGCGGGGTGTGACAGGTTTTGTTGGTGGCCCATGCAGGTCAGAGCTGTATGAAACTCTATCATGCAGTTCTGTTCTGCGTGAAAAACCTAAGCAATATAACATAAGAATCAGCAACTAAAACATTCTTTACAATCATGTTCCTTGAATCCCATCATTTCTTATTCTTTGACTCATATACTTTGAATCTGTCATAACCTAAATTTTTCATTTAAGGTTATGGATTCACCAAATAACACCAGCACCAATGTCAACAACACACCCCCACCACTACCACCCACACCTGCCGTTCCTGCTCCACTCAATGAGCAAACGGTTCTGCTTGAGGCAATCCGCAGCCTACTAGAAAGACAACAGCAGGTCTTGAACCGTCCCGAGACTGAAGCACCTGAGGTGAAGCAATTCAGAGCTCTACATCCCAAACAGTTCTCAGGAAAGGGGAGCCCAGTGGAAGCTGAGGAATGGGCTCAAAGTATCGAGGATGATCTGGAAGCAGCACAAGTGCCAGAAATAGCTTGGGTCCGAGTTGCAAAGCTGCAACACACAGACAATGCACGGAACTGGTGGAAGGCGGAAGAAAGCCGTCTTGATTAGCCCATTGAATGGAAGAATTTTCGCGATAAGTTCGACGCGAAGTACTTCTCTGTGACTGCCAAGTTTGCCATGGAACAACAGTTCATTTATCTACAACAAGGTTCGATGTGGGACAAGTCAGTAGATGAGTATGACGCTGAATTCACCATGCCCAGTCGGTAAGATATGTCACAGTATTTCAATTTTTTAATATCACATAATACACAGCTAACACAAGACCGTAACAGATTTGCGGCACACCTGATACCGACGGATGAGATCAGAGCCCGTCGATTTCAACAAGGTTTGGACACGGAAATTCAGGTTGCACTAGCCACAGGGAAATTTCCAACTCATGAGAATGCTCTGGAAGCTGCCCGCAGTTATGAGGCAGTGATAAAAGTAAGGGGCATACCTCAATCTGCCGGTTTGAAACGCCCTGCCACTCAAATGGCAGGAGGAGCCTCTTCCAGGCCAACGTTCGAACCCAGGAGAACTGAAGAAGGCAATAACCAGCCAAGACCTCATTTCTGTTTCCATTGCAAGAGAGATGGACATTTGATAAAGGACTGTAGGCGCGCAAAAGGCCTGTGCCTAGTTTGTGGCGCGTCCAATCACAGAATTGAGACATGTCCATATAGATACAACTCAGCTCACACACCTATCAACTACCCACAGCGGCCAGCTATTCAGGCTCCTGAAACTCGTTCTGCACTCCCAGCACCACCTCCACACAGAACTCCTGCACAGCCTACTCGCCAATTCCAACAGGCAATGAGAAACATGCCTCGAGGGCAGAGAAACAAGCCCCAAGGACAGAATGTGCCTTCAGCTAGAAAGAAGGTACCACGGCGACAGACTTTCACATTAGCAGCCGTAGAAACCGAGACTGTAGGTCAAGGTAACATCGGTAAGACTTTTTCACATTTTTAAAACCCTTGCACCACTTTGTTATTTTTTCACACACTGTCAATATTTCAGTCATTAAACTTTCTTGAATCTGTTACACTTTCCTTTTACAATTTCGAGGACGAAATTTTTATAAGAAGGATAGAATGTAACAACCCCAAATTTCCAATACAAGTTTTTACAAAAAAATTTCAAAAATCCATAAAGGGATATTTTAGCCTGAGCACAAGTTATAAGTAATTATTTTGCTTTTTAATTACAAGTTAAAAGAATGTAACAACTCCATTTTTAGTGTACAAAAATTTGCTTTAAAATTTATGCATACTTGGGGTATTTACATTTACTGTTATTATTTTAAGTAATTAATTAGCTCCATAATTACAAGAAGGAGCTTGTAGCTCATTGGTAATACCTTGCACTGCTGAACCAAGCCACCAGAGTTCAAATCCTATACCCCACATTATTTTTAATATTATTTTTATTTTGAACGTTTAGAATACCAAGAGTCTACACGTGCATATCTCACAAAAACCCCACTACACCCAAAGATTTAACATTGCCAGAGGGTAGATGAACCGTCGGGGGGGGATCCCGGCGGCCTGACTCGGCCGGGAATCAGCCAAATTGGCCCCGACTCGGCTGACTCGGTCCTCCGACCGATTCACGGCCGAGTCACGGCCGATTTGGCCGATTCCGGCGACGAGCCCAACATGAAAGTTGTGTCTTTTCATATTCCCTATGCACCTGCAAAATTTCAGCCTCAGACCATTTCCTGAGCTCTTTTAAAACCCTAATTACTGCACTTTTAATACATTTTTAATACATTTTATCACATTTTTCATTTTAACCTTTCACCTATCCTAACCCTAGCCTAACCCTATAAATACCACCCCTACCCCCTACCCTCTCACCCCAAAATTCTGAGCTCACTCTCTCAAAATTCCAAGAAAACTTGTGTACTTTGAAAACAAGCTCGAGGCGAAGCTCCGGCGAAATCTACGACAAACTTCCGGCGATCGTTTTAGGAACTTCCGGCGATCGTTTTAGGAACTACCGGCGACGACGCAACACATCGGCGATTCCTCTACTTCCCTCTCACTCTCTTGTGTGATCTAAAACCCGTAAGTCCCAATTCCTACCTATTTTTTCTATCAAAAAAATACGGTTTTACAAAACCCGACGGAATCGGAACAAATCCGATTTCCGATTTGGTTTCTTATAAAATTCCACTTCTCACTAATACAATCATACTTAAATTTTCTCATGTTGACTATTAAACACTAATCAACCAAATTGATCAAGTTTCATCACATGAAATGATGGCTATTTTAATTTATCGTATTTTTCACTTAAATATCACATTGTTTCAATTCTACATTTAACTCCATTAAACTTGCTATACCTTTAAAGTAGAGCACGAGGTAACGACCTAGCTCCTCACACACTCATATACAACGTAACACGATACCATCGAAAACTTAGAATACGGGGAAAACAAACATTTTCATTTAAATACCCTTTACTAAATAAAGCCATTTCTAAAAGATTTAGTATTGATACACATTTTAAATAAATACCACTTATTATGAAAATAGGATAAGTTGTGGACATCAGTCGTTTATCTAAACCTGACTTTGTGGTGTCTAGGCTAGACAAGTGAGAAAGGTAACTTTAAAAGGCCCGTCTCACGGTGATTCGTGAGCGGATCCCTCCTTTCTTCACTTGTACTTACCTGGCCACAATTGGCGGTGAAGAGGCGATTTGAGGCATCTCACAACATGTCGTTTTGGACCAGTTAGGAATAGTCTAGTTGACTTAGGAGACCCAAGAACATAGAATACGGAAAATTGATATCTTTACAAATAAATACCACTTACTTCATAAAACCATTTTCTAAAAGATTAGCATTTATACAATCTTTGCAAAGTGCCGCTACAACCCATTTTGGGGAACCCGTTCAGGATAGTGTGGATTATCGCACATCCTCGGGCTTAGTAGTACGAGATTCAAACCTCCGCAAGGAGCATTCGGTCTCGAAAAATTTAAAATACGACATCTTAAGAAAATAAGATTTTTAGAGTATAAAAAGTATATTAAAATTATTTTTGTATAAATATATGTATATTTATCATTAAAATACCTATTTTGTTATGATATAAATATTCCACATTTTTCTAAAAAATACAAGAATCAATTTTACACTAAAATACCATGAATTCCATATAAATCAATATTACAAATAAATATCTTTATTTCTGAATTTAGGATATTTTCATTGGAAATATCACAATATAAAATCCACATTCATTACAACCCTAAAGACGAATAATAAATGCTTGGGGTATATTTTGAAAAAGTATATAAAAGTATTTTTATATAAAACCCTCTCAAGTTCTATAAATTACCCTAAGGACCCTAGTAAACATAGGTTTAAGCGGAACCAATCCCTTGAGCCTCAGAGAGCCGGAGAAGTGGGTGCTTGCCTATTTAAGGTAGACAAATTAATAAAAACAATCAGGACTTCAAGTTATTTTGCTGATTGTCTGACTCAGTTTGAGTCTCAGTATAATCTGACTTAAATATGATTCAAGTACAATTTACAATCTACAATCTTCAATATTACAATTCAACCTAAATCCATGAATCCAATTATCAATCTATACAACTTGACCGAACCGAACCATGGATATACATTCCATTTACATGATTCTCCAGTTATTCCATTTACATGATTCTACGGTTACATTCGTTTACTGATATCATGGTTTCGGTCAGTCAACCAATTATACAATCAATACAATTTACAAGACAAACAATACAATCAAAACACTACGGGGTTTAAGAAGTAGATTGGTACGGAAGGTGTTAAAAGTGGCACGAAACGGTAAGATTAAGACACCTAACCTGTATTCCGTTGCCGTTGTACCGTGGCCCAACGGTTCCTTGAGTTCCTGATATCTTAGTCTCCGGGGCAAGTGAGACTCCTCTCGTATACATTGGCATCCTTCTGTACCAAGTTACAAACAACAGCGTTAACACTAAAATACAACAATATAACAATATAATACAACTGTAAAATCTACTCTCTCTCTCTCTCTCTCTCTCTGTCTATTCCATTTCTTCTCATATCTTTAGGACTTACCGAGCGATCTGTTCGCTGACGACATTCTATTTCTTTCTTCTTTGAATGTCGTCAGGTGATTTGGAACCGTCAGAGATCGAGCCAAATGCAGAAGAATTGGATCAGTACAGCGAAGACCCTGAGCTCTAGACATTGTACATTTTCTTTTCAGTACCTTTAATTTCCTGTCATGCCATTGTTTAGGCATTGCTTTTATTTCAGTTGTATTTCCTTTTCATGCATTGTACAAAAGAATGTTAATAAATAAAGTTGCTGTTTTTATTATACCTTGTCTCTTGTGTATATTTTACTTTTATATTACTTAGATACGCTTAGCGTATTTACTTCAGAGTAAATACGTAGCGGACCAGTCGCGTCCCCTTCGCCGTATACCGGGAAACGGGGCATGACAGGTTTTGTTGGTGGCCCATGCAGGTCAGAGCTGTATGAAACTCTATCACACAATTCTGTTCTGCGTGAACAATCTAAGCAATATAGCACAAGAACCAGCAACTAAAACATTCTTTACAATCATATTCCTTGAATCCCATCATTTTTTATTTTTTGACTCATATACTTTGAATCTGTCCTAACATAAATTTTTCATTCAAGGTTATGGATTCACCAAATAACACCAGCACCAATGTCAACAACACACCTCCACCACTACCACTCACACCTGCCGTTCCTGCTCCACTCAACTTGCAAACGGTTCTGCTTGAGGAAATCCGCAGCCTCCTAGAGGGACAGCAGCAGCTCTTGAACCGTCCTGAGGCTGAAGCACCTGGGGCGAAGCAATTCAGAGCTCTATATCCCAAACAGTTCTCAGGAAAGGGGAGCCCACTAGAAGCTGATGAATGGGCTCAAAGTATCGAGAATGATCTGGCAGCAGAACAAGTGCCAGAAATAGCTTGGGTCCGAGTTGCAAATCTGCAACTCACGGACAATGCACGGAACTGGTGGAAGGCGGAAGAAAGCCGTCTTGATCATCCCATTGAATGGAAGACTTTTCGTGATAAGTTCGACCCGAACTACTTCCCTGTGACTGCCAGGTTTGCCATGGAACAACAGTTCATTTATCTACAACAAGGTCCGATATGGGACAAGTCAGTAGATCAGTATGACGCTGAATTCACCATGCTCAGTCGGTAAGATATGTCACAGTATTTTAAATTTTTAATATCACATAATACACAACTAACACAAGACCGTAACAGATTTGCGGCACACCTGATACCGACGGATGAGATCAGAGCCCGTCGATTTCAACAAGGTTTGGACACGGAAATTCAGGCTGCACTAGCCATAAGGAAATTTCCAACTCATGAGAATACTCTGGAAACTGCTCGCAGTTATGTGGCAGTGATAAATGCAAGGGGCAGATCTCAATCTGCCGGTTTGAAATGCCCTGCCACTCAAATGGCAGGAGGAGCCTCTTCCAAGCCAACGTTCGTACCCAGGAGAACTGAAGAACCCAATAACCAGCCAAGACCATATTTCTGTTTCCATTGCAAGAAAGATGGACATTGATAAAAGACTGTAGGCGCGCAAAAGGCCTGTGCCTAGTTTGTGGCGTGTCCAATCACAGAATTGAGACCTGTCCATATAGATACAACTCAGCTCACACACCTACCAACTACCCGCAGCGGCCAGCTATCCAGGCTTCTGAAACTCATCCTGCACTCCCAGCACCACCTCCACACAGAACTCCTGCATAGCCTACTCGCCAATTCTAACAGGCAATGAGGAACATGCCTCGATAGCAGAGAAACAAGCCCCAAGGACAGAATATGCCTCTAGCTAGAAGGAAGGTACTACGGCGACAGACTTTCACATTAGTAGCCGTAGAAGCCGAGACTGTAGGTCAAGGTAATATCGGTAAGCCTTTTTCATATTTTTAAAACCCTTGCACCACTTTGTTATTTTTTCACACACTGTCAGTACTTCAGTCACTAAACTTTCTTGAATCTGTTACACTTTCCTTTTATAAATTTCGAGGACGAAATTTATATAAGGAGGGTAGAATATAACAACCCCAAATTTCCAATACAAGTTTTTACAAAAAAATTTCAAAAATCCATAAAGGGATATTTTAGCCTGAGCACAAGTTATAAGTAATTATTTTGCTTTTTAATTACTAGTTAAAAGAATGTAACAACTCCATTTTTAGTGTACAAAAATTTGCTTTAAAATTTATGTATACTTGGGGTATTTACATTTACTGTTATTACTTTAAATAATTAATTAGCTCCATAATTATAAGAAGGAGCTTGTAGCTCATTGGTAATACCTTGCACTGCTGAACCAAGCCACCAGAGTTCAAATCCTATACCCCACATTATTTTTAATATTGTTTTTATTTTGAACCTTTAGAATACCAAGAGTTTACACGTGCATATCTCACAAAAACCCCACTAAACCCAAAGATGTAACATTACCAGAGGGTAGATGAACCGTCGGGGGAATCCCGGCGGCCTTACTCGGCCGGGAATCGGCCAAATCGGCCCCGACTCGGCCGACTCAGTCCTCCGACCGAGTCACGGCCGAGTCGGCCGATTCCGGCGACGACCCCAACATGAAAGTTGTGTCTTTTTATATTCCCTATACACCTACAAAATTTCAGCCTCAGACCATTTCTAGAGCTTTTTTAAAACCCCAATTACTCCACTTTTAATACATTTTTAATACATTTTATTACATTTTTTATTTTAACCTTTCACCTACCCTAACCCTAGCCTAACCCTATAAATACCACCCCTACCCCTATCCTCTCACCCCAAAATACTGAGCCTACTCTCTCAAAATTCCAAGAAAACTTGTGTACTTTGAAAACAAGCTCGAGGCGAAGCACCAGCGAAATCTACGGCAAACATCCGGCGATCGTTTTAGGAACTACCGGCGACGACGCAACACATCGGCGATTACTCTACTTCTCTCTCACTCTTTTGTGTGATCTAAAATCCGTAAGTCCGAATTCCTACTTATCTCTTCTATAAAAAAAAAATACGGTTTTACAAAACCCGACGGAATCGGAACAAATCCGATTTCCTATTCGTTTTCTTATAAAATTCCACTTCTCACTAATACAATCATACTTAAACTTTCTCATGTTGACTGTTAAACACTAATCAACCAAATTGATCAAGTTTCATCACATGAAATGATGGCTATTTCAATTTATCGTATTTTTCACTTAAATACCACATTATTTCAATTCTATATTTAACTCCATTAAACTTGCTATACCTTTAAAGTAGAGTACGAGGTAACGACCTACCTCCTCACACACTCATATACAACCTAACACGATACCATCAAAAACTTAGAATACGGGGAAAACAAACATTTTCATTTAAATATCCTTTACTAAATAAAGCCATTTCTAAAAGATTTAGTATTGATACACTTTTTAAATAAATACCACTTATTATGAAAATAGGATAAGTTATGACATCAGTCGTTTATCTAAACCTGACTTTGTGGTGTCTAGGCTAGACAAGTGAGAAAGGTAACTTTAAAAGGCCCGTCTCACGGTGATTCGTGAGCGGATCCCTCCTTTCTTCACTTGTACTTACCTGGCCACAATTGGCGGTGAAGAGGCGATTTGAGGCATCTCACAACTTGTCGTTTTGGACCAGTTAGGAATAGTCTAGTTGACTTAGGAGACCCTAGAACATAAAATACGGAAAATTAAAATCTTTACAAATAAATACTACTTACTTCATAAAACCGTTTTCTAAAGGATTAGTATTTATACAATCTTTGCAAAGCGCCGCTACAACCCATTTTGGGGAACCCGTTCGGGATGGTGCGGATTATCGCACATTCTCGGGCTTAGTAGTGCGAGATTCAGACCTCCGCAAGGAGCATTCGGTCTCGAAAGATTTAAAATACGACATCTTAAGAAAATGAGATTTTTAGAATATAAAAAATATATTAAATTTTTTTTTGTATAAATATATGTATATTTATCATTAAAATACCTATTTTGTTATGATATAAATATTCCACATTTTTCTAAAAAACACAAGAATCAATTTTACACTAAAATACCAAGAATTCCATATAAATCAATATTACAAATAAATATCTTTATTTCTGAATTTAGGATATTTTCATTAGAAATATCACAATATAAAATCCACATTCATTACAACCCTAAAGACGAATAATAAATGCTTGGGGTATATTTTGAAAAAGTATATAAAAGTATTTTTACATAAAACCCCCTCAAGTTCTATAAATTACCCTAAGGACCCTAGTAAATATAGGTTTAAGCGGAACCAATCTCTTGAGCCTCAGGGAGCCGGAGAAGTGGGTGCTTGCCTATCTAAGGTAGACAAATTAATAAAAACAATCAGGACTTCAAGTTACTTTGCTGATTGTCTGACTCAGTTTGAATCTCAGTATAATCTGACTTGAATATGATTCAAGTACAATCTACAATCTACAATCTTCAATATTACAATTCAACCTGAATCCATGAATCCAATTATCAATCTATACAACTTGACTGAACCGAACCATGGATATACATTCCATTTACATGGTTCTCCAGTTATTCCATTTACATGATTCTACGGTTACATCCGTTTACTGATATCATGGTTTCGGTCAGTCAACCAATTATACAATCAATACAATTTACAAGACAAACAATACAATCAAAACACTACGGGGTTTAAGGGGTAAATTGGTACGGAAGGTGTTAAAAGTGGCACGAGACGGTAAGATTAAGACACCTAACCTGTATTCCGTTGCTGTTGTACCGTGGCCCAACGGTTCCTTGAGTTCCTGATACCTTAGTCTCCGGGGCAAGTGAGACTCCTCTCGTATACATTGGCATCCATATGTACCAAGCTACAAACAACACTGTTAACACTAAAATACAACAATATAACAATATAATACAACTGTAAAAGCTATTCTCTCTCTCTTACTCTCTGTCTATTTTATTTCTCCTCATATCTTTGGGACTTACCGAGCGATCTGTTCGCTGACGACATTCTATTTCTTTCTTCTTTGAATGTCGTCAGGTGATTTGGAACCGTCAGAGATCGAGCCAAATGCAGAAGACTTGGATCAGTACAGCGAAGACCCTGAGCTCTAGACATTGTACATTTTCTTTTCAGTACCTTTAATTTCCTGTCATGCCATTGTTTAGGCATTGCTTTTATTTCAGTTGTATTTCCTTTGCATGCATTGTATAAAAGAATGTTAATAAATAAAGTTTCTGTTTTTATTATACCTTGTCTCTTGTGTATATTTTACTTTTATATTTCTTAGATACGCTTAGCGTATTTACTTCAGAGTAAATACGTAGCGGACCAGTCGCGTCCCCTTCGCCGTATACCGGGAAGCGGGGCGTGACAAAAGCCGGGAGAAACATGGGTCCTATACGCGATCCGATGGCGGAACCTGTGGTCTAAGTGCGAACAACGCATTAAAGAATTCCCTGCCGTGGGCATGTTTATCGGGACCCTTGATCCTCAAATGACCATATCCCAGTTCATGATATTTTTCAAACCAACAACCTTCCAGGCTCTGATAGATAAACTGGCCCAAATGGACCAGATGGGCCACGGGCCTTCCTCCTCAAATAAGGACCCTTGAAATAACAAGGATAAAGGGAAGCGACATTCGTTGCCAATACGCAACAACAACCGAGTGGCCCAAAACCGGCTGCTCGCCAAAACAACGCGCGTCCGCGACCATCCTTGAAAGAAAAACTAGGACGCGCATACTCGTTTCCCCACGACAAGACGAGGAGACTATTCGAATTGGCAGTGCGTAATAAACTCATCACATTTCCAGACCTGCGGTATCCACCGCAACCTGGCGACGTCAACAACCCTAACTACTGCTCCTTTCATAGAATGGTGAGCCACCCAATTGAAGATTGCTATATTTTCAAGAACTGGGCCGAAGACCAGTACCAACAGGGGAAATTCACGCTGTCTGATAACTGAGGGTAAACCCATCCCAAAAGCATACTCCAAAAAAGATGGATGTGCATAGGGAATTATAATCACTTGTAGAAGAAGCTCCATGGGAAGTCGTTCTTTCAGCAAAAACCAAAAGAATACTGAAAGATCTACAAGCATGTTCGGCAGTCAGGTGGAAAAGCCCACTTGAACCCAAAATCATCGAAGGGATGTTAAAAGCTCGTCCCACACCGAAAATTGTTGACGAGGGGGAAAACCCCCAAGTCAAGCCTTTAAAGTCTTCAAAGAAAAAGAAAAAGACCAAGAAACCTGTGCAGCCTGCCGAGTATGATGACAAGCGCACCGATCTACAAAAATATTTTGACGCGCTGGAGGAGTACAACCAGAAGGCGCGGACACCAGTCACGCTCGAAGAGTTCCTCAAGAATATTCTTGAGGATGAAGATAGTGACATCGATGAGGAAAACAACTCATCAGAAGACACCGAAAACCATGTAGCATGTTTCCACATGGTCTCCCATTCATCGTTATATGACGAAGATGCTCCTTCAGTGTCAGAAAACAACACGGAGAGACCGGGGGCAGAATCGGTGCTAAAATCCCCAGAACTGTCAGAAGATTCGATCGATAGGCTGTTAAACGAAGCCTTTCAAAAAACCAAGGTTGACCAAGAATGTGAGACAACCATATATGAAAAGGCTAGGCGTCGGCATCAGGATAAAGAAGCTGCGGTAAGGATGAGTCGTAAAGTACTCCAACCAAACCAAAACACACCTGCTGCAAATAAGAGCAGGATCAAAACAGAGAAGCGGTTCGCCAAAGCCCTGTTAATGGGGATGAAGCTGCCACCTCTCATAAGAAACACTCCCAGGGTCATATGCCTCGATGGAGAAGATGCATGCCGAAACTACTGCTTATATTATCGGAGGGTCACCCACCCCACCGAGAAATGCAGTGCCTTCAAGAAGTGGTGGTAAGATACATTGCCCATCAAAAACACTTCAAGAGGATGAAGCGCAAAACTCGTGCTCGTCGACGGCAAAATAGTACGACAAACGCGCATGAAGAAACGACTGACAACTGTCATATGGTTGGTGTTTCCCCCCAATAAAAGAGCAAAGTTCTGTTCAAAATTAATGAGGCAGCGCCTCACCTGCTCCTCACGCGGGCGCCAGTGTGCAAAGTACAAAGAAATCTATTAGATTAATTAAGAGTTAAAACTCTCATATAGCGCTGCACGTGCTCTTCACGAGGGCGCTAGTGTGCAAAGCATAAATTTTTTTTATAAGAGTTAAAACTCTCAAATGGCGTCTCACGTGCACAACACGTGAGTGCCGAGGCTCAGATAGAATTAAATTCTACTCTCTGTTAAACAGAGCCGTTGGATCAAAAATCCAACGGAGATGATAAATTATCAAAAAAACAGAATTAAATTCTGTCGGGAAAAAACATTCCCTAAATTGGATCATAGAATAAAATTCTATTTTTGGAATATATTCCCTCAATCTTTCTAAACAAGAAAGATTGCCCTCTGTAAAACAGAGAACTCTTGGATTAAAAATCCAATGGTGATTAAAAATCACCATTTCACATAAACTCTGCATATGGAAAATATTTCCCCAATCTTGTTAGAAACAAGAAAATATGTTCTGTAAAACAGAAACCCTTGGATCAAAGATCCAATGGTGGGTAAAATTCCCTAAATCAATTGGGATCTCTTAATGAGAGATTTCTTCAAAACTAATTAACAAACTTGCCTCAACTATATAAAGGACCGAAGACTTCAAGTCTGAGAGAGGAACCCCCCATAAGCTTCTAAAAACAAAAATAGAAAGTTTCAGAAAGGAATAGAGAATTAAATTTTCAAGGAAGAAGATCTCCCTCTTTAAAAACTCTAGGTAAAAAAACAGAGATAAAAACATCTCATTTACATATCTAAGGGTCTAACCCTTCTCGAAAAACCTAGTTCTTTTTCTGGATCTGAGATCCACAAGACAAGTCTCTCACAAGTTGAGAATTTAATTCTCATCGGGAGAAACTTGTTCTTGAGAATCAAAAATTCAGAAAGGAACTAAGAATTGAATTTCTCAAAACAAAGCATATAAGAGAAACCTAGTTCTCGTAAAAGAACTTGGTTCTTAAAAATGAAAGCTTGATTCTAGATCTGCAAAACAAAGATCCTATCGATCATTAATAGGCAAAAATGCTATCAGCAGAGGAGAAAAGCGCCTAGCGCCGCACGTGTTCCTTACGTGGGTGCTACAGAAGAGTGCTTAGCACTTAGTAGGCAGTGCACAACGCCGCACATGTTCCTCACGTGGGCGCCACAGAGAGGAGTGCTTAGCACTCACTAGGCAGCGCCCAGCGCCGCACGTGTTCCTCACGTGGGCGCCACAGAGAGGAGTGCTTAGCACTCACTGGGCAGCGCTCAGCGCCGCACGTATTCCTCACGTGGGCGCCACAGAAGGGAAGAGTACTTAGCACTCATTAGGCAGCACCCAGCGCCGCACGTGTTCCTCACGTGGGCGCCATAGAAGGGAAGTGTACTTAGCACTCATTTGGTAGCGTCTAGCACCCAGCGTCGCACGTGCTCCCCACGTGTGCGCCGCAAAAGAGAAGAAAAGAGTGCTTAACACTCCATAAACAGCCCAAAATGACTGAGTGTTCAACACTCATTGGGTAGCGTCCAACGCCTCACGTGTTCCCCATGTAGACGTCATAAAGAGTGCCTAGCACTCCATATAAAGACAAAAGGAGTTTCAACACTTGTTGGAAAATCTCCATGACTGAAAGCTCCACAAGATCATATGTGGGCGTCAGAACTCATATAAGTGCTCAACACTTTTTGCATAAAAAAGGATTGATTAAACAGAGCCCAAACAAATGCTTAGCACTTTTTTCAAAAAAAAGAAGGAAGACTAAGAAGACTAAAGCCCAAATTGGCTAAGTTGCTAAAGTCTTGCAACTGAGTCCAAATGCTCTGTTGCTGGGTCTTGAATAAGGAAGATCCTGAAATGTTGTTAAGTGGATTTTAGTTTCAAATTGGACTAACATATTCTTAACAAAAATTCTTAAGGCCACCATAACCCTTCTCTCTCAAATACGGGATTTGGTTTAAGCGTACATCTCTTCACACCTCTGATATATGTCGTTGTAATTCTTCAACGTCTTTAGAGAAGTGGCGGGTTTCGATGACCAACAACTCCTTTCATCCCATATTGATGCACTTCCAAATTGACGTGCATACCTCAAATCGGATCGTGCCCCAAATTGAGCACATTCCATATCAACATCGTTCACTTCGTCACGTAACAAATACACGTGCGCGTAAATTGAATGTCGGACCGAAATGTCCTTAAACTAATATTCTCCCCCAAATACGGTGATAATGGACCGAAACGTCCATAAACTAAAACTTCGCCTCAAACATGGCAATAATGGACCATGATGTCCTTAAACTAAAATAATCGAGCCCAAATGCTCATATGTTTAAGTCGATCTTAATCTCAAACCAGATTAACAGTCCTTAAATCAACCCAAACCCAAATCTAAAAATATACCGATTTGTACTAATTCATGCCCTACGGGCGACGACATAAATTAGTCTCCGTATACAATCCACGGGCAACCCAAAATAAAAACAAACATACACACGACATGAAGTGAATCTCCGGAGCAGGAGAAAGTGGTTATCGCGATGCGGTAACGTAATTAACTGCAGGGGCTTTCGCCTGCAGGGAAGAGCGTCCCTACAATCAAGAACCCCTCGCAAACGAGGGGGAATCTGATAAACTCTGCTGCAACGGTCACGTCCGTCCAAACCTCCAATATACGGTGCCATTAATCAACTTGGCATTTTCGGAGAGGTGGACAGATAAATCCAAATAGCATCTGCCCCCAGAATTCAAGCTTGACGTCCCAACGTCTCGGTTTGGTTTCCGGCGGCGAACAGATTTTGGCACGCCCGGTGGGATCTTCTTGTCTTTCCACTCCACATTTCGTGTGTCGTGTTTCTCGAATAAAATCGCGATTCGTTATGGTTGCCTTTGGATTCGAGGTACTAAGATTTGGTATCTTGTTTTTGTGCAGAAGAAGAAGAAAAAGATCAATAGCTTCCAGCTGCACAACCTGCAACAGCAACTCCCGCTCCGCTCCAACTAGAGGTGTGACTTACGGGCCCAACACGACCTCTTTTTTTTCCAATGCTGGTGGGGAATGTAACAGAAACCATTACTGGATTGTTTTTCGGGACCATGCTCCCACCAATGAGCATCGGTGCCTCAACGCCACAACCTGATGTTCCCAAAAAGTCGGTCTTCCACCGACTGATGACCGTAACGACTCCTCTCAACGAGCCGTCCAAAAAGGGGTCCCAGTCTTCAACAGGCTGAGCCAGAACTAAATCGGGCCCGCAAAGAAGCCCATGATTCCCGAAGGTGCTACCCTAAAAAGGATATCCCTCCCAATTCCTGATGCATATGAATCCGTCAAAAGTGCTTCACCAGTCAGGCGATCGGTCTTCGAGAGGATGACCGTCTCCAATCAAATCTTGCCAAGGTTGTCGGTCTTTAACAGGCTGACAACTGCTGGATCTCCTCAACAAAACCAAGGGAAAGCCACAGCTGCTTCCAAAACTGAGGTGGTCCCGTGTGCAAGACACGCTCGACGTCGCCATTGGTGCCGAGTGAGAAAAGCTAGGGGCAACTCCTCCTCTGGATTCATTCCGCCGACTCCAATGGCGGATGTTGAAACTGTTGTTCCAACCAGGAACAACTTTGATCTGCTTAGGTGGGTGCGAAGGAACTACCCAACCGTGGTGCTTAAGAAATATCCCCACCTACAAAAGCCATAATACAGATAAAACCGGAGCAGCCCCATCAACGGCTCTCCTCCCAAATTCACAGGGTCTGGCGGAAAGTCCAGGACTCTGTGATCAACAAAGATTATCCTCGTCGACCAAAGAAATCGAAGGCTCGACAAGAGGAAGACCATCCCCCCATCATACAGTGAGGGACTTCTTCCACATGGGTGCCTGTTACAAAGGCTCCTTCAATTTCGACCTTCCACAAAAGGGTGAGGCTGGAGAACCTCCCACCGCCGGCGGCAAATTCTAAAGGCGATGGATCCAAACGTCCCAGGTCTGGGGGCATGATCGTGCATATGGTTTACATGGCTTCCGGAAAAGAAGAAAGCTGTGCTTCCGTGGGTCATCGGCCGCAAACTCGGTCGTGAGATGATATAGACCGATCCGGACCGACGGAGCCCGAGATAGTTTGGCGCGGCGGATATCTGGAGGATACCGACCGTAGTCGTGATATGAGCTGATCCAGACTGACGGAGCCAGAGATATAAGGATTTACGTGTCGATGCTGGACACAGGTTTCATGGTGTTTCAAGTGTCGGTGTTGGACACTCAGGTTCCATGATTTTGATATGTCGTTGATGGACACACGTGGTTGATATCCTCATATATATATACAGGCATATGTTTTCATGATGTTCGAGTGTCGGTGTGGGACACTCAGGTTCCATGATATTGTTTTGTGTTGTTGATGGACACGTGGATGATATCCACATGCATACATGCATATGATGTCGGATGTTTATTTATATATGTCATTGCATTGATCGATTGTTGACATATATGCATATGTGGTCACCATAGATATCATAGTATTACCTCCAGGATATAGTGATCTAGGAAATCATTGTTTATTCGATTTCTACTTGCTAATGTTTTCTACTCACGAGTTGGCAACTCACCCCCGTTGTGCCACAGTTCTTGCAGGTTTGACCACTTGGGATCAGTTATGGTATCGCTGGCACACAGCTTCATCCAAGGTGTTTTGCTTTGGTAGGTGGGACACACATTGGATCGTACCCACTCTCGTACTGTTATATTCTATTGTATCTAGATAAACTCCATCACATCACATCAGATCAGAGACTAGAATTTGTATATTGGTAGACCTAGTCAGACTTGGGTATTGTGCAAGTCTTAGAGCGATGGGTTTTGATCGCTTTTCTTGAGTTTTGATATC
This sequence comes from Agapanthus africanus, assembly GCA_030015575.1. NCBI lineage: Eukaryota > Viridiplantae > Streptophyta > Magnoliopsida > Asparagales > Amaryllidaceae > Agapanthus > Agapanthus africanus. The sequence continues at coordinate 6,122,380 of CM057338.1, read as the reverse complement.
TTGCTTCCTTATTAGTTCTTTCTGGGTTGATTCTTCGCCGTTGGGCGTCGTATATATTTTATTGCGTGGTTGTGATTCCTCCAGTTGGCGAAGAGCTAGCTCCTGCTTGGGGATGCCTATATATCGTTGTGTATATGATTTTGGATCAAAATATACAAGAGAGGTGCTGTCCAAATTTTTAAAGACGAAACATGTTTTCAATTGTAATATAATCCACTTGAAGTTTCATGTTTCATTAGCTATACATTTCAAGAAAAACATGATTCATTATACCTTTATTTCAAAACTGCACCCCCACTATTTTCTGTAAAAAGGTTTAGATTTTCTGGGCTTTGGCTTACTTAATTTACGTCACGCCTTTAGACGTTGCGTAATTTAAGTGCCGGTCACATGCTAAATTACGGGTCTGATATTTTCCGTCCCTCATACTAACATTCCTTAGCCCATAACAAGTGGAAATTATTCACACATTAAAATGAAAAGAAAACAAAGTAAGAAAGAAACGAAGAAAGAAAGGAAAAATATGGTTTTACAAAGATGAAAGCTAACTATTTGGGTCCTCACCTTAGCAAGGGACTCCATCGAGTATCATGGCTTGAAAATAATATGGATAAGAAGAAAAGAAAAAGAAAATAAGGAAAGAAATAACAACAACTACTTAACAACAAGAAATAAAATTACACTAAGAATTGAAATTACAATACAAGAATTAAAAGATACAAAAAAACCTCATCTTCATTAAACATCCACTCAAGAGCTCTCACTACACTTTAATAGAGAAATAGATGAAGAGGAAGAAGAAGATACAAGCTAACCCACACTAAAACCTAACTAAAAAGAAGCATTTTTTATCTGGCACAAAACTGGGCTATTTATAGGCAGAAAGATGAAACCCTAGGGCTACATTCTGAGCCCAAATACAATGACAAAACTACCCCCAAAATATCATCAGGAGAAGACACGTGTCCGCGGTGGAACCGCCGCGAAAACCCATATTTGGCGGCGGTTCCGCCGCGGTTTTGGGGAATTAGCTCCTCGTTTTTTCTATGTGTTCTTATGTTGCTATCTTATGTTGTTCTACATGTCCCAAATTGCAAATTGCTTCCAAAATTTCTTCAGATCTGCAATAGTCCAAAATGTCTTCACTTTTAATTCGTTTGACCTTATCTCCCTCAATCTCCGTGTATCCATTGAATCTTGTGCTGCCCCTCTCGTGCTCTGTGCTTGTCCGAGACACGAATGACCACTATTCTTTGTCTTGTCTCTTGAATTGGTAAGCGAAACTGGACGGATACGGATGACCGGAATCCGGCTTTTATCTGTCGGCACCGGATGTTCCGGATTTTGGCGTAACTGTGGAGATTTTGTATGATTTGCGTTATTTTGGAATAGAAACCTGTAACCTGTAAATATATAGCAAACACGGATCAAAAGTACCTGCCTATAAACAAACGAGCATAAGAATGGACGGTATTAAATGCAATATTCTGGTATGAACAAATACCCCCAAACTTAACTTTTGCTCGTCCCGAGAAAAACCAATTATTCACAAAAATTCCTAACCTCACTTTCGCAAGGAACGCGATTGCACTGAACTCGGGAAACAAGCCGTTAAACCTCTAGGTGTCGCTAGTAGGAGAAGTGTTGTCTCCTGAGGGTTTTCAGCGGATACTGCCCACAAAATTCTATCAAGCTAGTTTCACAAGTTAACGTTGATTCTACTCTTACAGTTTAGCTTCTAAGTTAGAAACTCTATCATTCTAAATTAGAAATATTCAACCCTTATATTTCACATCTCCGATTTATTCAACCCTAGATCTTATACATTTCGACAGTTTAGAAAGACCTCGGTTTCTCCTGAGTTTTCCTTCTAAAACGCAGTATCCAATCCGGAATTTTTATCAATTTTACGGAAAACATATGTCTTATTCTTTATTCCTATCTTTCCTCTAAATATCGATCGTATACCCCCATGTGTCTGTGTAAATTTTCATCCCTATACTCAAGAATTCAATTCAAGCTATAGTACCCTTACCTTAATACCTAATACTACTTCTTTTCATTAATGATGGACGGTTTTACTCACACATCTTTCATACGACTATTAATGCTTCTTGAGACACTAACAACTGATTACTGAATGTGTGAGCTTAAAGCGTAAATAGCAGTTTCTAGGTCTTAACTTTATTTTTTTTCTTTTTTCTTTTTATTTTCTTTTTCAAGACCGGATATTTTTCAATGATGCTCATTTGGTGGTTAGCTTTAAATACCATTTTTTCTTTCATACTGGTTTTCAGGCAAGAGTATTTCTAGGTATTCTCTACTATCCCAAGTTTCAAGGTGCGTGTAAGTGCAGTTTGTAGGGTATATACTTTTTAAATTTGGACTCAAGAGTAGAAACTATTTTTCAGATTTATCCTCCAATAAAGTTTTCAATACTTTCCTTTCTTTTCGACTTAACTCAAGAACTGAACTCAAGATTACCTACTTCTAAAAAAACTGCAAGGACGTATATTTACCAAGGTTAAACAGAAGGAGGGTTATTTTTAGGGTTTTCAATTTCTAAGCTTAGGATTTAGTTATTTCTAACGTATCAACTAAATTTTCGGAATAAAAATCTAAGTTACCCTTCTAGCTAACTTGACGACAAAGTTTTTATATTTTTGGAAAAAATTTCGATTTTTGTGGGTTTTTAATAAGTATGCAAATGCAAAATATACATATGAATGCGAAAGTAGAAAGCTTACCGAGCACACCCCCAAACTTAAACTTGACAGTGCCCTCACTGTCAGGCTACACCAAGGGGGTCAAAATTGTCGGTACTCTTCTGTTTTTTTTTAATTTTATATACAAAACAAAAGGCAAACCAAAAATATATATACACAAAAAGGTTCCCTCCAAACTTAAGTGAAACAGTGTTGCCACTGTTAAGCGTTGAAATTCAGGATTAGGGGGAAAGAACAGTATCAATCTATACAAGGCCTTACACATGCCAAAAGTTAGCACCAACCATTCAAAAATTCTATCGCGATAGTGTGCAGGTTGGTGAAAGAATGCGAAGAGAAAAGAAATGGAGAATACGCGAGACCGTATGGGGATAGAAGTGGTATACGGTCCCGGTATATGAGGAGAAGAATGACGGAAGGGAGAAAGAAGTGGAATACGAACTTGAGGGTGAAAATGGAGTGAATAAATTAGTACAATTTATGATGACCGATGTGTAAAAAGCGATTGTACTAATCTATTAATTCGTCGAGAAATGGGGTCACATCCCTCAAGATTCGTGAGAAAACATGGGTAGACTGAACTTGGTGAACCAGGCACAGGAAATGAAATTGATACGGTATCTTGCAAAGTCGGAATGATGGAAAGGATGGAGGGGAGCGATCGAGGAAGGGTATCAGGTAAAGGTTCAGGAGGGTGTACACAGTCAATGAAAGGGATAGGATGAATTGGAAAATCTGACTCATCAAGTAAAACTGTTTCATCCTCAAAAATTTCCTCAATAGTTTCCTTACAAATTAGTTCATCCATGCACTTATCATCTATTTCCAGACGCATATGAAGTTCGGGAAAAACAGCTAATGACTCGGGATGATGTCCACACGGAAGTGAAAAGACATGATGAAATGGAGAGACAAACTCATCCAAAATTGTAGGTTCATCATCCAAAATATTCCCGGCATCAATATCCTCAATCAAGTGAAAATCAATATTCTCAGACATCTCATTAAAAGCATGGATTTCAATCAATTCTGGTTCTAGAGTGGAGGTGTAGAGGTCAACAGGATTGGATGCGGTTTCACTCGAAAGGGACCCTTCACAATCGGGTAAATCAAACACTATAAAGTCTCACAACTCATTAAACATTCTATCTTCAATTGGTAAATTATTTGGGATACTTGATAGACATTCAAAACCGGAGTTGTGGGATTCAATTTGCAATGGGTATGTTTGATTTGGAAGGGTATACCGCTCACTCTCACGACTCAATTTCTCAATCTGTCCTATCGCCTCATCATACATTGGAAAATTTGAAGCTAGTTGAAAACTAGCTACCGGTTCGTTAGGTTGTATGAGGGCGTCCATGGATGCATTCAAATCCATCATCTGTTGGCATGACGCTACCCGAAAATCTTCCAATGAATGTTCAAGACTAGACATAGGTTGTGAAGGGATTTCAGTAAAATATTCAAACTCGTCTGGATACTGGAAACTCCCAAAATGCCGTTTAGAAGCTATGTCTAGGGAATGTGTAAAAATCGGGTAGGATGGATAGGAATTGAATGGTTGGACAGGAGTAGGATCAACATTTGGATAAGAAGGTGAATGAAATTATTGATCCAAAGAATTGGAAGTGGTGAAAGGAGTGAAAGATCGGCTACGGGATTGTTCAATACGTTTAACAATAAACATAGGTCTTGGAGTTACAATAGGACTCTCAAAAGGGGTATCAATGTAAGAAGGTGGGGTAGGTTGAAACGGTTGATACAAAGTGGATTGCAGAGTTCAATTGTTTGTCCTAGACACGTCTATCCGATCTCTTAATGAAATTTTAGGCATGGATGGATCGTTCGAAGTTCGGCCAAAGCAAGAATCGTAAGAAGAAATGTCTGGTTATAAATACCAAAGTTCGGGAAGAGTTGGTCGTTTTGGGGTACCCATGTTATGAAAAGGTATGGAGGGGGGAAAGTAGGTGAATTTTTATAAATTTTTAGATTTTTGATTTTTTTTTGTTATTTTATTTTATTTTTGGAGCGTTTTGAAATTGTTTGTTTAGTTTTTGAAAGAATACGGAATTATGGGACTAAACTTTTACAAGCACAATCATAATCACAATATGCACAAACAACACCTAGAGCCAGGGTATTTAAAGTCCAAGTAGATCGCTCCTAGACTTCCAAATGAAAAGTTGCAGGATAACCCTCGAATCGCCTCTTCACTGCCAATTGTGGCCAGGTAAGCACAAGTGAGGGAAGGAAGGTTCCGCTCACGAATCACCGTGAGACGGGCCTTTTAAAATTATCTCATCACTTGTCTAGCCTAGACACCACAAAGTCAAGTTTAGATAAATGACCGATTCCCCGCAACCTTCACTTGTCCTAAATGAGCGCGTCAAGTCTTTATAGGTTTGGTCTAGATATTTTTTATTAACTCAAGATAATGCGTATACTTTTTGTGATTTGTGGGGTCTTAGGAAGGGTGATGAAATCCCCATCCAATATTAATGGGTGTTCAAGCCACTTAATGTCCGTATTATTATATGCAAAACATATAAACAAACAAAATCTAAAACAACAAGAAAATTTATTTGGTGGCGGCGCAATTTGTGCAAATAAACATGCAGAAAATACAGTTCAATAGGGTTCACAGAGGAGATAAAAGGAAAGAGAAAGGGTTGAAAAAATTGAGGCTTAGAAGCCTCAATAGAACCGCAGCCGCAAATCCTTACTTTTGACCGCGGTTCCGCGGTCAAAATGTAGACTTGGGTCTTCAACTTTGGTCCCTGCACTCCTCTTGTTCTCAACTCCAAAATAAAATGCTCTATTTTTTTATTTGATTACTGTACTTGCTCCAAATAGCCTGCACACTTGGACACAAAAAATATTAAAAATAATAAAAAGTTTTTTTTATTATATTATTTTATTATATATATACAAAAAAAATATTAACCCGAATAACAAGAAAGAATACGTTACCGTCTCACCGGCAACGGCACCATTTGATTGTTAGCAGAAACGTGCGTTCCGCCTTATCCTATTTGTTCTACTTACCGCAATCAAGACGGTGTCGCTTTGCAGCTAGCCGGTTGAGCACGGATTGATCCACAGGGAGATGGTAGTATGTTCGTTCGTGTTTTAGACGAGTCAATTCAAGAATGTATATGTATATGTTTAAAACTATCCTAAGTGTTTGTATTTATATTCAAGTAAGCTTGTTAGGGTTAAGGTCGGTTAGTAGAGTTAGGATTAGTCTTGTGCTTTTCTTTTGCTAATCTTAAAATGAAGTTGGGATAATAGAAAGTAGCGGGGATTAGGAGTACATAGGAATGTGATTTGCGAGTTTAAGCAAGCTTTCCAACGCTAAATCCATTCCTAGTGCCGCTTGTCCTTCTGCTACATGCGATTATTTCCAACCCTCGGCCAAACACCCGCAACCGTGTATCCAATTGGGTCACAACTACATGTCACGTTGTAGTGCGCCCAAAGGACTTCTTGGCTTAGGTCGTGGGTATATGTCACGTATAGCACACCTAAGTGAGGGGGTTGCGTTTGTTTGGTCGAGATTCGTTTTAGTATGTTTAGCGAAGAGAAGCACAAGAGATTTTTCCGTCCCTCATACTAAACTTCCTTAGTCCATAACAAGTGGAAATTATTCACACATTAAAATGAAAAGAAAACAAAGCAAGAAAGAAGCAAAGAAAGAAAGGAAAAATACTCTTTTACAAAAATGAAAGCTAACTACCTGGGTTCTCACCATAGCAAGGGACTCCGTCGAGTATCATGGCTTGAAAATAATACGGATAAGAAGAAAAGAAAAAGAAAATAAGGAAAGAAATAACAATAACTACTTAACAACAAAAAATAAAATTACACTAAGAATTGAAATTACAATACAAGAATTAAAAGATACAAAAAACCCTCATCTTTATTAAACATCTACTCAAGAGCTCTCACTACACTTTAATAGAGGAATATATGAAGAGGAAGAAAAAGATACATGCTAACCTATACTAAAATCTAACTAAAAAGAAGTATCTTTTATTTAGCACAAAACTGGGCTATTTATAGGCAGAAAGCTGAAACCCTAGGGCTAAATTCTGAGCCCAAATACAATGACAAAACCACCCCCAAAATATCATCAGGAGAAGACACGTGTCCGCGGCAGAACCGCCGTGAAAATCCATATTTGGCGGCGGTTCCGCCGCGGTTTTGGGAATTAGCTCCTCAGTTTTTCTGTGCGTTCTTATGTTGCTATCTTATGTTGTTCTACACGTCCCAAATTGCAAATTGCTTCCAAAATTTCTTTAGATCTGCAACAGTCCAAAATGGCTTCACTTTTAATTCATTTGACCTTATCTCCCTCGAGCTCCGCGCATCCATTAAATCTTGTGCTGCCCCTCTCGTGCTCTGTGCTTGTCCGAGACACGAATGACCACTGTTCTTTGTCTTGTCTCTTGAAATGGTAAGCGACACTGGACGGATACGGATGACTGGAACCCGGATTTTATCTGTCAGCAACAGATGTTCTGGATTTTGGCGTAACTGTGGAGATTTTGTATGATTTGCGTTATTTTGGACTAGGAACCTGTAACCTGTAAATATATAGCAAACATGGATCAAAAGAACCTTCCTATAAACAAACGAGCATAAGAATGAGCGGTATTAAATACAATATTCTGGTATTAACAAGCGCAATCTCGGGTAAAAAAAAAGGTACGTCCACAAGCAAAATGAGCACGGATGAAAAACCCGAAAGGGCGCCATGAGTAAAAACAGCAGGACTACCGGTGAGCTTGTGAAAACCCGAAAGGGCACAGTTTCGTTAAAATAAATACACTTACGAGGTCCTCACGACTCGTAAGGAGAATTTTCCCATGAGACCCTCACGGCTCACGGGATTCAAAAGCCTTAAGCTATAGGCACCTAAATCTGTTCTTAAGCCGTCAAATCCCCCACGTTGCCCTGTAAGTGGTCCAATATTGATCCTTGTATACAATCCACGGGTATAAATAAACATTCTCTCACTAAGTTCCACCAATGACAAGAAATATCCCTATATGGTGAACGACACTTGTAAGTCCTCTCGACTTATGAGGAGAAAACGCTCTTGTAAGATCCTTACGACTTACAAGAGAAAATACCACTTAGGAGTTCTCACGACTTCTAAGGAGAACATACACCTATGAGATCCCCAGGACTCGTAGGGAGAAATATCTTTTTGAGACCCTTACGGCTCATAAAGTCAAAAAACCTTAGTCGACAGGATCCTAACCCTGTTTGCTAAGCTATCTTTGTTCAAATCGACAAAGACAAATGGTGATTCGCTCCTGGCAACATTCCAGCTATAGCAATGCTGATGCCTCAACTGGCAAATGATGATTCGCTTCTGGCAACATTCCAGTCATAGCGATATTGATGCTAAGGTTGGGATCAGATCCCAAACTCGCAATAAAAACAGCAGCGAGTAGTAAAAAATATGCATATGGAATAGCCGAAATGATGGGGCAACTCACAATAAAAATCAGCGAGTAAAAATATGCATATAAAAACAGCCGAAATGTTTGGGCAACTCGCAATAAAAAAGCAGCGAGTAATGAATAAAAGAAAATAGCCGAAATGTTTGGGCAACTCGCAATAAAAAGCAGCGAGTAAAAAAAGATAAAAGATAATAGCCGAAATGATTGGGCACCGCGAAAATAGCCGAAATGATTAGGCAATCGCAACATTCATGATATCAAAAGCTGAAAAGATAGAGTATCGCGGAAAGAGAAAAAATGAAAACGAAACCTTTTTGTCCCGCAGGTGAGTTTACACCGAGCCCTGTATACAATCTATGTGCATAAATGAAAGAAAGGGAACTATATTTTCCCACCAAGCTCCGTCAAAGGGAAAGCCAGATCTTGATGGCAACATCTACAATATAGAAATCGACTCGAAGTTCTTCTCATTCTAGCAGGATACAGACACAACATCATCAAAGACCTAATAATCAAATAAAAAAAGGAGGAGTGACGGAAAAATTCCAGCTCCAGCTCGACGTTCCTTCTCGATGCAGACACAACGTCAACAAAGACCCAAGGGTCGAACAAAGTGGAGCAACGAAATATTCTTATCTCCATCCCGACGTTCCTCCTCGATGCAGACGCAACGTCATCAAAGTCCTAAGGGTCAAATCAAAAACGGAGTGACGGCAAAATCTTAGATCCAGCTCGACGTTCCTTCTCGGTGCAGACATGACGTCAACAAAGATCCAACGAGCCAAATCAAAATGGAGCAATAGCAAACTCCTAGCTCCAAGTCCTGACGGTTCATATACAACCTAGAGATAACCCCGACATTCTTTCTCATTCCGACAGGATGCAGAAATGACGTCAACAAAGACTCAAGGGACAAATAAAAAATGGAGCCATAGAAAAATCCTAACTCCAAGTCTTGACAGTTCATATACAACTCAGAGACTACCCCCGCGTACCTTTTCATTCCATCAGAGTGCAGACGTGATGTCAACAAAGCTCCAACGAGCCAAATCAAACTGGAGCAAAGGCATATTCCTAGCTCCGGACTTCAATTGCAATACATACAACATAGAGGTCTTACATATGTCTACCATACTTCAGCAAAGAAACGGTATGGCATTGTCAAAATAAAAATTGGGTCTCGACGACAACTCATAAAAAGCCTTAGAGACTATCGGAGATCATCCCACACCAGCGTGGAGTGGTTATGACTCATCGGGGCTCCAAATTGAGCCTAACCTCAAGTAAAAAGCGACATAGAAAATTCCTAACGCTTGCTCTTCCAACGGTCATATAGCCTAAGGAGATTACTTGAAGACGTTTTGTCCAGCCTCCGAAGGGATCATAGACACGACAGTCGCGGGGCTACTCGAACAACGGCTTAAAGACCGCATATCGAGAAATACATCAGCCAACACGACGATATCACGGACCAAAACCCCAGTACCACAAAACCTAACGGACCTCTGTCGTAAAGAATGGAGCTTATCTATATATAACGTTAGGACAAGTTTGCCTGTAAACCCAAGGGAGGTAAACTAAACAAACTCCGAAATGAGTCCATAAACTAAACAAACTCCGAAATGAGTCCATAAACTAGAAACTCCGAAACGAGTGAATAAACTACAAACTCCGAAATGAGTACATAAACTAGAGACTCCGAAACGAGTGGATAAACTACAAACTCCGAAACGAGTTCATAAACTAGAGACTCCGAAACGAGTTCATATACTAGAAACTCCGAAATGAGTAAATAAACTAATGGGCGCCAGATCAAGACATCAAGAAACAGAAAGGTGCAACCCATGGGCCTCAAGGATCAGAGCTACATCTAATTAATGCATTTGATTCACACCCGTTTAAGCACTTATTTACAATCACATACGTACTTGAATGGAAATAGCTTACAAAGCGTCCCGATTTATACATGCGTGAGAAGGATCGGTGCATGACACGAGCACAACAGTGGCGTTTTACAGTTAGCAAAAATTTCTAAGGATAAAGTGTAAAGCACATGCGCAGATGCAAGATGCACATATGAATATGTGATGAAGATGAAGCATTCAACAGCTAAAAGAAACACATTTAAATAAACATCCTACTCTACAGGGAAGAGATCACCAAATATGGGATCAGAGATACAGGAGTTAACAAAACAATAAACAAAATTCTCCAATCCCCTCTTTGCCTTCTCCACCATGTCGAAGTGGTGATCTTCGCTAGGAGTCGTCCACCATCGGTGAGTGCCGTGCTCATCAGCAAATGCAGACATGATGGCACGCTGAGCCCGTATCTTGCTTAGCAACTGAACCGAACGATCCCTCAGAGGCTGGGTAATCAAATGTGCCTTATTGAAGCACTCGATCTTGTTCTCTGCCACGTAGAGAATCGCCGAAGTCATCTCCGCCGAATGAAGGGGGATGTTAGCAAGCACGGATAGGAAAATCATCTGGAGCCAAATGGAGCCTGTCACGCCCCGCTTCCCGGTATACGGCGAAGGGGACGCGACAAGGTCCGCTATGTATATACTCAGAAGTACATACGCTAAGCGTATCTAAGCAATATAAAGTAAATCACAAGAGACAAGAGTTATAAAAATAACAGCAACTTTATTAATAACATTCTTTTGTACAATGCATGAAAAGTAAATACAACTGGAATGAAAAGCGATGCCTAAACAATGGCATAACAGGAAATGAAAATACTGAATGGAACAAGGTACAATGTCTAGAGCTCTGGGTCTTCGTGAAACTGATCCAAGTCTTCACCGGTAGGCTCGATCTCTGACGGGTCCAAAACACCTGACGACATTCAAAGAAGAAAGAAATAGAATGTCGTCAGCGAACAGGTCGCTCGGTAAGTCCCAAGGTTAAGGGAGAAATAGAAAAGGCAGAATAAGAATGTATCTTTTAAAGTTATATAATATTGTAGAATATTGTGTTAGCGCTGTTGTTTGTAGCTTGGTACAGAAGGATGCTAGTGTATACGAGAGGGGTCTCAGTATGCTAGAGACCAGGGCAAACTGAAAGTACAAGGAACCGTTATGCCACGGTACAACAGCAACAGGATTCATGTTAGGTGTCTTAATCTTACTGTCTCGTGCCACTTTTAACACCTTCCGTACCAATCTATCCCTTAAACCCCGCAGTGTTTTGATAGTATTGTTGTATTGTAATGTATAAGTTGGATGACTGACCAAAATCATGATATCAGGAATCAGATTGTAACTGCATAATCAGGTAAATGGAATAACGGAATAATGGATATATATCCATGGTTTGATTCAGTCAAGTTGTATAGATTGTTAACTGGATTCTGGGATTCATGTGTTCATATTGAGTTGGAATATTAAAGAATGTAGATTGACTTGAATCATATTCAAGTCAGAAATAATCAGACTCAAACCCGAGTCAGACTAAAAGAAATGTAATTTGAAGTTCTATAATTGTTAGGGTCCTTATTGTAATTTATAAAACTTGAGGGGGTTTTATGTAAAAATACTTTCGTATAGTTTTCAAGATACACCTCAAGTATTTATTATTCGTCTTTATAGTTATAATGAGTGTGATTTTAATTTGTCTTATTTCTAGTGAAAATATCCTAGTTACATAAATAAAGGTATTAATTTGTAATATTGATTTATTTGAAATTCATGGTATTTTAATGTAACTTTTAATCTTGTAATTTTTAGAAAAAGGTGAAAACTTTATCTTATAATAAAATAGGTGTTTAAATGATAAATATACATATGTTTATACAAGAATAATTTTTAATAAATATTTTGTTTTCCAAAAATCTCATTTTTCTTAAATGTTGTATTTTAAACCTTTCGAGACCGAATGCTCCTTGCGGAGGTCTGAATCTCGCACTACTAAGCCGAGGGTGCATGATAAACCATACTATCCCTAACGGGTTCCCCAAAGGTGGGTTGTAGTGGCGCTTTGCAAAGATTTATAAATACTACACCTTTAGAAAATGGTTTTATAAAGATAAGGTATTTATTTGTAAAAGTTGTTTTTCCGTATTTTAGGTTTTAGGGTTTCATATTTCAACTAGACTAATTTTAAATGATCTAAACAACAAGTTGTTAGAAGCCTCAAATCGCCTCTTCACCGCCAATTGTGGCCAGGTAAGTACAAATGAGAAAAGGAGGGATCCGCTAACGAATCGTGAGACGGGCCTTTTAAAGTTACATTTTCTTACTTGCCTAGCCTACACACCACAAAGTCAGGTTTAGATAAACGACCGATGTCTACAACTTATCGTATTTCCTATTAAAAGATATTGTTTTAAAATTGTATAAAACCTAGAACTTTTAGAAAAGGTTTTATTAAGAAAATGGTATTTTAATGTAAAATCTTGTTTTCTCGTATTCTAAGTTTTCAAGGTAGCGTGTTATGATTGCATATGAGTGTGTGAGGAGGTAGGTCATTACCTCATGATCTATTTTAAGGTATAGCAATGTTAAAGGGTTAAATGTGATAAACTAAACATGGTGGTATTTAAGTGAAAGAATACGATATATTGTAAAAGCTATCATTTCATATGTGAAAACTTGTTCAAATTAACTTTTAAGTGATTAGTAGTCAACATGAAGATGTTTAAGTATTATGGAATTAGTGATAAGTGAGATTTGATAGAAAACCGAATCAAAAATCGGTTTGTTCCGATTTCCGTCGGGTTTATAAAGTCGTATTATTATGAAGGAAAAGAAAGGAGAAAAGGGAAACTTACGGGTTTGGACAACGCTAGAGAGTAAGGAGGAGGTAGAGGGTTTGCCGGTGCGTCGAATCGTCGTTGAGAAGTCCTAGCACGATCACCGGAATTTCACCGTCGATTTTGTCAGCGCTTCGCCTTTCGCTCGTTTTCTAACGTACCAAGTTCTCTTGAGATTTTGGGAGAGTGGACTTAGAAAAGTGATGAGAGGGTAGAGGGTATGGGGGGTTTATATAGGGTTAGGGTTTTAATTAAAAAATATTAAAATATTAAAAAAACATTAAAAATCATTAAATTTTTGGAGTAAAATGGATTTATTGGGCTCTCTGTAATCGGTCAATAAATTTAGTGTGTGCAGGTGAGAAGACCAGGTCAAGAAGCACGTTTTCACCGTTGATGACTCGGCCGTCCGGCCAAGTCCGGCCGGCGGCGCCGGCCCGAGTCGGGGTGTCGATGGGTGGGGTTTTTCCTGGGGGGATTTATAGTATTTTTTTTTTATGTACAGTATAAATTTTGTGAGTTATGGCCTTTTGACTGTTGACTTCCAAAAGAACTTAAAATAAAATAAATAAAAAAATAATGTGGGGCATGGGATTTGAATTCTGGTGGCTTGGTTCAGCAGTGCAAGGTATTATCAATGATCTACAAGCTTCTTCTTGTAATTATGGAGTGAAATAAATACTTAAAGAGATATCAGCCGCAATAAATACTCCAAATATACATTGAATTTAAATCAATTCTTTGTACATTAAAAATGGAGTTGTTACAGTCTACCCTCCTTACAAAAAATTTCGTCCTCGAAATTTACAACTTTTATTTGAGGACCAGTTTACAACGAGGTGTGGATATCTAGTACGCATTTCATCCTCTCTTTCCCAAGTGGACTCTCCTGGAGTATCTTTCCTCCACATCACTCGAACCTAGTTAACTTCCTTGTTCTGAAGTGTCTTCACTTTCCTGTCCAGGATCTCCACGGGTTGTTGCTCACAAGACAAATCGGGCTGTATAGTGAGCTCGGAATGATCGAGAACATGGCTGGGGCCACTTACATACTTTCTGAGTTGGGATATATGGAACACATTATGCACTCCTTCCAATGAGGGTGGAAGCGCTAAGCGGTATGCCACTTCACCTACTCGTTCGAGTATGTCGAACGGTCCAATGAATCTCGGACTCAATTTACCCCGTCTTCCAAATCGGATCACTCCGCGGTTCGGAGATATTTTAAAGAATACGTGGTCTCCTGGCTGGAACTCCAAGTGTCGTCTCTTTGCATCAGCCCAGTGCTTCTGTCGATCTTGGGCTATGCGCATCCTTTCCCTGATAGTATGAACCACATCAACAGTTGCTACTATCATTTCTGGTCCAAGAAGTTCCCTATCTCCGATGTCGTCCCAACTTAATGGCGATCGACACTTCCTTCCATACAATGCTGCAAAAGGTGCCATTACCATGCTTGCTTGGTAGCTGTTGTTGTACAAAAATTCCACAAGATATAGGTGATCTTCCCACGATCCTTTGAAATCTAGCATACATGCTCTGAGCATATCCTCCAAGATCTGAATAGTTCGTTCCGATTGACCATCTGTTTGTGGATGATAAGCCGTGCTGAAGTTCAGACTTGTTCCCAAGCTTGCTTGTAGATTCTGCCAAAATTGCGATCGGAATCTGGTGTCACGATCGGAGACAATGCAGACCGGTACTCCATGAAGTCTCACAATTTCCTATATGAGTTCATGGGTATCAAAGATAGTACATTATGAAGATTTTAAATCTTTAAATAGATTATTACCTCCATGTACTTCTTTGCTAATGTCTCAGTAGATTGGGCAACTCAAAATGGGATGAAGTGAGCCGACTTTGTGAGTCGATCCACAATGACCCATACGGCATCGTTACCCTTTGTGCTGCGATGAAGAGCAGTCACAAAATCTATCGTGATGTGTTGCCACTTCCATTCTGGGATTGGTAATGGTTGAAGTATTCCAGCAGTCCTGTGATGTTCAGCCTTTAGTTGCTGACACACCAAGCATTTTGCGACGCTTCTGGCTACTTCACGCTTCATTCCATGCCACCAATAATTCTAACATAGATCTTTGTACATTTTGGTACCTCCCGGATGTACTGAGTAGGGAGAGCTGTGAGCTTCTTTCATTAACTCTTCCCGAACAGGACCTTTTGGTACACACAATCTGCTGCCGTATCTCAAAGATCCGTCTTCATGGATGATGAAGTCTGTTCTGAGTCCATTCTCTACTTGTTCTCTGATCTTTTGCAACTTAGCATCACTTGCTTGAGCTGTTTTGATTTGATTGACAATGGTTGATTGAACTTGTAAATTCATCAAACTTGAAGCATTACCTGGCATGACTACTTCAATCTCCATCTGATGCAAGTCTTGTTGAAGCTTCCACTGAGCGGTAAGATTCATCGATAATGGTTGGCAACTAAGAGCATCAGGTACTACATTCACCTTCCCTGGGTGATATTGCAAGTTGATGTCAAAGTCCGCCATGAGTTCTAACCATCTTCTCTGCCGCATATTCAACTCCTTCTGAGTAAACACGTACTTTAGGCTCTTATGATCTGTGTAAATGTTCACTCGTTCACCAAGTAGATAATGACGCCAAATCTTGAGAGCAAAGATGACGGCTGCCAACTCCAAATCATGTGTCGGATAATTGTGCTCGTGAATCTTCAGCTGTCTTGAAGCATAAGCCACAACCTTACCGTGCTGATGTAGAACACAGCCTAATCCCTTACCGGATGCATCGCAATGCACTTCGAATCCTCCAGATTGATCCGGTATAACGAGAATAGGTGCAGATGTCAATCTTGACTTGAGTTCTACGAAAGCTTGTTCGCATGCTTCTGACCACACAAATTCTTCATCTTTTCGTGTGAGCTTGGTCAGGGGCGTTGCTATCTTCGAAAAGCCTTCAATGAACCTTCTGTAATATCCAGCTAAACCCAAGAAACTTCGAATATCCTTCACTGACTTTGGTGTAGGCCATTTGCTAACTGCCGAAACTTTCGCTGGATCCACAGAGATTCTTTCTCCTGATACGATATGTCCAGGAAAACCAACTTGCTTTAGCCAAAACTCGCACTTGCTGTACTTGGCATAGAGCTGATGTTGTCGAAGAGTTTCCAGGACAATTCGTAGGTGTTCTGCATGTTCTTTCCGACTCTTAGAATACACCAGGATGTCGTCGATGAATATGACAACAAACCTGTCTAAGTACTCCCAGAAAAATTGATTCATTAGGTTCATGAATATTGAGGGTGCGTTGGTCACTCCAAATGGCATCACTAGAAATTCGTTATGTCCATAGCGAGTTCTGAAAGCTGTTTTATGAATATCAGCTTCCTTATCCTTCATTTGATGATAACCTGAACGAAGATCTAATTTAGAGAAAACACAAGATCCACTTAGCTGATCGAATAAATCATCGATGCGCGGAAGTGGATACTTATTCTTTATAGTGACTTCGTTCAAGGCTCTGTAATTGATGCACATTCTATATGAACCTTCCTTCTTCTTCACAAGTAGTACAGGTGATCCCCAACTTGAAGTGCTGAGACGAATCCATCCTTTCGCCAGTAATTCGTCCAATTGTGTTCGGACTTCCTTCAAACCTTCCGGACTTAAACGATAGGGTGCTTTGATCACCGGTTGTGCTCCTGGTACTAAATCAATACTGAATTCAAGAGCTCGATCGGGAGGCAAACCTGATATATCGTCAGGAAATACATTGTCGAACTATCGAACCACATCTGGTCTTAATTCTTCCTCCGCTTGAGCTACTGCAACTACTGCTTCTCTTGGCTTCGCTTTGTAGGTACTTGGATCCAGTGTACGGTCTCCGCTTTTGAAATAGAAAACCGGATGGTCTGGAATCTCTAATACTACCCTCCTTTGACGACAGTCGATGGTAGCATAAAAAGTTCCAAGCCAATCCATTCCTAGAACCACATCGAAGTTCGGTATGTCGAGTACTTTGAAGTCAGCATAAAACTCTCGACTGCAGACGACGACTAGACACAAGCTGTATCCCATAGTAGCCTTTAGAACGCCATTTCCTGAACAGACATTCCAGCTGGATACAAGCGGTGAGGCTGGAATCTCATGGGTTCGGACAAACCGTTGCGACATAAAGCAATGTGATGCTCCAGTATCAAACAGTGCAAGTGCAGGGATTGAGGATACTAAGATTGTACCTAAGGTATGTGGGATTTGTTTTAGGTATAGGAAAATATGTAGCTAATTAGCAGGATAGAAAAGCAAAGTTTGAAAAGAAAAGTTTACCAGTGATGACTTGGCCAGTGGCCTCAGCTTCTTCCACGGACATCGTGAAAGCCTGGCGCCTTGGTACATTCCTCCTGGCTTGAGGAGCATTCCTCGGAACGTTCCTTTGAGCTTGATAGAACTGACGAGGAGGTGGTGCAGCTTGTGGTCCTCTGGGTGGTGCAGGTAGTGCAGGTCTGGGAGAAGGTGCCTGAAGAGCTGGTCGCTGCGGATAAGTAATTGCTGGCCTGGATGCAGCAACTGGGTTTTGTCTTTAGGGACAAGACCCAATATCGTGAGCAGCTGAGCCGCAGATCAAGCAAAGATGGTTGGCTCGCCGGCTGTCTTTCATCATATGTCCCGTTCTCTTGCAGTAGGTACAAAAGGCTGGGCTGGGACGGTTGTTCTGTACTCCGGGTCGCCTTGGCACAAAAGATGGCCTGGACGAGGCTCTTCATGCCATCTGATTGGCAGGACGCTTAAATCCAGCAGATTGAGGTCTTCCCCTTGCCCTTACCACTGCCTCATAACGGCGGGCAGCTTTCAGAGCCGATTCATGAGTCGGAAAATCTCATGTGGCTAGTGCAGCCTGGATTTCCGAATCTAAACCTTGTTGGAAGCGACGGGCTCTGATCTTATCCGTCGGTATAAGGTTTGCCGCAAACCTGTAAAAATATTTTGTTAGCTGTGTAATATGTGATATAAAAATTCCGAATTATTGATACATATCTTACCGACTGAGCATGATGAACTCAGCGTCATATTCATCTACTGACTTGGTCCACATCGAACCTTATTGTAGATGGATGAACTGCTGTTCCATGTCGAACCTGGCAGTCTCAGGGAAGTACTTAGCGTCGAACATGTCGCGGAAAGTCTTCCATTCGATAGGCTGTTCAAGACGGCTTTCTTCCGCCTTCCACCAGTTGCGAGCATTGTCCGTGAGCTGCAGCCTCGCCACACGAACCCTAGCTATGTCTGGCACTTGTGCTGCCGCCAGATCATCTTCTATGCTCTGTGTCCATTCCTCAGCTTCAAGTGGGCTTCCCTTTCCGGAGAACTGTTTGGGGTGTAAAGCCCTAAATTGCTTTACCCCAGGTGCGTCTGCCATAAGACGGTTCATCAAAAGAGCAGTATGCTGCTGCTGTCCCTCTAGGAGGCTTCGGATTGCCTCAAGCAGAACCGTCTGCTCGTTGATCGGAGCAGGGACGGCAGGTGTGAGTGGTAGTGCTGGAGGTGTGTTGTTAACGTTGGTGCTGGTGTTGTTCGGGGAATCTATAAGTTTGAAGAAAAATTTGGGTTAGGACAGATTCAAAATATTTGAAATGATAAGATTCAATGAATATGAAATTGTAAGATTCAAGGAACATAAATTGTAAAGAATGTTTTAGTTGCTGGTTCTTGTGTTATATTGCTTAGGTTGTTCACGCAGAACAGAACTGCATAGTATGGTTCTATACAGCTCAGACCAGCATGAGCCACCAACAAAACCTGTCACACCCCACTTCCCGGTATACGGCGAAGGGGACGCGACAAGGTCCGCTACGTATATACTCAGAAGTACATACGCTAAGCGTATCTAAGCAATATAAAGTAAATCACAAGAGACAAAAGTTATAAAAATAACAGCAACTTTATTAATAACATTCTTTTGTACAATGCATGAAAAGTAAATACAACTGGAATGAAAAGCGATGCCTAAACAATGACATAACAGGCAATGAAAATAGTGAATAGAACAAGGTACAATGTCTAGAGCTCTGGGTCTTCGTGAAACTGATCCAAGTCTTCACCGATGGGCTCGATCTCTGACAGGTCCAAAACACTAGACGACATTCAAAGAAGAAAGAAATAGAATGTCGTCAGCGAGCAGGTCGCTCGGTAAGTCCCAAGGTTAAGGGAGAAATAGAAAAGGCAGAATAAGAATGTATCTTTTAAAGTTATATAATATTGTAGAATATTGTGTTAGCGCTGTTGTTTGTAGCTTGGTACAGAAGGATGCAAGTGTATACGAGAGGGGTCTCAGTATGCTAGAGACCAGGGCAAACTGAAAGTACAAGGAACCGTTATGACACGGTACAACAGCAACAGGATTCATGTTAGGTGTCTTAATCTTACTGTCTCGTGCCACTTTTAACACCTTCCGTACCAATCTACCCCTTAAACCCCGCAGTGTTTTGATTGTATTGTTGTATTGTAATGTATAAGTTGGATGACTAACCAAAACCATGATATCAGGAATCAGATTGTAACTGCATAATCAGGTAAATGGAATAACGGAATAATGGATGTATATCCATGGTTTGATTCAGTCAAGTTGTATAGATTGTTAACTGGATTTTGGGATTCATGTGTTCATATTGAGTTGGAATATTAAAGAATGTAGATTGACTTGAATCATATTCAAGTCAGAAATAATCAGACTCAAACCCGAGTCAGACTAAAAGAAATGTAATTTGAAGTTCTATAATTGTTAGGGTCCTTATTGTAATTTATAAAACTTGAGGGGGTTTTATGTAAAAATACTTTTGTATAGTTTTCAAAATACACCTCAAGTATTTATTATTCGTCTTTATAGTTATAATGAGTGTGATTTTAATTTGTCTTATTTCTAGTGAAAATATCCTAGTTACATAAATAAATGTATTAATTTGTAATATTGATTTATTTGAAATTCATGGTATTTTAATGTAACTTTTAATCTTGTAATTTTTAGAAAAAGATGGAAACTTTATCTTATAATAAAATAGGTGTTTAAATGATAAATATACATATGTTTATACAAGAATAATTTTTAATAAATATTTTGTTTTCCAAAAATCTCATTTTTCTTAAATATCGTATTTTAAACCTTTCGAGACCGAATGCTCCTTGCGGAGGTCTGAATCTCGCACTACTAAGCCGATGGTGCATGATAAACCGTACTATCCCTAACGGGTTCCCCAAAGGTGGGTTGTAGTGGCGCTTTGCAAAGATTTATAAATACTACACCTTTAGAAAATGGTTTTATAAAGATAAGATATTTATTTGTAAAGTCGTTTTTCCGTATTTTAGGTTTTAGGGTTTCATATTTCAACTAGACTAATTTTAAATGATCTAAACAACAAGTTGTTAGAAGCCTCAAATCGCCTCTTCACCGCCAATTGTGGCCAGGTAAGTACAAATGAGAAAAGGAGGGATCCGCTCACGAATCGTGAGACGGGCCTTTTAAAGTTATATTTTCTCACTTGCCTAGCCTAGACACCACAAAGTCAGGTTTAGATAAACGACCGATGTCTACAACTTATCGTATTTCCTATTAAAAGATATTGTTTTAAAATTGTATAAAACCTAGAACTTTTAGAAAAGGTTTTATTAAGAAAATGGTATTTTAATGTAAAATCTTGTTTTATCGTATTCTAAGTTTTCAAGGTAGCGTGTTATGATTGCATATGAGTGTGTGAGGAGGTAGGTCATTACCTCGTGATCTATTTTAAGGTATAGCAATGTTAAAGGGTTAAATGTGATAAACTAAACATGGTGGTATTTAAATGAAAGAATACGATATATTGCAAAAGCTATCATTTCATGTGTGAAAACTTATTCAAATTAACTTTTAAGTGATTAGTAGTCAACATGAAGATGTTTAAGTATTATGGAATTAGTGATAAGTGAGATTTGATAGAAAATCGAATCGGAAATCGGTTTGTTCCGATTTCCGTCGGGTTTATAAAGTCGTATTATTATGAAGGAAAAGAAAGGTAGAAAAGGGAAACTTACGGGTTTGGACAACGCTAGAGAGTAAGGGGGAGGTAGAGGGTTTGCCGGTGCGTCGAATCGTCGTTGAGAAGTCCTAGCACGATCACCGGAATTTCGCCGTCGATTTCGTCAGCGCTTCGCATTTCGCTCGTTTTCTAACGTATCAAGTTCTCTTGAGATTTTGGGAGAGTGGACTTAGAAAAAGTGATGAGATGGTAGAGGGTATGGGGGGTTTATATAGGGTTAGGCTAGGGTTAGGGTTTTAATTAAAAAAATATAAAAATATAAAAAAAATTAAAAATCATTAAATTTTTGGAGTAAAAGGGATTTATTGGGCTCTCTGTAACCGGTCAAGAAATTTAGTGTGTGCAGGTGAGAAGAACAGGTCAAGACGCATGTTTTCACCGTTGACGACTTGGCCGTCCGGCCAAGTCCGGCCGGCGGCACCGGCCCGAGTCGTGGTGTGGATGGGTGGGGTTTTTCCTGGGGGGATTTATGGTATTTTTATTTTTTTTATGTACAGTATAAATTTTGTGAGTTATGACCTTTTGACTGTTGACTTCCAAAAGAACTTAAAATAAAATAAATACAAAAATAATGTGGGCCATGAGATTTGAACTCTGGTGGCTTGGTTCAGCAGTGCAAGGTATTACCAATGAGCTACAAGCTTCTTCTTGTAATTATGGAGTGAAATAAATACTTAAAGAGATATCAGCCGCAATAAATACTCCAAATATACATTGAATTTAAATCAATTCTTTGTACATTAAAAATGGAGTTGTTACAGAGCCTATAGGAAACCCCTACAAGCCAGGAGCTTGTACATCACCGTGTCGCATTGGTCATCGGTGAGAAGGGGATCTGCTAACCGCGCAGCAAAACGATGAATGATCTCCTCGATAGGTACTTTCCGTGGTTGCCGACGAGCGTGAGGACGATTACAAGCCATAACTCTTGGGCTGTTCTTTAAAAAAAGGGGTTACCCTAAAATCTGAATGGTTATCTCTTTGTGAAGAAGGAAGAAGACACAGCCTCGGATTATAAAGAGAAGTATTCAAGTCTAGGCACAGAAAATTATGTACACGGTGGAACTATTTCCAAGGCCTAGAAAAAGGGCAAGGGAAAAGAAAAGAGTTGACTCATAAGAATCAGAGCAAGAAGGTAAAAGGATTCCGGCGCTTCACGTGCGTGTCACGTGAGCACTGGCGTCTTAGAATCAATGATAGCGCATCACAAGCATACCATGCGGGCGCCGGCGCCAATCCTTAGAACCCATGGCAGCGTCTCACGCGCATAACACGTGGGTGCCAGCACTAATATTTTTATATGTATATATGAGTAACTACTACTTCACGTGAGGAACATATGAGCAGTAGCATAAAAGAAGGGAAAGTTTTGTCATTCATACTTTAGAAAATTTATGCATGGGTGATTATAAAAAACATTGTTTACAATGGTAAGACACTAAATTCCGGGCATGGATTTAGGAATTTAGAAGCAAGTCCGAGTAAATTGCTTCTGGCTTCTCTGACCATTTTCTTATGCATTATCTCACGAATACAAGCGTCGGGATCTCCGCTTATATCGCCCGTCCTCTTGTAGGCAGATATTATCGCTGTCTGTTGGAAGACACGATGCAAAACATCAACAGGATCATTGTTGGGGTAAAAAATTACACCCCGGTTGACTAATTCAAAGTCAAAGTTAACCCCAAGCCAAGTGGGCCCAAGCCCAGATCAAGTGGGCTCATGCCCGAGTCGAGCCCGAACATGAAGAGGCCGGCATCCCCCATGGAAAAATAAAAATCATATAATAAATAATTTTGATGTAATTTTCTATGCATGAATGTAAGAAAAATGGGCATAAAGCCAAATTCTTGTAAAGCCCATGGCTCATATGCAAAAGAAACGAGCACATGAGGCATGCGATGGGCAAAATGACATTTTGTAAAGCCCAAAGAGCTATATGTAAATTTGTAAGCCTATATAAGACAACATGATAATGAAATAAAGGATAACAATTCATTCTCTCAAATTCTAGGGTTTATGCCTCCTTCCCCTTCCTCAAGGTTATAAAACCTTCTCCCCCTTTTGAATTAAATCAAGAGTTTAACCCTTCCCTTTTCAAAAATAAATAGTTTTTCACCATAAAACCCTTGAAGGGGTGCTCGGATATGCAATCAAATCCCTAGAAGGGGAGATTTTAAGTCTCACCTCTCTTTTTCCCCCTAAGATCCAGCCAACATAGAGGAAGAAGAAAGATACCCATCTCCAAAAACCCCAATCCAGGAGGATCCAAGGCTCAAAAGAAGATCCAAAAATTTCTAGGAGTTTAACTCCATTCAAGATCTGTTGGAGATTAACTCCATAAATCAACCCCCTTTTTAGGAGTTTAACTCCAAATTTATACATAATCCCTGTTAGGAGTTCAACTCCAAAGCCGTCTTGAAAGTTCAACTCCTAACCTAAAGGCTGAGCCCCTTTTCCCACTGGTGTTTCCAGCGGTCACGTGCAGGGCACGTGACCCACGGGCGCTAAGCGCTCACGCGACTCGTGGGCGCTCAGCGCCCAGTGGTCCCGTGCAGCTCACGTGACCAGCTGGAGCCCAACGGTCTTGTGCTGCGCACGTGACCCACGGGCGCCAAATGCCCACGCGCTAGGCACGTGACCCGCGGGCACGCCCATGCGCCTGGCATGCGTCTTTAAGATGCTCCTGTAGCGTTCTGAAAATTCGATTAGATTAATTTTGTATTAATTATTGATAATATGTGTTTTTCGTAAAAACAAAGATATAATTATTTTCCTCATAGTTATAAATATACTTATCAACTTTTGTAATTGCTTGTTAATTATGTGTTTAATTAGTTATTTATTTTATTCCTAGTCTACTTATATTTTTCCTTAATTATTAATTACTAAATTACTATTTTAAACATGCACTTACATATTAATTAAGTGTTAGGCTTAGGTTATTGTTGGTTAATACATGTTTATGCGACCATTGCACCTAAACACTTTTGGTTAGCATGCTTTTATTTGAAACTTGTTCTTTTTAAAAGATAAATGAAAATAAAATGAAGATGGTTCTAGAATTTTTGAGAAAGAAAAAAAAATTGAAAAAAAAAATTAAAGGCATGGTGCAATAAATGGATGAGCCATGGCATGTTCTCTCTCTCTCTCTCTAAAACTCTCTAGAGTTTTCTTCTTCTTCTTTCTTCTTCCTTCTCCCTTCTCCTTTGCCAAAACCCTTTCTTTAAAATTTTAAAATGCTCTCGAAACCCACACCAAAACCCCATGCTCCCTTCATAAAAAATAATCTCTAGCTCACTACAAGCATGATGATGGAATCAAGTTGAGACTTTGAAGACTTTGGGCAACTCAAGAATTTTCTTGAGTTTCCAAATGAGATAATCTCCACACCATTAGCTTAGTAATTGAGTTTCTTTAGCTTCTATTTTAGTTTAGAATTGGTTAAGTGAGAATTGGTGACCTTTGACAATCCCAAGTTGAGGTTAAGATTTGATTTGAATTGATATGGTGCAATTGAGGTTTAGTAGTGACTTCACACACCTGTAGTGTCAATCTTATAGATTGAAACCAGAGAATTATCCCCAAGACTTGAACTTAGAATCTCCGATGTCGGGTTTCGTGAGGAATTGTGGTGATATTTAGAAATCTGCTATGACCCGGGAACCCCATAAATTATTTTGCAATTACAGCAATACAAGCAGGTGACCTAGAAGCTACACTTGAAACCCGAGACCCCTATTCCTCATCTTGGCCACCAATTCCTTGATTTCGGCCGCAAATTGCGGCCTTGGTGTGAGCAAATGGGTTCGTGCTTGGTCCATACCTCCTATACCCTCTAATTAGACCTCCTATATATGCAAAATTGGCTAATTTCACCTGGATCAAAATCTTGAAGTGTTTTCTTGAGTTGCTGTTTTGGTTTTATGAATTTTAATGAATTGAACTTAGGATATTTATGTTTTGTCTCGGTCACTTGACGTTTGTACGTCGATATCAGGAGTTGTTTGATTATTCTTGCATGCGTAGACCATAGGTTCTAACCTATGTGTGTTCCGTGTGCTGTTTCGGTTTTCGTACGTAATTTCTGTTTACGATGTTATGTGTTCATATATGTAGGCATCCTCACGTGGACTTCGAACAACAAGGAAGAGCGTGGCGTCATCGACTTCGGCAAGCGAGGTTCGAGGTGAGTAGATGTATATCTACGGAGGAAGTCAGGTGGATGGCGTATAGCACCCCCGCAAATGTAGAATAGGGTTATTACCATGTCATTATGAGTTGGGACGTGATATTGGATACTTAGAGAGTAGGGTATTTAGAAGACTTAGGACAGATTAGGTTGAATTAGGAAGGCCTATGCAGAGGATGATTTCCTTAGAGGCAAATCGCAGGTTTCATGCAGACACACACACGCACACACGCACACTTGACTTGGTGTATATGAGTATACACACGCACACTTGACTTGGTGTATATGAGCATGGTATATGATACTTAGAGATGCGTCGATATGATCGGGCATGATGCCGTGAGATAATTGATATGTGATTGAGTCATGATATGATATATGACGTGATATTATAGTGGATCATTAGACGATGTGTACTCATACATACGATAATATGCGTTGATGATATTGGAGTGTATGAAACTTTAGAACAGTACCCCAGATCATGATATTGTTTGATGATGATACCATATAAATGATGATGTATATATGATAGTTGATCCGTACCCCGATTTTTGGGATGCCGTACGATGGATTTTACCGTACGAGGTATAGATATGATGATTGATCCGCACTCTTGACTCGAGAATGTCGTACTATGTATTATACAGAACGTGACGCTAAGAGGCTGGATCGCCGACTATTAGGTGTATCGACTCAGAATTTAGGTGGATTTTCTTACCATTCCGATTAGTTTCTTAGTTAGTCCCTTAGTTGTTTAGGTAGATGCTAGAATAGGCTCGAATCATACTTATTTTCAAAACTAACGAATCGTGCATATTTTTTTAAAAACAGCCGAGGGATACTATGGATTTTTTTAAAGGATGTATCTTTTCTCAAAAACCCCGTAGCCCCTACTTTTCTAAAAACCACGATTCGTGCTATTTCAAAACACCAAACTGTATGACTCGTATTTAGATATGTATATTCTACAATGTTGCGTTTACTACATATTCACCGTTATATTCATGTTGTTCTCATCGCATTGCATATTTATACATGTGTTTTCGTTAGTAATTATGAACCCTGTCTGTTAGGACACCAGCACCATTACCGATGATACGCATGTTTCACGTACACTTGCTTGCCGGCTCACACACATCCATCATCGGTAATTGACATATCACGTACACTTTAGAATATGTTACTTCATTGGTATAACCTGCTAACTGCTAGTTCCAACATAATATTAGTGTGATTGCTCTCATGTGCTAGTTTAAATATTGCATTCCTTACTTAGATACTTCATGCATTCATATATTCATTCGGTTATGCAATATTGTGGGATTTATGCCGGTATTCATGGCTCATTGACTCTTGATTTTGGGATTTCGGATTCTCTATGAGATTTCTGGATTTTGGGGAAAACCACAAGAATTTTATAAACCTATTATCATTATTTTAAAAATAGAAATTTGTGATTTTCTCGTGATATGATGTGTGTGGCGTCCACCATGAGTTTTCTCGGTTCTTGAGCTGTATCATATACCCGATTCGAGGAGGGCGATGCACAGTCTGCGGGTACATGGTGGGCCCGGTATGGTACCCTGGGGCGAGATAGTTTTCGTGGGGATGATGATGAGCCCAGCAGGGGAGCACTACCTACCGCTTATTTGTGACGTGGCGGATATCTAGAGGATACCGACCGTAGTCGTGAGATTTGATGATATGGGCCGATCCGGACTGACGGAGCCATTGAGATATTGAGACATCGAGATATTGAGATATTGAGACATTGAGATATACATATTTTGTGTCGATACTTGACACGGATTTTTGTTGATTTCATTGATGATACTTCAGTTATTTCACAAGAATTTTATTAAGATAAAAATACAGATTTTCTTATACAGATATATCCAGATTTCGTGGTTGATTGTCTCATTCATGATGCATTCATACACATACGTATGACATGTTACTACTTGAGGCACTAACACGAGTATTGGTATTACACGTATGCTTAGACTAGCACCGTTGCCACTGCTAGATGCTCCAGTGTTATATTATGAGTATATTATTGTACGACCTAGGAGATCGTCTTTCATACGATTTCTACATGGTGATGTTTTCTACTCATGAGTTGGAAACTCACCCCGTTGTGCCACAGTTCTTGCAGGTTTAGCCGTACAGGTTCCATAGCGGCTTCGCCGGCACACCACTTTCTTCCGGGTGATTGCTTGGTGGTGGGTTCATTTGCATCGTGACCACCGTTGTACTTTTATTTATTTCAGTTGTATCTAGTAATGTCCATCAATCAAACTTTGTATATTTGATAGATTTAGAAAACCAGTTGTTTATTCTTTCGAGCTTAGAGTCGCGTGCTTGTATTATTATGGTTCTTCTCTGGTTTTCTTAAGGATGTTGGTTTTCTTTCTGAGTTTTGATTCTCGCCTTTCGGCGTTATATATTATATTTCTTGCATGGGTGTTTCTGCCATTTGGCGAAGAGTTAGCTCCCGCTTGGGGATGCCTTTTGTTATTGCTTATGATTATTCTAGTTTTGTACCCGTTTGGGGCCAGTATTTACAAGAGAAACTCTGCCGATTTTTTTTGGAAAAACTTGATGCTTTTAAAAAAATGTTTATAAAGACTTTCAAAGAAATTTTATATGTTAACTTTTAAATAAGTCTTCCTTCACTATATTTTCCTTAAGTGGTTTAGATTTCTGGGTTTTGGCTTACTTAGATTACGTTACGCCTCTAAACGTTTCATAATTTAAGTGCCAGACACATTCTATACCTTCGGGTCGTGACAGCTCCTCACCCCTCATTTTTCGTGCACTCCACACCAGAAACACGTCCCCCATTAGGAAATTTTTTTCTAACGGGGTGCTGCCCTGCATGCTGCAAGGGGGATGCTAGTCCTCTTGACCCTCAGCCCGCTATCCGGATAGCGGGACTCCCGTAAAACTCTGCGGGGCCCCCGATATATCCAAAACCCTTTCAAAATATACGTACACTGCACATCGAGTTCGCATGACCAGTTTGACCCGTCAATCGGAGGTTCTCTCGCTCCAAAGGCGAGGGGTAATTAACGGCAGTTTAGTCCGCGGCTGCCGGAGATTCGAATCCCTACAATCAATAAACCCCTGCCTACCCTAGGCAGGGGGAATCTGTAGTACGCCTGACAAGTGCACGCGTATTCCCATCTCAATGGGATGACGAAAAACACCCTATCGATTCTGGCACGCCCGGTGGGACCAATCTCTCCACCCATATTTCGGGTTAAACGTTCATGCGAGCTCAATCAATATACATATCGATTGCCTATACTGAAATCATGTTTCTATTTGCAGGTTAACAATTTCTAATTGCAATTTTCGGACGCAGTAAAAATGTCTCAAAGGACAAGCTCAGCCCTCAACACGGCTCACATCTCCTACACGATGAAGATGGACGCCAGGAAGGTCCTCCCGGCTAGTCTCGGGCGACAATGGGAGGAGTCGCCGCTACTATTTGGCTCTATTCTGTTCATTTCAGCTAATGCCATCTCAGCTCCTCAAGCTCCGGTAACAGACAAACTGGCCTCGAAAGGCAAGTGGCCAAATGTGGTGGTTTCGAAGGCGCCCCAACCCAATCGCAAGTCGGTGTTTGAACAACTTTCCTTGGCCCCGGCCGGGGGCAAGGCCATCAACACCAACAGAGCAATAAGGCGTCTCGAGCAAGCTCCAGCGGTGACCTTGACAACTGCTCGATTGGGTATCTTCTCTAAGCTCCCCGTCAATTGATTCATGATGGCTTCCTAGATGACGGATGCCCGCCAAGCCCTCAAAATTAAGAAGCTAAGACAGAAAAGGCTCAGATACAGAGCCAACAAAAGGGTTAGGGCTCATGCTAGGCTGAACTTCATGAGGTTCCATGAACAGGGTTACCCTGCCAAAGATAATGAGACGGCTAGATATGTGATCCACACCGTCTACATGGTGGGAAAGCGCAGCAAGAGTAAGGATGGGGCCACTACATCTCAAATTCAATCTGGTGTGAATGTGGCTGTCACTTCCCAAGACCAGCATCCTCTGGAGGGTAATGAAAATCCTCGCAGTGAGGTTGATAAGCAGAGAGATCCTTCGGTTCATGAGGAGTCAGGCTCGGAAAGCGAAGAGGAGCCAATCTTCCATCCCAAAAACGCAGAGCAACAACTTCTCCAAGAGCTCCGAAAACAGCTCAGAAGTAAAGATAAGGAGATGGCCAAACTTTACTCCAAAATTGATGACTTGACGAATGTCATGATGCAGCTCACAGCCCAAGTTTTTTCTCATCCGTCCAATCAAGCAAAAGGTTCTGCTCATGAACCAAGAAACGGTGTCCAGAGACAGCCGACGCCTATTCCCTCTAATCCAAAGGTGAGCGGACCGGATGAAAGACAGTCGCATCCTATCTCGAGAAATGTCTTGGCTACCGATGACAGTAGCCCACTAACTTAAGATCAAATCATGGATTTAGTTGCCAACAAAATCAAAACATTGGTAGCCGAAGCCAAAACGCAAAAAGATGTTAGCAGTAGCGGGAGACCATATCCTGTTCAGTATGATCTGGTAGAATTTCCTAGCAGCTATGTCATCCCCAAATTCGGAAGGTTTGATGGGACGGAAAATGCGAATCAGCACATCGCCCACTTTAAAGCCTCATGCGGGAATACTGGGGGCAATGATGCGCTTCTCCTCCGCCAGTTTGTTAATAGCTTGACCGATGTCGCTTTCGACTGGTACGCGAGCATACCGGATGGCTCCATCACTACTTTCGTCCAAATGGAATTTTTGTTTCGACAAAGATTCATGAGTGTCAGCGATAAGATCACCATCACCGACCTCGTAAGGACCAAGCCAAAGAACAATGAAAGCAGCATAGATTTTATAACCTGATAGCGCAATCTCTCCGTCAAATGTGAACCGCCGATAGAGCAGGACCAATCTGTCAGCCTTCTCGTCGGAAATCTCAATAATTGGATAGCCCTGTTTCTATGCACCACGGGTCTCAAAACATTCCAAGAGCTGACCAGGAAAGACCAGATGTTGGAGCGCTCAAAGCAAGAGTCCTCCTCTGATTCCCAAAATATTAATAGGTCGTGGAGAAACCGAAAGGACCATAATCGTAAAGGCAGAAATTCCGAAGATGCTGAATTTTTTAACACTTCGACTAACCGAAATAAGTGAGGGATGAGCGGGCCTAATGCCAACCAACCTCGGAAGCTAGTGTTCGGAGAGGAAGGAGAATCTCCATTGAAAGAGAAGCTGGATAAGGTCTATTTCTTCAGAAGGGACAAAGTCTACAAGATATTCAAGGACGCCCTGAGAAACGGTCTACAATTGTCAGAATCAAATAGACCGTAAGAAACGAATATGACCGACAACCCTAAATATTGCCCCTATCACAGAGTGATAAGTCATGCCATTGAGGACTGCTTCGTCTTCAAAGATTGGGTCGAAAAGCAATACAAGGCAGGAGAGATAGAACTGTCTAGAGGCGTGTTAGCAAACAGTCAAGTTACGACCGCCAATTTCATACAAACGGAGACCGAAGTCCTTCATGAAACTGATTCTCTCAGACATCTGCCTTTCTCTGAAAACAGCTGACCGCCACGTAATTAAACTGGAAACAGTTGACCACCATGTCGTTAAACTGGGAACAGTCGACCTCTAAGTCATTAAACTGGGGATGTAAAAAAAATGTGTAAATAAACAAAAAAGACGAAATGATGGGGCACCTCGCAATAAAAATCAGCGAGTAATGAAAATAAATAGCCGAAATGATGGGGCAACTGCGAATAAATAGCCGAAATGATAGGGCAATCGCGACTTTTGCGATGAGAAAAGCTGAAATGATAGAGCAATCGCGGTAAAAACTGGACGAATGATGAGTCGCTCCCGATACCATATTCCAGTGCAGCGATGCAGACACCAACCAAAATTCAAATCCTAAATGGCGAATGATGAGTCGCTCCTGGTACCATATTCCAGTGCAGCGATGCAACCGCCAACCAAAATTTCAAATCTCTAAATGTCCCAACGGCAAATGATGAGTCGCTCCTGATACCATATTCCAGTGCAGCGATACAGACGCCAACAAATTCCCAAAATTCTCCAAGCCCTACGGTTGGTCCCCGAACTGACTACCGTATACAATCCACAGGCTCAAATAATTCTCATCGCACCCATGCCCCACTGTAATCACCCGTCCAGCAGCCGGTCTCTGCCCTTGGAATTATGCTCCATTTAGGAAGACCCACTCATGTGTCCTCACGATACATGAGGAGAACAAAACTTACGAAATCCTCCCGACTCGTAAGAAAACATCTTCGTAGGATCCTTACGACTCACAAAGGAAAAACGCACTTGGGGATCCTCACGACTCCTAAGGAGAAAATACACCTATGGGATCCTTTCGACTCGTAGGGAGAAAATGCTTTTATGGGACCCTTACGGCTCATAAAATTGAAAAGCCTTAGATGATAAGGACCTAAACCTTTCTTCTAAGCCATCGCTCCCCAACAGGTAATGGCAAATGATGAATTGCTCCTGGCACCTGCGTTTTAGTGTTAGCAACGCTGATGCCGACCCCTACCCCAAAGTTCCAAACTTCCGATCCAATAGACCCCTAAGTTTTTAAACTGAGAACAGATGACCTCTAAGTCGTTAAACTGGGAATAGATGACCCCTAAGTCGTTAAACTGGGAATGAGGGAAATCCCTTCATGGCAGATGATGATTCGCTTCTGGTACCATATTCCATTATAGCAGTGCTGATGCCAAACCAAAACCAAAATCCCCAAATCCTCTCATGGAAGATGATGATTCGCTCTTGGTACCATATTCCAGTGTAGCGATGCTGATGTCAACCCAAATCATATCAAGTCAGCAAGACAACCAACAACCTTCCTGGCAGAATCAAGCTCCACCTCAGAAACAAATCAAATCCCAACACCACAAAAAGCGGAGCAAGTCAAATCAAATCCCGACACCGCAGAAAGTGGAGCAAGTCAAATCAAAGCACCGACCGTCCATGTCACAAAGAGCAAAACTGACCGTCCAAGTCGCAAAAAGGGCAGAACCGACCGTCCATGTCGCAAAAAGTGCAGCAACTACCTCCTCATCGGAATTATTCTCCGCCTTGGAATCAAGTCAACCAGATACTCCATGCCGGGGAAACGTCGACCAGCGACACTCCGTGCCGGGGGCACGTCAAATAAACACCCCGCCTCAGGGACACGTCAACCACCGACACTCCGTCTCGGAGACACGTCGAGCACCTACCGTCCACGTCGCTAAAAGGGCAGCGCTGACCGTCCACGTCGCAAAAAGGGTAGAATCGACCGTCTAAGTCGCAAAAAAGGCAGCACCGACCGTCCACGCGCCAAAAAGGGCATAACCGACCGTCCAAGTCGCAAAAAGGGTAGCACCGACCGCCCACGTCGTTAAAAGGGTAGCACCGACGCCCACATCACTAAAAGGGCAGCACCGACCATCCACGTCGTAAAAAGGGCAGAACCGACCGTCCAAGTCGCAAAAAGGGCAGTACCGACCGTCTACGTCGCAAAAAGGGCAGCACCGACCTTCCAAGTTGCAAAAAAGGCAGCACCGATCATCCAAGTCGCAAAAAGGGAAGCACCGACCGTCCACGCCACTAAAAGGGCAGCATCGACTATCCATGTCGCTAAAATGGCAGCACCGACCGTCCAAGTTGCTAAAATGGCAGCACCGACCGTCCAAGTCGCAAAAAGGGTAGCAGCGACCTCCCTGTCGGAATTATGCTCCACCTCGGAATCATGTCAACCAGCAACACTCCGTGCCGGGGAAAAGTTGACCAGCGACACTCCGCGGCGGGGGCACGTCGACCAACGACACTTTGTCTAGGGAATACATCATACACCGACACTCCGTCTTGGAGACACGTCAAGCATTGACTGTCCATGTCGTAAAAAGGGCAGTGCCAGCTTCCCAAAAAGCGGGAACCAAATCAAGTCGTCTCCACGTGAAAGAAGATCCATCAATTTCATGCACACGACCCACATGTGTGGTGTGCATTTATTGATGGGGGCACTTTGTTGGGGTCAAAAATTACACCCCGGTTGACCAAGTCAAAGTCAAAGTCAACCCTAAACCAAGTGGGCCCAAGCCCAAATCAAGTGGGCTCATGTCCGAGTCGAGCCCGAACATGAAGCGGCCGGCCTTCCCCATGCCAAAATAAAAATCATGTAATAAATAATTTTGATATAATTTTTTATGTATGAATGTAAGAAAAATGGGCATAAAACCAAATTTTTGTAAAGTCCATGGCTCATATGCAAAAGAAATAAGGACATAAGGTATGGGATGGGCAAAATGCCATTTTGTAAAACCCAAGGGGCTATATGTAAATTTGTAAGCCTATATAAGGGAACATGATAATGAAATAAAGGATAACAATTCATTCTCTCAGATTCTAGGGTTTGTGCCTCCTTCCCCTTCCTCAAGGTTCTAAAACCTTCTCTCCCTTTTGAATTAAATCAAAAGTTTAATCCTTTCTTTTTCAAAAATAAATAGTTTTCACCATAAAACCCTTGAAGGGGAGCTCGGATCTTCCATCAAATCCCTAGAAGGGGAGATTTTAAGTCTCACCTCTTCTTTTTCCCCTAAGATCCAACCAACAAAGAGGAAGAAGAAAGATACCCATCCCCAAAAGCCCCATTCCAGGAGGATCCGAGACTTAAAAGAAGATCCAAACATTTCTAAGAGTTTAACTCCATTCAAGATTTGTTGGAGTTTAACTCTATAAATCAACTCCTTTTTAGGAGTTTAGCTCCAAATCTATAAATAATCCCTGTAAGGAGTTCAACTCCAAAGCCCTCTTGGGAGTTCAACTCCTAACCCAGGGCCTAAGCCCATTTTCCGACTGGTGTTTCCAGCGGTCGCGTGCCGCACGTGTGACCCGCGGGCGCTAAGCACTCACGTGTGTCTCACGTGACCCGCGGGTGCTCAGCTCTCACATGCGCATCACGCGACCCGCGGGTGCTCAGCGCCCAGTGGTCGCATGCAGCGCACGTGACCCGCTGGCGACCAGCGGTCATGAGCAGCGCACGTGACCCGCTGGCGACCAGCGGTCATGAGCAGCGCACGTGACCCGCTGGAGACTAACGGTCGCGTGCTGTGCACGTGACCCGCGGGCGCCCAGCGCACACGCGCCTGGCACGTGTCTTTAAGACGCTCCTCATCCCTCATTTTTCGTTCACTCCATACCAGAAACACGTCCCCCGCTAGGAATATTTTTCTAACGGGGTGCTGCCCTGCACCCTGCAAGGGAGCTGCTAGCCCTCTTGACCCCCAGCCCGCTATCCGGGTAGCGGGACCCCCGTAAAACTTTGCGGGCCCCCCGATATATCCAAAATCCTTTCAAAATATACGTACACTGCACATCGAGTTCGCATGACCAGTTTAGCCCGTCAATCGGAGGTTCTCTCGCTCCAAAGGCGGGGGGTAATTAACGGCAGCTTAGTCCACGGCTGCCGGAGATTCGGATCCCCACAATCAATAAACCCCCGCTTACCCAAAGCAAGGGGAATCTGTAGTACGCCTGACAAGCACGCGCGTATTCCCATCTCAATGGGATGACGAAAAACACCCTACAATCATCTCTTTGCTTCTTTGAGATTAGGCCCATCAGATATATTGAATGCATCTTGTTTTCAGCATCATCAAGTGCCTCGAGCGGCATATTCTCGTCAAGTTCAGGAAGTGCTTCCCAAATTTACCCCATGATGATTTTCAAAAGAGCAGAACAACGGGGAAGTAATCGACCGTTGTAATCGTCAAAGCCACGCATCACCTCAGCGCATTGAGCGACGGTAACTCCTGGTCTTGACAGCGGCCTTAGACGCGAATGTCCTCATAAGAGATAATCTCGTCAAGATTATACAGATAAGAAGCCATAGTATTTGAAAAGAAAAATCAACAAAAGGTTAGCGATTAAAATATCAAGATTCTTACAATCTAAAAGAAAAAACAGTAGTTCTAATACCCCATCTATAAGGATTCTCATTTAATGAGAAAATCTCTTTGAACTATGGAGTTAAACTCCCTCGAGAAACGGGCTCTACAATAGATTCAAATCTGCAGAGAGAAGAAAAAGGGGAATGAAATTCCCAAAAGAAGAAATATTTTTAGAGCTAAGCTCTGAAGAACAACCCAGAGAAATACACCGGAACTAAACTCCAAGGAACTCTTAAAGTTCAGAGTAATAGGGTAAAATCGTGGGATCTTTTGAGATTAATGGTCTATCAAGATTATCTCAAGGAAAGAGCAAAACTCCGTTAATGAGTTGAAAGAAATCTGAGACAAAAGAGTCTCTTTCAAGGGAAAAATGGTCAGAATCCTTATCAAGATTCTTGTAACAGAGTAAAACTCTAAGAGCTTCTTTAAAAATAGAGATTTAAACTCTGAAAAGAGAATTAAATTCTCAGGGAAGGAAGAACACTCAAGAAGATGAACAACATTCATCTCAAGGGCCAAAGGCTCTATTTATAAAACATAAGAAGACGGTTCAACTTCCCAGAAGATCGGATGGTGGAAAAGGTGACACTGCTGCACTCACGTTGAGCCATGTGAGCGCAACGATGGGGGGGCATTTGTTTCCCCCAATAAAAGAGCAAAAATCTGTTCAAAATTAATGAGGCAGCGCCTCACGTGCTCCTCACACGGGCGCCAGTGTGCAAAGCACAAAAAGAATTTATAAGAGTTAAAACTCTCAAGTGGAGCTTCACGTGTACAACACGTGAGCGCCGGCGCTTAGGTAGAATTAAATTCTACTCTATGTTAAACAGAGCCGTTGGATCAAAGATCCAACGGAGATGAAAAATCATCAAAAATGCAGAATTAAATTCTGTCGGGAGAAAACATTCCCCAAATTGGATCATAGAATAAAATTCTATTTTTGGGATATATTCTCTCACTCTTTCTAAATAAGAAAGATTGCCCTCTGTAAAGCAGAGAACTCTTGGATTAAAAATCCAATGGTGATTAAAAATCACCATTTCACAGAATAAAACTCTGCATATGGAAAATATTTCCCCAATCTTGTTAGAAACAAGAAAATATGTTCTGTAAAACAGAAACCCTTGGATCAAAGATCCAATGGTGGATGAAATTCCCTAAATCAATTGGGATATCTTAATGAGAGATTTCTTCAAAGCTAATTAACAAACTTGCCTCCACTATATAAAGGACCAAAGACTTCAAGTCTGAGAGAGAGGAACCCCCCATAAGCTTCTAAAAACAAAAATAGAAAGTTTCAAAAACGAATAGAGAATTAAATTTTCAAGGAAGATGATTTCCCTTCTTAAAAACTCTTGGTACAAAAACAGAGAAAAAACATCTCATTTAAATATCTAAGGGTCTAACCCTTCTCGAAGAACCTAGTTCTTTCTCTGGATCTGAGATCCACAAGACAAGTTTCCCACAAGTTGAGAATTTAATTCTCATCGGGAGGAACTTGTTCTTGAGAATCAAAAATTCAGAAAGAAACTAGGAATTGAATTCCTCAAAACAAAGCATATAAGAGAAACCTAGTTCTCGTAAAAGAACTTGGTTCTTAAAATGAAAGCTTGATCCTAGATCTGCAAAACAAAGATCCTATCGATCATTAATGGGCAAAAATGCTATCAGCAGAGGAGAAAAGCGCCCAGCGCCGCATGTGTTCCTCACGTGGGCACCACAGAAGAGTGCTTAGCACTCACTGGGCAGCGCCCAGCGTCGCACGTGTTCCTCACGTGGGCGCCATAGAGAGGAGTGCTTAACACTCACTGGGCAACGCCCAGCGCCGCACGTGTTTCTCACGTGGGCGCCACAGAGAGGAGTGCTTAGTGTAAGTCCATGTCACGCACCCCACGTGTTCGCGGGGAGGCGGAATATATGAAAAATAATTATCAAAGCTTCGTAACACGGACTTGAGCACACGGATCGTGTCTAAACCATTACTAGCAAATTATGAGAGGTTTAACTACTCGGATTCGAAGTTATACCTCACATTACTTGTCCTTCGGGTCCTCATCGCTGTCCTCCACACCTCGTAGGCTCTATGGAATATGGGCACCTCAACGGCCTCCTCGAGTTAAAGACGATCTACCCGAGAGATGGTTCGAGCTCCTATCTCGAATCTGAGATAACTACGGCTTCTAGTTTGCTAATCTAGAAGTCCTAGAGGGTGTAAAGTATTTAGATGGATTACTTAGTCACTTTAAACCCTAGGATTCTCAACTCATGAGAGCTTTTAGGGTTTGAGGAAGAAGATGAAGACTTGAGGAGAGAGAAGTGTTTTGTGATAATAAAATGAATAATACTCATGTTAGAATAATATGAAGCATAATAATATCTCTCTTGATAATATCAAGATAATATCTAGCATGCTTCATTTAATTCTAAGGGTGAATTACTTCATGAGTCATTAAGCATTTAAAGTTAACTACACCTCATCTCCTCCACCTCATTTAGTTTAAATCTAAAAAGAAATAAACACAAATGAGTCACCTCCTTCTAGAAGATTCCCGAAAAATTACGAGACTGCCCCTCCCATCCGTATTTCCAAAAAACACGGATAATCTTTGACTGAATAAATCCATCTGTATAATACTAGAATCTGGCTTAAACCAAAGTCCGCTAGTATTATCTGCCCGATCATAGTACGTGCACAAGTGTACGTAAGTGATCGCGGTCTTGCCGTAAAAACTATACGGCCTCTACACCTTTTGCCCGGTGCAGGGAAACTCTCTGTGTGGGACTCTGAAAACTCGACACTACGCTGGCAGTGGGTTTAACCACAGGCCGTAAGTGGTACTGGCTGTACGTAACGGTCCCCAGGTAGATGTCGATAAGAAGGACGATGAGGAAACCCATCCGAACTCCTACTGAGCCTGATATGGCAATCTCCGTACAGTCCGGTCTGTTCGTCTAGGACTATCGCATATCGGGCCTAGGGGGCGGTAAACGTTAGACCCCTAATAGCGGTATAAGTCGTGTCGGAGTGAAGCCCATTACACCTTGAGAAACTACTGGAACCTACCAGTAAATCTCGCTTGCCCTGGCCAGGGACTTTGCGTAATGGCTCTCCATACACAGCGCGATATCAACCCCCAATCCTGGGAGAGACGAATCCTGTCTAACCGCCACTGCCTCCAAGTGCTTCGGGACTGCACCCAACTACTACCTGTTTGCATGACTCCTTTGAGCCGTGGTAGGGTAGTAATCTAAGTACAGTGGGAACACACCCGAGGCGAAGTAGCAGTGTCAAGTCGATGGACTAAGCTGTACTCATGTCACCTGGGAACTGCTATCTGACGATGGGTATAGAACCAACCTGCAGTTCCCGACGAGTCCTGTCCGGTGTACCCGTAATCTAACGAGCACCTGCATACTATCTCCAGTACGACGTACTGATGACTGTGAGACAAACCATCTCCCCAGCTAGGATGAGAAGCGTATACACCAGTCTACTCTGGAGTATCGATACCCCGTCTCGATAATCCTACGACCAGGGACCTGTATAGGATGTTGCTTATAGACTACTCATCCCCCACTAATGTGACTGTCATCACAATGCTGGTAATCAAGCAAAGATCCTAAGGGCTCTACTAATATGTATAAGAGATATGTTAAAAGAAACACATGCACATATTAAAGTAAACACAAACCAAGTAGCATACTACCATTTTTAGCAAGACTGTCAATATAACTGTGAATATCCCAAGCTTCTATTAAGTAATATACAAACTAGTATGATACAGTAATGGCCTCTAGGGCATAAACACTAACACTTAGCACTCATTGGGCAGTGCCCAGCGCCGCACGTGTTCTTCACATGAGCGCCACAGAAGGGAAGAGTGCTTAGCACTCACTAAGCAGCGCCCAGCGCCGCACGTGTTCTTCACATGAGCGCCACAGAAGGGAAGAGTGCTTAGCACTCACTAAGCAGCGTCCAGCGCCGCACATGTTCCTCACGTGGACGCCACAGAAGGGAAGAGTGCTTAGCACTCATTAGGTAACACCCAGCGCCGCACGTGCTCCCCACGTGTGCACCGTAAAAGAGAAGAAAAGAATGCTTAGAACTCCATAAACAGCCTAAAACGGCTGGGTGTTCAACACTCATTGGGCAGCGCCCAGTGCCTCACGTGTTCCTTACGTGGACACCATAAAGAGTGCCTAGCACTCCATATAAAGACAAAAGGAGTAAAGTGTTCAACACTTGTTGGGTAATCCCCATGATTGAAAGCTCCACAGGATCATATGTGGGCGTCGGAACTCATATAAGTGCTCAACACTTTTTTGCATAAAAAAAGGACTGATTAAACAGAGCCCAACAAGTGCTTAGCACTTTTTTTCAAAAAAAGAGGGGAGACTAAGCAGACTAAAGCCCAAATTGGCTAAATTGCTAAAGTCTTTCAACTGAGTCCAAATGCTCTGTTGCTGGGTCTTGAATAAGGAAGATCCTGAAATGTTGTTAAGTGAATCTTAGTCTCAAATTGGACTAATGTATCCTTAACAAAAATTCTTATGGACACCATAACCCTCTTCCCTCAAATACGAGATTTGGTTCAAGGGTACATCTCTTCACACCTCTGAAATATGTCGTTGTAATTCTTCGAGAGGTGGCGGGTCCCGACGACTAACAACTCCTTTCATCCCATATTGATACACTTCCAAATTGACGTGCACACCTCAAATCGGATCGTGTCCCAAATTGGGCACATTCCATTTCAATATCGTTCACTTCGTCACGTAACAAATACATGTGCACGCAAGTTGAATGTCGGACCGAAATTCCCTTAAACTAATATTCGCCCCCAAATACGGCAATAATGGACCGAAACGTCCCTAAACTAAAACTTCGCCTCAAATATGGCGATAATGGACCGTGATGTCCTTAAACTAAAATAATCGTGCCCAAATGCTCATATGTTTAAAAATATTAAGTCCGTCACTGGAAAAACAAATTGACAGGTTAATAAAAGAAGCTTTCCAAAAGAGCCGGGACAATCACAGTCGCGAAATGACCATTTATGAAAAGGCCAGGACGCAGCGACTCAGTCAGCAATCGGCGGAGAAGGAAGACTATAATTGATTGGTGGGAAAATGTGTTGTATGTAAATAACCGCAATCAAGACGGTGTTGCTAATAGCTAGCCGTGATGAGTACGGGTCGTCCGCAGGAAACGTGAACTTTTTTTCTTGGTTTAGACGAGTTGATAAAAGAGAAGATGGTTTGTTGTCGTTTTATTTTAATATGGATATAAAATTTATAATAGAAGGGCTTGTAGGGTTTACAGGACTTAGTAGTTAATAGATGAATATTTAGAAATGACTCTTTTTATCTTTTAATAGTTTAAAACCAGAGAGATAGCGATGGATGTGGATTATGGTTCTTAGAGGAATTAGGGTTTCCCATTACTAACCCTTGTCCTTCCGTTGATCTCTATTAATCTCAAGCCCTTAACAAAACAAATGTTTAACTAATCTCAAATCGAGGTCGTGAGTATCAATAAATTGATAGCGTGCCCGTTAAGAAGTTTAATATTTATTTTGTTAAAATTTATAAATATCAAAATGTCAAAAGAAGTTAAAAAATATTTCATCCATTATTCTACCCTATCTTACAAACCCTAGCAAACAAAAAATTACTCGCTCATGTTTAGCAGCGATTTAGAAAAAAGGTTGAAGAAGAATGAACCTATAATTAAAATGTAGAAAAGTAATACGTAAAATTAATGCGGAAAAGTAATGTGAAAAGTAAATGCGGAAAAATAAATGCAAAAGGAATTAAAAAAAAAACTAACTTTATTTATCAACTATTGCATTACAGTTTTCTTCTTAAAAAGTAGATTACAAGAACCCTAGTTGCTCGCTAGATTTTCTCTAGAATTCTGCGATGGATATATAGATCTATTAGATAGATAGCTCTCGGTCCTTTTATAACCTCTGAAATGTGAAACCCTAGATGCCATATTAAAGTATGTGAGATTACGATCATGCCCCTGAAAATTCACATCCAACGTCCGCTAAATGACCGCCCTTCCGCTGCCAAAAGCCCTATTTGACCGTCCTTCCGCCGCCGTTTGGAGGGATCGTGACTTGGGATTTTTTCTGACTTTTTCTCTCGATATTTGGAGATTCTCTTGATATATAGATTCTGAAAATATTGCCCTTAGTCTCTGCCATTGTTAGATTCCTCGATTTGCTTCTAATTTTTGGCAGATTTGATTTCGATATCCCGATTTGACTTGGATCTCCTACATAGATTTCATGCCTGAGCTAATACCTGCACAATATCTCAAATATAGTGTTAATAGCATTGGTATTTTTGAGATATTATTCCAACCATTTATATGATATAATATCTTAAGAATATTGATTGAGAATATTTGATATGATATGCATATTTTAATCACTAAAATTTAATTTAAATATTATATGCATATATTTTTCCTAATTATATTAATTAAAATGAAGAAACATATGATAATAATCTTTTTTACAAATAAACCCGCATATGTTCTTTATTTATAATTAACACTTTTTAGCAGTTAATAATAGTAGGGAAAATGTTCATGCAAATATGCACTATTTTTGACTAATCAAGTACCCCCAAACTTATCTTTGATTATCCCGAGCAAACTATTTATTAAAAAAGAAAAAGAAAAACCTAAGTAGCACACTTTCGTAGGCAACACGATTGCACTTAGCACGTGCAACAAGCCTTTAAACCTCTAGGTGTCCCTAGTAGGAGGAGTGTTGTCTCTTGATGGTTTTCAGCGGATTACACCCACAAAATCCCATAATAAAAGAAAGAAGGTGAAAATTACATGCAAAAATAAGAACATATAAAAGAAAAAACATGAAAATAAGCGTTTCAAACTACACTAACTTTTTAGTTGCCATGAGCCCTATCTTAATAGTCATGAAAAGATGTCAGAAATCACATCATCCCTCAATAAAATATCTTCTTTAGTCTTCCTCCCTATCTTTCTTCCAAATATCGATCATATACCCTACGTGTGTGTAAAAGACATCTCTACACTTAGAGAATTCAATTTAAGTTATCATACCCTTGTCCATCTTCCTTAGTACTTTTTAATCGGTGAGTGTTTTTAGATGGAACTGCTCATACATTTTTCATGTGACCGTTAATATTTTTTGATGTACTAACCAACCGATTACCAAATGTGCTCACTCATTAAGGCGTAATTAGCAATATCCTAGTCTTGCAACATCTAAGGCTTAGCAGTGACTCCCAAACCAGTTGGTCTAAGGCACTAGTTGATAAGACAACCTCGCTATATTTTTTTTATGCCGCCTTAAGTAATTACAAAACCAGTGTTCATTTTTCTTCACCATTTATTTTTTTATGTGTCAATTATATTTTGTTGGTTTGTAAATTTTTCTTCATACTAAGGCTTTTAGACAAGAGCATTTCAAGGTATCCTCTACTATCCCAAATTTCAAGATGTGTGCAAGTGCGTATAGTAGGGCATCAACGTTCAGATGTTTAGACTTAAGAATAGGGACTATTTTTCAGATTTATTTCTATTCTCAGATTAGTGAATTCTTTCATCTTACTAACCCTTGGGACAACAGTTCACGACTACCTATTACTAGCTTGGTTTTAAAACATCTAATTTTCTTGCTTTTTTAAATCTCTTCCCCTCTTTCATATGTATTTTTCACTTCTAACTTTTATTTCCAATTTTTTTATGCTTTGCAATATTTACATATGATGTATAGATATATACAAACCATCCATACAAACCATCCCCCCAAACTTGTTTTTGCAGCAGTGTCCTCATTGATGTTATCATGTAAGCTCAGAACCTGAAGACTAGGAGAAATAGTTCAATAAGATGGTAAAAAGAAGGGGTTAAGAGTGAATGACCGTGAAATCCTCCCCCAAACTTGTTTTTGGCTCATAATCGTGTAAAAATTTCTTTTCTTTCAAGAGCTATTTTCAAAATATTTTTCTTCTCCTCACAAACTTGAGTAAAACAGTGTTTTCATTATTAAGCATTAAAATTCAATATAAGAGAGGGGAAATAAATATTATTGGTCTACATAATGCTTTACATAGACCAAAAGTCAACACCAACCATTCAAATATTTTATCCAGGTAACACCATGGTTGGTAGAAGATCATGTTACAGATAGACGTGAAGAAATAGAGAGAAGATAAGACGTGTAATCGAAAGGATTTACGTCTCGGTTGGTAGAGACGAAAAAGTGATGATGGGTGAAAACGAGAATGTGTAAGATAAGGAATGGGTGGAATAGTCTCATTTTCGTACGTGACTAGAAGAAGGGGTGGTGGTTCTACTTCTGGAGGTTGATTCATCACAACATCCATGTCTTTAAGGAATGCGAGTTCTTCAGTGAAAATGTCTTCGAAACTTTCATCGATATTCCGAATGATAATCTCAACGGAAAGAAGAGTATGATACTCGGACTCCATAAGAGGTTCATTTCTAGTGTAAGGGACTGACTCGGATAGCTCAACTAATTCATTCGACAAGTCAAAGAATTCGGACTCGGGGGTAGACTTGTCGATAGAAGGGTCCTCACTCTTAAAATAATTAGCTGGATCAAACAATAACGAACTAGTGGTGTCGAGATCAGTATCGTGAAGCTCCTCAAATTCGCAACTGTCGGAAGCTATCTTGTCGACAGAACATATATCAACTATATGAGCATAAGGTTCGGAGGGTTGACTTCCTACCCTGTAAACGTTAAGCTCAATTGTCATCTTTCCAAAATACAGATTCATGGAACCTTTACGACAATTGATTATCGCGTTGGAAGTTGCTAGAACATGTCGACCTAGAATCACCGGAATTTGGTTTCATGGGTTTGCCACAGGCTGTGTATCTAAAACTATAAAGTCCACAGGGAATATAAATTCCCCGATTTTGATCAACACGTCCTCTAGCTCACCCCTAGGGTGGGTGATAGATTGATCGGCCATCTGAAGAGTGCAGTGCGCAGGTTTCAACTCTTCTATGCCCAATTGCTCATAAACAGAATACGGAAGCAAATTAACACTAGCACCTAAATCGAGTAGAGCGCGGTTGATGTTTTTACCCCCAATAGCAATAGATATTGTAGGACAACCAGGGTTTTTATGTTTCTTGGGCACATGTTGGGTAAGAGCATTGCTCATATTACTCGCTAAGAAAACCTTTTTAGGCACTTGAGTTTTCCTCTTCCTAGTGTACAAATCCTTAAGAATTATCGCATAGGACGAAACTTGTTGGATAGCATCTAAGAGAGGAATATTTATTTTTACTTGCTTAAAAATTTCCACAATCTTCTCCATTTGTGGACTTGGTCTGTTAGCCTCAACCGGTTTGGAAAAGGAGCTTTATTAAATAGGGGTTGGGTCCAACACTTGAGCAGAAGGTTGTGGGGATGGAATGGATCCCAAAATTGGATCTGGGATGGTCGTAGATGGTAATTTATTCAAGAAAATGGGCTGAGGGTTTGAGCCTAGTGGAAAACGGAGA
Source organism: Agapanthus africanus (assembly GCA_030015575.1). NCBI lineage: Eukaryota > Viridiplantae > Streptophyta > Magnoliopsida > Asparagales > Amaryllidaceae > Agapanthus > Agapanthus africanus. The sequence continues at coordinate 6,077,639 of CM057338.1, read as the reverse complement.
ATGGGCTCGGAAGAAGATATTGGATTAGACGAAATAGAAGTAGAAGTAGTAGCCGGGGTATCATCTGAATCATCACTTTGTTCACCAACCTGGTTATTCAGCACTCTTTCTGATCTCAACGTAGTTATGACACTCACGTTATGATTTTGTGGGTGAAGGAAAATACTTGCACTTTGTGAGTGGCCGGGATTTGGTAGAGATTGAGATGGAAGTTTCCCTTTCTCTCTCTCACTCATTGCGGCATTCAATTGTGCAATTTGTGTTCCGATCGATTTTATGCTTTCACCGTGGGAATGAGTATGTTGCATCAGCGTTTGGATAGAAGACATTAAATTAGCCGTCGTTTGTATGGATTGTTTAATAAACGTTTCTAAGATTCTTTCGAGTGCAGAGATTTTATCGGTACCGGTTGTCAGAATATTCATCTGTGGTTAGAAAGAATTATTATAAGGGGCAAAATTGTTGGCCGGATTTTGGAAAGATTACAGTTGAAAGGGCTGTTGAATTTGTTGTGGTGGCTGTTGTTGCTGTGGGGGAAGCCTTTGATAGTTATTTTAGTTTGGGAACTGATTTTGATTTTGAGATTGGTTCTGGTTCCAAGAAAAATTAGGATGATTTCTCCATCCCTGATTATATGTGGATGAATAAGGATCATTCGTAGGTCGTTGCTGGAAAGCTGCATTGGTTTGGTCATGACCTTGAGACGGAGGATTCAAAGGGCATTTTTCCGTTAAATGTGATGGGTCAAAACAGCAATCACACACGGTTTTGGGGAGCGTAACTTGGTTTAGGGAGGCTGAAGAGAATTTGCTTTCCATAGCTTCCAGTTTCTTTTGCATCGCAGCCATTTCGGCTTTCATTACGATGGAAGTGTCGAGGTGATGGATACCTACCCTAGATAAAGATTATGTTGGTCTAGTGCTCTCCCACTGTAATATTTGTTCGGCGAGTTCTTCCAGAAATTGCCATGCTTCTCCGTTGCCTTTTGACATGAAATGATATTGACAAATGGTTTCAAGCATTCGTTTTGTGGCTGGATTGGTACCCTCAAACACAATGCGACAAAGTTGCCATCTATCGATTCCGTGATGAGGGCATTGGACAAGAAGATCTTTAAACTATTCAAAGCATTTCCAAAAGGGTTCGTTGGGAAGTTGGGCAAACTGGTTAATCTCGCTCCGAATACAGGCAGTCTTGTGATGAGGATAAAATTTCTTAAGGAATGCTTTAACGAATTCATCCCATTTAGCGATAGAATGTGCGGCGGCGCTATAAAGCCACTTTTTTGCGATGTCGCACAAGGTAAAACGGAGAACACGCAATCGCAGGGCATCCCCTGAAAGTTGGGTGGTGCTCATCACCGTACATACGTTTTCGAATTTGGTTATAAAAATGTATGCATCTTCAAATTCAAGCCCGTGAGATTTTGGCAACAAGTTGATGAAGTGGGGTTTAATTTCGAAATTATCCCCATTGGCTGGTGGAAGAGACAGACACGTAGGAAGGGGTCCACGTACAGGGTAGCATCTGTCTTGCAGAGTGATGCGTGGTGGATTTTGTGCACCTACGGGTGGTGGCAGGGTGGTGTCGTTAAAACCCGATGGAGTTCCGTCCATCTCGGGAGATGTGGTAGGTGGAGGAAAAATAGAATATGAAGAAATACCGACTTCGGAGTCGACAGCAAAAATGCGGACTAGACGGGTACTAGAATCCTGTGTCCAGCCGATCATGCACTAAGCGGGTTTAGTGCACGTGGCAGCGTGTGATATATGTGAGAACGCTTTTAAGAAGGTTTGTTTTGAAGAAAAAAGTCGGACATGAGGCTTGACTCAACCAATCACAACATGCACAATCAATCCCTAGATCTAGGGCCACATAAGTCAAGTCACCAGACCGCTCCTAGACTTCCAAAGGACAAGTCGTAGGATCAATCCTCTACCACCTTCTTATCAATCTTGTGGCCAGGTAAGTTCTAGGTATCCACTATACGAATCACCGAAATAGCGGGCTTAATTAAGTAACCAATTTTCTTAGTCACACTTGCCTAGACACCACAAGAGAAATGTAGATAAGTAATAGATTATCCATGATCCTCCTTTGTCCTAATTGAGCGCGAATGTCCTTAGGGGCTTGGTCTAGATATTTTTTATTAATGTAGGGTGATAGTATGCTCGTTTTTGATTTGTAGGGCCTAGGAAGGGAGATGAAAACCCCACATAATCTGAATTTGGGTTTATTGCCTCTTAAAATCCGGTTTAAGTATGCAAAACAAAGCGAAATCCAAACACGCAAAAAGATTTTTGAGCGGCGATATTTGCAAAGAATCTTGCAAGTAAAAACAATTTGTTGGAGCTTTAGAGAATAGAGAAAGATAATAGGAGAGTACCAGAGGATTTGGGGGCCCAATTCTTCCAAGGGACCGCGGTTCTGCCGTCAACTGCATACTTTGGCCGCGGTTCCACCGCCGTGTGATGTGGTCTTCTGCCAAAATTTCTTCAGAACACACCTATGCTCTTCTGATCCAAGTTGAAAGTCTCTGAATCTTTGTTGACCTTCTCCAATTCCTCTAGATTCCCTTGCAAAACTCGCACAATAATCGTATAAAAACACAAAATGCGGTTTTGGTTCTCTTTTATTTTTATGTTTCTCTGGTTTTTTTATAAGAAATCAACCTGAATAATAAGAAAATTAATTACGACCGTTTCTTGGGTAACAACGCCATTTGATTGGTGGGAAAACGTGTTGTATGTAAATAACCACAATTAAGACGGTGTCGCTAATAGCTAGCCATATGATAACACTCTTAAAAAAAGGAAGGCACGAGACTATGAATGACCTTTTTAGGTGCTTTGAAAATGAAGACGAGGACGAGGTGATCTCAGAGTTTCCACCAGCACCAAAAGAGCTGGAAGATGGAATACACACTACGGCGGACAACCTAAGAAAAATTGACTTAGGGACGAAAGATCAACCGAGACCAACGTTCGTCGGTGAGCTGCTATCTGAGAAATGGGTGGCCACATTATAAGACGTGCTTATACAGTATAAAGATTGCTTCGTCTGGAACTACTCCGAAATGATGAGTCTAGATCCAAATGTGGCAATACATAAACTAGCTATATCACCAGGAATAAAGCTAATCAAACAGGCACCGAGAAGGATGCGACTCGAACTTGAGATGAAAATTATCTTTTAATAAGGTTTTAGATATTCTTTTGAAAAATATCATTTATAAGGGTTATGTCTTTGTTGAAAGTAATCTTTTAGTAAAGGTCAAGGTATTTAAATGAAATTATATCTTTTTAGGATGAATTAAGATATTTTATTGTGATTTAAAAAATTTATAAAATTATGGCGTTTTAAATTTGAGGTAACATTTTAGGAAATACGTTCGTGTTGGCAACCGCTGCATATGGACGGCAGGATTTGTGTCCTTTTCAGGGACGATTGCGTATCAACCACGAGATACTTACGTAAAACATTACCCTATTATTAGGGTAATTTATTAGAGGTGCTATTCTACAAGAACGACTCCGCGTTGGCAACCGCTGTATATGGGCGGCAGAATTTGTGTCATTTTCAAGGACGATTGTTTAGCACCCATGGGGTAATTCAGGTAAAATATTCCCCTATTAGGGTAACTCATTAAACTTTAATTAACATTATAAGAAGAATTAATATAAAAATATCCTTTCGAGTGAAAGTGGATAAGTTGAAAAAAACACATGCCGTTATTTAGATTTAGTATTACCCCTTTTCAAAAGGTAAAGGGATTTAACAAGACTAAAGTAGTTAGTGGATAAAAATATAAGTAAAATATATATATCGTACCTAAAACATTTATTCCAAATATCTTATCTCATATGGACATTTTAAACAAATAAAAAATTTGGAAAAAACGATGGTATTTTGTGGAAGTAACCTATTTCGAGATCACATAGGTAGCATGGGTAAGTGTGGGTATGTAAGGGGATGAATTAATACCCCGTGGGTTATAACACTAAGTATATCACATTCTATGTAGTATGAGAGTGCAATATTTTTGCATATAGGAATGGTTAAAGAAGCCATTTTAAACATGGGTTAATATTATTATCATTAAAAGGTACCAAAATACGCATGCAGAAATATTTTTAATGTCATTTTAATATGAGGTTGATGATCAGAAGTTGAAACTAAGATCATTGAAATAAATAAGGCGACAGATGAGTGGAGAGAGGCGGATCCTACCTTTTATTTGAGTTGGATGCCGATGGGTTGAAAATGTAGACTCGTAATAAATCCTCAATAGCTCCACGCTCGGATTTTTCCTCGATGTTTGGGTAGAACCACAACGTCGGCATCGTCGATACGAAGGCGTGGGTATTTATTTCAGAATTTTTGGAGTTTTGAGGTGTGAGAAATCAATGTTTGAAGGTGTATATTTATAGGGTCTTTTTACCAACCATAAAAGCCAAAAAATCTGTTAAAATCCTCAAAAAATCCACGCCCAAATGATTGCCCCATGATTCTATGATGATTGCGCTGCCGTCTCTTCATCTCAGCCATTGGATCAAGATTCAACGGCCGAGATCGCGCCGCCACGAGCCGCCACGCACCACACATCTGCGTTGTGGGGATCACGCGTTTTCGCGTGGTCTCCTCCATGTGGATGCTGCTGGGTGATTCTGGGCCGTTGGATCTTGTATCCAATGGTCCAGGATCAAGGGATTTAATATATTTTTTTATATACATAAAAATACTAAACTGTTTATTATTTTAAAATTTGAATTTGGTTTTAAAAAAATTGTTAAAAATACGAGAAAATTATGGAAAAATTTTAGAAAATATATTTTATTGTTTTCTTTAGTATAAAAATAATTTTAGGCCAAAACTAAATAATATATCCATATATATGGTGTTTGCTAGTTATTATAATTATTTAAAAATCTATTTTATTCTAGAAAATATTTTAATTACGAAATAATTATTTAAATCGATAATAAAAATATGTACATTATTTTAAGGCATTATAAAATTTTATTAAAACATTTTAAGCCTAGAAAAATATAAATAGATTTTAGAAAATTCCTTTAATCGTATTTCAATGCTTTGAAAATTATTAACATTACTTTAAAAATATTATTCTATCAACGAAACACGGAAATAATTACTTGATACTAGGAATTTAAATAAAATATATTTTATTAGATATTAGAAAAGACGGTTGTTACAACCGTGTTTTCTAATACCTAATAAAATATATTTTAGTTAATTTTCTAGTATCAACTAATTATTTACGTATTTCGTTGATAGAAAAATATTTTTAAAGTAATGTTAATAATTTTCCAAGCTTTGAAATATGATTAAAGGAAATTTCTAAAATCTATTTATTGTTTTTCTAGGCTTAAAATGTTTTAATAAAATTTTATAATGCCTTAAAATAATCTACATATTTTTATTATCAAATAAAATAATTAATTCGTAATCAAAAATATTTTCAAGGATAAACTAGATTTTAAATAATTATAATAACTAGCTAACACCATAGATATGGATATATTATTTAGTTTTAGCCCAAAATTATTTTTATACCAAAGATAACAATAAAATATATTTTATAAAATATTTCCATAATTTCCCGTATTTTTAACAATTTTTTTAAAAACCAAATTTAATTTTTAAATAATAAACAGTTTATTATTTTTATTTTAAAAAAAATATTATATTAATTCCCTTAACTTGGACCGTTGGATACAAAGATCTAACGGCCCAGAACGCTCGGAGGCGCCCACGTGGTGGGGACCACGCGAAAACGCGTGATCCCCCCATGCAGACATGTGGGCCTTAGCGGCGCTGCTCAGGGTCGTTGGATCAAGATCCAACGGCCACGAAGCACTGATGGCGGCGGCTAATCACGGGGAATGATTGGGGCAATCATTGGTTGCGGATTTTCTGAGGATTATTTTAACAGTTTTGGATTTTATGATTGGTTAAAAACCCTATAAATAAAGAACTTCAATCAGTGATTTCTCACACCTCAAAACTCCAAAAATTCTGAAAAAAATATCCATGCCTTCGTATCGATGACACCGACTCTTTGGTTCCACCCAAACATCAAGGAAAAATAGTAGCGCCACGTGTTTAACACGTGAGTGTCTATATGCAACGCATATAGGCACTGCAATTAAAACAACTACTGGGCTAAAACAGCCCCACGTGTTTAACACGTGAGTGCCTGTATGCAACACATATAGGCACTGCAATTAAAACAACTACTAGGCTAATAAGCCTCATGTGTTAAACACGTGAGGGCACTTCCCTACGTAGAATTAAATTCTACTCAATAAGAAACCGTTGGATCAAAGATCCAATGGTGATTAAGCATAGAATTAAATTCCATTGAACTTTTTAATGAGAAATGATATTTTCTGTTAAACAGAAAGTTGGCGGATCAAAGATCCCATGAAAATATTTTTCATATCTTTCTGAACAAAGAAAGATTGTGCTCCGTTAAACCAAGCACCCTTGGATTAAAAATCCAACGGTGATTAAAAATAACCAATCTACGGAATAAATTCTATATGGGAAAATATTTTCCTAATCTTGTTTAAAAAAACAAGAAAATATGTTCTGTAAGACAGAAACCCTTGGATCAAAGATCCAACAGTGGGTAAAACTCCCAAAATCAACTAGGATCTCTCAATGAGAGATTTACTAAAACTAATCAACAAACTTCTCTCCACTATATAAAGAACCCATGACTTCAAGTTAAGAAAGAAAAGAAAAGAAGAAGAAAGAGAGAGAGAGAGAGAGAGAGAGAGAGCTCCCTAGAGACTTAAAGAATATATAGGGAGAGAATTCAATTCTAAGAAGAGAAGACTTGTTCCCTTGAAACATTGGGTAAAGGAAAAGACAAAAGACTGTTCTTTGCATCTCTAAGGGTTTAACCCTTCATCGAAGAACTTAGTTCTTTCTCTGGCTGAGATCTGCAGAGGCAGATCTCCCCACAAGTTGAGAATTTAATTCTCATCGGGGAGATTCTGTCATGCAGATTCAAAGTCTAGGGGAAAGAACTGAGTTCAAAGAGTTTAACTCTTACAAAAAAACACATATGGGAATTTAATTCCTCTAAAGAAAAAAAAAACTAGGGTTTAACCCTGTAAGAAGAATTCAATTCTTGCAAAGAAACAAAAGGAGAACTTGATCCCTAAGAACCATAGAAGAATAGCCCGAGGATTCGTTAGTGTTTAACACTATAACTAGACTTCAGGTGTTCTCCACGTGAGTGTTTCTCATGAACAAAAAGAAACGGCTGAGACTGCATCACGTGTTTCCCACGCGGGTGCTTAAAAGAGGAGCAAGGCGCACTTTCTAAGGCAATCATGTATTTTGCATGTGACCCCCAATCAAGTGCTCAGCACTTATATAAAGGGAAAGGCAATAAAGCCAAGAGGGCATTACCCTATTTGAGGCATTTCACGTGTTTTACATGTGAGCGCTGTGGGAACTAAATGCTTCGCACTTACATAAAGGGAAAGGCAATAAAGCCAAAAGGCAGAACTCAACTTTAGAGCATCTCACGTGTTTCACACGTGAGCGCCCCAAGAACCAAGTGCTCAACACTTATATAAAAAGAGAGAAATAAATGGGCAGTGCCCATAATTGAGTACCTCATGTGCGCTACGTGAGCGCCACAGAAATCTAGTGTTTAACACTATTTCAGTACCCACATGAAATGCACGTGAGCATTGTATGTCTCAGCACTTTAGCACTGTTGGGTAATTATGGAGACCCAGCCCAACTTGACTAAGTTCTTCCAAAGTCAAGACCCCTATGTGCTCATCATTCCCCCAAATTAATCTTAGTCCCCAACATGACTAATGGTCTGTCAACTGATGACATCCAAAATGATGTTTATTCAACACCTCCTAAGTTAATCTTAGTCTCCAAAATGCCTACTGATTCTTAGATGATCCACCTTGACCTTCTCCCTCAAATATGGGATTTGGGTTTAAGGGTACCTCTCTTCAATCCTCTGATATATGTCGTTGTAATTCCTCAGCGTCTTCAGAGAGGTGGCGGGTCCCGACAACCAACTACTTTCCGGTGCACTTCCCAAATTAACGTGCACAATCCAGCTCAAACCACATCCCAAATTGGATGCGTCCCATATCATCATCGCTTATCCTGTCACGTGACAAATACACGTGTACGCAAGATGAACAATGGAACGAGATATCCCTAAACTAACAACGGACCGAAACGTCCTTAAAATACAACAGACCGAAATGTTCTCAAACTAAACTTCGCTTCCAAAATGGCGATAAGGGACCGAAACATCCTTAAACTAACCATCACCCACAAAATGGTGATCAACGGACCGTAACGTCCTTAAACTAAAACCTCACCTCCAAAATGGTGATCTACAGACCGAGATGTCCTCAAACTACATACAGATCGAAATGTCCTCAAACTACAACTTCGTCTCCAAAATAGCGATAAGGGACCGAAACGTCCTTAAACTAAAACAGCAGAGCCTAAATGCTCTCTTGTTGGATCTGAAACAAAAATGATCCTAACACCCCTGTTAAGTAGATCTTAGTCTCAAATTGGACTAACGTATCCTTAACAAAAAACCAACCGAGCCCCCAACTGCTCGTATACATTTAAGTCGATCTTGATCTCAAAACGGATCAACGATCCTTAAATCAAACCAAACCCAAATCTAAAAATATACGGATTTGGACTAATCCACGCCCTACGGCCAACAAGATAAATTAGTCTCCGTATACAATCCACGGGCAACCAAAAATAAAACAAACACACACGACATGAAGTGAACTTCCGGAATAGGAGAAAGTGGTTATCGCGATGCGGTAACGTAATTACCTGCAGGGGCTTGCGCCTACAGGGAAGAGCGTCCCCACAATCAAAAACCGCTCGCAAACGAAGGGGAATCTGATGAAGTCCGCTACAACGGCCGTATCCGTCCAAACCTTCGATATACGGTGACATAAATCAACTTGGTATCTTCGAAGAGGTGGACAGATAAATTCAAATAGCATCTGCCCCCAAATTCAGGTAAGACGACCCACGTGGACTGTTGACAAGCTGACGAAGAAGGAACGTATCATTGCCCCCTGTATTTCCGCACGACGCTTTAAAGTTAGCGACGTGCTGATTTGCATTTCCTGTCCCGTCAAATCTTCCGAACTTAGGAATGACGTAGCCGCTGGAGAAATCGATCAGATCATACCGTGCAGGATATGGCTGTCCACTGCTGCCAATTTTTTTATGAGCTTCGGCTTCGGTCACCAATGTTTTATCCTTGCTGGTGACCAAATCCATTATCTGATCTTGTGTTAGTGGGATAGTGCTATCTGGGGCCAAGACGTCCCCAGAAGCGGAATGTGGCCGGCTTTCGTGCGGCTCACCCAATCTTGGACCCAAAGGAACATGCATCGGTTGCTTCGGGTTATCATCACCCGGCTCATGAGTAGAAACATATGCCTGATTGGAAGGCGCTCGTGCAATTTGAGCCGTGAGCTGCATCACAACATTTGTCAGGTCATCGATTTTGGAGTAAAGCTTGGCCATTTCTTTATCTTTGCTCCTGAGCTATTTTCGAAGCCCTTGCTCTGTGGTCCTGGGATGGAAAGTCGGCTTTTCTTCGCTGTCCGAGCTTGATTCCACATGGACTGAGGGGTCCTTCTGCCTATCGGCCTCATCGAGAGGGTTTTCATCGTCCAGCGGAGACGGCTGATCTTGGGAAACGGCAACCACATTCAATCCAGATTGGGCTTGAGATGTGGTGGCCCTATCCCTGCTTTTGTTGCGTAAGTTATCGCTGGGCCGCACGCCCGCTGTATAAACCGTATGGATAACATATCCGGCCGTCTTTTCATTATTGGCAGCGGATTTCGTGGACCGTTGTCGTGGCCCTTATGTTTTGGTAAAAGACAATCGATTAAAGATGGCTGACCTGACCGGATTTTTGAGTGGTGACGGTGCTTCTTTTCTGTGTTTGCCCCGCTGCTTTCGCGCGGAGCGCCTGATAGACACTTGAAGAGACGGTGTCATGCTTTCTCTGTTGGGGCTAGGACACGTCTCTTTGTAGCAATGTTCGGACTGTCGTCTCCTTAATTCTGGCGGTCATGGCGTTTTTCTGAACCCACTTCAGATATTCGAAGGAATTTCTAACTTTTACGGTCGATTCAATCGTCATCATGAAATAACCCTGCTCTTGGAACTTCACAAGATTCCACTTGGCCAGAGTCCTGCCCTCTTGTTGGCTCGATACCTGAGCCTCTTCTGCCTTAACTTTTCTGATTTGAGCACTTGGCTGGCTACGGCTCTTCGGGAAGCCGCCGTAGACCGGGCGATGGAGGGATTTGGAGATACGCCTGATTGTGCACTTGTTGGAGTCATCGCCTGAGCTCATCCGCAACGCTTGATGTTGCCCTTTGTACCGGAAGTCTTGCCCCCAGCTGGAGCACCAGAGAGTCGTTTGGACACAATCTTAAGTTTGGGTTGTGGTGCTCTAGCAATCACAACGTTTGGCATCTTGCCCCTTGAGACCGGCTTGGCCACCTGGTTTGTCGGGATTTCTGCCAAATGAACACTTCTGGCAGGGTAGATGATGACGGAACCAAATTGACGGGGTGACTCCTCCCATTGCTGGCTGAGACTTGCAGGGAGAACCACACGGGCGTTGATCTTGACCACATATTGGATCGGGGTTGCGTCGGAAATGAAGCTCGTCTTGGGAGACATGATTGCTGAGTTCAAAATTGTAACTGAAAGCTATTAACCTGTACACACAAGAAAGGAAAAGGAAAAAAATGACTTCATTATAGGCACTCGATATATATGTTGATTGAGTTCGCATGAACGATTAACCCGAAATATGAGAGGAGAGAAAAGGTCCTACCGGGCGTGCCAGAATCTGTAGGGTGTTTTTCGTCACCCCATTGAGATGGGAATACGCGTCGCTTGTTAGGCGTACTACAGATTCCCCCTGCTACGGTAGGCAGGGGTTTATTGATTGTGGGGATCTGAACTCCGGCAGCCGCGGACTAAGCTGTCGTTAATTACCCCTCGCCTTTGGAGCGAAAGAACCTCCGATTGATGGATCAAACTGGTCATGTGAAGTCAATGTGCAGTGTACGTGTGTTGTGTTTTGAGGGTTCTTGGGTATATCGGGGGCCACGCAGAGTTTATGTGGGTCCCAATATCCAGATAGCGGGCTGGGGGTCAAGGGCGACGGCGCCTCGTGCGCTTGGTACGCGGGCGCCGGTGCCTCGCGTGCTTGGCACGCGGGCGCTGGACGCCAGCAGGAAAAAAGAGGGGCTTAGCTCCCTATACTGGGAGTTGTACTCCCAATTGACTTTTTGAGTTAAACTCCTAAAAAAAGGACAAAGGGGGCTTGGCCCCTGCACTGAGAGTTGTACTCCCAATTGACTTTTGGAGTTAAACTCTTAAAAAAAAGACAAAGGGGGTTTAGCCTTTACACTGGGAGTTGTACTCCCAATTGACTTTTGGAGTTAAACTCCTAAAAAAAGGATTAATTATTATTAATTTTTTTTGGTGGAGTTAAACCCCTAAGAGATTTTTGGAGCTGATGAATGGGGATCTCTTTATTCTCCCTTATGCCCTGGATCTTCCCAAAGTGGGATTCTTGGAGATGGGTCTCCTTCTTCCTCCTCTCCGTTGACTGGATCTTGGGGGGGAAAGGGGGTGGGACTTAAAAATTTTCCCTTTTAGAGATCTGATGGAAAATCTGAGCTCCCCTTTATGGGTTTCATGATGTAAAACTATTCTTTTTTAGAAAAGAAGAGTAAAACTCTTGATTTAATTTAAGAAAAAGGAAGAAGATTTATAGCCTTGAGAAAAGAGAAGGAGGCACAGAACACTAATTTTTTTTAGAGAGAAAAAGTTATGCTTTGATTTTTTTCATCATGTTATCTTTATAGGCTACACAACTTACATATAGCCCCTTGGGCTTTACCAAATGGCACTTGTGCCTCCCCATGTCTTATGTATTTATTTCATTTTGTACATAAGCCATGGGATTTACAAAATTTTGGCTTTCTGCCTATTTTACATACATTTATTTCTAAAAATTGTATTTAGACTAATTTATTGCATCCTTTTTGGTATGGAGCCGGCCTCTTCCATGCTTGGTCTTGACTTGGGCTTGGCCCCGCTTAGCTTGGGCTCGGACCCACTTGACTTGGGGTTGATCTTGGTTTTGACTTGGTCGATCAGGGTGAAATTTTTGACCCTAACAAAGTGCCCCCATCAATACATGCACACCACATATATGGATCGTGTGCATGAACTTGATGGATCTTATTTTGCGTGGAGGTTGAATTGATTTGTCTCCCGTTTTGACGATGTGGAGGTCAGTGCTGCCCTTTTCACGACGTGGACGGTCGGTGCTGCCCTTTTATGACTTGGATGGTCTGTGCTGCCCTTTTTGCGACTTTGACGGTCGGTGCTGCCATTTTAGCGACGTGGACGGTCGATACTGCTATTTTAGCGACGTGGACAGTCGGTGCTGCCATTTTTGCGACGTGGACGGTCGGTGCTGCCATTTATGCGACTTGGACGGTCGGTGCTGCGCTTTTTGCGACTTGGACGGTCGGTGATGCCATTTTAGCAACGTGGACGGTCGGTGTTGCCCTTTTTGCGACTTAGACGGTCGGTGCTTTATTCGACCTACTCGTCTTTCTACGGTGTCACGATTTGATTTGACTTGCTCCGCCTCTTGCGGTGTCAGGGTTGAACTTGACTTACTCCGCTTCTTGCAGTGTCAGGGTTGATTTGTTTGATTTGATTTATTTTGGGAGTTCTCTACCCGTCCAGCGGGACTTTGAGCTTGGAAGCGCTACCGGGTGGGACATTAATTTGATCTGTTTGATTTCTGTCTTATTTGGCGAGACTTTTGAATACTTGGAATTTGGATTTTGTTTGGCATCAGCATTGCTGCACTGGAATAATACCAGGAGCAACTCATTATTTGTCCTTGGAAAGACTTGGGATTTTTTTTTGGTCGGTATCAGCACCGCTAACACTGAAGCATGGTGCCAGGAGCGACTCATCATTTGCCTTTGGGAAGACTTGGGATTTGGGTTTTTTTTGGGTCGGCATCAACATTGCTGCACTGGAATAATGCCAGGAGAAACTCATCATTTGCCCCGGGAGGATTGGGATTTGGTTTTTGGGTCGGCATCAGCACCGTTAACACTGAAGCTAGTACCAGGAGCGACTCATCATTTGCCTTTGGAAAGACTTGGGATTTAGGTTTTGGGTCAGCATTAGCACCGCTAACACTGAAGCAATGTCAGGAGTGACTCGTCATTTGCCGTTGCCCATCGGGGAGCGATAGCTTAGGAGACAGGTTTAGATCTCTATCACCTAAGGCTTTTCAATTTATGAGCCGTAAAGGTCTCATAAAATCATTTTCTCCCTACGAGTCGAGAGGATCTCATAGGTGTATTTCTCCCTAGGAATCGTGGGGATTCCTAAGTGTGTTACTCCTTTATGAGTCGTAAGGATCTCATGCGGGAATTTTCTCCTCACAAAGTCGAGAGGACTTTGCGAGTGTATTCCATCTCTTTTTTATGAGTTTGCGTCCTTTCGGGTTTTCACAAACTCGCCGACAGTCATGCTATTTTTACTCACGGAGCCCTTTCGGGTTTTCATCCGTGCCCGTTTTGCTTGTGGACATACCCTTTTTTTTACATTAGCAGATCTTCATTGCTGGTGGGACTTTAAATGTAGTCTCGCCGGTAGGACTTGGGAGAAATAGGGGTCGTTTATGCCCGTGGATTGTATACGATTTTACAGGATGTATGATCCAGACCGTAGGGCCGGTGTGCTCAATTCGCCTACGACTTGACCATTCATACGTAGTATTTCTTGAGATATCGGGCATTGATGGGTGGTATGGGCCTTTTTCCCTCGGCATTTATCAGCTGGTAGGATCCTCCATCAAACACTTTCTTGATGACATATGGCCCTTTCCAGTTTGGCTCGAATTTTCCCTTGGCATATCGATTGAGGATGATCGGTCTTTCGAGGACCAACACCAATTCACATTTTCTTAAAAGCATGGAGACGGGTCATCTTATCATAGGCCCGTAACATTTGGGCTCGGTACAACTCCAGATTTTGCTGTACTGCGAGCCTCTTTTCTTTGAGGGCGTCAAGCTTTTTGAGCCAAAGGAGAACATCTTCCTCTTCCGTCAACTCATGTTGGACAGCCATTCTTAGGCTTGGAACTTCGACTTCGAGCATGAGGATTGCTTCCACTCCGAAGAGTGGTGAGTATGGAGTGGACTGAGTTGGAGTGCGGTGTGTGGTACGATATGCCCACAACGCCTCGTGGAGCTTGAGATTCCAGTCTCTCTTATTGGCTGATGCATTTTTGCTCAGGAGCTTGCATAAAGTCTTATTGAAGGCTTCGGCTAGCCCATTGGCTCTTGGATTATAGATGGAGGAATATCCCCAGTCTATCTTGTGCTGAGTAACGAACCTTGAGACTTTGAAGCTCTTGAAAGAAGGCCCGTTGTTAGAAATGATTCTTCTAAATGTACCGAAGCGGTATAGAATATTATGCTGGAAGAACGTCAGAATATCTTCTGTCTTGACTTCTTTTAGCGGGATAGCTTCAGCCCATCTAAAGAAGTAGTCAGTTGCGGCCAATATGAACCAGTGGCTTTTGGATGACGGAGGATCTGTTAGTTGTATGTATGCCCTAGAAGCCAGTATTGTACAGATGATGTATATTATATTGGATGCTTGGACATATATAGAGATGACTTTCTTGCTCGATATGATAGTATGCTATCTGGTTACTCTTTATCTTAACATGTACACTAGTCTCTTTATACTGTCTTATAGTTACATGTTGGTAAAGCCCTTAGGATATGTACTTGACTACCTGGACTGTGATGCAGATCATACTAGTGGGGACATGGTAGTCCATAAGTACATCCTTCAAGGTCCCTAGTCGTGGGTGTATCGAGACAGGGCATCGATATACCAGAGTAGACTAGCGTATATGCTTCTCGACCCATGAGATGGGCGATGGATGATCCCATATCCATTGGTGTTTGACATCAGAGATGGTATACGGGTGCTCAGTGGAGACTGAGTACACTGGACGGACTTGCCGAGAACTCCCAGATGGTATTATACCTCACGTCAGATGGCAGTTCTCAGGTGACACTTGTACAGGTTAGTCTGTAGACCCGAGATCGTCATAGAGTCTTGTGTGATTCCCACTGTGCTTTGATCTCCACCTTACCACGTCCATGAGGGCGTGCAAAACGGTGGTCTTTGGGTACAGTCCCGAGTCACATGGAGGCAATGAGCGATAGGAGGGGTTTCGTCTCTCCCGGTATTGGGAGTTGATGTTGCGCTGTGCTCGATTGGCCGTAACAGGGAAGTCCCTGGCCAGGGCTGATCAGAGATTTGCTGGTAAGTGTTACCAGTAGTTTCTCGACCCGTTATGAGCCTCATATCAGCACGACTTATCGGGTTATTGGGGTCTGACGTATACCACCCCTAGACTTGATATGCGACATATCAGACGAAGAGACCGGACTGTATGGTAAGTGTTACTGGTCGGATTCGCAGGAGTGTGAGCGGGCTAGCTCGTCGATCTTCTGATCGCTCAATACCCGGGTGGCCGTTACGTTTAGCAGACCGCTTGCGGCTTGTGGATGCTTGATATGATCATCATCTGCTACCGGCGTATTGACGAGTCTTTAGAGTCCTACACAGAGGTTTCCTGGCTCAAGCGAAACGAAATAGGAGCGCATATGAGATATGTGCAGGACCGAGAATAATGCGTGTATGTGATACCGCATTTCATTCTCGCGATATATGTTTCGATTGGTTATATTCGATATGACCTACTTATCGAATCATTGATTCGATAAATCGATACATTGGATTCTAGTCGGTTATGTGCGACATGACCGGATCATTGAATCAAATGTTGATTTAATGATTTAATGTATAATTATATATTTGATATATTACTTTACATTAACTAGTATTGGTTCACTTTAAACGGATTTTTCTCACATGATGCACATTGTATATGTGATATACTTTTGTGCACATATTTGTATCATGTTTGATGATACATGATCTTGTTGTTAAGTATAAAGAATTAAACCATGGTTAAATGTTGATTAGGGTTTTGCATTTTCATCTATTTATTTATTTATTTATTTGAAAAAGGATATGATAAGAATGGTGGCTCTTTTTGTTTTAAGTTGAAGCTTCATGAAGCTTTGACTTTTGTAACCATCCTTATCTTCTTGCTTAACCCTAACCCTCTCAAGTGACCATGGTTTATTCTCTACACTTAACCTAGGTTAGAACATGATAAGTATTTGATTTTATTATTCTTTTTCACAAGACTTATCATATTCTATTTGCTTCTTCCTTCTTCTTCAAGACAAAAACCTTGATGCCATCAATGGCAACTTGAGTTTTAGTGAGAGAAATCCAATTCTATAGTGAACCCACCTCCTATTTCTTCACCCTTTACCTCTTGCCAAGTTGTTTTGGGTGTTTTCTTCACAAGTTTCACAACTTTGTGAAGTCGGAGCTTGAGCTTGTGCAACCTCGACGTAGATCGTCTTTGACACGAAGCCGACGACCTATTTCGCACGTTTCTCCGATGAAACCGTCACGAGAGTCCAAGGTTCAAGATGGACAGCGAGAGGACGCCCTCGTGGAGCTAAGGAAGTGGGTATCCGGATCTACAAAGGTTGTAGCATCTTAACTTTAGTTAAATTGTTAACTAGATTTATATTTCGCCTAGAATTCTAGCGACGATCCGTAGTCTAGGGTTTCTCGGCACCATTTTTTTTGAAATTGGCATGTTCGATGCCTTGTGAGACCTCACTAGGGTGCCTAGGAACCCTACAGTGGTATCAGAGCCTAGCTAGAGCCTTAGGCGAAGTCTAGACGGAATTTGAACTCCGAACGAACCCGAAACCCCAATACAAATTGCTCTCTGTACTTTTTCTGAAAACGTGGATTTTTCCAGATTAAAAATTGCCAAAAAATTCAGCAGGGAATTTAGTGAGTTACTGTGAAACACGTGCTGATAAATCCACAACTTAGGCGCGGAACCGCGGCCCCCACTATAGACATAGCGGCGGTTCCGCGGCCACTGTATTGATTTACAGCACGTGGCTTGCACAGTAATTCATGTAGTGTAGTGCTGAGTCTTCTGGAAATTTTTAGTATTCATTCAAGAGTTGAATTTTCTGGGGTTGCTTTGGGGATTCGGTGTTTCGATCAGGGTATCAAATTTCGTCTTTGTGTATTTCCGGATAATTTTTAGAATATGTTAAAAAGTTCGACCGGATATAAATACCCAATTTTTCCCCTGTCGGAAAATTTCCAAGTGTTGGATTTTTCCGTAGTTTAACGATGTTCTAAGTAGTGCAAGTAACGCGATGGACCCTCTAGAAGACAACAAACCTTAACTCGATTATGTGACCGTCTTGAACTGCCCTTTGAACCTTCGGGTTTGGGGCAGTACGGCGTGCCACATGTGAGGCGTTGGCTTGACCCTTCTACGGCTGGACCGTCGGTACTGAGGCACGAACTGAATGTTGTTAGACTTATTTCATGTGTTGAGCTGTATCGGGAAAACTTGGGTATTCGACTGTTCGATCGGAAAGTTTAACATTTTCTGTTTATCTGGAATGTGATACAATAATTGGAATTCACAAACAGTTATGTGATAACTGAATGAATGTTATAAATCTAGCGGTTTAGTTTCATTTTATATTGAAAAGCGTTTTCGATAATGAGACTAAAATGCGGGGTTTATATCTGTTAGGCATGTGATGTCTAAGTATTTCATCTAATTAGGCATGAGATGTCTAAAGAAGTTGCGGATTCCAATTGTTGTAGTTTTACACTTTCTTTTCTGTGACCGTAAGTGTAGTATGTTCATATCGCCGGTTTCGTTGCTATACGTCAACGACAATTGGGGTATGCATACTTACTTACGTTGATGACATGTGATGTTATGTGTTGCTGGATATGTTATATTGGATCGTCGTATTCGAATAGCCGGGGGGTTTTTATGTGAGATGAGTGTTTTTCATTTTCATTCATGTAAAAACTTGTATGTAATATTCTTTTATTTGGGGCACTTCCAGGTAGCAGAAGCTGTCACCCTTTGTATATTATTTACTTTTCCGAATTAGGATAGACCCAAGGAGGGGAGCATAAGTAACCGGGTTCTGGGGTCCAGTGGGAGACCAACTCGAGGAGTCGAGTCCGGGTCTCCTAACCCTAGAATTGGCAGGGTTGCTTGTCGCTCTCGTAGGGGTCTAGGGGTGTGGGATTGGCTATTCATCACGACCGTGGAATCCGTGTTTTATACTAGCTCGTATTAAAAACACGGACGTCCTAGTATATCCAATATTTCATATGTTTATTCTGCTGCGATATCTGTGATGTGATTCTGTGATGGATATAGTATATAGTATATATGATATATTATATAGATATTACTTATGTTTTACACCCGCGCTAGCCCTGCCCTGCTCTGTCGTTAGTTACCTAACCTAACGGTGCACGAGGGGACATCGAGGCGAATGCGGATGGCATAAGTGTATGTCATATCTATCTGTGATGTTTAGGTATTTAAATGATGGGACTTCATTAATGTGATTAATGAAAGAAAAGAAACCTAAGATGTTGTAGAATCAGATTTTAAAACAAAACAGGTAGCTACAGTTCTTGCTTTGCATAGCGGTATATATGATATACCCTGCACCTTATTCGATGAGGAAAGGACCGAGATCCCTTCACCGGGAGTGACTCCTTTAGCAATAACTGGCAGATGCTACACACTCGGTTTGGTTTTGATTGCTTTTAAGAGTTTTTGCTTTGCACAGTGATATATATGATATATCCCGCACCTCATTCGACGAGGAAAGGGCCGACGATCCCTTCACCGGGAGTGACCCCTTTAGCAAAACTAGAAAAGCCTCAAAATCATTCCATTTTAAAACTTCATTTGATTCTACAACGATATCAAGTTCATTACGCTCATGGTTTTTATGAAAAACCTGCGTAGCCCTCCGTCATTTCAGATAAGTATTAGTTAGTATTCGTGCTGCGGTAGTTTGGCCTCCGTCAAGGCGCAGTGTACGGTAGCTAACTAGTGCTTATCTGCTAGCATATGATGCGATTGGATTAGGGTATTCGTACGGCGTTGTTTGGCCTCCGTCAAGGGTCGTGCGGGTGGGTTTAATTCAATCAGGAAATGACGGGTTGAACTTGACTAGCGGACTATGGGTTGTTTGGCCTCCGTCAAGGTCATAGGACGCTAGGGGCAAAACATTATCGGGAATTTCAAGTGTTGAAATTTGCAATGAGATTGCATACCTTCTATGAGATAGTTGGATCCCGATACCCACTGCGAGTAAGAGTTACTCCTGGGAGAGTTTTACACATTACAATTAGCCGATCAAGTAGGTGTCTAGAAAAGTGTTAACGAGGTTACGCCTCTGGGAAAACGAGGTTTACAGTAATTAGGTTCGTGCGAAAGCACGGGGGACCTCCCTCAAAGTACCGACACTGGCCTGGCTGAAAGATTGGCGAACTTGTAGTGTGTAATTAATCCCGGCTAGTCTTTCCTTTTAGGGTTTGGAGGAAGATTTGATAAAAAGCAGTGGGAGCCATCCTGATTAGATAAGATAATAACCAATCTGATCTTGCACGAGCATACGCTAAAGTGTTTTCTTCTCTCTCTCTCCAGGTAGCGACCATTTCATGCCCTAATAAAGATAATAATATGGATGTATTGACCGAACCCGCATGTTATACTGTGCTGGGGAACGTTGGTTCCGTTCTTTCCTATAAGAGTTATAGGACTAAACAGGATATAGGGGAATACCAGGATTCCCATGCCACCCGAATGAAGAAAGTACATGTTGATGCATTTTCTTCGGGTGTGTTCGTTACTGAGAACTGTTTCTCCATTTGCTCTACGTCCTGGGTATTGGATACCGGGTCAGGATCCCATATATGTAATCAGTTACATGGGCTTAAGAAAGGTAGAGAACTTGGAGAAGGTGATAAAGACATTAGAGTTGGAAATGGTGCAATTGTTGCAGCTAAGACTGTCGGGGAATATCACCTTGTATTACCAACTGGTAATACATTGGTTCTGAACGAATGCTATTACATGCCGAACCTGATATGCAACATTATATCGGTTTCTTTATTAAGTAAAGAGGGATATAATTTTATATTACAGGACAATGTTATGAACATTTTCCGTAACCAAAAGTTGGTTGGATCAGGCACGTTGTGCAATGGCATTTATGTTCTAAACCAATCAACAGTCTGAGCATAACAAACACACACAAGAGGAAGAGTTCTGAACTGAACGAATCCTACTTGTGGCATTGTAGACTGGGTCACATCAATACGACACGACTGGCTAAGTTGCATAAGGATGGATATTTAAATCCGTTTGAATTTTCATCCTATGACACTTGCCAGTCATGTCTCAAAGGCAAGATGACCAAAGCTCCGTTTACGGGACACGGAGAAAGAGTTACCGAACTCTTGGGACTGATACATAGTGATGTATGCGGTCCCATGTCTACACATGCCAGGGATGGTTCTTCGTACTTCATTACATTCACTGACGATCTCTCTAGGTTCGGGTATGTGTTCCTGATGAAACACAAATCAGAAGCTTTTGAGAAATTTAGGGAATATAAACAAGAAGTTGAGAACCAAACCGGAAAAAGTATTAAAATCCTACGATCTGATCGAGGAGGGGAATACTTGAGCAATGAATTCCGGGACTTCCTAAAAGAGAATGGGATTCTCACTCAGCTGACTCCTCCATATACACCACAGCACAACGGTGTATCGGAGCGGAGAAATCGCACCCTATTAGATATGGTGTGCTCTATGATGAGTACAGCTGAGTTACCTATCTCCTTCTGGGGATATGCACTGGAGACTGCTGCATACCTACTGAATAGAGTTCCAACCAAATCAGTGCCTACCACTCCATATGAGATATGGAATGGCAAGAGACCATGTCTTAATTTTATTCAGATATGGGGTTGTCCGGCCTATGTTAAAATACAAAATCCGGACAAGCTCGAGGCAAGGTCTGTTCTATGTAAGTTTGTTGGATATCCCAAACATTCGCGAGGGTATATCTTCTACCACTCCGAGGAACAAAAAGTGTTTGTTTCTCGGCATGCCACTTTCTTAGAAAAAGGTTTTCTTATGAAACAGATAGGTGGCATTGAGGTAGAACTGGAAGAGGTTCCAGCAATACAGACTACAACAGAAGATTTGGTTGAACCAGAGGATTCCGTAGTTCCCGATGAACCCCAGCCTCTCCGCCGATCTAGTAGGGTTCCTCGCCAACCTGAGAGATACTACGGTTTTCTCATGGACGGTGGGAGAGAGGATTGCATCATGGAGGATGATGACCCAACTAGCTTCGAGCAGGCCATCACGAGTAGGGACTCAGTGAAATGGCTGGATGCTATGCGGTCCGAGATGGAATCCATGTACACCAACAAAGTATGGACTTTGGAAGTTACTCCTGAAGGGGTAAAACCCATTGGGAGCAAATGGATCTTCAAGAAGAAACTTGGTGTAGATGGGAAAGTGGAGACTTTCAAAGCTAGACTTGTAGCAAAGGGTTTTCGTCAAAGACCAGGTGTGGACTATGACGAAACCTTTTCTCCAGTGGCTATGCTTAAATCCATCCGAATCATGCTTGCCATTGCTGCCTTTCATGACTACGAAATCTGGCAAATGGATGTTAAGACCGCCTTTCTAAATGGTGATTTAGAAAAGTGCGTGTACATGACTCAGCCAGAGGGCTTCGTAGACAGTGGGAGCAGCGGGAAGGTGTGCAAGCTGCTTAAATCCATTTATGGATTAAATCAAGCATCGCGGAGTTGGAACATCTGCTTTGACGTCGTTATCAAAGAGTTTGATTTCGTCAAAAATCCAGATGAACCTTGTATCTACAAGAAGGTGGCAGAGAGTAAGGTTGTCTTCCTCGTATTGTACGTGGACGACATACTCTTGATAGGAAATGATATTCCTATGCTGCAAGCGGTCAAGCTCTTCTTATCACAAAGATTCTCAATGAAAGATCTTGGTGATGCCTCCTGCATATTGGGAATTAGGATCTATAGAGATAGATCCAAACGGATTTTGGGATTGTCCCAATCCAGGTACATTGACACCATACTAAAGAGGTTTAATATGGAAGAGTCCAAGTGTGGGAACTTGCCCACGATCTCTGGAGTCACTCTCTCCAAAGAGATGTCTCCCAAGACTGATTTGGAGAGAGCTCGCATGCAAAGGATACCCTATGCTTCGGCAGTAGGCTCTATCATGTATGCGATGCTATGTACTAGACCCGATGTTGCATACTCACTAAGTATAGTGAGCAGGTATCAAGCTGATCCTGGAGAGAGTCATTGGACAGCTGTGAAGAGCATTCTCAAGTACTTGCGAAGGACTAGAGATATGTTCTTGGTGTATGGTAACGGAGAACTCCAAGTGGAGTCCTTTACCGATTCGAGCTTCCAGAGTGATAAGGACGACTCTAAGTCGCAGTCGGGCTTTGTCTTTACCCTTTACGGAGGGGCGGTTAGCTGGAAGAGTTCCAAGCAGGAAACCGTGGCAGACTCGACGATGGAGGCTGAATACATCGCTGCCAACGATGCTGCCAAAGAGGCTGTCTGGATCAAGAAGTTCATTACTGAACTTGGTGTGGTTCCATCCATTGAGCATCCAATACCTTTGTATTGCGATAACAATGGAGCGGTGGCTTTGGCCAAGGAACCCAGGTCCCATCAGCGATCCAGGCATATTCTGAGGCGGTATCACCTGATCCGGGAGATAGTTGATCGCCGGGAGATCGAGGTCAGGAGGGTTGATACGAAGAACAACACGGCGGATCCACTCACGAAGGCCATTCCCCAGATACAGTTTGAGAGACTCTTCGGGATGCTCGGTATGAGATACTACAGCAGCTGGCCCTAGTGCAAGTGGGAGATTGTTAGTTGTATACCCTAGAGGCCAGTATTGTACAGATGATGTATATTATATTGGATGCTTGGACATATATAGAGATGACTTTCTTGCTCGATATGATAGTATGCTATCTGGTTACTCTTTATCTTAACATGTACACTAGTCTCTTTATACTGTCTTATAGTTATATGTTGGTAAAGCCCTTAGGATATGTACTTGACTACCTGGACTGTGATGCAGATCATATTAGTGGGGACATGGTAGTCCATAAGTACATCCTTCAAGGTCCCTAGTCGTGGGTGTATCGAGACAGGGCATCGATATACCAGAGTAGACTAGCGTATATGCTTCTCGACCCATGAGATGGGCGATGGATGATCCCATATCCATTGGTGTTTGACATCAGAGATGGTATACGGGTGCTCAGTGGAGACTGAGTACACTGGACGGACTTGCCGAGAACTCCCAGATGGTATTATACCTCACGTCAGATGGCAGTTCTCAGGTGACACTTGTACAGGTTAGTCTGTAGACCCGAGATCGTCATAGAGTCTTGTGTGATTCCCACTGTGCTTTGATCTCCACCTTACCACGTCCATGAGGGCGTGAAAAACGGTGGTCTTTGGGTACAGTCCCGAGTCACATGGAGGCAATGAGCGATAGGAGGGGTTTCGTCTCTCCCGGTATTGGGAGTTGATGTTGCGCTGTGCTCGATTGGCCGTAACAGGGAAGTCCCTGGCCAGGGCTGATCAGAGATTTGCTGGTAAGTGTTACCAGTAGTTTCTCGACCCGTTATGAGCCTCACATCAGCACGACTTATCGGGTTATTGGGGTCTGACGTATACCACCCCTAGACTTGATATGCGACATATCAGACAAAGAGACCGGACTGTATGGTAAGTGTTACTGGTCGGATTCGCAGGAGTGTGAGCGGGCTAGCTCGTCGATCTTCTGATCGCTCAATACCCGGATGGCCGTTACGTTTAGCAGACCGCTTGCGGCTTGTGGATGCTTGATATGATCATCATCTGCTACCGGCGTATTGACGAGTCTTTAGAGTCCTACACAGAGGTTTCCTGGCTCAAGCGAAACGAAATAGGAGCGCATATGAGATATGTGCAGGACCGAGAATAATGCGTGTATGTGATACCGCATTTCATTCTCGCGATATATGTTTCGATTGGTTATATTCGATATGACCTAGTTATCGAATCATTGATTCGATAAATCAATACATTGGATTCTAGTCGGTTATGTGCGACATGACCGGATCATTGAATCAAATGTTGATTTAATGATTTAATGTATAATTATATATTTGATATATTACTTTACATTAACTAGTATTGGTTCACTTTAAACGGATTTTTCTCACATGATGCACATTGTATATGTGATATACTTTTGTGCACATATTTGTATCATGTTTGATGATACATGATCTTGTTGTTAAGTATAAAGAATTAAACCATGGTTAAATGTTGATTAGGGTTTTGCATTTTCATCTATTTATTTATTTATTTATTTGAAAAAGGATATGATAAGAATGGTGGCTCTTTTTGTTTTAAGTTGAAGCTTCATGAAGCTTTGACTTTTGTAACCATCCTTATCTTCTTGCTTAACCCTAACCCTCTCAAGTGACCATGGTTTATTCTCTACACTTAACCTAGGTTAGAACATGATAAGTATTTGATTTTATTATTCTTTTTCACAAGACTTATCATATTCTATTTGCTTCTTCCTTCTTCTTCAAGACAAAAACCTTGATGCCATCAATGGCAACTTGAGTTTTAGTGAGAGAAATCCAATTCTATAGTGAACCCACCTCCTATTTCTTCACCCTTTACCTCTTGCCAAGTTGTTTTGGGTGTTTTCTTCACAAGTTTCACAACTTTATGAAGTCGGAGCTTGAGCTTGTGCAACCTCGACGTAGATCGTCTTTGACACGAAGCCGATGACCTATTCCGCACGTTTCTCCGATGAAACCGTCACGAGAGTCCAAGGTTCAAGATGGACAGCGAGAGGATGCCCTCGTGGAGCTAAGAAAGTGGGTATCCGGATCTACAAAGGTTGTAGCATCTTAACTTTAGTTAAATTGTTAACTAGATTTATATTTCGCCTAGAATTCTAGCGACGATCCGTAGTCTAGGGTTTCTCGGCACCATTTTTTTTGAAATTGGCATGTTCGATGCCTTGTGAGACCTCACTAGGGTGCTTAGGAACCCTACAGGATCAATTGGACCAACTATGTCGGTACCCCAAACTTCGAAGGGCCATGACGCCACCGTAGGATGCAGCGGATTGGGATGCTTATGAATGAAGTCACCATGAATTTGGCAGAGATGACACCTCTTCGCATGCTCTTCACAATCCCTTATCATGGTAGACCGGTAATATCCAAGCCGTTTGATTTAAACCCGCATTTTGGGGCCGGATTGGTGAGCTCCGCAGACGCCTGAGTGAACTTCTTTCATGACTTTTTGGGCTTCAGACGATGACAGACATCTGAGCCAGAGTTGGTCATATGAGCTGCGGTATAGCGTATTATTTACAAATACGTATCGAAGAGCTCTCTTCTTCAGCTAAATCCTCGCAGATTTCCCTTCGGGCAACTTTTCGTATCGAAGGTACTCTATGAAGGGCTCTCTCCAATCGGGCTAATCTTGGATGATCAAAGCTTCTTCGGCAGGATTGTTCTATTGTTCTATGCTTCCCTCTTCACGTAAAGAGGCCGGAGGTAGAATTTGCCGGCTTTTGACTGTTATCAGAATTTCATCCACATCGAGATCAGCCAGCTCCTTGGCTAAGCGCGTGAGTGCGTCAGCTTTTCCATTCAACACCCTAGGAACTCTCATCAGTTCAATAGAGGTGAATTGTTTCATGAGTTCCACCACCCGTCTTCTGTACCGA
The DNA here is from genome assembly GCA_030015575.1 of Agapanthus africanus. Classification (NCBI taxonomy): domain Eukaryota; kingdom Viridiplantae; phylum Streptophyta; class Magnoliopsida; order Asparagales; family Amaryllidaceae; genus Agapanthus; species Agapanthus africanus. The sequence goes on along the minus strand of CM057338.1, from coordinate 6,051,662 downwards.
GCTAACTCGGGTTTGTATATCTTATAGTCACTGCTTACTTAGTTGACGACAAGCTGGGAATCACCATAGAGACGTAGCCGAAGGATTTCCATTTCTATGGCGAGCTCCAGACCAGCTATCAGAGCTTCGTACTCAGCCGCGTTGTTTGTGTGAGGCTCGGTGAGAGCAAAAGAACGTCGTAGGGTTCCCATCGATGGCGTGATGAACACTAATCCTATCCCTGCTTTTATCTATGGGACACTTGATTTGCTGGAGGTCCTAATTGATGAGGCTCCGTCGAAGTAGAGCTCCCAACATGGCCCGTCATTCTCGAGGTGCAACACTTGTTCGTCGGGTAACTAGCAATTGAGCGGTGGTCCTTCTGGTATGGGATGAGCAGCAAGGAAGTCGGCGAGGGCTTACCCTTTAACTGCGTTCTGAGGAGTATGGATTATGTCAAATTCAAGCAGCATGATAGCCCATCTTGCCATTCTACCGGCTAGGCTTGCTTTATCATTAAGTGTTTGAACGAGTCGACCTTGGAGATCAGCATAACCCGATGAGCGAGAAGATAGTGCCTCATCTTCTTCACAGTGAATATCAGAGCCAGGCATTGCTTTTCGATCGGGGAATACTTATGTTCCGTCCCAACTAACATTTGACTGAGGTAGTAGAGTGTTATGACCCGAAATTTAGTTTGTGACCGGCACTTAAATCACGCAACGTGTAAAGGCGCAACGTAAATTAAGTAAACCGAAACCCAGAAACCTAAACCTTTTAAAGAAAATAAAAGATTTGAAGTTTTGAAATAAAGGTATGATGAAATCAAAGTTTTCTTAAATGCATAAATAATGGAACATGAAAATAGAAGTGGATTATACTAGTTGAAAAAACAAGTTTCGTTTTTTTTAAAAATTTGGGCAGCACATCCCTTGTATATTTTGATCCAAAACCACATATACAGGATAACAATAAAGGCATCCCCAAGCGCGAGCTAGCTCTTCACCAATCGGCGGAATCACAACTAAGCAAGTCAAAAATATATGTATATGACGCCCAACGGCGAAGATCAACACAAAAGGATAATGTAAAGAAGCAAGACATCAAATCCCCCAATAGCGAACATATAATCCGTCGCTCTAAGCCTCGCAAGCACAAGTATTTCTAAGTCTTACTAATTATACAAATACTAGTTTCTGATTGATGGAGTGAGTAGATACAATAGGAATAATAAATACAAGAGTGGGCACGATCCAATATGTCACACCTACCATAGCAAATCACACGAAAGCAAGCTGTGTGCCAGCGATACCGCTACTGATCCATGAGGTCAAACCTGTAAGAACCGTGGCACAACGGGGGTGAGTTGCCAGCTCATGAGTAGAAAACATCAGCAGGTAGAAATCGAATAAAACAACGATTTTCTAGGTCAACTATATCATGAAGGTAATACTATGATATCTAGGGTGACCGTGTCTGCATATATGCCAACAATAATATAATCAATGCCTGTATGCATATGGATATCATCCACGTGTCCATCAATAACAAAATCAACATCATGGAACCTGAGTGTCCGACATCGACACTCGAAACATCATGAAAGCATAAGCATGTATATATGAGGATAACAACCAACGTGTTTCCATCAACGACACATCAAAATCATGGAACCTGAGTGCCCAACACCGACACTCGAAACATCATGAAACCCGTGTCCATCATCGACACGTAAATCCTCATATCTCGGGCTCCGTCAGTCCGGATCGGCCCATGAGCTCTGTCAGTCCAGATCGGCCCATCCATCTCACGACTCCGGTCAGTATCCTCCAGATAACCGCCGGGTCCAAACTATCACCGGTAGGTAGTGCTCCCTTGTCAGGCTCACCGCCTAACTATACGAGTCTTATTGCCCCGGGGTATCTCACCGGGTCTACCATGTACCCGCAGACGGTGCCTACCGCTCCTCGAATCGGTTATCACATAGCTCATAACCAAGAAAATGCATGGTGGACGCCTCGAAATATCATATCAAGAGAAACCGGGTTTTTAAAACAATACATATTTTCTTTTGAAATATAACCACGGTTCTCAAATCCAGAATCTCATGAAAACGACATCTCAATGCATATAATCATAAAGCATGATGTATGTAAATATAGAACAGAAATGCGAGCATATCAAGTATATCATGCGACATTGCATAATGATGTGAGCATAGTAATATATCATGCCGATGAGTCCTGTGACAATACCGAACAATTAAGAGCAATAGCATGATGTAGCAATTCTACTGTGTAAGTGATATAGCAATTATCGATGATGAAAGTGTGTGAGCCGGCAAATCTGTGTGAGTGTAACATACGCATCATCGATAATTGTGTAGGTGTACTAGCACAGGTATATGTAATGCGATAAAAATATCATGAACGTAGCAGAAAGTAAATCATGAGGGCAATGCTATAAGGTATACATATCTAATCTAACATCAACGTACAAGCTAAACTAAGCGTTATAAACAGGGATTCAATATCTATAACATATCCGAGTCGGTGAATCTGTCAATCGGTATCTAGCCTCACAACATCACGTACGGTATAATATATCGTACGGCATCCTCTAGTCAAGGGTATGGATCAATCATCCGGTAAAATATCGCGTGCGGTAACCATCATACAGAGACAACAAACAGAATAGGGATTCTATCGACCAATACAACATTGAGGGTACGGATCTAAATCTCGTACGGCATATCACTCATTATTCACATAATTATATATATATATACCTATATCTCAGTTCATATCCGTATCAATCTCATATCATGGGACCGACAAAAATATCAATTATTTCATATCGCCTCGCATCCGTATAACAACATATCAAACCAAGTCATCATATCTCATCGTATACTCTTTTCATCACATCAATATCTCATATCAAGTCATCTTATAAATCTTATGTCGTATTTATCGACCTCATAACATGCCACTATAATCTCAAACTTATTCCCTTGCAATATATATATATATATATATATATATATATATATATATATATAATCACGATATATATATATATCGTGATTCACATTCACGTTCTATATCCTTATATATCAATTCGAGACATCCTTTCTATCATATCATTTCACACTAAAACCATTAACTATAACCTTAAGTCGTGGCATATCTTGTCTCCAAATTATAAATCACATATCAATGGTTGCGGGGGTGCTATACGCCATCCACCCGACTTCCCCCGTAGATATAAATCTACTCACTTGTGGAACTCCTTGTTCAGCCGTAGTCGATGTGCTTCGTCGTCTCGGAATCCACGCGAAGGTACCTACAATCAATACATAATCGCAATGCTATTAAAATCCAATTCCGAAAAACCGAAACGGCACACGAAGTGCTCATAGGTTAGAACCTATAGCTTACGCATGCAAAAACAACCAAACAACCCTCGTCGTTGACGTAAAAACATCCAACGACCAAATCACATATCTAATATCAAAACCAAGAATTCTAATGTCGGAAAAAATAGTCAAAACCAACCCAATATGCTCCCAGATTTTGGCTCAGGTCAATTAGGACTAAACAAGCAAGTACAGGGGATAGGTTATAAGGAAATTGAGCTACAGGCAAAACCCAAACACCGGAGCATGAAGGAAATCTGGTGAGATGCTCAAAAAGTCCGGTGTCGCCGGCCGTACAGGGGATATTTGGGTTCGTATTTTGGTGGTGGTCTTCTAATGGTTAATCTAAGTTAATGTAGTTGTTTGTTTATCTCAGAAACATCCCAGATTGCTCCAGATTCCCTGTAGTCCAACAATACTTCACAAAACCGACATGGAATAAATCCTATGTTCGTGTATCGGGTTTTAATCTCTGTTTTGGTCCAGAAAATCAACACTAAGATCTTGTAAATAGTCACTACATATCACAAGTCCACATAATCACCTAAACCTTCTCTTAGAATTTCCAAACATCACTAATCTAAATCGATTTAACTCTAAACTACTATAGGGTGCTAGAAAACTCAAAAACTAAACTAGAGGTGTAGGAATAACCCCATTGGGCAACTCAAGAATTTTCTTGAGTTGTTCAAAGTCTTCAAAATCTAACTTTGGAGCATCTATGGGGTTTGTAGAGAGGTTGTGATCATTTTTAGTGAAGGGAGTGTGGGGTTTTGAGGTGGTTTTGGGGATGAACCATGGAGGTGGAGGAGGTGGAGGAAGCATGAAGATGAAGAAGTTGAAGAAGATGATGAAGGAAATAATGAAAATGAGGAAGGAAAATGGGGATGGGTCAAGGCTAAGGGTGGAGCTATACCCCTTTCTCTCTCTCTCTCTCTCTCTCTCTCTCTCTCTCTCGTTCTCTCTCATGGCATGCTCCCATGCCATCATGTTGTCCCCTCTCTCTCTTCTCTCTCCTCCCATGCCATCTCTTATTCTTTTTTTTTCTCTTTTAAAACCAAATATCAACAATTACGATAAAACAACATGCAACCAACATGATATGGTGCACTAGCCATGGTTAAATAAAAATACGGATTTGGTATAATCGTGATTAGTAGTGCACTAATCGAGTTTAATTTAAACTTGCATATAATTAATTATAAAAAATGCACAAATCCGATAAATATATTTTTAAATGAATAAATCATTTTAATCTCCAATTATTTCACAAATATTGGTATATATTTACCCTTTTACGAAAATCCCCATTTCGCAAATCGACTAGTTTTCGCCAAATATATTATTTTAATATTATATTCCAAAAATAATATTTTATATTTTCTGAAATGTTACAATTTTTCCCCCTTAAATAAATTCGGTCCCCGAATTTAAATTTAAACCCCCAAAACCTAAATTTTTTCAATAATCAGCTCCACTCAACGGGGCTCCGAAGCCACGGGAGATACAGAAATACCACAGCGCATCAAGTGCGCATGAAAACGAGTATAAAACTCAAAATCAAACTCCGTCAAGCGTAACGCAATCACTGGAGTTATAAGGGAGATGCAAATCTTGAAATCCAATGCTATTCTCAAATATGTTATACTCCAAAATCAAAATACGTAGATAGTACGCATCGTGGTAAAACCCTTCTAAAAACTGAATAAATCACATGCAAAAATCTTTCCCGAGTTGCCGTGCGAGCGTAGCTCACGGTACAAGTGGCGGACGCTCAATTGTAAAGTAGTAAATATATCTATATATGTTTTTGCTCAAATTATACGTTCCGCCTTTTTGAAATATCTCAGAGGTTTTTCTTTGTAATGATTCGTGTCTCTTACGGACACTTAAGAAATAGCGAGGCTATAGCTCATTTTTGAAAACCTCTTGGTAACTTTTAATGCATGCACAAGTATTCAGGCACTGTCATCAGATCAGTCCTGCTCGGTACTATATATATAGTACTCAACATCAAAATATAATGCCCAAGAGCAAAAATCGGCTTCAAAGGCGTATCCAATAATCACGTGCGTGCGCACGGAAATCAAAGCCAAATACAAGTGCTACGCATGTGCACAAAAACCAAACTAAGTGCAACCGGTGTGCACAAAAGCATCTTTCAAATGTAACTGGTATGCATGACAACAACATCAAGTGCATCTAGAATGCACGAATGAAATCTAAATCAAATGCATTCGACATGCACGAATGAAATATAAATCAAGTGCATCCAACATGCACGAATAAAATCTAAATCAAGTGCGTCAGGTCTGCACAAAATATCTAGTGCAGTAGCATGCACGATAATGTACGCCAAGTGCAAACGCTCACGAAAACATAAATCTGGTGTAACCAATGCACGAAATACAAATCCGGCGCAACCAATGCACGAAATACAAATCCGGTGCAACCAATGTACGAAATACCAATCCGGTGCAACCAATACATGAAATAAAAATCCGCTACAACCAATGCACGAAATACAAATCCGGTGCAATCAATGCACGAAATACCAATCCGGTGCAACCAATGCACGAAATAAAAATCTAGTACAACAAATGCACGAAATAACATCAATATCTCAAATGCATATAAAAACAATACCGAGTGTACCAAGGTGTATAAAATCATAAACGTGTGCAACTGTGTGCACAAAATACGTATCAATACACTGCAAGCACCTGTGAGCTATACCGAGTGCAAAAATCAAATCAAGTGTGTACCACATGCACAAAATAAAATCAACCGTATGAAATCCACGAAATCATAAACACGTGCAGTCAAGGCACAAAATCAATATTAAGTGCAACTGACATGCACAAATCGCAAACCAATGTAGCAGTGTATAAACATAAATCAAGTGCAATAACTGTGCACAAAAGAAAATATCCAATAGGTGCAGCCATGGTGATCGACAACAATATCATGAAACTCAATCATCAAAACTCAAATCCAAGTGATATAAGAGTGATACTCGGATCACAAAACACAAATCGCAATAAATGACATTGAGGTACACCTCCTTCAATGTCGAAAATATGCCGGCGCGCCCAAACTGGCAGAGCAAGATCATCTACTTGCCTCCTGCTCACGGTCTGGCATCTTCGGTCTCTGTGTCCTCGTTTACTCTCTGGATTACCAATCTCGTAATCCATCGACTCGTCGGCCCGGTCAGGTGTACTAACGGAAACGATTCCGCTCTGACACTCTTCTGGTCATCTCTCGGCCAATTAGTATGACCACTCGTAAAGCAGCACGTCACTGGCGTCGGCCTCTGACCCTCTAAATACACGTGACACAATTGATCCTCGGTGCAAATCTTATCGCAGCAGTGTCCTGAAAGACACCTGCTCAAGGTCTCTTCCGATCTCGCCTATGCCGAACTGTACGGAGGCTGGTACTCTTGCATGATCTTTTCTCGTTTTCTGGACATCTGAGTTCTCAGCACAACATTTCCTCGGGAACTGAACGTATCCCAACACCTCTGTATATATATCAGATCTCTAATCTCAATGGGGAGTAACAACAGCTTGTTAACATCTCGCACGAACCTCTTGTTTCACTCGTCTTCATTATCGTCCATATCGAAATCACGTCATGCTATCTGCGTAATGCAATTGTTCTCGGCCACAGTCAATCCAGAGTCTCTCACACGGACTCAAAATTATGAACTCGGTATCTTCATCACTCTGTAGAAGATATCTAGCCGAACACGTCCTTGGGAACTCATCCTAACCATCGGAGGAATATACTTTATTCATCCATTCTCGATCAACTCACAACGCATCTGGGTGAGGTCTGCTATCCGAAGCTTATCAATTTACTGATCTTCTATCGGATCATCCAATGAACAACGTCATCTCTGGATCGATCTACTCTAGATCTGAATAAGATTCTCCATACTGAAAATCTTGAACTCAACTGAGCCTGCGTCGGCGCATCAAATCAGACGAATCATCTCAATCGCTCAACTCAACTCAAGATAGACTAGCTATCTTCTGTCGCATCTCTGCCTGAAAGCTCCAGCGATCTCAGCTCATAAGCTCTGGAAGCGACATCCAATCAATCTCAGCAATGGCTGTGTCATCTATCTGCACGGTAGACAACATCACGATCTCTGAGGTAAGCTGTACATCAACAGTCCTCTCACAACAGGCAGCCTCTATCAGTGGCCCGATCATCCGGTACAAAATCGAACGCTCGTCTCAAACGAGAAGTCATAACACAAACACTAAATTGATACATTCCCATGTCACCAGAAAACACGATGGTCAGTCCTCGTCCATGACGAGCTCGCCCTGACCGCATCACCAGCAGCAGCTCAATCTGTGCTTAAACCATGGTGACAGGAACCTCAAACGTGTATCAATGAAGATAGATCAAAGGAATAAAAGGAATCTACCGATCCAGAATGTATACATGATCATAAGGAGGAACGGAATCAATGAGTGTATGATCATGGGAACGAATAAAATCAAGGATCTCAAATATAGACATCCTAAGGCCACTTAAGCGGAGTATTGTATTGTAAGTATGCCACGGAACATACGCATGGTACATCACTCTACTTGAGTTACCTACTCCATCAATCAGAGTCAACCTATATAACGAAAGTTCGGGTCTAATACCCCCATGTTCAAGTCTAAGTTCCGTAAGGTCAAGCCTAGGTTTCGAAATAGATTACGTCCCAGACTAAACATAGTCAAACCTAGACTCGAACCAAGATTAAACCTAACGTCCTGATACCAACTTTGTCACGGCCCGAAATTTAGTTCGTGACCGGCACTTAAATCACGCAACGTCTAAAGGCGCAACGTAAATTAAGTAAGCCGAAGCCTAGAAATCTAAACCTTTTAAAAAAAATAAAAGATGTGAAGTTTTGAAATAAAGGTATGATGAAATCAAAGTTTTCTTAAATGCATAGATAATGGAACATGAAAATGCAAGTGGGTTATACTAGTTGAAAAACATGTTTCGTTTTTTTTTAAATTTGGGCGGCACCTCCCTTGTATATTTTGATCCAAAACCACATATATAGGATAACAATAATGGCATCCCTAAGCGGGAGCTAGCTCTTCGTCAATCGGCGGAATCACAACCACGCAAGTCAGAAATATATGTATACGGCGCCCAACGGCGAAGATCAACACAAAAGGATAATGTAAAGAAGCAAGACATCAAATCCCCCAATAGCGAACATATAATCCGTCACTCTAAACCTCGCAAGCACAAGACTTTCTAAGTCTTGCTAATTATACAAATACTAGTTTCCGATTGATGGAGTGACTACAGGAATAATAAACACAAGAGTGGGCATGATCCAATATGTCCCACCTACCATAGCGAATCACCCGAAAGCAAGCTGTGTGCCAGCGATACCGCTACTGATCCATGCGGTCAAACCTGCAAGAATTGTGGCACAACGGGGATGAGTTGCCAGCTCATGAGTAGAAAACATCAGCAGGTAGAAATCGAATAAAACAACGATTTCCTAGGTCAACTATATCATGAAGGTAATACTATGATATCTAGGGTGATCGTGTCTGCATATATGCCAACAATAATATAATCAATGCATGTATGCATGGGGATATCATCCACGTGTCCATCAATGACAAAATCAACATCATGGAACCTGAGTGTCCAACATCGACACTCAAAATATCATGAAAGCATAAGCATGATATATGAGGATAACAACCAACGTGTGTCCATCAACAACATATCAAAATCATGGAACCTGAGTGCCCAACACCGACACTCGAAACATCATGAAATCCGTGTCCATCATCGACACGTAAATCCTTATATCATGGGCTCCGTCAGTCCGGATCGGCCCATCCATCTCACGACTCCGGTCGGTATCCTCCGGATAACCGCCGGGTCCAAACTATCACCGCTAGGTAGTGCTTCCCTGCCAGGCTTACCACCTAACTATACGAGTCTTCTTACCCCGGGGTATCTCATCGGGTCTACCATGTACCCACAGACGGTGCCTACCGCTCCTCGAATCGGGTATCACATAGCTCATAACCAAGAAAATACATGGTGGACGCCTCGAAATATCATATCAAGATAAACCGGGTTTTTAAAACAATACATACTTTCTTTTGAAATATAACCACGGTTCTCAAATCCAGAATCTCATGAAAACAGCATCTCAATGCGTATAATCATAAAGCATGATGTATGCAAACATAGAACAGAAATGCGAGCATATCAAGTATATCACGCGACATAGCATAATGATGTGAGCATAGCAATATATCATGCCGACGAGTCATGTGACAATACTGAACAATTAAGAGCAATAGCATGATGTAGGAATTCTACTGTGTAAGTGATATAGCAATTATCGATGATGAAAATGTGTGAGCCGGCAAATCTGTGAGTGTAACATACGCATCATCGATAATTATGTAGGTGTACTAGCACAGGTATATGTAATGCGATGAGAATATCATGAACGTAGCAGAAAGTAAATCGTGAGGGCGATGCTATAAGGTATACGTATCTAATCTAACATCTACGTAAAAACTAAACTAAGTGGTGTAGACAGGGATTCAATATCTATAACATATCCGAGTCGGTGAATCTATCAATCGGCATCCAGCCTCACAACATCACGTACGGTATAATCCATCGTACGGCATCCTCTAGTCAAGGGTATGGATCAATCATCCGGTAAAACATCGCGTGCGGTAACCATCGTACAGCGACAACAAACAGAATAGAGATTCTATCGACCTGTACAACAATGAGGGTATGGATCTAAGTCTCGTAAGGCATATAACTCATTATTCACATAATTATATATATATACATATATCTCAGGTCACATCCGTATCAATCTCATATCATAGGACCGACAAAGGTATCAATTATCTCATATCGCCCTGCATCCGTATAACGACATATCAAACCAAGTCATCATATCTCATCGTATACTCTTTTCATCACATCAATATCTCACATCAAGTCATCTTATAAATCTCATGTCGTATTTATCGACCTCATAACATGCCACTATAATCTCAAACTTATTCCCTTGCAATCTACCTATATATATATATATATATATCGTGATTCACATTCACGTTCCATATCCTTATATATCAATTCGAGACATCCTTTCTATCATATCATTTCACACTAAAACCATTAACTATAACCTTAAGTCGTGGCATATCTTGTCTCTAAATTATAAATCACATATCAATGGTTGCGGGGGTGCTATACGTCATCCACCCGACTTCCCCCGTAGATATAAATCTACTCACCTGCGGAACTCCTTGTTCGGCCGTAGTCGATGTGCTTCGTCGTCTAGGAATCTACGTGAAGGTACCTACAATCAATACACAATCGCAATGCTATTAAAATCCAATTCCGAAAAACCGAAACGGCACACGAAGTGCTCATAGGTTAAAACCTATAGCTTACGCATGCAAAAATAACCAAACAACCCTCGTCGTTGACGTAAAAATATCCAACGACCAAATCTCATATCTAATATCAAAACCAAGAATTCCAATATCGAAAAATATAGCCAAAACCAACGCAATATGCTCCCAGATTTTGGCTCAGGTCAACTGGGACTAAACAAGCAAGTACAGGGGATAGGTTATAAGGAAATTGAACTACAGGAAAAACCCAAACACCAGAGCATGAAGGAAATCCGGCGAGATGCTCAAAAAGTCCAGTGTCGCTGGCCGTACAGGGGATATTTGGGTTCGTATTTTGGTGGTGGTCTTCTAGTGGTTAATCTAAGTTAATGTAATTGTTTGTTTATCTCCGAAACATCCCAGATTGCTCCAGATTCCCTGTAGTCCAACAATGCTTCACAAAACCGACATGGAATAAATCTTAAGTTCGTGTATCGGGTCTTAATCTCTGTTTTGGTCCATAAAATCAACACTAAGATCTTGTAAATAGTCACTACATATCACAAGTCCACATAATCACCCAAACCTTCCCTTGGAATTTCCAAACATCACCAATCTAAATCGATTTAACTCTAAACTTCTATAGGGTGCTAGGAAACTCAAAAACTAAACTAGAGGTGTAGGAATTATCTCATTGGCCAACTCAAGAATTTTCTTGAGTTGCTCAAAGTCTTCAAAATCCAACTTTGAAGCATCCATGGGGTTTGTAGAGAGGTTGTGATCATTTTTAGTGAAGGGAGTGTGGGGTTTTGAGGTGGTTTTGGGGATGAACCATGGAGGTAGTGGAGGTGGAGGAAGCATGAAGATGAAGAAGTTGAAGAAGATGATGAAGGAAATAATGAAAATGAGGAAGGGTCAAGGCTGAGGGTGGAGCCATACCCCTTTCTCTCTCTCTCGTTCTCTCTCATGGCATGCTCCCATACCATCATGTTGTCCCCCCTCTCTCTCTTCTCTCTCCTCCCATGCCATCTCTTATTCTTTTTCTTTTCTCTTTTAAAACCAAATATCAACAATTACAATAAAACAATATGCAACCAAATTGCAACATGACATGGTGCACTAGCCATGGTTAAATAAAAATACGGATTTGGCATAATCGTGATTAGTAGTGCACTAATCGAGTTTAATTTAAACTTGCATATAATTAATTATAAAAAAATGCACAAATCCGATAAATATATTTTTAAATGAATAAATCATTTTAATCTCCAACTATTTCACAAATATTGGTATATATTTATACCCTTTTACGAAAATCCCCATTTCGCAAATCGACTAGTTTTCGCGAAATATATTATTTTAATATTATATTCCAAAAATAATATTTTATATTTTCTGAAATTTTACATAGAGGGCATTCTTTTTTCCCTCCTCGTTGTTCTGGGCGATGAGTGCACCGAGTGACTCATCTAGCGCAGCAGTATAGAGGATCAACAGTTTATTTAGAATGGGAGCAGTAAGCACTGGAGGGTACAGCATGTACTGTTTGATATTTTCGAACGCTTCTTGACATTCGGTATCCCAGACGAAAGGAGCTCCTTTCTTCATAAGCTTCGAGAAGGGCCTGCATCTTCCCGATAGGTTCTATATGAACCTTCGTATGTAAGCGAGCTTGCCTTGAAAGGATCTTAGCTACGTCAGATTCTTTGGAGGAGGCATCTCTATGATGGCCTTTATCTTGGATGGGTCAACTTCGATCCCTCGATGTTGAACTATGAAGCCTAAGAATTTTCCTGATGACACGCTAAAAGCGCACTTTAGAGGATTCATCTTCAGATCGTATTCCCTCAGTCTAGTGAAAATGGTCCTGAGATCTTGGATGTGATCGGCCTTGGCTTTAGTCTTGACAACCAAATCATCAACATAACATTCGACGACTTTATGGATCAGTTCATCAAAGATATTGCTCATTGCCCTTTGATATGTAGCACCAGCATTCTTTAATCCGAATGGCATCACCTTGTAACAGTATATCCCGATCGGGGTTCGAAATGTTGTGTGTTTCTCATCCTCGGGCGACATCTTGATTTGATTATATCCAGACGATCCATCCATGAAAGTGAACAGCTCGTAATTTGAGATATCTTCGACCATCATTTCCATGACCGGAAGCGGGAAATCGTCTTTAGGGCATGCCTTATTGAGATCCCTGAAATCGATGCAAACTCGTATCTGCCCGTTCTTCTTTTTCACTGGGACGATGCACACGATCCAGTTCGCGTATTTCTCTTCCCTGATGAATCCGGCATCAATGAGTTTCTTGGTTTCCTCGATGACCTTTTCTTCCAGTTCCCTTCTCATTCTTCGAGGAGCTTATTTGATTGGCTTAGCATCAGGAGATATAGCCAGCTTATGCACAGCCACTTCAGGAGAAAGGCCAGGCATTTCTTTGTACGTCCACGCAAAGCAGTCGGCAAACTCATGCAGCAGGGCGACTATCTGCTCTTTTATTTCCTCTGACGAGAGCGAGCTGATGTATGTCGGTCTTGGATTATCGGGCGTTACCAAATCAACCTCGGTTAGCTCGTTGAAGGTTGCTTGTCTGCCATCTTCGAGCTCTCGAGGAGCTTCTTCTGGCTCGGCTATCTCATTGTCATTATTTGACCTTTCGCTAGCTTCACCAACATGGATCATATAGCATGCTTTGGAATTAGGTTGACTGAAACCTATGCCCCGTCTATCTGGAATTCATCCATCGTTGAGTGCTCGGATCTGAGGCGGATGCCATAGCCCTCATAAAACTTCGCTTCGGGTTCCGTTTGATATAACCGGCATCCGCACTTTTTAAAATATTCCCCTATCTCGAGCACATAATATCGGGGATTGAGGACAGCCCTTATTCCTCTCTCATAGGGAAGGCACGTGACAGACAAATCGTCCGGATGCACGACAGGATTTGACCCATAAAACAGAATACCTTTCTGTCCACTTTTCTTTCCGGGAATGTAGAAAGTTTGCGGTTGGTTCACGGTAGAGACCGACAAAGTATCTAACTCCTTGCACATCCGTTCAGGCACCCTTGTGATAGCTAGGGATCCTTCTATAATCTCGACGGTTTCTCTTAGCTTCGCTTTTTGCATGAGGGCCCAATCCGCATAGCTGTTGCGAGATGGGTCCTCTTCCTACGACTCTTCCGTGTCGCTGCCAAGATGAGGGCGGATTTTGTTGCCAGATGGGCCTTCAGTATCAGATTCGTCCGTATCGCTACCGAAACGAAGGCGAGTTTTATGGAAGGACGGACTTCCAACGTTGGACTCCTCAGTATCAGTGCCGAAACACGGGCTCAGATTTGCTTTTGAGTTTTGTGTCCGCTCTGTTTTCGGTCAGTTGTGGCTTAGCACTTTGGGGGTTCACAAAATACCGAGAATCTTCATATCGGACTTCATGCACACCGAACGGCTGGATGTCTCCATCAACGCGTTTTCTTCGCCATTTTTAGTATACTTAATGCATTGATGGAGATTTGATGGAACGATGCCATAATCGTGAAGCCACGGCCTTCCTAGGAGAATCTTATAGGACGTGTCGGTGTCGATTACGTATATCTTGGCTTCAGTTTGTAGGTTTCCGAACCTGATCGGCAGAACTATGGATCTCAGAACTTGCTGGAAATTTTGATTGAAGTCTTGAATGACAATTATTTTCCTTGACAGGTGTCGGACGTCCATTAACAAACTCTTCAAAGTCCGCAAATTCATGATATTTACTGAGGACCCTAGATCAATCAATATGCGATTAATCCGGTCTCCGTCGTTGTACCTTGTCATATAAAGCGGTCGGTTGTGCTTAGCTGTTCCTAGTAACAAGTCTTCATCTTTAAATATGACCGCGGCTGTATACAGAGTTTACTGGACTTCTTTCATATCAATTTCATCAAAGCGAGGCTGGTACCGCTCGGGGATTTTTATAGTGTGAATGAGAACATCCCTAAGCTACTTAGATAGAACCAAGGCATCATAGATGATCAGGAGAGACGGAAGCTTTCGGAGATGAGCCACGACATTATAGTCCACCAAGGAAGGACTCGAATTTTCATGAGCCGGATCTCCTCCATCTTCTTCATTAGCGACTTGTTTTTCCTTCCCTTTTGTGGCATTGCCCTGATTTGACGATAGAGCCATGCCGCTTCTGAGCTGAATTTGGTTGGCTTTTGTGGCGAGCTCCTTGTCCTCTTCGGGAAAACAGAGCTCCTCCTTAGAGTCGCTGTCCAGATGGATGGCGTAGCAAATCACTATAGGGATCTCTTCATTGAAGTCTTCTTCTAACTCCTCCAGAATCTCAGCTGCTTCTACAGGGAAGAACTCCTTCAATTGAATCAGAGCTCTTTCCTTTTGTTCATAGTCTTTGAGGGAATCGATATATTTTTTAATGTTCGATCTCCCTGCAGACTCTTTTTCGCGTCGAGCTGCACTTTTTTTCTTCTTGAGATTTTTGGATTTTGAGCCTGATTGAGCCAAATTGGTAGCTGGAACGGTGGGCTCCTTCTGCCCTTCCATTCTGTTCTGGGCTCGTTTTGAAGTAGCTTTAGCATCTTCTTCATCTTTTTAGACATGTGCATACTCCATGGAAGCTGCGGCGAGTCAGTTTCATTCTTCAGGGTAGCGGGTTCAGCTGTCTGCTCGCAGTCTGTATGAAGTTGGTGGTTGCAGCTTGATTGTTCACCAATACACTCTTAGACAACTCGATCTCCCCAGTCTTATACTGCTTCTCAACCCAGTCTTTGAAAATATAGCAATCCTCGATCGCACGGCTCACTACTCAGTGGTACGGGCAATACAGAAGATTGTCGGTCATTTTTGCTTCGTGAAGTCTTCTCGACTCTGGCAATTGTAGACCGTTGTTCAAGGCATCTTTGAATATCTTGCGGACCTTGTCCCTTCTGAAAGAGTAAATCTTATTCTTTTTCTCCTCTAGGGAAGGCCCTTCTCCTCCCGGCACTGGCTTTCGAGACCGGTTGGTTTTGGATTCGCCTGCCTTTCGCTTGTCTTCATTATCGGACGCATTGAAGACATTGGTATTGCTAGAATTCCCGCTTCTACGGTTGTCGTCCCTCTTGCTCTTCCAAGTCTTGTCTCTTTGAGAGTCTGGGGTAGACTCTTGTTTCGAGCGTTCCAGCATTTGGACTTTCTTGGTCAGCTCCTGAAACGTCTTGAGGCCTGCTGTATACAAGAATGGGACCATCCAATTGCTGAGGTTCCCAATGAGGAGGCTGACGGACTGGTCGTGCTCTAGCGGCGGTTCAGTGAGGTTGCGCCATCGGGCAATAAAGTCCGTATTGCTTTCGTTTTTCCCAGGCTTGGTTCTCACGAGATCAGCGATGGAGATTTTGTCACTAACACTCATGAATCTTTGCCGAGACAAAGACTCCATTTGGACGAAAATTGTAACAACCCTAAACTTTCTGTACGGATTTTTTTGAAAATACAGAAAGGAACACCTAAGCTTGAGCACGAGTTATAAGTTTTTTTTGCTTTTGAACAGCAAGAAAGAGCTTGTAGCTCATTGGTAAGACCTTACACTGCTGAGACATAGCACCAGAGTTCAAATCCCATCAGCCACATTATCTTTTTATTTAATTTTCTTTTAATTTTTTAGAAGCCCAAGGGTATACACATGCACAACACGTAAACTGAAGAATTATAAATTACTTAAACATGTGCACTGAATAAGACCAATCGACCCCGACACGTGGCACCAAGACCAACCCCAACCGACGGTAATAGCCCGGCGAAAAGCTCCAAATAACTGGTACCGCCAGTCGAACCGTAGGTAAAGGCCCCCATTCTTTTCCCCTGCAACTCTTGGCCTACCCCTCTCCCTCTCACACTGCTTATTTTCTCTACATTCATACAGAGAACATTGAATCACCCATTTAATCCAATTTTAATGCATTTCTTTCACCACCTAAACCCTAATTTTTCCTATAAATACCCTACCCCAATTCACACATCTTCACTCACAATTCCCTGCCAAAACTCTCAAAAACTTTCAAGTCTCTTTTTGTATACAAGTGGAGTTAGCGAAGGGCGAAGCACCGACGAAATTCCGAGGAGATTCCGGCGACGAAACGACGTCCTGACACTTCTCAATCCTTCTCCTACCTCTCCCCTCTCATTAAAGCCAGTAAGTCCCTTCTTTCCCCCTCTTCCTCTATTCTAAAATCTTAAACACTAAAACCCGACGGAAGCGGAGATAATCCGACTTCCAATTCGGTTTTTCTTTAAAAATCCTATTTTTCTTAAACAAGAAAATACCAAACTTTCATATCATGTTCAATAAACATTAACAAACATATTAAACAAGTTTCACATCAAAAGAATTTATATTGCAATTTTTTTTCGCGGTTTTACAGTAAAATACCACATACTTTAGTTTCCGACATGAACAACATATTACCTTTAGATAGTTCACGAGGTAATGACCTATCTCATCACAACACACATCTCTAATATAGCATGATGGAAATTTTGGGAACATAGTATGGGATAAAACGACTTTACAAATAAATACCTTTAACTTATAAAACCATTTCTATAAAAAGATGTATTAAACATTTCCATACAATTGCGCCTCTACTACCCACTTTTGGGGACCCCGTTCGGGATGATGCAGGTTATCGCACGTCCTCGGGCCTAGTAGAACGAGATGCAGACCTCCGCAAGGAGCATTCGATCTCGATGGAATTTTTATATATTTTTTCTTTAGAAAATGAGATTTCTACAAGAAAATAAATAAAATTTATTTTTAAATATATATATATATATATATTATCAAAATATCTATTTTAATTATATTATATAAATATTCTAAGTTTTCAAAAGGAATCACCATTACATGAAAATACCATTCAAATACAAAACAATACCGATATTTCAATAAAATACCCTATACTATGAAAATTAGGTTTTACTCACTAGAAATTTCACAATTATAAAATGTACATCTATGAAAACCCTAAAGACGATAATTAAATGCTAGAGGTGTATTTTGAAAATTATATTAAACTATTTTACATAAAACCTCCTCAAGTTATACTAAATTACTATAAGGACCCTAGTGAACATAGGTTTAAGCGAGACCAGTCTCTTGAGCCTTAGAGAGCCAGAGATATGGGTGCTTGCCTATTTAAGATATAAAATCTAACAAACGGTGTTATCAACACGGTAATTGTCTTGGAAAAAGACACAAATCCTGTCGTCCATGTGCAGCGGTTACCGATAACATCAAAACTAATTCAGGATTTCAAGTTTTTTTTTAAAGTGTCTGACTCGGACCGAGTCTCAATCTAATCAATATGACTTGAATGTGATTCAAGTATAAACTACAATTCAACATGAATCCATTTATTCAATCTATATCAATCTATATTGACTGAACCGAACCAAGGATATTCTCCATCTACATGTACATCCATTATATCTGTTCCATTACTGATATCATGGTTTCGGCAAGTCATCCATATACAATTTACAATACAAGACAATACAATACAATCAAGACATCGCGGGGTTTTAAAGGGGTAGATTGGTACGGAAGATGTTAAAAGTGGCGCGCGACTGTAACCATAATACACCTAACCTAAATATCCATTGCCGTTGTACCGTGGCTGAATGGTTCCTTGTACTCCTTATACCTTAGTCTCCGGAATAGTGGGACTCCTCTCGTGTACACTGGTATTTTCTGTACCAAGCTACAAACAACAACGTTAACAGCATAATACAACTTTAAAAGTTACATTCTCCTTCTGTCTATTCTGTCTATATCTATTCTTTGGGACTTACCGAGCGATTGTTCGCTGACAACATTCCTTTTTTCTTTCTTTGGAATGTTGTCAAGTGGATCAGACCTTCTGGAGACAGAGCCCAGCAGCAAGGACTTGGATCAGATAGCCTTCGACCCAGAGCTCTAGATTATTTGTATACATTTTCATTTCTGTTATGCCATTGTTTAGGCATTGCTTTCATTCCATGTATTTACATTTCAGCTGTATTGTAAAAAAAATGTTTAATAAATAAAGTTGTTGTTCATTTATATCTTGTCTTTTCTGTACTTTACTTTATATTGCTTAGATACGCTTAGCGTGTTTATTTCTGAGTAAATACGTAGCGGACCCGTCGCGTCCTCTGCCCGTACACCGGGAAGCGGAGCATGACAAAAATAGTGACGGGCCCATCTGGTATGCTTGCGTACTAGTCGAAAGCGACACCAGTCAGGCTGTTGACAAACTAACGAAGAAGAAGCGTGTCATTGCCCTCTGTATTTCCGCACGACGTTTTAAAGTGGGCGACGTGCTGATTTGCGTTTCCCGTAAATCTTCTGAACTTAGGAATGATGTAGCCGCTAGGGAACTCGATCAGATCATACTGTGCAGAATATGGCCGCCTACTGCTACCAATTTCTTTATGAGCTTCGTCTTCGACCACCAATGTTTTAACCTTACTGATGACCAAATCCATTATCCGATCTTGTGTTAGCGGGATAATGCTATCTGGGGCGAAGGTGTCCCCAGAAGCGGAATGTGGCCGGCTTTCGTGCGGCTCACCCAATCTTGGACCCAAGAGGACATGCATCGATTGCTTCGGGTTGTCATCACCTGGCTCATGAGTAGAGACATGTGCCTGATTGGAAGGCGCTCGTGCAATTTGAGCCGTGAGCTGCATCACAACATTCGTCAGGTCATCGATTTTGAAGTAAAGCTTGACCATTTCTTTATCTTGCCCCTGAGCTTTTTTCGAAGCTCTTGCTCTACGGTCCTGGGACGGAAAGTCGGATCATCTTCGTTGTCCGAGCTTGATTTCACATGGACTGAGGGGTCTTTCTGCCTATCGGCCTCATCGAGAGGGTTTTCATCGTCCAGTGGAGGCGGCTGATCTTGGAAAACGGAAACCACATTCAAGCCGGATTGGGCTTGAGATGTGGTGGCCCCATCCTTACTTTTGCTGCGTAAGTTATCGCTGGGCCGTGCGCCCGCCATATAGACCGTATGGATAACATATCCGGCCGTCTTTTCATTATTGGTAGCGGATTTCGTGGACCGCTGTCGTGGCCCTTCTGTTTTGGTAACGGACAATCGATTAAAGATGGCTGGCATGACCAGATTCTTGAGTAATGCCGGCGCTTCTTTCTATATTTGCCCCGCTGCTTTCGCGCAGCACAGAGCGTCTGATAGACTCTTGAAAAGACAGTGTCATGCTTTCTCTGTTGAGGCTGGGACACGTCTCTTTGTAGCAACATTCGGACTGTCATCTTCTTAATTCTGGCGGTCATGGCGTTTTTCTGAACCCAGTTCAGAGGTTCGAAGGAATTGCTAACTTTTACAGCCGACTCAGCCGTCGTCACGAGGTAACCTTGCTCTTGGAACCTCATAAGATTCCACTTGGCCAGAGTCCTGGCCCTCTTGTTGGCTCGATACCTGAGCCTCTTCTGCCTTAACTTTTCTGATTTGAGCACTTGGCTTGCTACGGCTCTTCGGGAAGCCGCCGTAGACCAGGCAATGGAGGGCTTTGGAGATACGCCTAATTGTGCACTTGTTGAAGTCGTCGCCTGAGCTCGTCCGCAACGTTTGATGTTGCCCTTTGTACCGGAAGTCTTTCCCCCAGCTGGTGCACCAGAGAGTCGTTTGGACACCGCCTTAAGTTTGGGTTGTGGTGCCTTAGCGATCACAACGTTCGGCCTCTTGCCCCTTGAGACCGGCTTGGCCACCTGGTTTGCCGGGATTTCTGCCAAATGAGCGCTTCCGGCAGGGTAGATGATGACGGAACCAAATTGATGGGGTGAATCTTCCCATTGTCGGCTAAGACTTGCAGGGAGAATCATGCGGGCGTTGATCTTGACCACATACTGGATCGGGCTCGCGTCGGAAACGAAGCTCGTCTTGAGAGACATGATTGCTGAGTTCGAGATTGTAACTGAAAGCTGTTAACCTGTACACACAAGAAAGGAAAAGAAAAAAAAATGACTTCAGTACAGGCAATTAATATATATGTTGATTGAGTTCGCATGAACGATTAACCCGAAATATGGGAGGAGAGAAAAGGTCCCACCGGACGTGCCAGAATCTGTAGGGTGTTTTTCGTCATCCCATTGAGATGGAAATACGCGTCGCTTGTCAGACGTACTACAGATTCCTCCTGCCTAGGGTAGACGGGGGTTTATTAATTATGAGGATCCGAATCTTCGGCAGTCGCGAACTAAGCTGTCGTTAATTATCCCTCGCCTTTGGAGCGAAAGAACCTTCAATTGACGGGTCAAACTGGTCATGCGAAGTCAATGTACAGTGTGTGTATTGTGTTTTGAGGGGTCTTAGGTATATCGGGGGCCACGCAGAGTTTACGGGGGTCCCGCTGTCCGGATAGCAAGATGGGGGTCAAGGGCGCCGGCGCCTCGCGGCTTGGCATGCGGGCGCTGGGCACGGGGCACCGGCACCTCGCGTGCTTGGAACGCGGGCGCCGGGCACTAGGCATGGGGGCGCTGGGTGCCGGCGCCTCGCGTGCTTGGCACGCGGGCGCTAGGCGCCAGCAGGAAAAAAGGGGGGCTTAGCCTCCTATACCGGGAGTTGTACTCCCAATTGACTTTTGGAGTTAAACTCCTAAAGACAAAAGGGGCTTAGCCCCTACACTGAGAGATGTACTCCCAATTGACTTTTGGAGTTAAACTCCTAGAAAAAGGACAAAGGGGGCTTACCCCTACACTGGGAGTTGTACTCCCAACTGACTTTTAGAGTTAAACTCCTAAAAAAGGATTTATTATTATTATTTTTTTTTTTGGAGTTAAACTTCTAAGAGATTTTTGGAGCTGATGAAAGGGGACCCCTTTCTTCTCCCTTGAGCCCTGGATCTTCCCAAAGTGGGATTCTTGGAGATGGATCTCCTTCTTCCTTCTCTCCGTTGGCTGGATCTTGGGGGGAAAAGGGGGATGAGACTTAAAAATCTCCCATTTTAGAGATCTGATGGAAAATCTGAACTCCCCTTTGTGGGTTTCATGGTGAAAAACTATTTCTTTTTGTGAAAAGAAGAGTGAAACTCTTGATTTAATTTAAGAAAAAGGAAGAAGATTTAGAACCTTGAGGAAGGAGAAGGAGGCACAAAACCCTTATTTTTTGAGAGAGAAAATGTTATGCTTTGATTTTTTCATCATGTTGCCTTTACAGGCTACACACTTTACATATAATCCCTTGGGTTTTACCAAATGGCCCTTGTGTCATCCCATGTCTTATGTGCTTATTTCTTTTTGCACATAAACTGTAGGGTTTACAAAATTTTAGCTTTCTACCCATTTTACATACATTTATTTCTAAAAATTACATTTAGACTAATTTATTGCATCCTTTTTGGTATGGAGCCGGCATCTTCCATGCTTGGTCTTGACTTGGGCTTGGGCCCGCTTAGCTTGGGCTCGGACCCACTTGACTTGGGGTTGACCTTGGTTTTGACTTGGTCGATTGGGGTGAAACTTTTGACCCCAACAACAACTAATTCAATACCACTCACATTCGACAATGCAAAGTTTTCTACAAATCACTATGAACGTTCGCTATCACTAAAGGTATCATGTTCGGGTAAAATACAAGAATGATGCGACATAGCAAGTCACATACGATATGAAACACACTGCACCTTATGATTTCAAAAAATATATATATTAATCTACACGATCGTATTTAGACAAAAATTCTACAAAAGAGGAAAAAAAAATTCAACAGTGATCTAAAAAAATTGGTTCCATATCAAACGGGTTTCAGGTTTGCGAGATGTGGTCGTTACATTTTACGTTTTCATCTCTGGAAATTCAGTTCCTGAACTAAAAGTCCGATTTGCGACACATTTGTCACCTAGTTGAGATCGTAATTAGGCAGAGATATAATAGAGTGAAATTTAGATATTTTAATTAGGTTTCCAACGCACTAAATGGATCAAAAATATGCGTTGTGTGCTGGGAGATACATTCTGTTCAAGGTCAGAACATCTATTCTGTCCCTGCTTGGGACTACAGTACACTTCGACCGTTTAAAAAGTGTTATAAATGTTAAACGACACTGGAATGCAGTGAGACCAGTACCGTAGAAAGCTAATTCAATCCTATACGCTTCTATGTATGGTTCTACACACTCGCGCATATTAACATGGAGAAACATGCGTTTTAAAACGAGCAAAGGTAAAGATTCTGGCCCTGGACTGCAGTCCAGAGCCATGAATCGCCATAGTTTTCATCGTCTCAGATTATAAAATTTAAGGGATCGACTATGGAATGATGTAGGTTTATATGTTGGCTTCGATACGAGCCCTTAAAAATTAGGTTACGAGTTGTATTCAGTTTAATATCGATTTTAGAACGAGGCATGTGCGGTAAATTTCAGATTCAATGTCGCATTTTTGGGGCGTCATTACTTGATTTAAACTTCACTATTTTCAACCCAAACTCTCGCATGATGTTCGTTATTAGTAAACGGATCTATCTATAATAAGTTCCGCCATATTTGATTTGGTTATCATTCACGGTTCACATCAAATACTTATGGTACAATTTGGTAAACGATCGAAACACGAGTTTTCTTTGACTTGTTGAATTTAAATGTTATCCGTATAATATCTATGCATTACAACACGGTAAAAAAAATGACCTAGTCGAGCTCCCATCAATAAGTTGGCACTATGGTTCATTATGCAATTTCGAAAATTGTTACGATCTAAACCAGTTATGTATATATATAGTTATTACAAAATCGCTTCGATTAACGTTTTTAAAAAAATAGCATGATAAACAAGTGAGGGATTTTACTTGCCTTCGGTAACTGATATAGAAACGACACCACGTGCAGGATTCGTCTCGACACACGAGACGATGCGATACTGGACACGGTGCGTGATGCAAGCGCGATGCGTGGTGATCCGGTACTGGACACGGTGACGATGCAAGCGTAACACGGTAATGGGCGTGGTGATGACATGGGCGTGAAATAGTACTGGGCACAATCTTGGCTCGGCGCATGATGTGGGTGTGGAACGGCGTGACACGGTACTGGACGTGGTGCTAGGCACTACTGGGTACGGTGTGCGCACTGAACCGGGGCACAGGGTGGCACAGAGGCGGGTACGAACCGTAACATGTCTGGGCTCGCGGTGGTGCAGTCGTGGCACGGTGGCGGTGCAAAGGTAGGTTCGATATGAGCACGGTGGTTCTGGGAGTGGGCACAGCAGCAGCACGGACATAAGCACGGCACGTTTCCGGCTACGACGGCGGTAACTTGGCTTAGCCACGGGCGCTGGACTTGGGCGTGGCTGGAGCGGCAGGGGTGCTTAGACGATGGGCGTCGGCTGTGGGTTGCAGAGGAGCTCGAGGTGTACACGGAGTGATAGGTGTTGGAGGAAGTCGTCGGAGGTGGTCATGCTTGGAGTGGAGGTCGATGGGTTGTAGCTTGTAGGGGAGCTCGGGTAGGCAAAGGAGGTAGGGCTCGTCATGGTCGGTGGAGGTATCTCCGGTGGTGCGAGGTGGCGTAGGGGTTGAATAGTCGACAGCTCGGGTTGGGGTGGTTGGCGATGTTGATGGGTGAAGGAAGTGGGAGAAGGAGGAGAGGGACTGACGGTGGTGGTGATGGCTGGGCAAGAGTTGTAAGGGGAAGAAAGAGAAACGAGAGAGAACGATAGAGAAAGAGATGAAGAGAGGGTGTAAAGAATTCGGTTGAGAGATGGGGAGGCTGGTGAGGGGATCTCGGAGAGTAGTTAGGGACGAGGTGAAGATCGTGGGGAGCGAGTCGAGCGAAAGCAGCGCAAGAAGAAGGGAAAGAGCCATTGGAAGAAGGAACGAGGAAAAAAAGAGGGGGGGGGGGAGAGAAGAAGGAACGAGGAAAAGAAGAGGGGGGAGAGAGAAGAAGGAGCAAGGTTTGGGTTCGGGTCGAATCGGGTTTGGGTTAAGGTATAGGTGTGGGTTCGTGGGCTTAGGCTAGTTCTTAGGGAAAAAGAAAATATAAAAGGAAAAGAAGAGGAAAGGGCTGGGCCAGGCATGGGGTAGGATTGGGTTTAGTTTAGGGTTTAATTAGAATTAGGAAATAAAAAAAATTTAGGGTTCATGGTTTTTGGTTTGGAAAAAAATGAGAAAAGGATTTTAAATTAATTTGTTAGGAAAAAATAGCTAGAGAAATTAAAAGATAGGTAAAACAAATAATGAGTTAGGAAAAATATTTATAAGGGATATTAGGAAATATATATATATATTCCGGGACCTATGTCTTCGTCCGGTGGTAATACCGTCGGTGTTTGTCTATTCCCAGTATAATAGTGGTAATACCGTCGGTGTTTGTCTATTCCCAGTATAATAGTGCCAATAATGATTGTCTGTTATATGATGAAATTTTGAATCGTATGCGCCTTAGTAACTGGAAACTGTATAGTAATGTGGAGCAAAACTGTAATATGAATTATGCATGCTGCTCGCAGCAGTAATTACGTGGGCACACAGTAAATGTTGTTGTTGGAAAACACCGCATGTACATAAAGAAATCCCTTCATTTCTAAAATTTATGGTATATGATTCCGATTGCTTCCCGTAACTTGAAACTCTGCTGTGTCAAACCTTTTAGATCTGTAGTGTTGTGATCCGCGCTCTCTTTTCCGAAATATATTTTCATAATATGCGGTGAGTGGAGTCTCCATCACCAAAGACTTTTCGCTTCTTTGCACAAAGTAAGTATTCTGTAATAACCGGTACCCTCGGTTTGTATTTTCCATATTATTTTCGACAATAAGTTCATTTAAGTATTCTGTATTAACCGGTACCCTCGGTCTGTAACCTTAAGGAACTTAAATGAACTTATTGTCGAAAATAATATGGAAAATACAAACCGAGGGTACCGGTTATTACAGAATACTTACTTTGTGCAAAGAAGCGAAAAGTCTTTGGTGATGGAGACTCCACTCACCGCATATTATGAAAATATATTTCGGAAAAGAGAGCGCGGATCACAACACTACAGATCTAAAAGGTTTGACACAGCAGAGTTTCAAGTTACGGGAAGCAATCGGAATCATATACCATAAATTTTAGAAATGAAGGGATTTCTTTATGTACATGCGGTGTTTTCCAGCAACAACATTTACTGTGTGCCCACGTAATTACTGCTGCGAGCAGCATGCATAATTCATATTACAGTTTTGCTCCACATTACTATACAGTTTCCAGTTACTAAGGCGCATACGATTCAAAATTTCATCATATAACAGACAATCATTATTGGCACTATTATACTGGGAATAGACAAACACCGACGGTATTACCACCGGACGAAGACCTAAGGTGCGTCAAGATCGAATGGCAATGGATGTTGATTCTTAGTAAAGGCACGGCAGATGTAGCTTATGCAAACAGCCAGGTCATTATAGATATCCAGGCCAGTCATCAGGGGGGACTTTCGAGATCGTGAAGAAGTAACGGAAGGAAAATCAATTATCATTTGTAAGGAAACTTGTACAATTTTAATTTTAGTATGATCTTTTTCCATTATTCGTTGGAGGCTAATTTACTATAAACTGCCGTTAAAATTGTAATATGTAAATTGGGTAGCGAATAATAACACTTGAATTTACTCGTTTTCAACTGAAATAGCTTCTACGGCTTACTGATTTTCTACTACAGTGCTACAAATTTGTGCTACGACACATACATCAATTAAATGTTATACAATAATATTAAAGAAGTAGATACTGCACAGTCTGTGATGTTGGATTGAATACAATTCTGAGAGGGGTAAAAGATCATGTCCCTACATGGGCCCGTTTCCTCACTCGAGCTTCCGCGGCATACTATATTGCCCTATCCAATGAGTGTCGTGGTTTAGATTGGTAATGGTATGGACTTCAAGTATTAAGAAATTACGTTAGTAACCGTTTAGAAACTTCGAGTCATTCTACCCGCATATTTTTTACCCTTTAATAACCACTTAGAAACTCTATTGTAACTGCAATTGTATTTTTCGTATCTTCTCTAATTCTTCCATAAGGATACAGAACTTGAAACTCAAATTTGTTTGTTTTGCTTTCGTTACTGAAGTGTTTCTCATTCATATTTATAGTATGATCCAAGTATTGGATTTCTTCTATATAAACAGTAACGACCCTTATCGGTCGATTTTATCCCCACGTCAGTAAACAGTAACAACCCTTATCTGTCAATTTTATTCAATATTTGTCTGAGGACGGGTCTTGCCCTCTCTGCCATATACTGAAGGGTGGATTCTTGGAACCCGATTTACTCGTATTCCGGATACACATAAAATTACTTTTTTGAAGGATTTTTTTATTTAATAATAATGTTTTTTTAAATTTTTTATTTTTTAAGTAATACAGGTTCTGAGAACCTGCCCTCCTCCAATGGGGTCTAATAATAATGTTTTTTTAAAATTTTAATTTTTTAAGTAATACAGGTTCTGAAAACCTGCCCTCCTCCAATGGGGAGGGATAGGGTGGATGGGATGGGACGAAAGGATTCTTAGGATGGGGTGGAATGGGAGCAGGGCGGGTTGGGTTCTGAGAACCCGTCCTCTAGTTTTTTAGTGGTGATGGCGGGTTCCAGAAACCCGTCCTCTCTTATGTCGGGATGAGGCGTCTTAGGACCACGTCTACATGGCACCAAACCATCTTATTCTCATAATTATATTTTAAATTACCCTATTTTACTAATTTTAATCCCTTATGATCCTATTTTGGCTAAAAAACAACTCTAATATCTATATACACAGTCATACACACATAATTGAGGATGAGGCTGGGCCATGTGGGACATTTCTCCATTGGTACTTGGCCTTTTGGGTTCATTGGGAATGGGGAATAACAATCTAGGATTTGTTAAGATAATGAATGGGCTGGGATTGGAAATAAAGTTTTCCATTGAGATTGGAACCTAGGTTTTGAAATTTTGGGGTTTATCAGTTTCATCCCTCTATTAGCATGCAAGTTCGATGAAGCTCCTTGGTTTGGATTGATGCAACAGTTGGAAGAGCAGCTTGGCCTTTGAATTCCTTTTCAGTTCTATTTTCAGGTATGGCTTCTGGACTCTATTTTCTTTTCTTTCTTTTTTTGCTTTGATGATCGATTTGGTGCAGTTGGGTTGACTTTAAATCATTTTTTCAATGTAGATTTGGTACTTTCTAAAATAGATCAGGACTCTGGTTCTTTTGGTTTGTAATGCATTTGTTCTAGGTTTCATTGAAGGATTTGGAGCAGATGGGTATACTTAAAAAAAATGAGTCGGAAAGAAGTTTCGATACGTTTAGGGAAGATTATGGGTCTGGTACTCAATTTGGTCCAGACTTGGGATTGTAATTCTCCCTTCTTCTTCTTTTTCCCCTTTCCCGTTTCTAGCGATAGGGGTTTTGATTAATTTTTGTGATGTATTATTGCTTAGAAGTTCTATTTTCATTGTTAAGATAGGTTTTCCCAATGCAATTGTGG
The DNA here is from genome assembly GCA_030015575.1 of Agapanthus africanus. Taxonomy (NCBI): domain Eukaryota; kingdom Viridiplantae; phylum Streptophyta; class Magnoliopsida; order Asparagales; family Amaryllidaceae; genus Agapanthus; species Agapanthus africanus. The sequence continues at coordinate 6,023,340 of CM057338.1, read as the reverse complement.
GTTCACTTGTAATTGATTTTCGATGTATTTTGGTTCCTTTCGAGAGACAGATTAAGACTTTGGTATTCAACCTGGTCGGATTTTTAATAATTACTTCTTATATTTTTTTTCCGTTTCATTTCATATGGTTTTGGTTTGTAATATATCGCCTTTAAAATCTACATTCCTTGTAAACACTTGTTTCGTTGAAGGATTTGGATCCGTCGGATCTACTTCAATTGATTTCGGTTGAAGTTTGATACTTTAGACAGTAATTAGGACTCTGGTACTCAACTTGGTTCAGATTTGGTTTCTTATAGTTCTTATATAATTTTCCATTTCTATCGGTGGGGTTTTTGGTTTGTAATGTATTTCTACATTCCTTATAAAATTTGTTTCTTTGAATGATTTGTAATAAGAGAATAATTGGTTTGCTTTAAAATTCAGACGCAGCTTATTACCTTAGACTCTTAGACACAAATTAGGACATTGGTAGTTAGCTTGGTTCAGATTTTGTTTATTTGTAACTCTAATGATTGGTGGTATTGGTTTGTAATGTAGAGCCGTGGTGTGATCATGGGAAGTTCATCCAAGACAATTGTTTGGTTTAGAAGGGACTTGAGGATTGAAGACAATCCGGCCTTGGCTTCGGCTTGCAGAGATGGTTGTGTTCTTCCTGTATTTATATGGTGTCCTGAAGAGGAAGGGCAGTTCTATCCTGGCAGATGCTCTCGATGGTGGATGAAACAGTCACTTTCTCAACTCAATAGCTCCTTGAAAACGCTCGGGGCTCCTCTCGTGTTCGTTAAGTCGGAGAGCACACTTTCAGCCCTATTACAGTGCATCGGCGCAATTGGAGCGACTAGAGTTGTTTATAATCATTTATATGGTACGCTTTCTTCTTCTCTTTATCACTGTCTTAGATTTGGCAATATCTACTTGTTTGTTATATATGGTTCAGTGACTTTTAAAATTTTAATATTGTTGTTGCTTTAGCAAGACTTCATCCCAAAGGTTTGGCTACGTAAATTATTTTTTTCAATTCAGCTCTAGCAAGGACCGTCTCACTTAAACAGACACATATTTCTTGATTCAAATCTTGTTCATTTAGGCCTACCTCTAGCCTGTAAGATTAGCTACAGTTTCATCAGAACTCCTAAATACCGTATATATAGGCCTGCAATGCAAGTTCAAATTATTTCAATGTGTTCTTCATTAGTCTATTGTCTATGGGGGCTACCCCCGACTATGTGCTCATGTCTTCTCCGATATTAGATTATTGTCACTCTTCCACATCAACGTTTTCATTTTACCTACACTCATTTTTTGACCCATTCTTTCAATTGTCTAACATTCTTATGCGTAAAGCATTACTAGTCTTGTAGCTGTCTTATAAAAAAAATTCATTTAAGCTCATCGGTAGCTACAGTGACATACATAATGCTCCTGAAGCATTCTCTGGCTCAACTATCCTCTTTGATGCTATGAACCACATTCTCATCCATTCAGTATTACGATAAATTGTTGATCCTAATTAATGAATATGATCATTAGATGTGTCGTGGCCATCAATGTGCGTTATACATCTTGATCTATATCAAATTAATGTGCCTAAATACAAAAAGAAAGAGGACAAGTTTTTACTTCATCAAATGGACACCAAATCAATGAGTGTCAACAAGAAGCTGTTTACATCTATGATCTAAGATGTTCTTTACCCAACTATAAGTGGCGTCTTAAGGGTTTCATCACGAACATTGGTGTGGACAGTCACTTCATATCATTCCAAACCATAAATCAAAGAGACAATCTACTTCGCGTGGTCTGAAATGTGCCGAGTGCCAACCAGCATAACTGTTGAATTGTAACACGTCTCTTATCATGATTTTTTGGGTGGTGGAGATTAGATCTAGAGATTTATTGACGGCTCTGATACCATGATAAGAAGAATAGAGTAAGGAGAGAGAGTAATTCGGGGAATGAAATGGATGGATTGGGATTACCCCAATCCTCATCTTTATATGGGCATTGCCTTTTAACAATATATTTAGTTACCTGATTACGAAAAGACGGGCCTTCTAGAATAAGCTAAAAACTTGTTCACAAACACATTACAAACATGTGTATTGTAACAGTTTTTAATATATTGTATCAAATATGTATGGTATTGTATATGGTATGATATCTTTTTTCTTGTGCAATAGCTAAACAATCAAGTATACAAAAAAGTTAATTTAGATCAATACATAAGGAGAAATATAATGGTTAATAAAATGTTGGTCAAATATACAACCACACAACTGCAAATACAAAATACATGATTCAACAAATTCTTGTGAACAATTATAATTTATAAGATAATTAACCAAAATGATACTCGTTACAAATACTCTTAGGGCTCTCGAAAAAATCAATCCGGGCATGAATCAATTGGTATTGAGTTTTTTAAATTATCACGTCTAACTAAAACAAGTGGAATGACGTCTAACTAAAACATATAAAATATAGTCCATAAAACAAATTTCAGGTTTTTATGAAAAGCAAATATTGTTTTGAATAGATATTGTAGGAGAAAAACCAAATACACTTATCAAAATCACAAATTGACAACAAATAGGTCTGAAATAGAGATAAGGCCTATAAGTATTTGTTGAGACTCAAAGCAAGATACTTTAGATTCCTCACACGTTGCAAGAAGCTTATTGCGATTCTTTGTTGGTGGAGTTTTCATGGGTACAATATGAGGCCGTGAAGTTGAGAAGTGATGATGCAGAGAAGCAGAGAAGCCGTTACAAGAAGAAGCTCATTGAGAAGAAGCTTGTGAAGATGAAGTGGTGAAGAAGCTATCAACACACTCTCATGGAAGAATAAGATCTTGTGAAAGGAGTCAATATTTTGGGAAAATGACTTATTTTTATCAGACTAAAGCCAGACATGATAAGAGTAGAACCGAATTTTAAGTATCTATTTTTTCGTTTGCACCATACCTATATCATATTGGTTTTGTGTCGTATCAAAAGGCTATTGTATCAAATTGTACCGTAGGATATCAATTGTGCAGAGTACGATTTTGATAACTATGCCAACATCTTTTCATTAGACTAAAAATCGACATTATAAGTGTAGAGCCGAATTATAATTTAGTATATAATTTTTGTTCGCACCATACCTATATCGTTTTGTGTCGTATAAAAAAGCTATTGTATCGCAGGATATTAATTGCACATAGTATGATTTTGATAGCTATGTCAACTGGCGATCATGAGAAAAACTAATGTAGTGAATCATGATGACAAGAGTATGTTTGTAATTTGAATACCGTGTCAGTGTGTCGTCAAATATGAATGGCTCTAAGTTAGTTAAGTCTCTCTCTCTCTCTCTCTCTCTCTCTCTCTCTCAGCGCGCACGCACACACGAAAAGAAACATATGCATCAGGAAACTGATCATTCGTTACTTTGTTTTTAGTCAACTATTATGTTGTAATCTCATTTACCAATCTGCACCATTTTGCTATTGCGAAACAGACCGCTCTTTTTCCCCTTTTGCAAATAGTATAATCAATCCAATTCCCTTATAAATTGGGATAATTATTGGTTGTGTACTTGGTGTATGCTCTTCCTAAAAGTCTACACCATTGACCTCTTAACGGAGATACTTCACATTGTTTTAGAGGTGGGAGGGGTTATACTTATGTAGATTATTTAACAGACAACGGATTATATTGATTAATCTTCTCATCATTCTTTTGGTTACATTTTTGACATTCATTGGGCTCTTGAATTTTTGAGACATAATCAAGATATACCACCTAAAAGGCAGGGCTCGGCAAATTTGACAAACGGAATAGTTTTAACGGACAGCAGGATTTTTTTATATTCCGCATACATAGATATTCATGTTAATAGACTTGTTTGTGGATGTATGAATTGTTATTTGTGTAACTGATGTGTGATAAACTGGATCTTAATGGAGAAAAAACGTTCATTTAGCTAACCCTAAAATTTGGGGGAAAGGCTTTTCTGTTGCATTCCAATTGATCCCTTTGGACACCTAAGTTTTAAAATGGTGACTTGATTCCACTTATTATTGTTATTGGTATTGTATTGTTACTGTTATTGAGAAGTACATTCAAATTATTGATAGGTAAATATTTATGTCCTCCCTCATATAAGACTTAATTTCTAGTGTTTCTGTGAAAGTTAAATACCAGTTTCACTTAGGTATTTATTTTATGTAAATCCCTTATGTACAGATCCTGTTTCACTTGTCCGAGATCATAAAATCAAAACCCACCTTGCAAATCTTGGGATTATTGTTCAAAGTTTTAATGGAGACCTCTTGTATGAACCATGGGAAGTTTATGGTGAAGGTGGGATTGCATTTACAACCTTCAACTCATATTGGGAGAAGTGCAAAGACTTGCCAATTGAACCAACCGTACTTCTTCCCCCTTGGAAGCTAGTGCCATCCACAGGTAAGACCGGCTCCAGAAATTTTTCATTCTTGCTTTGGAGGTTGGGATATATAAATGTGATAATCTTACTTCAAGGAGTAATTAATCTATGTCAATCCTTGTCCAAATTATTAACTAATCCTCTAAGAAACAGCTAATATAGCCAACAGTTATATAGAAATAGTGAGTACTGTGTTCAAGTCTCAGCTCTATTCATTTATCTTTTTGAATATCGTTCTTATTCTTATAGAATAGAGAGTTGATGAATTTCTTTTGCAATTGTCTCAGAGTTCTAATCTTCTCGTAGACATATTAATAAAATATTCTTGGAACTATTTGAATTTTTTCCACCACACCTGACATAGAATTCTGGCTCCACCACTTCTTAGGTATAGAACGGGTTGCAAGCTGTTCGCTTGAGGAGCTTTGTCTAGAAAATGACACGGAGCGATTAAGTAACGCGTTGCTAAACAGGGGATGGTCTCCAGGCTGGAGCAATGCAGACAAAGTTCTAACTGAATTCATCAACGGCCATCTTCTACACTATTCTAAAAACCGAGGAAAGGTCGAGGGCACAACAACATCATTGTTGTCGCCGTATCTTCATTTCGGCGAAGTTAGTGTAAGGAAAATCTATCAAAGCGTACGAATGAAACAAATACAATGGGCAAGAGAAGGAAACTCTGAAGCAGAAGAGAGTGTCGAATTCTTTCTCCGATCCATTGGCCTTCGTGAATATTCACGCTACCTATGTTTCAATTTTCCGTTCACACATCAAAAATCACTGCTTGGGAATCTGAGCCACTACCCATGGCATGCTGATGAGGGCCATTTCAAAATTTGGAGGCAGGGTAGAACTGGGTACCCATTAGTGGATGCAGGTATGAGAGAACTTTGGGCTACGGGTTGGATGCACAACCGTGTTAGAGTTATAACTGCAAGTTTTTTTGTCAAGTTTTTGCTGCTTCCATGGACGTGGGGGATGAAATACTTTTGGGATACTTTATTGGATGCGGATTTGGAAAGTGACATCCTTGGTTGGCAATATATATCAGGTAGCTTACCTGATGGTCATGAGCTCAATCGTCTTGATAGCCCAGAGGTATATAATCTAATTATTTCTGTGCAGATACTTCTCTGTGTGGCCTATTATTTTTATCATGTGCTACATCTTTATCTTTGATATCATTTATTTAATCATGATTCTTTTTTCTTTTGAATGAAATTTATCTATTATTCAATAAGAGAAAGCCATAGAGATAGTTAGCTCTGATTGAGTTGATTCAGACTTAAAGCAATGTGTTTGACCCTTTAACTAAGTTAAATTTGCAATTGGTTCATAATTACTTATCCACTAATCCAGCATTTTCAATGTTAAGCCAAGTAACAGTCTAAGTGGCATGCTACATTACTCTGGCAATGAAAGCATTTACCATAAACAATCAATCAAGTATTCTGTGATTATTTTCTGGGCCATCTAACAAACTAAAGACATTGTAAATTGAAAAACACAGTAATATTATCTATATATTTAGTACGTGATCAATACTTAAAAAATGCTGTGTTAGACCATATTTGTCCTTCCTCCTTGTTCTAACGAATATAAATCTTCTACTATTTTCTTCTGACAAATCAAGGTTCAAGGCTCAAGATTTGATCCTGACGGCAACTATGTGAGAGCTTGGCTTCCAGAACTTGCAAGAATGCCCACAGAATGGATACATCATCCATGGAATGCTCCCAGATCCATGCTTGTAGCCTCTGGTGTCGAATTAGGAGTAAATTATCCAAAACCTCTTATCGATATAGACACGGCAAGGGAACGCCTCGATGATGCCGTGTCCATGATGTGGGAGCTAGATAGGGCCGCACGGGCTTCAAAGCTTAATGGTTCGGACGAAGAAGTCGCAGACAATTTGCTCGATATCAAAGTGTTGGATATCCCGAAAGTAGTTGTAAAGAAAGAAGTGTCCATGGATACCTCCTCTCTCGATCAAAGAGTGCCTTCTTTTCAAATTCCTAAGCCAAAAAATTCAGGCGGCAAAATTAATGAGACGAGTGCAGAAGAGTTTGGAATAAAACGCAGGAAAAATATTAGTGAGGACCCGAAGATTGATGAAGAGGACGTGCTCTCTACTGCAGAGTCTTCGTCTGCTAAGAAAAGGAGTTACAGCGAGAATCAGTGTGCAGTGCCAAGTTCCATATTTTCGTCGTTGTGTGAGAAAACTCGGTATGAATTTGACTTGTTCAAACCACATGATTCGATGATATCTGCATCAGAGCATCTAGGGCATGAAGCAGATGGAAATGGAGGAAAAAAGGTATTTATGCGTATAATTTATGTGTGTTTGGGTGCATAAAAATTTGGAAGAAAGAGAAATAATTTTAGGATAAAAACAAATTAATAGCTTCTTGGGGTTTCCTGTATTGTTATCATTGCCAAGCCAATAAAATGCATTTACGGTTATTTGCAGAATTGATTTCAGTGATTTTGTTATTCGAAATCCAATATAAGCGATAACAATATATAACTGATTATCCTCAGTTTAAAAAATGAACTACTGAATCGGGCTGCGTGTTTCTGTTTGGCTAATGATGTAATTGACTTGTAGGCAGAGGAAGTCGAAGCTGAGAGCAGTATCGAAGGTTTGAGACCATCCAAGAGATCTACCTGAATCAAGCATTACACAAACGAGGATTGCTTGATCGATGAATAATTGCTTTATTAAGTAAACATTTACATGTGTCGTGCTACAGCTGATCCTTTTATAATTAGCTACTTTGTTTATGTTTGTGTTGTAACATTTACCTAATATTTCGGCGGTATCAGCTAGCCTTGCTTTTCTCTTTGGTTGAATGATACTGAGGGTCTTTGATTTCACATAGATAATCTTGTAATCCAAAACAAAACTATTGGTGCAAGTTATGGATCGTGTGTAATGCTGTTTATAAATCACTTTTTTGTTCCTCTTTTAACTCCTGAATTCTCCTCTACGAAATGAGTTTATATGAATTTCTCTAACATCTGTTATGTTTTTTAGTTCATTTTCAAACATCAATGAGATCTGTGTTTCCGATGGTCATTTCAATTAACAACGGTAGTCTTTTATTCTAATATATTTGACCAAGTTTACACAGCGAAGAAATGTTTTTTATTTACCTTTTTCTAGGGAAAATTTGATGGATTGGGCTGAATACAAGGGCCAAGTTTGGCCCCATTATGTAACATTCAGCTAAGTTTTAAAAAGCAATACGGGAGCCCAATTTTTCTTTCTTTTTATTTTTGGGCACAGGCCCATAAGCGCGAGTTGTATGCACCGCACACACCACGAGAGAGGACCCACGAATTTGCTTCCAAAGCATAATTTGGGGCCGCTTCTCCTCCTGAGATTCTAAGGGCTCGAATCCGTACTCTCTCCAAAAGGGAAAGCGCTCATACCAACCGAGACAGAGAGAAACCAATTGACTTATTCGGCCATGGCCTCATTCCCTGCCTTGACAGCGAGGCCGTGCATGCGGCGGAGTTGGCGGCACCACCATCCACCATGCCGTCACTCGCTTCGTGGCCTGAAGCCATTCATTGTTCGTTTGAGCATCAATTCCATGACAGCTCGACGATGATGTTGCGGCGAGATTTAGCAGAGGTATGAAAATTGAAGATGGTGTCAAAATTCAAAAAGGAAGACAAACGCTTTTCTCAATAAATGATCCGGTCTCTGCTTCTTGTTCTTATGACTAAATCGATTCATTTGGAAAAAAAAGAAGAAATAATCTTTGATAAAATCAAGTATCAGAGAGTTTCACGTCAGCGTAATAAGACAAAAAAAGATAATAAAAGGACAACAGTCTATTTCTTTTAGCTCAGTTGGGAGCTGATATTAATTTCCCCTTCAATATGAGAGATTGCAAGCGTGATTACGTGTGTGGAATGACTTTAAAAAAAATTCTCAAGAAGTAAAATTCAAGCCCAAAAGCCAATTTTTAATTCTTGAATTTTATACGGCAAAAATAAACAACACTTAAATAGTGATCACTAAATTAAATCAATCTTAATCAATTAAAAACTCACCAGTAAAAACCAGTTGCAAATAATATCTGCAGCATATTCTTTTTCCACCTTAATTAACAACCCAAGAATGATCATCATCCAATATTTAATAAACCCACATACATTTCACGCGCAAAATATAGACAGTATATAGATAAATGATGAATCCGTCAACTTCAGAATGAAGCTATCAACTAAAAAAGGAAGGGCAAATCGGTAATTTCAGGAGCGCAAGGTTCATCGGCCTTTTCTCACTCCTTTGCGCCTTTTTCTTTTGACCTTTTTAGGCCTCCAAACGTGTGAAAAAACACAACGAAATTCTAGGGTTTGCAATTTGTAATCATCCCCTAATTTTGTCATTTTTACTCGCATTTCCTGATTCTGTTCTTGACGAAATTTGTAATATACCCTTTTATTATACTAATACTAATTTTAGTTGAGAAAATTTGTTGTGTTTCGGCTAAGGATTGTTCTCGGTTTTTAATTTTTTCAAATTTTCGTTACTCCTTTTTCTCTCTCTTCCTTTTCAGCTAATGGATGCCATTATGCAGAGCTTGTGTTTATTATTTTCTCAGTAATTTTAATATTCCACAGAATCTGTTTTCAGTACTTGTTTTGTTCGCTTCAGACGCTATCGTTGAAGGTAATGGAATTTTCACATATTCTCTTACTATCGAATCTTGTACCAGTAAACATTTTGAGATATTTGAGTTAGATGTTTATCTTTCCCCTTTGATGTTTGTATATAATCACCATCTTAAGTAACAACGACCGCTTTTTTTGGTTGAAATCCACCCCTTCGGGGATCGAACTTGCGACCTCTTAGAGGAATTGGTACCAACTGAGCTAAGCCCAGTTGGTAAGAGCCTGTTGCTCTGCTGAATATTCGACAAAATTTGTTGCTAAATTGTATGACCATAGTTTGCAAGTCAGGGATTTGCCATAGTCGTAAACGACCAGTTGGGTTATAGAAAAACGCGATTTGAGAGTTGAGACACAGATAAAGCCAACAGCAAAACATTGTACACTTCTATGATGTTTTGGGTTACTATATTTTTCGCTCCTCTATTTGTGGTTGTTGCTAATGAATTTGCCAATATATGTTGAGTATTGATGTTATTTTCGTCATGAATGTGCTTTTGCAGTGATTTAGTAGAGACTCTATGACTATCTTTCGTGGATTTGGCCCTAGCCGCTTGATGAGTACAAGTTCAAGTGAAGAGATTAAGGAAAGGAAAGATTTGTGTGATTATGCTTCAGGCAGTTCTAGTACACAAAATCGTGAGGAAGTTAGCGGAAAATTTGTAAGAGCGGAAAAGAAAAGGCCACGAAGTTCTTTGATAAGCTCCAAACGACACGAGGAAGATGAATCCGTAGCACCTAAGAGAAGCTGCTTGTCCGGTCATTGTTATAGAACCTTGTTAACTCGAAATGCGCAAGAAAGCGAGAATTTCAGCATGAGATGTTTGTCTCTCTCAACACGTACATTACTGACAAGATATCCGACATTTGCAAGAATAATCCGTGTTATTTTTTATCCTTGTGTGTGTGTGTGTGTGTGTGTGTGTAATCGACACCCATACTTTCTTTCATAGTCAAACATGTGCATACTTATAGATTGTCTGCCTGAACTGGAACCACAGATGCTGAACCTGAAGGAAGTGAAACAAATTGCTTGCAACAGGCCGAGGAAAATCATGATGTTTGTGTCATATGCAAGCATCCCGGACCTCAATTGTGAGCAGCACACATATCTTAACTTTTGTTTTATTTTACTGTATAACTAATCCTTCATGTAAGGTATTTGCTCATGCATGTTACTTTGTGGAAATAATGAGAGAATGACGAATTAATTACTGAACAATAACTTCCATCATATTTCCCATGCATCATTAAATTTGTGATGCCCTTTTCTTCCGGCTTATACAAAGTTATCCATTCTCATTTTAGTGTGTGTGTGTGTGTGTGTGTGTGTGTTAACCTTAACCATGGTCCTTATTCAGGTTCGCGTTTTTAAAAATGCGAACCCTCCCTATAGGATCTCTCTCTCTCTCTCTCTCTCTCTCTCCCTCTCTCCCCCACACCCACCCACACACCCACCCACACACCCACAGTTTAACAGACTTCGACTTCAATGTTTTTGAATTTCAGTATAACTTGGCCCTTTCTGAAAACGATGGTTGGATATTAAGTGCCGTGTTTTCAAAGTTCTGTTAGGTACCTGTGGCGTTGTCTTAGAATGATTTCTTTTCTGCATGATAATGCAGATATTTAGAAAATGTATAGCTGACTATACAAATGTTTTATCATTTTATATTCTTAGGCACTGTGGAGGTAAAGGATGTAAGAATGGTTACCATCTATCTTGCCTGGATCCACCTCTACCTCTGAGTGACCTTCCCGTTGGCTTGTGGCTCTGTTTTTGCTGCTTGAGAAAGAAGATGGAATTTGGGGTTTACTCTGTATCTGAAGGAATCGAGTCTGTCTGGGATTTAAAAGAGGGTAAGATGCACATGTGTGATTTAAGTTAGTGCTTAGGCCGGCTAGCCTTTGTTTGTTAGTTAATTTTCAGGACTTCGCTATTGTTTTGTGTGGTGTTTGGTCTCAGAAATGCAGGAGAAGCATTATTTTGTCAAATACAAAGGTCTTGCACATGCGTATAATTGTTGGATTTCAGAAAGCCTGTTGCTTACTAAAGATCCTATGCTTTTAGCCAGCTTCAAGAAACATCATAAAGAACAGGTTATCTATCATTTTTAATTTTATTATGGTCATTTCAACTCGTAACTCCCCACACAGCCCCCCCCCTCCCTGCCACCCTCACCCCACAAAAAAAAGAGAAAGAAAAAACCCAAAAAAGTTTGCAAACAATAAGGTTCATATTCTTTACTTGTGGATTTAATAATTCTAATTTCATTAAATAGGTTAAAATGTGGAAATGTGAGTGGATGGAGCCTCACCGTCTCTTGCAGAAGAGATTTTTAGTTCCTTGGGAACATGGCACTGAATGTTCTTGCGGGCACAGTAACAATTTTGAATATTGTTATACTGAATGGTTAGTTAAATGGAAAGGCCTTGGTTACGAGCATGCTACATGGGAATTTGAAAATTCTCCAGTTTTATGCTCGGATGAAGGAAAGACTTTGATCAGTGATTACGAGAGACGTAGAGAGGAGACAAAGAAAGTGTCCGATCCTTCTAGAGCTAAAAAGGTAATTTACCTGCCTATTCGCAGCTTGCCTAGTTGTGTACTTGTACCTTAAATAACGGCGGTCTTTACCAATTTGATACTTTATTTTTCTTCTGGTGTCTTTTAGTTAATTGGCCAATTTTTACAGAACTATAATGTCTGACTGTGAAATCTCATCAGCCTATTGAGTTGGAATTGCCTGCTACTTATCTGGATTTTCATACTTCTAGAACACTATCATCTTGCCCATTGACTTCATCGTTTCTTAGTTTACAAATAGGTGATAAAATGAGTGAGCTCGTTTGCACAGAAGAAATAAATTTGAAGGAAATAAATTCCATCCCTTTCCATTTGGTAAAGTTGTTATGTGAAATTGAGATTCATAGTCATGATTATACATCCGTGCATTCTCTCCAAAATTTTTGCTAAAAGAAATGGCAATCCTAATATCGAAGTATCTTAATTCACTGGTTTGTTTCCATAAATTGTTTTGGGAAAATCCAATCTGAAGTTTTTTATGAATTCAATGGGCACAAGTTACTGATATCATGCGGATGTCGATTTACATTGATGTGAGTTTATCTTGTTATTTTTATTTTTCTCTTTTTCCTTCCTGTTTTATTATATGTATGATTTTATTCAATAATTTTGTTGCTGTTATGATGCTGAAATGTAAGTAGTAGATACTAATTTGTAGTTGTATCTATCCATGACATCTTAATCCTGTTGTTGCATTGCTAAGTTTACATATAAAGATTCCCCTTGCCACAAGTACCATTTGTTTATTCATTTAGCTACCAAAACTTTCTGCTATGCTGATTGTGTAGCCCTCCTTTTCAGATGCTGACCAATGCCAAGCCTATTTTGGCTTCTGTCTCAGATTTATTAATCATAGGCATGTTAGCTTGATTTAATGCATTTCTTAACTTGTAAATATCTCGATCTCATTGTGTTAGAATATTTATTATTATTATTTCCTTCACCCTCTATCTTTTCTGATACCCAGTGGTTTTCAGATTAAATGTCTAAAAGAAGATCCACAACTCAAGCTCCTAAGTTTACCAGATGGGTGCCCATCTAAACTTGATAATGATCATCTAGATTCTATTAGCAATATACTCAGGTGTTGGGGCAAAAATCAGAATGCTGTTCTCATTGATGATCAGGTGAATTTCCTACTTGATTTGTGACCACTTTAGTTCCTTTGATACACAGAAAATACTTCTACATGCTGCTATGCAAGTGGTACTTCCTAAAATTTGATATATTTTGATTCACTTTATTAAATGATCTTAATCTTGGCAGGAGCGAATTGTTATATCCATCTTATTCCTTTTGCACTTAGCGCCCTATGCATGTCGGCCATTCCTCATTATTTCAACGGTCTCCTCTCTTTCAACATGGGAAGATGAATTTACTCGTATGGCACCATCCGTCAGTGTTGTTGTTTATAATGGCAACAAAATTGTACGCATGATGATCCAGGCTCTTGAATTTTATGATGGTGGTGGTCGCATAATGTTTAAAGTGCTTTTGGTGTGCCCAAATATTATTACTGAGGTATCCTTTGTTCTAGTTGACTTTACGGGTTAAAATGATCCTAATCATCCTTGGGGGGCTTCGTATGCGATTCTTTGCAATTCTTCATTTTGGTGATATTATTTCAATAGCAGTTGTAATATGAATATTTTTGGCTACACCCTAATTTCTACTGAAGTCTAGATTTGTTGTTCCATAGGACCTCGAGTCTTTTGATTGCATTGACTGGGAAGCAATTATAATTGACGACTGTCAAAAGTCTGGAGTATCCAAACATTTTGAAACATTCATTAATCTCTCCACTGAATTTAGACTACTCCTTTTGATAAGTCCACCAATGGTACTTTTATGTTACATATATGACCCTTCATTATTATTTCTTTCTTTAACCATTTCTTATTGATTCATTGAAATTGTCCAGGATAACCCTGTTGATTACATCAATCTGCTTTCGTTCATTGATTCAAGAGGACAGGAAAATCCTGTTAACAGCTTGAAGCTCGATTCCTTTAATAGTAGCGAAAAACTTTCAATATTGAAAGAAAGATTAAAGCAATATATTGTCTATGAGTGCAAGAGGAATTCGTCTGTATTTTTAGAATACTGGGTTCCTGTTCAACTCTCTGAGTTGCAGCTTATTGAATATTGCAGTATTTTAGTATCAAATACTTGCTCTCTTCGTTCACGTGCTGATTATGTTGAATCTCTTCTTGATATTCTTATTTCTGTTCGGAAGGTTGGTTTCTTATTCTCTGACTAAAGAGTATTTGGAAGCTTGTTAGTTTATTGAATCGTTTATTTCAGCATCTTGCTAGATTATGCTGAATTCTTATTTATATTCTTTAATAAATGTTTTATACTTATTATTTTCTAATTGTTTCAGTGCTGTGATCACCCATACTTGGCTAATGACTCGTTGCAACGTTCGATGACCCAGACCAAACCAGGTACTGAAATTTTGGATATTGGCGTAAATGCAAGTGGGAAACTTCAGCTTCTAGATAAAATTCTCCAAGAAATGAAGAATCGTGGTCGAAGAGTGCTAATTCTTTTTCAGGTATGTAGTTTTGACTTTTGAGATCTAATTCAAGTCCTCTCCTTGGAGAATTTGAAGTTTATCCGCTTCTATTGAATGGTCATTGCTGCAAAAACTACACTCTGACTGCTACATTTATTCAAATCCCCAACTCTCTGTTATAAGTTTTGACCACGAGAAACTTTTTCCAAACTCGTCCACCCTTTCCACTCAAGTCTTTGCTACGCATCTTGCTTTTTGGCTGCCTATTATCTTGTTTTTGCATTGATAGAGGAGGCTTGCCTAGGCAGCCAACTGCCTGTTTAAATTTAGTCGGATCTTTATGTAATGAATGAATAATCATTAAAGCTATTTTTAGTATGGTTGAAGGAAATGTCGTGGAAAAAGAAAGGATATCTACATACTATTTCATTGATTCAGAAAAATAATAGCAGGGTTTTAAGGAGAATATATGGTGATTTTCCATATGATTTTTTAGAAATGTTATATCAGCATATTTATATTTTTAATTTCTCAAGCATTATTCGTAAGAAGTCTAACTTCATCATTGATTAAGTCAGCCATTTTTTGTAATACTTTTGCACTCTTCTATTTGTTCTATAATTGCTAGTCCAATGCTGGGTCTGGAAGGAATCATATGGGGGATATATTGTACGATTTTCTACACCAGAGGTTCGGTGATGCATCCTTTGTGTATGTCGATAGTCGGCTGGGTAAATCACAGACACAACCTATCTTGCAAGGTTTCAATGACACCTTAAAAGAAGAGAAGTTTGTTATTGTTATTGAAAGTCGTGCTTGTCGACCAAGAATCAAACTTTCATTGGTGGATGCTGTTATTATATATGATAGCGATTGGAATCCATTGAATGACTTAAAAGCCCTTCAAAAGATTACTATTGATTCACCAGTTCAACCTGTGAAAGTCTTTCGGCTATATTCTCCTTATACGGTGGAGGAGAGAATACTTCACTTAACAAAGGAAGATGGGGGCCTGGAGGTCGACATAGAGAACACAAGTACCAAACTTAGGCATTCACTGCTTAGCTGGGGTGCATCCTTTCTATTTGGAGAACTTAATAAGTTACACCAATCTGATAGCTCTACTGCCCGTCCTAAACCTTTTGTTGATAATTCACTTCTGAATGATATATTGAATCTATTGACACAATCTCGTGAGGACATCAATGCCATGGGTGCTAGAAGTTTTTCAAACATAGCTGAAGCTTCTCTTAAAGGTGCTTCTTATTCGAGCAACATTTCTTTGTTTGGTGAGAAGGAAGATCTATCCTCATTTGATGAGGATCCAACCCTTTTCTGGTCGAAGTTATTTGAAACATGTTCTCCCAAGCTTAGACACACATCTGGACCATCTCCAAGGATCCGACGCAGCATTCAGTATCCAGATGAATCTCCAAAAAGGCCTGAAAGAGAGAGCTATGATTTAAAGAAGGTCAAGAAATTAGGTAGGGGCATTAGTGATTCAATTTCCCAGCAATGCAGAGGGTGGGAGATCAAAGGTTTAGAAGAAACTGCAGTGCCTGAACATACAAGTCCATGCCATGCTGCAGGTATTGTTTGTGTGTGCGTGTACACATTCTGGATTCAACACATCTTATGTACTTTTCTTGTCATTTTTTTATTTTTGGTTATGTTGCTTTGTTTTATGACGAAGCGACTCAAGGAGCACCAAAGTGCCTGCCAAGCTCAACTGCAACTTCAACTGATCATGAGGAACTTGAAGAAGGTGAGATAAGAGAATGCCCTAAATCTAATATTCAATCTTGCCTAGAGCCAGCCTTCAAGGAATCACGGTCTAGACAAGATGACTCCTTAAAGGAAAAAACGATTGATTTGATTGAGAGAGTTTACTCAGCAAGGTTAGGTGAACTCCTCATAAAGCAAAGCCAGGAAGCAACGGAGTTCAAAAACCTACTGAATCAAGAAAAGGACAAGTTAATGAAATCTCATGGTAAACATGATATGGAAGAGCTTTCTAAGAAAATGGATCGACACATGAAGGGCCAGCGTACTAAACTTTCAGTCATGCAGATAACGGCAAGAAACAAGGAGAAGCAAATTAAGGATCAGTGGTTAGAAGAAGCTAAAAAGGGTATGCTGCCGAAAACATTTGATACACTTCCCTTATCAGCTACAGGATTTAAGCTAGAAAAATTCAAATTCATAGGACAGGCGGAACCTCAAGATGAAGCAAGAGATGCATTAAATCGGTCTGGATCTTCTTCAGATGCTACGGCAAGATCTAATACTGTTTTGGAAATGGTTCCTAATGACGGGATGAAGCCATTGCCCTCAAAGAAAGAAAAGTCAGTATGCAATTCAAAGAACATGATTCCAGGGGAACCTGCTGAACAAAAAAGGATATCTTTTCAGCGCGATACTAGTTCGGAAGCAGCAGTGGGTTCAAATGAAGCAAATTCTGAAAATCAACCTTTTGTTCCTAGGGAAGAGAGAGATGCCACCCTCACAGAAAAAGAGAGTCCAGCTTGTCAGCCGAGAAGTGTCCCTGCAGTTGAATTTGCTGAACCAAGTAGAACATCTGATATTGCAGAAACTTGTGTGTGTTTGGAAACCAAGGCTTTTGATTCTCAGAGCAAGATCATGGATGTAATAGGCGATGACCTTGACGGAGTGGATGAAGTATCTGGAAAATCAATAGAGCATCATAGAGGTGCTGAATCTAGTGGTGCATGCTTGACATCTAATTTCCAATGTCAGCCTTACATTGCGGCGTTACCTCATGCATCCTGTAATCAGGTATTCCACTTGGTTTCTTTCCTAATATTTTTTATGGATATTCTTAATTGCAAATTTTCAAATGCTCATAATGGTGTTAGCAACTATCTGCATCGAAAAACCTTGTAGGTTTTTTTAATCATAAATATGAGAATGAAATTCTCTTTGAAAGCATTGTACATTCTATTATTTAGACAGATTTATTTGAAACACATTATCTCCATTATATTTTAAACTTGAAGTTTTCTTTTTGGGTTTGGGGGTTTGGGAGGGGGGGGGGTACCCACATACATACGCACATACATATACAGCAAATTGTGTCACGGAGCTAGGACATTCACAAATTCTTAATATTTGTTCTTAATCAGGTGGCCCCTGTTTCCAAACTAGAAATCCCTGCCGTCGCTGAACCTGGATGCGACAACAGTTCTGAACAGATACAGGCGGAGCATAGCAATCACGTCCCTGAGGCCTCAGACCATGTTATGTCTGGTCATCAAAGGGAACATGCACATATTGGAAGTGTACAAAAACCTCGAAATCAAGTACACGGTTCTGCAAAGTTCAATGGAATGTCAACAGCAGCAACTTCTGTGGCAACATCCGTAGAGATACGACGATCTGACAATTTGTTATCTGATTGTCTTGCTCTTCAACCACCTTCCGGTTTCAGTAGGCTGCCCGAAAATACACAGCAACATCTCAGAAACATTAATGTTCAACCCATGCCTCAACAAGGGCCCCATTTGGAACCTTTTCTCAACGAAATGTGTAAGTTGCGTGATGAGGAGCATTCAATTGCCCAGAATTGTGAAGAACAGGTTATCAATCTTCTCCCAATTTTTTTTTTGTTAAACATATTTTTGTATTGGTCATGGATGTTTATTTGATTTTGTTTTAACAGAAGCGCCATCTAGAGTTAGAGTTTGAGAAAGAGTTGGAGGAGGTTAGAAAGAAGTATGCTTCCAAAATTCAGAAGGTCGAGACACAGAGTGATGAAAAGATGAAGGACATTAAGAGAAAGCAAAAACTAGTTCATATGAATAGAAAATTGGCTGAAGAATTTAGACGGAATTTCATTGCAATTAACCGAGGGACGACTGCAGGATCTAAAAGCACGATGCATACTTTTGAAATCTTTATACAGTAAAACCTCTATACAGTAATATCCTTGGGACCGGGGAAAAATATTACTATAGGGGGGTTATTCTTAAGTAGAGTTTTATATATAAAAATTAGATTTTTTTTTGAAAAAATAGTAGTCAAAATTCTTAGACCTTCAAAATTCATATAGACCTTCAAACTTATTAACAAGTCAAAATTCTTAGACCTTCAAAATTCATATAGACCTTCAAACTTATTAACAAGTCAAAGTACTTTATGTCATCTTAAGTTCAATTGTGTAGTTAAGTAATTTATGTCATCTTAAGTTCAATTGTAATAGCCAAGTAATTTTATGTATTTTTTATATATATAAAAAATTATTTAAAATTTAATGCCAATTTATTACTATATAGAGGTAAATTAGTACAGGCGGGACTTGGAAAAAGTATGGAATATCACACTGTGGAGGTTATTCTTATTTATAACTGGTCCCGAGTCGGGACCGGGACTTTTTATCACTATAGGGAGGTTATTCCTATATAGAGTATTCCTATACGGAGGTTTTACTGTATAAACAGCATTCAAATTTCCTAATGATTTTATAACATCTTTTTTCTTATTGTTTCTTTATGCCCTTGTATTAATATTTTCTTCTTTTCCCCCGGGCGACCCTTCAGGATCTATGCAGCAGGCTCATCTTTTACACGTTCCGAGACCAATCTTGGCTCCACCGCCCTTTACACCAGCTCCTACTCCAAAGTCACCTTCACGTTCTTCATCAGTGATGCGTCCTACACTGTCCTCAACGGTAAATTCAATGCCCATGTTTGGACCAAGCCACAACATTTCTCCAGAATCCTCAAACAATTTGATTAGGGCTCATGGGAGTCCAGTGCTTGAGGCTAATGCAAACCTCCATGCTATAAGTTATGAGCCTCGTGCACCGGCCCCACACCTGCGCCCTTTTAGATCACAGCCAACCACTTCACTCCAAAACAGGCAATTTATATGATTCCTCGAGACCTCGTGTTAATATACAACTATTTATTAGAATTGATAGGTTGATACTAGTTAAGGTATACCTGACCGCAGACCCGATGTTCTGATTGTGATTGTAATGGGGTTGAATTTTGAAGTTTTGGTGTAATCAGATTGTATTAGGTTCAACCGGAATTTTAACTTTTACCTATTTGATATGTAACTGATCATAGTTTGTTGGAGGGATGATCAAATTTTGTGCATGACATGTGGTTATGTCGTCTATGTTTCCTTTGGTTGTATTTTTCCTGGTAAAAAATGTCATTATTCATGCTTGTAAGACATGTTTACTTTCAAGAGATGAAAATATGGTCTGGAATCTGACCTCTACATTGAGAAAGAAAGCCAAGTGTTGATCTTTGCAAATGCATGGAGAAGGGGCATCTCTAGGGGTTTGGCCAAGTTCATATCTTATTTCATTATGTCTTAAGCTAGAGGTTTTCATGTTTTCTGATGTCCAAATTTGTAAATACTACAGTAAAAATCCTATACCAAAATTTCTTATGATTATATGAAAACAATCCATTGTGATGTGTCCACAGTATTTTGCAAGAGCTTTCCTAAAATTTTGTTAAATTTCTTTGTTACATGCTACTGCATCTTCTGTATTCTTCAAGCAAACATGTACATGTAAGTCTACTTGTTTGGAGTGCTTCTGTATAGATGGTGGATTGAACTTTTTTGCTTCTTCATTTTTTATAAGATATGGAGGGGTGGGGATGGGAAATTTCACCACAACCATGATGAATTATTGCCTATATGTCCAAAACTTGAGGCTGATTTTGTTCATGGAAACCTCTTGATTTTTCCTCTCGTTACACGCGCCTTCTAGGGACTCCTGATCATTAATTTCTTTATGAAATGATCAAAATATCCTGTGATATAGTGAGTTGGTAAAAGAGGGATGAAAGGGCATTTTCGGAAGAAAAAAATAAAATTTTAACGGCAGAAAGGTCGAAGGAAAGGTCTCGTGACCGTAGTACATGGTGGTTTTTGTGAAATATCTCTATAGATTATTAGATGAATTTTAAATCACAACTGTCATTAATAATTTCGGATGAAGCTAAGCGGGATATTTGGGGGTCGAATCTGCTTGCATCATTGTTTGCATGTTCACATATGCATCTTTATAATAATTTATATATGAGTTTGCAGATTTTTCTTTATTTTTCTTTATCCTTCCTTTATATTTTTTATAAATAAAATGCTTAATTACCAAAAACTGTGGCTTCCGCCATTTTCAACAAACCATCCTAAAATTTTAAATGCAAGGATAACTATTATTTTTACGGTCACATGTCATTCCAAATGCCGCCACATCAGCAAATTGTCATTTCATAAAATAAAAAAATATCATAAACTACCCTCAAACTTCACCAAAAGCCTTGGACCTTACCTTAGCCGTTTCTCCCCGCAACCTCACCATCAGCCTCCTCCACTCCAAGCTGTCGGCCTCCACCCCGCAGCCTCCTCCATCTCCACCCCACCCCTCCCCTCCTCCTTCCCCTCCACGCCGTCGACCTCCTTCCCACTTTCTCCCCACCCACGCATTCCTCCTTCCCGCTGCCTTCCCCACGCCCACCCCTCTCTCCTCCCCAGCCTATCCCGCCACCTCCATGATCATCTTCTTCTTTTTCTTCATCATGATTCACCACCTCCCGCGCCTTCCACACCTTCCCACGACCTCCCTTCTCCAATCCGGCCTCCCCCGCCGCCGCCTCCATCATCATCATCAACTTCTTCTTCTTCTTCACTATCATCATTATCATCCCCGCTCCTCCCCCACGCTTTCACCATCCTTCTCCCCGACCTCTGCCTCCGCCACCTCCTTCATCATCACCATCTTCTTCTTCGTCTTCCCACGGCCACCTCCTCCATCATCATCATCATCTCCTCTCCGCCTCCTCCTCCACTCCATTGCCACTGTTGCGTCTTCGCCATCGCCGCCGGCTGCCCCACCATCTATCTCTAGCCCTATCCCTAATTAATATTTAAGACAATTAATTGGACAAAATTGTCATAACCAATATATTTGGACATTGACTGTCAAATATGTAGTTATCCTCACATTTAAAACTTTAGGACAATTTGTTAAAAAAGATGGAAACTTTTGGGTAGTTTTTGGTAATTAAACCTAAAAGAAATCAGACAGTAAAAGTAAAACCCTCATGTGATCTCTCATCATCAACGGCGAGAGAGACGCCGATTCCTCGATCTCGTTCCTCTCCTCATTGCCGCTCATGTCTTCGCATCGGTACCCTTAATTTTCTTCAATTTTGCAAATCTTTACTCCTCTTAAACCCTAATCGATATCACTTGTGCTTAGGTCTACTGGATTTACAGGCTTGCCACCGAGAAGCAAGAATAACTAGGGTTTTGGGGAAAAGATTAGTTCGTGTTTGTGAAATTTTTACCCATTGTGTTGCGTATTAAGGCATGGAGACTCAAAAAAGATTAAGTTTTTATGTGCTATCTAATGTATTATGCTTGTTTCTGTAAACTGAATTGTCAGTAGTTACAAAGATTTTCCAGCGGTCACAAGGAAAATTGTTGCTCCTGTTTTTTGAGAATTATAATTTATTTCCCCTTGCTATCAAATGAAAATGGAATTGGCTATGAACAATTGTCAATAACTTGTATAATTTACAACAGAGAGTTACTTTTTAATCTCTGAGTTGAATCTGTAAATCACCCGAACAGCTAAATGGGTACACTTTAGCTGTTGGAAGTGTGATGGATTTCCCCGCCACTAAGGCTTTAATAAAGCAGGTGACGGAAAAGAAATCGCAAATCGCAATAACCAGAGTGCATAGATCGAGGATTTATATCGTCCTACTTAATGGTTGACATGCATATGATATGTGAAGAGAGTCCTATTATCCAAAAGTGACAACATACGAGATATTTTAAGAACCTTTTTGTGGTACACGATGAACTACCTAAAGTGACAACATACAAAGACACTTTTAAGGATACAAACTAAATAATACATGATGCGAACCAATATTTTGGCTTAGGGGACCTGAGACACAATTCTTCTCAGAATATTCGAACAAATGTAATGAACGCTAAATTAATACCTCAAGTCAGGCAGTCACCGGCCTAGAGTCCAGGATGCCAAGGGTTCAATTTGATACATGCATATGCTTTTCTCGAGGCAAGAACAACTTCCCTTCCATTTCATAGAATTCCTGTGGGTTTTCACACCTACAGTCAGTCATCTTAAGCTGCCCCTAGATCTTCTATCTTGGGCTCCTCAATTGGGTCTCCAACTTAATCTCGGGCTGTTCTTTTACCGTAGTCAGCATGCGATTAACATATAGAAGTATATGCACTAAAGCACAATCCGCCAGCTTGTGAATCCTGTGATACATATTGCTGCATACACTCGTTTCAATAGTCATATTCAACCATAAAGGTGGGCATACCCTTTGTACCATTGTGATGTTATCCTCCGTCGATCTGGCGAGAGCGATCTTGTGTGGCTGCGATTTGATTTGGGAGTTGTTAAGCGTGTGGATCTTAATGGGTTGTTGTAGACGCCGAGCTATCTGCAGGAAGTCCCGGGATGGATGACCACCATAGGACCCTCCGACGACCAAGTTAATATCGAAGAATAAGTGCAGAGTAACGGCGTATTGGAATAAATTCGACATACCTGAGTTGTCTGAAAGAGGGGTTTATATAGGGGTCGCATGGAGCGAGCCGGTGCAAGATTCCCGCCGTCAGTTACGCTCCCCTCGTTACGCTCGCGTTGATGGCGGGATCCGTCCATTAATGGCGGGATACGCTCATTAATGGAGGGACGTGCCGACGTGGACCGTGGGGCGGCGGATATCTCGCTTCGGCGAGATACGCGGAGCCGTTGCGGGGCTTATGGGCTCCGCGCTCTTGGTTGATCGAGGGAACCGAGGAAGCTTGGCTGTCAGATGGCTTGGAGGCGAGCGGGAGACCAAGAAAGCTCCGCCTGTCAGGAGGCTCGAAGACGAGCCGGGAGGTCGAGGAAGCTCGGCCTGTCAGGAGCTCGAAGACGAGCGGGAGGCCGACGAATGTCCCCGATGCATCAGGCTTATTCCAGCTCCGTAGCAACCGGGATACTTCATCAGCCACGTGTCGTGATCTGGGGAATTCCCACTTGTGAGCATCATCATTAGCTCCCCATTCTCGTTCTGATCTATTTATGGGTTGGGTCGAGAGTGGTTCGCTTGGTTTTCTCTGCTTGGCTTGGTGCTGAGAATTCTTTGTGGTCGATTGTCCGGAAACGACATGACGTTTGGCAGTTGTGTCGTTTCGATCTTTGAGTCCATGTGGCGCCTCACTGCGCGTCTAAGTTTTCGCACGTATCCTTGATGACGTCAGCGAATCAGTGAAATAATTGCGATTTAAAGAGGGGGCGCCATTTCACTTGATCGTTTGTTGGGCTACGGGCCATGTGTCCGACGTCGGTTGGCGGGCACGACAGGCTGTCTCTGACGCCTGCAACGAAAAGACGTCCCCAATGGTCGTCAGCCACATGAAGCTTCAATGGCCGTTTTAGGCGCGACGCTTCGTTTTGGCGTGAATCGATCTGGGCCATAGGACACTCTCTTTAGGGTGTATAAATAGGAGGGAACCATCCTAGGGCCAACATTTTGCCTTAATTTTCTTTCGTTGCTTGAAGATTGCTCGGAGCTCCTCCGCATAGATCGGATCTTCCGTTGATTTTTTCTCGGCGAGTCCCTTTCTTTGAATCAGGTGAGATGTCTTTCTCCGAGATGTCTGTAGATGTAGTAGGGATAGAGTCGGGCGATGAGACCTCAGTTTCTGGGGCCGAGTCCAGTGGGTCTTCTTCCTCCTCGGCTTCAGATAGCCGAGCGAGTTCTTCTTCAGCGTCTTCTGTGTCGGGCTCCCCCTAGAGTTAGGGCTGCCCTTGTCACTCGCCGTCGGGCTGCGACAAGGGTTCCCAAGGTGCGCATCGGGAACACCCGTGATGCGTCCTTTGTCTTGAATCGCATGGTCGAGCTCTCTGACATTCAGACTTGATTCCATATTCCCTCTAATTATTCCCTTCGTTTGGTCAGGGAAGGTGAGCGAGCAGATCAGGTGCAGGGCAAGGAGGTTGCCATGTATCTGGAAGCATTCCGGGCAGGAATGCGTCTGCCCTTCTCACCCGAGATTTGTGCGGTACTTCATTGCTTTCATCTTGCCCTGGGCCAGCTAGTGCCGAACTCGTGGAGGATCCTCCTCGGGTTTCCGGTCCGGTTGAAATTAAATCGGATCCTCTTCAGTTTGACTCTTCTCGTGTCTTTTCTTTGTTACAAAAATCATCCTGGTACGAGTAAGGAGGAGCCAAGCTGGGTATACTTTTCGTTTAAAAAACGTAAGGGTAGGACTGCCGGGTCGGGGGTAGTGGTCGTCTCTTCTTCCATCCATGAATGGAAGGAGAAGTACGTATTCGTCGAGCCACCGAAGGGCGAGGATTGGCATGTGCCCACATAGTGTCACATGGCAGAATGCCCGAGGGCAAAGCAGTCGACCTCCCCCGAGACGAGGGTGGTGTCTCAGTGGGAACCGATCCCGTGGGCTGATGTTCTGCTTTCCGAGCAGGTACTGAGCTGAGTTGGGCTCAGTCCTGCGCGTTCTTTTGGGTAAGTTAGGTATTTGACGGTCTGCTTAGACTTTGTTAAATTTCATTTGTCATTTTAACTTTGTTGATCTTTTTCTCCTGTGTGTTCTTTTTTGCAAAGCCCATGGACCGATCAAAGATCATGGCCGCCAAAGCCCAATGAAAAATGACCGGTGGCGCAAGTTCGTCCCGTCCCAGTCCAAGCGCGGCCTCGAGGAAAACTCATCCGGCCAAGCCTTCCGCAGCACCCTAGTCCCTGAGGAGCACCGTAGGGGGTCAGAAGCATGTGCGGGACCCGGCGTCCTGGATGACTGAGGAGGAGTCTCCCGACGCCAAGGAGGTCCCTTTCAAGAGACAGAAGCAGGTGGTCTCTCGGCTACCCCCTACCAGGATCCAAGTGCAGGAGGGCGACTTCTGCATTGAAGTGCCCTCGGGTCTATCCGTAGCCGACAGCATGCTGGCGGACATGGAGAAGGTAGCCGGGACCAAGATTCTCCGGGGCACCATGAAGGCCTAGATGGCCGCAATAGCGTAAGAGGCGGTTCAATTCGGTATTTAGCTTTCTTCAAAAAATTCCTTAAGTTTTATTTCTTCTGTTTCAGCTTTTTAACACGCTTGCTGTTTTTTTAGGTCCTTCAGCACTGCGTTCTCCTCGTCGCCATGAAGTCCGAGGAAATTGCCCCGGCGATGAAGAAGGCGGGTGAATCCTCCTCGCAGGAAGAGCTTCTTCTTCAATTGCAGCAGGCACAAGAGAAGGCTGTCACGCCCCGCTTCCCAGAGTACGCTAAGATAGGCACGTGAAATAGCCAACCATGCTACCTGTGGATAGGAAAAAATCCTTCCACAGTCACATTACGGTTGTAGAGATATCAAGAACATGAAAATAAACTAACTATCTAGTACATGTCCATGAGCTAGAATAAATGAGTCAAGAAATGATAATATGCGGAAGCAAAAGATCCAATAAATAAAACACCCGGAAAGTAAAACTGCATACTAACAGGATCCTCACCGCTCGGTCTAACAGCGGCAATACTCCTGATCAGTCTGCAACAAAGGTAGAGCATCTGGGCCATGTAAAACCCAGACGTCAGCGCGTCATAACATCAAGCAATAATATATAAACAGGGTAGCAAGACATGCAAGTATGATCATAACTTATAAAGCAGGTGTAACAACAATATAAATCAGGGCAATGAAAGGTAGTGTGCAGTGAGTAATCTAAACTGGTCTATTGGGTTAACTACTCTCAAGTCTTTGAAATCAATTTGATGAATCATCGATGTAACTCAATAGTATCCCGTGCGTGCCCGGAATCACGGTCTATGACTCTCGGGCTGAACCGAGACGTGCCGCAAGGAAGTAAAGGATGGTAGGTAATGACGAGTGATGTCCGTAGCATCACTCCGGGGCTGGCCTAGCTCGTAAGACTGATCAGAACAGGTATAGAACTGTCGAGTTACAAGTCAGGTTTCATCATTGATTTCCCCATACCCCCAAGTCATATGTATTCAAGTCAGGTATTAAATAATCTGGAGCTAATGCCAACACAGGATCAGGTAGGTACATGTTTGACTGGATAGACAACAGGAACTGTCCGTAAGGACAACATGTCAGGTTTGTTGGCATTAATCACAAGATCAGGTAATAGGTAAAGCATGGTACATCAGGTCAAGTCAAGTAATGTATATAGGTATCATGTCATGTCAAGAGTTGCACGGTACCATGTCGTGTCAAGTAATGGGTGTGACAAGTCATGTCAGGGTACACAAGATGTCATGTGAGTGCTCATAATCAAACTAGCATAAGCATGGGTATACATCACAAGCATGGGTACTAATAGAACAATAAACTGGAACATGTAATATGATATGCAAATAAGTACAGATTAAACTATTTGGATGTACGGTTATCGATTAGAGTTAGGGTTATGGTTCCAACATTAAGTATCATACATTTAAACAAATATGGATTGTTAAAATCTCGTTATTATGGGTTAAAAGATCTAGGGATGCAAATGTATATAAAACAGGTTAAAGATGCACACGGGTGTCCAATAGGGTAAAACTATAAAAGGGTACCATAGACTATGTAAATAGTTATTATGTGATTTAAAATACAGATGTGGTTACTAGGTATAGTAAACTAAAATGCAACGGGTATGTTTCAAGTTCTGAATCTAAAAGATATAAACGGAACATCGAACTGTTAACTTGGAACACGTGACTTTAAATTCGATCTATAGGCTTAATATGAAATTAAATAAATAAGTATAAAAATATTATGAATAGCATGTAGAAAGTTTCACTTGCCTTTACAGATCGCGATACGGATATACGGAACGTCACACGTCGGCGGGAAAAGTCACGACGCGCGCACGGTACATGAAACGAATCCCGACAACGCACAACGGGATCACACGGGTCAAAGATGCTTGCTGGGTCGTCGGGATCGTCGACGGCGCGACCGGATTCCGGCGAACAAAAGAACAGTGAACATTTAATTAAAAGAAAAACTTTAGAAAGGGAGGAGGAAAGATCTTACAGTGGATAGGTGCCCTGATATACCAGGAAAGTCGGCAAGGGGCGATGACGACGGGTGTTTCAGGTTTAGAGGAGAAAGGAGGAAGAAAGATTTTTGAGAAGAGAAGATATGGGTTTTTGAAATAAAACGTATATATAAAAAAACAAACAGAGACCGAAAGAGAGAGAGAAGAGAGAGACAGAGAGAGAGAGCGAGTCAGGAGAGAGAGAGAGAGAAACGGAGAGAGAGGGAGAGAGTCAGGAGAGAGAGAGAGAAACGGAGAGAGAGGGAGAGAGTCAGGAGAGAGAAATGGAGAGAGAGAGAGAAATAGATTTTAAGTTAAAAATATATTTTTTTAGTTAAAGAAACTTTAGAGAATATAATATTATAATATTAGTCCGTTTTGAGATTTTGGTAAATACAAACTTACTCCAAAACATACCCGGTTCGGGTCTAAAAATTCAGATTTAAAATATGAAAATATATGCGACTTCCAAATTTCAAAATGAAGTCTCAGGTAACGAAAAAGCATACTCCCAAGAACGGATGCACGTACGTGTGCGTAGCCATCCAAACACGTCCGTTTCACTGAACGGGACGAGAACAAGATGCGCGGATGCTACCACGGGGTTAGGGGTAACATGCAGGCTATGAAATGCAATTTTAATTTATTTTACAAGACCTAAAATGTTATATGATAAAACATAAAATACCAGTATATACTAAACATGAGATGCACGTGTCCATGTAACAAGTCAAGGTAATCTATAGATAAGAATCAAACAGGTTCAAGTAAGCGGGTCGGGTCGAATGTAATATAAAGTGTAAAATACCATTCGCACCCACCATACGTTAAATCAAGAATATCACGAATAAAGAAATACGAGAACTGGAATTGGTATAAATGAACTCGGGTGTTACATTATACCCAACTACAAAAGAATTTCGTTCTCGAAATTCCAAGAACAAGGAAGGATAAACAATCAACACACTATAAGAATAGATGTGGAAACCTCTGCCGGATTTCATCTTCTCATTCCCAAGTTGATCCTCCATGCGAGTGATTTCCCTAAGAAACAAGTACAAGAGGGATAACCTTGTTCTTAAGAACCTTTTCCCCTTCGACCCACAATCGACATCGGTTGTTCCTCAAAAGTCAAATCTTCACTTACGGTTAGCTCCGATTGATTCAACACATGTGTTTCATCTTGAATATACCTATGGAGTTGAGGTACGTAAAACATGTCATGAAGATTCTCCAAAGATTGTGATAACGCCAAACGATATGCCACTTCTCCAACACGCTCAAAAAATCTCAAAAGGTCCAACGAATCGATGACTAAGCTCTCCTCGACTTCCAAAACGAATCACCCCTCTAGTCGGTGATATCTTCGAGAATACCGGATTACCAACAGCGAACTCTAGAGGTCTTCTCGATGTATCTTCCCAACTCTTCCTAGCAGTCTTGTGCTGCTTTCATATGATTCCAGATAGTGTTAACTTTCTCCACTGTCTGCACGATCAAATCCGGTTCCAACAATCTTCGTTCTCCAACATCGTCCCAACAGACAGATGGACGACACTTGCGACCATATAAATCTTCGAACGGAGTCATCTGAATAGTCGCCTGGAAACTGTTATTGTAAGAAAACTCCACCAAGTGTAGATGATTCCATGAACCCTTAAAGTCTAACATGCAAGCTCTCAATATGTCTTCAAGAGTTTGGATCGTTCTCTCCGAGTGACCATCTGTCTGAGGATGATTAGCTCTACTAAACTTCAATCGAGTCCCCAAACTTTCCTGTAACCTCTTCCAGAAGTGCGATAAGAAACGAGTGTCACGGTCGGACACGATACTCACCGGTACTCCATGCAATCTTA
The DNA here is from genome assembly GCA_030015575.1 of Agapanthus africanus. Taxonomy (NCBI): domain Eukaryota; kingdom Viridiplantae; phylum Streptophyta; class Magnoliopsida; order Asparagales; family Amaryllidaceae; genus Agapanthus; species Agapanthus africanus. The sequence continues at coordinate 5,994,186 of CM057338.1, read as the reverse complement.
CAATCTCCTGTATGTACCGTTCTGCCGAAACTTCTGTTGATTGACCAACTCGAAAAGGAATTAAATGAGCTGCCTTGGTCAATCAATCAACAATCACCCAAACTGCATTGTTGCCTTTCAGACTCCTCGGTAGAGCCGTCACGAAATCCATGGTTATATGTTCCCACTTTCATTGAGGAATCGGAAGTGGTTGCAATAAACCAGCAACCCGTTGATGTTCAGCCTTAACTTGCTGACACGCCAAACACTTTGCTACAAAGCGGGCAATCTCCCGTTTCATGCCTTCCCACCAGAAATGCTGTCGTAGATCTCGGTACATCTTTGTGCCTCCTGGATGTACGGAATATGCGGAACTGTGTGCCTCCTTCATAACTTATTCACGAATGTCTTCTTTTGGCACACACAAACGGCTACCATATCGCAACGAACAACCTTCATCAACAAGTCCGTTCGAAGTCTAGCTTCAACTTGTTCTCGAAACTTTTGCAATCTTGGGTCCTGTGACCGCGCTGCTTCAATATTCTCGATCAACGACAACTGTACTTGCAGCTGCATCATCTATCCCGAAGAATGCGGTAGCACGATCTCCAACTCGAATCACCGAAAGTCTTCAATAAGTTCTCTTTGTGCAGTCAACATCTGAATTGCTGGCAACTGACTAAGCGCATCCGGCACAACATTAACTTTTCCCGGATGGTACTCAAGATCAAGATCGTAGTCAGCCATCAGCTCCAACCATCTACGCTGCCTCATATTAAGCTCCTTCTGTGTGAACACATACTCCATGCTTTTGTGATCAGTAAATACTTCGACCCCTTTTTCCAATAAGTAGTGTCTCCAAATATTCAAAGCGAAAATCACAGCTGCTAACTCCAAGACATGAGTTGGGTAATTCTTCTCATGGGTCTTCAACTGTCTCGATGCGTAAGCTATAACCTTCCCATGCTGCATCAAAACACATCCCAATCCTTTCCCAGATGCGTCGCTGTGAATCACCAATTCTTCGGAACCGTCTGGTACGGTTAAAACAGGTGCGGTTATCAACCTCTGCTTCAACGCCTCAAAAGCTGACGCACACTTGTCCGTCCACATAAATGGTATTTCTTTGCGCATAAGCTTGGTCAAAGGCTCTGCCAGATGAGCAAAGTTCTCCACGAACCTCCTGTAATACCCGGTAAGTCCAAGAAAGCTTCTTATCTCCGCAACATTCTTCAGAATCGGCCAATCTTGAACTGCTGCAATCCTCTCGGGATCAACGGCGATTCCATCACCGGATACGACATGCCCAAAAAATTCGCTTCTTCAAGACAAAACTCGCACTTGCTCATCTTAGCATACAATCTTTCTTGCCTCAATGTCTGCAGTGCGATCTTCAAGTGTTCTGCACGCTCTTCAATACTCCTTTGAGTAGACCAGAATATCATCAACGAACACCACTATAAACTGGTCCAAGAATGGTGAAGAGATTTGGTTCATCAAGTCCATAAATATCGCCGGTGCATTTGTTACTCCGAAGGGCATCACTAAATACTCGTAATGTCCATACCGAGTTCGGAACGCAGTCTTGCAAATATCTTTTGATTTAACTCGGACCTGATGATATCCGGATCGCAAATCCAGCTTCGAGAATACCCTCGCGCCACTAAGAAGCTTGAATAATTCGCCAATGCGAGGGATCAAGTACTTCTTATTAGCCACCCGGTTTAATTCTCGACAATCGATGCACATCCTCCTTGTGACATCATTTTCTTTACTAGAAGAACTGGAGCTCCCTAAGGTGAGTTACTGCTGCGAATCCAACCCTTCTCAAGTAATTCAGTAACTTGCTTCTTGACTTCTTCCAACTCCACTGGTGCCATTGGATAGTACGCCTTTGAGATTAGCGCTGCACCAGGAACAAGATCAATCGTGAACTCCACATCTCGTTTTGGCGGTAAACCCGAGATGTTCTCGAACACGTCCATGAACTCTCGAACTACAGCCGATGCTTCCTTCTTATCAACTTCCATCGACGGAAGAACATTATTTGTCGGCCTAGCCCTAAACTCGACTGACCCGACAGAACAGCTTCCTCCAGCAAAACAAACTCCGGATATCCGAGAATCTAGAGAATCACTTTCCTTTCCTTACAATCAATATGAGCGTGGAAAGTGCCGCGAAAATCCATTCCCAAGACAACAACAAACAAAGGGATGCACCAGAATTGAATAATTCTAATGTGGGAAAAACATGAACAAGTAAGATACCGAGATGACTTCATCCGAAGTCAAGATACTGAAGAGGGTTAAGCACGGTAAACATGATTCAAGCTGGGGATTAAACAATAACTGGTAAGCAAAAGAAGCAAAAGAATTTAACGACCATGGGGCAAGGAAATGAATCAAGACCAGGACTCCAAATTACTTAAATAGAGTACCGCATTGTAACCATGCTGCAGTTCATGGGTACAATTACATAACTCCACTCAAGTCGCCCAAATCCTAGTATCAGAATCAAAGAACATGGAGAAACAATAGAGAACCAAAAAGGTTTCAAGCCGAGATACAAAGTTGTTTGCATATCGTCAAGACGAAGGATAAAAGAAAGATGAGATTCAAGAATCACGATAACAAGGTGGCAGGACATATTCCTAATCACGAGTATTCTGATTCGTGTATTGGGTCCAATACCCAACTACAAAAGAATCAAACTCGATTAACCTATATCCTATGTCTCTGATACCAAAAGAACCATGTCACGCCCCGCTTCCCAGAGTACGCTAAGATAGGAAAGTGACAGAGCCAACCATGCTACCTGTGGATAGGAAAAAATCCCTCCACAGTCACATTACGATTGTAGAGATATCAAGAACAAGAAAGTAAACTAACTATCTAGTACATGTCTATGAGCCAGAATAAATGAGTCAAGAAATGATAATATGCGGAAGCAAAAGATCCAATAAATAAAACACCCGGAAAGTAAAACTGCATATCAACAGGATCCTCACCGCTCGGTCTAACAGCGGCAATACTCCTGATCAGTCTGCAACAAAGGTAGAGGATCTGGGCCATGTAAAACCCAGACGTCAGCGCGTCATAATATCAAGCAATAATATATAAACAGGGTAGCAAGACATGCAAGTATGATCATAACTGGTAAAGCAGGTGTAACAGCAATATAAATCAGGGCAATGAAAGGTAGTGTGCAGTGAGTAATCTAAACTGGTCTATTGGGTTAACTACTCTCAAGTCTTTGAAATCAATTTGATGAATTATCGATGTAACTCAATAGTATCCCGTGCGTGCCCGGGATCACGGTCTATGACTCTCGGGCTGAACCGAGACGTGCCGCAAGGCAGTAAAGGATGGTAGGTAATGACGAGTGATGTCCGTAGCATCACTCCGGGGCTGGTCTAGCCCGTAAGACTGATCAGAACATGTATAGAACTGTCGAGTTACAAGTCAGGTTTCATCATTGATTTCCCCATACCCCCAAGTCATATATATTCAAGTCAGGTATTAAATAATCTGGAGCTAATGCCAACACAGGATCAGGCAGGTACATGTTTGTCTGGATAGACAACAGGAACTGTCCGTAAGGACAAAAGGTCAGGTTTGTTGGCATTAATCACAAGATCAGGTAATAGGTAAAGTATGGTATATCAGGTCAGGTCAAGTAATGTATATAGGTATCATGTCATGTCAAGAGTTGCACGGTACCATGTCGTGTCAAGTAAGGTGTGACAAGTCATGTCAGGATGCACAAGATGTCATGTGGGTGCTCATAATCAAACTAGCATAAGCATGGGTATACATCACAAGCATGGGTACTAATAGAACAATAAACTGGAACATGTAATATGATATGCAAATAGGTACAGATTAAACTATTTGGATGTACGGTTATCGATTAGAGTTAGGGTTATGGTTCCAACATTAAGTATCATACACTTAAACAAATATGGATTGTTAAAATCTCGTTATTATGGGTTAAAAGATCTAGGGATGCAAATGTATATAAAACAGGTTAAAGATGCACACGGGTGTCCAATAGGGTAAAACTATAAAAGGGTACCATAGACTATGTAAATAGTTATCATATGATTTAAAATACAGATGTGGTTACTAGGTATAGTAAACTAAAATGCAACAGGTATGTTTCAAGTTCTGAATCTAAAAGATATAAACGGAACATCGAACTGTTAACTTGGAACACGTGACTTTAAATTCGATCTATAGGCTTAATATGAAATTAAATAAATAAGTATAAAAATATTATGAATAGCATGTAGTAAGTTTCACTTGCTTTTACAGATCGCGATACGGGTATACGGAACGTCACACGTCGGCGGGAAAAGTCACGACGCGTGCACGGTACATGAAACGAATCCAGACAACGCATAACGAGATCACACGGGTCAAAGATGCTTGCTGGGTCGTTGGGATCGTCGACGGCGCGACCGGATTCCGGCGAACAAAAGAACAATGAACATTTAATTAAAAGAAAAACTTTTGAAAGGGAGAAGGAGGAAAGATCTTACAGTAGATAGGTGCCATGATATAGTAGGGAAGTCGGTAAGGGGCGATGACGACGGGTGTCTCACGTTTAGAGGAGAAAGGAGGAAGAAAGATTTTTGAGAAGAGAAGATATGGGTTTTTGAAATAAAACGTATATATAAAAAAACAAACAGAGAGCGAGAGAGAGAAGAGAGAGACAAAGAGAGAGCGAGTCAGGAGAAAGAGAGAGAGAAACGGAGAGAGGGAGAGAGAGTCAAGAGAGAGAGAGAAACGGAGAGAAAGGGAGAGAGTCAGAAGAGAGAGAGAAACGGAGAGAGAGAGAGAAATAGATTTTAAGTTAATAATATATTTTTTTAGTTAAAGAAACTTTAGAGAATATAATATTATAATATTAGTCCGTTTTGAGATTTTGGCAAATACAAACTTACTCCAAAACATGCCCGGTTCGGATCTAAAAATTCAGATTTAAAATATGAAAAATATATGCGACTTCCAAATTTCGAAATGAAGTCTCAGGTAACGAAAAAACATACCCCCAAGAATGGATGCACGTACGTGCGCGTAGCCATCCAAACACGTCCGTTTCACTGAACGGGACGAGAACAAGATACGCGGATGCTACCACGGGGTTAGAGGTAACATGCAGGCTATGAAATGCAATTTTAATTTATTTTACAAGACCTAAAATATTATATGATAAAAGATAAAATACCGTATGTACTAAACATGAGATGCACGTGTCCATGCAACAAGTCAAGGTAATTTATAGATAAGAATCAAACAGGTTCAAGTAAGCGAGTCGGCTCGAATGTAATGTAAAGTGTAAAATACCACTCGCACTCACCATACGTTAAATCAAGAATATCACAAATAAAGAAATACGAGAACTGGAATTGGTATAAATGAACTCGGGTGTTACAAAGGCGGTCCCGATTGACTCGAGATTGGTCGTCGAAGGGCTGACGACATCGAAGCTTAAGGAGTCCCATCGCCTTCTAAACAAGTCCAACCGGGCTATCCAAGCCAAGATGGAGGAGGCGAACAGCCTCTAGAACGGGATGAAGAGGTCCAGGGACGTCTTGAAGAAGGATGCTCGGGCGGCCTTAAAAGCGGCGCCGCTAGATGAAAGCTGGGCGGCGAAGGCCGTGGAGGAATATAAGGCGTTTGATCAATTTTATCTTGATCTCGCCGAATTCGCGGCCATCGGGTGGTATAAATCCCTCGATGCCTTCAAGGAATCTATGTCGGAGTTCGCCGACAGCGAGCTCCGCGTTAGGTTGCCCCTTGCCGAGGAAGCACCGCAGGGGGGAGGCGCCGAGTTGGCTGCGGGAGGCGAGGCTGTCGGTGGAAGCGCTGACTCCAAGGTCGCCGTTTTGGACCTCGATGGTGGCGTCGAGCAGGGTGAGATCTCGGCCGAGCGGGCGGCCTAAGCCATCCCTTTTTACGATTTTGTTCTTTTTTTCCCAGAATTTTTTAAACCTCCGGGCATTTTTGTAAGACTGAGGAGCCCATAATACCATTATACATAATTTTGATCATCAATAAAGTATGTATTTTCCTTTGCTCAAATGTCTGATCGTTTTTAGCTCGTAAGTCTTTTCATCTTGCAAATGTTAGGCCGATGTCCACCCCTTTGTAGGTGATGATCGTATGAGTTGAACGATAGCCTAAGTGTAGGAAAGTCGGTACCCTCCCTTTCCCCGGAGCCGAAGGGCGATCGCGCATCGAGTACGAATCGAACGATAGCCAAGTGTAGGAAGGTCAGTACCCTCCTTTTCCCCGGAGATGAGGGGCGATCGCGCATCGAGTACGAATCGAACGATAGCCAAGTGTAGGAAGGTCGGCACCCTCACTTTTCCCGGAGTCGAGGGGCGATCGCGCATCGAGTATGAATCAAACGATAGCCAAGTGTAGGAAGGTCGGTACCCTCCTTTTCCACAGAGTCAAGGGGCGATCGTGCATCGAGTATGAATCGAACGATAGCCAAGTTTGAATAGGTCGGCGTCACTCGATTATACCCGATCGCCTCGTGATGAGTGCTTTGGATCCGCAGTGTTGTTGGGCAAGAAGCTACCCGCTGTGGATGGACTGAGCAGGAAGCTATCCTGTGGCCTCGCGGTGAGGGCTTTGGATCTACAGCGTTGTTGGGCAGGAAGCTACCCGCTGCGGATGGGCCGAGCAGGAATCTGCCTAGCGGCCTCGCGATGAGGGTTTAGATTCACAGTGTTGTTGGGCAGGAAGTGATTGTTTGATATTTTCGCGTGCCTGCGTTTTAAAATCAAAATTAAGAATATACCGCAATCAATAACGGTGTCGCTTGGTAGCTAGCCGGTTGAGTACGGGTCGGTCCACAGGGAAAACATGTTTTTCCTTTAAGTTCTTACGAGTTAAGTCCTATTTTTGGTAGGTTTTGATTTAAAAATCTAAGATTGAATTTAATTTGATTTAAAGCCTTGCTAGGGTTAGGATTAGATTAGTTTGGAAAAATAACTCTACTCACTGCTTCCTTTGCCTTAATTAAGAACATAGGTGTTAGGGTAATAATCAACAAAGGGGATTAGCACGACTAGGAAGAAACTTCGTTTCTTCCTTTTGGTCCTTGTCCGTCCATTCTTAACTCTTAGCCCTAAGCTCTAAGTAAATCAACCACAATCGGTCTAACTAGGGAATCACCGCTATCTCGTTGGATAGGGTGCCGTAGTGAGCGGTGTGTGTTTGATTCAAATAGAGTCCTAATTAAAATATTATATGGGCAAGAAAGGAGTGAGAGATTTCCATCTCTCAAACCTACCCAATCGTAATCCTAACAAGTGAGGAACTACTCACTCATTAGGAAAGTTGCGACAAAATTCATTTTTATAGTTTTAATTTAATGACCGAATTTGTTGATAATAAAAGACAGATAATAAAATTGCAGAAATTAAATTCAAATGGAAAATTGCAAGATAAAAAAAACTTACTTTTATTGACACATCTTCAACGATTACAATGGAATAAAATTTAATTTAGAAAAATTAAAAAGAGGCATGCCTAATTAGGCTTCTGGTTTTCCTATTTATAGACAGGAGAAAGCCTAGAGTTTACATCTGATCCACATTTGAAATTACAAGACTACCCTAAGAAAGCCGGGTCAAAGCACCGACACTCACCGACACGTGCACCAACACGTGCACTGCACGGCCGAGAATCTGCGGCAGAATGCTATGTTTGGCCGCGGTTCCGTGGCCATATGGTGAGATCTTAAGTTCAACTCCTTAGGGCTGCTTCATATTGCTTTTTCCTTCTGTTTTCTTCACTTGGTTCCTCAGAATCTTTTCTCCTTTCTTCCAGATTTCCAACAGTGCAGAATTTGTGGACTGTTACCGTTAGCTTTGCGTTGAAGTCTTGAATCTTGTGCTGTCCTTGTGCTTCGTGCAATTGAACTATTTACTGATCTTCATTTAGTCCTTGAACTGGTAGACGGCATCATACAGATTCATCTATTTGTTGGTCGTAGTCTTACAGTTGTAGCGTCTTTTTATGAATTTCACTGTATTGTTTTGAGAACCTGTAACCTGCAACTATTTAGCAGACATGGATCAAAAGCACCTATTTATTTGTAATATGATTAAGAATGGGGAATATAATAATGCAAAATTCTGATATGAACAAATACCCCCAAACTTATCTTTTGCTCGTCCCGAGCAAAACTAATTTTTATTCTCGAAAAATCCTAACCTCACTTTCGCAGGGAATCATGGTTGCACTGAGCTCGTGCAACAAACCGTTAAACCTCTAGGTGTCCCTAGTAGGAGGAGTGTTGTCTCCTGAGGGTTTTCAGCGGATACTACCCACAAAATCCGATTAATTTGGCCTATTGATTTTCATTCTTCAATTCGGTATTCTAGCAAAAAATTTTATTATCTTCAACTTAGAAATCATCAACCCGTATTTTTCATGCTTCCTTTTCATTTAACTTAAGATCGTATATGTTCTGCAAATTTAATCAGTTTTCAGCATCTCTTGAATTTTCCTTCAAAGGTTCCATATCAACTTAGGAATTTTTATCATCTCTACTGAAGGTATAAGCTCTATCTTTCATTCCTATCTCTCATCCAAGCCACAATCATATACCCCTACGTATGTGTATGTATCACCCCTACACTTGGAAATTCAATTCAAGCTATCATACTCTTGTCCATCGTCCAAAGTACTTTTAATTGGTGAATTTTAGATGAAATTGCTCATACATCCTTCATGCGCCCGTTAATACTTCTTGAGATACTAACGACCGATTACAAAATGTGTTCGCGCATTTAGGCATAATTCCTCGTCTTCTAATACTTAAGGCTTTAGCAGTGAATCCCAAACCAGTTGGTCTAAGGCACTAGGTGATAAAGCACCCTCGCTATATATATTTTTTATTTTACGCAGCCTTAAATAATTACAAAACTAGTGTTCATTTTTTATATCTCTTATTTCACACTTATACTTTAATTTTTCTCATACTAAGGATTTTAGACAAGAGCATTTCAAGGTATCCTCTACTATCCCAAGTTTCAAGGTGCGTGTATGTGCGAGTTGTAGGGTATATATTTTCAGAATTTAGACTAAAAGTTCGGAATTATTTTTCAGTCTTACACTTCAATAAAAATTTCAATACTCTTTCCTTATTTTGACTTAGCCCAAGAACTGAACTCAAAATTTGCCTATTTCTAAATAAACTATAAGAACATATATTTTCTACAGTTAAACTTTAAGAAAGGTTATTTTTAAGGTTTTAAACATACTAAGTTTAGGATCTAGTTTTTCCCTACTATTCAACCGTCTTGTCGAACTTAAGTCAAATATGGCCAAAATTGAATTTTTCAATTTTTATAATTTTTAAAAAAAAATTTCAATTTTTTATTTGATTTTATTTTTCCTATTTTTTTCATTTTTTTTCCTGTTTTTATATATTTTTTTTATAAAGATGCAATGCGGAATTAAATATGCAAAGAAAGAAAAAAAATATGTACAAAAAAATGCTATGATAACTATTTACAAACCACCTCCTCCCCCAAACTTATCAAAAGCAGTGCCCTCACTGCTCATGGCCTCGCCGTTCCCTTGAACGTGAACGGGAACGCTCCTCTCTAGCTAGCAGGGTAGTCATGCCATGCTCTATTTCTGTCACACGGTGATCCAGGTTGGTCACCATCCTTATTAATCTGTCTATCCCCCTAGTGGCTTTTCTAAGTAAACGTGCATGTGCTGCATGGGTAAGCTCTTCCTCGCTCGCGGTCGAGCTGAAGCTGGATGTCTTGGCGGGTACGTCCTCGGCCGGCTCAGTGCGCGACTATACATCATTTAAGCGTGTGTAGGACATGGATACGCCCTCAATAAGAGGTCTAATAGGAATCCCTCCATGCATATAAAACTCAAATTCCTCCACAGGGAGGAAATGGCAACACAGTTGTGTCACCAACATAGGGCATGCATAATTGGCAGCCCTTTTGCCCGCATCAATCGAATGAAGTAATACCGTGCACATATCATAGATTGGGTTCCTAGTCATCAAGGTGTGCACGATATGAAGGGATGGTGTGAAAAATTTAGTATTGTGCGAACTACCAAAAATGTTATTTTGTGCCTAACGGCACACAGTCAACACGTTCGCAAAAATGGTTCTAGCCTGGATGCCCTTACGTGGCTCCTTCGAACAGTCATTACCCATTAAGGGTAGGTAATCCTCGAATTGGAGGGGTTGGTCATGGGTAGGTAGTCTAGGAATTAATGTGACTTCATGGATGAAGTCCCTATCGATTATTATTTCCCTATCATCCCAAATTAGCCTAATGTAACCATGTTGTGAGAGGCAACCATCCTCCATGCACTCGTAAAATCGGGGTGACGAGATCTGGAAGAGCGAAGGAGTTTGGATGGTTAAAAATTAAGAAATTCCACCCTCGCCTTCTGATCTCTTCACCGAAATAGCTACCGTAGATCGTGCGTGCAAAGATTTGTGAAAAATCTCTTTTGAATTGCAAAGTGGGTGCCATCAGATAAGTGCAGAATATTTCTTAAAATTTTTACAGAGAGAACTGGAGATACCAAACCTCCTTTAAAGATTTCAGAGGGAGAAGACACAGAGGCGCGGCGGATCAGCGGCACAAGAGCTCCTTCGGCGGCGGAAGCGCGGCGGTGTGGGGCGATTTCCTTGCTCTGGCTACTGCGTCAGCTAGGGTTTTGGGAGAGGAAAATATTAGGGTTTGGTGAAAGCCGCAGAGGGGTCGGGTTCTATTTATAAGGGGGTTGTTTTGGTTATTTGCAAAAAGAACCTCTTAAAAAGAGAAATTTATTTGTAAATAAATTATTTATTTTTTTATTTAATTTTTTTTTATTAAAACTGAAAATTTACAAAAATTCCCCAAAATTTTTTTATTTTATTTTATTTATTTTTATTTGATATAATTACAAGTGGTATATAACCCCAAACTTATTTGAAACAGTGTTTCCACTGTTCAAGCGGTGAAGTTCAGGATTAGGGGGGAAAAGAGAACAATATTAATCTATACAAGGTCTTACACAGGCCAACAGTGAGCTCCAACCATTCAAATATTCTATTTCTGTAGTGTGTTGGTTGGTAAAAGAATGCGGAAAGGAAAGAAATGGAGAATACGCGAGACCGTGTTGGAAGAAAGGTGAAATACGGTCTCGGTATATTAGGAAAAGAATCGCGGAAGAGAGAAAGAAGTGTAGTACGAACTTGAGGGTGTAAATTGAGTGAATAAATTAGCACAAATTGTGATGACCGATGTGTAAAAAGAGATTGTGCTAATTTATCAATCCGTCGAGAAATAGGGTCAAATCCCTCAAGATTCGTGAGAAAACATGGGTACGTCGAACTTGGTAAACCAGATATTAAAAATGAAAGTGATACGGTTTCTTGCGCGGTCGGAACGATGGAAAGAATGAAGGGGGATGATTTAGGAAGGGTAACAGTTAAAGGTTCAGGAGGGTGTACACATTCAGTAGAAGGGACATGATGAATTGGAGAATCCGACTCATCAAACAAAACTGGTTCATCCTCAATACTATCCTCATAATTCCCCTCAAAAGTTATCTCATCCATGCAATTATCATTAAAATCCAGACGCATATGAAGTTCGGGAAAAATAGTTAATGACTCGGGATGATGAGTTGGAGAGAGAAACTCATCCAAATCTGTGGGTTCATCATCCAAAATATTCCCAGCGTCAATATCCTCGATCAAGTGAAAATTAAATTTTTCAGACACCTCATCAAAAGCATGGATATCCATCAATTCAGGTTCTAGAGTGGAGGTGTAGAGGTCAAAAGGATTGGTGATGGTTTCACTCGAAAGGGACCCTTCACAATCAGGTAAATCAAACACTACAAAGTCACACAACTCATTAAACGTTTTATCTTCAACTGGTGAATCACGTGGGACACTCGATAGACATTCAAAACCGGAGTTGTGGGATTCAATTGGGGATGGGTAGGTTTGATTTGGAAGGGTGTACAGATCACTCTCACCACTCAAATTCTCAATCTGTCCAACCGCCTCATCATACATTGGAAAATTTTGAGCTAGTTGGAAACTAGCTCCCGGGTCACTAGGTTGTATAAGGGTGGCTATGGACGCATTCAAATTCATCATCTGTTGGCTTTGACGCTACCATAAAATCTTCCAACGACTGTTCCAGACTAGACATGGGTTTTGAAGGAGTTTCAGTAAAAGATTTAAAGTTGTTTGGATACTGGAAACTCTCAAATAGCTGTTCAGAAGCAATGTCTAGGGGAGGTGCAAAAGTCGGGTAGGACTGGTAGGAATTGAATGGTTGGACAGAAGTAGGATCAACATTTGGATAAGAAGGTGAATGTAATTGTTGATCCAAAGAATTCGCAGCGGTGAAAAGAGTGAAAGATCGGTTACGAGATTGTTCAATATGTTCAGCAATAACATGGGTTTCGGAGTTACGACAGGTCTCGAAAAAGGAGTATCAACATAAGAAGGTGGTGAAGATTGAAATGGTTGATATAATGTGGATTGCGGATTCCAACTGGTTGTCCTAGACACGTCTATTCGATCTTTCAAAGAAAATTTGGGCATAGAGGGGACGTTTGAAATTCGACCAAAACAAGAAGCATAGAAAGTAATGTCTGGTTGAGGGTACCAAAGTTCGGCAAGAGTTTTGTGAGGTGGGGTGCCTATGATGTGATGAGAGAAAGGAAAAGAATGTGAATTTTTTTATTTTTATTTTTTCAATTTTTATTATTATTTTTTTAAAAAAAATTGTTTGTTTTTGGAGTTTTGAAATTTTTGAAAGTGTTTTTTTTAGAAGGAGTTTTTCAAAAATTTGTACGGAACTACGGCACAATCACAATTTAAGCATGCACAATCAAGCCTAGAGTTAGGGTCTCCTAAGTCAACTAGACTGCTCCTAACTGTTCCAAAGCGACAAGTTGTGAGATATCCCTCAAATCGCCTCTTCACCGCCAATTGTGGTCAGGTAAGCACAAATGAAGAAAGGAGGGATCTGCTCATGAATCACCGTGAGACGGGCCTTTTAAAATTATCTTTCTTACTTGTCTAGCCTAGGCACCACAAAGTTAGGTTTAGATAAACGACTGAATGCCCACAACCTTCCTTTGTCCTAATGAACGCGACAGTCCTTAATTGGCTGAGTTTAAATATTTTTTTAATTAGCTCAAGGGCGATGCATATGCTTTTAATAATTTCTGGGGTCTTAGGAAGGGTAATGAAATCCCCATCCAATCTTGATTGGTGTTATAGCCCCTTAAAAGTCCATATTAATTATGCAAAGCAGTTAACACACCAAAAACACTTGCAATTTTTTTTTATTTGGCAGTGCAAAAAATCCTGCACAAAAACAATTTATTGGAGAGGGAGAAAGATTTTGCGCAAAGAACCCTGCAGGAAATTTTTTTAGTGGAGATCAGGATAGGAGAGGGGACAAAAAATACTTACAGAAAATTTTGGGGTGCTGACGTCAGCAATTGACAGCGGAACCGCGGTCAAACTCCTTCTTATGCCGCGTTTCCGCGGCAGTTTGGTTGGTTTGGATCTCCAAAATTTTCTTGTTTGCTGTTATGGTTCTGCTCTGTCTGTTCAGATCCTCTGTTTCTTGATTTGTTCACTGGGCTTGCTCCAGATCTGAATCAGTGTTTGCTCCAAGCCTGCACACTTGCACAAAAACCTTTCAAAAATAACAAGATGATTTTTATTTTTATTTTTTTTCAATTTTTATAATTTTTTTTAAAATTTCAATTAACCCGAAATTACAAAAAGAAAATAACTACCGTTTCCCCGGCAACGGCGCCATTTGATTGTTTGATGTTTTCGCGTGCGTGCATTTTAAAATCAAAATTAAGAATATACCGCAATCAATAACGTTGTCGCTTGGTAGCTAGCCGGTTGAGTACGGGTCGGTCCACAGGGAAAACGTGTTTTTCCTTTAAGTTCTTACGAGTTAAGTCCTATTTTTGGTAGGTTTTGATTTAAAAATCTAAGATTGAATTTAATTTGATTTAAAACCTTGCTAGGGTTAGAATTAGATTAGTTTGGAAAAATAACTCTACTCACTGCTTCCTTTACCTTAATTAAGAACATAGGTGTTAGGGTAATAGTCAACAAAGGGGATTAGCACGACTAGGAAGAAACGGAGTTTCTTCCTTTTGGTCTTTGTCCGTCCTTTCTTAACTTTTAGCCCTAAGCTTTATGTAAATCAACCACAACCGGTCTAATTAGGGAATCACCGCTATCTCGTAGGATAGGGTGCCGTAGTGAGCAATGTGTGTTTGATTCAAATAGAGTCCTAATTAAAATATTATATGCGCAAGAAAGGAGTGAGAGATTTCCATCTCTCAAACCTACCCAATCCTAACCCTAACAAGTGAGGAACCACTCACTGATTAGGAAAGTTGCGACAAAATTCATTTTTATAGTTTTAATTTAATGACCTAATTTGCTGATAATAAAAGACAGATAATAAAATTGCAGAAATTAAATTCAAATGGAAAATTGCAAGATAAAAAAAACTTACTTTTATTGACACCTCTTCAATGATTACAATGGAATAAAATTTAATCTAGAAAAATTAAAAAGAGGCATGCCTAATTAGGCTTCTGGTTTTCCTATTTATAGATAGGAGAAACTCTAGGGTTTACATCTGATCCACATTTGAAATTACAAGACTACCCTAAGAAAGCCGGGTCAAAGCACCGACACACCGACACGTGCACTGCACGGCCGCGGTTCCGTGGCTATATGGTGAGGTCTTGAGTTCAACTTTTCAGGGCTGCTTCATATTGCTTTTTCCTTCTGTTTTCTTCACTTGGTTTCTCAGAATCTTTTCTCCTTTCTTCCAGATTTCCAACAGTGCAGAATTTGTGGTCTTTTACCGTTAGCTTTGCGTTGAAGTCTTGAATCTTGTGCTGCCCTTATATTTTGTGCAATTGAACTGTTTACTGATCTTCATTTGTTTCTTGAACTGGTAGGTGGCATCATACAGATTCATCTATTTGTTGGTCGTAGTCTCACAGTTGTAGCGTCTTTTTATGAATTTCACTGTATTGTTTTGAGAACCTGTAACCTGCAACTATTTAGCAGACATGAATCAAAAGCACATATTTATTTGTAATATGATTAAGAACGGGGAATATAATAATGCAAAATTCTGATATGAACAGGAAGCTACCCGCTGTGGATGGACCGAGCAGGAAGCTACCCGTTGTGGATGGACCGAGCAGGAAGCTACTCGGTGGCCTCACGGTGAGGGCTTTGGATCCACAGCGTTGTTGGGTAGGAAGCTACCCGCTGCGGATAGGCCGAGCAGGACTTTGCTCGGCGGCATCTTGATGAGGGCTTTAGATCCACAGCGTTGTTCGGCAGGAAGCTACCCGCTGTGGATGGACCGAGCAGGAAGCTACCCGGCGGTCTCGCGGTGAGGGTTTTGGATCCATAGCGTTGTTGGACAGGAAGCTACCCGCTGCGAACGGCCCGAGCAGGAATTTGCTCGGCGGTCTCTTGAGGGCTTTATGAACTCCTTATCGCCTCTGTGGAGCATCGTTCAACCTTCCGTGGTCCGTATAGGTGGGAATGACAACTGACATGGCCGACACGTGGCAGTACTATATCGGGAAATTGCGATATTCCGAGATTTGCGCCGTTGTGCGGGTAAATCTCGGCCGTTGGAAGATTTTTTATTGAGTCTATAAATACCGAAGGCATATTGGTTTCTTCCTAGCCTTGGATTCCTCGAAGATGACCGATCATGTGTATACCATCAGGGAGATCGTTTCCCGTGACGACGTTTATTTTTATGGCCTCGATCGCTCTGAGGAGACGTACGAGGCGGTGATAAGCCACTTGGAGGGCCACTTTAGATGCTGACTTCTCCGGCAATCTCCTCTCCTCTAAGTGCTAATTTACACGATCTGGAGGAGTTCCCCGGGTCTGTACAATGGCCTGTCTCCGCATTTGATGGACGAGGTGTTTGACAAGATGCATACGGCCTACAATCTTGGTTTGATCTCGAAGAGCCGGCAGGACCGCTCGGTGGACTTTCCTCTTGAGAGCTTTCAACAGAGGTTGGTTGTCGCATCTTGCTCGGTGGACGGGGTCCCCGGCGAGTCCCTGGCTTCTAGGGTCCGTGAGTACCGTCGGAGGAGCGGGTCGAGGCTGCTTGGGCTCGTTTGGAGGAGCTTTCTTCGGTGTATCACCGACAATGTTTCCTTAATCCCCACCCTCCTTTGTTGTAATTTTTGTAAGGCTGGGGAGCCTATAATACCTCTTTAATAAATAAATTTATCCTTCGTTGAAGTGCATTGTCTCTTTTTATCCTCTCGATACATTTTATACTTTTTCTTAAAAAAACTTGGAGTCTCGGAATCGAGAAAAGAAACAAAGGGCTGGAACCCCATTGCGGTGCAGAAGGTCTCTTCTATGAGAGAACCTAGCTCAGGAGGCTCAATTAGATGCCAATATGAATTACATTATTTAAAAAGAGAGTACACGTTTATTTATACAACTTAAGTTTCTCGGCGTTGTAAGGCCGAAGAAAATTCTGCCCCCTGGCGTCCTATAGGCGGTACGCTCCACCGGGTAGAGCTTCTATTACGAGGAATGGTCCGTCCCACTTTGGGGAGAACTTATGTAGTCTCCCTTGGTCTACGAACTTGTTTCTTCGCAAGACCAGATCTCCCATCTTGAAGGCCCGGTGTTTAATTCAGGTATTGTAGTAGGTTTGCTGTTGATAGGTGATCGCTCTGATTTGCGCTCGATCCTACTTTTCCAATAAGAAGTCCAAGTTGATTCGGAGCGCCGAGGTGTTGGCTTCATCGTCGAAGTGTTTGACCCTATAACTGGGCAGTACAATCTCCGTGGGGACCATCGCCTCGGTACCGTAGTAGAGACTGAATGGGGTTTCTCCCATGGATGTTTTCTTCGATGTTTGCAATGCCCATAGCACCCGTGGCGGTTCTTCGACCTAGCCGCCATTCCTTCCTTCCAAACGGGTTCTGAGACCACGAATGATGTCTCGATTCGCTACCTCGGCCTGCCCGTTGCATTGAGGATGTGCAATTGTGGCAAACTTCATCAATATGTGATAGTCGCTGCAAAACTCTTTGACTTTATCATTTTCGAAGTTGGTCCCATGGTCGGTAATGATGCATCTCGGGATCCCAAATCGAGAAATTATGTTGTTATGTAGGAATCTTATCATAGAGGTGGCGTCCGGTTTTCTGATGGGTACGGTCTCTATCCATTTAGTGAAGCAGTCCATAACGACAAGGATGTATCTGTTCCCGCCTATGCCGGTGGGGAGTTGGTCCACCATATCCATCCCCTATTGTGCAAACGGCCAAGGGGAACTAAACGGTATTAGTTCGGTGGCGGGGAGACGAGGTATGCTGCCGAAGAGTTGGCAGTTCTTGCATCTTCTGACCAGCTTCTCGGCATCATGGTGTAATCTCGACCAATAGTACCCTTGCAGTAGTGCCTTTTGGACCAAGGTTCGGGCCCTTTGGTGTGCTCCCCTGACCCCTTCACGTATCTCTCGTAGAACGTAGTCAGCCTCGTCGGGGTCGATGCACTGAAGCAGAGGCTGAGTGTATGATTTCTTGTACAGGTTTCTGTTGCTCCATATGAAATGGCGTGCCTTGGCCCGAAGCCGGAGAGCTTCTCCTCGGTCTTCGGAAGTACGCCGTCCTTTAGGAACTCCACGAGGGGCTTTCTCCAATCCTGCCCTCCGTCTTGAGTTGTGTATATCTGGAGTGTTACCCCTCCGTCTTCCACACTGGGCCACGGCAAGACTTCGAAGAGGATATTTCTTTTATGGTTGGCTCAATAGGAAGAAGCGAGCTTGCTTAAGGCGTCGTCTTGGGTGTTAAAGTTCCGGGGAATCTGCTCCACTTGGAATTCGTCGAAATTTTTTCGAAGCCCTTTTACTTCGGCTAGATATTTTATCATGAGTGGTTCCCGGGCCTCGAAACGCCGCGGTACTTGACCGATGACTAGTGCAGAGTCACTGCGAACTCTGATGGTCTTCAGTCCTACCCCAGAAGCAATTCAGAGCCCTGCCAATAAAGCCTCGTATTCCGCGGTGTTGTTCGACGCTCTGAACCCGGGCTTTAAAGAGTATTCCATTTCCGCTTTGTTCGGGTCGCGGATGGTCAAGCCAGCCTCTCTCCCTGTTCGCTGCCGAAAGACGCGGCTGGAACGTTGGGACGTCTGGCCTGAACTTTGGCGGGCAGATGCTACTTGGTTTATGACACCTCTCCGATGATGCCAAGTTTATTTATGACACCATGTATCAGAGGTTTATACGGATGCGGCCGTTGTAGCAAACTTCGTCAGATTCCCCCTCGTTGGCGAGGGGTTTTTGATTGTGGGGACGCTCTTCCCTACAGGCGCAAGCCCCTGCAGTTAATTATGTTACTACGTAGCGATAACCATTTTTTCCTGCTCCAGAAGGTCACTTCGTGTCGTTTTTTCTATTTTTGGTTTCCCGTAGATTGTATACGGAGACTAATTTATGTGTCGCCCGTAGGGCGTGGATTAGTCCAAATCCGTATTTTCTTAGATTTGGGTTTAGGTTGGTTTAAGGATCATTAATCTTGTTTTAGATTAAGATCAACTCAAACGTTTGTTGAGAATACGTTAGTCTAACGTAGACTAAGATCTACTCAACAGGGTTTTCTTTAGTTTATAGAGATGTCGCGGTCCGCAATTTAGATTTTGGGACGTTGCGGTCCGCAATTTAGTTTTAAGGACATTTCGGTCCAGTGGATTTAAGGACATCGTAGTCCATGAGTTTAAGGAGCTCATAGTCCATAGAGTTTAGTTTATGGACGCTGCGGTCCATTGGGTTCAAGGACATCGTAGTCCATGGAGTTTAAGGACGTCATAGTCCATAGAGTTCAGTTTAGGGACGTTGCGGTCCATGGAGTTTCTGGTTGTCGGGACCCGCCACCTTTCTGAAGACGTCGAAGAATTACAACGACACATATCAGAGGTGTGGAGAGATGTACCCTTGAACCAATGAATGTTCATCAAAGATTTGATAACCTTGTTTGAGACTAAGTCCAATTTAGAAGAAGACTTATGGGCTCGGCCGATTTTGGGGTTTGGACAACCTTGGGTTCAGCCCACTTAGTCTCTGTCATTTCCCTTTTTTAATAAAGGGTTAGACACTTGCTAGGACACAGTCCTTTCTCTGAATACTAACACCCACTTTATTTTTGTTTTTTATGAGTGTTGAACACTCTTCATGGCGCTAGGCTCTTTTTGAGGAGCGCAGAGCGCTCTGTGTTAAGTAGCGCTCACGTGAGGGTTACGTGGGGCGCTGAGCACCAGCATTTGAGCACTGAGCGCTCTTTATTGAGCAGCGCCCACATGAAGGTCACATGGAGCGCTTGGCGCTGAGCGCCAGCATTTGAGTGTTGAGCGCTCTTTATTGACCAGCGCCCACGTGAGGAGCACGTGGAGCGCTTGGCGCTGGGCGCTCATTATAGTGCTTGGCGCTGGGCGCTCATTATAAAATAGCGCCCACGTAAGGAGCGCGTGGAGCGTTTGGCGCTTAGCGCTAGCCACTGAATGCTAAGCACTTTCATAAAACAACGCCTATGTGAGGACCACGTGGAGCGCTTGGCGCTGAGCGCCAGACTGGGAGTGCTAAGCACTTCCTATTAAATAGCGCCCATGTGAGGAGCACGTGGAGCGCTCGGCGCTGAGCGTTAGATTTGAGTGCTAAGAACTTCTTATTAAATAGCGTCCACGTGACGCGCTGAGCGTCAGATTTGAGTGCTAAGCACTGAGTTTTTTGTTCTACCCAATTCAATTCTCTGAGAATTTTGGTTCTCCCTTGTGAAAGACTTCGTCTTATAGAGCTGAGATCTAGAAAAAGAACTAAGTTCTTCTGATGTGGAGATGCTACGATCTCTTTTGTTTTTCTTTACAAGAGACTTTGTTTCATGGATCTAAGAACTCAGTTTCTTCTTTTTTCTGATGGGATGCTGTGATCTCTTTTTCTTTTGTGAAAGACTTCGTCTTATAGATATGTGATCTAGAAAAAGAACTAAGTTCTTCTGATGTGAGAGTTAAACTCTCACATATGGAGGAGATGCTATGATCTCTCTTCTTTTTATTTACCTTGAAGAAGGTTCTTCTTCTTAGAGCTTGTTCTTCTCTTTTTCGTTTCTGAGAACTCGAAGTTTATGGGGGGGTCCTCTGTTTTCTTCTTTCGATTTGAAAACTTGTGGGGGGAGCTTTTTTTTCTAGACTTGAAGTCTTGGGTCCTTTATATAAGGGAGGCTGATTTGTTGAATCAGTTAAGGAAATCTTTCATTGAGAGATTTCTCAATGATTTGCGGGTGTTCCCCACCATTGGATCTTTGATCCAAGGGCCTCTGGCTTACAGAAGAAATTTTTCTTGTTTTTAGCAAGATTGGGAAAATATTTTCCCATACAGAACTTATTCCGTATCTTGGTGATTTTTAATCACCATTGGATCTTTGATCCAACGGTGCTCTGATTTACAGAGCACAATCTTTCTGGTTTAGAAAGATTTGAGGAGTGTTTTCTCAATCAGAATTTAATTATGGTAATTTGATGATTTATCATCTTCGTTGGATCTTTGATCCAATGGTGGAGAACATTTAGTTCTAGCGCTGGCGCTCTCGTGCTTTACACGTGAGGCGCTGTCTCAGAGTCTTTGACTTTTGGCGCTAGCGCTCTCGTGCTTTGCACGTGAGGCGCTGCCTCAGAGTCTTTGACTTTTGGCGCTGGCGCTAGAGCTCTCATGAGGCGCTGTCTTAGTTCAAATTTCAAATTTTGAAAAGAGCATTGCACTCTGATTGGGGGAAACAAATGCCTCCCACCGTTGCGCTCACATGGCTTACACGTGAGTGCAGCAGTGGCGGCCTTTCACCCGTTAGATCAACTTGGAAGTTGGATCGACTTCCAGCGCCTATAAATAGGGCCTTTGGCCCTTTGAGATGACCGCTGTTCATCCTCATACTTTGTTGTTTTTCTGAGAATTGAATTCTCTCTTCAGAGCATAGATCTCTGCCCTAAAAACTTTCTTTAAGCTAGAACTTTGTTCAAATATTTGGTCAGTATCATGTTTGACCCCATTAAACAGAGCTTTGCTCTTACTAGATCACAGATCTTCAAACCGTTAATTAAAACAGTGGTTTGGTCTTCCTAGATCATAGATCTAAAGAAATCTTCTTAACAGAGCTTTGCTCCTTCTTAGATCATAAATCTAAAGAGATCTTTTTTAGGGTTTCTTAACAGAGCTTTGCTCCTTCTTAGATCATAGATCTAAAGAGATCTTTTTTAGGGTTTCTTAATCCATTAATGAAGAACTCTTAGAGTTTCTAAGATTTGTGTTTCAGATCTTTAAAGATCTTGGGGTTTTACCTCTGTAAAAGTTTTGCTTTTTAAGGGTTCTGATGGCTTATTCCATCTTCTTCGCAGAGTATGGCTCTTTAGAATTCTTGGGGAATTTTTATTCCCCTCATAATGAAAGATTTGATTTCTGTTGCAGAGCGCTGCTCTCGAGAGAGTTTAACTCCTTGTCCTAATGAGCCTCTTATTAAATGAGAATCCTTTTAGGATTTCCTGTTTAATGAGCGACTGTCTCATCAATGATGAGTCGTCACCTTGATTTGGTGGGTCCCCTTTGGTCCCTTTTCACTGCATTGCAGTTGGTACAAATTTAAAGTACCAAGTATCAGAATTTGGACTGCAGCATTGCCAGCTAATCTTTATTCTTTTTCGTGCAGGTTCTATGTCTTTTGACACTTCTTTCCCATTTGTTATTCTGGAAAGCGCATTCCTTGACGCGTCTGTGGATAGGGAAGTCTTCGCACTCATTAAAGATCACGACCCTAAGCAGAAATCTTTGGTATAATCAAATTATCCAGGGTCGACGTAGCTTCTCTTGTGAAGTACCCTCAGAGGCCATCTCAGCGATTCATTATGCCGACTCACCCCTGGTAAACTACGTTGTAGAGGAGGTCAACTGGAGCTCAGAGGGTTACCTTCAGCCTTCTATGGCCTCGATACCCGTACAGCCACTGATGGCTTTGGATATTCTGGGACGGTGCATATGTCAAGGCAAGTCGTGCCCTTGGGGACAGCCATACATGATAGGCTTGACTCCTCACCATCCAGCCGGATACTTGCAGTGGGCTTGAAACATCTTGTCGGCCAGAAAATCACTGCTGCTGAAGCTCGGGTTGTACCCCGCAGTTTATGCTTATCTCTTCCAGTATTCTATGCCTCCTTATGGTGGGTCAAAACTTTCTTGGAACAATGGAATTCTCCGACTCACACTTTCCTTCTATTAGATCGAGAAGTTTCAATCTCTTTGGAGGAGTTCGTGGAGATCTCCGGGTTACCCGTCAGGGGAGAACATTACGAGGAGCTACTTCCTCCTGACGAGTACATCTTTGCCACCAAATCAGCGGTGACGGGCCTTACTCCGTAGAATGCCATTCAACATCAATTCTCAAGTCTGATTAAGGTGTTGAAAATTTACAAAAGTCTATTTCTCGAATCCGAAGGGCACGGGATCAGCTTTGCGGATTTCATCGCTCGCTTTCTCCGTCCGGAAGTCCTATCAAAACAAGCTGCGAAATTCGCCAAGCTTGACGACCCATTTGGTTTTAGCTTGGACAGCCAATCAACAGCGGAGGCAAATCAAAGGAATTTCTTCCTCCCGGATACTCCAGTCGTGCCCTTTGCAGAGCTCGCAGCTTCAGACATTGACGAAGATGCGTTCTTTTTGGGGTCTCTGGGCCTATGGTTAAGCTGGTTTGTGCTCCCAATGTACCCTATCCATATGAGGCCATCCGTTTTCTACCCGGCTCGCTGAATGGCTGTTGGGATGCGAGTGGCCGTCGGGGTCGCTGGGCTGGCTCACTTGTATCATGGCCTCAGCTCAGCGGCAGACACCACTCAGCCGGGGGTGCAGCCCATAAATTTCCCACTGCACTATTTCACTTCGTGGATCAAGCTACATATGCTCGGCGCTTTTGGAGTCCACAAGCGGCCCCGTTTCTACGACAGTTATAACTTTCCTCGAGTTATGCGGCTAGTTGACGCTTCTGCTTTGGAACCGACTCAGCGAAAGGCTTGGGGTATGGTTCTTTGCCCGTGTATAGTCGGGGATGGCATGACCTTCGTCGATAAGGTCTTAACCATCGATAAGAAATCCAAAAAAACGGTGCAGCTGCTGTGCGACATCTTCAAAGACGGGGCTTCTACCTTGAAAGCTCGGGAGATTCTTCATTTATATTCAATCAGGCCGGGCTTTTTAGTGTTTAGGCAGAACGATTCGGCGTTGTTCATGAGATACAACCCTCACCATTTCTCTCAACAGTCTAGCTACAATCAAGGTGTCCTGCTAGAAGCTTTTTTAGCTGAGCCTGTCGCTACGGAGGAGGGTATCCGCAACGCGCTACACCATTTCATGCGGCTGAACACCGGGTCCAACTTCTTTATCAGCTAGCCAAGAATCTCGAACGCATACGTGGCGTGGTACTCGCATGCGACAAGTGCTGTCATTAAGGAAGAAAGGCGGTTACTGCTTGATCGCAAGGGTGCAGCTCCTGCTGGTAATCCCGCTGTCCCCTTGAAGGAATGGACTATTGTTCTTCCTTCCGTAAGGGAAGCTGGTATGGTTGCGGTCCTGCATGCCTTCCCTGATAATCCTCTACCCCGTGTTCCTGTAGAAGCGGTAGCGGCATCGTCTTCGGAGTCTGGAGTAGGTACGGAGATCGGGACTCGTCGCCCAAAGTTGCCCGCCAAGCGCAAACTCCTGTCATTAGCTGCCGGTACTCGCTCACAGAAAAAGAAGAAATCACTCTTTTCTGCTGACGTTGTACTCGGCCAGGAGCCACATGCTCCCTATAGTGAAGGCTTGTGCGAGTATGGGACCAATGAGGGTCTATTTATCGCGCCCGTAGACGATACTGATCTCCAGGCTGCCCTTGCGGCTTCTGAGCGATTAGCTCGCGATGAAGCGGCACTGATCACTATAGCGAAGTCAGGTATATCTCAATCGTGTCTTTCCGCGGTTATCTTTTTTTATTATGCTTCTACTGACACTTTCTTCTTCAACAGGTATCTCTGCCAAAGAGGCTCTCACGGTTTCCCTCAAAACATTTGAAGAGGAAGAGAGGCTCTGCGCTTCTTTGGGCCTTGGTATACTTTGGCTCATTGTGCCTTCATTCCCTTTTTCTTTATTCATGGTTTGACCCTCTCCTTTATTTTGTTGCAGGGACTACCTTGACTCGGGTTATTCCAAGTGCAGTACCGATCCCGAGCAGTGATGCAACGACGCTTCCAGAGCTGGCTATTGTAGCCCCAGCTCCCCCGATAGTACCGCCGGAGGCTTCACTTAAGCAGCCGATGACAGACGTCGTAACGGTTCCAGAGGCAGAGCTTGGTTCCGACGGTGGCGTCCCTTTGACGGAGGTCTTGAGGAGATCGCTTCTCATCGTTCAGACCGAAAAGAAGTGTAGGAAGCGTGCGGCGAGGGAACGCGATGTCAGCTTGGCCGCGGGTGCAGGTTCGAGCACTACCCTATCTGTCGCTATTCCTCCAGAGGATGCTCCAGCTGACCTATCTACTGCCCATAGACAGGTCGCGCGCGCGGCTTGAGAAGAAACCGAAAAGCTGCCCGAAGGTAACGTAACGCGGAGTCTTTTATTATAACTTGACCTTCGAATTCTTATATACCATATCCTGCAGGGCCAAATCCTGGCGATGAGATGGCAGGTGAGATGACGGAGACCACAGAGCCCGAAGCGGCTACTCTCTCTCGGGAGTCTGGGACTGCCCAAACCTCCGCTCTTTCTCCTTGTGGTTCCCTGCTATCGGCGGGCATCGCGAGTGTCACGATGGCCCTCATCGAATCAAGGGATGAAGCCATTGGCGCCGAGACTACTCCTTTGAAGGAAAGCGAAGAAGCTGCAACCCCCTGTGATGATTTCGTCGCGGTTTTGGCTGATGACCCATCAGGTAAGTCTTGAGTCATTGTTCCCCTTTCATTTTACAATCCTATTCAGTTTCTTCTGACGGTTTTTGTTTTTAGGTGCAGTAAACGTAGAAATTGTTCCATCTGAAGCACCTCCGGTCACCGCCATGACGGTTGTTGTTCTCTCTCCTTCTCCTATGTCCTACGAAATATTGGAAAATATAGATTCGCGATTTATTTAGTTGAACTATGAACACTGTCTTCCTTGTACTGACCATGTATCATCGCAACTTTGCAGGAGTCCTCTTTGATCATCTGTATCAGGTGCTGAACCCGCATTTCTCCTTCCAGTCGGAAGTCACTCTGCTTGCTGGTGTTGGTGAGTATAGTTTTTAACTGACATCTTTTCCTTTCTTTACGGGCAACCATGTCGTTGCTAATTCTTCTTTGAATTGATTGCAACATTACAGATTAGAGGAGGAGACGAGAGAATAGCTACGCCTCCGGTAGTCCCGACTTTTCCACCTGTCACAACCGGTATGGTAGACTCTATTGCTCGTGTATTTTCCTTACCTCTCGAGTCATCATCTGACCATAATTTGTTTTGCAGCAATCGCACCGACCCCAGCTCCCTTCGAGTCTCGAATCCCAATGCCGTTAGGGCCCTTTGCTAAACGCCCATCTTCTAGGGATGCTGCGATGAACCTGCGAATGTTGAGCAAGTTCGTCGAGAATCTTGACGCCGAAGCCCTCGCATCTGCTGCAGACTTTACTGCTGAGGTTAATCCCATGCTGGCGATTCTCGTGAACTTTCATGATGAAGGCGTCGTCGAGTCTTGGGTTAATTACTGCAGGAAATCGAGGCCTGCTTTCATGAGATTGAGCTCAAGCGTTTCGCTCCTGAAGTGTTAGCTTTGAACTCTAAGCGAGTTGCATAGGTTGAGCAGAGTGTTCCTTTCCTTCGACATTTTGAAAAAGAGGCGACCCTTAAGCAGAAGGAACAAGAGGCGACTTCTATTGAGTCTGTCCAATTGCGTGCCTAGGTCGAAGCAAATGCTGCGCAGCTGAAAACTATTTTCGAAAACCTCCAACGATCTATTTCTGACGGGCTGGTGCTGAGGAAGAAGCTTGACCTTACTGAGCGGGTTACACAGAGTCATGAAGACACTCAACGGGAAATAGATGAGAAGCTTTCATCCTGTTTGCAGCAGCGGGCTCGAATTGAAGCGGAGTTGTCCGCGGCGGCTGATCGTGAAAAGGAATTGAGAGGAGTGCGAAAGCCGCTTGCTGATTTGCTAAAATTGCCGCATTCTCAGTAGCCATCTTTGTATTGACCGAAAATTTGTAATTTATGAATAACATGCTTTATTCATTTTTTATTCTTTTATATGATGTAACTTGTACTCAATTGAATTCATTAATAAAAGACGCACATTTTTTTTATCTTGTACTATCGCTTTCTTTTCTTTGCTGTGTCATTGACATGTTACTTTAGAAAATATGGCCCGAGGATAGTAGATAGCAGTTCATCTTAACCTCCTTGCAGGGTAGCGATGGCTTAGGAAACAAGTTCAGATCTGCTGCCTAAGACTTTTCAACTTTATGAGTCGTGAGGGTCTCATAATGACTTTTCTCCCTACGAGTCGAGAGGATCTCGTAGGTTTAATTTCTCCCTAGGAATCGTGAGGATTTCTAAGTGCGTTTTCTCTTAAGAGTCGTAAGGATCTCACAAGAGAATTTTCTCCCTTACAAGTCGAGAGGACTCGTAAGTGGTTGGTGAGTTGACTTGTTTCCGAGTCGAAACATTGCTTCGACGGGGAGGTTGTTGGCTGACTTATTTATGAGGCGGAGGTCATTTGCTGACGTGTTTCCGAGACGGAGGTCGTTGGCTGACGTATTTCCGAGACGGGGTCATTGGATGATGTATTTCTGAGATGGGGTCACTTGCTGACGTATTTCCGCGATGGGGTCATTTGCTGACGTATTTCCGCGACGGGGTCATTGGATGACGTATTTCCGAGACGGAGGTCATTGGCTGACGTATTTCCGTGAAGGGGTCATTTGCTGACGTATTTCCGTGATGGGGTCATTTGCTGACGTATTTCCGAGACGGGGTCATTTGCTGACGTATTTCTACGACGGGGTCATTGGATGATGTATTTTTGAGACGGGATCATTTGCCGACGTATTTCCATGACGGGGTTATCGGATGACGTATTTCCGAGACGGAGGTCATTGGCTGACGTGTTTCCGCGACGGGGTCATTGATTGACTTTAGGTTGTCTGTGAACCGTAGAGTCTTGGAAATGGGGACTTTGCCGTGGCTCCGATTGGTGGTGTCGCGTCCGTATCCTGCTGGAATGAGGAGGAACGCCGTTGCTGATTTTTAGGCTGTAGATGTTGTCGTTGAGATTTAGAACTAGGGACTTTTCTATGGCTCCGTTTTGTTGTGTCACGTCCGTGCCTTGCCGGCATGAGGAGGAACGCCGTTGTTGGTCTTTAAGCTGTAGACGTTGCCGTTGAGATTTGGAACTAGGGACTTTGCCATGGTTCCGTTTTGTTGTGTTGCGTCCGTGCCCTGCTGGCATGAGGAGGAACGTCGTTGTTGGTCTTCTGGGATGCAGATGTTGCTGTCGAGATCTAACTTTCCCTTTGATAGAGTTTGTTAGGACATGTGATTCCCTTTTCTTTTATGCCCATGGATTGTATACAGGGGTCAGTATGGACTTACCTACAGGGCAAAAGTTTCATTATTTCATTCCGCGATGCTCTATCATTTCAGCTTTTTATATCGTGAAAGACGCGATTGCCCAATCATTTCGGCTATTTTTTGCGGCGTCCAATCATTTCGGCTATTTTCTTTTTCTTTACTCGCTGTTTTTTATTGCGAGTTGCCCAAACATTTCGGCTATTTCATATGCATATATTTTACTCACTGATTTTTATTGTGAGTTGCCCAAACATTTCGGCTATTTCATATGCATTTTTTTCGAGTATGGAACTCAAGATCTGATACCAATCTAGCATCAGCATCGTTGCGACTGGAATATTGCCAGGAGCGAATCATCGTTTGCCGTGAAAGGACTTGGAATTTGATACCGATTTAGGCATCAGCATCGCTACAACTGGGATATTACCAGGAGCGAATCATCATTTGCCTTTGTCGATTTAAACAAAGATGGCTTAGAAAACAGGGTTAGAATCCTGTCGACTAAGGCTTTTGACTTCATGAGCCGTAAGGGTCTCATAAAGGTGTTTCTCCCTACGAGTCGTGAGGATCTCGTATGTGCGTTTTCTCCTTAAGAATCGTGAGGATTCTTAAGTGTGTGTTCTCTTATAAGTCGTAAGGATCTTATATGAGTGTTTTCTCCTTATAAGTCGAGAGGACTTACAAGTGTCATTCACCACATAAGAAAATTACGCGCCATTGGTGGAACCGGGTTGGGGAAACGTTTATTTGTTCCCGTGGATTGTATACAAGGGTCAACATTGAACCGTTTGTTGGGCAGTGTGGGAAATGTGATGGCTTAAGAACATGTTCAGATCCCTGTAGCTTAAGGCTTTCGAATCTTATGAACCGTGAGGGTCCCATAAGAGGGTTCTCCTTACGAATCGTGAGGATCTCGTAAGTGTAATTTCTCCTCAGGAATCGTGGGAATTCCTGAGTGTGTTGCTCCCTTGTGAGTCGTAAGGATCTCACGCAGGTATTTTCTCCTTACAAGGTCGAGATGACCTTGCCAGTGTGCATGAATTTTTTACGAGTCTGCGCCCTTTCGGGTTTTCACAGACTCGCCGGTAGCCCTGTTGTTTTTACTCATGGAGCCCTTTTGGGTTTTCATCCATGCCCATCTTGCTTATGGACGTACCATTTTTTTTACGAGTCTGCTCCCTTTCGGGTTTTCACAAACACCTCCAGTAGCCTTGCTGTTTTTACTCACGGAGCCCTTTCTGGTTTTCATCCCTGCCCATCATACTTATGGACGTACCGTTTTTTTTTTCCGGTCAGCCCTAGGATGCTGCGGTTTGTAGTAGTTTAAAGTCGTTTTGTTCCGTAGTTAGTTTCAGGAAATTGCGGTCCATTGTTAGTTTAGGGACATTTCGGTCCGCAGCGATTTTGAGGCGAGTTTTCGCTGGATACTACTTATAGAGTTTGGGCTTGGGAAGATAGCGAGCGGACATAGGTATCGTCATCTATCGTTAACCTAGGCCGTGACTCATCAGGCGTAGTATCTCTTAAGGAACCGGTCGTTTATTGGCCTGAAGGTTCTTTCGCCATGCATATCCATAAGCAAGTAAGCCCCACCTTGGTAGACTTTGTCTATGATGTATGGCCCTCATAGTTCGGCTTGAATTTCCCTCATTTGGTACGATTGGGGATCATAGGTCTCTTGACCATAGCACGAATTTGCCTTGGCGAAATGTTCTCAGCCTAGTCAATCTCTTATATGAGCGCGTCATTTTTGCTTTGTAAGCCTCCAAGTTTTGCTGCGCCATGAGACGAGTTTCATCGAGGGCATCTAGCTCCTCAAGCCGTAGATGAGCATTCTCTTCATCTGTTAGCTCATAATGAACCGCCACTCGTAGAGAGGGTAGCTCTATCTCTAGGTGGAGTACCGCTTCTGCGCCGAATACCAATGCATACGGTGTTGTGTTTGTGGCCGTTTTGAACGTGGTCCGATACGCCCACAAAGCTTCATGTAGTCACTCGTGCCAGTCCTTCTTATTTTTGGACACCGTCTTCTTTATGATCTTTGTCAAGGTTTTGTTGAAAACCTCTGATAGACCTTCAGCTCCGGGATTATAGACCGAAGAGTATTTCCAGTCTATGTTATGCTGCTGTGCGAAGCGGCTGATTTTGTGACTTCTATAGGCTGGTCCGTTATCGGAGATAATCTGTCGCGGAGTGCCGAACCGATAGATGACGTGTGTCTTGAAGAAATGGAGAATATTCTCCGTTTTCACTTCTCTAAGCGGTATTGCTTCTGCCCACTTAGAGAAATAATCGGTTGTCGCCAATATGAACCGATGTCCTCTGGATGACGCTGGTTCGATGGGCACAATTATGTCGGTTCCCCACATTTCGAACGACCAGCTAGCCACTGTTGGGTGTAACGGATTTGGATGCTGGTGGATGAAGTCTCCATGAATTTGGCACGAGTGGCACTGCTTTGCGTATTCGAGGCAGTCCTGGATCATCGTGGGCCAATAGCAGCCCATCCTTTTGATCTTCAGCTTCATCTTTGGCCCGGCTTGATGAGAACCGCAGAGTCCGTCGTGAGTTTCTTGGAAAACTCTCCTTGCTTCTTCCGGTCCCAGAAATCTCAGCCACAAAGAGTCGAACAATCTTTTATATAGAGTATTGATTGGTTCGAAAAAGTGTGTTTGTAGAATAACCGCAATCAGAACGGTGTCGGGAGTAGCTAGACCGAGATGAGTACGGGTCGTCCTCAGGGAAACGTGGAACCATTTATCTTTACTTTAGATGTGTTGAAAAAGAGAGGAGGGATAAAGAATATTGTAGAATGGTTGTAGGATCTAGATCTACGTTAAACAAGAATGCAAAATATAGATCTGGATTAACTACGGATGTAAGCTTATATAAAAAGAGGGCTTGTAGGGTTCATTAGGATTTAGTAGTTATCGATGATTAATTAAAAATTACTCTTTCTATCCTTTAATAGATTTAACACTAGAACGACAGTGACGCGTGTAGATTAGGGTTTCTGGAGGGAAAAGGAATCCCACTCTTAACCCCTATCTCGACACGGAACTCCGTTCATATCTAGCCTTTACCAAAACAATCATTAATCTAATCTCTAATCGCGGTCGAGACTAACAATGAATTGTTAGCGTGCCCGATTAGGATGTTAATGATTGTCTTGATAAAGTTTATAAACTTTATAGGACGTAAAAAGAGTTTAGGTATTTTCATCATCCATTAATCTACCCTAATCCTACGAACCCTAACAAGCGAAGAATTACTCGCGCATGTTGGGAGAAAAAGAGATGGAGAGAAAATGCATAGTTAAACTACGAAGAAATAGAATAAGAAAAAGAAAGCTACCTTTATTAATCAACAATATTCATTACACTTTGATTCCTTAGAAAATGATTACAAATCCTAGTTTTGCTTCTCGATCTCTTCTAAGGAGGTAGATGAACCGTTGATGATCAGCCTGGATGCGTGAGCTGTCTTGGACTTCGTGATCGCGTCTACTTGATGATTTTTCCAAGAGGCTCTCGGTCTTTCTTTATAGTCCCAAAGCCAGAAGTCTAGCTTCCAAATTTGGAAACCAACAGTAAAGATTCACCCAAAAAAAGCGCAACTCCTAACCTCTCTGAACTGCGGCGGATCCGCGACCAACAGAGGGGTTGGGCCGTGGATCCGCGGCCAAGGGTTGTGATCTTTTGATCATTTCTCTGTGGCTTGATCCTTGTGACATGTGGCGATCTCTGGAATTTTTGGAACTTGGAAATCTTCTCGTAGTTGCTGCCAAACTTGATTTCTAAGTTTTGCTTTCTTAATTAGGCAGGTTTGCTTTAACAACTTGATTTCCTTGATTTTAGTCCTGAAAATTCTGCACAACAACTCAAATGATATTTAGTAGAGTTTGTTTTCTTAAGATTTGGTCAATGATATTTTATTGCATACATTTTCCTACCAAATGCTAATTATAATATATCAACACATGGAAAATAGTATTTTTACAGATAAACCCTCATATGTATGATATATTATAATAAAGACCTTTTTTTAATATAGAAATAGTAGGAAAAATGTAATAACAAATGTGCAGTATTATCAACTGAACAAATACCCCCAAACTTATCTTTGATCGTCCCGAGCAAACTAGTTTATTCAAGAGAAGGAAAAGAAAAGAGAAAACTAAGCACACTTTCGTAGGCAAACACGATTGCACTGAGCACGTGCAATAAGCCGTTAAACCTCTAGGTGTCCCTAGTAGGAGGAGTGTTGTCTCCTGAGGGTTTTCAGCGGATTACACACATAAAATCCTATAATAAAAGAGAGATGGTGAAATTTACATATAAAGATAAGAACCATAAAAGAAATACTTTGAAAATTTAGAGTTTCCAACTACACTAGCTTTTCAGTTGTTATGAGCCCTATCTTAATAGTCATGAAAAATGTTAGAAATCACATCATCCCTCAATAAAACATTATCTTTATTCTTCATTCCTATTTTTCATCCAAACATCGATCATATAACCCTACGTATGTGTAATGGACATCCCTACACTCGGAGAATTCAATTCAAGCTATCATACTCTTGTCCATCTACCTCAGTACTTTTTAATTTGATAAATATTTATGGATTTGCTCACACATTTTCATACGACCGTTAATACTTCTTGAGGTACTAACCGACCGATTACTTATGTGTTTGCTGATTAGGTGATAGTATTTTCCTCGTCTTGCACCACCTAAGGCTTAGCAGTGACTCCCAAACCAGTTGGTCTAAGGCACTAGGTGATGAAGCACCCTCGCTATATTTTTTTATTGTTGCCTTGGCGATAACAAAACCAGTGTTCATTTTCCTTTTCACCATTTTTATATTTTCCTCATTTTCATGTTTTTTTATTTCCTTCATACTTTAGCTTTTAGACAAGAGCATTTCAAGGTATCCTCTACTATCCCGAGTTTCAAGACGTGTGTAAGTGCATATAGTAGGGTATCAACATTCAAATGTTTTGACTTTCAGAATAGAAACTATTTTTCAGACTTATTTTTATTCTCAGATTAGTGACTTCCTTCATTTTACTAACCCTTGGGACAACAGCTCATAACTACTTATTACTAGTTCGTATAAGAAAACTTCTAATTTTCTTGCTTTTCTTAAACTATTCCTATCTTTTGGATGTAATTTTTTTCACTTTCTACTCTTTTATTATAAATTTTTTTTGAATGCCCAGTGTCAAAGATAATTCAGCGAATACAAACCTCCCCCCAAACCTGTTTTCAGCAGTGTCCTCACTGATGTAGCCTTTTGAGAGCATGGACCTGTATACTAGGGGAGAGATACAAGGGGTAAAATAATAGTTAAATAAAAACTACCCCCAAACTTGTTCTTTGACACGCACAGATATTCAATTAAATCCATTTTTACTCACCTCCATTCTTAAAATAAGAAAATGTTACCAAAACATGGAGGTGAGGCGGAGGAAATTTAGTTTTGATAAAGCGGCTCCTGTAAAAACAGGAGCTCCTCCGCGGGGTCAGCAGAAAAATACGGTTTTAATCAATGCCCATTTACTTTAAAAATTGAACCGTTTTTCAAATTTTCAACTTCTACAGCCCCGTGCGGGTGTACATACCGCACCACAAAAGGTCCTTTCCAACGAGATTTAAGCTTACCCGGATGAAGATGGAGACGGGAATCGTAAAGAAGGACTTGTTGCCTCGATGTGAAGGTTTTTCTAAAAAGATTTTTATCGTGGAACACTTTAGTTCTGTTCTTTACTATCACCGCATTATCGTAAGCTTCATCGTGGAGTTCGCTTAGCTCATTCAATTGCAGCTTCCGATAGCTGCCTGCATGATCAAGATCAAAATTAAGCTCTTTAATAGCCCACATTGCTTTATGTTCGATCTTGACAGGAAGGTGGCATGCCTTCCCAAACATAAGGCGGTATGGAGACATACCAAGATCGGTCTTATAAGCGGTGCGGAATGCCCAAAGAGCATCCGTCAATTTGGTTGACCAATCCTTACGGTTCTTAGAAACCGTCTTCTCCAAAATTTGTTTGATCTGCCTATTTGAGATCTCAGCATGCCCACTTGTTTGGGGATGATAGGACGTAGAAAGCTTGTGAGTGATTGAATATTTCCGTATCATTGTCTTGAAAGACCGATTACAGAAATGTGTCCCGTTGTCGCTAATTATAGCGCGAGGGTGTCCGAATTGCGAAAAGATATTCTCTTTAAGGAACTTAATGACAACCTTGTTGTCATTAGTGTGACACGGTATAGCTTCCACCCATTTCGAGACATAATCAACCGCTAACAAGTTGTATAAGTTCCCAAAGGAGTTGGGAAAAGGGCCCATAAAATTAATACCCCAAATATCGAATATTTCCACAACCAATATAGGTTGGAGCGGCATTTCGTTTCTTCATGAAATCCGACCCAAATGCTGACATCGCGGACAAGTTTTGCAATGTTCATATGCATCTTTAAATAATGTTGGCCAATAAAAGCCACATTGCAAAACTTTCTCCGCAGTTTTTCGAGAACCAAAATGACCGCCGCATGCCTGATCATGACAAAATGATAACACGCTCTTGAATTCATCGTTAGGGACACACCTGCGAATGATTTGATCGGAACAATACTTAAACAGATGAGGTTCATCCCAGTAAAAGTATTTTACTTGGGATAGAAATCGAAGTTTGTCTTGTTTCGACCAATCGCTAGGAATAAGTCCCGTCGCAAGGTAGTTTACGATATCCACGAACCAAGGTTCGTAGGATACAGTCAAGAGCTGTTCGTCAGGAAATGAGTCATTTATCGGCACGGTCAAAGTTGGCGAAGAAGTGATACGTGAGAGATGGTCGGCTACAACGTTTTCACATCCACTCTTGTCTCGGATGACAAGATCAAATTCTTGTAACAATAGGATCCAACGTATTAGCCTGGCCTTAGCATCCTTCTTCGATAAAAGATGTTGTAGGGTGGAATGATCTGTGTAAACCACAATTGGCGAGCCAATCAAGTAGGGCCTGAATTTCACTAATGCAAATACAACTGCCAAGAGTTCTTTCTCGGTAGTTATGTAATTTATTTGTGCATCATTCAAGGTCCTACTTGCATAGTAAATTACATGTGGCATCTTATCAATGTACTGTCCTAAGACAGCACCAATAGCAAAATCTGATGCATCACACATAAGCTCGAACGGGTGGTTCCAATCCGGAGATGATAGAATGGGGGCTGTAGTGAGCGATCTTTTAAGCAATTCAAAAGCAGCCTCACAATCCGAATCGAAGTGAAATGTAGTATCCTTGGCCAATAAAAGGGTTAAGGGTCTAGCAATTTTGCTAAAGTCCTTAATAAATCTCCTATAAAATCCTGCATGACTAAGGAAGGATCGTATATCTTTGACGCAGTTGGGACGAGGGAGGTTATGAATGACATCTATTTTAGCTCTGTCAACCTCAATGCCTTTTCGTGAAATTATATGTCCAAGTACAATACCTTCTTGGACCATAAAATGGCATTTTTCCCAATTCAAAGTCAAGTTCTTATTCTTACAGCGGGTAAGAACCACGTCAAGATTATGAAGGTAGTCCTCAAAGGAGTCCCCAAAAATGGAGAAATCGTCCATAAAAATTTCCGGAAAATTCTCCACCATATCTGAAAATATCCCCATCATGCACCGCTGAAATGTAGCGGGAGCGTTGCATAACCCAAAGGGCATGCGTCTATAAGAAAAAGTTCCGAAAGGACAAGTAAATGTGGTTTTATCTTGATCCTTTTCGGTGATGGGGACCTGGTTATAGCCAGAGTATCCGTCCAAGAAACAGTAGTAATCGTGTCCAGCTAATCGTTCTAACATCTGGTTAATGAAAGGTAGAGGGAAGTGATCTTTCCTCGTCGCGGCGTTGAGTTTCCTGTAATCAATATATACGCGCCACCCAGTTTGGGTGCGTGTTTGGATTAACTCATTAGACTCATTAGTGATGACCGTGATGCCAGACTTTTTAGGGACCACATGAATTGGACTTACCCATTGGCTATCAGATATGGGGTAAATTATTCCACTATCAAGGCACTTGACGATTTCTTTCTTTACCGCCTTTGTGGGTCTCGGGTTGGTTTGGCTTCATCCATCAGATGTATGTAATGTTCAACAATTAAAGGACTAATCCCTTTGATGTCGGCCATTGTCCAACCAAATGCTTGCCGATTCAATCTCAACACTGCCAAAAGTGCGTTCCCTTGCTCTAAGGCTAGAGAAGCGGATATAATCACCGGCAAAGTCTCATTCTCTCCTAAATATGCATATTTAAGATGAGAAGGTAGCGGTTTGAGATTAAGAATTGGCGGAGAGACAATAGAAGGTGGGGCAACGGAATGATATTCGGACTCCTTAAGAGGTTCAAAACTTGCATAAGATATTGACTCGGAAAGTGCTGCTGACTTTTGCAATGAGTCAACGGGTTCAAACTCAAGGACGGACTCATTGAACATATCCTCACTATGAAGTGGTGCAAGATCAAACGATGTCTCATTAGTGTTGTCGAGATCATCAAAGCAAAGTTCCTCATCCATCCAGCTTTCGGGAGCTATCTCATGGATGGAACAAACATCCAGCAAATGAGCAGAAGGTTCTGATGGCTGACTTCCTAGCTTGTAAATATTAAGCTCAATTGTCATTTTCCCGAAAGATAAGTTCATAGAACCATTACGACAATTAATTACAGTGTTAGAAGTTGCTAGGAAGGGTCGACCAAGTATCACCGGGATTTGATTGCGTGGGTTTACCACAGGTTGTGTATCTAAAACAATAAAGTCCATGGGAAATATGAATTCCCCGAATTTAATTAACACATTCTCTAGTTCACCCCGAGGTTTGGTGATAGATCGGTCTGCCATCTGGAGAGTACAATGGGCGGGTTTTAACTCTCCAATTCTTAACTGCTCGTATACTGAATAAGGAAGCAAGTTATGCTAGCGCCAAGATCGAGTAAAGCACGATTAATATTTTTACCCCCAATAGAAATAGAGATTGTAGGACAGCCGGGGTCCTTACGTTTCTTTGGTATTTGTTGGGTAAAAGCTGTACTAACATTACTCGTCATGAAAACCTTCTTAGGCACTTGAGTTTTTCTCTTCCTAGTGCACAAGTCTTTAAGGATTCTTGCATAAGATGGGACTTGTTGAATAACATCTAGGAGAGGAATATTCACGCTAACTTGCTTAAACATTTCCACAATCTTCTCCATTTGCGGGTTAGGTCTGTTGGCCCTTAATCTGTTGGGAAACGGAGCTTGATCAATAAGTTTTGGGTCCAACATTTGTGGAGAAGATTGAGGGGACGGATTCGATCCCAAAATTGGAGTGGGAATCGACTTAGATAGATCGGGCGAAGTGTTCGAGCCTTGGGGAAAACGGAGAATAGGCTCGGATGAAGGTGGGAGACTAGACGAATTAGGGGAAGAAGAAGAAGCTGGGGTATCATTGGTGTCACTAACATCAAATTGCTCACCCACTCGGTTATTCAGCACCTTTTCCGATCTCAACATAGTAACGACATTCACATTATGATTTTATGAATAGCCAGGATTCTGTAGGGGTTGAGATGGGAGTTTCCCTTTCTCTCTCGCACTCATTACTGCGTTCAACTGTGCAAGTTGGTTTTCTATTGATTTAATACTCTCGCCGTGGGAGGCGGAGTCTTTCTTTATGGTATCAATAGAAGACTTCATATCAGCCGACATTTGAATGGTATGTTTCATAAACATATCCAAAGTTTGTGCGAGTGAAGAGTTGTCTGTACCGGCCACTTGTGGTGTAGATGTGTTGGCCGAATTTTGAAAATTTTAGGACTGAAAGGGGAGCTGACTTTGTGGTTGTGGTTGCTGTGGAGGAGGTCTTTGATAATTGTTTTGGAACTGATTTTGATTTTGGGGTTGGTTTTGGTTCCAAGCAAAGTTAGGATGATTCCTCCATCCTTGATTGTACGTGGAAGAATAAGGATCGTTTCTAGGTCACTGCTGAAAAGCAGTATTAGTTTGAAACGATACGTTCATAGGACATTCTTCCGTTAAGTGTGAAGGATCTGAACAGCAACCACAGACGGACTTGGGAAGCGTGACCTGATTTAGGGAGACTGATGAAAATTTGTTCTCAATAGCATCGAGTTTCTTCTGCATCGCTGCCATTTTTGCTTTCACTGCGATGGAAACATCGAGCTGGTGAATTCCTCCCCTAGATGAAGGTGGTCTTACGCTTTCCCACTGCAAAGTGTTTTCAGCGAGATCTTCCAGATATTTCCAAGCTTCGCTGTCATCTTTGGACATGAAATTGCATTGACACATTGTTTCAAGCATCTGCTTTGTCGCTGGATTAATGCCCTCATATATAATTCATCATAAATCCCATCTATTGATTCCATGATGAGGACATTGGACAAGCAGATCTTTGAAACGTTCAAAGCACTTCCAAAATGGTTCATTGGGAAGCTGGGTAAACTGGTTGATCTCGCTCCTAACACGGGCGGTCTTATGGTTTGGGTAAAATTTCTTAAGAAATGCAATTACGAATTCATCCCAATTAGTGATAGAGTGTGCGGCAGTATTATAAAGCCATTTTCTGCCAAGTCACACATAGTGAATGGGAGAAGATGCAAGTGCATAGCATCCACAGTCAATTGTGAAATACCCATCATTGCGCATACGTTTTCGAATTTGGTGATGAAAACGTACGCGTCTTCCAACTCAAGCCCGTGAAATTTGGACAGCAGATTGATGTAGTGGGGTTTAATTTCGAAATTATCCCCGTTAGCTGGTGGAATAGATAGACAAGTGGGAAGAGGACCACGGATAGGATAACATCTCTCTTGGAGAGAGATGCGCGGTGGATTCTGCGCACCTACGGGCGGTGGCAGTGTGGTGTTATAATCTGATGGAGTATCGTCCATCTCGGTTGTGGTGTGTGGTGGGGGAAAAGAAGATAGAGAAGTACCGACCTTGGAGTCGATAACAGGAACGCGGACAAGACGGGCACTAGAATCCCGTGTCCAGCCGAGCATGCACTAAGCGGGTTTAGTGCAAGTGGCAGCATGTGTGATTTAAAATTGGTCTGTTTTGAAAAAAGTGGGACTCAAGACAAACCACTCTAAAATGCACAAACAACCCTAGAACTAAGGTTACCTAGGTCCAGTCTCTAGACCGCTCCTAGACTTCCAAAGGACAAGCCGCAGGATCAATCTTCTACCACCTCTTTACTACTCTTGTGGCCAGGTAAGTGCCAGGTAAGTGGGAGGTATCCGCTATACGAATCACCGAAAATAGCGGGCCTATTTAGGTAAACCACTTGCCTTAGACACACTTGCCTAGGCACCACAAAAGTAATGCGGATAAGCGATAGATTACCCATGACTTTCCTCTGTCCTTAATGAGCGCGACAGTCCTTAGAGTCTGGTCTAGATATTTTTTAAATTAATGTACGGTTGATGCAGATGCTCTATTTGTGATTTGTGGGGCTTAGGAAGGGTGATGAAATCCCCACTTAATCTGGATTTGGTCTTTGCCCCTTAAAGTCCGTATTAAAATATGCAAAACAAAACCAATCACAAAACTTTTGCAAAAAGATTTTTGAGCGGCGCTATTTTGCAAAGAATCCTACAGAAAATAGATTTTATTGGATTTTAGAGAAGAGAGAAAGAGTTGAGAAAGATACCAGAGAAGTTTGGAACCCTAGATCTCCTAGCTTGCCGCGCTTCCGCCGCGGATATGCCTCCTTTGCCGCGGATCCGCCTCAGGAAGGAAAGATCTGTTGATGAAATTTTCTCTGTTCCCTTCTGTGCTCCTCTGGATCTCTAAGAATGTCTCTGTTTCCTGTTTCCTCAAGTCTGTGACTCCAGATCTCCTTGCAAAAATTCATGCACAAATCGTTAAATATGCAATTTGCAGTTTTATTTTAATTATGATATAGATCGAATAAGAATTCAGCACAAATAGTAAGAATAAAAATTACGCACGTATCCCCGGCAACGGCGCCATTTGATTGGTTCGAAAAAGTGTGTTTGTAGAATAACCGCAATCAGAATGGTGTTGCGCGTAGCTAGACCGAGATGAGTACGGGTCGTCCTCAGGGAAACGTGGAACCTTTTATCTTTACTTTAGATGTGTTGAAAAAGAGAGGAGAGATAAAGAATATTGTAGAATGGTTGCAGGATCTAGATCTACGTTAAACAAGAATGCAAAATATAGATCTAGATTAACTACGAATGCAAGTTTATATAAGAAGAGGGCTTGTAGGGTTCATTAGGATTTAGTAGTTATCGATGATTAATTAAAAATTACTCTTTCTATCCTTTAATAGATTAAACACTAGAACGACAGTGATGCGTGTAGATTAGGGATTCTGGAGGGAAAGGGAATACCACTCTTAACCCCTATCTCGACACGGAACTCCGTTCATATCTAGCCTTTACCAAAACAATCATTAATCTAATCTCTAATCGCGATCGAGACTAACAATGAATTGTTAGCGTGCCCGATTAGGATGTTAATGATTGTCTTGATAAAGTTTATAAACTTTATAGGACGTAAAAAGAGTTTAGGTATTTTCATTATTTTCATCACCCATTAACCTACCCTAATCCTACGAACCCTAACAAGCGGAGAATTACTAGCTCATGTTGGAAGAAAAAGAGATGGAGAGAAAATGCATAATTAAACTACGAAGAAATAGAATAAGAAAAAAAAAGCTACCTTTATTAATCAACAATATTCATTACACTTTGATTCCTTAGAAAATGATTACAAATCCTAGTTTTGCTTCTCGATCTCTTCTAAGGAGGTAGATGAACCGTTGATGATCAGTCTGGATGCGTGAGCCGTCTTGGACTTCATGATCGCGTCTACTTGATGATTTTTCCAAGAGGCTCTCGGTCTTTATTTATAGTCCCAAATCCAGAAGTCTAGCTTCCAAATTTGGAAACCAACAGTAAAGATTCACCCCAAAAAAGCACAACTCCTAACCTCTCTGAACTGCGGCGAATCCGCGACCAATAGGGGGGTTGGGCCGCGGATCCGGGGCCAAGGGTTGTGATCTTTTGATCATTTCTCTGTGGCTTGATCCTTGTGACATGTGGCGATCTCTGGAATTTTTGGAACTTGGAAATCTTCTCGTAGTTGCTGCCAAACTTGATTTCTAAGTTTTGCTTTCTTAACCATACAGGTTTGCTTTAACAACTTGATTTCCTTGATTTTAGTCATGAAAATTCTGCACAACAACTCAAATGAT
Source organism: Agapanthus africanus (assembly GCA_030015575.1). Lineage (NCBI taxonomy): Eukaryota > Viridiplantae > Streptophyta > Magnoliopsida > Asparagales > Amaryllidaceae > Agapanthus > Agapanthus africanus. Next base: position 5,953,201 of record CM057338.1, on the reverse strand, counting down.
ATTTAGTAGAGTTTGTTTTCTTAAGATTTGGTCAATAATATTTTATTGCATACATTTTCCTACCAAATGCTAATTATAATATATCAACACATGGAAAATAGTATTTTTACAGATAAACCCTCATATGTATGATATATTATAATAAAGACCTTTTTAAATATAGAAATAGTAGGAAAAATGTAATAACAAATGTGCAGTTTTATCAACTGAACAAGTATCATTGACGAAGGCGAAAGGAAGAGCTCGTTTCATGAGCTGATGTCTTGAGAACGCATCTTCGGGTGTTCGACGGGATTTGAAGTAATCTATAAAGACTTATCTCCAATCCTTTGCATTTTCCTGGTCTTCAATTTGCAAGGCTGTTTCCCCGGTCACTTCTTTTTCTTCAGACGACTCTGGAGATATTTCCATTGGTGCAAGGACCCGACGGCTTTATACAATGATCCTTACGTCATCGAGGTTTTCATCAGCCATTTCTTTAGCGAGCTTGGCTAACGCATCTGCCTTGCTATTCTCCGCTTACGGTATGCTTTCCAGGGTATAGGAAGAGATTAGAGTCAGCAATTGTTGTACTCTCTCACCGTACTTCACCAACTCTGGTATGCACGTTTGATAGCGCCGTTTACTTAACTAACGACCAACTGGGAGTCTCCGTATATGAGGAGGTCTTCGATTCCCATGTCGACAGCGATTTCGAGACCCGCTATCAAAACCTCATATTCCGCTTCATTATCTTTCCTCGGCTCTATTAAGGAAAAGGCAAAGCGTATTATCCCTCCTTGCGGAGTCACGAAGATAAGGCCTACCCCCGATTTGATTATAGGGGTGTTGTGTTGTCGCTTCTTTATGGAAGATGCTCCATCGAAATAGAGTTCCCATCGGGTATCACTCCCTCCTTTCTCCCCGTCGATCATGTCAAACGCGTGTTCGTCCGGCAATTCGCGGTTTAAGGGAGAATCAGCAGGTATCGGATGCTCAGCGAGAAAGTCAGCGATGGCCTGACCTTTCACTGCCCTGAGCGGTCGGTATGTTATCGAAAATTCCATTAAGAGTAGGGCCCATTTAGTGAGCCGTCCCATTAGTATAGCTCTCGATATCAAATATTTGAGAGGATCCACTTTTGATATGAGATGGACCTCATGTGCCAAAGCGCAATGCCGAAGCTTCGTTATAGCGAAGATTAACGCCAGGCAATGTTTTTCGATAGGGGAGTAGTTATTTTCTGCCCCCAGGAGAACTCGACTCAAATAGTAGAGGGCTCTCTCTTTCCCTTGGTCGTTCTCCTGTGCCCATAGCGCGTCTAAGGAACCTTCAAGGGCGGTTGTGTACAGGATGAGGGGCTTTCTCTTGACCGGAGCGGTCAGTACCGGCGGATTCTGCAGATATTGTTTGATTTCGTCAAGTGCGCTTTGGTATTTGTGATCCCAGACGAACGGGGTCCCCTTCTTCATTAGATGACTGTAGGGCGGCATTTGCCGGAAAGGTTAGCTATGAACAGCCGGATACACGCGAGCTTTCCTTGGAGAGACCGCAATTGCATGAGAGTTCTTGGCGAAGGTATTTCCATAATCGCCTAGATCTTTGATGGATCTATTTCGATGCCCCGGTGTCGGATGATGAACCCCAGGAATTTGCTCGAGGAAACTCCAAACGCGCATTTGATAGGGTTCATCTTCAGATTGTATTTCCGAATACGCTGGAACATTATTTTAAAACGCTCCCAGTGTTCCTCATATGATTTGCTTTTCACTACGAGGTCATCGATATAGCATTCAACGACTTCATGTATGAGGTCATCGAAAATCTTCGTCATGGCCTTCTGATAGGTAGCGCCGGCGTTCTTCAGACCGAAAGGCATCACTTTGTAGCAGAATATGCCCAGAGGAGTCTGGAAAGCGGTATGCTTCTGGTCTTCGGGATGCATCTTTATTTGATTGTATCCTGATGAGCTATCCATGAAGGAGAAGACTTCGTGAGTGGACGTGTTATCTATCATCAGCTCGGTAACCGGTACAGGAAAATCATCCTTCGGACAGGCTTTGTTGAGGTCCCGAAAGTCTACGCAGATTCGCACCATCCCATTTTTCTTCATCACTGGGACAATGTTGGCAATATAGTCGGGTTATTGAACTTTTTGGATGAAGCCGGAGTCGATTAGCTTCTTGACTTCGGCGTTGATACTCATTTTAAGTTCGAACCACATTCTTCTTGGTGCTTGTTTAACTGGCATGACGTCCGGAGATATCGCCAATTTATGCATAGCTATTTCTGGATCTAGCCCCGGCATCTCGGAATAGTTCCACGCGAAGTAGTCCTTATAATGCATGAGCACGTCTTTTAGCGTAGCCACCTGTTCTTTAGACAGCAGCTCGCTGACGAACGTAGGCTGCGGGTCGTTTGCCGTCCCCAAGTCGATTTTCCTTAGGTTATCCGCCGTGGTGTGTATCCCATCCTCCAATTCTTTTGGCACCGGTAGAAATTCTGAGATCAACTCATCTTCATCCTCATTTTCGAAGCACCAGGAGAGGGCATCCATATTCTCGGGCACTCCTTCTTCCGACAGCATTATCACGTGACAGGTACGAGATCGTTTCCAAGACCGATGTTGATCTGGTTCTACTCTCGCCATATACGTTGCTTTTGGTACATGCTTTTGTGGTGGGGCTACTTTCCAACTGTTGGATAGATCGAACCTGCCGAGTTGATATTGGTCTTCAACCCAGTTTTTGAAGGTGAAGCAGTCTTCAAGAGGATGTCCTATCGCTCGGTGGTAGGAGCAATAGTCTGGGTGATGAACCTCGCTTGCTTGATCGAGGTGCTTGGACTCCGGGAGCTTAATCATTTGATATTTCATGACGAGATCGAAGATCCTCCTTATCTTGTCTTGAGGGAAAGAATATGCTCGATCCATTTTTTTCATAAGAGACTGATTCCGGCTGACCTTTTCTCGATCGCGTGGCCTTTTGGATCCTTTTTGCCGTTGCCGAACGTTTTTTCCGTTCTTTAACTTGTTTTTGCCTCTGCGTCGGGTCTTTTTCTTATCTTGGGAATGCATGGTGGGCTGACGGCGAAGGGCATTGTCATACTCCGTAACCTGCTGAAGGAGGCGTTGCGTCTTGGAATTCTCGTAAATGGCCATTTCGCGACTGTAGTCGTCCCGAACCCATTGACATGCTTCTCTTATTAGCTTGTCAATCCGTTCTTCAAATGACGGACTCGGCATTTTTATGGCAGGACTTCATTCTGGTTCAACGTCAGCGTCTTTTAAAAGAGCATCCCCTTCTTCATCAAGGTCTTTTATGACGTGACAGTCATGGAATTTCTCCCGTTTCTTGGATTGGACATATCCAAACCCGATCGTTTCCATTTTTCCATTAGGCAATTTTCGCTGCGTTCCGGGGACGTTCCAAATCCTGTTGTAGAACTGAGCTTGTCGAGGAGTTTGTTTAAATGGTACGCCTTGGCATCTTAATAACCTTTTCAATCCCTCGGTGTAATACCTAGGCAGACGAATGGGTTGGAGCCTGTCGAGCACAGGATCGACACTATGCCAGACTTCTCTTTCGACTTTAGTCTCCGTGGATCGATAGAATAGGATCGCCTCTTCGCCTTGGAGGGACATAAAACGTCTGCAACTCTTGCACACTATATGTCTCCAGAGCATTAAGCTTTCTGTAGTGCCGCCACGGAACCATGATGACTTGCAAACTCCGGTCAACTCTAACGAAGGTTTGCATCGACGGACGAACGGAGAATACTGCGTTGGTTTCATCTTCGGAGTCGCTGCCAAAGACCAAAATCGGAGCGGATGGTCCGGGTTTATCATTCCGCTTCTGAGGCTGCCTCGAGTAGACTATTTCTTCATCTTCCTCGGTATCGCTTCCAAAGGTAGGAATGAGAGTGAAGGGCTTCTATTTAAGCTCCGGCTTATGACACTTCTCCATGTCTTCGAAGTCTGGCAAGAAGTACTTGGCGTCTTCATATTTTCTGACTTCGTTCACAGAGAATGGGTTTAGCTCTCCCGTCACGGTGTACTCGAGGATATCTTTGAAATACTTCATACACTGGTGTTGTGTAGAAGGGATGATGTTGTATTCGTGTAATCAAGGCCGACCAAGTAGAGCATTGTAGCAAGTCCTAGAGTCGATGACATGAAATTTGATGTCTGTGACGAGAAGCCCAAAGCGCAATGTCAGTATCACGGACCCGAGCGTCTGCGATGACTGCGAATCAAATCCAGAGATAGTGATTTTATCTCGAGCTAAATTCTAAATGCTCATGCAGATTTCTTTTAGCACCTGCACGTTGAGAAGGTTGACGGAGGACCCGTTGTCAACAAGTATTTTCCCTATTTTGATGTCATGGCAATATCCAGTGACAAATAAAGGACGGTTGTGGTCGCACGTACCAAGGAGAAGATCTTCGTAATGTTAGCCGTGCGGAATTCTTCCAGCTCATCTTGCATTTTCTTCTCTGCGACGAAGGCATGGAACTGATCGGGCTCTTGTAACGCCTTGGCCAAGGACTCCCGTGCTTCTTTAGACAGAAAGAGGGCATCCAGTATGCTTAGTTGTGAGGGTATCTATAGGATGTTTTTCGTCACCCCATTGAGATGGAAATACGCACGCGCTCGTCAGGCGCATTACAGATTCCCCCTGCCTAGGGTAGGCTGGGGTTTATTGATTGTGGGGATCCAAATCTCCGGCAGCCGCGGACTAAGCTGCCGTTAATTACCCCTCACCTTTGGAGCGAGAGAACCTACGATTGACGGGTCAAAAAGGTCATGCGAATTCAATGTGCAGTGTTGTGTTTTGAAAGGGTTTTGGATATATCGGGGGCCCCGCAGAGTTTTTACGGGGGTCCCGCTACCCGGATAGCGGGCTGGGGGTCAAAAGGGTTAGCAGCCCCCATGCGGGGTATGGGGCAGCGTCCCGTTAGAAATTTTTTTCTAACAGGGACAGTGTCTGGAGTGTGTGTGTGTATGTGTGTGTGTATACATACACACACACACACACATATATATACATATATATAAGAAAGGGAAAAAGCGTCCAAAGGACGCGTGGGGGCCAGTGCCTCACGTGCCTGGCACGCAGGCTGGGCGTCGGCGCCCCACGTGCCTGGCACGCGGGCACTGGGCGCCAGAGCGCCAGCGCCCCACGTGCCTGGCATGCAGGCTGGGCATCGGTGCCCCACGTGCCTGGCACGTGGGCACTGGGCGCCAGAGCGCCAGCGCCCCACGTGCCTGGCACGCGGGCGCTAGGCGTCAGCAGCAGAAGGGACTTGGTCCCTGCACTGGGAGTTATGCTTTTGAAAGGAAATATTTATTATTTTGTATATATATGTATATATATTTTTGAGGAGTTGAACTCCTAAGATATTTTGGAGCTGATGAAAAGGGCTTCTCCCTTGAGCCCTGGATCTTCCCCAAAATAGGGTTCCTGGAAGTGGTCTCCTTCTTCCTCTTCTGTTGGCCGGATCTTGAAGAACAAGAAGTATGGGATTTTAAAAATCTCTCTTTTTTGAGATCTTATAGAAGATCTGAGTTCCCCTTTGTGGGTTTTGTGGTGAAAAACTATTTAGTTTTAGAAATGGAAGAGTAAAACTCTTGATTTAATTCAAAAAAAGAAGAAGGTTTAGAACCTTGAGGAAGAAGAAAGAGGCATAAAAACCCTAACCTTTTTGAGAGGAATGAAAAGTGTATATTTTATTCATCATCATGTTGCCTTATATAGGCTTACACATTTACATATAACCCCTTGGGCTTTACAAAATGGTATTTTACCCATCTCATGTCTCATGTGCTATTTCTTTTTGCACATAAGCCGTGGGCTTTACAAAAATTTGGCTTTATGCCCATTCATGCATAAAAAATTACATTAAAATTATTTACTACATGATTTTTTATTTCAGCATGGGGGAGGCCGGCCGCTTCATGTTCGGGCTCGACTCGGGCATGAACCCACTTGATCTGGGCTTGGGCTCACCTGGCTTGGGGTTGACCTTGACTTTGACTTGGTCAACCGGGGTGCAATTTTCGACCCCAACAAAGTGCCCCCCATCAATAAATGCACACCACATATGTGGGTCGTGTGCATGAAATTGATGGATCTTCTTTCGCGTGGAGGAGACTTGCTTTGGTTCCCACTTTTTGGGATGCACTGCCCTTTTTACGACATGGACGGTCGACGTTTGCGTCTCCGAGGCAGAGTGTCCATGGTAGACGTTTCCCTGGTATTCCCTGATTAAAAATCAGGAATTTCCTCAACGAGGCATCACGTGTTCACACGTGACCAAGGGTCACGTGTTGACACGTGATCTATTTACAGAGTTAAAGTTTTAAGCAAGTAAAACAAGTGGCTGAAGAAAGACGTGACCGGGGGTCACGTGCTCACACGTGACCAAGGGTCACGTGCCGACACGTGATGGTCTTTAGCCCAGCAGAAATACAGAGTTTAATTCTATCAAGTTATAAGGGCCTCAATGAGGCATCACGTGTTCACACGTGACCAAGGGTCACGTGTTGACACGTGATCTATTTACAGAGTTAAAAATCCTAAGCAATCGGAAGTAAAACAAGTCGCTGAAGAAAGACCCCAACGGGGGTCACGTGTTGACACGTGATGACCCTTCAGCCCAATTAAAGTACAGAATTAAAACTCTGAAGGAGGAGCGGTCACGTGCCAACACGTGATAGGCTTTGAAAGCTTTATAAATTAACAGAATTAAATTCTAAAATTCTCTAAAATCTTTCCAAATGGAAAAGGATTATGGGGACCGTTGGATTAAAGATCCAAGGGTGATTGAAAATCACCAATTTATATAAAAAAAATCTTAGATAAGGAAAGATTTCCCCTAAAATCTCACCAGAAATAACAAACAGAATATCTTTGGATTTAAAATCCAACGGTGAATAAAATTCACTGTGTGATCTAAAGGATCATATTAATTATGAAAACAAACAAAATCTTTCAATGAAAGATTTACTAAAAAAATTGATTCTTTTCCTTCTCCTATAAATAGGAGCCAAGAGGAGAAGAAACAGAGAGAGAATTTTGATATAGAGTTTTGGAATCTTGAAATTTCAGAGAGAAAAGAAAGGAGAATTTAATTCTCAACAAAAAAAACCCTAGGTGAGAAAAGAAAGGGGATCAAAACTTCAAACAGAGAATTTAATTCTCAAATCTAAGAGTTTAACTCTTCTGGAAAAAAGAACTTAGTTCTTCCTCTGGTTGAAGATCTGCAAGAGCACATCTCCCCATAAGTTGAGAATTTAATTCTCATCGAGTTGAGATCCTGCCATGCAGATCCAAAACTTAGAGGGGGGATTGAATTTAGAGAATTTATTTCTCCCAAATTTATAGGAATTTAATTCCTCCAAGATGAAACTAGGGTTTGACCCTATATGAGAATTCAATTCTCCTAAAATTACAGGAATTTAATTCCTTCAAGATGGACAGAATTAGGGTTTAACCCTAATTGAGAATTTAATTCTCTCAAATTCATGGGAATTTAATTCCTCCAAGATGAAACTAGGGTTTGACCCTATATGAGAATTTAATTCTTTCGTAATAGGAATTTAATTCCTCCAAAATCATGATTAGGGTTTAACCCTACAGATAATTTAATTCTCAAAATAAAATAAGGAGACTTAAAAGATCTCCATGCATGCAAAGAACCAAGGTCACGTGTCCCCATGTGACCCTTGAAAAGATCCCTGAAGAAAGGAAGCTTTGAGGCAACGCCTCACGTGCTCCTACGTGACTCCCGAAACGCAGAAAGAAAAAGCAAAGGAAGCTTTGGGCGCTCTCACGTGTTGCCACGTGACCCCTTGGCAGGCTCTTTAACAGTCGGCGCTTTAACAGTTTGCGCATCACGTGTCAACACGTGATGCTCAAAAACAAAAATATAAAAGTGTTTAACACTTAATTATAGAACGAAGAAAAGAAGATATGTCCCCACCTTTGAGGCAATGCCTCACGTGTCCACACGTGACCCCTTTTTCTTTAGTGTTTAACATTAATTCGAGAGCTTTATTCCCAGTGTTTAACACTGATTATCTTTTAGTGTTTAACAGTAATTTGAAAATCTTATTTCCAGTGTTTAAAACACTGTTATTTTCTAGTGTTTAACACTAATTTGGGATTCTATATTTCCAGTGTTTAACACTGCCAGTCTTTTAGTGTTCAACACTAATTTGAGAGTTCTGTCTCCAATGCTTGACACTGTTGTTCTTTAGTGTTTAACACTACTTTTAGCCAAATTGGCTAATTTTCCAGAGACAAAAGTCCCTCCTCCAAATGAATCTCAAAATTGAGGAAATCAAAAATGAAAATGTTTAGCACTGCTGAATGATATGGGCTTAAATCCAGAAAAATGCCTAATAGACCAACAGAGGGCCAACATATCAAACTTAATTGGGCTTAGCCCAAGTAGGCCATAAGTCCTCAATTCAGACTTAACTGAGCCAATGTGCTCATAATATAATCAATTGGTCTTAGTTCCAAACTGGGCTACAGATCATTTAATCCACCTTGGTTCAAGGGTACATCCCTTCACTCCTTTGATATTTGTCGTTGTAATTCCTCAACGTCTTCAAATAGGTGACGGGTCCCGACAATCATACATTTCACGGACTGTGGGGTCCTTAAATCCACGTACTATGATGTCCTTAACCTCGACCGTGATATCTTAAAACTAACAACGGACTGTAGAGTCCTTAAACTCATGGACTATGATGTCCTTAACCTCGACCGTGATGTTTTAAAACTAACAACGGACTATGGAGTCCTTAAACTCATGGACTATGATCTTCTTAACCTCGACCGTGATGTCTTAAAACTAACAACGGATTGTAGAGTCTTTAAACTCACGGACTATGATGTCCTTAACCTCGACCGTGATGTATTAAAACTAACAACGGACTGTGGAGTCCTTAAACTCATGGACTATGATGTCCTTAACCTCGACCGTGATGTCTTAAAACTAACAACGGACCGTGGAGTCCTTAACTCACGGACTATGATGTCCTTAATCTCGACCGTGATGTCTTAAAACTAACAACGGACTGCGGAGTCCTTAAACCCACGGACTATGATGTCCTTAATCTCGACCATGATATCTTTAAACTAACAATGAACCGAGATGTCCTTAAACTAACAATGGACCGTAATGTCCTTAAACTAATTATCGACCGTAATGTCACTAAACTAAACAATAGAGCCCAGTTGCTCTCTTGTTGGATCTAAACGATCCCGTTAAGTTGATCTTAGTTTAAAATTAGACTAACATATCCTTAATAAACGTTTAAATTGATCTTAGTCTCAAATAAGGCTAACGTATCCTTAAACCCAAACCCCCCAAACCCAAATCTAAGAAAGATACGGATTTGGACTAGTCCACGCCCTACGGGCGACAACATTACTTAGTCTCCGTATACAATCCACGGGCAACCAAACATAAAACAAACACCCACGACACGAAATGACCATCTGGATAAGGAGAAAGTGGTTACCGCGATATGGTAGCGTAATTAACTGCAGGGGCTTGCGCCTGCAGGGAAGAGCGTCTCCACAATCAAAAAACCCTTAATGAGGGGGAATCTGACGAAGTCTGCTACATCGGCCGTATCCGTTTAAACCTTCGATATATGGTGTCATAAATCAACTTTGCATCTTCGGAGAGGTGGACAGATAGCACCAATTAGCATCTGCCCCGAATTTCAGGCAAGACGGACCTACGCGGTCGCGTCTCCGTGTTCGGAGGGGAACACCTGGCCCAGAGCGATTTGGTTCCCGATTTGTGAGAAGCCTGCACTGCCCTTTTTACGACATGGACGGTCGATTCTACCTTTTTTACGACTTGGACGGTCGGTTTTGCCCTTTTTGCGACTTGGACGGACGGTGCTGCCCTTTTAGTGACTTGGACGGACGGTGTTGCCCTTTTTGCGACTTGGACGGTCGGTGCTGCCCTTTTTACAACATGGACGGTCGACGCTTGATTTGACTTGCTCTGCTTCTTGCAGTGTCAGGGGTGAACTTGACTTGCTCTGCTTATTGCGGTGTCGAGATTGGATTCTGACTTGCTCCGCTTTCTGCGGTGTCGGAGTTGAAGCTGACTTGTTGATTTTGATTTGGGTTGACATCGCCATCGCTATACTGGAATATAGTACCAGAAGCGAATCATAATTTTCCATGAGAGGATTTGGGGATTTGGTTTTGGTTTGGCATCAGCACCGCTACACTGGAATATGGTACCAGGAGCGAATCATCATTTGCCTTTGCTTATTAGGAAGCGATGGCTTAGGAAACAGGTTTTAGGTCCCTATCACCTAAGACTTTTTCAATTTTATGGGCCATAAGGGTCCCATAAAAGCATTTTCTCCCTATGAGTCGTAAAGATCCCGTGGGTGCATTTTCTCCTTAGGAGTCGTAAGGACCCCCAAGTGTGTTTTTCCTTTGTGAGTCGTAAGGATCCCACGAAGGCGTTTTCTTACGAGTCGTGAGGATCTTGCAAGTTTGTTCTCCTCATGTATCGTGAGGACACACGAGTGGATTTCCCTCGTTCCCAGTTTAATGACTTAGGGGTCATCTGTTTCCAGTTTAACGACTTAGAGGTCATCCGTTCCTAGTTTAAAGACTTAGGGGTCTATTATGCCCAGATTAACGACTTAGAGGTCATCTGTTCCCAGTTTAAAGACTTAGGGGTCTATTATGCCCAGTTTAACGACTTAGAGGTCATCTGTTTCCAGTTTAACGACTTAGAGATCATCTGTTCCTAGTTTAACGACTTAGAGGTCATTTGTTCCCAATTTAAAGACTTAGGGGTCTATTGTGCCCAGTTTAATGACTTAGAGGTCATTTGTTTCCAGTTTAACAACTTAGAAGTCATCTGTTCCCAGTTTAACGACTTAGAGGTCATCTGTTCCCAGTTTAAAGACTTAGGGGTCTATTGTGCCCAGTTTAACAACTTAGAGGTCATCTGTTTCCAGTTTAACGACTTAGAGGTCATCTCTTCCCAGTTTAACGACTTAGAGGTCATCTGTTCCCAGTTTAAAGACTTAGGGGTCTATTGGATCGGAAGCTTAGAAATTTTGGGGTAGGGGTCGACATCAGCGTTGTTAACACTGAAGCACAGGTGCTAGGAGCAATTCATCATTTGCCTTTGCCTGTTAGGGAGCGATGGCTTAGGAAACAGGTTTAGGTCCCTATCATCTAAGAATTTTCAATTTTATGAGCCGTAAGGGTCCCATAAAAGCATTTTCTCTCTACGAGTCGAAAGGATCTCGTAGGTGTACTTTCTCCTTAGGAGTCATGGGGACTCCTGTTCATATCAGAATTTTGCATTATTATATTCCCCATTCTTAATCATATTATGAATAAATAGGTGCTTTTGATCCATGTCTGCTAAATAGTTACAGGTTCTCAGAACAATACAGTGAAATTCATGAAAAGATGCTACAAACGTGAGACTACGACTAACAAATAGATGAATCTGTATGATGCCGCCTACAGTTCAAGGAACAAATAAAGATCAGTAAACAGTTCAAAGCACAAGGGCAGCATAAAATTTAAGACTTCAACACGAAGCCTACGGTAAAAGTCCACATAAATCTGCACTATTGGAAATCTGGAAGAAAGTAGAAACGATTCTGAGGAACCAAGTGAAGAAAACAGAAGGAAAAAGCAACATGAAGCAGCCTTGAGAAGTTGAACTCAAGATCTCACTATATGGCCGTGGAACCGCGGCTAAACATGGCATTCTGCCGCGGATCCACGGCCGTGCAGTGCACGTGTCGGTGGGTGTCGGTGACCCGGCTTTCTTAGGGTAGTCTTGCAATTTCAAATGTGGATCAGATATAAACCCTAAGGTTTCTCTTATCTATTAATAGGAAAACCAGAAGCCTAATTAGGCATGCATCTTTTTAATTTTTCTAGATTAAATTTTATTCCATTGTAATTATTGAAGATGTGTCAATAAGAGTAAGTTTTTTTTATCTTGCAATTTTCCATTTGAATTTAATTTCTGCAATTTTATTATCTGTATTTTATTATCAGCAAATTAGGTCATTAAATTAAAACTGTAAAAATGAATTTTTTCGCAACTTTCCTAATGAGTGAGTAGTTCCTCACTTGTTAGGGTTAGGATTGGGTAGGTTTGAGAGATTGAAATCTCTCACTCCTTTCTTGTCCATACAATATTTTAATTGGGACTCTATTTGAATCAAACACACACTGCTCACTACGGCACCCTATCCTACGAGATAGCGGTGATTCCCTAGTTAGACCGGTTGTGGTTGATTTACAGAGAGGTTAGGGTTAAGAGTTAAGAAAGGACGGACAAGGACTAAAAGGAAGAAACGACGTTTCTTCCTAGTCGTGCTAATCCCCTTTGTTGACTATTACCCTAACACTTATGTTCTTAATTAAGACAAAGGAAGCAGTGAGTAGAGTTATTTTTCCAAACTAACCTAATTCTAACCCTACCAAGGTTTTAAATCAAATTAAATTCAATCTTAGATTTTTAAATCAAAACCTACCAAAAATAGGACTTAACTCGTAAGAACTTAAATAAAGAACACGATTTCCCTGTGGACCGGCCCATATTCAACCGGCTAGCTACCAAGCGACACCGTTATTGATTGCGGTATATTCTTAATTTTGATTTTAAAACGCACGTACGAAAAAGAGAAACCAATCAAATGGCGCCATTGCCAGGGAAAACGGTAGTTATTTTCTTTTTGTAATTTCGGGTTAATTGAAATTGGAAAAATTTATAAAAATTGAAAAAATAAAAATTCATAAAAAATTCATCTTGCTCTTTTTGATTGGTTTTTGTACGAATTGTGCAGGAACGGAAGACGGACTGATTCAGATCTGGAGCAAACCCAGTGAACAAATCAGCAAACAGAGGATCTGAACAGACAGAGGAGAACCATAACAGCAAACGGGAAAATTTTGGAGATCCAACCCAACTTAACCACCACGGAACCGCGGTGGATTCAAGCGTTTGACCGCGAAACCGCGGTCAACCAGTGACGTCAGCTTCCCAAAATTCTCTATAAGTATTTTTGTCCTCTCTTCTACCCTCTGTACTCTTCTAAAAAAATTTCCTGCAGGGTTCTTTGCGCAAAACTTCTTCTCCCTCTCCAATAAATCAATTTTGTGCAGGATTCTTTGTGCCGCAAATAAAAATAAAAAAAAATTTGGCAAGTGTATTAGATTTTGTGTGTTAATTGCTTTGCATATTTAAAACGGAAATTAAGGGGCTATAGCACCAATCCAGATAGGGTGGGGATCTCATTACCCTTCCTAAGACTCCAGAAATCACAAAAAGCATATGCATCACCCTCGAGTTAATTAAAAAATATCTAGACTCAGCCAATTAAGGACCATCGCGCTCATTAGGACAGAGGAAGGTTGTGGGCAATCAGTCGTTTATCTAAACTTGACTTTGTGGTGCCTAGGCTAGACAAGTGAGAAAGGTAATTTTAAAAGGCCCGTCTCACGGTGATTCATAAGCGGATCCCTCCTTTGTTCACTTGTGCTTACCTGGCCACAATTGGCGGTGAAGAGGCAATTAAGGGATATCTCACAACTTGCCCTTTGGACCAGTTAGGAGCAATCTAGTTGACTTAGGAGACCCTAGCTCTAGGCTTGATTGAGCATGTTTAAATTGTGATTGTTTGAAAGTGTGTCGTAGTTCCAAACAAAATCTTTTGCAAAACTCTTAATAAAAAAAACCACAAAACAAAATTTTTACAAAAACAAAAAAACTTGCCATTTGTCGCTAGAAATCCATTGCACCCAACTTTCACCCATATTTTCTCCATTGACGTTTTCTTACCCCCACATTCTACGTCTGACTACACTACACCTCATTTAGTGTATGCCCGGTTGGACTAGGGACACTAGCGCCCGTTTAGTCCGTGTCTCGTTAGTCCCTACTGACAACGAGTTCGACTCCGAAGTCGAAATTCCCTCCACTTCTTTACCTTCATCTTCAAATTCATCATCTTCTAAGGAGATGTCAGGATTCAATCCTAATAACCCCTTACCGACTTCGGGACTGATTCCACCTCAACTGGGTGCGAATAACCCACAGCACCCTCCTGTTGAAGCACCCCAGCGAATCGCGCTCCAGGATCTTTTTTATCCAACCCGCGCCGCACTTCCTACTTGTCTTTCACTTCCGCCGGCTAATGGGGATAATTTCGAAACTAAGCCCCACTTCATTAATATGTTGCCCAAATTTCATGGGCTGAAATCCGAAGATGCCTATATCTTCATTAACAAATTCCAGAATGTTTGTGCAATGATGAAGATGACCCAACTTTTCAATGATGCTATAAGGCTACGAGTCATTCCCTTCACTTTATATGACCTAGCTGAAAAGTGGCTATATAGTACAGTATTGTATTCTATAAAAAGTTGGGAAGAGTTTGTTAAGCCTTTTCTTACAAAGTTTTACCCACATCACAAGACCGCGAGAATTCGCAATGAAATTAACCAATTTTCCCAGCTTCCTTCCGAACCTTTTTGGAAGTGTTTCAAACGATTTAAGGACTTTCTTGTTCAGTGCCCTCATCACGGTATCGAGAGATGGCAACTTTGCTAAACTTTATACGAAGGACTGAACCCAGCAACTGAGCAGTTGCTGGAAACCATCTGTCAAGGTCACTTCCTTACAAAATCTGACGAGGAAGCTTGACAATTTCTCGACGATCTTGCTGAACAAACGCTTCAGTGGGAAAGCACTAGACAGACCGCTTCGTCCACTTCATCTACTTCATCCGGTCAGTCTAGGGCATGTGTTCACCAACTTGATATGTCAATTGCAATGAAAGCCGAAATGGCAGCAATTACACGTAAACTAGAAGCAATTAAGAGCAAATTCTCATCGCCTTCTCCTGCCCCCGCTTTACCCCCTCGCACTATATGCGCTTTTTGTTCGGATCCGTCCCACTTGACTGAAGAGTATCCTTACAACCCACCTACTCAAGGACAGGATCAAGTCAATGCTGCCTTTCAGCAGAGACAAAGAAATGATCCATACTCTTCAACTTATAATCCTGGTTGGAGGAACCACCCCAATTTTTCTTGGAATCAAAATCAACAACAATTCCAAGGCAATAACAATTTTCAGATGCCTCCTCCACAACAACAAGCTCCTCAACAAACTCAAAATCAGCAACCTTTCCAACCCAACCGTACCAAAACCAAATGAAAATTTTTGTACCAAACAACTTTTATCCTCAAAACAATTTTGTTCAGCCAAACAACGATAAGATTTTCTCGCTAGAATGAAGTATGGATGCATTTTTAAAACAATCTACTCAATCTTCAGCCAACATCTAGTCTTCCATTTAGTCTTTGGTGCAACACACTGCATCACATGGGCAAAGTATCAAAACCATTGAAGCCCAAATTGCAAACTGAATGCTGCTTTAAGCGAGCAAGAGAAGGGGAAGCTTCCATCTCAACCACTGCCAAATCCTGGTCACACACAAAATGCACATGTTGCTCATGAACAACAAAATCATAATGTGAGTGCCGTGACTACATTGAGATCTGGAAGGACATTGCACAACAATGTTGGCATTGATGATGACACCCCGGCCGCCGATTCTTCATCATCTTCATCTTCTTTGTCGGAGCCTGTTCTTCATTCTTCACAAGGCTCTACTTCTTCTACTGCTCCGAATGGGCCCACATCTCACTCCACGAAAACACCAACACTGGGATCCATTCCAACTCCGCAATCTCCTCCACAAACATTGAACTCAACAAATTTTCAAAACATTCCATTTCCAAACAGGTTGAGATCCAGTAAACAAACTCCGCAAATGGAGAAGATTGTGGAGTTATTTAAACAGGTAAGCATTAACATTCCTCTCTTGGATGCAATCCAACAAGTCCCTTCTTACGCTAAAATCTTGAAGGACTTATGCACCAAGAAGAAGAAATCACAGGTACCTAAGAAAGTTTTCTTGGCTAGTGCAGTAAGTGATACTCTTACCCAACCTTTACCTTAAAAGCGAAAGGACCCTGACTGTCCTACAATTTCAATAACTATTGGGGATAAGAACATCAACCGCGCACTTTTAGATCTTGATGCCAGTGTTAATCTGCTTCCTTATTCAGTGTATGAGCAATTAGGCGTTGGAGAGCTGAAACCCACACATTGTACTCTCCAAATGGCCGACCGATCCATCACCCATCCTAGGGGTGAGTTAGAGGATGTGTTGATTAAAGTAGGGGATTTCATATTCCCCGTTGATTTCATTGTTATGGACACACAGCCTGTAGCGAACCCCTGGAGTTAAATTCCGGTGATACTCGGTCGACCATTCCTTGCAACTTCTAATGCGGTGATCAATTGTCGAAACGGTTCAATGAACCTATCTTTTGGAAACATGACAATTGAACTCAACATTTTTAAGTTGGAGAATCAGCCCTCTGAACCTAATGCTAATATACTTGATGTTTGCTCGATCCAAGAGATTACTCAGGAGGACTGTGAGCTCAAAAAATTTCTGTTCGATCACAACAATTTTGACGCCAATAGTGCGTTCCTCCTTGATTCTGATACAGCTTTCACACCCGATAATGATTATGAGTGTTTCACTTTCTCGATCGATTTTGAAGAATCACCACCTGAGTTTGAATCCTTTGAATTTTCGGATGAGTTAACTGAACCATCCGACTCGGTTGCTTACACTCGCTTTGAACCTCTATTGGAATCCTTCAAGTTTGAGACAATTTCACCAATTTTACCTTCAATTGTTTCTCCTCCAACACTCGAACTCAAGCTATTGCCGTCTCACCTTAAATACGCTTACTTAGGTGAGAATGAGACCCTTCCTGTTATCATCTCAGCTTCTCTAGCCCCTGAGCAAGAGAAAGCCCTTTTAACGGTCTTACAAAACAACCGGCAAGTTTTTGGCTGGACTATGATGGACATCAAGGGGATTAGTCCCCTAATAGTTGAACATCATATTCATATGATGGATGATGCCAAGCCAGCAAGGGATCCACAGAGACGACTAAACCCAATAATGAAGGAGGCTGTTAAAAAGGAGATTGTAAAATGTCTTGATAGTGGTATCATTTACCCTATCTCCGATAGCCAGTGGGTTAGCCCCATTCACGTTGTCCCAAAGAAATCGGGCATAACGGTCATAACTAATGAGGTGAATGAGTTAATACCTACTCGCACCCAAACTGGGTGGCGAGTTTGCATCGATTATAGAAAACTCAACGCCGCGATACAGAAAGACCACTTTCCATTATCTTTTATTGACCAAATGCTAGAAAGATTGGCTGGGCATGAATTTTACTGCTTTTTGGATGGCTACTACGGCTATAATCAAGTTCCCATCGCCGAAAAGGACCAAGACAAGACCACATTCACTTGTCCTTTCGGTACGTTTGCTTACCGTCGCATACCCTTTGGGTTATGCAATGCACTCGCTACCTTCCAGCGGTGTATGATGGGCATTTTTTTAGACATGGTGGAAAAATTCTTGGAGATTTTTATGGATGATTTCTCCATTTTCGGCGACTCCTTTGATGAGTGTTTGCTACATTTAGACGCAGTTCTTACCCGGTGTAGGGATAAGATCCTTACTTTAAATTGGGAGAAGTGCCACTTTATGGTACGGGAAGGTATTGTCTTAGGACATATTATCTCGCAAAATGGCATTGAGATAGATAAAGCTAAGATTGAATTCATTTCCAATCTTCCTCCTCCCAAATGCGTCCGAGACATTCGAGCCTTCCTCGCCATGCCGGTTTCTATAGACGGTTCATCAAGGATTTTAGCAAGATAGCTAGACCCTTGACTCTTTTTTTGGCCAAGGATACCACATTTGATTTTGACTCAAGCTGTATGAAGGCGTTCGAGTTATTGAAAAACTCACTTATTTCCGCTCCCATTTTTCATCTCCTGACTGGACGCATCCATTTGAGATTATGTGCGATGCATCTGATTTCGCCATTGGTGCATATGATTTATTACGCTAGCCGAACCTTGAACGAGGCCCAATTAAATTACACAACAACCGAGAAGGAATTCTTAGTTGTTGTGTTTGCATTAGAAAAGTTCAGGCCCTATTTAATCGGCTCTCCAGTCATCGTTTACACTGACCACTCAGCTCTTCGCCATCTTTTTGCGAAGAAGGACGCTAAATCTCAGCTGATACGTTGGATCCTCTTACAGTAAGAGTTTGACGTTGTCATCAGAGACGAGAGGATGCGAAAACGTAGTCGCCGACCACCTTTCACGCCTCCCTTCTTCGCCTACGCTTCAAATTCCTATTAAAGACGTTTTTCCAGATGAGCAGCTCTTGACTGTGTCATGCGAACCTTGGTTCGCAGATATTGTAAATTATTTGGCCACCGGACTTATACCAAACGAATGGTCGAATCAGGACAAACTCAGATTTCTATCCCAGGTAAAACATTTTTACTGGGATGAACCATATCTATTCAAATACTGTCCCGACCAAATTATTCGTTGGTGTATCCTCGAAAATGAGTTCAAGAGCGTGCTGTCATTTTGCCACGATCAAGCGTGTGGCGGGCATTTTGGCCTTAAAAAGACAGCCGAAAAGATCTTGCAGTGTAGCTTCTATTGGCCACAACATTTTAAAAACGCACATGATTACTATAAGACATGCTCTCGGTGCCAACACTTGGGCCGGATATCTAGGAGAAATGAAATGCCGCTCTAACCAATATTGGTTGTTGAAATTTTTGATGTTTGGGGGATAGATTTTATGGGACCGTTTCCCAATTCTTTTGGGAACGTGTACATTCTCCTCGCTGTTGACTATGTTTCTAAATGGGTCGAGGCTGTGCCCAGCCGAACTAATGACAACAAGGTTGTTGTTAGATTTCTCAAAGAAAATATTTTTTCTCGGTTTGGGCATCCCCGTGCAATTATCAGCGATAATGGATCTCATTTTTGTAATAGGACTTTCGAGTTCTTAATGCGGAAATACTCCATTACTCACAAGCTGTCAACACCCTATCATCCCCAAACTTGTGGGCAGGCTAAGATTTCAAATCGGCAAATTAAACAGATATTGGAGAAAACGGTTTTCAAAAACTGTAAAGATTGGTCGTCAAAACTTATTGATGCCCTTTGGGCATTCCGAACTGCCTATAAGACCGATCTTGGCATGTTTCCATATAGGCTTGTTTATGGAAAGGCTTAACACCTTCCAGTTGAAATTGAGCATAGAGCATTTTGGGCAATAAAAGAGTTGAATCTATCTCTTGGAGATACGGGCAGCAATAGAAAGCTGCAATTGAATGAATTGAACGAGCTTCGGGATGAAGCTTACGAGAACGCAATAATCGTCAAAAACCGAACGTAGGTGTTCCACGATAAACACCTTATGCGCAAAACTTTCAAACCTGGTCAACAGGTTTTACTTTACGACACCCGGTTACATTTCCATCCCGGCAAGCTCAGATCTCGATGGAAATGGCCATTTTTAGTACGCACCGTATATCCGCACGGTGCGGTCGATTTAGAAAATCCTGAGGACGGTTCACTATTTAAAGTGAACGGATATAGACTTAAACCGTTCCTCACTGCGGACCCTTCGGAGGAGCTCCTGCTTTTGCAGGAGCCGATTTACATTAACTGATCTTCCTCCATCTACCCCTAAATTTCGATTATCCAGCCAAAACACTGTTTCAAATAAGTTTGGGGGTATGTATCACTTGTAATTATATAAAAACAAAATAAAAAAAATTAAAATAAAATAAAATAAAAATTCAATTTTTGGGGGTATTTTTGTAAATTTCCAGTTTTAATAAAAAATATAAAAAATAAAAATTTTATTTACAAATAATTTCCTCTTTTTAAGAGGGGCTTTTTGCAAATAACCAAAACATTCCCTCCTATAAAAAGAACCTGACCCCTCTCTGTTTTTATCAAACCCTAAAAGCATTCCTCTCAGAAAACCTTAGCCGCCGCCGCAGCAACAGCGCAAGGAGATCTCCCCACGCCGCCGCCCTTCCGCCGCAAGAAGCAGGTTCTGGCCGCACATCCGCCGCGTGTTGGTGACGTCACCCTCTGAAATCTTCAGAGGAGGTTTGCAGTTCTCTTTCCCCTCTGTTAAAATTAAAATTTTCCAATTCATTCTCTATAATGGCACCAACCCTACAATTTGAGAGAGATTTCTCACAAATATTTGCACACACAATTTACGGTAGCTATTTCGGTGAAGAGATCCAGAGGCGAGGATGGAATTTCTTACTTTTTAATCATCCAAACTCCTTCGCTCTTCCAGATCTCGTCACACGATTTTATGAATGCATGGAAGACGGATGCCTTTCACAACACGGATATATTAGGCTTATTTGGGGTGATAGGGAAATCATTATCGATAGGGACTTCATCCATGAAGTCACCTTAATACCTAGACTACCTACCCATGACCAACCCCTCCAATTCGAGGATTATCTACCCTTAATGGGTAATGACTGTTCGAGAGAGCCACGTAAGGGCATCCAGGCTAGAACCCTCTTTGCGAATGTACTCACTGTGTGCCGTTAGACACAAAATAACATTTTTGGTAGTTCGCACAATACCACATTTTTCACACCATCCCTTCATATCGTGCACACCTTGATAATTAGGAACCCAAGCTATGATATATGCACGGTATTACTTAATTCGATTGGTGCGGGCAAAAGGGCTGCCAATTACCCATGCCCTATGTTAGCAACACAACGTGTCGCTATTTCCTCCCTGTGAAGGAATTTGAGTTTTACATGCATGGAGGTATCCCCATTAGGCCTCTTATTGAGAGTGTATCTGAACCTGCCGAGCATGTACCCGCCAGAACACCCAGCCCCAGCTCGACCGCGAGCGAGGAAGAGCTTACCCCCGCAGAACATGCACGTCTACTTAAGAAAACCACTAGAGGGATAGACAGATTGGTAGGAATAGTGACCAACTTGGATCACCGTGTGACAGAGATTGAGCACGGCGTATCCACACTGCCGGCGAGAGAGGAACGTTCCCGTTCACGTTCGAGGGGACGACGAGGACATGAGCAGTGAGGGCACTGCTTTTGGTAAGTTTGGGGGAGGAAGTGGTTTGTAAATAGTTATCATTGCATTGCATATTTTAATTTTTGTACATATTTTTTCTTTTCTTTCTTTGCATGTTTAATTCTGCATTGCATCTTTATAAAAAAAATTATAAAAATTAAAAAAATGAAAAAAATAAATATATATATAAAAGTAAAATCAAATAAAAAAATTGAAAAACTAAATTTTTTTTTTCAATTTTGGCTATATTTGACTTAAGTTTGACAAGACGGTTAACTAGCTAGGAAAAACAAGATCTTAAACTTAGTAAATTAAAAAACCCTAAAAATAACCTTTCTTAAAGTTTAACGGTAGAAAATATATGTCCTTGTAGTTTATTTAGAAATAGGCAAATTTTGAGTTCAGTTCTTCGGCTAAGTCAAAATAAGGGAAGAGTATTGAAATTTTTATTGAAGTGTAAGTCTGAAAAATAATTCTGAACCTTAAGTCCAAATTCTGAAAATATATATCCTACAACTCGCACAAACACGCACCTTGAAACTTGGGATAGTAGAGGATACCTTGAACGAATTAAAGTATAAGTGTGAAATAAGAGATATAAAAAAATGAACACTGGTTTTGTAATTACTTAAGGCTGCGTAAAATAAAAAAATATATAGCGAGGGTGCTTTATCACCTAGTGCCTTAGACCAACTGGTTTGGGAGTCACTGCTAAAACCTTAGGTATTACAAGACGAGGAATTACGCCTTAATGCGCGAACACATTTTGCAATCGGTCGTTAGTACCTCAAGAAGTATTAACAGTCGCATGAAGGATGTGCGAGCAATTTCATATAAAATTCACCAACTAAAAGTACTTTGGATGATGGACAAGAGTATGATAGCTTGAATTAAATTTCCAAGTGTAGGGGTGATACATACATATAAGTAGGGGTATATGATTGGGGTTTGGATGAGAGATAGGAATAAAAGATAGGGCTTATACCTTCAGTAGAGATGATAAAAATTCCTAAGTTAAGACGGAATCTTAGAAGGAAAACTCAAGAGATGCTGAAAGCTTAATAAATTTGCAGAACATATACGATCTTAAGTTAAATGACAAGTGAGTGAAAAATACGGGTTGATGATTTCTAAGTTAAAGATAATAGAATTTCTTGCTAGAATACCGAATTCAAGAATGAAAGTCAACAAGCCAAATTGATCGGATTTTGTGGGTAGTATCCGCTGAAAACCCTCAGGAGACAACACTCCTTCTACTAGGGACACCTAGAGGTTTAACGGCTTGTTGCACGAGCTCAGTGCAATCGTGATTCCCTGCGAAAGTGAGGTTAGGATTTTTTCGAGAATAAAAATTAGCTTTGCTCGGGACGAGCAAAAGATAAGTTTGGGGGTATTTGTTCATATCAGAATTTTGCATTATTATATTCTTCATTCTTAATCATATTATGAATAAATAGGTGCTTTTGATCCATGTCTGCTAAATAATTGCAGGTTACAGGTTCTCAGAACAATACAGTGAAATTCAAGAAAAGACGCTACAAACGTGAGACTACGACCAATAAATATATGAATCTGTATGATGCCGCCTACAGTTCAAGGAAAATAAAGATCAGTAAATAGTTCAAAGCACAAGGGCAGCACAAGATTCAAGACTTCAACACGAAGCCTACGGTAAAAGTCCACATAAATCTGCACTGTTGGAAATCTGGAAGAAAGTAGAAAAGATTCTGAGAAACTAAGTGAAGAAAACAGAAGGAAAAAGCAACATGAAGCAGCCCTGAGAAGTTGAACTCAAGATCTCACCATATGGCCGCGGAACCGCGGCCAAACATGGCATTCTGCCGTGGATCCACGGCCGTGCAGTGCACGTGTCGGTGCACGTGTCCATGGGTGTCGCTGCTTTGACCCGGCTTTCTTAGGGTAGTCTTGTAATTTCAAATGTGGATCAGATGTAAACTCTAGGGTTTCTCCTATCTATAAATAGGAAAACCATAAGCCTAATTAGGCATGCCTCTTTTTTAATTTTCTAGATTAAATTTTATTCCATTGTAATCGTTGAAGAGGTGTCAATAAAAGTAAGTTTTTTTTATCTTGCAATTTTCTATTTGAATTTAATTTCTGCAATTTTATTTTCTGTCTTTTCTTATCAGCAAATTAGGTCATTAAATTAAAACAATAAAAATGAATTTTGTCGCAACTTTCCTAATGAGTGAGTAGTTCCTCACTTGTTAGGGTTAGGATTGTGTAGGTTTTAGAGATGGAAATCTCTCACTCCTTTCTTACCTATATAATATTTTAATTAGGACTCTATTTGATTCAAACACACACCGCTCACTATGGCACCCTATCCTATGAGATAGCGGCGATTCCCTAGTTAGACCGATTGTGGTTGATTTACATAGAGATTAGGGCTAAGAGTTAAGAAAGGACGGACAAGGACCAAAAGGATGAAATGAAGTTTTTTCCTAGTCGTGCTAATCCTCTTTGTTGACTATTACCCTAACACCTATGTTCTTAATTAAAGCAAAGGAAGCAGTGAGTAGAGTTATTTTTCCAAACTAACCTAATCCTAAGCCTAGCAAGGCTTTAAATCAGATTAAATTCAATCTTAGATTTTTAAATCAAAATCTACCAAAAATAGGAGTTAACTCGTAAGAACTTAAAGAAAGAACACGTTTTCCCTGTGGACCGACCCGTACTCAACCGACTAGCTACCAAGCGACACCGTTATTGATTGCGGTATATTCTTAATTTTGATTTTAAAACGCACGTACGCAAAAGACAACCAATCAACTCCCAAGTGTGTTTTTCCTTCGTGAGTCGTAAGGATCCCACGAAGGTGTTTTCTTACGAGTCGAGAGGATCTCGTAAGTTTGTTCTCCTCATGTATCGTGAAGACATATGAGTGGGTATTCCCAAATGGAGCATAATTCCAAGGGCGGAGACCAGCCGCGTGACTGGTGGTTGCGGTGGGGCATGGGCGTGATGAGAATTATTTGAGCCCGTGGATTGTATACGGCAGTCAACTTGGGGACCAACCGTAGGGCTGGGAGAATTTTGGGAGATTGGATTTTGGTTGGCGTCTGCAACGCTGCACTGGAATATAGTACCAGGAGCGACTCATCATTCGCCATTGGGGATTTGAGTTTGGAATTTGGTTGGCGTCTGCATCGCTGCACTGGAATATGGTATCAGGAGCGACTCTTCATTCGCCGTTTTTTTTTACCGTGATTGCTCCATCATTTTAGCTTTTCTTATCGCGAAGGTCGCGATTGCCCTATCATTTCGATTTTTTATTCGTGGTTGCCCGATCGTTTCGGCTTTATTTTCATTTTTATTTTTACTCGCTGATTTTTATTACGAGTTGCTCCATCATTTCGGCTTTTTATTTATTTATTTTTGTTTTATTTACACATTTTTACATTCCCAGTTTAACGACTTAGAGGTCGATTGTTCCCCAGTTTAACAACGTGGTGGTCGAATGTGCTTGCTTATCCCAACTCTTCGAACTTTGATCTTGGTGGAGCTGTGTTGATGACCGTAGCTCTATGGCTTGCCGATACATCCGAGGACTGTGAGGTTTTTCCAAGCTTGTATTGGTCCTCTGCCCAATCTTTGAAAACACAGCAGTCTTCAATGGTACGACTCACCACCCTATGGTATGAGCAGTATACGGGATTGCCGGTCATATTCATTTCATGTGGCCACTTTGGAATAGGCAGTTGCAGGCCGTTGTTCAAGGCTTCATCGAATATATTGTGGACCTCATCCTTCCTGAAGGAGTGCACCTTCTTCTTTCTCTCCATTAGAGTAGGTGCCCTTACTGATGCTGGTTCTTGAGGTCGATCAGTCTTTGGTTCGCCTTTTTCAGATAATGGCACATGTCTGAGAGGATTAGGTTCCCGAAAGGCTTCGGTCTCCATTTGTATGAAATCGGCGGTCGTAGCTTGACTGTTTGCTAACACGCCTTTAGACAGTTCTATCTCTCCCATCTTGTATTGCCTTTCAACCCAATTTTGAAAGACGAAACAGTCCTCAATGGCATGACTTATCACTCTGTGATAGGGGCAATATTTTGGTTCTTCGGTCATATTCGCTTCTTGCGGTCTCATTGATTCTGGTAGTTGTAGACCGTTTCTTAGGGCGTCCTTGAATATCTTGTGGACTTTGTCCCTTTTGAAGGAATAGACCTTATCCAGTTTCTCTTTCAGAGGAGATTCCCCTTCGGTGTATGTATCGGAGGGACTGGCGGCTCATCGTGGCCGTTTTTCGCGAAGGCGCTCCGCTTTTAGGCTGAAGGGGGTATCAGTTGGCTGTCTCCGGGTATCAATCCCTGGCCCATGAACCAAAATTTGATTCTGCTGTAATTGCAATCGTGCGACTTGGGTCGCAAGATCTGCCGCGATGTTTGCCAATTCGTTGACCTTATACTGTACCTTAGCTAACTTCTCATCCCTGTCCTGAAGCTGCCTCTGAAGCCATCGGAATAATGGTTGTTCTATTGTTTTGGTTATGACAACTGGGTCATCCTTATTGCCTAAGCTCAATTCCGCAGGAACCCCGGGCTCTTTTGGCTTATCGGCCTGAGTGAGCTCTTCATCATTTAGACCGAGTCGATGTTGGGTAGCGTCCACCATATCATCACCATGGCTGTGAAGTATAGGAGGGTTCATTTCTTAATGTCCAGTCATGTAGACAGTGTGGGCCACATATCCAGCTATCTCTTTATCTTTAGCGGGGTAACCCCGTTCTTGGAACCTCATGAAGCTCAGCCTAGCATGAGCCCTAGCCTTTCTGTTGGCTCTGTATTTGAGCCTTTTCTGTCTTAGCTTCTCGATTTTGAGGGCTTGGCGGGCATCCGTTTTCTGGGAAGCCACTGTGAGTCGATTAATAGGGAGCTTAAAGAAGATACCCGATCGAGCAGTTGTCGAGGGTACCGTTGGAGCTTACCCGAGATGCCCCGTTACTTCGTTGACGTTGATGGCCTTACCCCCAGCTGGAGCGATGGAGAGTCGTTCGAAAACGGATTTGTGCTTGGGCTGAGGTGCCCTCGCGACCATGACATTCGGCCTTTTCCCTTTAGAGACCGGTTTGTCTGTTACCGGAGCTTGAGGAGCTGGGACGACGTTAGCTGACACGAACAGAATAGAGCTAAATGGTTGAGGAGTCTCCTCCCATTGTCGCCCGAGACTGGCCGGGAGGACCATCCTAGCGTCCATCTTCATCGTGAAGGAGAAGGGAGCTGTGTCGAGAGCTGAGTTGATCCATAAAGACATTTTGTTGCTTTCGGAGATTGCAATTTGAAATTTTTTAACCTACACAAAGAAGCATGATTTCAGTACAGGCAGTCGATATGTATATTGATTGAGTTCACATGGATATTTAACCCGAAATATGAGAGGAGAGATTGATCCTACCGGGCGTGCCAGAATCTGTAGGGTGTTTTTCGTCACCCCATTGAGATGGGAATACGCGCGCGCTAGTCAGGCGCATTACAGATTCCCCCTGCCTAGGGTAGGCTGGGGTTTATTGATTGTAGGGATCCGAATCTCCGACAGCCGCGGACTAAGCTGCCGTTAATTACCCCTCGCCTTTAGAGCGAGAGAACCTCCGATTGACGGGTCAAACAGGTCATGCGAACTCAATGTGCAGTGTTGTGTTTTGAAGGGGTTTTGGATATATCAGGGGCCCTGTAGAGTTTTTACATATATACATATATACATATATATATCAGGGGCCCTGTAGAGTTTTTACATATATACATATATACATATATATAAGAAAGGGAAAAGCGTCCAAAGGACACATGGGGGCCGGCGCCCTACGTGCCTGGCACGCGGGCGCCGGGCGCCGCTGGGCGCCAGAGTGCCGGCGCCCCACGTGCCTGGCACGCGAGAGCCGGGCGCCAGGGTGCCGGCGCCCCACGTGCCTGGCACGCGAGAGCCGGGCGCCAGGGCACCGGCGCCCTACGTGCCTGGCACGCGGGCGCTGGGCATCAGCAGCAGAAGGGACTTGGTCCCTGCACTGGGAGATATGCTCCTGAAAGGAAATATTTATTATTTTGTATATATATGTATATATATTTTTGAGGAGTTAAACTCCTAAGATATTTTGGAGCAGATGAAAGGGGCTTCTCCTTTGAGCCCTGGATCTTCCCCAAAATAGGGTTCTTGGAAGCGGGTCTCCTTCTTCCTCCTCTGTTGGTCGGATCTTGAAAAACAAGAAATATGAGAGTTTAAAAATCTCTCTTTTTTGAGATCTAATGGAAGATCTGAGTTCCCCTTTGTGGGTTTTGTGGTGAAAAACTATTTAGTTTTGGAAAAGGAAGAGTAAAACTCTTGATTTAATTCAAAAAAAGAAAAAGATTTAGAATCTTGAGGAGGGAGAAGGAGGCACAAAAACCGTAAACTTTTTTAGAGGAATGAAAAGTGTATATTTTATTCATCATCATGTTACCTTATATAGACTTGCACATTTACATATAGCCCCTTGGGCTTTACAAAATGGCATTTTTCCCATCCCATATCTCATATGCTATTTCTTTTTGCACATAAATCACGGGCTTTACAAAAAATTGACTTTATGCCCATTCATGTATAAAAAATTACATTAAAATTATTTATTACATGATTTTTTATTTCAGCATGGGGAGGCCGTCCGCTTCATGTTCGGGCTCGACTCGGGCATGAGCCCACTTTATCTGGGCTTGGGCCCACCTGGCTTAGGGTTGACCTTGACTTTGACTTGGTCAACCGGGGTGCAATTTACGACCCCAACAGTATCTTCCTCAAATGCACTAGGATATTGTAATCCACTTTTCTTTTCTTAGGTGGGTCCTTGGCTGCGAGCTCTTTGACGACTCCATCATCGAGGGCAATCTCCTCATAGATTTTCTCCTTCCCTTTGTCTTTTTTGTTCGAACTTTTGTTTGAAGGACCGAGATTCTTTTCAGGCAACGTACGATTACTCAGCTGAATGTTCTCGCAGTTTTTCATCTCCTCCTCTTTTCCTGGGGTGGATTCCTTAAAGAGGGGATCAAGGGCCATTTCTTCGTCAGAATCGCTCCCGAAGGTGAGAACTTGCGATCCCCCGGAATCATCCATGTGACAGTTGCCGGCAGTTCTTTTATGTTCATCTGTCGTGATTCTCTGCTCCCGACGAGCTTTGCGCTTTAATCGCTTGAAATGTTGTTGGAAGGAAACGTATCCTTGCCACTATTTCTTGAAGGTATTGCACTATTCGGTAGGATGTGTAATTCTCCGATAGTATAAGCAGTAACTAGGATGCCCATCCGCTTCATCAAGATATATGCTGCCAGGAGTATTTCCTTTAAAAGGTGGCAGCTTCATTCCCATCGACAGGGCCTTAGCGAACCGTTTCCTCGTCTTAAGCTTGCTTCTGCCTGCCGCTGGCGTGTTTCGATCTGGTTTAAGTGCTTCAACCTTTTCATCATGTCGCCGACGTTTGGATTTTTCGAATATGTCCATTTCGCGCTCTCGATCAGCTTTGCTCCTCTGACGGGCCTCGTTCAGCAACATGTCAATCATCTCGCCTGACGGTTCCAAGAGTTCTGGTTCTGGCTCCAGTCTCTCTGCATCAGGAGTTTCTTTACCATCTATTGATGAGTGAGAGATCATGTGTCACGCCCCGCTTCCCAGAGTGCGCTAAGATAGGCACGTGACAGAGCCAACCATGCTACCTGTGGTTAGGAAATATCCCTCCACAGTCATATTACGGCTGTCTATAAGATATCAAGAACAGTAAAATAAAATAAACTATCTAATATATGTCCATCTGCCAGAATAAACGAGTCAAGACATAATATGCGGAAGCAATAAAATCCAAATAACAATAACATCTGGAAAGTACGTCCCAAATACGGGCTCACATCAGGAAATGAAAGTACGGAAATAAAACTAAACTAAACTAGACACTAATAGGATCCTCACTGCTCTGCCTGTCGGCTGAAATACTCCTGATCAGCCTGCGAAAGAGATAAAAGATCTGGGCCATGCAAAACCCAGACGTCAGTGCATCATAATATCAATAATAATAAGCAACCAGGATACACGAGATATGCAGGAAAGAATTATAAATAGTAACATGAATGTAATAAGTAAACACGAATATAGAACAGTGAAGTGTATCAGTATATGTGACGTGCAGTGATCAATTTAAACTGTGCTACTAGGTTATCTATTCTAAAATTTGTTTGAAATCAATTAGTATACTCCTCCATGTAACTCAAAAGAATATGTCCCGTTATCCCCCGGGACCACGGATCAGGTAGTGGGAGTCGCGAATGACTCTGTCCCGTTATCCCCCGAAACCATAGATCAAGTAAGAATCACGAATGATTCTGTCCCGTTATCCTCCGGGACCACGGATCAAGTAATACCCTTTTAAGATATACTTCAGTTACACTTTTGATTTCCCCATACCCCCAAGGTTATGTGTTCAAGTCCGGTATTGATAATCTGGAGCTAATGCCAATACAGGATCAAGCAAGTACATGTTTGTCTATGTAGACAACATGATACATCCATCAGGACAACAAGTCAGGATTATCGGCATTAGTAACAAGATCAGGTAACAAGTCAAGCAATGGTATAACAGGTCATGTTAGGTAGTGTACAATGTATCCAACAGATGCTCATAATAAAAGTGTAGCAAGTACGGATGCACGATAAAAGTACGGATGCACAGTAAAACACGGATGCACAATTATCTATTAGGGATTACATCTACAACTCCATGACTACGTAGGATGCACGTTATCAAGCATGGGGTGCTAATATAACAGTAATATGAAATAATATGATATGGCATGCAGCTAGATATGCAATAAATGATACGGATGCGAACGGATATCGGAAAAATGGTAAAACTGTAACATGGAAGCACAATACAATAAATATGCAATATTTTTATTAATATAGATGCAAGTATAATAATATAGCATGTATCAAGCTAACTTGCATGCAACCAGATATGTAATTAATGAAATAGATGCGTACGACTATCCGAAAACAATAAAACAGTAATATGGATGTACAATGCAGTAAACATGTGATATTTTTATTCATATGGATGCAAAATATGTATCATAGCATGTAGCAAGATAAACTTGCCTGAACGGATCTCACGATGGGGTGCGTACGCTGCGTCCGACGTCGGGTAAACGTCGCAATGCACACACGGCGTACAAAACTGAACCAGGCAAAGCGAGAACGCGACCACACTGGTTGGGGACGTCCACTGGGTTGCTCGGATCGTCGGCAGCGGCACGGCTCCGGCGATCATCGGAAAAGCAAGAATCAAGAAGAGAAGAACTAGAAGAAGAAGAAGTAGGAGAAGAAGATGGCTGGTGCTCTGGGTTGGCTCTGGAGTCAGAGAGGAAGGCGAGGGGGTGACGTCGACAATGGGCCATCGATGGCGAGGATGCAGGCGGGGGGTTTTCCGGCGAGGCAGTGAGTGTTCTAGGTGGATGTAGGGTTCAAACTCGGGAATGCTCAGGTTCTTTTGGGAGAGGAGAGAGGAGGACGAGGTGGTGGCGACGGGTGGAGTCGATGACGGCAAGACGAGCTCCGGCGAAGGGTGCAGGCACGGCGAGGTCGGGGCTGTGGGTTTCTTGGATTCTTGGGTTGGGTTTGCAGGGTCGGGAAAAGAAGAGGGATGATTGAGGGAGGAGAGTAGTTCGAGGGGATGGTGACGAGGCCGACGAGGTGATCAGCGGCGTCGGCGAGCGCGAGGCGGGGTTAAGGCTTGGGTTCGCGAGAGGCGGCGGCAACGAAGAAAGGAGGGAGGTGAGTATAGTAAAAAAGGGGGGTGACTGGATCTCGTGGGGTTTAAGAATATATGTATAGAAGAGAGAGAAAGAGAGAGTTGTGAGATTTCTGTTAAAAAAATAAAAGAATTAGATAAAGAGAGGAGAGAGGAAGAGAGAGAGTCATATGTTATGTTAGGATTTAGTTTTAAAAAATATATTTTAGTTATAATTTTTTTTAAACGTATATATAAATTTATATTAACAGTTAGAAATATATTGAAATATAATATTAGTTAATTTTGAGATTTTGGCTAATACAAAATTATTCCAAAATACGCCTAGGTCGGGTCTAAAATTACGGTTTGAAAATTACGTATCAACCAAAACTAAAATATAATATCCGGGTAACGAAAATGCCTACCCCAAGAACAGATATACGTAGCGTGTAAGTAGCGATCCAAACAGGTCCGTTTCACTGAACGGAATGAGAACAAGATACACGGATGCTACCATAGGGTTAGGGGTATGATGCAGGCGATACAAGATATTTTTAAAATATTTTATTTGATTATAATTGTATTATTAAAAAAATGCAAATATCAGATATAATGCAGGTGAACAGGATATACAACATGAAAGTGCACGGATTCTCAAAACTAGCAGGGATAGATCATAAACAGGAATCAAGATGGGTTTCCAGTATGCAGGTCGGGTCGGATGCAAATACAGATGCCAATCATACTATTCGCACCCAAAACATAATAAATCAAGAAATATCCATAAATAAAGAAATACCCAAAATAGAACTGCTATAAAGGAACTAGGGTGTTACATTATACCCAACTACAAAAGATTTTCGTCCTCGAAATTCCCAGAACAAGAAAAGAAAAACAAGCATGAATCTACGAGAAGAGGTGTGGAAACTTCTGTCGAATCTCGTCTTCTCGTTCCCAAGTTGATTCTCCGTGCGGGCGATTCCCCCAAGAAACAAGTACGAGAGGGATAAACTTGTTCTTAAGTACCTTTTCTCTTCAATCCACAATCGACATCGGTCGTTCCTCATAGGTCAAATCCTCCCTTACAGTCAGCTCCGAATGATCTAGCACGTGTGTTTCATCTCGAATATACTTACGGAGTTGAGATACATGAAACACATCATGAACATTCGCCAAAGATGGTGGTAATACCAATCGATAAGCCACTTCTCCAACACGCTCAATAATCTCGAAAGGCCCCACGAATCGAGGACTAAGCTTGCCTCGACTCCTAAAACGAATCACTCCTCTAGTCGGTGATATCTTCAAGAATACAAGATCACCAACAGTAAACTCTAGAGGTCTTCTCGATGTTTCGGTCCAACTCTTCTACCAATCTTGTGCTGCCTTCATATGATTCCGGATAGTATTAACTTTCTCCGCGGTTTGCACGATCAAATATGGTCCCGAAAATCTTCGTTCTCCAACATCGTCCCTACAAACGGGTGAGCGACACTTGCGACCATACAATACTTCAAATGGAGCCATCTGAATAGTCGCCTAAAAACTGTTATTGTAAGAAAACTCCACCAAGTGTAGTTGATCCTCCTATGAACCCTTGAAGTCTAACATGCAAGCTCTCAACGTGTCTTCAAGAGTTTGGATCGTTCTCTCCGACTAGCCGTCTGTCTAAGGATGATAAGCGGTGCTAAACTTCAATCGTGTCCCCAAACTTTCTTGTAAACTTCTCCAGAAGTGTGATAAGAATCGGGTATCACGGTCGGAAACGATGCTCACAGGTACTCCATGCAATCTCACAATCTCCTACAAATACCGTTCTGCTAACGCTTCCATCGACTGACCAACTCGAAACGGTATGAAATGAGCTTCCTTAGTCAATCGATCAACAATCACCCAAATTGCATTGTTGCCCTTTGGACTCCGCGGTAAAGTTGTCACGAAATCCATGGTTATATGTTTCCACTTCCATTGGGGAATCGGAAGTGGTTGCAATAAACCAGCTACCCTTTGATGTTCAGCCTTAACTTGCTGACACACCAAGCACTTCGCTACAAAACGAGCAATCTCCCTTTCCATGCCGTCCCACCAGAAATGCTGTCGTAGATCACGGTATATCGTCGTACCTCCTGGATGTACGGAATATGCGGAACTGTGCGCCTCCTTCATAATTTTTTCGCGAATGTCTCCTTTCGGCACACACAAACAGCTACCATAACGCAACGAACCATCTTCATGAATCAACAACTCCGTTCGAAGCCCCACTTCAACCTGTTCTCGAAACTTCTGCAATCTTGGGTCCTGGGACTGCGCTTCTTCTATATTATCGATCAATGATGACTGTACTTGCAGCTGCATCAACTATCCTGAAGAATGCGGTAACACAATCTCCAACTCGAATCTCCGAAAATCTTCGATAAGCTCCTTCTGTGCAGTCAACATCCGAATTGCTGGCAACCGACTAAGCGCATCCAGCACTACATTAACTTTCCTCGGATGGTACTTAAGATCAAGATCATAGTCGGCCATCAACTCCAACCATCTACGCTGCCTCATGTTGAGCTCTTTCTGCGTAAACACATACTTTAGGCTTTTGTGATCGGTGAATACTTCGACCCTATCGCCCAGTAAGTAGTGTCTCCAAATCTTTAAATCGAAAATCACTGCTGCAAGCTCCAAATCATGAGTTGGGTAATTCTTCTCATGGGTCTTCAATTGTCTCGATGCGTAGGCTATAACCTTCCCATGCTGCATCAAAACACATCCCAAACCTTTACCAGATGCGTCGCTGTGAATCACCAATCCTCCTGAACCGTCTGGTACGGTCAAAATAGGAGCGGTTATCAATCTTTGCTTCAACACCTCAAAAGCTGACGCACAACTATCCGTCCATACGAACGGTACCTCCCTTTCGCGTAAGCTTGGTCAAAGGCTCAGCTAAGCGAGCAAAATTCTCCACGAACCTTCTGTAATATCCGGCAAGTCCAAGAAAACTTCTGATCTCTGCTACGTTCTTCGGAATCGGACAATCTTGAACTGCTGCAATCTTTTCAGGTTCAACGGCGATGCCATCTCCGGATACGACATGCCCCCAAAACATCACTTCTTCAAGCCAAAACTCGCACTTGCTCATCTTTGCATACAATTTTTCATGCCTCAATGTCTGCAGTGCGATCCTCAAGTGTTCAGCATTCTCTTTTAGGCTCCTCGAGTAGACCAGAATATCATCGCTGAACACCACTATAAAATGGTCCAAGAACGGTGAAAAGATTCGGTTCATCAAGTCCATAAATATCACCGGTGCATTCGTGACTCCGAATGGCATCACTAAATACTCGTAATCCCCATAACGAGTTCAGAACGCAGTCTTGCAAATATCCTCTGATTTAACTCGGACCTGATGATATCCGGATCGCAAATCCAGCTTTGAGAATACCCTCGCTCCACTGAGTTGCTCGAATAATCAATGCGAGGGATCGGGTACTTGTTCTTAATAGTCACCCGGTTTAATTCTTGATAATCGATGCGCATCCTCCTTGTGCCATCTTTCTTCTTGACTAGAAGAACTGGAGCTCCCCAAGGTGAATTACTGCTTCGAATCAAACCCTTCTCTAGCAATTCAATAACCTATTTCTTGACTTCTTCAAACTCCACTGGTGTCATCGGATAGTACGCCTTTGAGATTGACGCTGCACCAGGAACAAGATCGATCGCGAACTCCACATCTCGTTTTGGTGGTAAACCCGAGATGTCCTTGAACACGTCCATGAACTCTCGAACTACAGCTGACGCTCCCTCCTTATCAACTTCCATCGAAAAAAGAACACTGTTTGTCGGCCTAGCCCTAAACTCGACTGGCCCGACATAACTGCTACTTCCAGCAAAAACAAACTCTGGATATCCGGAAATCTGGAAAATCACTTTCTTTGTCCTACAATCAATGAGAGCATGGAAAGTGCCGAGAAAATCCATTCCCAAGACAACATCATAACTGACGGTATCGATCACCAAGAAATCTGCAAATAACTCTCGTCCGCAAATAACAACAGAACAATTCTTACACTCACTAGATATGATCTTCCCGTTCCCAGTGTGTATGTCCCAACAACTAGGCAGGGTCGTGCAATAAATCGAATGTGCAACAATAAATTTGGATGACATAAAACAATGGGATGCACCAGAATCGAATAATGCTAATGCGGGAAATCATGAACAAGTAGAATAACTGATACAACTTCATCTGAAGCCTTGGCCTCTTCGGCCGTCAGAGTAAAGGCTCGAGCTTGATTAGGTACCTGAGTTATCTGCTTCTGGCCCTGAATCTGCCTCTGTGGTGGCTTCTGAGCATCTTCCTTCAAACGTAGCTTCGACGGGCAAACACTGACAGTATGATCAGTTGATCCGCAAACCAAACAAAGTCCAAGCTTCCTTCGACAATCTTTCTGCAGGTGTCCAGGTAGATGGCAGAATTCACAAAACATCATTCCCTTCTGCTCGGGTACGACGGGCTTCTTCATAGGAACCACGCCACGTCGGTTTACCAGAATCCCTCTATGTATAGGAGCTCGGTTCGGCGTAAACGCCGGCTTCCATACTACTACTGCCTGCTACTGTGTACCCCGTGTCCTTACTGATAAGCTCGGCTGCTCTCTGGCTGCTTTAAGAACTTGCGAGAAAGTGGTCAATCCCAGAGATATAATGTGCCTTTGGATTTCCACGTCCAAACTGCGCATGAACCTTCGTGCCCTATCAGCATCGTTGGTAACCAAAGGTCCAGCGAATCGACTGAGCCGTGTCCACTCAGCCGCAGGCGCATCCACAGATCCGCCATTTTGCCTCAAACTGATAAACTTTTCTTCCATTTCCTTTCGTGCAGTCTGCGGAAAGAAGTTCTCTGAGAAACTCTGCGAAAAAGTTGCCCAACTGATCGGCTTAAGCAAACGGATCTTTTCCACAAGCCACCACTCACAGGCACAGTCCACCAATTGGATGCGTACAACATCCACTCTCTGGTCCTCCGGAATCTGTGCTGCAACGAGTAAATTCTCCGTATCGACTAGCCACTGCTCTGCTGGCAACGGCTCCTCCAAACCAATGAAAGTGGACGGACCAAGTCTCCTAAAATCCACCACGGTACCCACACGCTGTACTGGTTTGGCTGCAACAGTATTTACGGACTGCTGGACTGTCCGCAAACCTTCCTGAAAAGCCTCGGCTTGCCGCTGGTTCAGCTCGGTTTGCCGCTTCTGGTTTTCCAGCATCCCATGAATTACACCAAGCAATGCGGCATCATCAACACGCCTCTGGTACGATCGCAGTTCTCTATCCGCCATGATTCTGAAGTCACGACACTGAAGAGGATTATCATGATAAACAAGATTCAATAAACAGGATACAAGAAGCGAGATAGTTATGGATTCAAGGATAGCAAGATAGCAATAAGGTAGGACATGTTCCTAGTTACAAGTTTTCTGATTCGTATATTGGGTCCAATACCCAACTACAAAAGAATCAAACTCGATTAACCTAAATCCTATGTCTCTGATACCATACAAACCCTATCACGCCCTGCTTCCTAGAGTGCGCTAAGATAGACACGTGACAGAGCCAACCATGCTACCTGTGGTTAGGAAACATCCCTCCACGGTCACATTACGGTTGTCTATAAGATATCAAGAACAGTAAAATAAAATAAACTATCTAATATATGTTCATCTGCCAGAATAAATGAGTTAAGAAATAAAATACAGAAGCAATAAAATCTAAATAACAATAACATCTGGAAAGTACGTCCCAAATACGGGCTCATATCAGGAAATGAAAGTACGGATATTCGGTGGTAAGGACAATCTTCGATTGGGTGACCCAATATTCGGTGGTAAGGACAGTAATTGGGGAAGTTAACGTCGCCTGATTGCGTTGGGCGTCTTGGCTCCGGCAGAGTGATGAGCCTGTTGCGCAGCGCTAGCTTGAATAATCTCTTCGTCTTATCCCGAGGGAACGAGTAAAAGCGTCTCATCTTTTCTTCGAGTGATCGTTGTTTATCTTTTTGGTGAGCAACTGGCTTCGGGCCACTCGGTTGTTGCTGAGCGTTGGCGACGAAGGTCGCTTTCCCTTTCCCCTTTTCATTGCGAGGATCCGTCTTTGAGGAGGACGGTCTATGGCCCATCTGGTCCATTTGGGCCAGCTTGTCGATCAAGGCCTGGAAAGTGGTCGGCTTGAAGAACATCATGAATTGGGAAATGGTTGCCTGAGGGTCAAGGGTCCCCACGAACATGCCCACGGCAGGAGCTTCCTCTATGCGCTGTTCATACTTTGACCACAGGTTCCGCCACCGAATAGCGTATTGAACCCAGGTTTCTTCTGGCTTCACTCTAGCGTTAATCAGTGCGGTGATCGGGGTGTGCTCACTAGCGCTCGTGAATCTTTGTGTAAATATTAACTCCATTTCTGCAAATGTCTTAACAGAGTCATTCGGGAGCTCGGAGTACCATTCGAATGCTGTCTCCAACAAGCTGCCAACAAACTGGCAAAGTAGCAGTTTGTCGTCACCCCCAGTATTACCGTACAGAGCCCTGAATTGAGCAACGTACTGGTGTGGATTACCCGTCCCCTTATACACATGGAATTTAGGGATCGTATATCCTGTCGGGTATTTTATTTGATCGTACCAACCCAGATAGGGTCGTCCAGTCTGGACAATTTGGCCAGCCACTTTGCTCGCCTGATGAGCTCGTATCTGTTGAGCTATATAGTCGTCAAGGGCGACTTTGGAGATGGTCTCTTCCTTGGCTGCTGATAGAACCGAGGGTTTGATGTCTCCTCTCTGTCGTCTTCAAGAATTATTGGAGGGTCTTCAGCTGGAGGATCCGGCTGTATCATCATCCTGACCACATCTTGGAATAAGAGCGCCAATTTTTTTTTATGTTGACCGCTTGTTCCGCGGCCTCTTTGTCTTTCTTTTCGAGCATTCTTCGAAGGAACTCGGCGTCGGTTTCCTGTTCCCGGCGCTGCTCCGACAGCGTCTCCTGGCTTTCTTTCGGCCCAGTGAGCGCGGCCATCTTCGTTAGCATCTCCTGGAGCTTTTGCGGTTGCTCCTGAGCCGTTGTCACAGACCGGGTGAGTGGTCGATGACCCGTGGAGATACGGCTATCCTATTTCCCGGAAGCCGTGTAGATGGTGTGCACTACCATACCCCCAGACTTAGTGCGTTTGGATTCAGCACCCTTGAGATTTGTCGCAGACATAGAGATCTTCTTCGACCTTCTCCTTTTATGGACGGTCGAAGTTGTGGGGGCTGTAATAGGCACCTCTGTAGACGACACATTCCGTAGCATGGCGGCGGGATGGTCCTCCTCCTGTCGACCCTTCATTTTCTTCTATCGGCGGGGGTAGTCTTGGTCAACTACAGAGTCTTGGACTCTTCGCCAGATCCTGTGGATTTTGGAGGACAGCCGTTGAGGGGGTTGTTCCGGCTTCGATTTAGTTACGTTCTCCATAGGTGGAGGAGATTTCTTCAATACGGCAGTTGAGAGTTCTTGCGCACCCTCCTGAGCGGCTCAAAGCTGTTTCGAGTTGGAACAACAACATCAATTTCCACCCTTGGAGTTGGTGGAGTCAATCCAGAAAGGGAACTGCCCCCAGCTTTCCTCACTCGGCGCCAGTGGCGACGTCGAGCATGTCTTGCAGATGGGACCAGCTCAGTTACGGAGGTGGCTTTTTGTTCTAGTGAAGGGCTGCTGGGGTCAACCTGTCGAAGACCGACGTCCGCTGAGAGGGAACAGTTAATCTTGCAAAGACCGAATTTTTGGCAGAGGAAGCATTCGTAACGGCCTCACCCGGAGTGGGAATTGGGATGGCCAGTCTTGCAAAGACCGACCCCTTAGCAGGAGAAGCCCCTCTGATGACTTCGTTTATCGGAGCTAGAATGGCTATCCGCTTCGGGATAGCTCCTTCAGGTATTGCAGGCTTCTTCACTGGCCCGCTTGAGCTTTGGCCTAGTCTGTTAAAGACCGAGGCGTTAGATTTGGAGGACCCGTTGAGAGGGGCCGTGGTAGTGGTAAGCCGATCAAAGACCGACTTTTTTGGAGCTTCCTGTGATGGCGCCGGAGCGTTGAAGCTGATTGGTGGGAGCATGGTCCCAAAGAACAACCCAGTGGTGGCCTGTGTCACCTGTTCCACCGGCATTGCGAAAATGGAGGCCACTTGGGGCCTATAAACCACTCCTCCAACATGGACGGAATGGAAGTTGTTGTTGCAGTTGGTGTAGTTGGAAGCCATTGACGTCATCTTCACTTCTGCACGGAGCAACACACCAAATCTTAGTAGCTCGAATCCAGGGGAAACCAAATTAAACCGCGATTCGTTCGCAAACACGACACACGAAGTGTGGAGTGGAAAGAGGAAAAGGTCCCACTGGGCGTGCCAGAATCTGTTCGCCGCCGAAAGACGCGACCGGGACGTTGGGACGTCTAGCCTGAACTTTGGCGGGCATATGCTATTTGGTTTTATCTGTCCACCTCTCCGATGATACCAAGTTGATTTATGACACCATGTATCGGAGGTTTAGACGGATGCGGCCGTTGTAGCAAATTTCGTCAGATTCCCCCTCGTTGGCGAGGGGTTTTTGATTGTGGGGATTCCTGCAGGCGCAAGCCCCTGCAGTTAATTACGTTACCGCGTAGCGATAACCACTTTCTCCTGCTCTAGAAGGTCACTTCGTGTCGTGTGTGTTTGTTTTATTTTTGGTTGTTTGTGGATTGTATACGGAGACTAATTTATGTTGTCGCCCGTACGGTGTGGATTAGTCCAAATCCGTATTTTCTTAGATTTGGGTTTGGGTTGATTTAAGGATCATTAATCTTGTTTTAGATTAAGATCAACTCAAACATTTGTTGAGGATACGTTAGTCTAATCTTAGACTAAGATCTATTCAACAAGGTTTTCTTTAGTTTATAGGGACGTCACGGTCCGCAATTTAGGTTTTTGGGACGTTGCGGTCCGCAATTTAGTTTTAAGGACATTGCAGTCCATTGGGTTTAAGGACATCATAGTCCATGAGTTTAAGGACCTCATAGTCCATAGAGTTTAGTTTAGGGAAGTTGCGGTCGATTAGGTTTAAGTACATCGTAGTCCATGGAGTTTAAAGACATCATAGTGCATAGATTTTAGTTTTGGGACGTTGCGGTCCATGAAGTTTCTGGTTGTCGGGACCCGCCACCGCTCTTAAGACGTTGAAGAATTACAATGACACATATAAGAGGTGTGGAAAGATGTACAATTGAACCAATGAATGTTCATCAAAGATTTAATAACCTTGTTTGAAACTAAGTCCAATTTAGAAAAAGACCTATGGGCTCGGTCGATTTTGGGGGTTGGCCAACCTTCGGCTCAGCCCACTTAGTCTCTGTCATTTCCCTTTTTAATAAAGTATTAGACACTTGTTAGGACACAGTCCTTTCTCTGAATACTGACACCCACTTTCTTTTTGTTTTTTATGAGTGTTGAACACTCTTCATGGCGCTAGGCTCTTCTTGAGGAGCGCAGAGCACTCTGTGTTAAGTAGCGCTTACGTGAGGGACATATGGGGCGCTTGGCGCTGAGCGCCAGCATTAGAGCACTGAGTGCTCTTTATTGAGCATCGTCCATGTGGAGCACTTGGCGCTGAGCGCCAGCATTTGATTGTTGAGCGCTCTTTATTGAGCAGCGCCCACGTGAGGAGCACGTGGAGCACTTGGCGCTGAGCGCTCCTTATAAAATAGCTCCCACGTGTGGAGCGTTTGGCGGTAAGTGCCAGCCACTGAATGCTAAGCACTTTCATAAAACAACGCCCACGTGAGGAGCACGTGGAGCACTTGGCATTGAGCGCCAGACTGGGAGTGCTAAGCACTTCCTATTAAATAGCGTCCACGTGAGGAGCACGTGGAGCGCTCGGCGCTGAGCGCCAGATTTGAGTGCTATGCACTTCTTATTAAATAGCGCCCACGTGAGGAGCACGTAGAGCGCTCGGCGCTGAGCGCCAGATTTGAGTGCTAAGTACTGAGTTTTTTGTTCTACCCAATTCAATTCTCTGAGAATTTTGGTTCTCCCTTATGAAAGATTTCGTCTTATAGATCTGAGATCTAGAAGAAGAACTAAGTTCTTCTGATGTGGAGATGCTACGATCTCTTTTGTTTTTCTTTATGAGAAACTTTGTTTCATGGATCTAAGAACTGAGTTTCTTCTATTTTCTGATGAGATGTTGTGATCTCTTTTTCTTTTGTGAAAGACTTCGTCTTATAGATCTGTGATCTAGAAAAAGAACTAAGTTCTTCTGATGTGAGAGTTAAACTCTCACATATGGAGAAGATTCTATGATCTCTCTTCTTTTTATTTACCTTGAAGAAGGTTATTCTTCTTAGAGCTTGCTCTTCTCTTTTTCTTTTCTGAGAACTCGAAGTTTATGCGGGGTTCATCTGTTTTCTTCTTTCGATTTGAAAACTTATAGGTAGCTTTTTTCTCTTCAAGACTAGAAGTCTTGGGTCCTTTATATAGGGGAGGCTGATTTGTTGAATCAGTTAAGGAATTAAGGAAATCTCTCATCGAGAGATTTCTCAATGATTTGGGGGTGTTCCCCACCATTGGATCTTTGATCCAAGGGCCTCTGTCTAACATAAGACATTTTTCTTGTTTTTAGCAATATTGGGAAAATATTTTCCCATACAGAACTTATTCTGTATCTTGGTGATTTTTAATCACCATTGGATCTTTGATCCAATGGTGCTCTGATTTACAAAGCACAATCTTTCTGGTTTAGAAAGATTTGAGGAGTGTTTCCTCAATCAGAATTTAATTCTGGTAATTTGATGGTTTATCATTTTCATTGGATCTTTGATCCAATAGTGGAGAAAATTTAGTTCTAGCGCTGGCACTCCCGTGCTTTGCACGTAAGGCGCCGCCTCAGAATCTTTGACTCTTGGCGCTAGCGCTCTCGTGCTATGCACATGAGACGCAGCCTCAAAGTCTTTGACTCTTAGCGCCGGCGCTCTTGGCGCCAGCGCTCTCATGAGGTGCTGCCTCAGTTCAAATTTCAAATTTTAAATAGAGCTTTGCTCTCTGATTGGGGGAAACACTCCCCTCTTCGGTGGAGGATCCGTCCATATAGAGCACCCAGTCCGGGTGAGGTCAGGTACCTTTTCGACCGAGGGACGTGATTCGGGGACCTGTGCTGTCGTCCCTTCTTTAGCGAGAATAGTGTATTCGACAATGAAATCTGCTAAGACATGCGCTTTGATGGCTTGTATGGGACAGTATTTGATATCAAATTGGGACAATTCCCACCTCCATTTCTCCAGATGACCTGACGATTCGGGGGAGACGAGAATAGACCCTAAAGGGCGCTCGGTGAGGACGAGGATTGTGTGCACTTAGAAATAGTGTCGAAGTTTTCTGGAGACGATGACAAGTGCTAGGACTATTTTTTCTATGGCCGGGTATCTTGTTTCTGCATCTTTGAAAATATGGCTCACGTAGTAGACCGGCCTTTGTATGCCTTCGCATTCTCTGATAAGCACCGAGCCTGCAGTTTGGTCAGAGACGGCTAGATATAATAATAGCTTGTCGCTCTCGACTGGTCGGGTGAGTAGTGGGGGGGTCGCTAGGTGCGCCTTGGGTTGTTCGAAAGCGTTCCGGCATTTCTCAGACCATTCGAACTTAGGAATTTTCCTTAGGGATTTGAAGAACGGGATGCACTTTTCTCCGAATCTGGACATAAAGCGACTCAGGGCAGCAACCCTCCCTGTGAGGCGCATGATGTCTACATTTCTCTTGGGCATTGCCATGTTGAGGATGGCACTGATCTTTTCTGAGTTTGCTTCGATTCCTCGATGGGTAACCATAAACCCGAGGAACTTCCCACTAGTGACTCTGAACGCACACTTAGCTGGGTTGAGCTTCATTTTGTACTTGCGCGGGACGTCAAATGTCTCGCCGAGGTCTTTAGGGTGCCCGGCTGAGAAGACAGATTTCATGAGCATGTCGTTGACGTAGACTTCCATGTTTCTCCCAATCTGCGGTTTGAACAGTTTGTTGACCGGGCGTTGATACGTGGCACCATCGTTCTTGAGTCTGAAGGGCGTCACTTTTTAGCAATACACCCCTTGATCCATGGTGAAGGCGTTAAGTTCTTCGTCGGCCGGATTCATCCGAATCTGATTGTAACCGGAGAAGACGTCCATAAAGCTCAGTAGTTCATGGCCGGCCGAACTGTCCACTAGCTGGTCTATCCGAGAAAGCGGATAGTTGTCTTTGGGGCAAGCCTTGTTCAAGTCCGTGAAATCGACGCACATGCGCCATTTTCCGTTTGCCTTCTTGACCATGACTACGTTCGCCAGCCAATCTGAGTAGTTTAGTTCCTGATGAAGTTAGCTGCGAGCAATCAATCCACCTCGTCTTCTATTGCCTTTTGTTTGACCGGCGTGAAGCTTCTCTTCTTTTGCCGGATGGGTCGGGCTTGCCGGTAGACCTCGAGCTTGTGGGAGATCACTTTAGGGTTGATCCAGGGCATGTCCGCCGGTGTCCAAGAGAATACGTCTGAATTTCCCAGGAGGAAACGGATCAAGTCCTCACGGTGGTCTCCGGTCAAGAGAGAGCCGATCTGAACTGTACGGCCATTGACTCCTTCAAGGGGGACTTCCGTCAATACTTCTATAGGGGTGCCTCAAATTTCTTTTTGGTCGTCGCGCGTATCTAAGGACCCCTAGAAATCACATGTGTCCTCAAAATCATCGCCCTGCTCTTCGGTGGGGGAAGTCGAGGCTAGGCAAATCTTGGTGGTTTGTTGGTTCCTGTAGGCCCGGCCTATTCCCCTTGATCCAACGGGAATTTGATCGCAAGGTGATAAGTTAAAATTTGAGACCGAAGGGCGTTCATGGTCGGGAGTCCTAAGAGAATGTTATAGGATGAAGGGACCTTAGCGACAAGGAAGTCCACCGGTGTGGTTCGTGTATTTCCCGCTTCTCCAATGTTTAGGAGGAGGGTGACCAAGCCTTCGGCCGGGACGGAGTGATTTATGAACCCAGAGAGGAGATGTGAGTTCGACCGAAGGTCAGATGGTCCTAGCTCCATATGCTGAAAACAGTCGTGGAACAAGATATCCGCCGAGCTCCTTGAATCGACCAAAATTCTCTGGACCTCATAACGGTGGACTCGGGCCGTTATCACGAGAGGGGCATTGTGAGGAAGCGATATTTCGTGGAGGTCTTCATCGGTGAAGATGATCAGATCATTCTTCCTGCATTTCTTTTGGGGCGGATCGTTTATTTCTTCGATCGGTAGGAGGCTGTGGCTCCCCTCCACATTCCCGGGTTGGACCCTCAGTAACGACCATGATTTGACCGATCGTTAATTTCCCGGAAGGAGTTTGGTCCTGTTGCTCCCTCTCCGCCTGCCGCTTGTCCCATAAGTACTTCGCCATGTAGCCGGAGCGGATAAACTCCTCGATGTAATCACGGAGTTGTTTGCAATTCTCAGTCGGGTGACCCTGCGACCTGTGGAAAGCGCGGTACGGGCCGCGGAGACACTTGCTGGCCCTTTGGGTAACTGGAAAGAGATTAAAGAACCTCTCGCCCTTAGCCTCTTTCGGTGGCTCGGTTTAGGAGATGTTTAAGGGAGTGTACTCCTGAAACCTCGGGGAGTAAGGCTTTGGACGGCCGACTTTCTTTTTCTCATCCCTGTCCCTTTTCTTTCAGTCCGTTTGGACAGCTTGGGGCAGATTTGAGTTCACCTCCGAATCGAGTTGGATCTCTCACTCGGTCCAGGCTTTCACTCTGGCCATGGTCTTAGGTTGCGTTAATGCAAAAGAGCGGAGCCACTTTTTGTGCCTAAGACTTGACCTCAGCGCGGTGATAACTGTTTCATCACGGTGCCTGAGAACCTCAAGTAGTGCATTATAGAAGCGGGTGACG
Organism: Agapanthus africanus; assembly: GCA_030015575.1. Taxonomy (NCBI): domain Eukaryota; kingdom Viridiplantae; phylum Streptophyta; class Magnoliopsida; order Asparagales; family Amaryllidaceae; genus Agapanthus; species Agapanthus africanus. Next base: position 5,908,425 of record CM057338.1, on the reverse strand, counting down.
TACCTTCTGAAGGATTCCTTGTTTCCGCTCTTGACGGTGAATAGGTAGTCGACCATCCTTTTCCGTCGTCAGTTTCCGACGAAATAACCGTAGAATTGGGTAGCCAGCTCATCGAAGGTCGAGATGGAGCGCGGCGCGAGCCTCCGGAACCAGTACCAGCCAGCTCGGATGAGGGTAGTGGGGAAAGCTCGGTATTGAGCTGCATCCGAGTTATCTTGGAAGCTCATGCCCGCCGTAAATGCGTCTAGGTGGTCCTTTGGGTCGGACTTCCGTCGAACAGGGCCACTTTAGGCAGCTTGTTCCTGGACGAGACGTGCTCGTCCAGCAGCTCTTTCGTGAAGGGCTTTGTGTTAGTTATATGTATGCCCTAGAGGCCATTATTATACATGTGATGTATATTATAGTGGATGCTTGGACATATATATATATAGAGGACTTTCTTGCTTGACATGATAGTATGCTATCTGGTTACTCTTTATCTTAACATGTTGACTGGACCGTCTTGCTCTCACATGTTGATAAAGCCATTAGGATATGTACTTGACTACCAGGATTATGATAAGATCATACTAGTGGGGCCAGGGTGGTCCACAAGTACATCCTTTAATCAGTTCCTAGTTGTGGGAATATCGAGACCAGGGCATCGATATTCCAGTATAGACTGGTGTGTACATTTCTTGTCCTTTAAAGAGCGATGGTTGATCCCACAACCATTGGTGTGCGACATCAAAGATTGTACACAGATGCTCATTGAAGAATGGGTACACCGAGCAGGACTCGCCGAGGACTCTTATGTGGTAGTATACCTATCATCAGATAGCAGTCCTCTCGTGACACTGGTACAGGTTAGTCTGTAGAACCGAGATCGTCATAAAGACTTGTGTGGCTCCCACTGTGCTTTGATTTTCTCCCTACCACGGCTCAAGGAGTCGTGCAAACAAGTGGATTTTGGGAACAGTCCCGAGTCACATGGAGGCAATGAGCGATAGGAGGGGTTTCGTCTCTCCCGGTATTGGGAGTTGATGTTGCGCTGTGCTCAATTGCTATAACTGGAAGTCCCTGGCCAGGGCTGCTGCTGAGATTTACTGATAAAAGTTATCAGTAGTTTCTCAAACCATTATAGGCCAGACATCGGCATGCCTTATCACGTTACTGGGGACTGACGTTTACCACCCCTAGAAATGATATGCGACATATCAGATGTAATAACCCTAAACTTTCTGTACAATTTTTTTTAAAAATACAGAAAGGGGTATTTGAGCCTGAGCACAAGTTATAAATTTTTTTTTCTTTTGAACAGTAAAAAGGAGCTTGTAGCTCATTGGTAAGACCTTGCACTGCCGTTACAAAGCACCAGAGTTCAAATCCCATCAGCCACATTATCTTTTTATTTTGAATTCTTTTAATCTTTTTAGAATCCCAAGAGTCTACACGTGCATAACCCATAAAACCAAGAGTCACACATAAAACAAACGACTCCACTGTAGTAACCAAGCGACGGGGGACACGTGGCGGCGAGACTCGGGCCGGCGACTCGGCCGAATCGGCCAGCACCGCCGGCCTGACTCGGCCGGAACCTTATTTTCTTTGGTTTTTCTGTTAACTCTTAGAATTCTCATAACTCCTGAACTATTCATTTCCCTACACATTTATAGAGCATTTTAAAACACACAATTAATCCATTTTTAATACAAATTTTTAATACACCTTTTTACATCCCTAAACCCTAATTTTTCCTATAAATACCACACCTCAAATCACCCCTCCTCACTCACAGTTCACTGCCCAAACTCTCAAGAAAAATCTCAAGTCTTTTGTGTGCAAATGGAGTTAGCAAAGGGCGAACCTCCGACAAACTTCCGACGGCAATCCGAGGAGATTCCGGCGACGAAACGACGCACCGGCACCTCCCGTTTCTTCCTTTTCCTCTTATCTATACTAAAATCCAGTAAGTCCCTTCTCCCCCTTCTCTTTAATGTTCTAAAAACTTAGAATTCTAAAACCCGACGGAAGTGGAGTTAATCCGACTTCCGATTCAGTTTTTCCTTAAAAATCATATTTTTCTTAAATACAACAATACCAAACTCTCCCATCATAATCATTAAATATTAACAAAACATATTGACAAGTTTCATATCAAAATAATTCGTATTTTACTTTTTATAGCACTTTTACAGAAAAATACCATATAGTTTAGTTTCGACATAAAACATCATTACCCCTTACTATACCTTTAGATAGTTCATGAGGTAACGACCTACCTCTTCAAAACACACATATGTAATATAACATGATGATATTTGGGAAGATAGATTTGGGAAATACGATTTTACACAAAACTACCTCCGACTTTTTTCTATAAGATGTGTATTTTTAACAAATCTTTGCAATGCGCCACTGCAACCCATTTCGGGGAACCCATTCGGGATGGTGCAGATTATCGCACATCCTCGAGCTTAGTAGTGCGATATGCAGACCTCCGCAAAGAGCATACGGTCTCGAAAGATTTAAAAATACAATTTTCTTTAGAAAATGTGATTTCTATTATAAATAAAACTTATTATTTTAATAAATATATATATATATGTAATTAATATCAAAATATCTATTTTTAATATTTATAATATTCCACATTTCCAAAATTCAAGAAAAACATCTCATTTACAAGAAAATACCATACAATTCCAATATTATAAATAAATACCATATATTATGAAAAATAGGTTTTATTCACTAGAAATGTCATAATAATAAAATATATATCAATGAAAACTTTAAAGACGATAATAAAATACTTGAGGTGTATTTTGAAAATTATACAAAATTATTTTTACATAAAACCCCCTCAAGTTATATTAAATTACAATAAGAGCCATAGTAAACATAGGTTTAAGTGGGACCAGTCTCTTGAGCCCCAGGGAGACGGAGATATGGGTGCTTGCCTATTTAAGGTAGACAACTTAACAAACGGTGTTATCAATACGGTAATCGTCCTTGAAAAGACAAATCCTGCCGTCCATGTGCAGCGGTTACCGATAGTATCAAAACTTAATTTAGGATTCAATTTCTTTTTCTAAATTATCTGACTCAGACCGAGTCTCAATATATACAATCTGACTTGAATAAGATTCAAGTATAAAACTACATTACAATATGAATCCATGAATCTATATAATCAATATGTTCAATATATTCAATCTGTATCGACTAAACCGGACCATGGATATACATCCATCTACATGATTCTCCAGTTACATCCATTTACCGATATCATGGTTTCGGCAAGTCATCCATCTTTACTCTTTTGCCGGTCTTGTGCTGCCTTCATATGATTTTGGCAATTCATCCATTTCCATCCATTTCTCGATGTATCTGCTCCACTCTTTTGCCGGTCTTGTGCTGCCTTCATATGATTTCGGATAGTGTTAACCTTTTCAACTGTCTGCACGACCAACTCTGGTCCCAACAATCTTCGTTCTTCCACGTCGTCCCAACAAACAGGTGAACGACACTTGCGACCATATAAAGCTTCGAATGGAGCCGTCTGAATAGTCGCCTGGAAACCGTTATTGTAAGAAAACTCCACTAAGTGTAGATGATCCTCCCAAGAACCCTTGAAGTCTAACATGCAAGCTCTCAACATGTCTTTAAGAGTTTGGATCGTTCTCTCCAACTGGCCATCTGTCTGAGAATGATAAGCTGTGCTAAACTTCAATCGAGACCCCAAACTTTTCTGTAAGCTCCTCCAAAAGTGTGATAAGAAACGAGTGTCACGGTCGGACACGATGCTCACCAGTACTCCATGCAATCTCCCAATCTCCTGTATGTATCGTTCTGCCAACGCTTCCGTTGATTGACCAACTCGAAATGGTATGAAGTGAGTTGCTTTGGTCAATCGATCAACAATCACCCAAACTGCATTGTTGCCCTTTGGACTCCGCGATAAAGCTGTCATGAAATCCATGGTTATATATACCCACTTCCATTAAGGAATCGGAAGTGGTTGCAATAAACCAGCAACCCTTTGATGTTCAGCCTTAACTTGCTGACACACCAAGCACTTCACTACGAAGCGGGAAATCTCTCGTTTCAAGCCTTCCCACCAGAATTGCTGTCGTATATCTCGGTACATCTTCGTGCCACCTGGATGTACGGAATATGCTGAACTGTGCGCCTCCTTCATAGCTTCTTCGCGAATAACTCCTTTAGGCACACACAAACGACTACCATATCGCAACGAACCATCTTCATGAATCAACATATCTGTTCGAAGTCCAGCTTCAATCTGTTCTCGAAACTTTTGAAATCTTGGGTCTTATAACTGCGCTGCTTCAATATTCTCGATCAACGACGACTGTACTTGTAGCTGCATCAACTGTCCCGAAGAATGCGGTAGCACAAACTCCAAATCGAATCTTCAAAAGTCTTCAATAAGTTTCTTCTGTGCAGTCAACATCTGAATTGCTGGTAATCGACTAAGCGCATCCGGCACGACATTAACTTTCCCCGGATGGTACTTAAGATCAAGATCGTAATCTGCCATCAGCTCCAACCATCTGTGCTGCCTTATATTAAGCTCCATCTGCGTGCACACATACTTAAAGCTTTTATGATCGGTGAAAACCTCGACCCTTTCGCCCAATAGGTAGTGTCTCCAAATATTCAAAGCGAAAATTACAGCTGCTAGCTCTAAGTCATGAATTGGGTAATTCTTCTCATGGGTTTTCAACTGTCTCGATGCGTACGCTATAACCTTCCCATGCTGTATCAAAATACATCCCAATCCTTTCCCAGATGCGTCGCTGTGAATCACCAATCCTCCGGAATTGTCTGGCACGGTCAGAATATGAGCGGTTATCAACCCCTGTTTCAATGCCTCAAAAACTGATGTACACTTATCCGTCCACACAAATGGTACTTCTTTGCGCGCAAGCTTGGTCAAAAGCTCAGCCAAACGAGCAAAATTCTCCACGAACCTTCTGTAATACCCGGCAAGTCCAAGAAAGCTTCTGATCTCTGCAACGTTCTTCGGAATCGGCCGATCTCGAACTGCTGCAATCTTTTCGGGAACAACGGCGATTCCATCTCCGGACACGACATGTCCCAAAAACTTCACCTCTTCAAGCCAAAACTCGCACTTGCTCATCTTTGCATACAATTTTTCTTGCCTCAACGTCTGCAATGCGATCTTCAAGTGTTCTGCATGCTCTTCAATACTCTTCGAATAGACCAGAATATCATCAATGAACACTACAATAAACTGGTCCAAGAATGGTGAAAAGATTCGATTCATCAAGTCCATAAATATCGCCGGTGCATTCGTTACTCCGAAAAGCATCACTAAGTACTCGTAATGTCCATACCGAGTTTGGAACGCCGTCTTGCAAATATCTTCTGTTTTAACTTGGACCTGATGATATCCGGATCGCAAATCTAGCTTTGAGAATACTCTCGCGCCACTAATCTGCTCGAACAATTCGCCAATGCGAGGGATTGGGTACTTGTTCTTAATAGTCACCCGGTTTAATTCTCGATAATCGATGCACATCCTCCTTGTGACATCTTCTTCTTTACTAGAAGAACTGGAGCTCCCCAAGGTGAATTGTTGCTGTGAATTCAACCCTTCTCTAGCAATTCGGTAACCTGCTTCTTGACTTCTTCCAACTCCACTGGTGCCATTGGAAAGTACGCATTTGAGATTGGCGCTGCACCAGGAACAAGATCAATCACGAACTCCACATTTCGTTTTGGCGGTAAACCCGAGATGTTCTCAAACACGTCCATGAACTCTCGAACTACAGCTGGCGCTTCCTCCTTATCAACTTCCATCGACAAAAGAACACTGTTTGTCGGCCTAGCCCTAAACTCGACTGGCCCGACAGAACCGCTTCCTCCAGCAAAACAAACTCCGGATGTCCGGGAATCTGGAAAATCACTTCCTTTGTCCTACAATCAATGTGAGCGTGGACAGTGCCGAGAAAATCCATTCCCAAGACAACAACAAACAAAGGGATGCACTAGAATTGAATAATTCTAATGCGGGAAAGACATGAACAAGTAGGATGCTTGAAACGGTTTCACCTGAAACCAAACACTGAAGAAGATAAGCACGGTAAACAGAATTCAAGCTTGCGATAAAACATGAACTGGAAAGCAAGAGACACAAGGCAATATAACGATCATGGAATAAGGAAGTGAATCAAGACCAGGACTCTAAGTTACTTAAATAGAGTACCGCATTGTAACCATGCTGCAGTTCATGGGTACAATTACATAACTCCACTCAAGTCGCCCAAATCCTAGTATCAGAATCAAGAAACAGGGAGAAACAATAGAGAACTAAAAAGGTTTCAAGTCGAGATGCAAAGTGGTTTGCATATTGTCACGGCGAAGGATAAAAGAAAGATATGATTCAAGAATCATGATAGCAATGTGGCAGGACATGCTCCTATTCACGAGTATTCTGATTCGTGTATTGGGTCCAATACCCAACTACAAAAGAATCAAACTCGATTAACTTATATCCTATGGCTCTGATACCAAAGAAACCATATCATGCCCCGCTTCCCAGAGTACGCTAAGATCGGCACGTGACATAGCCAACCATGCTACCTGTGGATAGGAATTATCCTTCCACAGTCACATTACGGCTGTAGAGATATCAAGAACAGTAAAGTAAACTAATCTATCTAATACATGTCCATGATCCAGAATAAATGAGTCAAGAAATAATATAATATGCGGAAGCAAAAGATCCAATAAACTAAACACCTGGAAAGTAAATCTGGATACCAACAGGATCCTCACTGCTCGGTCTAATAGCGGCAGTACTCCTGATCAGTCTGCAACAAAGGTAGAGGATCTGGGCCATGCAAAACCCAGACGTCAGTGCGTCATAATATCAAGCAATAAAATAAACAGGGGTAGCAAGACATACATGTATGTGTATGAACAGTAAAACATGTATAACAGTAATATAAAAATGACAGTGAAGGGTAAGGCACAGGTGATGTGCAGTGGGTATTCTAAACTGGTCTACTGGGTTATCTACTCTCAAGTATTTGAAATCAATTTGATGAATCATCGATGTAACTCAATAGTATCCCGTGCGTGCCCGGGATCACGGTGAAGTTTCTCGGGCTGAAGCCGAGACATGCCGCTAGGCACTAAAAGGTAATGGGTAATGATGAGTGATGTCATCAGCATCACCCCAAGGCTGGCCTAGCCTCTAGAATAGGAAATATGTATAGATGAATGATGTCAGCAGCATCATCCTAAGGCTGGCCTAGCCTCTAAAACTGATCAGTATAAGTAAGCGAACTGTCGAGTTACAAGTCAGGTTTCATCATTGATTTCCCCATACCCCAAGTTATATATGTTCAAGTCAGGGATTAATAAATCCGGAGCTAATGCCAACGCAGGATCAAGCAGGTATAGGTGTGTCTGGATAGACAACAGGAAATGTCCGTAGGGACAACAGGTCAAGTTTGTTGGCATTAGTAACAAGATCAGGTAACAGGTAAAGCCATGGTACATCAGGTCAAGTCAGGTTGTATATAGGTATCATGTCATGTCAAGAAGTGCACGGTATCACATCGTGTCAAGTAATAGTGTATCAAGTCGTGTCAGGGGTGCACAAGTAACAAGTGGATGCTCATAATTAAACTATAATAAGTATGGGTATACAAAACAAGTATGGGGTACTAATGGAACAATAAAAAATGGAACATTGTGGTGTAGCATGCAAATAGGTACAGATTAAAGCATAAGGATGCACAATTATCGATTTGGGTTAAGGTTATATTTCCAACACTAATTAAATACACTTTATCAAATATGGAATGTTAAAATCTCATTAATATGTATTAAATGATCTAGGGATGCAATTGAATATATATTAGGCTAGATGTATGCAAACGGGTATCCGAAAGTTATAAACTATTTAAAATTGTACTATGGGCTATGCAAATAATCATTATGTGGTTCAAATACGGATATGAGTATCGTGTATCGTAATCTAATATGTAACATGATATGTTTCAAGTTCTAAAACTAAAATTATATAAATTGAACCTCGGAATGTTAAAAGGAACATGTGGCATTAGATTTAATCTACAGATTTAATATGGAGTTAAATAAATATAATATAATATAAATAGCAAGTAGCAAGTTTTACATGCCTCGATCGGATCACGATACGGGATGCGCACGCAGCGTCCAATGTCAGCAAATGTTGCAATGCACACACGGCGCACACGGGACTGAACTAAGCAATGCAGGAACGGACCATGCTGGGTAGGGATGTCCACTGGGTCGCCCGGATCGTCGGCGTCACGCCCGGCTCCGGCGATCACCGGGAAACGCGAAAACAAGAAACAAGAATGGTAAAACAAGAAGAAGAAGAAGAATCATGGGAAGAAGAAGAGAGGACTATAGTAAAATGTTCTGGGTCAGAGGAGGCCGCAGGCGGTGACGTCGACGGTGGGGCGTCGACGGCGAGGTTCACGGAAAAGGACAGCGAGGTTGCGGGCAAGCTGATGGGTGGTCGGGTGATGGTGTACGGGGTTCTAGCCCGGTTTAGAGGAGGCGGTGATGGTTTTCAGAGAGAGGGGAGGAAGGTAGTGGTGACGGGGTGAGGGTGAGGCGACAACGATGTGGTCGCCGGCGGTGAGGCGAGGCGTGCAAGCGAGGGAAAGGAAAGGAAGAGGGTTGCAGCCGGGGTTCTCGAGTTGGTGGTTTGCAGTGGGTTGAGGGCCTCGGGGGAAGAAGAGAAAGGAAATGGAGAGGAGGCGAGACCGAGGTGACGAGGATGGTCGGAGCTAGGGTTAAGGTTAGGGTTTCAGTGATGGTTCAAAGGTGGGTGGAGTTAGGTTGTTGGGGTGTTTGCAAGGGTTCTGGGTTTGAAAGAAGAGGAGAGGATAAGGTGGAGGTCGAGAAGGGGAGATAGTGCGAGGGGAGGCCGATGGTGGAGGTCAACGGCGATAAGAGGTGAGGGAGACGGTGATGGGTGCGGTGGGTTCGCCGCAGGGGTTGGAGAGAGGAGAGAGACAGGTGGGGTGATGGAGATGAGGATGACGAGGACGATGGCGGGAGGCAACGACGATGAGCGCGTGGCAGGCGAGGGCTCGGCGTGGGTTCGACGATCGCGAGGCGGTAAAAGAAGAAGATGAGGAAGAGAGAGAGACGTATAAGAATAAGGTTTTTCCTTTAAAATAATATATATAAAATACATATATATATATATATAGAGAGAGAGAGAGAGAGAGAAAGAAAGAATTGTGAGGGAGAGAAAGAGAGAGCAGGCAGAGAGATAAAGAGAGAGGGTTGCGAGATGAGAGAGGGGGGGAGAGAGAGATAGAGAGAAGAGAGAGATCGAGAGGAGAGAGAGAGAGAAATGAATAGTGAGGAGAGATGAAATTGGTGTTTAGTGAGGGAAGAGAGAGAAAGAAAGGAGAAAGGGAAGAGAGAAAGAAAGGAAAGAAAGAGGAGAGAGAACTGGAGTGTGGGGCCGGCGCAATGAAAGGGAGGCTGGGGATTGGTTAACAAAATTAAAAAGATTTTATATTTTAAACTAAAATGATTCGTTCAGTTATGAAATGTTTAAAGGAAAGATTTAAAATAAAACTTAATAAATTTGAATTTAGGCGGATACAAAAATATTTCAAAATGCGCCCGGGTTGGGTCTAAAATTTCAGATTTGAAATACGAAAATTATATGCAACATCCAACTTTTGAAATGAATGATTAGGTAGCTAAAATGCATACCCCCAAGAACGGACGCACGTACGTGCGCGTAGCTATCCAAACATATCCGTTTCACTGAACGAGACGAGAACACGATGCGCGGACGCTACCACGGGATTAGGGGTATCATGCAGGCTATGAAATGCAATTTTAATTTATTTTACGTGATCTTAAAAATGTTATATGTAAAATACGCGATGCTAGGTGAAATGTTAATATGCAGTATCCATGAGATGTACGTGTCTATTTAACCAGCCAGGGTAGTCTATAAATATAAATCAACCAGTTCAAGCAAGCGGGTCGGGTCGAATGCAATGTTAAAGTAAACTACCATTCGCACCCCAACAAAATAAATCAATAAAATACCACGGATAATAAATACGGAACAAAAATTGGTATAACTGAACTCGGTTGTTACAATATATATATTAATATATATGATATATATATATATATAATAATGAAGCATGGCATGCTTTCTATTTTTGAGAAAAGTAGAAAAGAAGTGGAAAATGAGAGCATAGTTGCAAGCATGGGCTTTATTCATAGTTTATTCATCTTGACTCACTATTCAAGCATGGTTGCAATTTTATATTGCAAAATTCCATGCTTGAATGAGTGGGGGTCAAAAGTTTCCATTCATTCTAGCCTCATTCTCAACACTTAGCCATTTTTCTTGAGTTACTCCCATGCTTGCTCTCTAGCTTCATCTTCCTCCTCAAATGTCATGGTTCAAGCTTCAACCATCACATGAAATGTGAATCATGAAGCTTGAACACAAACAAGTGAGCAAAATAAACCCCTACTTTACCATCTCACATTAGATTAGCAATTTGATGTGGAGTGTTGCTTTCACTAATGAGATTAGTGAAGGATTAGCTTGAGCCAGTGGACTTCAGGTGGATCGTCTTTGGCGCGAAGATCACGAAGGAGGTTCGTTCAAGTCGAAGAGGAGCCTAGTGGAGTCGTGTGGACCACAACCCGGAGCTATTGAAGAGAAGAACTCAAACTACAAAGATTGTATGCTCTTTTCTTCTCTTTAAGTTAATCACATCACAAAGGAAAACCCTAATAATCTAGTAATGATCTTATTAGTCTAATTTAGCACCTAATAAAAATTAAAATGTGGCATGCTTGATACCTATAGAAGCTGATGGTGGTGTTAAGGTCGAATTTTATGGTATCAGAGCCAAGCTAGAACATTAGGGTAACTTGTAGCGATGTTAGAAATCCTCCGTTTTTGTCGCGCAAAAACTGTCGATAAAAACAGTTTTCAAATTTGATGTTTTAAGCTGTTTGCACACCCCACGGACTCACGGTTTGAACCGAGAAGCCGCGGGGTGGAGCGCACTCCAAGGACACCTCGGAAGGGACCAGAGGCCGGACCCACACCCCAAGACCACCACTTGGTGGCCTTGGGGGTGGGTGACCCGCGAGCACCCCAAATGGGTGCTCTCGGGTCTGCCAACTTCGGGGGGCCACCTCGTGGTGGCCCCCGGGAGTGGGTACCCCCCCCCCCCGAGGCCCCCCGTTCGATACTTATTTCTGTGTATTCACCCCCGTGAAGATTCGGGCGGGTTTCGAGTTCGTTTCAACTCCCAGATTTGCTTAAAACGATCGGTTTTGGAACTTTAGCTCACTAGATTTTTCAAGTGTTGGAAAAATTGGTTTAGTTTGCTAATTGCATGCAGAATTATAATGTCGCGGTTACTATACAAGCTTTGTGATGTGTGATACAATTACTAGAATCCGGATTAATTAGTTTTATGAAAACTAAGTTAGTATATTGTAAAGCTAGCCGTTTAGTCTCAATTGATCGATTGCCACGAAGTTTTGATTCGAATGAAAACTCCGTCGCAATTGCGTATTGTACGCGATCACTAAGACGGGAATCTTATTGAATTATCCGACAATCAATTGAAAGAGTTTTCAATTTGAGACTAAATGCAAGTTTTATAAGTTAGGCATGAAATCTGAAATATGAGATATTCCGGGTTTATGATGTCTAAGGATATTGTGGATTCTAATTATTGTAGTTTTCTGTTTTCTTTTCTGCGACCGTAAGTGAATATGTGGGGTATCCCAATCTCGTTGATATATGTCAACAAGTTTTAGGGATACGTATATTTGCTTACGTTGATGATATGTGATATCATGTGTTGCTGTTGATATGATTTATTGGATCGTCGTGAAAGAATAGTCGGGGGTTTTATGTGAGATGAGGGTTTTTATTTTCATTCATATAAAATTTGTATGTAATATTCTTTTATTGGGGCACTTACAGGTTAAGGATGATGTCACCACTGTTATATACTATTTACTTTTCTGCATTAGGATAGACCCAAGATGGGGAGCATAAGTAACCGGGTTCTAGAGTCCAGTAGGAGACCATCTCTAGGAGTTGAGACCGGGTCTCCTAACTCTAGAATTGGTAGGGTTACTTGCCGCTCTCGTAGGGGTCTAGAGATGTGGGTTTGGCTATTCATCACGACCGTGGAATCCGTATTTTACATTATTGGCTAAATTTAAAACACGGACATCCTAGTATATCCAATATTTCATATGTTGCTTCTACTGCTTATTTCTGTGATGTTGATCATATAACTGTGTGAGACGAATGTAATATTATATATATGATATATAATAAACGTTGCTTATGTTTTGCACCCGTGCTAGTCCAGCCCCCGCTCTACCGGTACTTAAGTAATATAACGGTGCATGATGGAGGCCCATGGCGAATGCGGATGGCATAAGCGTACGTTCTATTTTCGTTTCATTTTTCTGTGTTGTTTAGTAAACATTAATTGATGGGACTTCATTAATTTGATTAATGAAAAGAAAGAAACCAAAAGATATTGTAGAATCAAATTTTCAAAAAAGGGTAGCTCTAGTTATTGCTTTGCATAGTGGTATTCCTTGATGAATATCCAGCACTTCATTTGATGAGAAAAGAGCCGAGATCCCTTCACCGGAAGTGACCCCTTTAGCAAAACTAGCAAATGCTACAACCCACTCAGTTTTGTTTTTTTATTTCTTTTTTAGTTCTTGGTTTGTATAGCGGTATTCCTTGTAGAATATCCAGTACTTCATTCGATGAGGAAAGAGCCGAGATCCCTTCACCGGGAGTGACCTCTTTAGCGAAACTAGCAAAAGCCTAAAAACACTCCTTTTCAAAATCACTAGATTCTACAACGATATCAAGTTCATTACGCTCATGGTTTTTCTTAAAAACCTGCGTAGCCCTCCGTCATTTCAGATAAGTACTATTTGGTATTCGTGTTGCGTTTGTTGACCTTGTTAAGGTGTAGTGTGCGGTAGCTGATTAGTACTTATCTGCAGCATGTGATGCGATTGGATAATGGTAGTTGTACGGCTTTGTTGACCTTGTTAAGGGTCATACGGATGGGTTTAATTCAATCAAGAAATGACGGGTTGAACTTGGCTAGCGCTTATGATTTATTTACCTTATTTAAGTCATAAGTGGCTAGGTGTAAAAATATTATCGGGAATTTCAAGTGTTGAAATTTGCAATAAAATTGCATACCTTCTATGAGATAGTTGGATCCCGATATCCACCACGAGTAAGAGTTACTATTGCGAGAGTTTTACACATCACAATTAGCCAATCAAGTAGGTGTCTAGAAATGTGTTAATAGGGTTACGCCCCTGGGAAAACGAGGTTTATTTTAATTAGGTCCGTGCGAAAGCATGGGGAACATCCCTCAAAGTTCCGACACTGGCCTGGCTGAAAGATTGGCGAACTTGTATGGTGTAATTAATCCCGGCCAGTCTTACCTTTTGGGGTTTGAAGGAAAATTTGATAAAAACAGTGGGAGCTATCCCGATTAGATAAGATAATAACCAATCTAATATTTCAAGAGCATACGCTAAGTGTTTTCTTCTCTCTCTCTAGGTAGTAACCATGTCAGGCCTTAATCAAGATAATAATGTGGATGTATTGACCGAATCCGCTTGTTATACCGAGTAAGGGAACATTGGTTCCGCTCTTTCTTATAATTGTTATAAGTCCGAGCAGGAAATAGGGGTATACCAGGATTTTCGTGCCACCCAAATGAAGAATGAGTATGTTGATATATCTTCTTCGGGTATGTTCGTTACTGAGAACTGTTTCTCAGTACACTCTACGTTCTGGGTATTAGATACTGGATCGGGATCCCACATATGTAATATGTTACATGGGCTAAAGAAAGGTAGAGAACTGGGAAAATGTGATAATTCTCTAAAAGTAGGGAATGGCGCAAATGTTGCAGCCAAAACAGTTGGTGAATATCACCTTGTATTACCAAATGGGAATACATTGATCTTGAACGACTGTTATTACGTACCTTTTATGATATGCAATTTAATATCAATTTCTTTATTAGATAAAGAAGGATATAATTTTGTAGTAGAGAATAATGTTCTGAACATTTACCTAAATCAAGTGTTGATTGGATTTGGTACGTTATGTAACGGTTTATATGTTCTGAATCAAAACTCAGTTCTTAACGTACACAACACACACAAGAGGAAGAGTTCAGAAATGAACTAATCTTTCTTGTGGCATTGTAGACTAGGTCATATCAATGCGACTCGACTAGCTAAGTTATATAAGGATGGATATTTGGATCCATTCGAATTTTCATCGTATGAAACTTGTCAGTCATGTCTCGAAGGAAAGATGACCAAAACTCCGTTTTCTGGACACGGTGAAAGAACTTCGGAACTCTTAGGACTCATACATAGTGATGTAAGCAGTCCTATGTCTACACATGCCAGGAATGGTTATTCATACTTTATTACATTCACCGATGATCTCTCAAGGTTCAGACATGTGTTCTTGTTGAAACACAAGTCTGAAGGTTTTGAGAAATTCAAGGAATATAAGTGCGAAGTAGATAACCAGACGGGCAAAAGTATTAAAATCCTACGATCTGATCGGGGAGGAGAATACTTGAGCGGGAAATTCCGTGATTATCTAAAAGAGAATGGGATTCTCTCTCAGCTTACTCCTCTGGATACGCTACAGCACAACGGTATATCGGAGTGGAGGAATCGCATCCTATTAGATTTGGTGCGCTCTGTGATGAGTACTGCTAAGTTGCCTATTTCTTTTTGGGGCTATGCGCTTGAGACAATAGCATACCTATTGAATCAAGTTCCATCAAAATCTGTGCCTAAAACACCATATAAGATATGGAGTGGAAAGAGACCACATCTAAAACGAGTTAAGATATGAGGCTGTCCGGCCTATGTTAAACGGCAAAATCCAGATAAGCTCGAGACAAAGTCAGTTCTATGTAAGTTTATAGGATATCTGAAGAATTCTTATGGATATATCTTCTACCACTCTGAGGAATAAAAGGTGTTTGTTTCTCATTACGCCACCTTTTTGGAAAAGAAATTTCTTGTAAAAGAAATTAGCGGCAATGAGGTAGAACTGAAAGAAGTTCCAGCTGCACAAACTAGAATTGATGATTTGGTGGAACCAGAGGATCCAATAGTACCCAACGAACCCCAGCCACTCCGCAGATCTAGTAGGGTTCCTCATCCACCTGAGAGATACTACGGTTTTCTCGTAGACGGTGGGAGCGAGGATTGCATCATGGAAGATGATGACCCTACTAGTTTCGAGCAAGCCATCACGAGTAGGGACTCTGTGAAATGGCTGGATGCTATGCGATCTGATATGGAATCCATGTACACCAACCAAGTATGGACTTTGGAAGTTGCTCCTGAAGGGGTAAAACTCATTGGGAGCAAGTGGATCTTCAAAAAGAAGATAGGTGTAGATGGAAAAATTGAGACTTTCAAAGCTAGACTTGTAGCAAAAGGTTTTCGTCAACGACCTGGCGTCGACTATGATGAAACATTTTCTCCTGTCGATATGCTTAAGTCCATCAGGATCCTACTTGCCATTGCTGCATACCATGACTACGAAATTTGGCAGATGGACGTCAAGACCGCTTTTCTAAATGGTGATTTAGAAGAGAGCGTGTACATGACACAGCCAGAGGGCTTCGTAGATAGTGGGAGCAGCGGAAAAGTGTGCAGGCTACTTAAATCCATCTACGGATTAAAGCAGGCGTCGCGGAGTTGGAACATCTGTTTTGATGAAGCTATCAAAGAGTTTGACTTCATCAAAAATATAGATGAACCTTATATATATAAGAAGGCTGTAGAGAGTAAGGTGGTCTTCCTCGTATTGTACGTGGATGACATATTCTTGATAGGAAATGATGTTCCTATGCTACACTTGGTCAAGCTCTTCTTATCACTCAAGTTCTCCGTGAAAGATCTTGGTGATGCCTCCTACATTCTGGGGATAAAGATCTATAGAGATAGATTTAAACGGGTCTTGGGATTGTCCCAATCCAGGTACATAGACACCATACTAAAGAGGTTTAGTATGAAAGATTCCAAGTGAGGTAATGCACCCGCTTGTTCAGGAATCACTCTCTCTCCAAAGAGATGTCTCCCAAGACTGATTTAGAGAGGACTCGCATGCAGGCGGTAGGCTCTATCATGTATGCGATGTTATGTACCAGACCGGATGTAGCTTACTCACCAGGTGTAGTGAACAGGTATCAATCAGATCCTGGGGAAAACCACTGGACAGCTGTGAAGAACATTCTTAAGTACTTGAGAAGGACTAAAGAAATGTTCTTAGTGTATGGTAACGGTGAACTCCAGGTGGAGTCCTTTACCGATTCGAGCTTCCAGAGTGATAAGGACGACAGTAAGTCGGTCTCGGGTTTTGTCTTTACCCTCA
The DNA here is from genome assembly GCA_030015575.1 of Agapanthus africanus. Lineage (NCBI taxonomy): Eukaryota > Viridiplantae > Streptophyta > Magnoliopsida > Asparagales > Amaryllidaceae > Agapanthus > Agapanthus africanus. The sequence continues at coordinate 5,891,909 of CM057338.1, read as the reverse complement.
ACGGAGGGGCGGTGTGTTGAAAGAGTTCCAAGCAAGACACCGTAGCAGACTCGACGATGGAGGCTGAATACATCGCTGCCAACGATGCTGCTAAAGAAACTGTCTGGATGAAGAAGTTCATTGCTGAGTTTGGTGTGGTTCCATCTATTGAGCATCCAATACCTGTGTATTATGATATCAATGGAGCAGTGGTTTTGGCCAAGGTACCCAGGTCCCATCAGAGATCCAGACATATTCTAAGGCGGTATCACCTGATCAGGGAGATAGTAGATCACCGGGAGAACGAGGTCAGGAGAGTTGACACGAAGAACAACGTAGCGGATCCACTCACAAAGGCCCTCCCCCAGATACAATTTGAGAGACTTTTTAGGATGTTGGGTATGAGATACTACAACACATGGCCTTAGTGCAAGTGGGAATTTGTTAGTTATATGTATGCCCTAGAGGCCATTATTGTACATGTGATGTATATTATAGTGGATGCTTGGACACACACACACACACACACACACACACACACAGGACTTTCTTGCTCGACATGATAGTATACTATCTGGTTACTCTTTATCTTAACATGTTGACTGGTATTCTTTACTTTCTTGCTCTCACATATTGATAAAACCCTTAGGATATGTACTTGACTACCAGGATTATGATAAGATCATACTAGTGGGGCCAGGGTGGTCCATAAGTACATCCTTTAATCAGTTCCTAGTCGTGGGAATATCGAGACCAGGGCATCGATGTAGGGTTCCTAGGCACTCTTCAAGAGGTCTCACAAGGCATCAACCATGCCAATTTCAAAAATTACGGTGCCGAGAAACCCTAGACTACGGATCGTTGGCTAGATTTTAGGCGACAAAGTAAACTAGTTAACACTTAACTACAAGAATACGGAAATACAACCTTTGTAGATCCGGTCCACCACCTCCTAAGCTCCGCGATGAAGTCCTCTCCGCTGACCAAATCGAACCATGACTCTCACGGTGGTTTCATCGGAGAAATAGGCGGGCTAGGTCGTCGACAACGTGCCGAAGATGATCTACGTCGAGGCATCACAAGATCAAGCTCCACCTTCACCAAGCCATGAAAACTTGTGAAGGAAACACCCTATACTACTTGGCAAGAGGTAGAGGATGAAGAAATAGGAAGTGGGTTCACTTTAGAATTGAATTTCTCACACTTTTCATCAATCCACCATTGATGAAGTGAAGCTTTCTTCATTGAAGAAGATGAAGAAGAAGAAGAAAGTGTTATCATAAGTTATTTAGAAAATAGAAAATTAAAGAATACTTATCATAATCAACTATGGTCAAGTGTAAAGACTAAACTAAAGTTAAGTGAATGGTTAGGTTAGGTATGAAGACAAAAATGGTGACTAAGTCAAAGCTTTATGAAGCTTCAACATAAATCCTAATTAGCCACCATTTTCCTTTTGCCAAAATGAATAAATAAACAAATAAATGAATAAGAAAACAAAACCCTAACCATTCATATAACCATGGTTCAATCTTTACACAAACCCTAGTTAGCATGCATCATCAAACATGATACAAACTTGTGTACAAAAATATATCACATATACAATGTGCACAATCCAAGTGAGAAAATCCATTTAAAGTGAACCAATACTAGTTAATGCAAAGTAATATATCAAATATATAATTATGCATTAAATCATTAAATCAACACTTGATTCAATGATCCGGTCATGTCGCACACAACTGACTAGTATACTATGTATCGACTTATCGAATCAACCCTTGATTCGATAACTAGGTTATATCGCATACAACCATTCGATACATTCATCGCGAGAATAAAATACGGTATCACATACACGCATTATTCTCGGTCCCGCACATATCTCATATGCGCTCCTATTTCGTTTCGCTTGAGCCAGGAAACCTCTGTGTAGGACTCTAAAGACTCGTCAATACGCCGGCAGCAGGTGATGATCATATCAAACACCCACAAGCCGCAAGTGGTCTACTAAACGTAACGGCCACCCGGGTATTGAGCGATCAGAAGATCGACGAGCAAGCCCGCTCACACTCCAGTGAATCCAACCAGTAACACTACCGTACAGTCCGGTCTGATCGTCTGATATGTCGCATATCTCGCCTAGGGGTGGTAAACGTCAGACCCTAATAGCTCGATAAGTCGTGTCGATATGAGGTCTATAACATTTCGAGATACTACTGGTAACACTTACCAGTAAATCTCAGCAACCCTGGCCAGGGATTTCCTGTTATAGCCAATCGAACACAGCGCAACATCAACCCCCTTATACCGGGAGAGACGAATCCCCTCCTATCGCTCATTGCCTCCATGTGACTCGGGACTGTACCCAAAAACCACCGTTTTGCACGCCCTCTTGGACGTGGTAAGATGGAAATCAAAGCACAGTGGGAACCACACAAGACTCTATAACGATCTCGGGTCAACAGACTACTCTGTACCAGTGTCACCAGAGAACGACCATCTGACGTAAGGTATAATACCATCTGGGAGTTCTCGGCGAGTCCGTCCAGTGTACCCAGTCTCCACTGAGCACCCGTATATGATCTCTGATGTCAAACACCAATGGATATGGGATCATCCATCGCCCATCTGTATGGGTCGAGAAGGTATACGCTAGTCTACTCTGGTATATCGATGCCCCGTCTCGATATACCCACGACTAGGGACTTTGAAGGATGTACTTATGGACTACCATGTCCCCACTAGTATGATCCGCATCATAGTCCAGGTAGTCAAGTACTCATCCTAAGAGCTTTACCAACATGTAACAGAGAGACAATTAGTATACACGTTAAGGTAAAGTGCAACCAGATAGCATACTATCATGTCGAGCAAGAAAGTCCTCCTTATATATGTCCCAGCATCCACTACAATATACATCCTATGTACAGTAATGGCCTCTAGGGCATACATATAACTAACAATCTCCCACTTGCACTAGGGCCATCTGTAGCAGTGGTTGCAGTATCTCATACTCAACCATCCCATAAAAATCTCTCTCTGGGAATAGGCCTTCGTGAGTGGATCCGTCGTGTTGTCCTCTGAGTCTCTTCTCCTAACCTCGATCCCTTTGAGATCAAACATCTCCATGATCAGGTGACACTGCCTTAGAATATGTCTGGATCACTGATGGGACGAATGTTCCTTGGCATAAGCCACAACTCCATTGTCACACAATGGAAGGAACTAAGTTCATCTCATGAACAAATATACATCCAGACTGCCTCTTTGGTAGCATCTTAAGTAGCGATGTATCCTGCCTTTATCGTCTAGTATGTCACGGTATCTAGCTTGGAACTCTTCCAACATATCGTCCCTTTACTGAGGGTAAAGACAATACCTGTGACTGACTTTCAGTCGTCCTTATCAGCCTGGAACACTTCCAGTGATTCTTCCCAGGATCAATTGATACCATCTCACTACAGCTAGTGAGTATTCTAACATCCATTTAGATCTATCTCATAGGTCCAAAACCCAGGATTTAGTAGGTATCACTTTGATCCTATAGAGAATCATTGTGATAAACGGAGATTGGCCGAGCGTAGCATAGGAAACTTCTTCCCTATCAAGAGTATGTCATCCATGTACTCTACGAGGATCGTCACTATACTCCCTACTACCTTTTTGTATATACAAGGTTCATCTACCATTTTGATGATGTCAAACTCTTTGACTTATCCATCAAAACAGATGTTCCAACTCCGCGATGCCTGCTTTATCCTATAAAACATCTTGCACACGTTTCCGCTGCTCCCACTGTCTACGAAGCCCTCTGGCTGTGTACTTATAGACGTTCTCTTCTAAAACATCATTTAGAAAAGCTGTCATCACACCCAACCACCAGATATCGTAGTCATGGTATGTAGCCGTGGCAAGTAAGATCTGGATGGACTTAAGCATAGATACTGGAAAAAGGTTTCATCATTATCCACGCCTGGTCAATGATGAAAACCTTTAACAAGTCTAGCTTTGAAAGTCTCAACTTTTCCATCTACACTAAGTAATCTTCTCAAGATATACTTGCTCCTGATAGGGATTTAACCCTTCAGATATAGCAGCCAAAGTCCATACTTTGTTGGTGTACATGGATTCCATCTCAGATCGCTAAGCATCCAGCCATTCTTACAGAGTCCCACTCCTGATGGCCAGCTCGAAACTAGTTGGGTCATCATCTCATGATGCAATCCTCGCTCCCACTGTCATAGAGAAACCAAAGTATCTCTCAGGTGGGTGAGGAACCCTACTAGATCGGCGGAGAGGCTGAGGTTCGTTGGTAACTATTGAATCCTTTGGTTTTATCAAATCATCTGCTGTAGTTTGTATAGCTGGAACCTTTCCAGTTGTACATAACAGATCTTGTCTCGAGCTTGTCCGGATTTTGCTTTTCAGACATAGGCTGGACAACCCCAACTCTTAACTAACTTAAGATATGGGCTCTTCCCTTATCATATCAAATATGAAGTGGTAGGCAACTGATTTGATTTGAACCCTATTCAATAGGTATGCAGCTTCTCAAGCGCATAACACCCAAAAGGAAATAGGTAACTCAGTAGTACTCATCATAGAGCACACCTTATCACATAGGGTGTAATTGCTCCACCCCGATATACCATCGTGCCATGGTGTATACAGAGGAGTAATGCTGAGAGAGAATCTCATTCTCCTTTAGAATAGTCCAGGAATTCCATGCACAAGTATTCTCCTCCCTGATCTCATCATAGGACATAATACTTATACCCGTATTTTGGTTCTCTACTTCTCGCTTATATTCTGTGAATATCTCAAAAGGTTCGGACTCATGTTTCAACAGGAACATATGACTGAATCTTGAGAGATTATCAGAGAATATAATGAAGTATTAAGAACCAGTCCTGGCATGAGTAGACAGGGGACCTTACATACATCATCATGTATCAGTCCTAAGAGTTCACTAACTCTTTCTCTATTTCCAATAAACAGAGCTGGTGTCATTATATCTTTGTGACATGACTGGCAAGTTTCACAAGATGTAAATTCAAACTTATTTAAATATGCATCTAAATGTAACTTCAGCCAGTCGGGTCGCATTGATATGACCTAGTCTACAATGCCTCAAGAAGGATCCGTTCATTTCTGAACTCTTCCTCTTGTGTGTATTCCGTATACTAAAGAACTGTAGTTTGATTTAGAACATCAACGCTTTTAGATAACGTGCCTGAACCGATCAACTTTTGATATAGGAAATGTTCAAAACATTATCCAGCAATACAAAATTTTATCATTTCTTTACTAATAAAGAGACTGATATGATTTTGTATATCAGGTTCGGTATCTAATAACATTCGTTCAGAATCAATGTATTGATAATACAGGGTGACAGTGACCAACAGACTTGGCTGCAACTCTTGCCCCGTTTTCTGCCTCATGAAACTTATCACCCGTTCTCAGTTCTCTACCTATCTGTAGCCCTATGTAACAGATTACATATCTGGGATCCTGATCCGGTATCATATACCCAGGATGCGGAGGTTACTGAGAAACAGTTCTTTGTAATGAACACACCCGAAGATGATGCATCAGCATGCACTCTCTTCGTTTGGGCGGTACGGGAATTCTGGTAATCCCCAATTTCTTGCTCTGTCTTATAACAATTATAAGTTGGAGAGGGACCAACGTTCCCCAGCTCAGTATAACAAGCGGGTTCAGTCAATATTCCGTATTATTATCTTGATTAAGGCGTGATATGGTCGCTACCTGGAGAGAGAGAGAAGAAAACACTCAGCGTGCGCTCTTGCAAGAATAGATTGGTTATTATTTTATCTAATCAGGATGGCTCCCACTGCTTTTTATCAAATCTTCCTTCAAACCCTAAAAGGAAAGACTAGCCGGGATTAATTACACACTACAAGTTCGCCAATCTTTCAGCCAGGCCAGTGTCGGTACTTTGAGGGAGGTCCCCCGTGCTTTCGCACGAACCTAATTAATGTAAACCTCGTTTTCCCAGAGGCGTAACCTCGTTAACATCTTTCTAGACACCTACTTGATTGGCTAATTGTAATGTGTAAAACTCTCCCAGGAGTAACTCTTACTCGCAGCGGGTATCGGGATCCAACTATATCATAGAAGGTATGCAATCTCATTGCAAATTTCAACACTTGAAATTCCCGATAATATTTTGCCCCTAGCGTGCTATGACCTTGACGCATGCCAAACAACCCATAGTCCGTTAGTCAAGTTCAACCCGTACATTTCTTGATTGAATTAAACCCACCCGCACGACCCTTGACGCATGCCAAACAACGCCGTGCGAATACCCTAATCCAATCGCATCGTATGCTAGCAGATAAGCACTAGTTAGCTACCGTACACTATGCCTTGACGCATGCCAAACAACCGCAGCACGAATACTAACTAGTACTTATCTGAAATGACGGAGGGCTACGACAGGTTTTTCTGAAAACCTATTGCGTAATGAACTTGATATCGTTGTAGGATCGAATGAATTTTGAAATGGAGTGTTTTTGAGGCTTTTCTAGTTTTGCTAAAGGAGTCACTCCCGGTGAAGGGATCGTCGGTCCTTTCCTCGTCGAATGAGGTGCGGGATATATCATATATATCACTGTGCAAAGCAAAAACTCTTAAAAGCAATCAAAAGACAAACCGAGTGTGTAGCATCTGCCAGTTATTGCTAAAGGAGTCACTCCCGGTGAAGGGATCTTGGTCCTTTCCTTATCGAATAAGGTGCAGGATATATCATATACACCGCTGTGCAAAGCAAGAACTGTAGCTACCTATTTTATTTTGAAATTCGATTCTACAACATCATTAGGTTTCTTTTATTTCATTAATCTCATTAATGAATTCCCATCATTTAAATTACCTAAACATCACAGATAAATACGACGTACACTTATGCCATCCGCATTCGCCTCGATGTCCCCTCGTGCACCGTTAGGTTAGGTAACTAACGGCAGAGCGGGGCAGGGCTAGCGCGGGTGTAAAACATAAGTAACGCCTATATAATATATCATATATACTATATACTGTATCTATCACAGAACATCACATGATCACATCACAGATATCGCAGCAGAAGAAACATATGAAATATTGGATATACTAGGACGTCCGTGTTTTCAATACGAGCCAGTATAAAACACGGATTCCACGGTCGCGATGAATAGCCAAACCCACACCCCTAGACCCCTACGAGAGCGGCAAGCAACCCTACCAATTCTGGAGTTAGGAGACCCGGACTCGACTCCTCGAGTTGGTCTCCCACTGGACCCCAGAACCCGGTTACTTGTGCTCCCCTCCTTGGGTCTATCCTAGTGCGGAAAAGTAAATAATATACAAAGGGTGACAACTTCCGCAACCTGGAAGTGCCCCAAATAAAAGAATATTACATACAAGTTTTTACATGAATGAAAATGAAAAACACTCATCTCACATAAAAAAAACCCCGGCTATTCAAACACGACGATCCAATATAACATATCTAGCAACACATAACATCACATGTCATCAACGTAAGTAAATATGCGCATCCCAATTGTCGTTGACATATAGCAACGAAACCGGCGATATCACATATTACACTTACGGTCACAGAAAAGAAAGTGTAAAACTACAACAGTTGGAATCCGCAACCTCTTTAGACATCGCATGCCTAATCAAATGAATTCCTTAGACATCACATGCCTAACAATTATAAACCCCGCATTTTAGTCTCAAAATCGAAAACACTTTTCAATATCAAGTCGGGCAATTCAACAAGATTCCCGACATCCTGATCGAATGCTCGTCGCAAACTTTAGTAGGCGGCCGCACCCCCGATACCGTCGACGAAGTGCACCAAGGCGGAACACCGCTACCGCAAGCACCCGAACGGATGCTTTCGGCGACGGGGTTCTCCTACAGTCACTTGGTCGGGGCTATGGAGTGAGGCTGTCTATTAAGTTTACCCAGCGAGTATCCGCGTACGCTACGTGATTGCGACGGACTTTTGATCACATCAAAATTCCGTGGCAACCGATCAAGTGAGACTAAACCGCTAGATTTATAACATTCATTCAGTTATCTCATAACTTATTGTGAATTCCAATTATTGTATCCCATTCCGGATAAATAGAAAATGTTAAACTTTCCGATCGAACAGTCAAACACCCAAGTTTTCCCGATACAGATCAACACATGAAATAAGTCTAAAAACATTCAGTTCGTGCCTCAGTACCAACGGTCCAGCCGTAGAAGGGTCAAGCCAACGCCTCACATGTGGCACGCCGTACTGCCCCAAACCCTAAGGTTCAAAGGGCAGTTCAAGACGGTCACATAATCGAGTTAAGGTTTGTTGTCTTCTAGAGGGTCCATCGCGTTACTTGCACTACTTAGAACGTCTTTAAACCTCGGAAAAATCCAACACTTGGAAATTTCCCGACAGGGGAAAAATTGGGTATTTATATCCGGTCGAACTTTTTAACATATTCTAAAATTATCCGGAAAGCCTCATAGACAAAATCTGATACTCCGATCGAAACACCGAATCCCCAAAGCAACCCCAAAATACTCATCTCTATAATAAATATTAAAATATCCCAGAAAATACAGCACAACTAAGGAGGAATTACTGTGAAACTTTTACTGTGAGACTCGACCGTACGGCCGCGGAACCGCCGCATGAGCAATGCTCATGCCGCGGAACCGCGGCGGTTTAGATGAATTAGGTCCACGAAATTTACAGTAATTCCTACAAAACCCTGCTTAATTTTCTGAATATTTTTAATTTCGAAAAATCCAGATTTTTAAAAATTGGACGGAGAGCAATTTGGAAATGGGTTTTCGGGTTTGTTCGGACTTCAAACTCCGTCTAGTCTTCGCCAAGGCTCTAGCTAGGCTCTGATACCACTGTAGGTCAGGCAGCCACCCCATCCAATGGGGTCACCGTGGCACCCACGGGTCCCTCAGCAGCTACTTTTTACGCATGCCCCCTCGCGAGGACTATAACCCGCCGGAACACCTTCCGGTCTCGGGACACCCTGGGGGTAAGAGCCTATGCTTCGCCATACTGTCACACAGTGAGAACCCCCCATAGGTCGACATCCAATGCCTAGTAGCTCTGATACCAGTGTAGGGTTCCTAGGCACTCTTCAAGAGGTCTCACAAGGCATCAACTATGCCAATTTCAAAAATTACGGTGCCGAGAAACCCTAGACTACGGATCGTTGGCTAGATTTTAGGCGACAAAGTAAACTAGTTAACACTTAACTACAAGAATACGGAAATACAACATTTGTAGATCCGGTCCACCACCTCCTAAGCTCCGCGATGAAGTCCTCTCCGCTGACCAAATCGAACCATGACTCTCACGGTGGTTTCATCGGAGAAATAGGCGGGCTAGGTCGTCGACAACGTGCCGAAGATGATCTACGTCGAGGCATCACAAGATCAAGCTCCACCTTCACCAAGCCATGAAAACTTGTGAAGGAAACACCCTATACTACTTGGCAAGAGGTAGAGGATGAAGAAATAGGAAGTGGGTTCACTTTAGAATTGGATTTCTCACACTTTTCATCAATCCACCATTGATGAAGTGAAGCTTTCTTCATTGAAGAAGATGAAGAAGAAGAAGAAAGTGTTATCATAAGTTATTTAGAAAATAGAAAATTAAAGAATACTTATCATAATCAACCATGGTCAAGTGTAGAGACTAAACTAAAGTTAAGTGAATGGTTAGGTTAGGTATGAAGACAAAAATGATGACTAAGTCAAAGCTTCATGAAGCTTCAACATAAATCCTAATTAGGCACCATTTTCCTTTTGCCAAAATGAATAAATAAACAAATAAATGAATAAGAAAACAAAACCCTAACCATTCATATAACCATGGTTCAATCTTTACACAACCCCTAGTTAGCATGCATCATCAAACATGATACAAACTTGTGTACAAAAATATATCACATATACAATGTGCACAATCCAAGTGAGAAAATCTATTTAAAGTGAACCAATACTAGTTAATGAAAAGTAATATATCAAATATATAATTATGCATTAAATCATTAAATCAACACTTGATTCAATGATCAGGTCATGTCGCACACAACCGACTAGTATACTATGTATCGACTTATCGAATCAACCCTTGATTCGATAACTAGGTTATATCGCATACAACCATTCGATACATTCATCGCGAGAATAAAATACGGTATCACATACACGCATTATTCTCGGTCCCGCACATATCTCATATGCGCTCCTATTTCGTTTCGCTTGAGCCAGGAAACCTCTGTGTAGGACTCTAAAGACTCGTCAATACGCCGGCAGCAGGTGATGATCATATCAAACACCCACAAGCCGCAAGCGGTCTGCTAAACGTAACGGCCACCCGGGTATTGAGCGATCAGAAGATCGACGAGCAAGCCCGCTCACATTCCAGTGAATCCAACCAGTAACACTACCGTACAGTCCGGTCTGATCGTCTGATATGTCGCATATCTCGCCTAGGGGTGGTAAACGTCAGACCCCAATAGCTCGATAAGTCGTGTCGATATGAGGTCTATAACATTTCGAGATACTACTGGTAACACTTACCAGTAAATCTCAGCAACCCTGGCCAGGGATTTCCTGTTATAGCCAATCGAACACAGCGCAACATCAACCCCCTTATACCGGGAGAGACGAATCCCCTCCTATCGCTCATTGCCTCCATGTGACTCAGGACTGTACCCAAAAACCACCGTTTTGCACGCCCTCTTGGACGTGGTAAGATGGAAATCAAAGCACAGTGGGAACCACACAAGACTCTATGACGATCTCGGGTCAACAGACTACTCTGTACCAGTGTCACCAGAGAACGGCCATCTGACGTAAGGTATAATACCATCTGGGAGTTCTCGGCGAGTCCGTCCAGTGTACCCAGTCTCCACTGAGCACCCGTATATGATCTCTGATGTCAAACACCAATGGATATGGGGTCATCCATCGCCCATCTGTATGGGTCGAGAAGGTATACGCTAGTCTACTCTGGTATATCGATGCCCCGTCTCGATATACCCACGACTAGGGACTTTGAAGGATGTACTTATGGACTACCATGTCCCCACTAGTATGATCCGCATCATAGTCCAGGTAGTCAAGTACTCATCCTAAGGGCTTTACCAACATGTAACAGAGAGACAATTAGTATACACGTTAAGGTAAAGTGCAACCAGATAGCATACTATCATGTCGAGCAAGAAAGTCCTCCCTATATATGTCCCAGCATCCACTACAATATACATCCTATGTACAGTAATGGCCTCTAGGGCATACATATAACTAACAATCGATATTCCAGTGTAGACTGATGTGTGCATTTCTTGTCCTTTAGAGGGCGATGGTTGATCCCACAACCGTTGGTGTATGACATCAAAGATTGTATACAGATGCTCATTGGAGAATGGGTACACCGAGCAAGACTCGCCAAGGACTCCTATGTGGTAGTATACCTATCGTCAGATAGCAGTCCTCTGGTGACATTGGTACATGTTAGTCTGTAGACCCGAGATCGTCATATAGTCTTGTGTGGCTCCCACTGTGCTTTGATTTCCTCCCTGCCACGGCTCAAAGGAGTCGTGCAAACAGGTGGATTTTGGGTATAGTTGTTCAGACCATAACATTGCATTTTTTATCCTCCTATTCTTATCCATTTTATAAATAAACAGGTACTCTTGACGCATGTTTGTTGCATGTTACAGGATACAGGCTCTTGGAGCAAATACAGTGAAAAAGACAAAAGTTGATACAGAAAAAGGACTTTTGACCAACGAATAGACGGATCTTACTTAAGCCAAGACGAAGAACAGTGCAAGGTCCAAAAAGACGAAGTGAAACGGTCAAAAGATCCTTACAAGTTTTCACTGAAGATCTGTAGAAGACCCAGAAGTCAAACAGAGAAAAGTGGTGAAGAAACAAGAAGCCCAAATGCCCAGAATACAGATCAAGAATTTTGGTGAAATGAGCTCACCAAAGGGCCGCGGAACCGCGGCCGTTTAATGCCCGTGTCGGCGCAAACTTTCTGAGTTGGTGCGTCGGTGCGGGTGTTGGGATTTTCAGGGGGAAAATCTGTAATTGCACATATGCGAGAGTCTGTAACCCTAGTTTCCTTGTTTGCTTATAAATTGTACTCACAAAGCTGTAAAACGTATGCCTCTTTTCAATCAATAAAATTCAGAATTATTGGGAGATCAAGAACATCATTTAGTAAGTTTTTATTTCTTTAAATTCTGCTGTAGTGTTAATTCAATTGTTGCCCTAGTTCTCTCATATAAATCTTGCAGTAGATAAATCATATCATTGCCTTAGTTAATTTAGTGTAGTCTTTCAAATGCAATCGGTAAGTGCTTTAAAAATGTCACTGTTAAAAGACACCCTAATGAGCGAGTAAAATCTTCGCTTGTTAGGGTTAGGAACAAGGGAGGGAGTGAGAGATGAATATCTCTCACCTCCTTCAATGCCAACACATTTTCAAAACTAGAACTTTATGCACACATGCATGATCCGCCCCCTACGGCACTCTACCTACGAGGTAACGGTGAACCGTAGTATAAAAGGCCGGACATACATGACGTCCATGAAGATTGTAGCAATTAATAGGAAATGACGGACAAGGATCTAGAGGAAGAAACTTCGTTTCTTCCCAATCATCCTAATCCTCTTTGCTAATAATTGTTGTGATGTCTAAAAAGTTTTAATCAAACTGTATTGAAAGAGGTGACAATATTAATCTCATCAACCCTATCTTAGAACTAATCCCAACAAGTTCTTTCATATCATATAAATTAGTTTTTAAATCAATTGACAAAAACCAAACAACCATCTGAATCAACTCGTAAAGACATAAAGCAGAAAATTACACATCTCTGTGGATCGACCCGTACTCACCGGCTAGCTGCAAAGCGACGCCGTTTCTGATTACGGTAAACAAGTATTTTTGGACTAATCAAATGGCGCCGTTGCCGGGGATGGCGTAATCTTTCTTTTGTGTAATTTCGGGTTGATTTAAATTTTTAAAAATCATAAAAATCAGAAAATACAAAAATACAAAAACATTCTATCGATTTTTATCTGTTTGAAGGGTTTTATGGTTTGAATCTTGCAGGAACAGCGAAGGATTGCGAATCTGGAGATTTTCAGAGAGGAAAACAGAAAAGTGAACATCAGAACAGAGGAGAATTGGTCAGCAGGAGCTGCACAAATTTTTCCAGAGGCTGATTCCACTTCCCGACCGCGCTTCCGCGGCAAAAGTAACCCCCAGACCGCGGTTCCGCGGCCATTTGGCCACATCAGCACCTAAAGTTTAGTGGGTTAGTTCTCTCATTCTCCCCTCTGCAACCTCCATATCTCTATCTGTAAAAACTTTCTGCAGGAATTCTTTGCGCTAAAAATTCTTTCTCCCCCTTCTAAATAACAGATTTTCTGCAGGTTTCTTTGCGCCGTGCTAAAAAAATTGATTGCAAGTGAATTTTATTGTTTTGCATAATTTAATCAGACTTTAAGGGGCTAATTGACCAAACTCAGATTGGGTGGGGATTTCATCACCTTTCCCAGGACCCCAGAAAACACTTAAAGCATGTGCATTGACCACAATTAATTAAAAAAAGACTAGACTCAGACCTAAGGACACCGAGCTCAATAGGAAAAGGACTAGTATAGGTATCGACCGTTTATCCTAACTGACCTTGCGGTGTCTAGGCTAATGGTTATTAATTAGGCCCACTGAAGTGGTGGTTCCTTCCCACTTACCTGGCCGTACTCGTCAGTGAAGAGGCGGTTTGAGGTCCTATTTCTAGCCCCAGTTAGGAGCTGTCTAGCAGACCTAGACGACCTTAGATCTAGGCCTGATTATGCATGTGTGGTTGATACATTTGTGTCACGAGTCCCATTTCAAAAACCTCTTTGCAAAACTCTCACATAAAAAAAAAGAGATAAATCTTTTCAAAACTTGCAACTTGTCGCTAAAAGAAACTTGCAACTCACTTTCACCACTTCTCTCCACTGACATTATCTTACCCCCACATTCTGTCTTTCTTTTTTTTCTGGCTGCACTACTCTTTTAGTGTATGTCATTTTGGACTAGGGATACTAACGCCCGATTAGTCCGCGTTTCGTTGGTACCGACCGACGAACCCTTCGACACCGAAGTCGACATTCCGTCCACTTTCTTACCCTCACCTTCAAATTCTTTCACCGAAGGCATGTCGGGATTCAACCCCAACAACACCTTACCGACGGGAAGGATTCCACCTCCGTTAGGTGTGAATAACCCGAACCAACCGCCTGTTGAAGCTCCCGCACGAGTTGCGCTCCAGGATCTCTTTTACCCCGTCCGCACTTCCTTACCTACCTGTCTTTCACCCCCACCGGCAAATGGGGACAATTTTGAAATAAAACCACACTTCATCAATATGCTGCCAAAGTTTCATGGATTGGAATCTGAAGATGCATATATCTTTATCAATAAATTCCAAAATGTGTGCGCTATGATGAAAACAACCCAATTAAGTGATGACGCGATAAGGCTAAGGGTCATTCCTTTCACCTTATGTGACCTAGCCAAGAAGTGGCTATACAGCACCGCATCACATTCCATTAGAAATTGGGACGAGTTTGTGAAAGCTTTTCTAAAAAAGTTCTATCCTCATCACAAAACTGTCAGAATCCGCAATGAAATAATTCAATTCTCACAACTTCCTTCCGAACCCTTTTGGAAGTGCTTCGAGAGATTTAAGGACCTACTCGTTCAATACCCTCATCATGGGATCGAAAGTTGGCAACTCTGCCAAACATTATACGAGGGATTGAACTCGGCAACGAAGCAGTTGCTAGAAACCATAAGTCAAGGTCATTTTCTCTCCAAGTCTAGTGACGAAGCATGGCAGTTTCTTGAGGATCTTAGTGAGCAAGCAATTCAGTGGGAGAGTACCAAGACCACATCATCTTCTTCTAGTGGTCAATCAAGGGCAGGCATACATCAAGTAGAAATGTCAATTGCTATGAAGGCCGAGATGGCCGCTCTTACGAAAAAGCTAGAAGCGATTGAGACCAAAATCTCGTCGTCTTCCCCTGCCCCTGTTATGCCTCCACGAACTGTTTGTGCTTGTTGTGCGGATCCATCACACCTAACCGAAGAGTGTCCTTATAATGCATCTACTCAAGGACAGGATCAAGTCAACGCTGCATTTCAGCAACGACAAAGAAACGATCCTTACTCTTCGACATACAATCCGGGGTGGAGGAGTCACCCAAATTTCGCTTGGAACCAAAATCAACAATTCCAAGGAAATAACAATTTTCAAAGACCTCCTCCTCCACAACAACAACAAGCACCTTCACAAACTCAATTTCAACCGCAACAATTTCAACAGCAACCTTACCCTAATCAGGTGAACAATTTTGTGCCTAACAATACTTACCAGCCAAACAATTATGTTCAACCTAATAATGATAAGGTTAGCTCGCTCGAAAGAAGTCTAGATGTATTCCTTAAGCAATCTACACAGTCTACAGCAAGACTTGAGACTTCTATTCAATCTTTGGTGCAAAATAGTGCCTCACACGATCGAAGTATCAAATCTATCGAGGCACAAATTGCACAACTCAATGCAGCTTTGAGCGAGCGTGAAAAAGGAAAACTCCCATCTCAACCACTACCCAATCCCGGTCACGCACATACTGCAAATCAACAGCAGAATCATAACGTAAATGCGGTGACCACGTTGAGATCGGAAAAAGTGTTGCAAAACAATGTGGGTATTAACAATGACACCCCTGCCGGTGGCCCTTCTTCATCTTCTTCACGATCTACTTATTCTTCAGAGCCTATTCTCCACCCTGCACACGGCTCTACTTCTTCTAGCTCGAACGGACCCATTTCTCACAACACGAACACATCTACACGGGGTGCCGTTCCAACTCGACAATCTGATCCGCAAAAATTGGACTCAACCACCTTTCAAAATGTTCCTTTTCCTAATCGGTTGAGATCCAATAAACCAACTCCACAGATGGAAAAGATTGTTGAGTTGTTCAAACAGGTTAGCATAAATATCCCTCTTTTGGATGCAATCCAACAAGTTCCTTCATATGCAAAAATTTTAAAGGACTTATGCACCAAAAAGAGGAAGTCGCAAGTGCCAAAGAAAGTTTTTGTGGCTAGTGCTATTAGTGATGCTCTTGTAAATTCCTTACCCCCAAAGCAAAAGGACCCCGGGTGTCCGACCATATCGATAACAATTGGGGACAAGAACATCAATAGAGCACTATTAGATCTTGGTGCGAGTGTCAATTTGCTACCTTATTCTGTATACGAGCAATTGGGCGTTGGAGAGCTTAAGCCCACTCACTGTACGCTCCAAATGGCCGACCGGTCAATCACCCATTCTAGGGAAGAGCTGGAGGATGTGTTAATTAGAGTAGGGGATTTCATTTTCCCCGTTGACTTTATCGTGATGGATACACAACCTGTCGCTAACCCCCGGAACCAAATTCCGGTAATACTTGGTCGACCATTTCTGGCAACTTCCAACGCCGTGATCAATTGTCGTAATGGTTCAATGAACCTATCTTTCGGCAATATGACAATTGAGCTCAATATTTTCAAGTTGGGAAGTCAGCCTGCTGAGCCTAATGCTAGCGTACTCAATGTTTGCTCGATCAATGAGATCGCGGAGGAGGACTGTGAGTTCGAGAATTTTTTGTTCGATTACAGCAATGATAACGCCACTAGTGCGTTCCTCCCAGAATCCGACACAGCTTTCACGGCGGATAACGATTTTGAGTGTTTTACCTTCGTTGACGACTTTGAAGGCTCATCACCTGAATTGGAGTCTTTTGCTTTTTCGGATGAGTTAATTGAACCATCCGACTCTGTTGCGTACACTCGATTCGAACCTTTGATGGAATCCTTCGAGTTTGAAACAGTTACCCCATTATTACCATCTATTGTTTCACCTCCTAAACTCGAATTGAAGCTTTTGCCGTCGCACCTAAAATATGCTTATCTAGGTGATAATGAGACCTTACCCGTCATTATATCAGCATCTCTAGCTCTTGAGCAAGAGAAGGCTCTTTTGATGGTCTTACATAATAATCGGCAAGCTTTCGGCTGGTCTATGGCGGACATTAAGGGGATTAGTCCCCTCATAGTCGAACATCATATACACTTGATGGATGATGCCAAGCCGGCAAGGGATCCTCAAAGATGCCTCAACCCCATTATGAAAGAGGCTGTTAAGAAAGAGATTGTCAAGTGTCTGGATAGTGGTATCATTTACCCTATCTCGGATAGCCAATGGGTTAGCCCAATCCACGTTGTGCCAAAGAAATCGGGCATTACGGTCATTACCAATGAGGCAAATGAGTTAATTCCCACTCGCACCCAAACTGGGTGGCGAGTCTGCATAGACTATAGAAAACTCAATGCCGCGACAAGGAAAGACCACTTTCCTTTACCTTTCATTGACCAAATGCTCGAGCGATTAGCAGGGCACGAGTTCTATTGCTTTCTAGATGGCTATTCCGGTTACAACCAAGTCCCCATCGTCAAAGAGGATCAAGACAAGACAACATTCACTTGTCCCTTTGGCACTTTTGCTTATCGTCGCATGCCCTTTGGGTTATGCAATGCACCCGCGACATTTCAGCGGTGTATGAGGGGGATCTTTTCAGACATGGTCGAAAAGTTCTTGGAGATCTTTATGGATGATTTCTCCATCTTTGGCGACTCCTTCGACGAGTGTTTACGGCATCTTGACGCTGTTCTTACCCGCTGTAGGGATAAGAACCTAACATTGAATTGGGAGAAGTGCCATTTCATGGTGCGAGAAGGCATTGTCTTAGGACATATCATCTCGCAAAACGGCATCGAGGTTGATAGAGCTAAAATCGAAGTGATTTCTAACCTCCCTCCCCCGAAATGCGTCAAAGATATCAGAGCCTTCCTTGGCCACGCCGGTTTTTACAGACGGTCCATCAAGGACTTTAGCAAGATCGCTAGACCCTTGACTCTCTTACTGGCCAAGGACACAACTTTTGCTTTCGACTCCACTTGCACTGAAGCATTCGAGTCTTTGAAACATTCCCTCATCTCTACGCCCATCCTTTCATCTCCCGACTGGACGCACCCTTTCGAAATCATGTGCGACGCATCAGATTTTGCAATTGGCGCTGTTCTTGGACAGCACATTAATAAAATGCCGCACGTGATTTATTATGCTAGCCGAACATTAAATGATGCCCAACTTAACTACACAACAACAGAGAAAGAGTTTTTAGCTGTTGTGTTTGCACTCGAAAAATTTCGACCTTATTTAATTGGCTCTCCAATCATTGTATATACTGATCATTCAGCTCTTCGCCACCTTTTTGCAAACAAGGATGCTAGGTCAAGGCTAATACGTTGGATCCTTTTATTACAAGAGTTTGACCTTGTCATTAAGGACAAAAAAGGATGTGAAAACGTTGTAACTGATCACCTATCACGACTTCCTTCTTCGCCCACGCTCGATCTTCCAATCACTGATGTTTTTCCCGACGAGCAACTCTTGACCGTTTCTTGCGAACCATGGTTCGCCGACATTGTAAACTACATAACCACCGGCCTGATACCTAATGATTGGTCGAAACAGGATAAACTTCGATTTTTATCCCAAGTAAAGCATTTTCACTGGGATGAACCATATCTTTTTAAATACTGTTCCGACCAAATCATTCGTCGGTGTGTACCTGAAAGTGTGGTTAAGAGTGTGCTGTCTTTTTGCCACGATCAAGCATGTGGCGTGAACTTTGGCCCAAATAAGACAGCCGAGAAAGTTTTGCAGTGTGGTTTCTATTGGCCATGACTCTTCAAAGATGCTTACGAATACTGCAAAACATGCTCCCGGTGCCAACACTTGGGCCGGATATCGCGGAGAAACGAAATGTCGCTCCAACCAATTTTGGTTGTGGACATTTTTGATGTTTGGGGTATAGATTTCATGGGACCATTTCCTAACTCTTTTGGAAATGTGTATATTCTTTTGGCCGTTGACTACGTTTCAAAGTGGGTTGAGGCTGTGCCCAGCCGAACGAACGATAACAAGGTTGTCGTTCGATTTCTTAAAGAACACATCTTTTCTCGATTTGGGCACCCTCGGGCGATAATAAGTGATAATGGTTCTCACTTTTGCAATAGGACATTCGAGTCCTTAATGCGCAAATACTCTATCACCCACAAACTGTCAACGCCATATCACCCACAAACATGAGGGCAAGCCGAGGTTTCAAATCGGCAAATAAAGCAAATCTTGGAGAAAACGGTTTCTAAAAACCGTAAAGATTGGTCACTTAAACTGATTGATGCACTATGGGCTTTCCGCACTGCATATAAGACCGATCTTGGTATGTCTCCATACCGGCTTGTTTACGGGAAGGCTTGCCACCTCCCAGTGGAGATTGAGCATAAAGCTTTTTGGGCTATCAAAGAGCTGAATTTATCTTTAGGAGATGCGGGCAGCAATCGAAAGCTGCAGTTGAATGAACTAGAAGAGCTGAGGGATGAGGTATATGAAAATGCCCTAATTACAAAAAACCGAGCTAAGGTGTTCCACGATAAACACCTTTTGCGAAAAACTTTCAAACCTGGTCAACAGGTTTTACTTTATGACACTTGGTTACACTATCATCCCGGCAAGCTCCGTTCTAGATGGAGAGGACATTTTGTAGTCCACACCGTTTATCCGCACGATGCGGTTGATCTTGAAAATCCTGAAGACGGTACCTTATTCAAAGTGAATGGGTATCGACTGAAACCGTTCTTCATAGCGGACCCTTCGGAGGAGCTCCTGTTTTTGCAGAAGCCAATCTACACTGATTAATTTTCCTCCACTTTCACCCTCAATTTTTTTTTTCCAAAACATTATTTCAAATAAGGTTAGGGGTGTGTATATAATTCCAAAATACCATAAAAAAATAAAAAATAAAAAAATAAAAAATAATTTTGGACCTAATTGCAAATTTGCAGATTTAAGAGCTGATTTTTTTTTATTATTTACAAATAAAACCCTCATTGTAAAGGGTGTTTTCTACAAATAACCCTCCCATCCCCTATTTATATGCCCCGAGCCCCCCCTGTTCTCTTACCCTAAATTTTTCCTCTTCATAAACCCCTAGTCGTCGCCCCCTGAAATTTTCAGGGGAGGTAATTCTATAGATTTCCTTTCTGTTCCTGCATATTTTTTTTTCTGGAATATCTATATGGCACATAAAATGCAGTTTGAACGGGATTTTTCTCCGGTTTTCGCACACGAAGTATACGGTAGATATTTTGCACATGAAATCGAGCAAAGGGGCTGGAATTTCCTGCTCTATAATTACTCCTCTGCGTTTGCCCTACCTAACCTAGTTGCCCTATTTTATGAATCAATGGAGGATAATAGTTTAGACAACTTAGGGCATATTAAAATAAATTGGGGAGATCGTGTAATTCACATTGATAGGGATATGATCCACGAGGTTACACTCATACCACGTGTACCCGCACATGAACACCCATTGCACTTTGAGGATTATATGCCCTTGATGGGGAATGACTGCGCACGAGAGCCGCGTAAGGGTATCCAAGCACGGACACTTTACGCGAACGTTTTTACTGTGTGCCGGTGGGCACAAAACAATATCTTTGGTAGTTCGCACAACACGACTTTTTTCACCCCTTCATTACATGTCGTACATACACTTATGACGAAAAATCCACGGTTCGACATGTGCACTGTATTGCTCCAGTCTATAGGTACGGGGAAACGAGATACCGTCTACCTGTGTCCCATGCTTGTCACCCAACTCTGCTGTTATTTCCTCCCCGTCGAGAAATTTGACTCATTAATGCTAGACGGTGTTCCGGTTCGACCACTCGTAGAGGGCATTACGTCGTCCTACTCTAGACTTACTGATATTTAGACACGAACGGAACCGGCAGAAAATATTCCCGCACACACCCCTAGCTCGAGCTCGACATCGAGCGGGGAAGAACTAACACCTCAGGAGCATGCGCGATTGATGCGGAGAACAGTGAGAAGAATTGATGCTTTGAGGGATGAGTTTCGGGCGACAGCACGAGATCACGACCGTCGGTTGACGGAAATTGAGAGGGGAATTCAAACCCTTTTGGCTAGAGGGGAACGATCACGTTCACGCTCACGAGCGCGACGTGGGGCCGGGCAGTGAGGGCACTGCTTTGCTCAAAGTTTGGGGGAGAAGGTAGTGTATATAGTTATCATCTTTTGCATTGCATATTGTATATATTTTTCTTTTCTTGTGGCATATTTAATTTCTGCATTGCATCTTTATATAAAAATCATAAAAATTTGAAAAATTTGAAAATATAAAAAAATTTAGAAAAAAGAAAAACCCATAAAAATTGAAAAATTTCAAAAAATTATAAAAATTAATGTATTCAATTCTGGTTAATTGACTTGAGTTTGATAAATAGGTTAACTGGCTAGGAAAAACTAGATCTTAGACTTAGCAAATTAAAAAACCCTAAAAATAACCTTCCTTAGAGTTTAACGGTAGAAAGTATATATCTTTGTAGGTTATTTAGAAATAGGTAAATTTTGGGTTCACTTCTTGGGCTAAGTCGAAACGAAGGAAGAGTATTGAAACTTTTATTAGAGTATAAGTTTGAAAAATAATTCCTAGCTTAAGTCTAGACTCTGAAAACATATACCCTACAATTTGCACAATCACGCACCTTGAAACTTGGAATAGTAGAAGAGACCTTGAATTGCTCTTGTCTAAAAGTCCTTAGTACGAAGAAAATAAAAAAAAGGGGAATAGAAAAAAAATGGACACTGGTTTTGTGATTACTTAAGGCTAAAACATAGAAAAAAATATTTAGCGAGGGTGCTTCATCACCTAGTGCCTTGACCAACTGGTTTGGGAGTCACTGCTAAAAGCCTTGGGTGTTGCAAAACTAGGAAGTACGCTTTAAAATGCTAACGCATCTTGTAATCGGTTGTTGGTACCTCAAGAAGTATTAACGGTCGCATGAAGGATGTGTAAGCGAAATCCACCAATTAATAAGTGCTTTGGACAATGGACGAGAGTACGATTGCTTGATTTGAATTTCCAAGTGTAGGGGTGATATTTACACACACGTGGGGATATGTGATTAGAGTCTAGATAAGAGAAAGGAATGAAGAATAGAACTTGTATCTTTAGTAGAGTTGATAGAAATTCCTAAGCGGAGATAAAATCCTAGAGGGAAAACTTAAGAGATGCCGAAAGCTAAGTAATTTTATAGAACATATATAATCTTAAGTTAAATTATGAGGAAGTGTGAAAAATATGGGTGGATAATTTGCAGGTCGACGATAATAGAATTCCTTGTTAGAAAACCTAATTGAAGAACAAAAGTCGAGAAACCGAATTGATAGGATTTTGTGGGTGTAATCCGCTGAAAACCCTCAGGAGACAACACTCCTCCTACTAGGGACACCTAGAGGTTTAACGGCTTGTTGCACGTGATCAGTGCAATCGCGTTTCCCTGCGAAAGTGCGGTTAGGTTAGATTTTTATCGAGAATAAATAAAATAATAAGTTTGCTCGAGGATGAGCAAAAGGTAAGTTTGGGGGTATTTGTTCAGACCATAACATTGCATTTTTCATCCCCTATTCTTATCCATTTTATAAATAAACATGTACTCTTGACGCATGTTTGTTGCATGTTACAGGATACAGGCTCTTAGAGCAAATACAGTGAAAAAGACGAAAGTTGATACAGAAAAGGGACTTTTGACCAACGAGTAGACGGATCTTACTCAAGCCGAGACGAAGAACAGTGCAAGGTCCAAAAAGACGAAGTGAAACGGTCAAAAGATCCTTACAAGTTTTCACTGAAGATCTATAGAAGACCCAGAAGTCAAACAGAGAAAAGTGGTGAAGAAACAAGAAGCCCAAATGCCCAGAATACAGATCAAGAATTTTGGTGAAATGAGCTCACCAAAGGGCCGCGGAACCGCGGCCCAAGCGCCCTATTGCCGCAGTTCCGCGGCCGTTTAATGCCCGTGTCGGCGCAAACTTTCTGAGTTGGTGCGTCGGTGCGGGTGTTGGGATTTTCAGGGGGCAAATCTGTAATTGCACATATGCGAGAGTCTGTAACCCTAGTTTCCTTGTTTGCTTATAAATTGTACTCACAAAGCTGTAAAACGTATGCCTCTCTTCAATCAATAAAATTCAGAATTATTGGGAGATCAAGAGCATCATTTAGTAAGTTTTTATTTCTTTAAATTCTGCTGTAGTGTTAATTCTATTGTTGCCCTAGTTCTCTCATATAAATCTTGCAGTAGATAAATCATATCATTGCCTTAGTTAATTTAGTGTAGTCTTTCAAATGCAATCGGTAAGTGCTTTAAAAATGTCACTGTTAAAAGACACCCTAATGAGCGAGTAAAATCTTCGCTTGTTAGGGTTAGGAACAAGGGAGGGAGTGAGAGATGAATATCTCTCACCTCCTTCAATGCCAACACATTTTCAAAACTAGAACTTCATGCACACATGCATGATCCGCCCCCTACGGCACCCTACCTACGAGGTAACGGTGAACCGTAGTATAAAAGGCCGGACATACATGACGTCCATGAAGATTGTAGCAATTAATAGGAAATGACGGACAAGGATCTAGAGGAAGAAACTTCGTTTCTTCCCAATCATCCTAATCCCCTTTGCTAATAATTGTTGTGATGTCTAAAAAGTTTTAATCAAACGGCATTGAAAGAGGTGACAATATTAATCTCATCAACCCTACCTTAGACCTAATCCCAACAAGTTCTTTCATATCATATAAATTAGTTTTTAAATCAATCGACAAAAACCAAACAACCATCGGAATCAACTCGTAAAGACATAAAGCAGAAAATTACACATCTCTGTGGATCGACCCGTACTCACCGGCTAGCTGCAAAGCGAAGCCCTTTCTGATTACGGTAAACAAGTATTTTTGGACTAATCAATAGTCCCGAGTCACATGGAGACAATGAGCAATAGGAGGGGTTTCGTCTCTCCCGGTATTAGGGGTTGATATTGCGCTGTGCTCGATTGGCTATAATTGTAAGTCCCTGGCCAGGGCTGCTGCTGAGATTTACTGATAAGAGTTATCAGTAGTTTCTCAAACCGTTATAGGCCAGACATCGGCATGACTTATCACGTTACTGGGGATTGATGTTTACCATCCCTATACATGATATGCGACATATCAGACGAAGAGACCGGACTATACGGTAGTGTCACTTATAGGCTTCATGGAGAGTATGGATGAGCTTGCTTGTTTATCTTCATATCGCTCAATACCCGAGTAGCCGTTACGTCCATCTAGTACCGCTGACAGCTTGTAGGTGATTGATGTAATCATCACCTACTGCTGGCGTATTGACGAGTGTTTAGAGTCCTACACAGAAGTTTCCTGGTTCGAGCGAAACGAAGTAGGGCACATATGTTGATATGTGTGTGGGCCTGATTAAATATGAGTATGTGATACCGTATTCTAATCTGGCAGTTATCTGTTATCGGTTCGGTTATATGTGATATAATCAGATTGTCGATTCAAATGTTGATTTGATAATGTGATATACAGATGAATGATATTAGTCGGTCATATGTGATATAACCGGATTATTAAATCAAGTGTTGATTTAATAATGTTATATATATTATATGTGATATAATTATTTCTTAACTAATATCATTAGCTCACTAATTATTCTTTATTATATATATATATATATATTAATATATATGATATATATATAATAATGAAGTATGACATGATTTCTATTTTTGAGAAAAGTAGAAAAGAAGTGGAAAATGAGAGCATGGTTGCAAGCATGGGCTTTATTCATAATTTATTCATCTTGACTCGCTATTCAAGCATGGTTGCAATTTTATATTGCAAAATTCCATGCTTGAATGAGTGGGGATCAAGAGTTGTCATTCATTCTAATCTCATTCTCAACACTTAGCCATTTTTCTTGAGTTGCTCTCATGCTTGCTCTCTAGCTTCATCTTCCTCCTCAAATGTCATAGTTCAAGCTTCAACCCTCACATGAGATGTGAATCATGAAGCTTGAACACAAAAAAGTGAGCAAAATAAACCCCTACTTCACTATCTCATATTAGATTAGCAATTTGATGTGGAGTGTTGCCTTCACTAATGAGATTAGTGAAGGATTGGCCTGAGCTAGTGGACTTCGGGTGGATCGTCTTTGGCGCGAAGATCACGAAGGAGGTTCGTTCAACTCGAAGAGGAGCCTAGTGGAGTCGCGTAGACCACATCCCGGAGCTATTGAAGAGAAGGACTCAAACTACAAAGGTTGTATACTCTTTTCTTCTCTTTAAGTTAATCACATCACAAAGGAAAACCCTAATAATCTAGTAATGATCTTGTTAGTCTAACTTAGCACCTAATAAAAATTAAAATGTGTCATGCTTGATACCTCTAGAATCTCATGGTGGTGTTAAGGTCGACTTTCACTTTATGAGCAAATCAACGGAATACCTGGCCTCTTCGCCGGTCATGTGGCCATCTCGTCGTATACCATCGATTTTCTTTTCGAGGGCTTCAAGCCGGTGGTGGTACCTCGAGAATTCTGCACAGTCGGAGTGGTGGCTACACCCGCTCCGAGTCTGTACGATTGTGCGGCTTCGATTCCGCTCTATCAAATTTCTTAAATTCTCAGGAGAGGCCCTTCTTGAGTAATCCCGACGGTCGCCGTTTGTGCGGCCTCGGCGGGAATGGGGGCGTCGGTCATGCCTGGAAGCAGGCGAATCGACTGACATCTCCTCCAGGGGTGTGAGCATTATTGGGGTCAAAATTTGCACCCAAGTTGACCGGGTCAACGTCAATGTCAACCCTAAGTAAGCGGCCCAAGCCCAAGCAAGTGGGCCCATACCCAAGTCGAACCCCGCGGCCGGCCTTCCCCATACCGAAATAAAAAATCATGTAATAAATAATTTTGATGTAATTTTTTTATGCATGAATGTAAGAAAATGGGCATATAGCCAAATTTCTGTAAAGCCCATGGCTTATGTGCAAAAGAAATGAGCACATGAGACATGAGATGGGAAAATGCCATTTTGTAAAGCCCAAGGGGCTATATGTAAATGTGTAATCCTATATAAGGCAAAATGATGTTGAAATAAAAAAGGACTTTTCCATTCTAAAAAAACTAGGATTTGTGCCTCCTTCTCCTTTCTCAAGGTTCTAAAACCTTCCCCTCTTTTTAAATTAAATCAAGAGTTTAACTCTTCTCTTTTCAAAAAAGAAATAGTTTTTCACCTCAAAACCCTTGAAGGGGAACTCGGATCTTCAATAAGATCTCGAAAAGGGGAGACTTTTAAGTCTCACCCCCTTTTCTCTAAGATCCAGCCGATCAAGAGGAGGAAGAAGAAGACCCATCTTCAAAAATTCAACTTTGGACAGATCCAAGACTCAAAAAAAGTTTCAGGGCTAAAGAGAGAAGAAAGGGGTCCCCTTTGATCACCTCTGAAGATTTTTGCGGAGTTCAACTCCAAGACCCAAATCCTCAAAGAAGTTTAACTCCTATTCTAGATCATTTAGGAGTTTAACTCCAAATCTAAATCTTTTGGAATTTAACTCCACTCAAAATCCCTTGGGAGTTTAACTCCTAACCTAAAGGCTAAGCCCTTTTTCCGCTGGTGTTCCCAGTGATCGCGTGCCGTGCACGTGACCCACGAGCGCCTAGCGGTCGCGTGCCGCGGACGTGACCCGCAGGCACCCAGCGGTCGCGTGCAGGGCACGTGACCCGTGGACAATAAAGCGCCCACGTGCGCCTCACGCGACTCGGGGGGGGGGACTCAGCGCCCAACAGTCGCGTGTAGCGTACGTGGCCCACGGGCGCCCCGTGGTCGCGTGCAAGACACGTGGCCCACGGGCGCTAAGCGCCCACGTGCGCCTCACGCGACCCGCGGGAGCTCAGCGCCCGACGCCCGCGTGCAGCGCACGTGACTCGCTGGCGCCCAGTGCCCACGTGCCAGGCACGTGACCCGTGGGCACCAAGCACTCACGTGCCAGGCACGTGACCCGCGGGAGTCAGCGCCCACGTGCCAGGCACGTGAGCCGTGGGCGTCCACCGCCCACGTGCCAGGCACGCGTCTTTAAGACGCTCCCCCATTTTTATATGCACTCCACACTAAATATACTTCCCCCATTAGAAAAATTTCTAACGGGGCACTGCTCCGCATCCCGCAAGGGGGCTGCTAACCCCCTTGACCCCCAGCCCGCTATCCGGGTAGCGGGACCCCCGTAAAAACTCTGCGGGGCCCCCGATATATCCAAAACCTCTTCAAAACACAACACTGCACATTGAGTTCGCATTACCTGTTTGACCCGTCAATCATAGGTTCTCTCGCTCCAAAGGTGAGGGGTAATTAATGGCAGCTTAGTCCGCGGCTGTCGGAGATTCGGAACCCTACAATCAATAAACCCCAGCCTACTCTAGGCAGGGGGAATCTGTAATGCGCCTGACAAGTGCGCGTGTATTCCCATCTCAATGGGGTGACGAAAAACACCCTACAAGCGCGTGGCAGGCATCGGAGCGACGACCTAGTCTCTCCTGGGATCGGGGTGTGGAGCTGTCCGGCGCCCAGCAGGTCATGGAATCATTCACCGCACGTGGGTCATGGTTGCTGGAGTCGGCACGCCGGCGCTTAGTGACGCTGAGATTAGTGTGAGCAAGATCGAGGGCCTGAGCATGGCCATCCATCCTTCTGCGGACGTTGTTATCCCAGAAGGGGGAACTGCGGTCTGGTGGGTAGGGCCCGCCGCTTGGACACAGACGAGTACGTCCACCATCGATATGAGTCTGTCGATCCGATCGGATAAGACGTTGATGACGTTAGGAGGGGGAGACGAGCCGCTCCTGCCCCCGTTATGGGAGGATGTGGCGGCTCGTGTTTGGATCGTTGCGGTCGTCGCTCGCTATCGGGTCGAGAGCGGAAGATCAATTTTAGGGATGGAGAAACTTCTGAAAACGTTTCCCATAGACGGCGCCAACTGATGGAGATTGTGATCTCTCTCAGATGTTGTCCTCCGTCGATATGGCGAGAGCGATCTTGTCTGGCTGCGATTTGATTTGGATGTTGTTGAGCGTGTGGATCTCAATGGGTTGTTGGCGCCGAGCTATCTGCAAAGGAAGTTCCGGGATGGGTGACCGCCGTAGAACCCTCCGACGATCAAGTTAATATCGAGAAATAAGTGCAGAATAGCAGCGTATTGGAATCAATTCGAGTTATCTGAGTCGTCTGAATGAGAGGTTTATATTGGGGTCGTATGGAGCGAGCCGGCACAAGATTCCCGCCGTCAATTATGCTCCTCTCGTTACGCCCGCGTTGATGACGGGATCCGTCCATTAATTATTGGATACGCTCATTAATGGAGGGACGTGCCAGCGTGGGACGTGGACCGTGGGGCGGCGGATATCTCGCGTTGGCGAGGTACGCGGAATCGTTGCGGGGGCGTATGGGCTCCGCGCTCTTGGTTGATCGGAAGAACCGAGAAAGCTCGGCCTGTTAGATGGCTCGGAGGCGAGTGGGAGGCCGAGGAAGCTCGGCCTGTCAGGAGCCTCGGAGACGAGCCCGGAGACCGGGGAAGCTCGGCCTGTCAAGAGCTCGGAGATGAGCGGGAGGCCGAGAAATGTCACCGATGCATCAGGCTTATTCCAGCTCCGTAGCGTCCGGGACATGTCATCAGCCACGTATCATGATCTGGGGACTTCCCACTTGTGAGCATCATCAGATTGCTATGTGGATCTTTTTGGGTTTGTTGCACAAATGGATTAGTTAGTCCTTGGAAGAAAAGTTGGTTCCGTTCAATCTGTTTCTCTAAGTGCTTGTGTAAGTCTTTGGATGAAAAGTAGGCCATGTTCAATCTGTTTCAGTGAGTCCGCAAAAGATATATCATATATCCCTTGCAGAGAAAAACAAACAGATCAACCCCTTACATTAGCACATACGGGATTAGTTTTTTTCTTCTTCTTTTTCTTTTTTTGTAGTTTCTGTTAGGTAGATTCTTAGGTAGATTCTGTAGAACATAAATCCATGAGGTAGGTTTTTTTAATCATTTGGTATTCAAGGCTTTTATATGGGAGCTTTTTGTGACAAAGAATTTGGCTTCCACTAATCATTAATGCCATTCAATTCCGAGCCATAAGAATTGGTATTTCTACAGTACTCACTATCAGTTTAGAGATCCTTTACTTGTTAGATACTGATTAAGCGAAAATTGAGTTGTTTAATCCGGGTCCGGTTTTGTTTTGGTATTAATTTTTTTGTCATTGAGAGAAGTAAACTAAACATAAAGAAGCTTCTGATTCCCAAATTGACAGCTTATAAATTTCTTTGTGATTAAGGATGAATCGTTAATTAGTTCTAAAGTAAGCTATTTGTTATGATGTCCTTTTTGATTGCGTATAAAAATGTGCAGGCATATATATATATATATATATATATATATATATATATAGCCCGGAAAACAAACACAAGAAAACATCAATTTCATGCTGGAGAACAAAGGGTATATAATAAGAGACCAAGGAAGAAGAGATGTCCCTTAGCTATTATATCACTTTGTCTCCTCCTCCTCTATTTTATTGATACAAACAACCTTGCCACCTAACATGAATGCATCTTATACCTTAACTTTCAAAATTTTGGTCTAAACTTAGATGGACAAAAAAGTTTTTAAATGCATGATATTGTTATGTTGGAGTGGTGTCTAATTTGCTTGGTTGTCGTGGCTCAAAATCTGATTTCACATGCAAAAAATTCAAGAAAACTGCTTGAAAATGAAAGAAAAGAGAATAAATATGCTAAAACAAAACGGCTGACATAGGTCCAAATTAATCGTTTTCTTTGCCTGTATTAAATAGAAAAATGCTTAATAAGAGAACAAACACACGATAATCTAATATTTAGATTTTGCATGTATTGCATCATAAATAATTAAAATTTCTACCCGTGTCAGCAATTGTAGCCAAAATGTTGGTTTTCCATTAAGAATTTTCTTTTTGATTCCAAGGATTTCATTAATGGTCAAAAGATGAGGTCAGGATTGTAATATCCTGAACGACATGTAAATATTTATGTCCTCTCTCAAATAAGGCTTTTAATTTCTAGTGTTTCTTTGAAAGTTAAATACCAGTTTTACTTTGGCATTTATTTTATGCAGATCACTTATGTACAGAACCTGTTTCACTTGTCCGAGATCATAAAATCAAAACTCGCCTTGCACATTTGGGATTATCGTGCAAAGTTTTAATGGAGATCTCCTGTATGAACCATGGGAAGTTTATGGTGAAGGAGTGATTGCATTTACATGCAACTCAGCTCTATTTGATCCATCTTTTTTAATATCATTCTTATGCTTATCGAATATAGAGTAGATGTGTTTTTTTTTTTTGCAATTGTATTAAGGTTTGAATCTTCTCTTGGACATATTAATAAAATTTTATTGGAACCATTTGATTCTTTTCACGGCATCTGACGCGATCTGGATCGCGCCAAGATGTTACCTTCCGTTGATCTGCTGATGGCGGCGATGGGTGTCTGAGATTGGATCTGGAGGCTATCGCTCCCAAGCATGAGTATCTCAATGGGTTTGAGGTTGTGGTTGCCGAGCTACCTGCAAGGAAGTCCCGGGATGGTTGTACCACCGAGGACCCTCCGACGGTCAAGTTAGACTAGAGATCCGAGCAAAGTAACAGCTTAGTGGAGTGAAAATGGTTTACTTGGACCGTCTGAAGAAGGGGTTTATATAGCGGTGGCAGCAGGCAGGGCAGACGTGAGAATCACGCCAGCAGTTATGCTCCCGACGTCACGCCCGCGTGATGAGCGGGATCTTCCATTAATGGCGAGACAGGCTCGTTAATGGGGAATCGTGATGGCGTGGAACGTGGGATGTGGCCAGCGGATGTCTCGCGCATGGCGAAATTCGTGGGATGGCGGTTGCGCCTGTGAGCGGTGTCATTGGTCGATCGATGAAACCGAGGAAGATGACCTCGGCGGGAGAGCTCGCGGACGAGCGGGAGATCCGAGGTATCTTGGTTCTGTGGTAGCCCGAAGACGAGCTGGTAGGCCGAGGAGATCAATTGTGCAGGGACTCGGAGGTGAGCCAGCGTTTGCTTGTAGGACAGGCACAAGAGTGGTCTGGTTGGCCGTAAGTCCACGTTACCTCTCCCGGTACTTACGGGCTTGCGGAAATGATGAAAAACGATTTTTCTCTAGGGTGGTAACATGGACTCAAAATACTGATCTTTGTTAAACAACTATCTAACAAACCTAACAAGAGTTTTACCTACTCGGTTAGGGGGTTATACCTTAACTTGAACTCCTTGGTCTTCAACTCCTTGCGGTGGTCGGATCGGCCTCACCTCGTCGTCTCCTCGCGCCGAAGATGGATCCACCTGAAAGCTTCTACCTTTGGCTTCACTTCAAACTAGAAGAAACTAGAACACTTGGTTTGCTAAACCTTCTGAACTAGGATGAGTAGAGAAGTGATATGGGTTTTCTTCTATCTCTAAGGCAATGGTTCTCAACTCATGAGAGGGAGTTGCCTTGAGCTAGAGAGAGAGCAAGAGGAAGAGGGAGAGAGCTTGAGCAAGAAAGAGAAAAATATTGAAAGAATGAGCAAGCCTTTTGCCATCCAAGCTCTCATAATCCAAAATCATGATAACTCATAATAGTAATTGAGTATTATGTGATGGTTCAAGTCAAAATGGCCATATCATTTCATGCACTCATTTTGCAAAAAGAAACAAGCAAGCAAAAGTCTTTGCCATGAAATGATAGCCATTGTAATGATGGTGGTCAACTAGTCCAACCAAGTCAACCGGTCAACAAAGTCAACAAGTCAACAAAGTCAACTCTTCATTCCAACCATGACACAATAATACTTAATTAATATTATCATTAATCATATTTCTTATTCTCATTAGGGTTTAGCAAAAGTCAATAGTCAACAGTCAACAACCCCAATGAGAATCCTCTGCCTCTGTCTCTCTGTCAACTGTGCATACACACCCGCATCCGCGTTCCGAGGAACACGAATACAAACGAGATAAAACCAATCCCAAAACGTACACCAGGATCTGGTTTAAACCAAAGCCCGCTAGTGTTAATTGTCCGGACACTAAACGTACACAAGTGCACGGATGTGACCGAACCCTGTCGCAAAACCATGCGACCTGTCGCAAAACCATGCGACCTCTACTCTTTTGCCTAAAGGCGAATAGCTCTCTGTGTGGGACTCTAAAGACTCGACACTACGCTGGCAGTGGGTTTAACCACAGACCGCAAGCGGCACTAGCTGTGCGTAACGGCCCCCAGGTAGATGCCGATAAGAAGACGGACGAGGTGAAACCCATCTGAACTCCTACTGAGCCTGAATGTGACAATCTCCGTACAGTCCGGTCTGTTCGTCTGATAACATCGCATGGCAGGTCTAAGGGGCGGTAAACGTCAGTCCCCTAATAGCGGTACAAGTCGTGTCGGAGTGTAGCCCAGAACACCCTGCGATAACACTGGAAACCCACCAGTATATCTCTCTTGCCCTGGCCAGGGACGACTTGTGTAATGGCTCTCCTAGACACAGCGCGATGTCAACCCCCAATACCGGGAGAGACGGATCCTGTCCAACCATCACTGCCTCCAAGTGCTTCGGGACTGCACCCAACTACTACCTGTTTGCACGACTCTTTTGAGCCGTGGTAGGGTAGTAATCAAAGTACAGTGGGAACACACTCGAGGCAAAGTGACAGTGTCAAGTCAGCGGACTAAGCTGTACTCATGTCACCTGGGAACTGATAACTGACGATAGGTATAGTACCAACCAACAGTTCCCGACGAGTCTTGTCCAGTGTACTCGTAACCTAACGAGCACCCGCATACTATCTCAAGTACGACATACTGACGGCTGTGGGACAGACCGTCTCCCCTGCTGGGATGAGAAGCGCATACGCTAGTCTACTCCGGAGTATCGATGCCCTGTCTCGATAGTCCTACGACTAGGGACCTGCATAAGGATGTGCTTGTGGATTACCCAGCCCCCACGAGTGTGACTGCCATCACAACGCTGGTAATCAAGCAAAGATACTAAGGGCTTCACTAATGTGTATAGGTGATATACTAAAATAAACACATGTACACATTAAAGCAGAAACAAACCAAGTAGCATACTACTATTTTGAGCAAGATTGTCTATACAAGGTGAATATCCCAAGCTTCCATTAAGTAATATACAAACTAGTATGATACAGTAATGGCTTCTAGGGCATATACACTAACAATCTCCCACTTGCACTAAGGCCATGTACTGGCGTATCGAAGACCTATCATCTCGATCAGCCGCTCGAACTGAGTCTGGGGTAAGGCCTTCGTGAATGGATCTGCAGTGTTATCTTCTGAAGCAACCCTCCGAACCTCGATCTCCTGACGATCCACGATCTCCCTGATCAGGTGATACCGCCTCAAGATGTGTCTGGATTTCTAATGGGACCTGGGTTCCTTTGCTAAAGCTATAGCCCCGTTGTTGTCGCAATACAGAGGTATTGGGTTAACAATGGACGGAACCACCTGAAGCTCTTTCAAGAACTTCCTCATCCAGACAGCTTCTTTTGCGGCATCAGATGCAGCGATATATTCCGCTTCCATAGTCGAGTCAGCAACGGTTTCCTGTTTGGAACTTTTCTAACACACCACCCCTCCATTGAAGGTAAAGACAAAACCCGACATGGACTTGGAATCATCCTTGTCACTCTGGAAGCTGGAGTCAGCAAAGGCCTCGATCTGGAGGTTTTTTCCGCCATACACCAAGAACATCTCCTTAGTCCTTCTCAGGTACTTGAGAATGTTCTTTACCGCTATCCAGTGTTTCTCCCCAGGGTTTGACTGATACCGGCTTACCACACTCAGTGCATAAGCTACATCCGGTCAGGTACACAACATCACATATATTATAGAGCCTACCGCAGAAGCGTAGGGTATAATAGACATGCGATCCCTTTCCAAATCAGTCTTGGGAGACATCTCTTTGGAGAGGGTGATCCCGTGACAAGCCGGTAGATTACCGAGCTTGGAATCTTCCAAACTGAATCTTTTCAGTATGGTGTCGATGTACCTGGACTGTGAAAGTCCTAATATCCTCTTGGATCTATCACGATGGATCTGGATCCCCAGAATGTAAGAGGCATCACCCAGGTCTTTCATGGAGAACCTGTGTGACAAGAACCTTTTGACAGATTGTAGCATAGGAATGTCATTTCCTATCAAGAGAATGTCATCCACGTATAAAACGAGGAACACGACAGTTCTTGCTACAAATCTACTATAGATGCATGGTTCATCTGAATTTTTGATAAAGCCAAATTCTTTGACCGTCTCATCAAAACAGACGTTCCAACTCCGCGATGCCTGCTTTAGTCCATAGATGGACTTAAGCAACTTGCACACCTTTCCGCTGCTCCCACTCTGAATGAAACCCTCTTGCTGGTCTATATAGACACACTCCTCTAAATTTCCATTTAGAAAAGCGGTCTTTACATCCATCTGCCAAATCTCATAATCGTGGAAAGCAGCAATGGCAAGAAGGATCCGAATGGATTTCAGCATAGCCACTGGAGAAAAGGTTTCGTCATAGTCCAAACCAGGTCTTTGATGAAAACCCTTTGCAACAAGTCTAGCCTTATAGGTCTCAACCTGTCCATCTACACCAATCTTCCTTTTGAAGATCCACTTGCATCCTACGGGTTTTACCCCATCTGGAGCAATGTCCAACGTCCATACTTTGTTGGTGTACATGGACTCCATTTCGGTCCGCATTGCATCCAGCCATTTTACCGAGTCAACGCTCTGAATGGCCTGCTGGAAGCTAGTCGGCTTATCACTATCAATGATGCAATCCTCTCTATCCCCGTCTATGAGAAAACCGTAGTCTCTCTCGGGCGGATGAGACTGCCTACTACTTCTGCGGAGCGGCGTAGGAATGTCCTGATCTTTCGAACCCTCTGGTTCTACTAAGCTTTCAGTAATAGCTCGTGGTTCTGGAACTTTTTCCAGTTCTATTGCGCTCCCACTTATCTATTTTTCCAAAAACTGAGTTTCCAAGAAGTGGGCATGACGAGAAACAAAAACCTTTTGTTCCTCTTCGCAATAGAAGAAATATCCCTTGGAGTTCTTTGGATATCCCATAAACTTGCACTGTACTGAGCGTGCCTCGAGTTTGTCCGCATGCTGCTTTTTGACAAAAGCTGGACATCCCCATGTCTTAATGTGATTAAGATAGGGTCTCTTCCCACACCACATCTGATATGGTGTAGTAGGCACAGTCTTAGTTGGAACTCGGTTCAAAAGGTATGTAGCTGATTCTAGTGCATATCCCCAGAATGATCGCGGTAACTCAGCGTTACTCATCATGGACCGTACCATATCCAATAGGGTTCGGTTCCGTCTCTCCGATACACCGTTATGTTGCGGAGTGTATGGAGGAGTTAGCTGAGAGAGAATTCCATTCTCTTTTAAGTAATCCAGGAACTCGGCACTCAAGTATTCACCACCTCGATCAGATCTCAGTGTCTTGATACTTTTGCCGGTTCTTTTTTCAACTTCATTCTTATAATCCTGGAATTTTCCAAAGGTTTCGGATTTATGTTTCATTAAGAAGACATATCCGTACCTTGAAAAGTCATCCGTAAAAGTAATGAAGTAAGAATAACCGCTTCGTGCATGCGTAGACATTGGACCGCACACGTCGCTGTGTACGAGTCCCAAGAGCTCGCTCGCTCTTACTCCGTGTCCAGTGAACGGAGTCTTTTTCATCTTTCCTTTGAGACAGGATTGACAAGTTGCATATGATTGATATTCGAACGGATCCAAATATCCCTCTGTATGTAACTTCGTCAACCTTCTCTCATTGATGTGACCCAGTCTACAATGCCATAAGAAAGCCTGATTTGTTTCCGGAGACTTTCTTTTGTGTGTATTCTGGACATTGAAAATCTGTGGTTGGTTTAATACGTATATACCATTACTTAATGTACCTGACCCAATCAGAACTTGATTAAGGTGAATGTTTACAACATTACTTACAAACGCAAATTCATAACCTTCTTTAGATATTAAAGATACAGAAATGATATTACAAGTTGCATTGGGTACAAAAAAGCAATTACGTAAAACCAAAACATGTCCATCTGACATTCCTAGGTGATAGTCCCCCACGGCCTTAGCATCCATGCTAGCTCCGTTTGCAACTTTGAGGGTCATGTCACCTGCCTTCAAAAATCTACGCTTTCTCAACGCCTGCAAAGAATTAC
The DNA here is from genome assembly GCA_030015575.1 of Agapanthus africanus. Taxonomy (NCBI): domain Eukaryota; kingdom Viridiplantae; phylum Streptophyta; class Magnoliopsida; order Asparagales; family Amaryllidaceae; genus Agapanthus; species Agapanthus africanus. Next base: position 5,855,506 of record CM057338.1, on the reverse strand, counting down.
AGATATGAGATCCTGATCCGGTATCCAATACCCAGGAAGTAGAGTTTATTGATAGACAGTTTTCAATAATATACACACCTGAAGCTGAAGCCGCAACTTGCTTCAGATCCTGTGTTCTGGCCTTCCAAGCCCTGCAATCTTTCTTCCAGTGTCCACTCTTGTGACAGTAAAAGCACTCTTCCTTCCCCACAAGCTTCCCCGCTACCTTTGTTGCTTTTGACTTTCCCTTCGTATCCACTTTACTAACACCGCCCCTTGGTTTGGCGGGGGCTTTTTTCTTCTTTGCCTTGGCTTTCGCCTTGGACCTAGAAGAGGAAGATCCTCCTACAAACAAATTGGATGTTTCCCTACCTTTCTGTAGGATGCCCTCTGCACTCCTCAGCATGTTGAGAAGTTCTGAAAGTTCAACTTCTTTTTCTTGCAAGTTGAAGTTCAGGATAAACTGGGCGTAAGTGGAAGGAAGGGACTAGAGAATCAAGTCCGTGTAGAGCTCATTCTCTAACGTGGTCCCTAGGTCCGCGAGCTCCTCAATGAAGCCAATCATCTTAAGCACGTGTTCCGCTACCGATGATCCGACGGCCAATCTCACCAAAAACAGCTTTTTCGATACTTCGTATCTGGCGATACGTGATTGCTCTCCATACAGTTCTTTTGTATGGAGAAATATGGATTCAAGGTCCATATTCTCGTGCCTCCTCTGATGTTCATTGTCCATAGAGCTAAGCACGAGGCACTTGGCCTTCGCGCAATCGATTTCCCAGGTCTTACGGATTTCCCTATCCGCGACGCTGGTTTTGGGACTTGGGACAGGGGAGCTTTGGTGGTAAGTAGATACCCCAACTTGTCATAAGTGATTTCCATTTTGACATTCTTGAGCCAATCTTTGTAGTTTGGCCCTGTCAGTATGTTTTTATCTAGTAGTAACTTAAGTCCAGTCATGATGTTTGGTCGCTGCAATTAGGAGAGAGAGAAGAAACACTTTAGCATGATGCTCTTGGAAGTTTAAAGTGGTTTTTAATTTGTCTAAACAGGATGGCTCCCACTGTCTCTCGAATCCCTCCTCAAACCAAAAAGGAAGAATTAGTCAGGATCAATCTCACCGTACAATACTTGCTTAACCGTTCAGCCAGGCTAGTGTCGGTACTTCGAGGGAGGTTTTCCAACGCTCTCGCGAAGTTCCTTAATTAAATAACCTCTTTTCCCTGGGGGCGTAGCCCCGCTAACACCTTTCTAGACACCTACTTGGTTTATAGCATTGATCGTTAAGTGAGAATTTCCCGAGGAGTAGCATATACTCACAGTAGGATCGGGATCTAAATATCATCGCGTGACAAAACTGAAGGAATCCTACCAGAATCATCACACTCCAAATGGTATGCAGCGCTAGCAAGTTTCAGTTCTTTTGAAACTCCCGATGTGGATTTTTGCCCCATGCTCTTATGACCTTGACTTTGGCCAAAATATCATAAGTCACATGTCAAGTTCTACCCGTCATTCTCCAGGTTAATTTGAACTCACCCGTACCTACCCTTGACTTTGGCCAACATGGCAGTACGACTGTCCCAAACCAACACATCTATCTATACTGCACATGAATACCCAATAGCTACCAATCACTATGCCTTGACTTTGGCCAACATACATAGCTTGAATACTTATTGACCATTCATGTGAAACGACGGAGGGCTACGAATGGTTTTGGCGAAACCGTGAATGTAGTGAACTTGATATAATCGAAGGAACGAGATAGCTTTCAAAAAGGAGTGGTTCATGCTCCGCATTTAAAATTTGGTTTTGAAAAAAACCGAGTGGTTTTGAAAGTGTTCCAACGACTTTTACTTGGTTTATGTTTCTTGCATTAATTTTAATGCGTCCCATCATTTAATCCTACCATTGCAGAAAACAACCAAAATATGACGTACGCTTATGCCATCCGCATTCGCCACAGGGCCCCGTCATTACCCGTTAGGTTACTTAACTAACGACAGAGCGGGGGCTGGACTAGCGCGGATGCAAAACATAAGGAACGCCTAAATAGATATCATATATAGATATATAGTAATGATAGCCATTCCAGATCACAGATGAACACATTGGATATACTAGGAATCCGCAATTCGTACGAGCCTGTAACGAAAAGCGGATTACACGGTCGCAGTGAATAGCCAATACCCCACCCAAGACCCCTACGGGTGCGGCAAACTACCCACCAAATACCCGAAGCGAAGCAACCTCCCTCAATGATGTGAGTAGGCCACTCGGCACTTCGAGGTACCCGGTAGTTTGTGCACCCCCTCCATGGGTCTATTCTAGGAGCAAAAACAGTAAAAAAAATTATACAATGACGGCTACAACCTCATCCCGGTTGTGCGGCCAAATAAATAATATTACATCAATTACAAATTACATGAATTGAAAGAAAAGAAAACTTCTCATCTCACAACCCCCGGCTATTCATCCGCGACAATCCAATGAATTCATATACATATACCATCAACATTACAGATCACAGATATGTATAACCCCCACTAATTGACGTATAGCGATTAGCAGACGTTCAATACATATAACACATCACAGATATATACCCGTCAGCTTAAGTCTTTAGAAGTTCGATCAAAATACAGATTTTTAAGCCCCAAAAACAAATTTTTCTTTCTGGAAAATCTGGGCAGAAAAATCATATTGTAAAAATCCTAAAACAACCCCAGAAACACACTGCAGGAAATTTGTGCCACGGCCGAGTCAATTCGGCCGTGGATCCGCGGCGGGAGCATGCTCCCGCCGCGGTTCCGCGGCGCTTTGACCGAGCCAGTGGACCAAATTTCTTGGGTGTACTTTAAAAAGCCTGAGTCGATTTTTGGTGCAAGATTTATTAATTTTTGTACAGAATACAGAATCGACAGAAACTTGATTTTTCGGGCGTGTTTCGTGACTTTTTCTCCGATCGAACTTCTAGTTACTTTGCTAACATGTTAGATAGTGTTTAACTAGGCTCTGATACCACTGTAAGTCCACGTTACCTCTCCCGGTACTTACGGGCTTGCGGAAATGATGAAAAACGATTTTTCTCTAGGGTGGTAATATGGACTCAAAATATGGATCTTTGTTAAACAACTATCTAACAAACCTAACAAGAGTTTTACCTACTCGGTTAGGGGGTTATACCTTAACTTGAACTCCTTCGTCTTCAACTCCTTGAGGTGGTCGGATCGGCCTCACCTCGTCGTCTCCTCGCGCCGAAGATGGATCCACCTGAATGCTTCTACCTTTGGCTTCACTTCAAACTAGAAGAAACTAGAACACTTGGTTTGCTAAACCTTCTGAACTAGGATGAGTAGAGAAGTGATATGGGTTTTCTTTTATCTCTAAGGCAATGGTTCTCAACTCATGAGAGGGAGTTGTCTTGAGCTAGAGAGAGAGCAAGAGGAAGAGGGAGAGAGCTTGAGCAAGAGAGAGAGAAATATTGAAAGAATGAGCAAGCCTTTTGCCATCCAAGCTCTCATAATCCAAAATCATGATAACTCATAATAATAATTGTGTATTATGTGATGGTTCAAGTCAAAATGGCCATATCATTTCATGCACTCATTTTGCAAAAAGAAACAAGCAAGCAAAAGTCTTTGCCATGAAATGATAGCCATTGTAATGATGGTGGTCAACTAGTCCAACCTAGTCAACCGGTCAACAAAGTCAACAAGTCAACAAAGTCAACTCTTCATCCCAACCATGACACAATAATACTTAATTAATATTATCATTAATCATATTTCTTATTCTCATTAGGGTTTAGCAAAAGTCAATAGTCAACAGTCAACAACCCCAATGAGAATCCTCTGCCTCTGTCTCTCTGTCAACTGTACATGCACACCCGCATCCGCGTTCCGAGGAACACGAATACAAATGAGATAAAACCAATCCCAAAACGTACACCAGGATCTGGCTTAAACCAAAGCCCGCTAGTGTTAACTGTCCGGACACTAAACGTACACAAGTGCACGGATGTGACCGAACCCTGTCGCAAAACCATGCGACCTGTCGCAAAACCATGCGACCTCTACTCTTTTGCCTAAAGGCGAATAGCTCTCTGTGTGGGACTCTAAAGACTCGATACTACGCTGGCAGTGGGGTTAACCACAGACCACAAGCGGCACTAGCTGTGCGTAACGGCCCCCAGGTAGATGCCGATAAGAAGACGGACGAGGTGAAACCCATCTGAACTCCTACTGAGCCTGAATGTGACAATCTCCGTACAGTCCGGTCTGTTCGTCTGATAACATCGCATGGCAGGTCTAGGGGGCGGTAAACATCAGTCCCCTAATAGCGGTACAAGTCGTGTCGGAGTGTAGCCCAGAACACCCTGCGATAACACTGGAAACCCACCAGTATATCTCGCTTGCCCTGGCCAGGGACGACTTGTGTAATGGCTTTCTTAGACACAGCGCGATGTCAACCTCTAATACCGGGAGAGACGGATCCTGTCTAACCGTCACTGCCTCCAAGTGCTTCGGGACTGCACCCAACTACTACCTGTTTGCACGACTCCTTTGAGCCGTGGTAGGGTAGTAATCAAAGTACAGTGGGAACACACTCGAGGCAAAGTGACAGTGTCAAGTCAGCGGACTAAGCTGTACTCATGTCACCTGGGAACTGATAACTGACGATAGGTATAGTACCAACCAACAGTTCCCGACGAGTCTTGTCCAGTGTACTCGTAACCTAACGAGCACCCGCATACTATCTCAAGTACGACATACTGACGGCTGTGGGACAGACCGTCTCCCCTGCTGGGATGAGAAGCGCATACGCTAGTCTACTCCGGAGTATCGATGCCCTGTCTCGATAGTCCTACGACTAGGGACCTGCATAAGGATGTGCTTGTGGATTACCCAGCCCCCACGAGTGTGACTGCCATCACAACGCTGGTAATCAAGCAAAGATCCTAAGGGCTCCATTAATGTGTATAGGTGATATACTAAAATAAACACATGTACACATTAAAGCAGAAACAAACCAAGTAGCATACTACCATTTTGAGCAAGATTGTCTATACAAGGTGAATATCCCAAACTTCCATTAAGTAATTTACAAACTAGTATGATACAGTAATGGCCTCTAGGGCATATACATTAACATCGGCCACTGTAGGCCTTTTCTTGTGAGCCGTGGGACACGTCATCTGCCACGTATCACGATCTGGGAGATCATCGATATCGAGCATCATCATTAGCCCCCCACTCTCGTCCCGACCAGCTGACGGGTCCGGTCGAGAGTGGTTTGCCGGGTCACCCGAGGTGAGCTTCCTTTCGAAGATATCATCAGGCGTGTCCCCAGTTAATCTTTTGTATTTTCTGGATGATGTCAGTGAATCAGGGAGAGATCTCTGCATTAAAGAGGGTGCGCCAGATCGCACGTACTTTTGCTGAAGCGACAGACCACGTGTCGGACGATGGTTGGCTGACGCGACGGGACGCAGACCTCTGGCGTCTGATGAGCTCCGGCCAATGTGCGTGCGACAGGTGGAGCGATCGTCGTCGTCGAATGCGAAGAGTTGTTTTGGCAGGAGTCGACTGTCGCCGTGGGATGAGGACGCCGATGGCTATAAATAGAGGTGGGGTCCGCTTCAGGGCCCATCTCTCTTCATATTTCCCTCACTCTTGATCTTGTAAGCTCGGTGCTCTCCTCTTAGGTCGGATTTCTGCGTTGCCGAGAACTTCTCCATCAGGTTAGATGTCTTCGTTTGAGGAGTCTATAGATGTCGTCAGGGTAGATTCTAGGGATCCCTCCGCCGAGTCGGAGTCTTCTCGGGGAGTTACGGTCAGATCTTATTCCCGGGGCCGTGCGTCAGGGGCGGATCCCCGAGCGAAGGTGGTGGATGATCCTAGTGTGCCATCCTTGGTGAGGTACAAGAACGAGCCTGCCACCGCTCGGGCTTGTTTCCACATCCCGTCCGGCTACACTCTACGTTTGGCCGAGGAAGGAGAGTGTCACGCCCCGCTTCCCAGTGTACGGCGAAGGGGACGCGACGAGCCCCGCTATGTATATACTCAGAAGTACATATGCTAAGCGTATCTAAGCAATATAAAATAAATACACAAGAAATAAGAATAAAAAGAACAGCAACTTTTATTTATTAACATTCTTTGTACAATACATGAAAGGAAATACAACTGAAATAATAAGATGCCTAAACAGTGGCATAACAGGAAATGAAAAGTAAAGAAAGAAAAAGTGTACAATGAAACTACAGTGCAGGGTCTTCAGTAAAATGCCCCAAGTCTTCTTGCGATGGCTCAACCTCTGCCGGGTCCAAATCACCTGACGACATTCAAAGGAGAGAGAAACAGAATGTCGTCAGCGAACAGGTCGCTCGGTAAGTCCAAAAGATAAGAGAGAAATAGACAGAGAGTAAGAGAGAGAGTAGCTTTTAATGTTGTATTATAATATTGTAATGTTGTATTAACGCTGTTGTTTGTAGCCTGGTACAGAAGATGCCGGTGTATACGAGGGGAGTCCCACTTACACCGGGGACCTTGGTAACCTGTAGTACAAGGCAATGTCGATAATACCACGGAACAACGGTATGGATGTAATTACGTCTTAAGTGACCACCTCGTGCCACCTTTAACATATTCCGTACCAGTCTACCCCTTAAACCCCGCGATATTTTGTTTATATTGTTATCTTGTAAATTGTATTGATTGTAAAATTGATTGACTGACCGAAAACATGATATCAGTAAGCGGTTGTAACCATAGAGTCATGTAAATGGAATAACTAAGAATCATGTAAAAGGAATAGGTATATCCATGGTTCGGTTCAGTCAAGTTGTATAGATTGTATAGTTGGATTCATGAATTCATGAGTTCATATTGAAGTGGAAACTTGTAGATTATAGATTGACTTGAATCATATTCAAGTCAGATTAATCAGACTCAAACCCGAGTCAGACAATCAGAAATGTGAATCGAAGTCTTATAATTGCTAGGGTCCTTAGGGTAATTTATAAAACTTGAGGGGGTTTTATATAAAAATACTTTTATATACTTTTCAAAATACACCTCAAGTATTTATTGTTCGTCTTTAGATTTGTAATGAGGGTGCATTTTATGTTGTGATATTTCTAGTGAAAATATCCTAGTTATAGGTATTTATCTGTAATATTGATTTATTTGAAGTTCATGGTATTTTAGTATAAAATTTATTATTGTGATTTTTAGGAAAAAGTGAAAAATTTATATTATAGTAAAATAGATATTTAAATGATAAATATACATATATTTATACAAAAATAATTTTTAATAAATATTTTATATTCCAAAAAATCTCATTTTCTTAAGATGTCGTATTTTAAACCTTTCGAGACCGAATGCTCCTTGCGGAGGTCTGAATCTCGCACTATTAGGCCCGAGGGTGCACGATGAACCGTACTATCCCTAACGGGTTCCCAAAGGTGGGTTTTAGCGGCGCTTTGCAAAGATTGTAAAATACTAATCCTTTAGAAAACGGTTTTATAAAATAAATGGTATTTATTTGCAAAGTGTAATTTTCCGTATTTTAGATTCTAGGGTTTCCTAAGCCAACTAGCCTATTTCTAAATGGTCTAAATGACAAGTCGTTAGAAGCCTCAAATCGTCTCTTCACCGCCAATTGTGGCCAGGTAAGTACAAGTGAGGAAGGAGGGATCCGCTCACTTATCGTGAGACGGGCCTTTTAAAGTTACCTAAGCTCACTTTCCTAGCCTAGACACCACAAAGTCAGGTTTAGATAAACGATCGATGTCCACAACTTATCGTATTTCCTAATGAGAGGTATTTGTTTAAAAGCGTATCAAATCTAAAACTTTTAAGAATGGTTTTATTAAGAATATGGTATTTAAATGAAAGTTTTGTTTTTTCGTATTCTAAATTCTTTGATGATTTCGTTTAGGTTTGTATTTGCGTGTGTGTGGAGGTAGGTCATTACCTCGTGCTCTACTTTAAATGTATAGCAAAGTTTAGGGGTTAAATGTGAAATCGAAACATGATGGTATTAAAGTGAAAAATATGATAGATTGGAAAAGTTATCATTTCATGTGAGAAAACTTGTTCAAATTATTCGTTGAATGTTTAATAGTCAACAATAAGATGTTTAAGCATGATTGAATTGATTAGAAGTGAAATTTTATAGAAGACCGAGTCGGAAATCGGATTTGTTCCGATTCCGTCGGGTTTCGTAATTTCGTATTTTAGAGAAATAGAAAGAAGGAAAGAATAGGACTTACGGGTTTTCGATTAGGCAAAGGAGTGAGGGGGACTAAAGGGGTTGCCGAGGCGTTGCTTCGTCGCCGGTTGTTCCTCAAAACGTCGCCGGAATTTCCGCCGGAATTTCGTCGGAGCTTCGCCGCGAGCTTGTTTTCAAAGTACACAACTCTTGAAAATTTTTGAGAGAGTGAGCTTAGGATTTTGGGATGAGAGGGTAGAGGGGAGGGGGTGTATTTATAGGGTAGGCTAGGGGTAGGGTAGATGAAGGGTTTTTAAATAAAAATGTAAAAATGTATAAAATCATTAAAAGTTGGAGTAAATAGGGTATATGAAAGGTTTTAATGTAAAAATGTATAAAATCATTAAAAATTGGAGTAAATAGGGTATATGAAAGGTTTTAATGTAAAAATGTAAAAAATCATTAAAATGGAGTAAATGGGGATTTCAAAGGTCTCTGAAACCGATCTAGGAATTTGAAGTGTACAAGGGGGTTTAGAAGATGAAGAGACACAATATTGGAGAAAAATTTAAAACAAAATAAATATTAAAAATAATGTGGGGCATGGGATTTGAACTCTAGTGGCTTGGTTCAGCAGTGCAAGATATTACCAATGAGCTACAAACTCCTTCTTGTAATTAAATTGCTAATCAATTACTTAAGTCTTGTGTTCAGGCAATAAATACTCCTTTAAGGATTTTGAAAAAATATTTGAAAAAATTTTTATAGGAAAAAGTATATAAGAAAATTAGGGTTGTTACAGAGAGAGGGCGGATCAGGTTCAGGATAAAGAGATTGCCTTATACCTGGAATTCTTTTGGGCCGGAATGCGCCTGCCCTTCTCTCCCGAGATTGTTAGGGCGCTAAATTACTTTGGGCTAGCCCCGGGCCAGCTAGTGCCGAACTCATGGAGGATTCTCCTTAGGTTCCTGGTCCGCTTAAAGTTGCAGATGATTCCTTTTGGTATGTTCATCCTTGTCTCCTCTCTTGTTTACAAAGGCCATCCCGGCACCCGTGCGGGCGACCCAAGATGGGTTTATCTCTCCTTTAGGAAACGTCGGGGGAGTGCACCCGGGTCGGATGTCGTCGCCCTGCCTTCCTCCATCCACGATTGGAAGAAAAAGTTTTTCTTTGTTGGGCTGCCGGAAGGTGAGGACCGGCCCGTGCCCACCCAGTGATCTAGGGATAGGTGCCGGCGGGGAAGCCCATCCAACGACCCTGACGCGGTGAGAGTGGCGGAGTGAGAGCCCATTCCCCGGGCTGACGTGCTGCTTTCCGAGCGGGCCCTTAGTTGGGCCGGGCTCAACCCCGCCCAGTTCGTTGGTAAGTTAGAAGCTCATAGGCGTTCTGTTAGGCTCGCATTTATTTTCATTTTTGTTTGTGTTGCTAACTTCATTATACATTGCCTTGTGCAGAACCCATGGACCTGAGCTACCTTCGAGCGGCCATGCGCAAGCCGAAGAAGGGGTCGAAGGCTGGAGGTGCCAGCTCTTCTCGTCGGACGACGATCCCGTCTCGCCCAGTAGCCGCCCCGCCTCCACGCTCGAGTGTGGATCACGCCCCGGAGTCCAGCGAGGCGCCGAGCCGAAAGCGGGTTCGAGGGCAGGAGGCCCCAGCTTCGGAGGTAGAAACCAGCCCTCCGCCGTTGGCCCTCAAGAGGTTTCCTCGCGTAGTCTCGCGGACCCCGGCCTCCTTGATCTTGGTGGATGAGAGGGAGCTCCGCTTTGAGGTGCCCTCGGGGCTTTCCGTCGCTGACAACATGCTGTCTGACATGGAGAGGTCGGCCGGGGGCAAGATCCCTGGGGGGACATTGAAGGCGCAAATGGCATCCATCGTCCAAGAGGTCGTGCAGGTTAGTGCTCGTACTTCACTCGATTTTTCACTTGAGCGTCTCATCATTCGCGAGATTTGGTGCTCCTTTTTCTTTCTGACCCCTTTCTGATTTCTTCAGGTCCTCCAGCACGTCTCTCTCGTCGTCCGGATGGAGGAGGATGAAATAGCCCCGGCGATGCGAGCCACGGGCGAGCTCTCCTCGCTGGAGGAGAGCTCGAAGCGGAAGCTGGAGGCGACGATGGCGAAGGTCACTTCCCTTGAGGGCGAAGTGGGGGCAGGGAAGCAGGAGGCGGCGGCCGCGAAGGAGGAGGCGGCGGCCGCGAGGAAGGAGATGGCAGCCTCGAAGCAAGAGGTTGCCAGGTTCTGCGAGGCCACCCAGGCTGCCGAGGGCAAGCTTCGAGACTCCAGGGTGCTCGTCGACACCATGAAGAAGTCCGCAAGCACCCTCCGGAAGGAGTTGGAGGCTGCGGTAGAGTCGGCGAAGCAAGCCGACCTCAGAGCGTAGAAGGCGGTGGAGAACTTCCAGAAGTTGAAACAGTTCTACACCGTCCTAGCCTCGGCCACCACCGCCATCTGGCACGAGGCCCTCGACGCCGTCAAGGCTCGGATGCCGGAGTTCGCTGATGAGGAGCTCCGGGCCGAATATCCTCGCGGGGATGACGAGCAGGGGGACGGCCCCGGGGACGAGGTCTGGGAAGAGATACCCGGCGAGGGCGACGCCGAGGCTCTTGTGGCGGGCGCTGATCTTTCCGGTGTTGCGCCTGGCCCTGTGGCCTGAAGCCCCTTATCTTCTTGTTTTTTTTTCTTCTTTTTGTTGCCTCGGGAATTTTGTAGGCCTCTGGGCATTTTGTAAGGCTGGAGAGCCCACAATACCCTTGTAAAGACTTCTTGCTTTGTGAATAAAGATTTTTGTTTTTGCAGTAGCGTTGCCTTCGTTTTATGTCGGTTCTTTGTCTAGCAATCACACATCGAGTTAAATCTGTTCGTTTGCCGAGTGTCCAAAGACCGGCGAGAGGTCAGTATCTCCATGGCCCCGAAGTCGAGGTGGAGATCACTTAGACGTAGAATCGGATGCCTCTTGGTGAGGTCATGTTCCTTAGCGTGGAAGGCTCGGAGAGGTATGTTGATGATAGATCGAGCAAGGTAGCTTCCCGGGGCCCCTAGGCGAGGGCTTCGATCTCTGGAGTTGTAAGGTAGTGAATTGGCAGCCGAGGATAGCCGAGCAGGGCAGCCACTCAGATCCCTTATGCGAGGGCATTTGTTCCTTAGCGCGGGAGGGGCCGTGAGAGGCCTACTAAGGATGTAGCCCGAGCAGGGTAGCTGCTCGGTGCCTTTTGGCGAGGGATTTGACCCTTGGGGTGTTGGGGTAGGGAGCTACCAGCTGGTGATAACCGAGCAAGGGCGGGCCCGGTTTCCTCTTGCGAGGGCTTTGATCCTTAGCGCGGAAGGGGCCGTAAGTGGCCTACTAAGGATGGCCGAGCAGGGTTACTGTCCGGTGCCTCTTGGCGAGGGCTTTGATCCCTGATTTGTTGGGGTAGGGAGCTACCAGCCAGGGATAACCGAGCAAGGGCGGGCATGTTTGCCTTTTGTGAGGGCTTTGATCCTTAGCGCGGGAGGGGCCGTAAGTGGCCTACTAAGGATGGCCGAGCAGGGTTACTGCCCGGTGCCTCTTGACGAGGGCTTTGATCCCTGGTTTGTTGGGGTAGAGATCTACCAGCCAGGGATAACCGAGCAAAGGCGGGCCCGGTTGCCTCTTACGAGGGCTGATCCTTAAAGACGGGCCGAGCAAGGTTACTGCCCGATGCCTCTTGGTGAGGGCTTTGATCCCTTGTTTGTTAGGGTAGGGAGCTACCAGCCAGGGATAACCGAGCAAGGCCGGGCCCGGTTGCCTCTTGGCGAGGGCTTTAATCCCTGGTTTGTTGGGGTAGGGAGCTACCAGCCAGGGATAACCGAGTAAGGGTGGGCCCGGTTGCTTCTTTCAAGGGCTTTTCATCCTTAGCGCGGGAGGGGCCGTAAGTGGCCTGCTAAGGATAGCCGAGCAGGGTTGCTGCCCGGTACCTCTTGGCGAGGCTTTGATCCCTGGCGTTGTGGGGTAGGGAAGCAACCAGCCAGGAATAGCCGAGCAGGGTAGCTATAGGGCTGCCTCTTGGTGAGGGCTTCGATCCCTGGCGTTGTGGGGTAGGGAAGCTACCAGCCAGGAATAGCCGAGCAGGGTAGCTGTAGGACTGCCTCTTGGTGAGGGATTCGATCCTTGGCGCTGGAGGGGCCGTGGGAGGCCTGCCATGGATGAACCAAACAAGGAAGCTGCTCGGTTGCCTCTTAGTGAGGGCTTAGATTTCTAGCGTTGTGGGGTAGGTGAGCTACCGGCTAGGGATAGCCAAGTAGGGTAGCTGCAGGGCTGCCTCTTGGCGAGGGCTTCGATCTCTGGCGTTGTGGGGTAGGGAAGCTACCAGCCAGGGATAGCCGAGCAGGGTAGCTGCAGGGATGCCTCTTAGTGAGGGCTTAGGTCCCTGGCGTTGTGGGATAGGGAAGCTAGCAGTCAGGGATAACCGAGCAGGATAGCTGCAGGGCTGCCTCTTAGTGAGGGCTTCGATCCCTGGCGTTGTGGGGTAGGGAAGCTACCAGCCAGGGATAGCCGAGCAAGGTAGCTGTAGGGCTGCCTCAAGAGGACTTAGGTCCTTGGCGCTGGAAAGGCCGAGGGTGGCCTGCCAAGGATGAACCAAGCAGTGAAGCTGCTCGGTTGCCTCTTAGTGAAGGGTTAGAACCAAGCAATTCTGACTCCACCACTTCTTAGGTTAGAGAGGGTTGCAAGCTGTTCGCTTGAGGAGCTTTGTCTATAAAATGGCATGGAGACGCATTGCTAAACAGGGAATGGTCCCCAGGTTGGAGCGATGCGGACAAACTGTCAAAGTTCTAACTGAATTCATCAATTGGCCATCTTCTACACTTTTCTGAAATCCGAGGAAAGGTTGAGGGCACAACAACATCATTGTTGTCTCCGTATTTTCATTTTGGCGAAGTTAGTGCAAGGAAAATCTATCAAAGCGTATGAATGAAACGAACTACAACGGGCAAAATAAGGAAACTGTGAAGCAGAAGGGAGTGTCAGATTTGTCCGATCCATTGACCTTCGCGAATATTCGTGCTTCCCATGTTTCAATTTTCTGTCTACACATAAAAGATCATTACTTGGTAATTTGAGCCAATACCCATGGCGTGCTGATGAGGGCCATTTCAAAATTTGGAGGCAGGGTAGAACTGGGTACCCATTAGTGGTTGCGGATATGTGAGAACTGTGGGCTACGGGTTGGATGCACAACCGTGTTAGAGTTACAACTGCAAGTTTTTTTGTTAAGTTTTTCCTGCTTCCATGGATGTGGGGAATGAAATTCTTTTGGGATGCTTTATTGATGCGGATTTGGATTGTGATATCCTTGGATGGAATATATGTATATCAGGTACGTAGCTTACCTGATGGTCATGAGCTCAATCATCTTGATAGCCCAGAGGTATATAATCATATATTATTGTGCTGATACTTCTCTGTTGTCTTTGACATCATTATTCAACCATGATTCATTTTTCTTTCCAATGAAATTAATTTATTATTCAATGAGAGAAAGTCACAGAGTTAGTTGGTGCTGATTGAGTCGACTCAGACTTACGTAACGTGGTTTGACCATCTAACTAAGTTAAAATTTGCAATTAATTTGTAATTACTTATGCACCAATCCAACATTTTCAATTGTTAAGCCTAACAACGGGCAGATCTAAGTAACAGTCTAAGGGCATCTTTGGATAGCTCTAATCCTATGGATTTTTTTTTATCAAGATTCCTTTTTTCCCATGAATTAGTTGAATCCCTCAAAAGTGGTTGTTTGGATGCTAATTTTCAACGGTAACCCAGTGCCTTTGAAATCCTCAAATAGGGCTATAATTCTTTTTAGCTCAAAGCAATTTTTTTAAAAATCCTGAGCTCTCTTCCCCACATCCCACCCTCCGCCCCCGAAATTTTTTCTTCTATCTTTGTTCATTTTGATAAAAAAAATTCTCAACTACTCTTTCCTTCTTTATATTATCTCTTACACCTTCTAACTTTCTTCTCCTGTCTATTTTTTTGAATTAGAGATGAGACTTTGAGATGGGTTGTATGGTAAAACAACTAATGAATTGCTTGTAAAAAGAATCATAAGAGAAGTCTCTCAAGTTGATTTGAAATCAGAAAAGAGAAAGATGAACCGTGGAATTAGAAAAAAAATGAATTTGCAAAAGAACAGAATGGGTTTAAACTTTTCTGAAATCAACGGGATAAACATGACGACGGATTGTGAAAATCAATAAGAAAATTGAAGAAGAAGAAGAAGAAGACGTGTTGTAGGAAATTGGGGAATAAAAGGAATATAACAATGGGTTGTGAGAACTGGAATAAAAATTGAGGAATAAGATGATGGATTATGGAATTAAAGAAAATTTAAGATGGAAGATAATTTGCCTGATATCTGTTAATTTTTACTTCATTATCTACGTGAGTCTTTTATTCTACCATGTTTGATGCCCTTGTTTTTCCTGTCGAAGTTTACATGGAGCACAGAAATGTTTTACATTTTCCTTTTCTAGGGTTGTAAAAATTGATGAAATGGGTCGAATACAAGGGTGAAGCCTGACCAAATCCAATAATATATTCAACCCAAAACAGGTAAGCTATAACTAGTTTAATGTTTCTGTTTAACCTGCAGGAAAACATTTACCTGCATGGGTTTGAGACGAAGCCTAAGTTAATTCAGGCCCATGATTATTACTTTGGGGTCATAAGAAAAGCAATACTTAGGAGGCCAGGTACAGCCGTCTCGAGGTCAAGTATATGTTGGGTCATGATGTGCATTTGGATTGCAATTTTATCTATGAACTTATTGATAAACTAAGCCACCATATTTAATCCGGATTCGCTTTTGGTTTTGTTTAGGTTTTAATTTCTTCGTGATTGAGGGAAGTAAACTAAACAAAAAGAAGCTTCTGATTCCCAAATTGACAGCCTATAAATTTCTTTGTGGTTAAGGATGGATCATTAATTAGTTCTAAAATAATCAAAGGATGGATCATTAATTAGTTCTAAACTAATCAAAATCTCTCTCTCTCTCTCTCTCTCTCTCTCTCTCTCTCTCTATTTTGGAAAACAAAAAACATCAATTTCATGCTGGAGAACAAAGGGTATAATAAGAGACCAAGGAAGAAGAGATGTCCCTTAGCTATTAGATCACCGTGTCTCCTCCTCTTCTATTTTATTGATACAAACAACCTTTTTCAACACGGTATAGCTAGGCTCGACATCGATCATATATTCACATGTCAAGATTTTTATGCTGTGTTTTGTTCTTTTTCAACACGGTATAGCTAGTGGCGCGACCTGGATCACGCTAAGATGTTACCTTCCGTTGATCTGCTGATGGCGGCGATGGATGGCTGAGATTGGATCTGGAGGCTATCGCTCCCAAAGCGTGAAGCTCTCAATGGGTTTGAGGTTGTGATTGCCGAGCTACCTGCAACGAAGTCCCGGGGTGGTTGTACCACCGAGGACCCTCCGACGGTCAAGTTAGACTAGAGATCCGAGCAGACTAACGGCTTAGTGGAGTAAAAATGGCTTACTTGAACCGTCTGAAGAAGGGGTTTATATAGCGGTGGCAGCAAGCAGGGCAGGCGCGGGAATCATGCCGGCCGTTACGCTCCCGACGTCACGCCCGCGTGATGAGCAGGATCTCCCATTAATAGCAAGACAGGCTCGTTAATGGGGGATCGTGATGGCGTGGAACGTGGGATGGCCGGCGGATATCTCGCGCATGGCGAGATTCGCGGGATGGCGGTTGCGCCTGTGAGAAGTGCCGTTGGTCGGTCGATGAGACCGAGGAAGATGATCTCGGCGGGAGAGCTCGTGGACAAGCAGGAGAGCCGAGGTATCTTGGTTCTGCAGTAGCCCGGAGACGAGCTGTGAGGCCGAGGAGGCCAGTTGTGCAGGGGGCTCGGAAGTAAGCCAGCGTTGGTCGGTAGGACGGGCATAGGAGTGGACTGGTCGACCACTATAGGTCCTTTCTTGTGAGCCTTGGCACACGTCATCTGCCACGTGTCATGATCTGGGAGATCACCGATATCGAGCATCATCATTAGCCTCCCACTCTCCTCCCGACCAGCTGATGGGTCGGGTCGAGAGTGGTCTGCCGGGTCACCCGAGATGAGCTTCCTTTCGAAGATATCGTCAGGCGTGTCCCCGGGTAATTTGTTATATTTTCTCGATGATGTCAGCGAATCAGGGAGAGATCTCTGTATTAAAGAGGGTGCGCCAGATCACGCGTACTTTTGCTGAAGCGACAGATCACGTGCCGGGCGCTGGTTAGCTGACGCGACGGGCCGCAGACCTCTGGCGTATGATGGGATCCGGCCAATGTGCGTGCGACAGGTGGAGCGATCGTGGTCGTCGAATGCGAAGAGTTGTTTTGGCGGGAGTCGACTGTTGCCGTGGGATGAGGACACCGGTGGCTATAAATAGAGGTGGGGTCCGCTTCAGGGCCCATCTCTCTTCATATTTCCCTCACTCTTGATCTTGTAAGCTCGGCGCTCTCCTCTTAGGTCGGATTTCTGTGTTGTCGAGGAATTCTCTATCAGGTTAGATGTCTTCCTTTGAGAAGTCTGTAGATATCGTCGGGGTAGATTCTAGGGATCCCTCCGCCGAGTCGGAGCCTTCCCGGGGAGTTATGGTCAGATCTTCTTCTCGGGGCCGCGCGTCAGGGGCGGATCCCCGAGCGGAGGTGGCGGATGCCCCTGGCGTGCCATCCTTAGTGAGGTACAAGAACGAGCTTGTCACCGCTCGGGCTCGTTTCCATATCCCGTCCGGCTACACTCTATGTTTGGCCGAGGAAGGAGAGAGGGCGGATCAGGTACGGGGTAAAGAGATTGCCTTGTACCTGGAATCCTTTTGGGCCAGAATGCGCATGTCCTTCTTTCCCGAGGTTTTTATGGCGCGAAATTACTTTGGGCTAGCCCCGGGCCAGCTAGCGCCGAACTCATGGAGGATTCTCCTTGGGTTCCTGATCCGCTTGAAGTTGCAGATGATTCCTTTTGGTCTGTCTATCCTTGCCTCCTCCCTTATTTACAAAAGTCACCCCGGCACTCGCGCGGGCGACCCGAAGTAGGTTTACCTCTCTTTTAGGAAACAACGGGGGAGCGCACCCAGGTTGGGTGTCGTCGTCTTGCCTTCTTCCATCCACAATTGGAAGAGGAAGTTTTTCTTCGTTGGGCCGCCGAAAGGTGAGGACTGGCTCGTGCCCACCCAGTAGTCTAGGAATAGGTGCTGGCAAGGGAGTCCGTCCAATGATCCCGACGCGGTGAGAGTGGCGGAGTGGGAGCCCATTCCTCGGGCCAACGTGCTGCTGTCCGAGCGGGCCCTTAGTTGGGCTCAGCCCTTCCCAATTCGTCGGTAAGTTAGGAGCTTGCATTTGTCTTCATTTCTGTTTGTGTTGCTAATTCCATCGTATTTTTTCTTGTGCAGAACCCATGGACTTGAGCCACCTCCGAGCAGCCATGCGCAAGCAGAAGAAGGGACCGAAGGCTGGAGGTGCCATCTCTTCTCGCCCGACGTCTATCCTAGTTCCCCCGGCAGCCGTCCCGCCCCAGCATTTGACTGCGGGCCGATCCCCGGAGCCCAGCCAGGCGCCGAGCAGAAAACAGGTTTGGGGAAAGGATGCTCAGGCTTCGGAGGTGGAGACCGGCTCTCTGCCTTCGCCTCTCAAGAGGTTCCCCCGCATAGTCCCGCGGACCCCGGCCTCCCCGATCTTGGTGGATGAGGGAGAGCTCCGCTTTGAGTTGCCCCCGGGCCTCTCCATCGCTGACAGCTTGCTGTCCGATATAGAGAGGTCGGCCGGGGGTAAGGTCCCTGAGGGGACTCTGAAGACGCAAATGGCGTCCATCGCCCAAGAGGTCGTGCAGATCAGTGCTCGTACCTCACTTGATTTTTCACTCAGCGCCTCGTCATTCGCGAGATTTGGTGCTCTTTTTTCCTTTTGACCCCCCTCTGATTTCTTCAGGTCATCCAGCACGTCGCTCTCGTCGTCCGGATGGAGGAGGAGGAGATAGCCCCAGCAATGCGAGCCACGGGCGAGCTCTCCTCGCTGGGGGAAAGCTCGAAGTGGGAGCTGGAGGCGGCGTTGGTGAGGGTCACTGCTCTTGAGGGTGAGGCGGCGTCCGGGAAGCAGGAGGCGGCGTCCGCGAAGCAGGAGGATGCGGCCGTGAAGCAGGAGGCGGAGGCTGCGAAGCAGGAGGTTGCCAGGTTCCGCGAGGCCGCCAGGGCCGCTGAGCCGGAGCTTCAGGACTCCAAGGTGCTCGTCGGCACCATGAAGAAGTCTGTGAGTGCCCTCCGGAAGGAGTTGGAGGCTGCGGTAGACGCGACGAAGCGAGTCGACCTCAGAGCAGCGAGGGCGGTGGAGAACTTCCAAAAGTCGGAACAGTTCTACACCGTTTTTTGCCTCGGCCACCACCGCAATCTGGCACGAGGCCCTCGACACCGTCAAGGCTCGGATGCCGGAGTTCGCTAACGAAGATCTCCGAGCCGAATATCCTCGTGGGGATGACGAGCAGGGGGATGGCCCCAGGGACGAGACCGGGGAAGAGATATCGGGCGAGGACGACGCCGAGGCTCCTATGGTGGGCGCTGAGCTTCCCGGGGTTGCGCCCGGCCCCGGGGCCTGAAGCCACTTGTCTTCTTGTTTTTCTTCTTTTTGTTGCATCGGTCATTTTGTAGGCCTCCGGGCATTTTGTAAGGCTGGGGAGCCCACAATACCCTTGTAAAAGTTTTGACTTTGTGAATAAAAATTATTTTTTTGCAGTAGTGTTTGTGCTCGTATTTTCTTTTGTCGGTAAACACTTGTATTTGCACAGTTCTGCCTTCATGTTGTGTTGGTTCTTCGTCTAGCGATTACGCGTCGGATTGAATCTGATTAATTACCAAGTGTGTGAAGACCGGCGGGAAGGCGGTATCTCCATGGCCCCGAAGCCGAGGTGGATATCGCTTAGACGTAGAACTGAACGCCTCTTGGTGAGGTCATGTTCCTTAGCGTGGAAGGCTCAGAGAGGTATGTTGATGATAGACCGAGCAGGATAGCTGCCTGGTGCCTTTAGGCGAGGGCTTCGATCCCTGGAGTTGTAAAGTAGTTAATTGGCTCCCTCGGATAACCGAGTAGGGTAGCCGCTCAGATCCCTCTTGGTGAGGAGGATGCCCGCTGGGGATGCACCGAGCAGGAAGAAACTCGACGTCCTCACGATGAGGGCTTAAGATCCTCAGCATCTGATGGGCGGGAGGCTGCCCGCAGGGGATGCGCCGAGCAGGAAGGAACTCAGCGGCCTCACGATGAGAGCTTCAGATCCTCAGCGTCTGATGGGCAGGAGGATGCCCGCTAGGGATGCGACGAGCAGGAAGGGACTCGGCAGCCTCGCGATGAGGGCTTCAGATCCTCAGCGTCGGATGGGCAGGAGGTTGCCCGCTGGGGATGTGCCGAGCAGGAAGGGACTCGGCGGCCTCACGATGAGGGCTTCAGATCCCCAGCGTCTGATGGGCAGGAGGATACCCGCTGGGGATGTGCCGAGCAGAAAGGGACTCGGCGGCCTCATGATGAGGGCTTCAAATCCTCAGCGTCGGATGGGCAGGAGGTTGCCCGCTGGGGATGCGCCGAGCAGGAAGGAACTCGGCGGCTTCACGATAAGTCCTTCAGATCCTCAGCGTCTGATGGGCAGGAGGATGCTCGCTGGGGATGCGCAGAGCAGGAAGGGACTCGGCGGCCTTGCGATGAGGGCTTCAGATCCTCAGCGTCTGATGGGAAGGAGGCTGCCAGCTGGGATGCGCCGAGCAGGGTAGCTGCAGGGCTGCCTCTTGGTGAGGGCTCCGATCCTTGGAGCTGGAGGGGCCGTGGGAAGCCTTCCAAGGATGAACCAAGCAGTGAAGCTGCTCGGTTGCCTCTTAGTGAGGGCTTAGATCCCTGGCGTTGTGGGGTAGGCGAGCTACCGGCCAAGGATATGTTAGAGTATATGCCCTAGAGGCCATTACTGTATCATACTAGTATGTATATTACTTGATGGAAGCTTGGGATATTCAAAGTTGTGTAGACAATCTTGCTCGAAATGGTAGTATGCTACTTGGTTTGTCTCTGCTTTAATGTGTACATGTGTTTCTTTTATTGTATCACATATACGCATTAGTGGAGCCCTTAGGATCTTTGCTTGATTACCAGCGTTGTGATGGCAGTCACACTCGTGGGGGCTGGGTAATCCACAAGCACATCCTTATATTCACGTCCCTAGTCATGGGATTATCGAGACAGGGCATCGATACTCCGGAGTAGACTAGCGCATGCGCTTTTCATCCCAGTGCGGGAGACGGTCTGTCCCACAGCCGTCAGTACGTCGTACTTGAGATAGTATGCGGGTGCTCATTAGGTTACGAGTACACTGGACATGACTCGTTGGGAACTGATTGGTTGGTATTATACCTATCGTCAGTTATCAGTTCCCAGGTGACATGAGTACAGCTTAGTCCGCTGACTTGACACTGTCACTTCGTCTCAAGTGTGTTCCCACTGTACTTTGATTACTACCCTACCATAGCTCAAAGGAGTCGTGCAAACAGGTAGTAGTTGGGTGCAGTCCCGAAGCGCTTGGAGGCAGTGATGGTTAGACAGGATTCGTCTCTTCCGGTATTGGGGGTTGACATCGCGCTGTGTCTAGGAGATCCATGTCTAGGAGAGCCATTACACGAGTAGTCCCTGGCCAGGGCAAGCGAGATATACTGGTAGGTTTCCAGTGTTATCTCAGGGTGTTCTGGGCTTCACTCCGACACGACTTGTACCGCTATTAGGGGACTGACGTTTACCGTCCCCTAGGCCCGCCATGCAATGTATCAGACGAACAGACCGGACTGTACGAAGACTGTCACATACAGGCTCAGTAGGAGTTCAGATGGGTTCACCTCGTCAGTCTTCTTATCGGCATCTACCTGGGGACCGTTACGTACAGCTAGTGCCGCTTGCGGTCTGTGGTTAAACTCACTGCCAGCGTAGTGTCGAGTCTTTAGAGTCCCACACAGAGAGTTATTCGCCTTTTGGCAAAATGAGTAGAGGTCGCATGGTTTTGCGACATGGTTCGTTCACATCCGCGCACTTGTGCACGTTTGATGTCCGGACAGCTTGTACTAGCGGACTTTGGTTTAAGCCGGATCCTAGTATATGATTTGAGATTGGTTTTATCTCTTTGTGTTCGTGTTCATTGGAACATGAATGCGGGTGTGTATGCACAGTTGATTGAGGCGGAGGAAGAGGTTTTTCATTAGGGTTTTGGAACGGGTGTGTATGCACGGTTGACAGTCGTCTTTTTCCAAACCCTAATGATATTGTGATTTATCAATTAATAATATTAATTAAGTGAAATTGAGTCATGGTTGGGCTTGTTGACTTGTTGACTAGGTTTGAAACATTGACCATCATCATTACTTTTTAGATGCTTTTTGATCTTTGCAAAATCATTTATTGTGATATGATAATGGTCTCTTCAAACTAACCATCACCTTTTCATTTTTGATTAATATTATTATTTGAAAAATCACATATATTTTGTTATGGTTGTAAAAACCATTTCATTCTATCATATGCTTTCTCTCTCTTGCTCTTCCTCTTCCTCAAGCTCTCCCCTCTCATGAGTTGAGAAACACATGAGCTTGAGTAAAACCTCTCCAAAACAATCTCTACTCTCTTCTAAGGTTCTAGGATTAGCACTTCTAGCATCTTAGTTACTTCTAGCTTGAAGTTGAAGCCAAAGGTTGAGGCTCTCGGGTGGATCCTTCTTCGACGAGAGAAGACGACAAGGAGATCACTTCCGTTCACTACAAGGAGCAAGGAGAGAAGGATATAAAGCCCTAGGTATAACCTCTTTTCCGAGTAGCTAACTCTCTTTAGCTTGGTAGCTAGTTTTGTTTAGAAAAGATCCCGCCTTTAGTTAGTCCATGTTGTCTAGTGTGCCAAAAAATTCGATTTTTATACCGTTTCCGCCTCCCCGTAAGCACCGGGGTGGGCAACGTGGACTTACAGGATACCCGAGCAGGGTAGTTGCAGGGCTGCCTCTTGGTGAGGGCTTCGATCCTTGGCGCTGGAGGGGCTGTGGGAGGCCTCCCAAGGATGAACCAAGCAGTGAAGCTGCTTGGTTGCCCCTTCGTGAGGGATTAGATCCCTGGCGTAGTGGGGTAGGGAAGCTACCAGCCAGGGATAACCGAGCAGGGTAGCTGCAGGGCTGCCTCTTGGTGAGGGCTTCGATCATTGGCGCTGGAGGGGCCGTAGGAGGCCTGCCAAGGATGAACCAAGCAGTGAAGCTGCTCGGTTGCCTCTTAGCGAGGGCTTAGATCCCTAGCATGTTGGTGTAGGGAGTTACCAGCCAGGGATAACCGAGCAAGGGCGGGCCCGGTTTCCTCTTGCAAGGGCTTTGATCCTTAGCGCGGGAGGGGCCGTAAGTGGCCTACTAAGGATGGTCGAGCAGGGTTACTGCCTAGTGCCTCTTGGCGAGGGCTTTGATAAGATGGGCCGAGCAGGGTTATTGCCCGGTGCCTCTTGGCGAGGGATTTGATCCCTGGTTTGTTGGGGTAGGGAGCTACCAGCCAGGGATAACCGAGCAAAGGCGGGCCCGGTTGCCTCTTGGCGAGGGCTTTGATCCCTGGTTTGTTGGGGTAGGGAGCTACCAGCCAGGGATAACCGAGTAAGGGCGGGCCCGGTTGCCTCTTTCGAGGGCTTTTCATCCTTAGCGCGGGAGGGGCCGTAAGTGGCCTACTAAGGATGGCCGAGCAAGGCTACTGCCCGGTGCCTCTTGGCGAGGGATTTTTGTCCTTAAGATGGCGAGCAGGGTTGCTGCCCGGTACCTCTTGGCGAGGGCTTTGATCCTTGGCGTTGTGGGGGTAGGGAAGCTACCAGCCAGGGATAGCCGAGCAGGGTAGCTGCAGGGCTGCCTCTTAGTGAGGGCTTTGATCCCTGGCGTTGTGGGGTAAGGGAGCTACCAGTCAGGGATAGCCGAGCAGGGTACCTGCAAGGCTGGCTCTTGGTGAGGGCTTCAATCCCTGGCGTTGTGGGGTAGGGAAGCTACCAGCCAGGGATAGCCGAGCAGGGTAGCTGCAGGGCTGCCTCTTGGTGAAGGCTTTGATCTCTGGCGTTGTAGGGTAAGGAAGCTACCAGCCAGGGATAGCCCAGCAGGGTAGCTGCAGGGCTGCCTCTTCGCGAGGGCTTTGATCCCTGGCGTTGTGGGGTAGGGAAGCTACCAGCTAGGGATAGTCGAGCAGGGTAGTTGCAGGGCTGCCTCTTGGTGAGGGCTTCGATCCTTGGCGCTGGAGAGGCCGTGGGAGGTCTGCCGAGGATAAACCAAGCAGTGAAGCTGCTCGGTTGCCTCTTAGTGAGGGCTTCGATCCCTAAGGATAGGCCGAGCAGGGTTACTGCCCGGTGCCTCTTGGCGAGGGCTTTGATCCCTGGTTTGTTGGGGTAGGGAGCTACCGGCCAGGGATAACCGAGCAAGGGAGGGCCCGGTTGCCTCTTGGTGAGGGTTTTGATCCTTGGTTTGTTGGGGTAGGGAGTTACCAGCCAGGGATAACCGAGCAAGGGCGGGCCCGGTTGCCTCTTTCGAGGGCTTTTCATCCTTAGCGCGGGAGGGGCTGTAAGTAGCCTACTAAGGATGGACGAGCAGGGTTGCTACCCGGTGCCTCTTAGGGAGGGCTTTTTGTCCTTAAGGATGGCCGAGCAGGGTTGCTGCCCGGTGCCTCTTGGTGAGGGTTTTGATCCCTGGCATTATGTGGTAGGGAAGCTACCGGCCAGGGATAGCCGAGCAGGGTAGTTGCGGGGCTGCCTCTTGGTGAGGACTTCGATCCTTGGCGCTAGAAGGGACGTGGGAGGCCTGCCAAGGATGAACCAAACAGTGAAGCTGCTCGGTTGCCTCTTAGTGAGGGCTTAGATCCCTAGCGTTGTGGGGTAGGCGAGCTACCGGCCAGGGATAGCCGAGCAGGGTAGCTGTTGGGCTGCCTCTTCGTGAGGGCTTTGGGAAGATGGACAGTCGCGAGTGACACGTGCCACTAACGCGTGCCTCTTCTAGTAGCACTGCCTGGAAGACATTGAGCGGTGTGTACTCCTAGAACTTTGGGAGATAAGGATTTTGCCGTTCAGGTCCCCTTCTCTCTTCTCTTGCCCTCTTTTTCTGGTCGGTTTGCTCTGCCCGGGGGATATCTGCGCTTACCTCGGATTCAAGCTGGGCCTCACGCTTGGTCCAGGCCTTTACCTCGGCCATGGTCTTAGGTTGCGCTAGTGCAAAGGAGCGTAACCACTCCTTGTGCCTAAGACCAGACCTTGGTGCCGTGATGACCGTCTTGTCCCGGTGCTCGGGGACCACGAGGAGGGAGTTGTAGAAGCGGGTGACGTATACTTTGAACGTCTCTTTTTCCCCGCTCTTGATCGTGAAGAGGTGGTCGACTGTGCGTTTTTGCCGCTTGTTCCCGACGAAGTGGCCGAGGAATTGGGTGGCCAGCTCATCGAAAGTTGAGATCGAGCGCGGCTCGAGTCCTCGGAACCAGTCTCGCCCGGAGCGGATGAGAGTGGCCGGGAAAGCTCGGTAATGGGCGGCGTCGGAGTTGTCTTGGAAGCTCATCCCTGCGGTGAATGCATCCAAATGGTCCTTCGGGTCAGACTTGTCGTCGAAGAGGGAGACCTTTGGGTCTTGTTGTGAGAGGAGACGTGGATAGCGAGCAGCTCCTCGGTGAATGGTTTGGTGAGCGAGTCGGCAGCGTACTTAGCCCCGTCGCTCGAACGGTGACCCTCCCGATATAGACCCTCGATCTTCTTCTCGATGGCTTGAGTCGGCCGTGGTACCCTGACGACTCGGCACATTCTGATCACAGGGCTCTGCTGTTGAAGGCCTGCGTCTGGACTCGGCCCCGGTTCCTCTCAATGAGGTTCCTTAGATCCCCCGGCGGGGTAGTCTTCGAGCCGCCGTGATGAGTCTCGTCCACGCGACCCTGTCGAGGGAGAGGGTGTCGGTCAGGCCTGGCAACAGGCGAGCTGACAGACATCTCCTCAGGAGGGACAGGTGCGCGAAGGATTTCGGGACGAGGCGCGCGAAGTATCTCGGGATGAGGCGCTCTGGAGACGGACCTCGACGTTGAACTTTGAGGCGCCCAGCGGGCCTCAGAATGTATTGGCCCGGGAGATCTGCGGCCGTGGGAGGCAGCGATGCGGTGGTCGGCAATGCCGACGCGGACGGAGTCTTCTCTTTCCCTGTAGGGGTCCCGGTCCCAAGGCGGGGGAGCGGAGACCTGTGGATCTTGCCCTGCCGTTTGGACGCAGATGAGCGCCTCCACGAAGGATGTGAGTCGGTCTATTCGGCCAGCAAGGGCGCTAATGGCATTCGGTGAAGGAGGTTCGTCCGCGTCTCCATTGAGGGGGAGGCGGCAGCTAGTGCTTGGATCTTCGTGATGATCGCTCGCCATTAGATTGAGATCGGAAAATGAACTTTTGTTTTTGCGAAATCAAAGAGTTCCCACAGACGGCGCCAGCTGGCTCGACCTGGATCGCGCCAAGATTTTACCTTCCGTTGATCTGCCGATGGCGGCGATGGGTGGCTGAGATTGGATCTGGAGACTGTCGCACCTGAAGCGTGTGGATCTCAATGGGTTTGAGATTGTGGTTGCCGAGCTACCTATAAGGAAGTCCTGGGTGGTTGTACCACCGAGGACCCTCCGACGGTCAAGTTAGACTAGAGATCCGAGCAGACTAACGGCTTAGTGGAGTAAAAATGGCTTACTTGAACCGTCTGAAGAAGGGGTTTATATAGCGGTGGCAGCAAGCAGGGCAGGCGCGGGAATCACGCCGGCCGTTACGCTCCCGATGTCACGCCCGCATGATGAGCGGGATCTCCCATTAATGGCGAGACATGCTCGTTAATGGGGGATCGTGATAGCGTGGAACGTGGGATGTGGCCGGCGGATATCTCGCGTATGGCGAGTTTCGCGGGATGGCGGTTGTGCTTGTGAGCAGTGCCGTTGGTCGGTCGATGAGACCGAGGAAGATGACCTCGGCGGGAGAGCTCGCGGATGAGCGGGAGAGCCGAGGTATCTTGGTTCTGCGGTAGCCCGGAGACGAGCTGTGAGGCCGAGGAGGCCAGTTGTGCCGGGGGGCTCGGAAGTGAGCCAGCGTTGGTCCGTAGGACGAGCATAGGAGTGGTCTGGTCGACCACTGCAGGTCCTTTCTTGTGAGCCCTGAGACACGTCATCTGTCACGTGTCATGATCCGGGAGATCATCGATATCGAGCATCATCAGCTAGGCTCGACATCGATCGACAGGCGTTATTTGAGAGCGAGAGAGGAGCGTCTTTTTTAGGTGTGAGGCCCTGCCACGCCCAACATGCAATCATACTTGAAGAATCTGCGCGCATGTTTCAAGCTGAGAAGCATATGTACACAAGGATATCGTTTTCATTCTCTTTGGGTTTAAGGAGGCCAATTTGAACAAAACGATGCCCCCACGTTTTTTTCTTCTTTTTTGGGGTGGGTGCTAATGCGGGACCAACTTCACATTACGTACGTCAAATAGGTTAGCTAGCTGTAGATTCACTCTACATGCTTTGTAGCCACACAAAACTTAATTCAAGTGTTCGCTTAGTTTGGTCTTTGTGCTCTGTGTGTTTCTTTTTCTCAGTCTCTTAACGTTCACGTTCTAGAAGTTTCATGTACCAAATCCAAGGAATAATATTAATAATAGTCAGGGGCCATATGTAATTTTTCTTAGCCAATATAACCATATAAGTGTATTTTTCATGTATTCGAAATTTTGTAGATTTTTTTTTTATGTACTATATCGATCTATATCCTAGTCGTGAATATTCACGTCCCATGCCTGTCATTCTTGAAGATGGCATGCAAAGATTTGCGTATGTTTGAGGCTCGTAATTAACTTATTTTGATGTTAAACATGCTTCTAAAATTTGAATATATCTAATTAAAATTCAACAATGTCCAAAGTCATGTCGGACAAGACAAACGAGAAAGCAACTATTTTGCTTTTTGTAATTTATTTGATCCGAAATGTTGTTGTGGCCGCTATCCACTTTTGGTCATGCCTATTATGCTAGGATCGCACTTTTCGTATGATGTAATATATTTTTTGGTCAAGTACGTGTATTATATATCCTAGTTGTTGATAATGTAAAGGGGAAGTGATGCATGAAAGAGTAATTGAGATTGAGGAAACTAGCCATCTTATCTTAGCTAGGGAGAGCATAAACCAAGGATATGCTACATATGATGCCGAACTTTCTCTGTTTCATTTTTATTCTCCATGATTTTGGGAAAGCTAAAGGATATAAAAGACTGACACATTGCCCTCCCCGTTCTCCATTAAAGTTTGTGTGTATGGAACCTGTGAATTCCCATGATAATGATAGCAGTAGCCGCAATACCACCGCCAACTAAATAAATAAACAATTCATTCAACCAGTGCAGGACAAGTAGCATGCATGAAGTTATGTAGCTATGGTGGGTCCCATTCATCGCGGTCTTAAGCTTGCGATCTTATTTATCACAAAGTCTTGATGGATGCATTACTACAAATAGGGGTTGCCCTACGGATAAATCCGTAGGCGCAAATCTCTGCCCCTACGGATATATTCGTAGGGGCATAAAAATACGCCGTAGGTACACACGTTGCAGGTGCAAGTCTTAGCCTTAACGGTGAAATATTTACCCTTACGGCTTAATTCCTAAGTCTACTGGTCCCTACGGATTTCACCGTAGGGATAAAATATTTATTTAATTTATCGGTTTATAAAATAAAATATTTGCCTCTCCAGATAAATCCGTTGGGACAAATATATGCCCATATGGCTTAAGGCGTAGGTACAGATGTGTAGGGGCAAAATATCAGGTATCCTGATATTTTGTCCCTACGGGTAAATTTGTAGGGATAAAGCTAAGCCCCTACGGATTACTCCGTAGGGACAAGTCTAACCCCTGTTACTGAGTCCATAGGATCAAAATATCAGGTATCCTGATATATTGTCCCTACGAATAAATATGTAGGGAAAAAATTGGATCTTACGGATTAAACGGTAGGTGCAACATGTGTACCTACGGATTAATCCGTAGGGACATATTATCAGGGTTTTTTTTTAAAAAGGGCTGCCTGTTTTTTCCTCACCTTATGCACAATAATATATACATCATATATAAAAGTAATCAACAAGCAGAATATATACAGCAGTATTCATAATCAACATCTCACGCATAATATATGGAATAAATCAACAAGCAGAATACGATATCAATCTAAATCAATATGAACACCATCAATATCGTCCAAAATATATACAATATGTATCATATAAGTAAATACATGTTTAAAATATAAAAATCAAAAAGCTACTCTAGCTCGGTCCAGCTCCACCTCTGATAATCGCCGTAATCTGGCGCATCTGCTCCTCGGATAAACCCCGAGTCAACAACTCGAGCAATGCGGACGGTGCGGGAGTCTGAGCGGGCTGTGGAGCTGTGGAGCTAGTCTGGACAACCGCAGCCGAGGTAGTGGCTTGCGGAGCCGCAGCTGCGGGAGTCTGAACGGGCTGTGGAGCTGTAGGAGCCGAAGGAGATGCATGTGGAGACTCAGCCGAAGTACCATGTCGCGTCTGTTCAGTTTTGCGTGTAATAAACGAGTAAGAACTGTGTATTAGTCAAATTTGTATCATTATCAGGTTATTGCGAAATCCCAATCTATGAACACTTAGGGACTTAGATCTCGTTTGGATATCTAGTTTGGAAAACCGCAGTTTATTTTAATTAGACAGTTCTATATATGTATGATTAATCAAAACTAAGTCTACAACCAAATAAGCTCAGGCTACGTACTAATATTGGATATGTTGTTATCTATAATACAACATAATATTTTACTATTAAATAGTATACATACCATCATCTTCTTCAACTCCTGGACAGCGGCCTTCAAGGTGTCAAGTCTTGCTCTAGACGTCGCTCACGGGAAATAGAGGAAGTAACCGCCGGAGTGGAGTCCAACCTCATATGGGCCCTACTAGGACCCAGTCCCCAGCCTCTCTCCCAACCTCCGTGGTGCCCTCCGTGTGCGGCTTCTAGGACCGGGGTCAGCAGCATTGGATCTTTCTGTCCAGTAAAATCGATCCCCGGTACCTCGGCCTGCTCAACCACCCGCTCCTACACCCACATTAACCAGTAAAATCGATCCCCGATGCCTCGGCCTGCTCAACCACCCGCTTCTACACCTACATTAACCAGTAAAATATAAGTATAACATTTAAATTTGAACTTTTCAAAACAAAAATTTCAAATAGAGGTTGAATAGATATTAACACTTACGCAATACTCCTGGGTAGCGATGTCGGGGTATCGAAGCTCGCCCGTGACGGGATCTGTCGAGGTGCCGTGGACGACAAGATACGCGGACAGCACGCTCGGTGTACCACCCAGCGCCAGGGTCTGAGCTCTCTGCAATTCGCCAAAAATTTATATTTATTATAAAATAACTCTTAAGTTCATATTATATTAAAATAGATCTATTGTAATTTACCGATGCCTCCATGGCATGAGTAATATTTCTCGAGCCACCTGTATAAGTGGGGCGACCCCTCTTCGCCAACTTCCTATTCTTTTTATTTTGATCCGTCTGTTTCTGCACAACACATTCAGATTTAGTTTTCTAATTAAGCAACACAAAAAAATAAATTATATACTAAACAATGAATTACATTTAAAATACATACATGTTTGCGGTGGGAGTCGAAATATTGGCACAATAGAGGCCATGTATCTACGTCGACTCTCGCAAAGGCCGGAGTATGTAGGAGGGCCGCTCTCTCTGCCTCGGGGGTCGTCATCCACAGGGAATAGCAGTCGATCTTCAGCTCGTTCCTATTGTATCGGACCTTCGATTGCATGTTCTTCATCAGGCCATGGTACAGAGCGTGAAGATCGAGCACCCTCCCAGGGTGATCAGGATCGGGTACAGGCTGAAAATCGTAATCCAACTGCAAATACAAAAAAAATGTTATTAAATTGCAAGTGTTAATAATAAATATATTGGACAAATAAAATGAAAATATATATTAATACCCGAGTCTGATCCCAGAAGAAGGCAAATGAGCGCCGGTGTTGGTCGCCCCACTCAACGTGAAATGGATACTTCTTCACGAGCCGGCTCCCATCCCCTATATACCGGACGAACCTCTCGGCATAATCGCCGGTATAGCGATAATCAGGGGTAAAGAAGAGGGGGAATGCTGCCTCCACCCTAGCTCTGTCGGGTCTCAGCCTGTGAGACTGAGTCGGGCCTCGAGCCCCCCTCTCGGGATGGGGATGCCCTGCGTCTATAAGAAATATCAAGACAATCAATATTAAGACAAAGTGGTATTAAGAAATCAAGGTTTAACGTAAATTGAAGTGTCATATATACCTCCGGTGACAGAAGCACGAGTCTGGGCCCGGGCAGCAGCACGAGCGGGGCGATGGTTCCTCTGGTGAGGAACAGCCAGTGACCTGGACGTGGACGCATCCCCTCCAACTAGAAAATAAACATCGATAAAATTACATGAATATTTAAAAGATATGTAAAATGAATAAATATTTTATATTTATTCATACAAACCTACAGACTGAGCGGAGGGTATGGAAGTGACGGGAGTGGCCCCTGCACCGGGAGTGCCCCCTACACCAGACGTGGACGCACCACATATAATTAGACAATCAAACATTGACTATATAAGTAATTGCAAAAAGAATGCGTATATCAATAATATAACATTCTAAATCAACATGTATACACTATAGGATATATAAACATACCCGCAGGTGCGGTGGTGGGCTCTGCCCATGATGTAAGTACGTAAGAGCAAAAAGAATGTATATATATTTATGATATAGCACTCTAAATCAATATACATGCACTATATGATATATAAACATACCTGGAGGTGCGAGAGTGACCTCTGTCCCTGATGTGAACGCACCAACAGCTAGACAATCAAACATTGACTATGTAAGTAATTTTGACATGAATATGCATGTATATCTATAATATTGCATTCAAAATGAATAGGGGTGTAACATACCTAGATGTACGGGAGTGGCCTCTGTCCCTGATGTGGACGCACCACCAACAACTAGACAATCAAACATTGACTGTGTAAGTAATTTTGATATGAATATGCATGTATATCTATAATAGATATTACATTCAAAATGAATATGCATGCAATATTCCTGGAGGTGTGGCAAAGTCCATACGGACGGAGGCATCCGAAGGGGTCTCCGATCGGGGTGCAAGACCGGCCCTCTGAAGCTCCCTACGCAGCTCTCCGGACGGCAGAACCGCTCTGTCTCTGCCTCTGCCAGTGCCGTAGCTGGAGATCCTGCCGCCCCTCGTTGCTCCCGTCATCGTTATCAAATCTAGATAAAACGGTTCGTGTACGCATTAGACAATCATTACATATGCATACTATATATGTATAGATCGTAAAATGTGAAGTAATAATATAACATTACTGATAGCCTTTCTCGTTTCATGAACGCATTAGACATATCTACTTGGATTTGATCATCGATATCATTTCTAACCCACGTAACTTCATGATCAGCCGAAGACAACCCGTCTATTGAAATAGATGGTCGGAGCACTCTAAGTCTTCTCTCTTCTTCATCCTCATTGCTGTCCTCGAATTCTGGGACATCGTAAACATCCCTGGGTTTCCAAAGGCATACGACGCTCCATCCCGGATGCTTCAAACACTGTTGTTCTCCGTCGAAAAACAGAGACGCGACCGTGTAGGTTCGTCTTGCCTGAATCTGGGGGCAGATGCTATTTGGTGCTATCCGTCCACCTCTCTGAAGATGCCAAGTTGATTTATGACACCATGCATCGAAGGTTTAAACGGATGCGGCCGATGTAGCAGACTTCGTCAGATTCCCTCTTATATGAGGAGTTTTTTTATTGTGGGGACGCTCTTCCCTACAGGTGCAAGCCCCTACAGTTAATTACGCTACCACATCGCGGTAACCACTTTCTCCTTCTCCAGATGGTCACTTCGTGTCGTGTTTGTTTGTTTTGTTTTTGGTTGCCCGTGGATTGTATACGGAGACTAATTTATGTTGTCGCCCGTAGGGCGTAGATTAGTCCAAATCCGTATATTCTTAGATTTGGATTTGGGGGTTGGGTTTAAGGATACATTAGTCTCATTTGAAACTAAGATCAACTTAAACGTTTGTTAAGGATACGTTAGTCCGATTTCAGACTAAGATCAACTTAACGGGATCGTTTAGATCCGACAAAAGAGCATTTAGACTCTATTGTTTAGTTTAGGAATATTGCGATCCATTGTTTGTTTAAGGACATTACGGTCCAGTTTAAAGACATCTTAGTCTGTAAAGGTTAAGGACATATAGTCCATGGGTGTAAGGACCCCACAATTCAAGGTTAAGGACATCATAGTCCATGGGCTTAAGGACCCCACAGTCCGAGGTTAAGGACATCATAGTCCATGGGCTTAAGGACCCCACAGTCCGTAGTTTAAAAACGTCATAGTCTATAAAGTTTAAAGACATCATATTCTATGAGTTTAAGGACCCCACAGTCCATAGAATGATTGGTTATCGGGACCTGTCATCTCTCTGAGGACGTTGAAGGATTACAACGACAAATATCAAAGGAGTGAAGAGATGTACCCTTGAACCAATGTTGATTGGGAAATCTGTAGTTCAATTTGGGACTAAGATCAATTAATTAGATTATGAGAACGTGGGCTCAGTTAAATCTGAATTGAGCACTTATGGCTAACTTAGGCTAAGTCCAATTAGGTTTAAAATGCTGGACCTTTGTTGGGACTGTTGAACATTTGTCTGGGCTCATCTCCCCATTATTTAGCAATGCTAAGCATGGGTTTGGGTTCTGACCATATTTTTATCTCTTATTGAGTGTTGAGCACTCATATACCATATAAGATGATCAATCTTGGAAGGCAAAGATGTATTTGAGGTTCAGTCAAGGGGGAGTCTTGCCTTTGGAAGACTTAGCCGATTTGGGATAAGACTATTTTGCATATAGTGTTAAATACTATCACATATATGGTGGTCACGTGTTCCCACGTGATGCATAGTGTTGAACACTAGGGATGCAATGCTAAAAATAGTGTTAAACACTAAAAGTGAAGCACTCACGTGGGATCACGTGAGACGCCCTAGGATTGGGTCAAGCCTCCCTTATTTTATTCTCAGAATAAGTATTAAACACTTTTAGTCTTCAAGGCCATCACGTGTGGGCACGTGATGGGAATCCATGCACTGGATATTAAAAGGATTTGCTAGGGGTCACGTGGGGACACGTGAGGGCGCCCATGCATTGGATTTTAATCCTTCAGTGCTTTCCATCTTCTCTTTCTGGGGTCGCGTGGGGACACGTGAGGGCGCCCAAAGTCCATTCTGCCTTTACTTTTGAGAAGTTTGTTCAAGGGTCACGTGGGAGCACGTGATCAGGTTGGATACTAACTTCTTTACGTGCATGGAGAGTTTTAAGTCTCTTGTTTAAGAATTAAATTCTTTTGTAGGGTTAAACCCTAATTTTGTTTATAGGAATTAAATTCCTATGTATATGGAAGAATTAAATTCTTTAAACCTAACTCTCCCTCTAAGTTTTGGATCTGCATGGCAGAATCTTCCTGATAAGAATTAAATTTTCAACTTACGGGAAGATCTGCTTCTGCAGATTTTCAACCATGAAGAACTAAGTTCTTGTTTTAAGGGTTAAACGATGTCTTTATTGGAGGAATTAAATTCCTAAGTACTTTTATGGGAGAATATAATTCTCTGAAGTTAGGTCTTCTCTAAGTTTTTAGATCTGCATGGCAGAATCTTCCCGATGAGAATTAAATTCTCAACTTGTGGGGAGGTCTGCTTCTACAGACCTTCAACCAAAGGAAGAACTAAGTTCTTATTCAGAAAAGTTAAACTCTTAGTTTGAGAATTAAATTCACTTTTTGTTTTGTGGAGCTTATGATCTCTTTCCCTTTCTCACCTAAGATTTCTTTCTCTTCTGAGGAAATCTTCTTTTCTCTCTGGAGAATTAAATTCTCTTTTTTGTCTCTCTATTGTTGCTGTATCTCCCCTCCTTTTTCTCTTCTCTTCTTGGCTTCTATTTATAGGAGAAAGAAAAGAATCAGTTTGTTTAGTCAATCTTTCATTGAAAGATTTTCATTGATTTTATAACCAACATGATCTTTTAGATCACTCGGTGAATTTTATTCATCATTGGATTTTTAATCCAAAAGATGTTTTATCTGTTATTCCTGGCAAATTGTAGGGAAATCCTTCCCTATATAGAATCTTTCTGTAAATTGGTAGTTTTAATCACCATTGGATTTTTAATCCAACGGTGCTCTGCTTTACAGAGCGCAATCTTTTTGTTTGGAAAGATTTTAGGGAAATATTTTTCCAACTAGGGTTTTTGATTTTCCTTAATTAGAATTTAATTCTATTAGTTCAAAAGATTTAAGAGCCTATCACGTGTTAGCACGTGACCCCACTGATTGACCATTTAACCAGAATTTAATTCTGTTGGTTTAAAGAACTCGGAAATTATCACGTGTCAGCACGTGTGTCACGCCCCGCTTCCCAATGTACGGTGAAGGGGACGCGGCGAGGTCCGCTACGTATGTACTCAGAAGTACATACGCTAAGCGTAGCTAAGCAATATAAAATAATACACAAGAGACAAGAGTATAAAAGAATAGCAACTTTTATTTATTAACATTCTTTGTACAATACATGGAAAGGAAAATACAACTGAAATAAAAATGCCTAAACAGTGGCATAACAGGAAAAGGAAAGTACTGAAAAGAAAGTGTACAATGAAATTATACTGCTGGGTCTTCGGCAAATTGCTCCAAGTCTTCTTGTGTTGGCTCAACTTCTGCCGGGTCCAAGTCACCTGACGACATTCAAAGAAGAGAGAACAGAATGTCGTCAGCGAACAGATCGCTCGGTAAGTCCCAAGGGTAAGATGGAAGTAGAGAAGACAGAATAAGAAGAAACATTTTTAAAATGTAAACTATTGTTGTAATATTATGGTAACGCTGTTGTTTGTAGCTTGGTACAGAAGAATGGCAGTGTATACGAGGGGAGTCTCACTTGCCAGAGACTAGGGCACGTGTAGTACAAGGAACCGTTATGCCACGGTACAACAGCAATGGGATTCGGGTTAGGTGTATTAATCTGACCACCCCGTGCCACCTTTAACACCTTCCATACCAATCTGCCCCTTAAACCCCGTAGTATTGTTGTATTGTAAAAATGGTATAGATTGCATGATCGATTGACTGACTGACCGAAACCATGATATCAGGAAACGGTTATAACCGTAGAGTCATGTAAATGGAATACTGGGAAACATGTAGAAGGAATATCCATGGTTCGGTTCGGTCAAGTTATATAGATTGTTAACTGGATTCAGGGATTCATGTAATCATCTTGAGTTGGAAAATTAAAGAATATAGATTGACTTGAATCATATTCAAGTCAGGAATAGTCAGAATCTAACCCGAGTCAGACTAAAAGAAAATGAGTTGAAGTTCAATAATTGTTAGGGGCCTTATTGTAATTTATAAAACTTGAGGGTGTTTTATGTAAAAAGTACTAATGTATAGTTTTCAAAATACACCTCAAGTATTTGTTATTCGTCTTTATAGTTATAATGAGTGTGGATTTTATTTGTGTTATTCTAGTGAATATATCCTAATAAAAGTATTAATTGATTTATTTGAAACTCAGGGTATTTTAATATAACTTTTAAACTTGTAATTTTAGAAAAAGTGGAAACTTTATATTATAATAAAATAGGTGTTTAAATGATATTTATATATATATTAATACAAGAATAATTTTTAAATAATATTTTATTTTCCAAAATCTCATTTTTTTCTTAAATGCCGTATTTTAAACCTTTCGAGACCGAATGCTCGTTGCGGAGGTCTGAATCTCGCACTACTAGCCCGCGGGTGTACGATGAACCGTACTTTCCCTAACGGGTTCCCCAAAGATGGGTTGTAGCGGTGCTTTGCTTAGGTTTAATAAATACCATTCATTTAGTAAAAACGGTTTTATAAATATAAGATATTTATTTGTAAAGGATGTAATTTCTGTATTTTAGTTTCTAGGGTTTGCTAAGCCAACTAGCCTATTTCTAAGGTCTAAACGATAAGTCATTAGAAGCCTCAAATCGCCTCTTCACCGTCAATTGCGGCCAGGTAAGTGCCAGGTAAGTGGGAAGGGACCACAGTCGTGGGCCTAATTAAAAACCACCAGCCTAGACACACGTTCCTAGACACCACAAGACAGTTTAGATAAACGATCGATATCCATGACATATCGTGCTTTTATTTTAAAAGATTTTATTTAGAATTATGTACAACTTAAAGCTTTCAAGAAAAGTTTATAAAGAATATGGTATTTTAGTGAAAAGTCCTGTATTTTCGTATTCTGTATTTTGATGTTTATCAATTAGGGTTATATTTTTGTGTGCGTAGAGGTAGGTCATTACCTCGTGATTTATTTTAAGTTTTAATGAAGTTTAGAGGTTAAATATGATATATTAAACTTGAAGGTATTTAAGCGCAAGAATACGGTATTTGAAAACGTTATCATTTCATGTGTGAAAACTCATTCAAATTGATTTCTACAAGTTTATTTATCAAGATAAACATATTTAGGAGTGAGGGAATTGATTAAACGAAGAAAAATAAACTTCATGGTATTTTTATGAAAAGAATACGGTTTTACAAGAAAGCTATCATTTCATGTGAGAAACTTTATTTAAATTGTTTTATGGGTGATTAATAGTCATCATGTATATGGGTAGGTATTATGGATTAGGTGACAAATGGAATTTGTAGAAAAACGAATCGGAAATCGGTTTGTTCCGATTTCCGTCGGGTTCCAAAAAGTCGTATTTTCTATTAAAAGAAAAGAGAGATAGAAGAGATGGGACTTACGGTTTTGGACAAACTAAGGAGGCTAAGGGAGGTGGTGATTGTCTGTGCGTCGAAAACGTCGCGAAGGTTCTACTACGATCGCCGGAATCCGTCGTCGGTTTCGGCAGCGCTTCGCTTCTCGCTCTTTATACCGAGTTCTCGAGAATTTGGGAGAGTGGACTTAGAGTTGTGAGGTGAAATAGTAGAGGGTAGGGGTGTGTTTATAGGGTAGGCTAGGGGTAGGGTAGGTGAAGGGTTTTTAAATAAAAAATGTAAAAATATATAAAATCATTAAAAGTTTGAGTAAATAGGGTATATGAAAGGTTTTAATGTAAAAATCTATAAAATCATTAAAAATTGGAGTAAATAGGGTATATGAAAGGTTTTAATGTAAAAATGTATTAAAAATTATTAAAATGGAGTAAATAGGGTATATGAAAGGTTTTAATGTAAAAATATATTAAAAAATCATTAAAATGGAGTAAATGGGAATTTCAAAGGTCTCTGAAACCGATCTAGGAATTTGAAGTGTACATGGGGGTTTAGAAGATGAAGAGACACAACCATGAAGAAAAATTTAAAACAAAATAAATATTAAAAATAATGTAGGACATGGGATTTGAACTCTGGTACACAACCATGAAGAAAAATTTAAAACAAAATAAATATTAAAAATAATGTAGGACATGGGATTTGAACTCTGGTGGCTTGGTTCAGCAATGCAAGGTATTACCAATGAGCTACAAGCTCTTTCTTGTAATTAAATTGCTAATCAATTACTTAAGTCTTGTGCTCAGGCAATAAATACCCCTTTATGAATTTTTGAAAAAATTCATTTAAAAATTTGTATAGGAAAAAGTGTATAAGAAAATTAGGGTTGTTACAACGTGACCCTTGGTCACATGTTGGCACGTGATGCGCCATTGGGGTTTTTTCCTGTTGTTTTATTATACCTTTAATTTTTTTCAGTAGGTTTAAAGGCCCATCACGTGTAGACACGTGACCCCATTTGATTAGGATTCAACTCTTATCATTTCAGAGCCTTCAGGAAGCCATCACG
Organism: Agapanthus africanus; assembly: GCA_030015575.1. Taxonomy (NCBI): domain Eukaryota; kingdom Viridiplantae; phylum Streptophyta; class Magnoliopsida; order Asparagales; family Amaryllidaceae; genus Agapanthus; species Agapanthus africanus. The sequence goes on along the minus strand of CM057338.1, from coordinate 5,817,290 downwards.
TGTCGGCACGTGACCCCCGATCACGTGTGCGTACGTGATTCCTCATTGGGACTTTTCCTTGTATTTTATGAGGGAACAAATGCCCCCACAGCGTTGTTCTCACGTGTTTGCACATGAGTGCAACACTGTAACTTTTGTGGCCATTGGATCTGCCTAGGGAAGGGGGTAGATGAATCGTTTCACATCACATCCTATAAATGCAGGGGTCTCTTCAGAAGCGCCTCCACTCTTTCATCTTCTTCCTTTCTTGTTCTTTCCTTAAGAATTTACTTCTCTTTCTCAGAGCTCAGTTCTTTGTTCCAAAAATTTTCAGAGTTTAAATCTGTCAACAAAAGGTTTCCTTTTTCAGGTAAGGATCTTGAACGGGCGAGGAACTTCTTGTAGTAATTTTCTTTGGATTTTAAATCCACATCAAGGGTTTTTTTCCTTTAACAAAAACCCATCTTTCCAAGTTCTTTAAAAATGTCCAACCTTTAAATAATAAACCTATTCTGCTAGGGTTTCTCTGATCTTAGGGGATTGATGATGATACTTGTTCTCCCTCTGGAATTTAATTCCATTCCAAAGAGCTTAGCTCTGAAAAAAAATTCCTGGGAATTCAATTCCTCTGTTCAAAAGGAATTTAATTTCTCTAAAGAACTTAGTTATTAAAAGAAGACTTCTTGGGATTTTTTTTATCCTGAGTTGTTCTTGACAACAAAATTCTAGGAGATATTTTGCTTGATTTGCACGGAGTTTGTAATGGGTTTCTTAATCAGCACTTATTTTCTCCATTCGGATATTAAGGGTTGTTCAAATTCCCATGTCTGGATCAGTCTGTCCACTGAACTTTCACTAATTTTCATTTTCAGGTGCTATGGCCGCTCATCTGTATAACCTTAACGAAATTATTTCATATGGGGACATTCGCGCATTGGGTCGCTGCCAAAATCAGGAGTTCACTAACGCTCAGTGCGCCGAAATCATGGGTCGCTTCAATGAATACAATGGTCGACTGCTTTCTCATCATTCCGCTCTTTTGGAGCTCATTGTGAGGGCGATCTAGGAAGCACTTCTTTTATTCTATGCAGGTATGCCGCTTAAGGTATTGGATGATGCCGAAAATAAGGTACACTCAGTGTATCTGATGGGCCTAATCTCAAAGAAAAGGCGAGACAATCTTGTTGATATTCTGCATCAAACTTTCCAACAGGCGACAATAATCGCTGCCTATCGAAGGACGGAGGACATTAGTGAAGATCCCGACGCTTGTGAGCGTGAGAGGAAGCATACGAGAATGGTCAGAGAATCCAGAAACATTTTAGATGGCCTTACTTTTGAATTTCTCAATCCATGTCCTGGATTGATGTCTTACCATTGTAAACATTTTCTTTTATTTTTGTATGAACTTTTCAGAGTATGAATGATAGAACTTTCCTTTCCCCCCTTTTTCTGTTTGCATTCCTTCTTTATGAAATTTTATCATATTGTTGTTGACGCCCACGTGTTTGGCACGCGAAGCACTATTGGGGATTTCAATCTCACATTGGCGCCTACTCACGTGTTATGCACGTGTGATGCTGTTTTAATTTCCAACAAGGATTAAGGTCGGTGCTCGCGTGCTATGCACGTGGGGCTCTATTGATGGGGTCGTTTCGTTTCCCTATACTGATTCCAACGAATCATTTCTTTGATTTCCCATGCCCTCCCCTTTTTCTGGGCCTTGGGAATAGTTTCATCACGCATAATATTTTCTATGCATAGCATTGAATGCTCTCCTTTATAACCTGAAGCTGTGCCTTTCTTTCTCTCTTCAAAGAAAAACCCATTTAGACCTTAAGGTGATCATCTTTGAGGAACCGATCAAGTGTTATGGTTTGCGACCGCCCCCACGCTTGTCGGCAACCATGAGAGGTGCCCCTCGAAGAGATGATTCCTCATTTTGCTTCGCGGCTAGTGGATCCCCTTCTCACCGATGCCGAATGTGATGCTGTGATGTACGAACTCCTAATTCGTAGGGGTTCTCCCCTTCCTATGGGTTCCATTTGGTTGCGGATGATCTTTTCGTCCGTACTTGCCGATATTCCTCCTTATCCGGCAGAGATGACCCTGGCGATGCTCGATGTGGTGGAGGACAAGATTGAGTGTTTCTATAAGCCATGCTTGCTTACCCGGGATTTGAAGGATCGCTCAATTCATCTTCTGGGTCAGATAAGAGCCCGGCGGGCTGTCATGTCCGCTTTTGCCAATAGGCATGGCATTAATCGGTGGGGAGAAACCCCTCGCGAAAACCGTCGCTTCGACGTGTTGGAGAAGGCGGAGAGGGAGCTGGAGAATTTTGTTTTTTGTTTTGTTAACCCTGGTATCACCAATCCCATGTTTGGCGATCTTTTCTCTATAGAGTAGTATGCTTTAACTCGATGTATTCCTCTTATTATTGTTTGTTGCATGGTTTTTATGGAATCCTTTCCGCTCATCTTATATTCGTACATTTATCCCTCCTATATACATGAGCTTTATACTTTATCCTTAGGAGTTTCTTTTAAATATAAGCGTTACTATTGCGTTGGCAGCACATTTTAGATACCGTCTCTATTTAAGCGGGCGTATAGTTGCAAATGCGCGCTTGATGGGGCACATATAAAGGATCATTCTTATTGCCTTACATGGCACACCCGGTTTGTGCATGTTTTGGTTCAGATACTGTCGTCAAGTGGAGGCTTTCTTACGTAGTCTTGAGTGCACGCGTCTTCCTTCAAAGGTCATGGCTGCAAAGGCAAGCTTGCAGGGGCTGGTTGAACGGTGCGCCGCGAATATGCTGTCATGCGAGAAGAGTCTCAGCCGAAAAATTTTCAGAGAAGACGCTGGCTTCAAATGCGCTTGGGGAACTTTAAGCTGAACTTACGACCAAGACCACTCGTGTGTATGAACTTTAGCGAGTGCTTCAAGAAGATATCAGGGAGGTGGTAGCTGTTGATAAAGCCGTCGTTTTTACTCGTGAAATGGTCGAAGCTCATAAAGTTACCGAAAAGGAGCTTGAAAGTCGTCTTGCCTCGTACCAGGCCCAACAGTCTCAAGCGGAGGCCCGTCTCTTAGCGATAATGAATCATGAAGCCGAGGCCCAGCGGAAAAAGGATAAACTGGCAAATCTATTAAATCGTCCGCCGGCTTGAAGAATTGTATATTTTTCTTTTTATTCTTCTTTTGTACATACTCCTGAATGAGAGTATTTTTTTATTCTTTCATAAATTGTACTTTGTATTCATTTTGATTCATGAATAAAAGACATATTTTACTTCATGGTGGTGTGTCCCTTTTAGTAAATATATTTTGTGGATAATCTATTTTGATCTCCTTGTAAGACAGCGATGGCTTCGGAGTCAGGTTCAGATCTGCCTCCTAAGGCTTTCCAACTTTGTGAGCCGTGAGGGTCTCATAAAGGTATTTCTCCTTACGAGTCGTGAGGATCTCGTAAGTGTAATTTCTCCTTAAGAATCGTGAGGATTCCTAAGTGTATTTTTTCTTGAGAGTTGTAAGAATCTCACAAGAGAGTTTTTCTTGCTTACGAGTCGAGAGAACTCGTAAGTGATTGTTTCCTTTCTTGTCGGAGAGTGTGGCCAGTAGAAAATCTATCTTGACTTCTCTGCGAAGCAACGATGGCTTGGGAGACAAGGTTAGGATCTGCCACCTAAGACTTTTCAACTTTATGAGCCATGAGGGTCTCATAAAGGTATTTTCTCCCTGCCGGTTGAGAAGATCCCGTAGGTGTATCTTCTCCTTAGGAATCGTGAGGATTCCTAAGTGCGTTTTCTCTTGAGAGTCGTAAGGATCTCACAAGAGAGTTTTCTCCTTATAAGTCGAGAGGACCCGTAAGCGATTGATGAGTTAACTTGCTCCCGAATCAAAGAATTGCTTTGACGGGGAAGTCGAGGGTTGACTTTATCCGCATTTCACGGAGTCAGGGTTTGACCTTATCCGCATTTCATGGGGTCAGGGGGTTGACTTTATCCGCATTTCACAGAGTCAGGGGGTTGATCTGGAAGTTTCCCACGGGGTCAGGATTGACATTAGTCGTGTTCTACGGGACCAGGAGGTGCTCTGGGTGTTTCCCATAGGGTCAGGGTTGACATTAGCCGTGTTCCACGGGACCAGGATTTGCTCTGGGCGCTTCTCACGGGGTCAGGATTGATATTAGCCGTGTTCCATGGGACCGGGATTTGCTCTGGGCGCTTCCCATGGGGTCAGGGTTGATATTAGCCGTGTTCCACGGGACCAGGAGGTGCTCTGGGCGTTTCCCACGGGGTCAGGATTGACATTAGTCGTGTTCCACGGGACCAGGTGGTGCTCTGGGCGCTTCCCACGGGGTCAGGATTGACATTAGCCGTGTTCCACGGGACTAGGAGGTGCTCTGGACGTTTCCCACGGGGTCAGGATTGACATTAGCCGTGTTCCACGGGACCAAGATTTGCTCTGGGTGCTTCCCACGGGGTCAGGATTGACATTAGCCGTGTTCCACGGGACCAGGAGGTGCTCTGGGCGTTTCCCACGGGGTCAGGATTGACATTAGCCGTGTTCCACGGGACCAGGATTTGCTCTGGACGCTTCCCACGGGGTCAGGATTGACATTAGCCGTGTTCCATGGGACCAGGAAGTGCTCTGGGAGCTTCCCACGGGGTCAGGATTGACATTAGCCGTGTTCCACAGGACCAAGAGGGGTTGACTCTCGGTTGTCTGTGCATCGCCGAGTCATGGAACTGGGAACTTTGCCGCGGCTCCAATTTGCTGATGTTGCGTCTGTTGTAATGAGACGAATGTTGAGATGATCTCCAGGCTGTCTGTGAACCGTCGAGATTTGACTTCTTTTTCTGATGGAGCCTGGTGGGAAGGTATGGTTCCCTCTTTGTTTGTGCCCCTAGAGTGTACACAGGGATTGATGTGATCTCACATGTAGGGCAAAAGGTTTCATTTTATATATTTTTATTTCCGCGGTACTCTATCATTTCAGCTTTTATATCACGAAAGTCGCGATTGCCCAATCATTTCGGCTATTTTTCGCGGTGCCCAATCATTTCGGCTATTTGTTTTATTTACTCGCTACTTTTTATTGCGAGTTGCCCAACCATTTCGGCTATTTTGCATGCATACATTTTTACTTGCTGATTTTGTTGCAAGTTGTCCAATCATTTCGGCTATTTCGTATGCATTTGTGGCTCGCTGACTTTTCGCTGCGAGTTTGGGATTTGATACCGATTTAGGCATCAGTATCGCTACAACTGGGATATTGGCAGGAGCGAATCATCATTTGCCTTTGTCGATGTCAAACAAAGGTGGCTTAGTAAACAGGGTTAGGATCCTGTCGACTAAGGCTTTTAACTTCATGAGCCGTAAGGGTCTCATGAACGTATTTCTCCCTACGAGTCGTGAGGATCTCGTAGGTGCGTTTTCTCCTTAGGGATCGTCAGGATTCCTAATTGTATGGTCTCTTATAAGTCGTAAGGATCTTACAAGAGTGTTTTCTCTTTATAAGTCGAGAGAACTTACAAGTGTCTTTTGCCATATGAGCATATCCCCAGTCTCTGGTGGGACTTTGTTAGGGAAATGTTTATTCGCGCCCGTGGATTGTATACAAGGGCCGATATCGAGACGCTTGTAAGGCAACATTGGAGATTGTGATGGTTTAAGAACAGGTTCAGATCCCTGTAGCTTAAGGATTTTGAATCCTATGAGCCGTGAGGGTCTTAAAAGGGAATTCTCCTTACGAGTCGTGAGGATCTCGTAAGTGTAATTTCTCCTTAGGAATCGTGGGGATCCCTAAGTGTGTTGCTCCCTTGTGAGTCGTAAGGATCTCACGCGGGTATTTTCTCCTCACAAGGTCGAGAGGACATTGCAAGTGTCTTTTAACGAGATTGCGCCCTTTCGGGTTTTCACAACACTCGCCGGTAGCCCCTGCTGTTTTTACTCACGGAGCCCTTTCGGGTTTTCATCCGTGCCCATCTCGCTTACGAACATACCGTTTTCTTTCTTCTTTTTATTTTTTTTAATTTATTTTTATTTTTTTTGTTAGCCTTGGGATGCTGCAGTCCGTAGTAGTTTATCGACGTCTCGGTCAACAGCCAGTTTTAGGACACAGTGGTCCATCGTTAGTTAGGGACGTTTCGGTCCGTTAGCCGGCTACTACTTATAGAGTTTGGGCTTAGGAAGATAGCGAGCGGACATAGGCGTCGTCATCTATCGTTAACCTAGGCCATGACTCGTCGGGCGTAGTATTTTTTTAGGAAGCGACCGTTTATTGGCCTGAAAAGTCTTTCACTATGCATGTTTATGAGTAGATAGGCTCTACCCTGGTAAACTTTGTCTATGATGTACGGGCCTTCATAGTCCGGCTCGAATTTTTCCCGTTTGGCACGATTGGGGATCATAGGTCTCTTGACCACTAGCACGAGTTCGCCTTGGCGGAATGTTCTCGGCCTAGTCAATCTCTCGTATGAGCGCGTCATCTTTGCTTTGTAAGACTCCAGCTTTTGTTGCGCCATGAGCCGGGTTTCATCAAGGGCGTCAAGCTCCTCAAGTCGAAGGTGAGCATTCTCTTCGTCCGTTAACTCGTAATGAACTGCCACTCGTAGAGAGGGTAACTCTATCTCGAGGGGGAGTACTGCTTCTGTGCCGAATACCAATGCATACGGCGTTGTGTTCGTGGCTGTTTTGAACGTAGTTCGATACGCCCAGAGAGCTTCATGAGGTCTTTCATGCCAGTCCCTCTTATTTCGAGACACCGTCTTTTTCACGATCTTCGTCAAGGTCTTGTTGAAAGCCTAAGCTAGACGTTAGCTCAGGGATTATAGACCGAAGAGTATCTCCAGTCTATGTTATGCTGTTGTGCGAAGCGGCTGATCTTGTGGCTTCTATAGGCTGGCTCGTTATCGGAGATAATCCGTCGCGGAGTGCCGAACCGATAAATGACGTGTGTCTTGAAGAATTGGAGGATATTCTCCGTCTTCACTACTCTTAGTGGTACTGCTTCTGCCCACTTAGAAAAGTAATCGGTTGTTGCCAGTATGAACCGATGTCCTCTGGATGACGCTGGTTCGATGGGGCCGATTATGTCAGTTCCCCACATTTCGAATGGCCAGCTAGCCACCGTTGGGTGTAGCGGATTTGGATGCTGATGGATAAAGTCCCCGTGAATCTGGCTGGCACGATTGGCACTGCTTCGCGTATTCTAGGCAGTCTTGGATCATCGTGGGCCAATAGTAGCCCATCCTTTTGATCTTTAGTTTCATCTTCGGCCCGGCTTGGTGAGAACCGCAGAGTCTATCATGAGTTTCTTGAATGACTCTCCTTGCCTCTTCAGGTCCCAGGCATCTTAGCCACAGTGAATCAAATTATCTCTTATACAGAGTATCATTGAGGAAGGCAAAAGATAGAGCTCGTTTCATGAGCTGATGTCTTGAAGACGCATCTTCAGGCGTTCAATGGGATTTGAAGTAGTCTATAAAGACTTCTCACCAATCCATAGCCTTTTCCTGGTCTTTTGTTTGTAGAGTCGTTTGCTCGGTCGCTCCTTTTTCTTCGGACGACTCTGGAGACATTTCTGCCGGTGCAAGAACCCGACGGCTTTGCACAACGATCCTCACGTCATCGAGGTTCTCGTCAGCCAATTCCATAGCGAGCTTGGCTAATGCATCTGCCTTGCTATTCTCCGCACGCGGTATGTTTTCCAGGGCATAGGTGGGAATTTGAGCCAGCAATTGTTGTACCCTTTCGCCGTACCTTACCAACTCCGGTTTGCACGTCTGATAGTCGCCGTTTACTTGGCTAATGACCAGTTGGGAGTCTCCATATATGAGGAGGCTTTCAATTCCCATATCAACAGCGATCTCAAGACCTGCTATCAAGGCTTCATACTCGGCTTCATTATTTGTCCTTGGCTCTATCAAGGAGAAGGCAGAGCGCATTATCCCTCCTTGTGGAGTCACGAAGATGAGGCCTACCCCGGATTTGATTATGGGGGTGCTTTGTTTGCGCTTCTTCATGGAAGATGCTCCATCGAAATAGAGTTCCCACCGGGTATCATTCTCTCTTCTCTCCCTGCAGATCGTGTCAAACGCGTGCTCTTCGGGCAATTCGCGGTTCAAAGGAGAATCGGCGGGTATCGGATGCTCAGCAAGTAAGTCGGCGATGGCCTGGCCTTTCACTGCCTTGAGGGGACGATAAGTTATCGAGAACTCCATCAAGAGCAAGGCCCATTTAGCGAGTCGTCCTGTTAGTATGGCTTTTGACATCAAATATTTGAGGGGATCCACCTTTAATATGAAATAGACTTCATGTGCCAACGCATAATGTCTTAACTTCGTTATCGCGAAGATCAACGCCAGGCAGTGTTTTTCGATGGGGGGGTAGTTACTTTCTGCCCCCAGGAGAACTCGACTCAAATAGTAAAGGGCTCTCTCCTTCCCTTGGTCGATCTTTTGTGCCCACAGCACGTCTAAGGAACCTTCGAGGGCAGTTGTATACAGAATGAGGGGCTTTCCCTTGACTCGAGCGGTCAACACCAGAGAATTCTGTAAGTATTGCTTGATTTTGTCCAGTGTGCCTTGGCATTTGCGATCTCAGACGAACGGGGTTCCCTTCTTCATTAGGTAACTGTAAGGACGGCACTTGCCGGAGAGATTGGCTATAAATCCCCGGATATACGCGAGCTTTCCTTGGAGAGACCGCAGTTGCTTGAGAGTCCTTGGCGGAGGCATTTCCATGATCGCCTTGATCTTCGACGGGTCTATCTCGATGCCTCGGTGTCGGACGACGAATCCTAGGAACTTACCAGAGGAAACTCCGAACGCGCATTTGAGAGGGTTCATCTTCAAGTTGTATTTCCGAAGGCGCTGAAACACGATCTTCAGATGCTCTAAATGTTCCTCGTATGATTTGCTTTTAACTACGAAGTTGTCGATATAGCATTCGACGATTTCATGTATGAGGTCATTGAAAATCTTCGTCATGGCCCTCTGATAGGTGGCACCGGGGTTCTTTAGACCGAAAGGCATCACCTTGTAGCAAAATATGCCCAAAGGGGTCCGGAAAGCAGTATGCTTCTGGTCCTCGGGATGCATCTTTATCTGATTATATCCTGATGAGCCATCCATGAAGGAGAAAACTTCGTGAGTGGACGTATTATCTATCATCAGCTCAGTGGCCGGTACTAGAAAGTCGTCCTTCGGGCAAGCTTTGTTGAGATCCCGAAAGTCCACACATATGCGCACCATCCCATTTTTCTTCATCACTGGGACGATGTTGGCAATCCAGTCAGGGTATTGAAATTCTTGGATGAAGCCGGATTCGATTAGCTTCTTGACCTCGACGTTGATGTTCATCTCAAGCTCGAGCCGCATTCTTCTCGGTGCTTGTTTGATCGGCTTGACGTCTGGAGAAATCGCCAATTTGTGGACATAAATCTCTGGATCGAGTCCCGGCATCTCTGAATAGTTCCATGCGAAGCAATTTTTATATTGTATGAGCACGTCTTTTAGCGTAGCCACCCTTTCTTCAGACAACAGCTCACTGACGAACGTCGGCCGTGGGTCACTTACCGTCCCCAAGTCGATTTTTCTAGAGCTTATCTGCAGTAGTATGTATCCCATCTTCCAGCTCTTTTGGCGCCGGTGAAAATTCTGAGATCACCTCATCTTCATCATTTTCGAAGCACCAGGGGAGATCATCCATATTCTTGGGTTCTTCCTCTGACAGCGTTATTACGTGACAGGTACGAGATCTCTTCCAAGACCGACGTTGGTCTGGCTCTACACTCGCCGCATACGTGGCTTTCGGTTCATGCTTTTGTGGTAGGGTTACCCTCCAACTGCTAGATAGAGCGAACCTGCCTTACTGATACTGGTCTTCTACCCAGTCTTTGAAGGTGAAGCAGTCCTCGAGAGGATGTCCTATTGCTCGGTGATAGGAGCAATAGTCTGGGTGAGAGACCTCGTCTGCTTGCTCGAGGTGCTTGGACTCCGGGAGCATCATCATCTGATGTTTTATGACAAGATCGAATATCTTCTTTATCTTTTCTTGGGGAAAAGAATATGCTCGACCCATTTTCTTTATAAGAGACGGATCTCGGCTGCTCGATTCTCGATCGCGTGGCTTCTCAGACCCGCTACGCTGCTTTCGAACGTTTTTTTTTTCTGTTCTTTGGTTTATTTTTGCCTCTGTGCTGGGTTTTTGTATGACAGATTGACGACGAAAAGCGTTGTCATTCTCCGCGGCCTGCTGAAGGAGGCGCTGCGTCCTGGTTTTCTCGTAAATGGCCATTTCGCGGCTATGGTCATCCCGGACCTTCTGACTCGCTTCCCTTATTAGCTTGTCCATCTGTTCTTCAAACGACGGACTTGGCATTTTCATGGCAGGACCTCGTTTTGGTTCCGGGTTAGTGTTTTTTAACAGAACATCTCCTTCTTCATCAAAGTCATGTATAACGCAGCAGTCGTGGAATCGCTCCCGTTTCGTGGATTGAACACATCCAAGCCCGATCGTTTCCATTCTCCTGTTAGGCAATTTTCGCTGAGCTCCAGGGATGTTCCAGATCCTATTGTAGAACTGGGCTTGTCGAGCAGTCTGTTTGAAGGGTACGCCTTAGCGCCTTAACAACCTCTTCAATCCTTCTATGTAGTATCTGGGCAGTCGGATGGGATAAAGTCTGTCAAGTGTCGAGTCAGCACCATGCCAGACTTCTTTCTCCACTTTGGTTTCCGTGGATTGATAAAAGATGATCGTATTTTCATCTCTTCGCCTGGGAGGGACGTAGAATATCTGCAGTTCTTCCACACTGTAGGTATCAAGTGTGTCGAGCTATTTATAATGCTCCTGCGGAACCATGGCGATTTGTAAACTCTGATCATTACCAGCGAAGGCTTGTATTGATGGCCGGACAGAACATACGGCATTGACCTCATCTTCTGAGTCGCTGCCAAAGACCAGAATAGGGGTGGACGGTCTCGGCTTGTTGCATTGGGGCGGCCCTGAATAAACTATCTCTTCCTCCTCCTTGGTATCACTCCCGAAGACCGGAATGGTGGTGATAGCTTTGTTCTTCGGTTTAGGGCATCTTTCCGTGTCTTCAAAATTTGGTAAGAAGTATTTTGTATCTTCGTACTTTCAAACATCATTCATGGAGAATGGGTTTAGTTCCCCCGTCACAGTGTACTCGAGACCATCTTTGAAGTACTTCATACACTGATGTTGTGTAGAAGGGATGATGTTGTACTCATGTAACCAAGGCCTGCCGAGCAAAGCGTTGTAGCAAGTCTTGGCGTCAATGACATGAAACTTGATGTCCATGACGAGCAGCCCAAAGCGTAACTTCAATATCACAGACCCGAGCATCCGTGATGACTGGGAGTCGAACCCGGAGATGGTGATTTTATCATGAGCGAGATGCTGAATGCTCATGCAGATTTCCTTCAACACTCTTACATTGAGGAGATTGACGGAGGACATATTGTCAACCAGGATCTTGCCTATCTTAATATCATGACAGTATCCAGAGACATAAAGGGGACGGTTATGCTCGCACATCCCGAGGAGGAGATCCTTATCGCCGAAGGTGATATCGGCTGTGTGCACTTCTTCCAGCTCGTCCTTCATCTTTTCTTCGGCGAGAAAAGCTTGGAACTGCTCAGGCTCTTGTAGTGCCTTGATCAAAGAATCTCTCGCCTCTTTGGATAGCAGAAGGGCGTCGAGAATGCTTAGCTGTGAGGGTATCTTCCTCAGGTGTGTCAGAACGTTGTAATCCACCTTGTTTTTCTTGGGCGGATCCTTGGCTATCAGCTCTTCGACGGCTTGGTCATCGAGAGTGATATCCTCAGGGACCTTTCCTTTTCCCTTATCCTTTTTTTTCAACCCTTTGTTTACAGGTCCGAGAATCTTTTCAGGTAGTGTGCGATTGCGCAGCTGAATGTTCTCGCAGCTCTTTGGTTCTTCCTCTTTTCCTGAGGTGGATTCTTTGAAGAGAGGGCCAAGAGCCATTTCTTCTTCAGAGTCACTCCCGAAGGTGAGAACTTGCGATCCCCTACTATCAACCATGTAACAATTGCCGGCAGCTCTTCCATGTTTGTCTGTCGCATTTTTCCGCTGTCGACGAGCTTCACGCTTCATCCTCTTGAAGTGTTGCCTGTGAGCGACATACCCTTGCCACCAATTTTTAAAGGCGTTGCACTCTTCAGTGGGGTGAGCAATCCTTCGATAATATGAACAGTAATCAGGGTGCACATCCTCTTCATTAAGGTGTATCTCCTCAAAAATACTTCCTTCGGAGGGTGGCAGCTTCATTCCCATCGATATGGCTTTAGCGAACTGTTTCTTTGTTTTAAAACCCGCTCTTGTCTGTCGCGGGCATGCCTCGGTCTGATTAGGGTGCTTCAACCCTTTCATCCAGTCGTCGGCGTTTGGCCTTTTCAAATATGGCCATTTCGCGCTCTCGATCAGCCTTACTTTTTAGAAGAGCTTCGTTTAGGAATGCATCAATCATCTCGTCCGACGGTCCTAGAAGTTCCGGCTCGGGATCTGCCCCCTGTTTCTCTGCCTCCAGAGCTTCTTCACCGTTTATTAACAAATGAGAGATCACGTGGCAGCTTGCCACATAATCCTCAGGTTCATCCGACGAGTTTTCTTCATTGTCGTCATCTCCGTCCTCAAGGACGTGGCTGAGAAACTCTTGAAGTGTGACCGGGGTTCGTGCCTTCTGGTTATATTCTTCCAGCGCGTCGATATGCTTTTGCAGGTCCGTGCGCTTGTCACCAGGCTTCATGGGCTTTTTGGTCTTTTTCTTCTCCTTCGAAGACTTTGACGGCTGAGTGTGGGCGCTTTGACTATCACCACCAATTTTTGGCGTCAGACGTGGCTTCAGCATTCCCTTGATGACTTCGGTTTCCAGCGGACTTTTCCATTTGATCGCCGGGCATGTTTGGAGATCCTTCAACATTCTTTTTGTTTTGGCTGAAAGAGTGACCTCCCATGGAGCTTCTTCGACAAAAGAGCACGATTCCCCATGTGTGTCCCCCTTTTAAGACTGTGCGGTTGAGGCGGGCTTACTTTCCAATTCTCGGACAATGCGAATTTTCCCTGTTGGTATTGGTCTTCAATCCAGCCTTTGAAGATGAAGCAATCTTCGATTGGATGGCCTATCGCTTGGTGATAGGGGCAATAATTGGGAGTATTAGCTTCACCGGGTTGCAATGGGCGTTTCGGATTCGGAAAATTGATGAGCCTGTTGCGCACCGCCAGCTCGAACAATCTCCTCGTTTTGTCCCGGGGAAACGAATAAGGACGCTTCATTTTCTCATTAAAGAATCGTCGTCTTTCGTCTAGGCGATCAGTTAGTTTTGGGCCACTGGGCTGCTGTTGAGCATTGGCGATGAAGGTCGCTTTTCCTTTCCCTTTTTCATTCCGTGGCTCCGGCTTCGAAGAGGAAGGCCTATGACCCATCTGGTCCATTTGGGCCAGTTTGTCGATCAAGGCCTGGAAAGTGGTCGGCTTGAAAAATATCATGAATTGGGAAATGGTCGCCTGAGGGTCGAGAGTACCCACGAACATGCCTACCGCAGGCACTTCTTCAATGCGCTGCTCGCACTTCGACCATAGATTCCGCCACCGTATTGCATACTGAACCCATGTTTCTCCAGGCTTCACTCTGGCATTGATCAATACCGTGATTGGGGTGCGTTCGCTAGTGCTTGCGAAACGCTGGGTGAATAGCAACTCCATCTCTACAAATGTCTTGACAGAGTCATTTGGGAGTTCGGAATACCACTCGAATGTTGTCTCCGACAAGCTACCAACGAATTGGTGAAGCAGTAGCTTATCATCACCTCCGGTGTTGCCGCACAAGGCTCTGAATTGAGCGACGTGCTGATGCGGATTTTCCGTCCCCTTATATACGTGGAATTTGGGGATCATGTATCCCGGCGGGTACTTTATTTGGTCATACCAACTCGGATAGGGTCGTCCAGTTTTAACAATTTGCCCAGCCGCTTCATTCGCCTGATGAACTCGTATCTGCTGAGCGATGTAATCATCCAGGGCGGATTTTAAGATGGTCTCCTCCTTGGCTACTGACAGAGCCGGTAGAGGATTTGATGTCTCTCCTCTATCATCTTCAATTAACACTGGAGGGTCTTCGGCTGGAGGGTCCGGCTAGATCATCATGCCCACTATATCTTGGAATAGAAGGGTTATTTGTTTTATATTGGCCGCTTATTCCGCGGCCTATTTGTCCTTCTTCTCAAGCATTCTCCGAAGGAATTCAACATCAGTTTCCTGCTCACGGCGCTGCTCCGAGGATGTCTCCGGGCTTGCTTTCGGTCCCATAAGTGCGGCCATAGCTGTTAACATCTCTTAAAGCTTTTGTTGTTGTTGCTCCTGAGCCTTAGTCACTGATCGCGTAAGCGGTCGATGACTTGTGGAGATACGGCTATCCTCTTTTCCGGATGCCATATAGATGGTGTATACCACCAAGCTCCCAGCCTTAGGACGTTTGGGTTCAATGGCCTTGCGATTCGTCGCAAACGTAGGGATTTTCCCCGGCCTTCTCCTCTTGTGGGCGTTCGAAGTTGAGGGGTCCATTGCAGTGGGCACCCAAGTAGCTGTCGCCTTCTGTGGCTTGACAGGATGGTCGTCTTCTCGCTGAACTTTCACCTTTTTCTGTCGGCGAGAGTAATCTTGATCAATCACCGAGTCTTGGACTTGATGCCAGAATTTATAAATTTTAGAGGACGGCCGTTGAGGGGGCTGCTCCAGCTTCGCCTTTGTGGCATTCTCCACAGGTGGATGAGACCTTTTCAACACAGCAGTCGGAGAGTTCTTGCGGACCCTCCTTAGTGGTTCAAAGCTGTTCCCAGTTGGAACAGTAGCATCAACTTCCACCATTGGAGCTGGCGGAGTCAGTCCAAAAGGGGAATTGCCCCCAGCTTTCCTCACTCAGCGCCAGTGGCGACGTCGAGCATGTCGTGCGGCCGGGATAACCTCCGCTGTTAGATCAGCTTTTCTATGCCCTCGGTTCTGAGGAGAGTCTGTTGTTGGCGCTATCCTGTCAAAGACAGATACTCGCTGAGAGGGAACGGCCAATGTAACACTCTAGTTCATTTATACCAGTTCCAGTTATCTTATTTGCATATTTATGGTATTTTCTTGATTTATCGTGTTTTGGGTGCGAATGGTATTTCACATTAGTATTGCATCCGACCCAACCCGCTTGCTTGAAACTTGTTTGATTCATATTAATGAATTATCTTGACTTGTTACATAGACATGTGCATTTTCATGAATACTACATACTAGCATTTTATCTGACATTGCATATTTTACCATATAACATTTTAAGCCATATAAAATAATTTAAAATTACATAACATGGCCTGCATGATACCCTAACCCCGTGGTAGCATCCGCGCACCTTGTTCTCGTCCCGTTCAGTGAAACGGACGTGTTTGGATGGCTACGCGCACGTACGTGCATCCAATTTTGGGGGTATGCATTTTCGTTACCTAAGCATTCATTTTGAAATTTGGACGTCGCATATATTTTTCATATTTTAAAATTGAATTTTTAGACCCGACCCGGGCGTGTTTTGGAATATTTTGTATCTCGCCAAAATTAAAATTTATTTAATATAATATTAAATTTAATTTAACCGTTTAAATTTCTTAACAATTAAAATCTTTTAATAAACTAACTAAAATATTTTCTAAATTAAAATCCTAACTATTATAACAACTCTCTCTTTCCTTCTCTCTCTGCATCCTGGCCCCCACCACACCGCACACACACTCTCTCTCTCTTCTTTCTTTCTTCTCTCTTCCCCTCGCAGACTCTCCCCCCCCCCCGACAAAATGCCAACTTCATCTCTCCTCCCCCTCTCTCTCTCCTCTCGCTCTCTCTCCTCTCGCGAGCCCTCTCCCACTCCTCTCGCAATCACTGTAGGTTTCTCGAGTGTGGTCACCTCCCCGCGATCTCGTCGCCTCCCTTCTTTCTCTCTTTCTTTTCCTCTCTTCTCTTTTTAAAAACCCTGAGAGCTTCCTTGGCGAGAACCCATCGCAGCCCTTCACCTCACCTCAAACCCTAACCCTAAACTCCATTCCCTCATCAACCCCTAACCTCAACCGAGCCTCTACCATCTCCTTCGCCTCCTCCTCGTCTTCTTCTTCTTCTTCACCCATTCCCGAGCACCTCCTGCAACTCCTCAACCCACAGAGCACCGCACCGCCGACGATCCTCTTCACCTCGCCGCCATCACACCATTCTCCTTCTCTTCTTCTCCTCTGCATTCTCCCTCCTACACCAACCCCTGCAACCCCAGCCAACAAAACCCGAGCCCAAACCCTAAAACCACAGAACCCTAACAACCAAACCCCATCGCCGGAGCTCTGATCATCCCCTCAACACCTTCTCATCTCCCAGAATCCACAGCACAATATAACCACAGTGAGCAATCCCTTCCTCCTCTTCTTCTTCTTCCTCTTTCTTTCTTTCTTTTCTTTTCTTTTCTTTAGAATCTTGAGTTCTGTTTTTCTGTAGTTCGCCGGAGCCGGGATCGACGCCGACGATCCAGACGACGTACCTGGACTGCATGATCACCCTCATGCGTTATTTGGACCCGTTCCGTGTACCATGCGCACGTCGCGACATTTCGCCGACGTGGGACATACCGTACATATCTGTTTCATGTTCCGTCTAGGCAAGTTTATCTTGCTACATGCTACATTACTTTATATACATCTATTTTAATAATTATAACACTGGTATTTTAAATCATGCGTCCCAAGTTCTCGTTTTACAGTTTTCCGACATCCGTATACATCCGTACGTATTATTTTACATCTAGCGCATGCAAACCTATCTTGTTACATATTATACTACAGGATACTGCATCCAATTGAATATAACAGTTCATATTGTTTAAATTGTACATTCCGTATTTACCAGTTTATCATTTTACGGTTATATGATATCCGTTTGCATCCATATCGTACAGAATACATATAGCTGCATCTACAGATCACATTAATACATAATACTGTTAAATTAAGACCCCATGTTTAATAAAGTGCATCCTAATTAGTATTAGAACTATAAATGTAACCCTAATCGATAATTGTGCATCCATATCATTGATTTTTATATCTATTTGCATACCATGTCATATTTTATTGTTATATTAGTACTCCATACTTGATTTTTTGCACCCATACTTATTACAGTTTGATTATGAGCACCCGCTTGATACTTGTGCACGACTTGACATGACCTGATTATATCACTACTTGACTTATTACCTGATCTTGTTACTAATACCAACAATCTTGACCTGTTGTCCCTACGGACATATCCTGTGTCTATTTAGACAAACTTGTACCTACTTGATCCTGTGTTGGCATTAACTCCCGATTTATCAATACCTGACTTACACACATAACCTTGGGGGTATGGGGAAATCAAGATTGTAACTGAACGTAACTCAAAGGGCTATTACATCCTGTACCGTGGTCCCGTGGGGTATGAACGGGACATAGTCTCACGGTCTATTATATATTGTACCATGGTCCCGTGAGGAATGAACGGGGCATAGACCGATGGGTTACAATGAAGATTACATTAATTGATTTCAAATAACTTTAGAGTAGATAACCCTATAGCACAGTTTAGACTACTCACTACACTTCACCTATAATATATCCTGTTCACTGATCTTTATTCATGTTACTATTTATTTCCTGATAACTTGTTACTGCTTATACTTCATGCCTGCATATTTCATTACATCCTGCTTGCTTAAAATTATTGATATTATGACGGACTGACGTTTGGGTTTTGCATGGCCCAGATCCATTATCCTTGTCGCAGGCAGTTCAAGAGTATTTTGATCAGCAAGCCGAACAGTGAAGACCTGTTATTAGTTTAGTTTTCCTTTCAGTATTTTTCATTCCTGATGTGAACCCGTATTATGGGACGTACATTACAGATTTTATTGTATTGGATCTTTTGCTTCCGCATTATTTTATTTCATGACTCGTTTATTATAGCCTATGAATATGTGTTAGATAGTTTATTACTGTTCTTGATATCTCTACAGCCGTAATGTGACTGTGGAGGGATATTTCCTATCCACAGGTAGCATGGTTGGCTCTGTCACGTGCATATCTTAGCGCACTCTGGGAAGCGGGGTGTGACAGGGTTTGTTTGGTATCAGAGCCATAGGATCTAGGTTAACCGGGTTTGATTCATTTGTAGTTGGGTATTGGACCCAATACACGAATTAGAATACTCGTGATTAGGAATATGTCCTGCCACTTGACCATCTTGCCATTTTTTGAATCTTAACTTCCTCCTGATCCCTACCTTGACGATATACAAACCTCTTTGCATATCGACTTGAAACTTTGGTATCCTATTATTTATCTCTAGAATTTGGGCGACTTGGGTGGAGTTATGTTATTGTAACTATGTACCGCGGTATGGTTACAATGCGGTACTCTATTTAAGTAACTTGGAGTTCTAGTCTTGATTCATATCCCTGATCTATGGTCAT
This sequence comes from Agapanthus africanus, assembly GCA_030015575.1. NCBI lineage: Eukaryota > Viridiplantae > Streptophyta > Magnoliopsida > Asparagales > Amaryllidaceae > Agapanthus > Agapanthus africanus. Next base: position 5,798,734 of record CM057338.1, on the reverse strand, counting down.
TATTCATCAAAAGTTTGAATCTTGTTATCATACTAATCCTTTCGGTGTTTTGGTTTCAGGAACATGGCAGACAGAAATCTAAGGGCGTACCAGAGGCGTGTTGATGACGCCGCGTTACTTGGAGTAATTCATGGCATGCTGGAGAACCAGAAGCGGCGGACCGAGCTGAACCAGCGGCAAGCCGAAGCTTTTCAGGAAGGTTTTTGGACCGTCCAGCAGTCCGTAAACAATGTTGTGGCCAAACCAGTTGAGCGTGTGGGTATCGTGGCGGATTTCAGGAGACTTGGTCCGTCCGTCTTTACTGGTCTGGAGGAGCCGTTGCCAGCAGAACAATGGATGGTTGATACGGAGAATTTGCTCGTTGTAGCACAGATTCCAGAGGACAAGAGAGTGGATATGGTACGCATCCAATTAGTGGACTATGCCCCTGAATAGTGACTTGTGGAAGAGACCCGCTTGCCCAAGACGATCAATTGGGCAGATTTTTCGAAGAGTTTCTTGGAGAAGTTCTTCCCGCGAACTGCACGGGAGGAAATAGAAGAAAAGTTTATCGGTTTAAAGCAGAATGGCAGATCCATGGATGCACATGCGGCTGAGTGGACACGGCTCAGTCAATTCGCTGGACCTTTGGTGGCCAAAAAAGCTGATAGAGCACGAAGGTTTATGCGCAGTTTGGATGTGGACATCCAGAGGCATATTATATCTCTGGGTCTGACCACCTTCTCATAAGTGCTTACAGCTGCCCGAGAGCAGCAAAGCCTATCTATGAAGACTGGGGGTACACAGCAGCAAGCAGTGGCTGTACGGAAGCCAGTGTTTACACCAAACCAAGCGCATACACACAGAGGTATTCCGGTGAATAGGTGTGGTGTTGTACCTATGAAGAGGACCGTCGCAACCAAGCAGAAAGGAAGAGCATTTTGCGACTTCTGCCAACGATCGGGTCATTTCTGGAAAGATTGTCGAAAGAGACTTGGACTTTGCCTTGTTTGTGGATCAGCGAATCATACCGTTGATACTTGTCCGTCGAAGCTTCATCTGAAAGATGATGTTCAGAGGCCGCCGCAGAAACAGTTTCAGGGGCAGAAGCAGTTGACTCAAGGACCCAATCAAGCTCGAGCTTTTACCCTGACGACTGAAGAAGCCAAGGCTTCAGAGAAAGTTGTTTCAGGTATCCTACTTGTTCATGGTTTTCCCGCATTAGCGTTATTCGATTCTGGTACATCCCATTGTTTTATGTCGTCCAAGTTTATTGCTGCACACTCGATTCCTTGCACGACCTTATCTAGTTGTTGGAACATACACACTGTGAATGGGAAGATCATAGCTAGTAGAGAATGCAAGGATTGTTCTGTTGCTATTTGTGGACAGGAGTTATTTGCAGATTTCTTGGTGATTGATACCGGCAGTTATGAAGTTGTCTTGGGAATGGATTTTCTCGGCACTTTCCATGCTCACATTGATTGTAGGGCAAAGAAAGTGATTTTCCAGATTCCCGGACATCCGGAGTTTATCTTTACTGGAAGAAGCAGTTCTGTCGGGCCAGTCGAGTTTAGCGCTGGGCCAACAAATAATGTTCTTTCGTCAATAGAAGTTGATAAGGAAGAAGCGCCAGCTGTAGTTCGAGATTTCATGGATGTGTTTGAGGACATCTCAGGTTTACCGCCAAAACGAGATATGGAGTTCGCGGTCGATCTTGTTCCTGGTGTAGCACCAGTCTCAAAGGCGTACTATCCAATGGCACCAGTGGAGTTGGAAGAAGTCAAGAAGCAGGTTACCGAATTACTTGAGAAGGGTTGGATTCGCAGCAGCAATTCACCTTGGGGAGCTCCAGTTCTTCTAGTCAAGAAGAAGAATGGCACAAGGAGGATGTGCATCGATTATCGAGAATTAAACCGAGTGACTATTAAGAACAAGTACCCGATCCCTCGCATTGGCGAATTGTTCGAGCAGCTTAGTGGCGCAAGGGTATTCTCGAAGCTGGATTTGCGATCCGGATATCATCAGGTCCGAGTTAAATCAGAAGATATTTGCAAGACTGCGTTCCGAACTCGGTATGGACATTACGAGTATTTAGTGATGCCATTCGGAGTCACGAATGCACCGGCGATATTTATGGACTTGATGAACCGAATCTTTTCACCATTCTTGGACCAGTTTATAGTGGTGTTCATTGATGATATTCTGGTCTACTCGAGGAGCATAGAAGAGCATGCAAAACACTTGAAAATCGCACTGCATACATTGAGGCAAGAAAGATTGTATGCAAAGATGAGCAAGTGCGAGTTTTGGCTTGAAGAAGTGAAGTTTTTAGGGCATGTCGTCTCCGGAGATGGAATCGCCGTTGATCCCGAAAAGATTGCAGCAGTTCGAGATTGGCCGATTTCGAAGAACGTAGCAGAGATCAGAAGCTTTCTTGGACTTGCCGGGTATTACAGAAGGTTCGTGGAGAATTTTGCTCGTTTGGCTGAGCCTCTGACCAAGTTTACACGTAAGGAAGTACTGTTCGTATGGATGAAAAAGTGTGCGTCATCTTTTGAGGCGTTGAAGCAAAGATTGATAACCGCTCCTATTTTGACCGTACCAGACAGTTCCGGAGGATTGGTGATTCACAGCGACGCATCTGGGAAAGGTTTGGGATGTGTTTTGATGCAGCATGGGAAGGTTATAGCTTATGCATCGAGACAGTTGAAGACCCATGAGAAGAATTACCCAACTCATGATTTGGAGTTAGCAGCTGTGATTTTCGCTTTGAAGATTTGGAGACACTACTTATTGGGCGAAAGAGTCGAAGTATTCACCGATCACAAAAGCCTGAAGTATGTGTTCACACAGAAAGAGCTTAATATGAGACAGCGTAGATGGTTGGAGCTGATGGCAAACTATGATCTTGATCTCAAGTACCATCTGGGAAAGGTTAATGTTGTGCCGGATGTGCTTAGTCGGTTTCCAGCAATTCAGATGTTGACTGCACAGAAGGAACTTATCGAAGACTTTCGGAGATTCGAGTTGGAGATCGTGCTACCGCATTCTTCGGGACAGTTGATGCAGCTGCAAGTACAGTCATCGTTGATCGAGAATATTAAAGCAGCGCAGTTACATGACCCTAGATTGCAAAAGTTTCGAGAACAGGTTGAAGCTGGACTTCGAACGGACTTGTTGATTGATGAAGATGGATCGTTGCGATATGGTAGCCGTTTGTGTGTGCCAAAGAGAGATATTCGCGAAGAAGTTATGAAGGAGGCGCACAGTTCCGCATATTCCGTACATCCAGGAGGCACGGAGATGTACCGAGATCTACGACAGCATTTCTGGTGGGAAGGCATGAAAAGGGAGATTGCCCGCTTTGTAGCGAAGTGCTTGGTGTGTTAGCAAGTTAAGGCTGAACATCAAAGGGTTTCTGGTTTATTGCAACCACTTCCGATTCCTCAATGGAAGTGGTAACATATAACCATGTATTTCGTGATGGCTTTACTGCGGAGTCCAAAGGGCAACAATGCAGTTTGGGTGATTGTTGATCGATTGACCAAGGCAGCTCATTTCATACCATTTTGAGTTGGTCAGTCAACGGAAGCGTTGGCGGAACGGTACATGCAGAAGATTGTAAGATTGCATGGAGTACTGGTAAGCATCGTGTCCGACCGTGACACCCGTTTCTTATTGCACTTCTGGAGGAGTTTACAGGAAAGTTTGGGGACGCGATTGAAGTTTAGGACATCTTATCATCCTCAGACAGATGGTCAGTCGGAAAGAACGATCCAAACTCTTGAAGATATGTTGAGAGCTTGCATGTTAGACTTCAAGGGTTCTTGGGAAGATCATCTACACTTGGTGGAGTTTTCTTACAATAACAGCTATCAGGCGACTATTCAGATGACACCATTCGAAGCGTTGTATGGTCGCAAGTTTTGCTCACCCGTTTGTTGGGATAATGTTGGAGAACGGAAATTGTTGGGACCGGATTTGATCGTGCAAACAGTAGAGAAGGTTAATACTATCCGAAATCATATGAGGGCAGCACAAGATCGGCAGAAGAGTTAGGCCGATACATCGAGAAGAGCTCTAGAGTTCGCTATTGGTGATCTGGTATTCTTGAAGATATCACCGACTAGAGGAGTGATTCGTTTTGGGAATCGAGGCAAGCTTAGTTCTCGATTCGTAGGGCCTTTCGAGATTTTGGAGAAGTGGCTTATCGATTGGCTTTACCGCAATTTTTGGTGAATGTTCATGACGTGTTTCACGTATCTTAACTCCGTAAGTATGTTCGAGATGAAACACACGTGCTGGATCATTCGGAGCTGACTGTGAGAGAGAATTTGACCTTTGAAGAGCGACCGGTGTCGATTGTTGATCGAAAAGACAAGGTCCTTAAGAACAAGGTTATCCCTCTCGTACTTGTTTCTTGGGAAAATCGCTCACATGGAGAATCAACTTGGGAACGAGAAGACGAAATCCAACAGAAGTTTCCACATCTATTCTTGTAATTTCCTGATTGTTTATACTTCTTTGTTCTTGGAATTTCGAGGACGAAGTTCTTTTTGTAGTTAGGTATAATGTAACACCCTAGTTCATTTATACCAGTTCCAGTTATCTTATTTGCTTATTTATGGTATTTTCTTGATTTATCTTGTTTTGGGTGCGAATGGTATTTCACATTAGTAATGCATCCGACCCGACCCGCTTGCTTGAAACTTGTTTGATTCATATTAATGAATTATCTTGACTTGTTACATAGACATGTGCATTTTCATGAATACTGCATACTGGCATTTTATCTGGCATTGCATCTTTTACTATATAACATTTTAAGCCATATAAAATAATTTAAAATTACATAACATGGCCTGCATGATACCCTAACCCCGTGGTAGCATCCGCGCACCTTGTTCTCGGCCCGTTCAGTGAAACGGACGTGTTTGGATGGCTACGCGCACGTTCGTGCATCCAATTTTGGGGGTATGCATTTTCGTTACCTGAGTATTCATTTTGAAATTTGGACGTCGCATATATTTTTCATATTTTAAAACCGAATTTTTAGACCCGACCCGGACGTGTTTTGGAATATTTTGTATATCGCCAAAATTCAAATTTATTTAATATAATATTAAATTTAATTTAACTGTTTAAATTTCTTAACAATTAACATCTTTTAATAAACTAACTAAAATATTTTCTAAATTAAAATCCTAACTATTATAACAACTCTTTCTTTCCTTCTCTCTCTGCATCCTGGCCCCCACCACACCGCACGCACACTCTCTCTCTTCTTTCTTTCTTCTCTCTTATCTCTCTCTTCCCTCGTAGACTCTCTCTCTCCCCCCCCATAAAACTCCAACTTCATCTCTCCTCCCCCTCTCTCTCTATCTCTCTCCTCTCGCGAGCCCTCTCTCACTCCTCTCGCAATCACTGTAGGTTTCTCGAGTGTGGTCACCTCCTCGCGATCTCGTCAGCTCCTTTCTTTCCCTCTTTCCTTTCCTCTCTTCTCTTTTTAAAAACCCCTAGAGCTTCCTTGGCGAGAACCCATCGCAGCCCTTCACCTCACCTCAAACCCTAACCCTAAACTCCATTCCCTCATCAACCCCTAACCTCAACCGAGCCTCTACCATCTCCTTCTCCTCCTCCTCGTCTTCTTCTTCTTCTTCACCCATTCCCGAGCACCTCCTGCAACTCCTCAACCCACAGAGCACCTCACCGCCGACGATCCTCTTCACCTTGCCGCCATCACACCATTCTCCTTCTCTCCCTCTCCTCTGCATTCTCCCTCCTACACCAACCCCTGCAACCCCAGCCAACAAAACCCGAGCCCAAACCCTAAAACCACAGAACCCTAACAACCAAACCCCATCGCCGGAGCTCCGATCATCCCCTCGACACCATCTCATCTCCCTGAATCCACAGCACACCACAACCACAGTGAGCAATCTCTCCCTCCTATTCTTCTTCTTCCTCTTTCTTTCTTTCTTTCTTTCTTTTCTTTTCTTTAGATTCTTGAGTTCTATTTTTCTGTAGTTCGCCGAAGCCGGGATCGACGCCGACGATCCAGACGACGTACCTGGACTGCGTGATCACCCTCGTGCGTTATTTGGACCCATTCCGTGTACCGTACGCGCATCGCGACATTTCACCGACGTGGGACGTACCGTGCATATCCGTTTCACGTTCCGTCTAGGCAAGTTTATCTTGCTACATGCTACATTACTTTATATACATCTATTTTAATAATTATAACACTGGTATTTTAAATCATGCGTCCCAAGTTCTCGTTTTACAGTTTTCCGACATCCGTATACATCCGTACGTATTATTTTACATCTAGCGCATGCAAACCTATCTTGTTATATATTATACTACGGTATAGTGCATCTAATTGAATATAACAGTTCATATTGTTTAAATTGTACATTCCGTATTTACCAGTTTATCATTTTACGGTTATATGATATCCGTTTGCATCCATATCATACAGAATACATATAGCTGCATCTACAGATCACATTAATACATAATACAGTTAAATTAACACCCCATGTTTAATAAAGTGCATCCTAATTATTATTAGAACTATAAATGTAATCCTAATCGATAATTGTGCATCCATATCATTGATTTTTATATCTATTTGCATACCATGTCACATTTTATTGTTATATTAGTACTCCATACTTGATTTTGTGCACCCATACTTATTACAGTTTGATTATGAGCACCCGCTTGATACTTTTGCACGACCTGACATGACCTGGTTATATCACTACTTGACTTATTACCTGATCTTGTTACTAATGCCAACAATCTTGATCTGTTGTCCCTATGGACATATCCTATGTCTGTTTAGACAAACCTATACCTACTTGATCATGTGTTGGCATTAACTCCCGATTTATCAATACCTGACTTACACACATAACCTTGAGGGTATGGGGAAATCAAGATTGTAAATGAACATAACTCAAAGAGCTAGTACATCCTGTAGCAAAGTTTAGACTACTCACTGTACCTCACTTATAATATATCCTGTTCACTGATCTTTATTCATGTTACTATTTATTTTCTGATAACTTGTTACTGCTTATACTTCATGCCTGCATATTTCATTACATCCTGCTTGCTTAAAATTATTGATATTATGACGCACTGACGTCTGGGTTTTGCATGGCCCAGATCCATTATCCTTGTCGCAGGCAGTCCAAGAGTATTTTGATCAGCAAGCCGAACAGTGAAGACCCGTTATTAGTTTAGTTTAGTTTTCCTTTCAGTATTTTTCATTCCTGATGTGAGCCCGTATTATGGGACGTACATTCCAGATTTTATTGTATTGGATCTTTTGCTTCCGCGTTATTTTATTTCATGACTCGTTTATTCTGGCCTATGGACATGTGTTAGATAGTTTATTACTGTTCTTGATATCTCTACAGCTGTAATGTGACTGTGGAGGGATATTTCATATCCACAGGTAGCATGGTTGGCTCTATCACGTGCCTATCTTAGCGCACTCTGGGAAGTGGGGCGTGACAGCCAATCTTGAAAAGGCCGCTTTTCATGCAAGGGAAACGACCTTGGTTACTTCACTCGGAGTGGGCGCTGAAACAGCCAGTCTTATGAAGACCAATCCCTTAGCCGGAGAAGCCGCCTTGGTGACTTCAGGAGTAGGAATAGCTATCCGCTTCGGGATAACGCCTTCTGGTATTGCGGGCTTCTTCACTGGCCCGTTGGAGCTTTGGCCCAGTCTGCTGAAAACTGAGGCGCTTGGTTTGGGCGACCTGTTAAGAGGGGCCGCAGTAGTGGTAACCCAATCAAAGACCAACTTTTTCTGAGCTTCTTGCAATGGTACAGGGGTATTGAAGCTCATCGGTGGGAGCATGGTCCCGAATAATAGCCCAGTGGTAGCCTGAGTTACCTGTTCCACAAGCATCTTGAACAGGGAGGCCGCTTGAGGCCCATAAGTCACTCCTCCTGCGAGGACAGAGCGGGAGTTGTTGCAATTGTTGCAGTTGGTGCAGTTGGAAGCCATTGATCTTCTGTTTTCTGCACGGAGCAAGACACCAAATCTTAGTACCTCGAACCCAAGGGCAACCATATCAAACCACGATTCGTTCGCGAACACGACACACGAAGTGTGGAGTGGAAAGAGGAAAAGGTCCCACCGGGCATGCCAGAATTTGTTCTCCACCGAAAAACGGAGACGCGGCCGCGTAGGTTCGTCTTGCCTGAATCTGGGGGCAGATGCTATTTGGTGCTATCTATCCACCTCTCCGTAGATGCCAAGTTGATTTATGACACCATGCATCGAAGGTTTAAACGGATGCGGCCGATGTAGCAGACTTCGTCAGATTCCCCCTCATTTGAGGGGTTTTTGATTGTGGGGACGCTCTTCCCCTGCAGTTAATTACTCTACTGCATCGCGGTAACCACTTTCTCCTTCGCCAGATGGTCACTTCGTGTCGTATGTAATTTTTTTTTTTTTGGTTGCCCGTAGATTGTATACAGAGACTAATTTATGTTGTCACCCGTAGGGCGTGGATTAGTCCAAATCCATATCTTCTTAGATTTGGGTTTAGGGGTTGGGTTTAAGGATACATTAGTCTTATTTGAAGCTAAGATCAACTTAAACGTTTGTTAAGGATACGTTAGTCTGATTTCAGACTAAGATCAACTTAACGGGATCGTTTAGATCCGACAAAAGAACATTTGGGCTCTATTGTTTAGTTTAGGAACATTGCGGTCCATTGTTAGTTTAAGGACATTACGGTCCAGTTTAAAGACATCTTAGTCTGTAAAGGTTAAGGACATCATAATCCATGGGTTTAAGGACCCCACAGTCCGAGGTTAAGGACATCATAGTCCATGAACTTAAGGACCCCACAGTCCGAGGTTAAGGACATCATAGTCCATGGGCTTAAGGACCCCACAGTCCGTAGTTTAAAGACGTCATAATCTATAAAGTTTATGGACATCATAGTTCATGAGTTTAAGGACCCCACAGTCCATGGAATGATTGGTTATCGGGACCCGTCACCTCTCTGAAAACGTTGAAGGATTACAACGACAAATATTAAAGGAGTGAAGAGATGTACCCTTGAACTAATGTTGATTGGGAAATTTGTAGTCCAATTTGGGACTAAGATAAATTAATTAGATTATGAGCACGTGGGCTCAGTTAAATCTGAATTGAGCACTTATGGCCAACTTGGATTAAGTCCAATTAGGTTTAAAATGCTGGACCTTTGTTGGGACTGTTGAACATTTGTCTGGGCCCAGCTCCCCATTATTTAGCAATGCTAAGCATGGGTTTAGGTTCTGACCATATTTTTATCTCTTATTGAGTGCTGAACACTCATATTCCATATAAGATGATCAATCTTGGAAGGAAAGGATGTATTTGAGGTTCAGTCAAGGGAGAGTCTTGCCTTTGGAAGACTTAGCCGATTTGGGATGAGACTATTTTGCATATAGTGTTAAACACTAGCACATATTTGGCGGTCACGTGTTCCCACGTGATGCATAGTGTTGAATACTAGGGATGAAATGCTAAAAATAGTGTTAAACACTAAAAGCGAAGCGCTCACGTGGGGTCACGTGAGGCGCCCTAGGATTGGGTCAAGCCTCCCTTATTTTATTCTCAGAATAAGTGTTAAACACTTTTAGTCTTCAAGGCCATCACGTGTGGGCACGTGATGAGCATCCATGCACTGGATATTAAAAGGATTTGCTAGGGGTCATGTGGGGACACGTGAGGATGCCAATACATTGGATTTTAATCCTTCAGTGCTTTCCATCTTCTCTTTCAGAGGTCACGTGAGGACACGTGAGGGTGCCCAAAGTCCATTCTGCCTTCACTTTTGAGAAGTTTGTTTAAGGGTCACGTGGGAGCACGTGATCAGGTTGGATACTGACTTCTTTACGTGCATGGAGAGTTTTAAATCCCTTGTTTAAGAATTAAATTCTTTTGTAGGGTTAAACCCTAATTTTATTTAGAGGAATTAAAATCCTATGTAAATGGAAAAATTAAATTCTTTAAACCCAACTCTTCTTCTATGTTTTGGATCTGCATGGCAAAATCTCCCTGATGAGAATTAAATTCTCAACTTATGGGAAGATCTGCTTCTGCAGATCTTCAACTATGAAGAAGAACTAAGTTCTTGTTTTAAGGGTTAAATCCTGTCTCGGTTGGAGGAATTAAATTCCTAAGTACTTTTAGGGGAGAATATAATTCTCTGAACTTAGGTCTTCTCTTAGGTTTTAGATCTGCATGGCGGAATCTTCCCGATGAGAATTAAATTCTCAATTTGTAGGGAGATCTGCTTCTACAGACCTTCAACCAAAGGAAGAACTAAGTTCTTATTCAGAAGAGTTATACTCTTAGTTTGAGAATTAAATTCTCTTTTTGTTTTGTGGAGCTTATGATCTCTTTCCCTTTCTCACCTAAGCTTTCTTTCTCTTCTGAGGAAATCTTCTTTTCTCTCTGGAGAATTAAATTCTCTTCTTTTTTTCTTTGTTGTTGTTGTATCTCCCCTCCTTTTTCTCTTCTCTTCTTGGCTTCTATTTATAGGAGAAAGAAAAGAATCAGTTTATTTAGTCAATCTTTCATTGAAAGATTTTCATTGATTTTGTAACCAACATGATCTTTTAGATCACTCAATGAATTTTATTCACCATTGGATTTTTAATCCAAAAGATATTTTGTCTGTTATTCCTGGCAAATTTTAGGGATCTTTCCCTGTATAAAATCTTTCTATAAATTGGTAGTTTTTAATCACCATTGGATTTTTAATCCAACGGTGCTCCGCTTTACAGAGCGCAATCTTTTGGTTTGGAAAGATTTTAGGGAAATATTTTTCCAACTAGGGTTTTTGATTTCCCTTAATTAGAATTTAATTCTATTAGTTCAGAAGGTTTAAGAGCCTATCACGAGTTAGCACGTGACCCCACTGATTGACCATTTAACCAGAATTTAATTCTGTTATTTTAAAGAACTCAGGAATTATCACGTGTCAGCACGTGACCCTTGGTCACGTGTTGGCACGTGATGCCCCATTGGGGTTTTTTCCTGTTGTTTTATTATATCTTTAATTCTTTTCAGTGGGTTTAAAGACTCATCACGTGTGGACACGTGACCCCATTTGATTAGGATTCAACTCTTATCATTTCAGAGCTTTCAGGAAGCCATCACGTGTCGGCACGTGACCCCCGATCACGTGTGCGCACGTGATGCCCTATTGGGGTTTTTCCTTGTATTTTATGAGGGAACAACTGTGAGTAGTATACTTGGAACGCTTGGTTCGGAAAGATAAATGGATCTTCCTGACCGTAAAATCAAAGTGTGTTCACACTGGTCAATCCATATTCATCTTTCCAAGTCCCAAGATTGCTTCTCCACTTATCCGTATCGGTTCGTGTATCGTACCAAGTACACTGAAATATATAAAAGGGTTCTTATCGTTCGGGATATTGGATGCCGAGTATACAATTTAAGTATCCATAATAAATCACACCATCCGATCCTACCGTCGCAATCCCACTATTCTGAATGGTTCTAGATATTTCTATGTCCTTAATTTCGAATTTGTATCAAAGCACACCGAATCCTTTATAATATGTAACCTCCATACTAGAAAACTGAGCTAATCATCTTGAATCACTCTCTAATGATGCAGACAAATTCGGATCGTGGATCTAAAAAAATAAATTTTACGACAAATACATAACGATATAAGTTTAGATTAAAACTGATAGCAATAACATGTTATTCGAATAACTTACATGATCTGCAACCCAATCGCAAAAATTATCCTAATGATATTTTTCCAATCGTTCATCGTTCCACTCAGGATGCCCCTTATGTACCTCGTTAAAATGAATTCTGTTCTCGACAATAAATTATGACATTAATATTATATCATTTCATACAAGCAAACACAAATATAATAATTAATTCAAAAAAACACACTCTCTAATTTTGTCAAGACATGCGCTATTGAGGAGGATAAACCGATATATTTTGTTGATAAGCATAGTGTCTGCCCTCTTATAATCGGCTTTACCATATAGCCCGTCCTGAATTCTTCGAGGCCGGTTAAGTCTCGTCTCAATATTCTCGTCCAGATAGCGGGAAAAAAATATGGTTGCTTCATCTAAAAAATAACCTTGCATGATAGAACCCTCTGGTCGATTTCTATTGCGTATATACTTTTTTAAGAGTGTAGAGATACCTAAATAAAAATATGTTAAATAAATATATACGGGCATACAGGACAACAATAATTTTACAAATTGCGTGAAACGAAAAATTCCACGTACCTCTCGACGGGATACATCCATCGATATTGTACTGGTCCGGCTAACATAGCCTCAGTTGCAAGATGAACCGTCAGGTGTATTATGATATCGAAGAATGACGTTGGGAAAATACGCTCAAACTTGCAAAGTATCAACGCAATAGAATTTTCTAGTTTCTCCAGCGTCACAACATCCAATGTTTTAGCGCATAATTCTCTGAAAAAACAACATAGGTCATTGATTACTAGACCCACCGATTTGGGGAGGGAAGTCCTGAGGGCTAATGGTAGAAGGTGCTCCATAATAATATGGTGATCATGACTTTTCAGGCTATCGATCTTTCCTTTCACAATTTTTATCTTCTTACTGAATGATCCTGAGAAATCTGTGGGAACTTTCAAATCATGCAACACCTGCAGGAATCTTTTCTTCTCCGGTTGTGACATATGATAAGCGGTATTGGGAAGTACAAACTTGCCCGGTTTACCCGCTACCAGTTTAGGATGCAATTCACTTCTAATTCCCCAGTCATGTAGATCCATCCGAGTATTAAAATTGTCTTTCGATTTCCCGTCTTTACAAAGAAGTAAGTTGAGTACATGCTCGGATACTCTCTTCTCTATGTGCATGCCGTCCAGACAATAACGCACTAAATTTGTTGACCAGTACGGAAGCTTGAAGAAAATGCTTAACTTGTTCCAGAATGGTGGTTTGACCTGTTTTGTCGGATCCATCCCGAAGGTCACATTATTGTAACCATCCCACTGAGCAGTCACGTCCTCTCTGGACAATGGGGCTGGAGGTCTACGAAACTCCTGATGACCATCAAAGTGAATATCGTCTAACCTGTAGGGGTGGTTTAAAGGCAGGAAACGTCGATGGCCGCAATAACAAACCTTTCTGCTAAAATTCAAGAATTTCGATATTGTATGTTGATGGCAATGAGGACATGCTTTGTGACCATGTATGGACCAACCTGATAACATTACATACGCAGGAAAGTCATTAATTGTCCACATTAAAGCCGCACGCAGTATGGAGGTTGTATTTGTGTTTGCATCGTAAGTCTCTACACCATCAATGAACAATGATTTTAACTCCTCGATCGGATGTCGGAGATAGACGTCGATATTGTTTCCCGGTGAGTTTGGTCCGTCGATAAGAAGAAGCATCATAAAGTATGATTGGTCTATAACCAACCAAGGCGATATATTATAAACTATCATTACAACGGGCCATGTGTTGTGGCTTCCAGCCATATAGTTGAATGGGCAGAAGCCATCACTAGCCAGTCCGAGCCTGATATTACGATGATCGCTACTGAATATTGTGTGCCTCCTATCGAAATCCTTCCATGCCGGTGAATCTCTTGGATGACTCGTTTTTCCATCTTCACTTGGAGGAGCACGGTGATGTCAAATCATTGCTTCGGCTGTTTTCTTGCATCTGAATAGCCTCTGCAGCCTCTGTGTTATGGGAAAGTATCGTGCTATCTTAACAGGTATATCGGGCTTCTTATCAGAATCTTTCGGCTTATATCTGGCCTCTCCGCATGTTGGACACTCTTTCAAATCTGAATTCTCTTTTCGGTACAACACGCAATTTTTAGGACATACTTGAATTTTCTCACACTTCAGACCCAAATCAGACATCATCTTCTGGGTTCCGTACCAGCTGTCGGGCACGTTATTTTCTGGGGGCATATAATCTTTCAAGAACGAAAAAAGCATTGTGAATGGCTTGATACTCCATCCATTTAGGCACTTAATCTGGAAAAGTTGGACGAACCATGAGAGGGTGGAATACTTTGCATTCTCATAAATTGGTTTTTAGCATCATTTATGAAATTTTCATATTTATCCGCACGCGGTCCTTGATCGGAAGAAATTTCAACTTCGGTATGAATAAATTCACCTAGGGCGGCCTCTACCATATCCTCCATTTCTTCAGATGGAAAGAAATTACCGTCTTCTTTTTCTGCCGCATTACCATCTTCTCCTTCTTCTCCTGCCGCATTACTGTGTTCTTCTCCTTCCCCGTAATATAGCCAAGTTGTATAAAGTCTAGTAAAACCATATTTTACGATATGAAGCTCTGCCAATTCTACCTTCTATCGGTACTTATTCCCACATCTATCGCACGGGCAGAGAATCTTCTCTATCACGATCTTATTATGTGCGCGTGCAAATTCAATAAAAGCAGCAACTCCTGTGACAAAATTAGGTTGCATACGTTGTTGTTAATTCACATACATCCAGTCCTTAACTCTGATGTACTCATGGGCCATATTAGACTGTATAACATATAAATTGTAGGTTATGATAACTATATTGAGAAATCTATGAACGGGATGGTTACCGACAAAGGAGAAAATCCGTGTATATGCTTTGTGTGTGCGTTTGTCGTTAAAAAGAATAAATTATCGATAATCAAAATTAAATTTGAGGATACCCATATATGAGTTGTATTCTATATATGTGTGTTTCAATTTATGATTTCGCATAAGTGTAGGGTTGTTAGTGTGTATGTGTTGTGTGTGCGTTTGTTGTGTATTCGTGTTGTGTGTGCGTGTTTCGGCTGTCGGGAGTAAGACTTCTATCCCATTAAGAATGTATAGAGCGGACACCCATTCACTTGTGCTTTCAACCGATTCGAGTAAATTTCGGAAGCACCTCCCCGCTGTTCTCCGAGTACACTGTAATAGAATAGATAATCATTTCAAAGCTGTGAAACAACGTTGAAATGAACATCTAATCTATTTTTTACACGGAAAACCAGCGGAAAAGTACCGACGAAATATCTCGAAATGGATGAAAACACAAGTGAATGCAGGTGTTTGCTTTATACATTCATAACTTGTTCACACGGGATAAATCTATCGGTTATCATACGATTGAATCTTCTCGTCACATAGACTACACGACAGTTGTTAGTACCGGGCTATACCGTCCGATATTTAACAATTTTCGTATAGTTCTATGTCACGACGAACATCGAACGTATGTTAACCGATAGACGGGGGCTAAATGGCGTTTAGAGTTTCATATATGAGTATCGATGAGAATATGAAAGTTTCATATTATCATCGAGTATCATATATTGGTTTTAATTTGAGCATCTTGAATCACTCTCTAATGATGCGTTTGTTGTGTATTCGTGTTGTATGTGTGTGTTTCGGCTGTCGGGGGTAAAGCTTCTATCCCATTAAGAATGTATAGAGCGGACACCCATTCGCTTGTGCTTTCAACCGTTTCGAGTAAATTTCGGCAGCACCTCCCCGCTGTTTTCCGAGTACACTGTAATAGAATAGATAATCATTTCAAAGCTGTGAAATAACGTTGAAATGAACATCTAATCTATCTTTGTACACGAAGAACCAGCGGAAAAGTACCGACGAAATACCTCGAAACGGATGAAAACACAAGTGAATGCAGGTGTTTGCTTTATACATTCCTAACTTGTCCACACGGGACAAATCTATCGGTTATCATACGATTGAATCTTCTCGTCACATAGACTATACGACGGTTGTCAGTACCGAGCTATACCGTCCGATATTTAACAATTTTCGTATAGTTCTATGTCACGACGAATATCGAACGTATGTTAACCGATAGACGGAGACTAAGTGGCGCTTTGAGTTTCATATACGAGTATCGATGAGAATATGAAAGTTTCATATTATCATCGAGTATCATATATTGGTTTTAACTCGAACATTTAATATGAATAAGTTTTACGTTTACGTTTCGTTATTAAGCTTTCGAAATTTCAAGTTTAGGGTAAATTTTTCTTACGTTTACGGTAAAATTGTACGTTTACGTTATCATCGAGTATCCTACTGTAATGAACCAGTGCACCCTAAACTCTAATCCTAAATAACCCAAATTAACATAATTAATCACAATTAACCATAATCGTTATCCTAACATAAATTATCCTTAATTAACCCAAACTTAATCCAATTTACCCAAATTAACTTAATCAACCCAAATATAACCCAATTTACCCAAATTAATCTAATTAACCCTAATCAACACCCTGACTCTTTCAAATTATCACTAATTAACCCAAATTAACCCTACTCTTTAATTAACCCAAATTAACCCTAACCTCTAACCCTAAAGCTGAACCAAACCCTAACCCTAACCAAACCCTAACCCTAACCCCAACTAATTAACCCCAACCCCAATCGAACCCCAACCCCAACCTAACCCAACCCTAAACTGAACCCAATCGATGCATAACCTTAAACCTTCACCCCTATCCGAACCCTGAACCCTGAAACCTAGCCCTAACATCATCAAAATTATAAATAATTTGAGATTTACTAATCTGTAGCCGGCGGTGGAGGAGACGACGGAGGAAACCGGTGGTCGACGACGCAATCGGCGATGAGTCGCAGACGGTGGCGATGAGGAAGTCGACGAGGAACTTTTGGAAACGATCGAGGAAGGTGACGGGCCGCGGGCGGAGAGCGGTAGCGACGAGGCGTGAGAACGATCGAGAGAGGCGCGGGAACGATCTAGAGAGAGAATTTTTGAGAACGACGAGGGATTTTATGTGTCTTTTTTTTTTAATTAAATACCCATATTTGCCCCTAAGGACCTAGCTGTAGGGCATTTGGTTGCGGTTCCGTAGGGCCAAACAACAAATTCTGATTTAATATTTTTCAATTAAAACGTAGGATGCCGTAGGGACAACCATGGGGACCTACGGATTAATCCGTAGGGGCAATAAAAAGCCGTAGGGGCAACCCTATATTGTAGTAGTGATGGGTCCCTCCATCAAGAGAAGGTTAAACTTGAGCAGGTTTCTTCTCTCTTTTGCATTGGGCCTACGTACCATGTGCCTTGCCCCCCTGCTCCCTCACACTTTCTTCGTCATTTTTGAGCAACAGCAACTGGAAATTTGTCATGTCCATCTTCTATGGGTCCTCTCATCAACTGGCAATATAATTACTTAGATATTTCTTGGATGATGATGATGATGAGTGGGAGGAAAGCATAAACTTTCAAGGGAAAAAAAATGCAATTATTATTGCTTCTTATCAGCAATTTTTTTTTTTTTGGTTCAAATACACACACACACTCACAAGTCACAACAAAACTTCTCATTTGGTAACTTGAAGAGCAAGCAAGAAAAGTGTGGGTGGGGGCGGGAGTGACAAATCAAGCAACAGAGAGCATAAACCAAAGGATATGCTCCTCCTTTTTTTTTCCTTCCTCTTTTTTGGGGGCATCCTGGACCAATTTGAGGCCCACCCAAAAAGTGTGAAAAGAAATTCCAAACAAAAATCCTATCATCTCCATTATTTTCGTGCTTTTTTACAGGACCCTATGTTACAGACATTATGCAAAAGAGACACGCTAGCCTTTTCTATTTACAAAATTGTTGTATTTCACTTGTATTGATAAATCATGCTGAGCCCACAAAAAATAATCACAAACCAAATGGAAGTAAATCATACAAGTTGATGAATGAAAAACACAATTTTATTTATACTCATATTTTTACAAAACTCTCTATTTCTCTCCCATCAAAAAACAGAAGCCCAAAAGAAAAAAAAACAGGTCATGATCTCAGTCATAGGATCCATTACCTAAAAAAGTGGGCCGAGAAAAGGAAAAAAAAACTCTACAAAGATCTAAAGCTTGAATCCAACCCATATGCACATTATTTATAGGTTCAGCTCCCAAAAAGAAAAAATTTAAAGGTTTTTTTTTTCTCGCTCGTCTTAAGTTGGATCTGCAACCAATCTTGCTCCGCCTCCACTTGTAATCCACGGGTGCCCTATAATCATCAATTTTTAAAAATATTTATCAGAAAAAACTCATTATTGCAAGTTTTTACAAAGAAACCCATAAAAACTAAAATAAAAAAAATCCTTAAATCAAGGTAAACACACACCTAGTTCTCAACTGAAAAGATTCTACCAAAAAAATATAAGAATCCCCGTAATCGCACAAATCATTTGAATTTTTTTAATACTGAAAATTTACACTTATTCAATTAGCAGCCAAAAATTAGCTAAAACAGTTTGAAAATTATCTCCATAAGCTGAAACAATTGTAATACGCAAACAAAAAATTAAACAGAATTGAAGCTGGATCTAAAACTGAAAAGAATCTGATAATCAACTTACTCAAGACTTGCTCCGCCGAGAATCGGCGATCGACGTCCTTGCTCAGCATCCTCCGAATCAGGTCCTTCGCTGCCGGCGAGATTTCCCGAAATGCGCCCACCGGAAACCTCAGGTTGCCCCTCATGACCTTCTCGAAGATCTCCACCGCCGTCTCGCCGTAGAAGGGCACGATCCCCGAAAGCATCACGTAGAGGATCACCCCCGCGCTCCAAACGTCGACCTTCTCGTCGTAATCCCTCCCCGCCAGCACCTCCGGCGCCACGTAGTACGGCGTCCCCACAATGCCCCTCATCCCCCTCCCGTCCCCGAAACCCTCGGCCGATCCGAAGTCCACCAGCTTCAGGCGATCGCAGTCGTCGAACATGATGTTGTCGGGCTTGATGTCTCGATGCGCGACCCCCCGCCGGTGGCAGATCGCGACCGACTCCATCAGCTGCGACAGGATCGCCGCCGCCGCCGGCTCCGGGAACGGGGCCGAGGCAGAGATCCGGTCGAAGAGGTCGGGGCCGGTGCAGAGGTCGAAGACGAGGTGGAGGGAGTCGGCGTCCTCGTAGACGGCGTGGATGTTGACGGCGTTAGGGTTTCCGACGGCGGCGATCTGGGTGAGCTTGGCTTCGCGCTCGATGCAGGAGAGGTCGGTGGGGTCGGAGATGGCGGACTTGTCGATGGACTTGACGGCGTAGGCGGCACCGTCGACGGCGGAGACGCAGCGGTGGACGGCGCCGAAACGGCCGCGTCCGATCTCGGGTCCGATTTCAAAGTCTCGTTTTAACTCGGCGGTCATTTGGGGGAAATTGGTTTTTGATGGGTTTGGGGTTTTTTTCTGGGTTTAATGGGGGATTTTATAGACAGGGAGATAAAGGATCTGGATGCTGTGAGGGAATATTCTGTTATTAATTATTCATTCCTTTTGGATGGCTGGATTTAGGTCTGAGATTTAGATCGGACGGTCGATATTTATTTGGTTCTGAGCAACGGAGGGTGAAGGGTCATCGGTTTCGAGGGGGCTAAGTTTGGTGCCTTTCCTTTTTTTGACACTTACTGATACGGTAACAATTGAGAAAATGCAAGGATATGGAATGGATTGGATAAAAACGGAGATCCGGATATAGTTTAGCTTAGATACCGGATTCGGCACGTATGCGGCATAATAATCATATAAGTTAAAACTTTATCTAAATTACCACAGTAATTGAAACCGAATCCATTTTTTTAAGACTAACAAATCTGAATATAGATTTCATAGATCTATTGTAATTAAATTTGGATATGTTCATATATGTCTTTTAGGGAAAAAGCAGAGTGCAGGATTTCATATTCAATAAAATAAATATAAAAAAATAAAATATTTACAAAATACTGAACTTATGCGTCGAGATAAACAATTCTCGATATATCACTAAAAAATACATGCGAAACAAAAAATGCTTCTAAGTTTGGAGCCTAGTTTTCAACATCCGTATATGCTATTATCGGATTCAATATTAGAGCCTAGTTTACTTATCGGTCCTTTTTTTGTTATTGGATATATTTAATTTCCGCTAAATGAATACAGAAGCACCAAAATAACATAGCTCCTTTCGGCAAAAGGCCAAAAAAACTACAGATACAGACGTCGATATCATGGACCCCGCATCAGGAGGTAGAGACAAAAAACAGAGAGGCCAGTGGAACCCTGAGCATGAGTGAGAGTTCAGGCCCAACAAAGAGGAAGGGCCTTTGGCAAAAGTTTCGGGCCGTTCCGGACGATGGAGGTACGAACATTGGACGAGCCATCAGGATGAAGACACGTTTCAAGCATTTCCATTGAACGAATCGTGGCCGTCCACGTAGAGGAGACAGGGCCATGTGAGATGTGGGGGATGATACATAAGCTATAATGCCTGATAGGTTTGTTGGCCTATCTTTCTTTTATTTTGTTTTATTTATGAGAAGAAAAGATTCCATAGAGTGATAAGTTGGTTTGTTGTGGTTGTTTGGTGCTCATTGGTTCCACTTTTCTCACATGCAATGCACATGGGGTCTTTTCTGACAGGTCTAAGATGCCAATTTACATTGTGGACAATCCATTAGTTTTGATAGGGGAAGCTACCAGAAACCTTTTTTTCCCCCTTGTGACTCAAGTCCTCTCCCACTTTTCCCATTTTCTTCCCCAACCTAGCGGGCGGGCGGACGGGCGGCGTGTATCCCTAAGACTTCTCAATCTGTCACATGTTATTCCGTTTGAAATACAAAATATAAAAAATACGGTTTGATATGCGGACATGCTACGTGATTATCCGAAAGACGGTCTGAACCAGGAAAATCTTAAATTGTAGTAAACGAAATGATTTATCATGAAAGACATGTTCTGATTATCATAACCACTATTCTGCTTAAGTTGCAAATATCCAAATAAAAAATGGAAAATAAGAAGAAAAATTGAACCAACCTTATTTTTACTCCATTCCACTTTTGACATAAGAGTAGCTCCCAAATTCCAATTGGTTTGCTGAGAAAGTCAATTTTTGACTGAGAATTAAATCCAAGTCCGTATGCTTCCAATCTAAGGATATTTTCTAAGTCCAATTTTCAAACTTGACTGTTGTGAGGCAACCAAGCCTATTTTCTTTTCTCTAGCTACATTCGCATATTCTTTGAGATTTGAAATTTCAAAATCGATCAATAGCATTAGATAATTATGGATTGTATTTTCTATGTATTTTCCGAGCAACCTATGCTCATAGAAAACAGTTGATTAATTGTACAAGCCAGCATCTACAGCGTCATTATATTTCTTAAATATTGCAGGCTATTTGGATATAGGCTTAGAAAAACTATGGTTTATTTTGAAAAAAACTACTATGCAAGGGCTTGCATGGTGCAAGCCCCTCTAAAGCCCATCCAATGGCTCTAGAGGGACTTGCACCATGCAAGACCTTCTAGAGTAGTTTTTTCCGTTTATTTTTAAGTGAAGATAGAGATAGCTCGCAAGCCTCAAATTCTAAGATTGGAGTTTACAAAACTTTTGTTAGATTGGAGTTGAGAAAACTGCAGTTATCTCAACTCTATACAAAGTTAGCATTTTGGAGTTAAGGTTCGTTAACTTCATGAAACTGCAGTTCAGAAAACAAAACTCCATTCCCAAACATGCCTTGTATTTATATACACCGGTCATACTTTTGTCGGAGCAAATCAAAGCTAAGGGGCTGTTTGGTTGCAGGATTCTGAAATTTGGATTTCCAAACAGCACGATTGAAAAAATCTGGATTAGCTAATTTTATGTTTGGTTGGTATTGGATTTCTAGTGTTGGATTTGTAGATCTCTGTAATACTTATTTGGTTGGGAAAATGTAAGTCGGATTTGGATTTGAGGATTAACGTGAGAGAGGATTATTTTAATAGCATAAAGTACGTGGGCCCCCATATGAACAGTGCTAACTCCATAATAATCCATAATTATAAAAATCAAGCAAATCCCAAAAACCCAAAATTGTAGGACCGAAATAACTAATCCTCACGTCTTAGAGTGCAAAATCCAAGATAATCCTACATCCAAACAACCCCTAATCAAGCTAAATTATATTTTATTGGTGTCCCATCATCACATGCGATCATGGCAAGTCTCCTTGCAGTCTTGTTTTTATTGGCTCTGGAATTATTATTTTATTTTAAGAGTTTCTCTAATTAAACCACTAAATCTAACAAAGAATCTTATCACTAAAAACAGTATCGGTTGTCTTTTGGACAGACTTCGGTGGAAATTACATTCCGGAAGGTTAAGCATTTCTCCTTCATAAATGAGCATAAATATATCATTCTGTTTTATTTGCTTCTTTTGAAGTATAATTAATATCATGCATGTTGAAAATTTTATAAGGTCTTTTATTTGAAATGTTGCAATAATGCATTTTTAGCAAACATCTTATCTTGGATATTAGCAAGGGAAAAAAAAACTTCGAGGATGTCTAAAGCCTGGATAAGATTCTTTTTATTAATACAGAAAGGGCAAACTCTATAGATACTTGAAGTGGAGAAAGCAAAAGGCCATTCATAAAAATTCCCTAATTGTTGTTTTAAAACCAATTTAAACAAATAAGAACCAACGATTACAAAAAAGCCTTTATACCAAATTTTTGGACACGAATGTATGATTTACAACAACAATCACATGATATAAATGTGCCCTCAATTTTTAGAATTTCCTTTTGCATATGCAAATAACTTTAAATGGAGTAATATTTATTTACAAAGCTTGTGTTTCAGGTATACAATTGTTTTGATATGATAGGTGAAATAAATTAGTCATCCCCACATAAAACGGGAGGTCCTGGGTTTGATCTCAAGTCTTTCCAATAGGCTGCTCCAAGCGCTATTACAAACCCTTTTATAACCATCCATCCATCTATATTATATTATTATATATGCTGAAACCTATATAAGAATATTCTAAGGAATATCCAAGTTCTTTGGACCCGCATGGTTGGAAAATTAATCAAGGCCCCCATTTTTTTGGAAACGCTGTAATTAACCCATTCATCATTATTTTGTTTATTCCTTAATTGTAGAATTATGAATTGGATGACTAATATCTACTTCATTCTCATCAATCTATATTACATTACAAGTGAGAAAATTATATATTTGAGATTTTTGAAGATTTTGTGATTATTTTTGTCACGTCCCGCTTCCCAAAATAAAGGATACGATAGGTGACTAGGCCAGCCATGCTCCTACGGTCAGAGAATAATCCTGCCGTAGTCACACTTCGGCTTTTAGTATTACATGGTAGTCAGTAAACAGTACTCGAGTAAAAGAAAATCACAGTTCATAACTTTAGTACATTGCAATTTAAAAGAGTTCGAGGTGCATTTATTTCACAGAATAAACAACTAACCAATAAAACAAATGCTGAAATCAATAAAAGTAGCGCTGGTGATGCAGTCTAGATCTCCGCAATCTCGAAAGATAAGTCCTGCTCCTGGGCTGGATCCACTTCGTGCTCTGAGCATGCACACCCAGGTCGTCAGGGCGACACGTATAGCAATAAATATATATAATGGGCGTGCAGTATTATTAAATATGAGGAGTACAATGAATTGCAGAACATGTGTATAATAACATCAACTAAATATGAATAGTGCACTATGAGTAACATGTCGGTGAACTAAGCAATGCATATGTCGCTACTTAACGGTCACTAAGTCCATGAAATCAAATGGTGGAGAGAATGCCCGTGTTTAATAAGGGTCTCGTGCATGCCCGAGACTACGGTCCACTGTGCCCGGGACATAACCTTGTCAGCCGTGCCGCTAGGTCCACGACCTAAAGTATGTATGTATGTATATATATATATATATATATATATATATATATATCACTGATAGCGAATGATCATCCTCTAAATCACTGTACCTCGCTAAATACGAGTTCAATTCCGCTTTAATTTCCCCATTCCCCAGGTTATGGTATGCATTCATGTATTGAATAGATTGTGGACAAATACGTATCACTGTCGCTTTCAATCACATTTTCACTTATCAATATCACTGTCGTATTTGCCACAACTCAATCACTAACATTAATATATCGATAATACAGATGATCACTATGCAGCAGGTATAACTCATGTCACGCCCCGCTTCCCAAAATATGGAATACGAGAGGTTGACAAGGTCAGCCATACTCCTACGGTCAAGGAAACATTCTGCCGTAGTCACATTTCGGCTTCTAGTTTTACGTGGTGATCAGTAATCAATGTACAAGTAATGAGAAGTGCAGTCACTAAAACAAAACAAGTACAAAAAACTAACCAGCTAGAGATCAAGGAAGTATAGCGCTGAGTCGCTGATCTAGATATCCGCAATGTTTTCGAGGTACGTCAAATCCTGGTCCAAGCTAAATCCCCTTCTCATTCTGAGCATGCATACTCAGGTCGTCAGAGCGACACAATAGCAATACACACACACACAATATAAACACATGCAATGATAACGAACATGAAACAGTAGGCATGGAGTAATAACTTGTGCATGACGTAGCCAGTACGGGTAAACAGTAAAACAGTAAACAGTATGGCAAGTATATTGAACCAGTAAGCAATGCATGTCAATGTCACTAACCCTATCAGACTCTAAGTCTCACTGTACAGGTCGCTAAACCTATCGTCGGTCCAAGTGTGAGAGTCAACCACTCGTGAGTATCCTCCATCCAAGGGTAGGGCCCAAGGACAAGAGAACACGGGCCCGAGTCGCTCGCTAATAATCAGTAATATCACCTATATATCTCCAGAATCGATGTACGTGCCGGCAATAGAACTCCCGAGATTCTGTTGAATTCACACTCAAACTACCCCACACCCCGTGGTCTACATCAAACACCAACCATATACTCAAATACTAGTCGGTTCATGACAAGTCTACGCGAGAACTGGAGACATGATCTCCACCAAGTATGTCTCGACTGATACCCAAGATAAATGGACAGTGTTTGGTGTCTTACCCATGACACTAATATAAGTGCTTCCATAATCGTCCCATACCAATTATAGTCACACTTATACACGTCCCATAGACGTCGACAATGCAATAAATCAATAGGGTCCACTGATTGTGTACAAGTACGTGTCACTTTCACTTATTCATTCACACGTTATCACTACGTACCTGCCACAATCAGAACACTAATACCTAACACTGGGTAATGCACACGATCGCTAGGTTACCAATGCAATGACATCTACATGATATGATGAGAATACAATAATTACGATATGAATAGAATATCATCAGTCAGTGTCCTACCACTTGCATACTTTACTATAAATCATACATACAAAATGGAATGAAACAATGTAAAAGGGGTAAGCAGTATGTTTAATTATCTATCCATCAAAATTGGTTTCGCGCCAATCGGGTTTCAGGTTTGCTATTTATGGTCATTTCAATTTAGGTGTTCACTGCTGGAAATCCTATTTCAGAATTGGAAGTCCGTTTCGTAACACATTTTAATCCCAGTTGGGATCGTGATTAGGCGACGCTATAGTAGGATGATATATAGGTTTAACAATTAGGTTTTCAACGTATCATACGGATTGATGGTATCCGCTGTATACGGGAAGATATGTTCAGTTTAATATCAATGTGTACAAACTGTCACTGCAAAAAACTGCAGGACACAACTATATTCTAAAATACGAGTTAAATATTAAACGACGTTGAAACGGCACAGAACCAGATTCGGGTGTTAGATAACTAAATTATATACGCGACCATATAGGACTCCGCGCATTTTTAGTTTAAGGAAGGGGTGCACAGTTGTTCCCAAGGACAGGTATTCGAAACGAACGCTACCCCGGACTACAGTCCAGAGTTGCGTTCCTCTCCGATTTTCATTATCATGACCAATTAAACTTTAATGTAAAGAAAGAATTACAGTAGGTTATAAAGTTTGCTTCGATATGAGTCCTGGAATTCCACAATCCGATCTATACATAATTTATTATAAATTTTACGGTTTAGCATGTACGAAAGTTTTCAGTTTTTACGACAGAACTCGGGACACCATTTTATGTGAGCAAACGACATTGTTTTGTAACCAAAATCTTAAGGGATATTCATTATAACTCGGGCCATCAAATGTTATTTGTTGCCATTTAACGGGGTTTTCCATTCGGTTTTTGCATCGAACGCTTGAATTATAACGATTCACATGAAAAGTATATGCGGAATTTATTAGTAAATTGAATTGTGATAGATAAAATTAGCATGAAGCAAGTATTAAACTTGCCTGGTGACGTATTGACGACGGTACGGCAGCGGCAACGGCAATGGCGCGATCACGACGTAAGCGCGGCTTGGGTTTGCGGCCTCGGCTCGAGCTCGAGTTCTCGGCAGCGACGGCGAGCTTAGACGGCGGATGGAGGTGGTCGGTTGAGGTAGGCGAGGGTCACTCTGATAGTGGTCGCGGTGATGCTTAGGTGGTGATGGGAGAGAGAGAAGGAGCTGGAGGTTGCGGCTGCGGCGATGGAGACAGGGTTGTTGGGTACGGTAGCAAGAGTGCTCGAGGCCTGCGATGATGGAGACGGGGGCCGGAGCTGCGATGGGCACAGTAGTCGGGTAGCCGGTGACGTGCAATGGGGAAAAGCTCGGGTACGGTCAGAAAGGAGAGGCTTATGATGATGGCAGGAGGTTTGTGGCGGCGGTGTGCACGCGAAGGTGCACGGGTGTTGAGACTCGGTGGTGTGCAGGGAAGGAGTCGTCGCGGTGGGTGGCGATGAAGAGGGTGGGGCTCCGACGACGAGGACTGCTGGCGGGGGTCGCAGCTCGGGAAAGATGGCGAAGCGAGCTTGGGGTGTAACAACTCCAATTTTTGTATACATAAAATTGATTTAAATTTGAAGTATACTTGGGGTATTTAATGTTGCTGTTACCACTCTGAGTATTTATTTTCCCACAATAATTACAAGAAAGAGCTTGTATCTCATTGGTAATATCTTGCACTGCTGAACCAAGCCACCAGAGTTCAAATCCCCTGCCCCATATTATTTTTATATTGTTTTTGTTTTAAAACCTTTGGAAGCCCAACAGTCCACATACCATAACTCCCAAAAATTGAACTACACTTTAAAAACTAAATATACCAGAGGACCCACCTGAAGCCCTCCACCCCCCGGCACCCCGGCTCGGCCGACTCGGGCACGCGCCGCCGGCCGGACTCGGCTGGACGACCAAGTCGTCAACACCAAAAAGTCTGTCTTTTTGTATTCTCTAACCCCCTGCATACCCTAATTTAATAGATCGGTTCCAGAGAAGAATTTATGCCCCATTTAAACAATTTTTTTAATGATTTTCACACTTTTTACAATTTTTTTAATTAAAAACCCTTCACCTATCCTACCCCTAGCCTACCCTATAAATACACCCCCTACCCCCTACCCTCTCATTCCAAAATCCTGAGCCCACACTCTCAAAACCTTCTCAAGAGTTGTGTACTTTGAAAACAAGTTCGCGGCGAAGCTCCGACGAAATTCCGGCGGAAATTCCGGCGACGTTTTTAGGAACAACCGGCGACGAAATAACGCCTCGGCAACCCCTTCAGTCCCCCCTCACTCCCTTGCTTAATCGAAACCCGTAAGTCCCATTCTATCTCTCTTTCTTATTCTCTAAAATATGAAATTACAAAACCCGACGGAATCGGAACAAATCCGATTTCCGATTCGGTTTTCTATAAATTTTCACTTTTCACCAATACATTCATGCTTAAACATCTTTATGTTGACTATTAAATATTTAACAAACAATTTTAACAAGTTTCATCATATGAAATGATAGTGTTCTCAAACTATCGTATTTTTCACTTAAATACCACAATTTTTCGATTTCACATTTAATCCTTTAACCTTACTATACATTTAAAGTAGAGCACGAGGTAATGACCTACCTCCATACACACGCATATACAACCTAAAACGATATCATCAAAAACTTAGAATACGATAAAACAATACTTTCATTTAAATACCATATTCTTAATAAAACCATTCCTAAAAGTTTTAGCTTTGATACATCTTTAAATAAATAGCTCTTATTAGGAAAACACGATAAGTTGTGGACATTGATCGTTTATCTAAACCTGACTTTGTGGTGTCTAGGCTAGGCAAGTGAGAAAGGTAATTTTAAAATGCCCGACTCATGGTGATTCATGAGCGGATCCCTCCTTTCCTCACTTGTACTTACCTGGCCATAATTGGTGGTGAAGAGACGATTTGAGGCATCTAACAATTTGTTATTTAGACCATTTAGAAATAGGCTAGTTGACTTAGGAAACCCTAGAATCTAAAATACGGAAAATTGACATTTTTACAAATAAATACATTTTACTTTATAAAACCGTTTTCTAAAGGATTAGTATTTTACAATCTTTGCAAAGCGCCGCTACAACCCATTTTTGGGGAACCCGTTCGGGATGGTGCGGAGTATCGCACATCCTCGGGCTTAGTAGTGCGAGATTCAGACCTCCGCAAGGAGCATTCGGTCTCGAAAGGTTTAAAATACGACATCTTAAGAAAATGAGATTTTTGGAATATAAAATATT
The DNA here is from genome assembly GCA_030015575.1 of Agapanthus africanus. NCBI lineage: Eukaryota > Viridiplantae > Streptophyta > Magnoliopsida > Asparagales > Amaryllidaceae > Agapanthus > Agapanthus africanus. The sequence goes on along the minus strand of CM057338.1, from coordinate 5,770,239 downwards.
TATTAAAATTATTTTTGTATAAATATATGTATATTTATCATTTAAATATCTATTTTATTATAATATAAATATTCCACCTTTTTCTAAAAATCACAAGAATAAATTTTACATTAAAATACCATGAACTTCAAATAAATCAATATTATAGATAAATACATTTATTTATAAAAAATCTAGAATATTTTCACTAGAAATGTCACAATATAAAATCCACCCTCATTACAACTCTAAAGACGAGTAATAAATACTTGAGGTGTATTTTGAAAAGTATATAATAGTATTTTTACATAAAACCCTCCTCAAGTTTTATAAATTACCCTAAGCACCCTAATAATTATAAGACTTCGATTCACATTTCTGATTGTCTGACTCGGGTTTGAGTCTGATTTAGCTGACTTGAATATGATTCAAGTCAATCTATAATCTACAAGATTCCAATTCAATATGAACACATGAATCCATGAATTCAATTATCAATTTATACAACTTGACTGAACCGAACCATGGATATATTCCTTTTACATGATTCTCAGTTATTCCATTTATATGACTCTACGGTTACAACCGTTTCCTGATATCATGGTTTCGGTCAGTCAGTCAATCACTCATACAACCAAAACAATTTACAAGATAACAATACAAACAAGATATCGCGGGGTTTAAGGGATAGATTGGTACGGAAGGTGTTAAAGGTGGCACGAGGCGGTCAGATTAAGACACCTAACCTATATTCCGTTGCTGTTGTACCGTGGCTTAACGGTTCCTTATACATTCCGTTTGCCCTGGTCTCTAGCATACAGAGACCCCCCTCGTATACACTGGCATGCTTCTGTACCAAGCTACAAACAACAGTGTTAATACAACATTACAACAATAGTATACAACTTTAAAAGATATTTTCTTATTCTGTCTATTCTACTTTCCTTTTACTTTTGGGACTTACCGAGCGACCTGTTCGCTGACGACATTCTATTTCTTTCTTCTTTGAATGTCGTCAGGTGTTTCGGACCCGGCAGAGATCAAGCCATCTGCAGAAGACTTGGAGCAGTTTGCCGAAGATCCAACACTTTAGTTCATTGTACACTTAACATTCAATATTTTACATTTCCTGTTATGCCACTGTTTAGGAATCTTTTTATTTCAGTTGTATTTCCTTTTCATGTATTGTACAAAAGAATGTTAATAAATAAAAGTTGCTGTTTTTATTATACCTTGTCTCTTGTGTATATTTTCTTTTATATTGCTTAGCTACGTTTAGCGTATGTACTTATGAGTATATACGTAGCGGACCTCGTCGCGTCCCCTTCGCCGTAGAATGGGAAGCGGGGCGTGACAGGTTTTGTTGGTGGCTCATGCAGGTCAGAGCTGTATGAATCCCTATCATGCAATTCTGTTCTGCGTAAACAACCTAAGCAATATAACACAAGAACCAGCAACTAAAACATTCTTTACAATTCATGTTTCTTGAATCTTATAATTTCATATTTCTTGAATCTTATCATTTCATGTACTTGAATCCGTCTTAACACAAATTTTTCTTCAGGGTTATGGATTCCCTGAACAACACCAGCACCAATGTCAATAACACACCTCCAACTCCAGCACTACCTCTCACACCAGCTGTTCCTGCGCCACCCACCGAGCAAACAGTACTACTTGAAGCGATCCGCAGCCTTCTTGGGGGACAGCAATAACTCCTGAACCGTCCCGAGACTGACGCACCTGGGATAAAGCAATCCAGGGCTTTACATCCCTAGCAGTTCTCCGGAAAGGGAAGTCCTCTTGAAGCGGAGGAATGGGCACAAAGCATAGAAGATGATCCGGCAGCAGCACAAGTGCCAGACATAGCTTGGGTCCGTGTGGCGAAACCACAGCTCACGGACAATGCTCGCAACTGGTGGAAGGCGGAAGAAAGCCGTCTTGTACAGCCTATTGAATGGAAGACTTTTCGCGAGAAGTTCGACGCGAAATACTTCCCTGTGACTGCCAGGTTTGCCATGGAGCAGCAGTTCATTCATCTACAACAAGGATCGATGTGGGACAAATCAGTAGATAAGTACGACGCTGAATTCACCATACTAAGTCGATAAGATATGTCACAACAGTTCAATTTTTAATATCACATACTACACAGCTAACACGATCTTTAAACAGATTCACGGCACACTTGATACCGACGGACGAGATCAGAGCCCGTCGCTTTCAACAAGGTCTGGACACGGAGATTCAGGCTGCTCTAGCCACGGGAAAATTTCTGACCCATGAGGATGCTCTGGAAGCTGCCCGCAGTTATGAGGCAGTGATAAAAGCAAAGGGCAGACCTCAGTCTGCAGGAGTCAAACGCCCTACCAACCAAATGGCAGGTGGAGACTCGTCCAGGCCACCTTTTGTGCCAAGGCGACCCGGAGTACCGAACCATCGTCCCAATCCAGCCTTTTGTACCTACTGCAAGAGAACTGGACATATGATGAAAGACTGCCGGCGAGCTAATCGTCTTTGCTTAGTTTGCGGCTCAGCTACTCATGATATCGGGTCTTGTCCCCAAAGGCAAAACCCAGTTGCTGCACCCAGGACAGCAAACAATTACCCACAGCGTCCAGCCATCCAAGCACCTGCTCCAAGACCTGCACTACCTGCACCACCCAGAGGACCACAAGCTGCACCACCTCCTCGTCAGTTCCATCAAGCTCAAAGGAACGTCCCGAGGAATGCTCCTCAGGCCAGGAGGAATGTACCAAAGCGCCAGGCTTTCATGATGTCCGTGGAAGAAGCTGAGGCCATTGGCCAAGTCATCACTAGTAAACTTTCTTTCTCAAACTTATCTTTTAGTCTTGGTTATCTACACACTTTTCCTATACCTAAAACATATCCCACATACCTTAGGTACAATCCTAGTAGCCTCACTACCTGCACTTGCACTGTTTGATACTGGAGCATCCCACTGCTTTATGTCGCAACGGTTCGTCCGAACCCATGCGATTCCAGTCTCACCGCTTGTATCCAGCTGGAATGTCAGTTCCGGAAATGGCGTTCTAAAGGAAACTATGGGATACAACTTATGTCCAGTCGTCGTCTGCAGCAGAGAGTTTTATGCTGACTTCAAAGTACTGGACATACCGGACTTCGATGTGGTTCTAGGAATGGATTGGCTTGGAACTTTTTATGCTCCCATCGACTGTCGTCAAAGGAGGGTAGTATTCGAGATTCCAGACCATCCGGTCTTCTACTTCAAAAGCGGAGACCGTACCCTGGAGCCAAGTACCTACAAAGCGAAGCCAAGAGAAGCAGTAGTTGCAGCAGCTCAAGCGGAAGAAGAATTAAGACCAGAGGTAGTTCGAGAGTTCGACGATGTATTTCCTGACGATATATCAGGTTTGCCTCCCGATCGAGCTCTTGAATTCAGTATTGATTTAGTACCAGGAACACAACCGGTGATCAAAGCACCTTATAGATTAAGTCCGGAAGGTTTGAAGGAAGTCCGAACACAGTTGGACGAATTATTGGCGAAAGGATGGATTCGTCCCAGCACTTCAAGTTGGGGAGCACCTGTACTACTGGTGAAGAAGAAGGAAGGTTCATACAGAATGTGCATTGATTATAGAGCCTTGAACGAAATCACTATAAAGAACAAGTATCCACTCCCGTGCATCGATGATTTATTCGATCAGCTAAGTGGATCTTGTGTTTTCTCTAAATTGGATCTTCGTTCAGGTTATCATCAAGTGAAGGTTAAGGAAGCTGATATTCATAAAACAGCTTTCAGAACTCGCTATGGACATTACGAATTTCTAATGATGCCATTTGGAGTGACCAATGCACCAGCAATATTCATGAACCTAATGAATCAAGTTTTCCGGGAGTACTTAGACAGGTTTGTTGTCATCTTCATCGACGACATCTTGGTGTATTCTAAGAGTCGGAAAGAGCATGCAGAGCACCTACGAATTGTCCTGGAAACTCTTCGACAACATAAGCTTTATGCCAAGTACAGCAAGTGCGAGTTTTGGCTAAATCAAGTTGGTTTTCTTGGACATATCGTATCAGGAGAAGGAATTTCTGTGGATCCAGCCAAAGTTTCAGCAGTTAGCGAATGGCCTACACCAAAGTCAGTGAAGGACATTCGGAGTTTCTTGGGCTTAGCTGGATATTACAGAAGGTTCATTTAGGGATTTTCAAAAATAGCAACACCCATGACCAAACTCACACGTAAAGATGGAGAATTTGTGTGGTCAGAAGCATGCGAACAAGCTTTCGTAGGACTCAAGTCAAGGCTGACATCTGCACCTATTCTTGTAATACCGGATCAATCTGGAGGATTCGAAGTGTATTGTGATGCATCCAGTAAGAGATTAGGATGTGTTCTATATCAGCACGGTAAGGTTGTGGCTTATGCTTCAAGACAACTGAAGACTCATGAGCGCAATTATCTGACGCATGATCTGGAGTTGGAAGCCGTCATTTTTGCTCTCAAGATTTGGCGCCATTATCTACTTGGTGAACGAGTGAACATCTACACAGATCATAAAAGTCTGAAGTACGTGTTTACTCAGAAGGAGTTGAATATGCGGCAGAGAAGATGGTTAGAACTCATGGCGGACTTTGACATCAACTTGCAATATCACCCAGGGAAGGTGAACGTAGTACCTGATGCTCTTAGTCGCCAACCATTATCGATGAATCTCACCGCTCAGTGGAAGCTTCAACAAGACTTGCATCAGATGGAGATTGAGGTAGTCATGCCAATTAATACTTCAAGTCTGATGAATCTACAAGTTCACTCAACTATTGTCAATCAGATCAAAGCAGCTCAAGCAAGTGATACTAAGTTGTAAAGGATCAGAGAACAAGTGGAGAATGGACTCAGAACAAACTTCATCATCCATGAAGACGGATCTTTGAGATACGGCAGTAGATTGTGTGTACCAAAAGGTCCTGTTCGGGAAGAGTTAATGAAAGAAGCTCACAGCTCTCCCTACTCAGTACATCCTGGAGGTGCCAAAATGTACACAGATCTACGTCAGAATTATTGGTAGCATGGAATGAAGCGTGAAGTAGCCAGAAGTGTCGCAAAATGCTTGGTGTGTCAGCAAGTAAAGGCTGAACATCACAGGACAGCTGGACTACTTCAACCGTTACCAATCCCAGAATGGAAGTGGCAGCACATCACGATGGATTTTGTGACTGCTCTTTCTCGCAGCACAAAGGGTAACGATGCTATATGGGTCATTGTGGATCGACTCACAAAGTCGGCTCACTTCATCCCATTTTGAGTTGGCCAATCAACTGAGACACTAGTAAAGAAGTACATGGAGGTAATAATCTATTTAAGATTTAAACTCTTCATAATGTTGTTGGGGTAAAAATTTACATCCCGGTTGACCAAGTCAAAATCAAAGTCAATCCCAAGCCAAGTAGGCCCAAGCCCAGATCAAGTGGCCCCATGCCCGGGTCGGGTCCGAACATGAAGCGACCGGCCTCCCCCCATGCCAAGATAAAAATTTTGTAATAAATAATTTTATTGTATTTATTTTATTTTATTTTACGAATGAATGTAAGAGAAATGGTCATAAAGCCAAATTTTTGTAAAGCCCATGGCTTATGTGCAAAAAGAAATGGCACATGAGCCATGGGATAGGCAAAATGCCATTTTGTGAAGCCCAAGGGGCTATGTATAAAGTGTATAGTCTATAAAGGAAAGGATAATGAAAATATCCCAACAACTTTTCTCTCTCCAAAAAATTTTAGATCTGAGATTTTTCTCCTTCCTCAAGGTTCTAAAACATTCTCCTTTCTTTTGAATTAAATTAAGAGTTTTACTCTTCATTTTATAAAAACTAAATTGTTTTTCACCACAAAACCCATAAAGGGGAACTCAGATCTTCTATTAGATCTCAAAAAGAAAAGATTTTTTTTAAATCTCACATCTCTTGATCTTCAAGATCCTGCCAACAGAGGAGGAAGAAGGATGCCCATCTCCGAAAACCCCATTTTTGGGAAGACCCAGGGCTCCAAAGAAGAACCCCTTTCATCAACTCCAAAACATCTTAGGAGTTTAACTCCACCCTAAATCCTCTTTCGGGATTTTAAATCCCATTTCTGCTTCAATTTATATGCAATATATCAAAGAAAATATTAAAAAACTAAAAAAAAATACTGAAGTATTTGAAAGTTAATCGTTCATATATTTTAATTTACTTATAAGGTTCATAAATATGAGATATTACAACTTGCAAGTTATATACTAACACTAAACCTTTAAATTAATATGATTTTTCTTGATTTTAGACTTTGTATCCATGCATTCCGCGGGATCCTTTTCTATTCAAATGGCTACAAAATTCTATGGAATACATATATGGTGTTTTTATTTTCCATTTTTTGCCCCCCAAAGTAAACCATGTGTTTTTATTAAATTTTGATGTGTGACAAATTGCAAAACCTCTTGCAAGAGTGCATGTTCGTTGGCATCATTTTTTGGATGCTTGAAAAGGATAATCAATTTGACCCCCAAAGTTGAAAAGGATATTTCAACCAACTCGAGTTGATTAGTTGTGTTTGATTGATTATTAGAATGCACACCTTATGATGTCATGTGATTGATACTTTTGTATTTATTTATATTCTTTTTCATATTTAAAGAGGTGTGTCGATTGAAACAGATGACTAAATTGTCTGGCTCTTATGTTGCATGAAAAATTGACCATGAAAAATAATGGATTCGGGCCCACTTTAGTAATTGAGAGAACAACTCCGAAATTATACATTAGTTTAACAAGAGGCGAGTTCCTGTTTGAGCAGGACCCGCTATTTCGCAAGACAAGTTTACTAAAAAGATAGAATTGAGAAAAGTTTAACTAACACAGAGTTAATTACTAATTAACTGTTTGGAAGAATAATTACACTTTTGATGCTAATCTTAAACAAGTCTATGTTTAATAGTCATATAAAAAAATTTATTCCTATTGTCAATTTGTCATGACATATGTGGTCTTTTTTTTTAACTGATCAAATTTAATTTCGAGTAAATAATTAGTGACTGGAATCGCATGAATCTGAGTTTAGGTGACTTCATCACAATCCTATATTGGCTCACTCCCCCACGCTAGCTTGTTCCACTTGTCGACATTGGTTTTCTTTCTAATTGAATCATGATTATATATAGCTTACGTTATGCTATGTTTAATGAATTTAATTTAATAAAACCGAGGTTCTTACAGTGTTACCTACATGTAAAAAATTGAACAAAAACTATTTCAAATCATAAAATGATGTCATGTGAGAAATGATTAATCCTTAGTTTAACTGCATGATTGCACATGTACATTTTAATGTGTTCATGTACATACAGCACTCCTCAAATTTGGTGCATCATAATAATTAATAGATGATTCTTGGTTCATTTCGTTATGAAAGATATGCATTTATATGATAGAGCACGACGTAAAATCTGAAATGAATTGCAATGCGGTATCTGGAGACTATATGAATTAAGTTGCTAAAATTTATAATTAATTTTAAATTGGTGAGAAAGGACGAATCGCATTATATTCTATAAAATAATTGCAGGATATGAAGGTCGTGATCAGCAACATTGTTCATCAGCTCAGATGATCTATTTGTTTAATTCTAGACTGATTTATAGATAGTTATCGAACGAGTTGTCTGACGAAAAATTTGTTTATATATATATAGTTTTGTAAAACGCAACACTTTTGCTTTTTCCAGACTTGTCTGTATGTCTAAAACAATATTTTAAACTTCGGGAAGGCTTGGAATGTATCTAGTACTTGGACTAATTGCAATGGTAGTGAAAATAGCGTCGCCCACGACAAGATCACAGGAGAAATACATACGTTAGACTAGGCTTGTGGTACTCTTTTGAAGCCTACTACAAAACTTGAATGATATATGAATAGGACTACACATGGTACATTAATATTCCTTTGATGGAGATGGACATATAAGTAGAATGCATATGATAGTTGGACGATAGTTGGACTTTGTTATTGCTGAAAAACGTGGGACATATATTCATCTCAAAGATTATAAAAAAAATATATGCCTTGCAATATATTTGATTACGTACCCTTTCCAATATGGATATGTAAAGTCTTGACACAGCAAGCGCACACGCGCGCTACTACAGAAATGGTCAAAGGTAACGGTAATTTCTCAAAGGTAACGGTAATTTGGTTATGGTTCAAACCGTGACCGATTTTGAATAACGGTTGTAAACGAATTGGTCATGGTAGGAACCGCGGCCAACTGCATTATGCGGCGGGCCCCTCAATCCTCACGTGATAAAATCTATTCCCTCGCCCCAAAATCCATTCGAGCCCTTTTTTCCCTGCCCCCAAAATTTCCTCCCACCCCTAAATTTCTCTCTCGTGCCTCCTCTTCTTCTCCCCTAGCCGCCGTCGAAGCCCTCCGTTGTCAAGGCCGACGCCCTCGAAGCCCTCGACGTCTCGCTCGTCCGTGATCGAAGCCCACATCGCCAGCTCGCCCTAGCCTCATATCGAGCTTGTCGAAGCTTGCCGCCGCTGCTCGAGCCGTCTTTGCTCCGTGATCGTCAACAGGTAAGTATTAAAACAGTTTAATCTTTTAATTTTTAGGTATAATTTTAAATTTTTTGCTTCCAAAAATTAAATTTTGTGTTTGTTGTTCTTGTGTTGCTGCTGCTGTGAATATTGTCGTTGATGCTGTCATTTATCGCTGTTGTTTCTACTGTTATTGGTGGTGTTGTTGTAAGGGCCGGATTTGTGTCAGGGTTAAGGTTTGGGTTGGGGGTGGGGCCGGGTTAACTAGGGTTAGCGGTAGCTAGGGTAAGTGTTAGGGTTAGGGACATGATTAAGTGTTAGGGGCATGGTTCAGAGAAATAGGGTATTTTAACGAAGAACAACGAGAGTTGTAGGTAATTTAGTGAATAAGAACAATAGTTAAGGGTATTTTAGGGTAACGGTCATATTCGTTATCCAAATTGGTTTGGGTAACGGATAAGACCGTTATCAGAGGGGGATCTGTAGCAATGACATCCCATTTGAAATGGCTGTTCAAAGTGAGATTACACATCCAAAAGGCTTTTCATTCCAAAATGGCAACTGCTCTCCAAGGGAAACTTGTGTCGTGGTTGGTAAAGAAAAACTTGCATATGTAGTTGGTTGGCTTGTAATAAGACAAGTGTCATGTAAAAGTCATCGTTTAATTTGTACCTACATATCATATATAGGAGCTTTGCATATTGGATGATAACCACAAGTGCCTATAATATAGTGGTACCACACATGCATGATCAAAGCTTTACAAACATATATGCATGATGATTAATTAAGCCACCAAAACATAATATTGAAATTAGTGCTAATCACATGGCTTTTGCAGAGGGATTAAGCAGATCAGTTCATGTGGTGTGTGTCAATATTTATATCTTGTGAGATTAAATATAACCAATCTCGAACTTTCTTCGTTATTTTCATACATGAACCGTTAAAATTGAGAGAGATATATATGTCGTTTTCTAGCTAGCTTGTTTTTGAATTTCTTCTTGCATTATTATATATTTTTGCACTCAAGTGACATTTGCAATTACATCACATCCTCCTTGTTTTTGCTTGCATGCATGCATGCAGTTGTTCCAATCTTGCTGGCAACAAACGCTGCTTCTATATGTATATAGCATGGATTGGGTTGTGTTTAGCTGCCTTAAAATTTGTGTGATCACTGTGTCTTCGTTTAAGTGGTCTCCTAACTATATTTACTTGAAGGCATGCATCAGGTCCGCGAAAAATTAAAAAAAGAACAAGAGAAAGATCATCATAACGTAATTAATTAAATGGGTGATCAATGACCCTGTGTTTACTTTCTGTGGCGATATTTTTTCAGTTGGCGCTAACAATTGAACGCTATTGGATTGATATGAGTTTACATGTTACCTTTTAGGTACCAAAAGAGAAGAAACTTTAGGCGATCTATATATCAAGCCATATATTTACATATCAATATAAAAGACGGTCCGAACATCAATAGCGAGATCCTTTTCTTCTCCTTTTTCTTTTTTTATCCTTTTCTTTCTGGTGGTGGTGTAATGAACTGCACGGCAAATGATGTCTTAGTGCATCAATGACACGCCAAATGCAACTTGTATTATATTAGCCTAGTAACATTTCATGTTTTCCACATCAGATGCATTTGTGTCGATGGAATGCACAAGTTTGCAGCTAGCTGATGTCTTGAAAGATTGCACATACAAAATAAAATAAAATACCAGGATCTTGACGGATATGCATGCACACTAATAAAATCGCTTTCCTAATAAAGTTTTAATTAGTTGAGATAACCTTAGGAGGAGGAACTCCATTTGTCAAAATCAGATACCTAACTTGCTTTCTCGCTAGAAATTACTATACAAATGAATTAAAAGGGGGGAAATTAATGTAGTATTGGAATCCAGCTGGATGCTTAAAGAAATTGAAGATCGATGGACATGCCTAGCTGTCATTTTCCTTTGTAGGCGTGCATGTTAGCTCATCTATGGCCAGCAAGACACGTTTCAATAACAAGAATATTACGAGACATTCATGCTTGCGATCGATTTTTGTGGCCTCTTCCCTTTTTGTACTTCTTTTGCTTTCTTTCTTTCTTTCTTTCTTTGGGATATATATGAATTGTGATTTTAGTATATTCAATAGTTTATTATTAGTGGTTAAGTACTTGGTTATTATATATATTGGTTTAGGTTCAATAAATCTTTGGTTTCGGTGTTAACTACTTGTTTCCGCGAAAAATTTGGCGCTCCGGAGCTTAAGCTGCACACTTTGGCGCAGACACACGTGCAAAGCATGTGGCACCAGTGCCAAAGCACTGAGCCAGCGCCAAACATGCATTACGTGTAAAGCATGTGGCACTGGCACCTAAGCACTGCGCCGGTGCTAGACGTGCACCAAGTGCAATTCATGTGGCGCAAGTGCCAATCCCCTGTGCCGGCGCTGTTCGGGTTTGCTAGTGCCCTGGCCATCTACCGTGGTCGATGCGGAACAAAAATGATGTTTAAAATTTTTGACGCTAAACAATCAGTCCGAGAATCGAAACCATAAACCGATACTAGTTACAAAAGGAGATTTTAACTACAAGGTTAGAAGTTGTATACCGAATGATTCGTGTCCTTCGGTCTTCTACCCTCTTCTTTAGCTTCTTGAGGTGTCCTCAATTGAGCTTGGCCGCCGGTTTTCCTCCGTCGAAAATGATCAACCCGAGAGATGTAGCTCATGGTTCTAGCTCCACACTAAGAATCTAGTGAAGCAACTAAGGACTCTAGGTTACTAATCTAGAGTGTCTAGAGATGTGGTGAGTAGCTCTAAGTGTTCATCTATCTCTTTTCTATTCTTGTTTCTCAACACATAAGATAGTAGGGTAGAAGTTCAAGAAGATGGAAGAGATCAAGAAAGGTAAGTGAAGAAAGCAAGCAAAAATTGGTGAGAGTGAAAAAATCCCATGTTAAAAATGAACCATCCACAAGTGAGAGGAAAAAATGAAGCAAGCTTTTGTAAAAACTCATTTCCAAATATAATATGCAACCATACTTGAATAGTTTACACAAATGAATTAACAATTCATTGTCAAAACTATTCAAGTATGGTTCTCACCATTCTCTCTTTATCACCTTTACACCTCATTTCCATTTAAATAAATAAATGGATAATCCAAAATGAGGTGTTCACCTTCTATAATATTTTTCATATAAATACTACACTCAACTGTATATACATATCTGTATTCGTATCAAAATACGAATACCCAAAGAGATAGAATAACACAAAGAATATAATAGTAGAATATACATATCGAAATACATATACGTAAATTATTAAATTAATACATGATTTAATAATCCGGTTCAAATCCGAGCCGGCTAGTATTATCAACCGTCCGATCGAAATTTCGGATAACTAGTATAATTATTTGATCAGAACCCTGCACATATCAAAATACGGCTACTACATCATTTCGCCTGAACCAGAAAAGTCCTCTGTGTGAGACTCTAAAAACTCATAAATACGCTGGTAGTAGGTTTAACTACAAGCACGCCAGCGGCATTAGCTGTACGTAACGGCTACTCAGGTATTGAGCGAAAGGAAGGCCGACGAGCAAACTCATCTGAATCCTTACTGAGCCTGTCTGTGACAATCTCCATACAGCCCGGTCTGTTCGTCTAAGAGTATCGCATATCGGGTCTAGGGGATGGATAAAGTCAGACCCCTAATAACGCGATATTTCGTGTTGGTACGAAGCCCATCACCCATTGAGAAACTACTGATCCAAATCAGTAATTCTCGTCTACCTTGGCCAAATATTTCTAGTGATGTCCACCCGTGCATAGTGCGACATCGACCCCTAATACTGGGAGAGACGAATCCCCGACGTTTCGCTCACTGCCTCCATGTGGCTCGGGACTGTACCCAATTAAAACCTGTTTGCACGACTCTGTTCACCGCCGAAAGATAGGGACGAACCGGAATGGATCGTCTTGCCTGAATTTGGGAGCAGATACTATTTGGATTTATCCGTCCACCTCTCCGAAATACCAAGTTGATTTATGGCACCGTATATCGGAGATTTGGACGGATGCGACCGTTGTAGCAGATTTTATCAGATTCCCCCTCATTTTATGAGGTTTTTTTTTTATTGTGGGGACGCTCTTCCCTGCAGGTGCAAGCCCCTGCAGTTAATTATGTTACCGCATTGCGATAACCACTTTCTCCTGCTCCGGAAGTTCACTTCGTATCGTGTGTGTTTTTGGTTGTTTTGGTTGCCCGTGGATTGTATACGGAGACTAGTTTATGTCGTCGCCCGTAGGGCGTGGATTAGTCCAAATCCGTATATTTGTATATTCGGACTTGTTTTATTTAAGGACCGTTAATCTGGTTTGATATTAAGATCAACTTAAATATATATGAGCATTTGGGGCTCAGTTTGTTTTAGTTTAAGGACGTCACGGTCCATTATCACCATGTTTGGGGAAAATATTAGTTTAAGGACATTTCGGTCCAACGTTCCCGTTTTGGAGACGAATATTAGTTTAAGGACATTTCGGTCCAACATTCCCGTTTTGGGGACGAATATTAGTTTAAGAACGTTTCGGTCCATCATCCATCTTACGCGCATGTGTATTTGTTACGTGGTGGAGTGAACGCTAGTGACATGGAATGCGCCCAATTTGGGGTACGATCCGATTTGAGGTGTGCATGTCAATTTGGAAGTGCATCAATGTAAAAGAAGTTGTTGGTCGTCGGGACCTGCCACCTCTCTGAAAACGTTGAGGAATTACAACGACATGTATCAGACGTGTGGAGAGATCATTAGTCATATTTGAGACTAAGATCAGTTTTGTGGGAAGAAGGGGTCGTGGTGAACCTAAAAATCGTTAGTCATATTTGAGACTAAGATTACCTTAGGAGATATGAGATGGATATCATTTTGGATATCATAAATGAGAGATCATTAGTCATATTTGAGACTAAGATCAGTTTGGAAATCACGAGCATATGGGCTCGGTTGATTTAAAATCAAAGAGGTTTAACCTCAGGAAACTTAGTCAATTTGGATTGAGATTGGGTTTCTATACTACCCAGCAGTGCTAAGCAATAAGATATACAACGCTCAGGTGTGTTTCACGTGAGACACTGGCATAGTGCTAATCACTAATCTTTTCTGGCGTTCATGTGCTTTTCATGTGAGCCGCTGGGTTTTTAGCCTTGGGCGCTCACGTGCTTTTCACATGAGACGCTGGGTTTTTAGCTATGGGCACTCACGTGCTTTTCACGTTAGCCGCTATCATAGTGCTAAGCACTAATTTTCTCTGCCGCTCACGTGGGTTTCACGTGAGGCACGATGTTTTTGGATATTTAATCTTTGTTGATGTTTTTTTAGAGAACTTAAATATCTGTTAATGATATTTTGACCATTAACGATCATCAAGATCACTATTTTGAGGATCTGGGATTAGCTTCTTTAAAAACTAAGTTCTTGTTTTGAAGAAACTAAGTTTCTGGAGTATTATGAACTCCATATTTTCTATGTTCATATTTTCAGAGAGGTTAAACCTCTTTTAATGGTGTTTTGACCATTAAGGATCACCAAGATCACTATTTTGAGGATCTTGGATCGGGTTCTTTAAAGAACTAAGTTCTTTATTTGAAGGAACTAAGTTCCTGGAGTATTATGAACTCCATCTTCTTTCTTTTCAATTTTGTTCTTCCCTGAATCTTTGATTTTCAAGAACAAGATCTTCCCGATGAGAATTAAATTCTCAACTTGTAGAAGACTTGTCTTATGGATCTCAGATCCAGAGAAAAAACTAAGTTCTTTGAAAATGGTTAAACCCTTGGATATGGTATGTTAAGTAAAGGAGGTATTTTGATCTTTTTTTCTTCACCTAGGAGTTTTTAGGAGGGAAATCTTCTTCTTTGAGAGAATTAAATTCTCTGTTATTTTGAGAGTCTTCTGTATTTTTACAGAAGCTTATGAATGGTCTCCTTTTTTTTCTATCCCCTCTTCCTCCCGTTCTTTGCTCCTATTTATAGGAGAAAGAAAGGAATTAATTTGTTGAGAAAATCTCTTATTGAGAGATCATGATTGATTTTATAATAAATCAAAATGATCTTTTAAATCAATCGGTGAATTTTATTCACCGTTGGATTTTTAATTCAAAGACCCACTGTTTAACAGAGAAGATTTCTTGTTTGTTTTCCAAGATTAGAAAATATTTTCCTAAGATAGAATTTTATTCTATCATATAAATATCTTGTTAGTTTAATAAGATTAGAATTTTATTTTATCATATGAATATCTTGTTAGTTTAATAAGATTATAATTTTATTTTATCATATGAATATCCTGTTAGTTTAATAAGATTAGAATTTTATTCTATCATATTAATACCTTGTTGTTTTAACAAGATTAGAAATATATTTTTCTAAGATAGAATTTTATTCTATCAAATTATCAATGAGTGATTTTATAATCACCGTTGGATATTTGATCTGAGTGTCCTATGTTTAACAGAGAAAATCTTTCTAGTTTGAGAAAGACCAGGAAAATATTTTTCACATAGAATTTAATTCTATCACATGGTTAAATTGGTGATATTTTATCACCATTAGATTTTAAATCAAAGATTCTCTGTTAAAGAAAGATATTTCCATATTAGAAAAATCAGGGAAAATATTTCCCAAATAGAATTTAGTTCTATTAGATGGGAGCATTTTAAATTGGGGCGCTCACATGCAAAGCATATGAGCGCTGCCAAAGAATACGGCAAGAGAACTCATGTGTTTAACACGTGACCCCTAATGTGGGTTTTAGCCTGTTTATTTTCAGTGCTCATATGCAAAGCATATGAGCGCTCACATGTTTAACACGCGAGGCATGTTTGGCCTTTGGTTATTTATGTTCAGCGCTCATATGATTTGCATATGAGCACTCACGTGTTTATCATGTGTGGTGTCACTCCCCACCACCAATACAGAGAGTATTGTCCGCTCTGGCTGAAGCCGCACGGTTTTGTCCTTCGGAGCGAACCGGACCCGACCAGAGGCCACTTCCCAAGAGGTCACCCATCCCAGGACTTCCCTGACCCGAGCACGCTTAACTACGGAGTTCTCAAACTCCTGTAGTGCCGGTTCACTTAAAAGGCGCCTCTGTATTGAAGAGTGGTATCATTCCATTTATAATACAGATCTGTCCCCTTTCGGAATGTATTCCGAAGATTCCCCATTGTTCTACAGTGGGTCCCACGGACTCAAGAGGTGGCCTCCACGGATTCAAGAGGTGGCCCCCGCCCACTTAACATGACACTTGGCGTGGCACTTTGTTCCGTGTGGCACTTTGCTCCGTGAGCAAGAACCGGGTCCCGACATTCTCCCTACCTTTGAACAATGGTTCGTCCTCGAACCACAGACCTACTTTTGAGGAACCATCTCTGATACCATTCTGTCACGCCCCACCACCAATACAGAGACTATTGTCCGCTCTGGCCGAAGCCGCACGGTTTTGTCCTTCGGAGCGAACCGGACCCGACCATAGGCCACTTCCCAGGAGGTCACCCATCCCAGGACTTCCCTGACCCGAGCACGCTTAACTACGGAGTTCTCAAACTCCTGTAGTTCCGGTTCAGTTAAAAGGCGCCTCTGTATTGATGAGTGGTATCATTCCATTTATAGTACAGATCTGTTCCCTTTCGGAATGTATTCCGAAGATTCCCCATTGTTCTATAGTGGGTCCCACGGACTCAAGAGGTGGCCCCCACGGATTCAAAAGGTGGCCCCCGCCCACTTAACATGACACTTGGCGTGACACTTTGTTCCGTGTGGCACTTTGCTCCGTGAGCAAGAACCGGGTCCCGACATTAGGCCTGCTTGGCCTTTAGTTATTATCTGCTTCCAGCGCTTATATACTTTGCATATAAGTGCTCACGTATTTAACACGTGAGGCCAGTTTGGCATTTAGTTATTTGTTTTTAGCGCTTATATGCTTTGCTTATAACCCACGTGTTTAATACGTGATGACAAACTGTGAGGATTCTTTTCCTCTTTCTTATCTCCCTTTTTTATAAGGGAACAAGTAGCTCATAGCCAAAAAATTTGGCGGGAACAAATGCCCTCACCACTTTGCCCATGTAAGTATGTACGTGGTTGAAGTAGTGCAAAGTTATGCCTGGTCATAGAATTGATGGTTTAAGAGGCAAGTTTACGGTCCTTGTAGCCTAAAACATTTTTCATCTTCATGAACCGTAAGGGTCTCAAGATGATTTTTCTCACTATGAGTCGTGAGAATCTCATAGGTGCATATTCTCCCTAGAAATCGTGAGGATTCCTAAGTGTTCATCGCTTCCGTGAGTCGTAAGGATCTCACTCGGGTATTTTTTCTTTACACGTCGTGTGGAATCGTAAGTAGCTTCTTCATTTCATTGGCATGTAACTTTGGCGAATGTGGCCTGTGGAGAGCATACAAGAGTCCATCTTGACCTCCTTGTACGGCAACGATGGCTTAGGAAATAAGTTTAGATCTGTCGCCAAAGGCTTTTCATTTTATGAGCCGTGAGGGTCTCATAAAGATGTTTCTCCCTACGAGTCGAGAGGATCTCTCAGATGTATTTTCTCCTTAGGAATCGTGAGGGCTGATAAGTGTGTTTTCTCTTGAGAGTCGTAAGGATCTCACAAGGGAATTTTCTCCTTACGAGTCGAGAGGACTCGCAAGTGGTTTTTCTTCCTCATCGGTATGCGAATTTGGAGAATGTGGCCCGTGGATAGTATACAAGAGTCAGTTTGAACCTACTTGTAGGGCCACAGTGCTTAGGAAACAGGTTGATATCCCCATCGTCTAAGGCTTTTCACCTTCATGAGCCGTGAGGGTTTCATAAAGATATTTTTCCCTACGAGTCGAGATGAGTCGAGAGGATCTCGCAGGTGTATCCTAACGTGAAATATAGATAACCTCTATTCTTTACGACAGGGGTCCGTTAGGTTTGTGGTACTAGGGTTTTAGCCCGTGGTACCGTCGCATTGACTGATATATTCCTTGATATGCAGTTTTAAGGCCGCTGTTCGAGTAGCCCCGCGACTGTCGTGTCTCTGATCCCTTCGGGGGATGGACAATACATCTTCAAGTAATCTCCTTAGGTTATATTACTATTGGAAGAGAAAACGTTTGGAATTTGCCATGACGCTTTTTACTTGAGGTTAGGCTCAATTTGGAGCCCCGATGAGTCATAACCACTCCGCTCTGGTGTGGGATGATCTCCGATAGTCTTGTAGGCTTTATATGAGTTGCCGTCGAGACCCGAAGTTGGGGATATGCCGTCACTTCATTTTTGTTTTGATGATGTCGTGCCGTTTCTTTGCTAAAGTCGGATAAACATATGTAGGACCTCTATGCCGTATGTATTTCAATTGAAGTTCGAAACTAGGAATATGCCATTGCTCCAATTTATTTTGATAGTTGCATCCGCATCCTTCTGAAATGAGGGGGAACGTCGAGATATTCTCTGAGTTGTATATGAACCGTCAAGACTTGGAGGTATGAATTTGCCGTGACTCCATTTTTGCTTTGACCCTTGGGTCTTTTGTTGACATTGCTGTTTACTGCCGAAAACGGGAGACGGAACCGCCTAGGTCGTCTTGCCTAAATTTGGGGGCAGATGCTATTAGGGTTTATCCGCGCACCTCTTCGAATATGCCAAGTTGATTTATGGCACCGTGTATCGGAGGTTTGGACGGATGCGGCCGTTGTAGCAGATTTCGTCAGATTCCCCCTCGTTTGCGAGGGGATTTTGATTATGGGGACGCTCTTCCCTGCAGGCGCAAGCCCCTGCAGTTAATTACGTTACCGCATCGCGATAACCAGTTTCTCCTGCTCCAGAGGTTCACTTTGTGTCGTGTGTGTTTGTTTTATTTTTGGTTGGATTGTATACAGAGACTAATTTATGTTGTCGCCTGTAGGGCGTGGATTAGTCCAAATCCGTATATTCTTAGATTTGGGTTTAGGTTGATTTATGGATCGTTAATGTCGTTTGATGTTAAGATCAATTTTAATGTTTGTTGAGGATACGTTGGTCTAATTTTAGACTAAGATCTACTCAACAGGATTTTGGGATCATTCAAACCCAACAAAAAAGCATTTGGGCTTTATTGTTTTAGTTTAAGGACTGTTCCCCTCCGAAAGGCGGCCTGGACTTTGGCGTCTAGCCTGAGATTCGGGGCAGATCCTATATGGTTTTATCCGTCTACCTTTCCGGAGATGCCGATTTGATTTACGGCACCGTGTATCGGAGGCTTAGACGGATGCAGCCGATGTAGCAGACTTCGTCAGATTCCCCCTCATGGTGAGGGGTTTTTGATTGTGGGGACGCTCTTCCCTGCAGGCGCAAGCCCCTGCAGTTAATTACGCTACCGCATCGCGGTAACAACTTTCTCCTTCTCCAGAATTTTACTTCGTGTCGTGTGTATTTGTTTTATTTGTGGTTGCCCGTGGATTGTATACGGAGACTGAGTAATGCCGTCGCCCGTAGGACGTGGATTAGTCCAAATCCGTATTTACTTAGATTTGGGTTTGGTGTTTTTAGTTTAAGGATACGTTAGCCTCGTTGAGGCTAAGATCGACTTAAACGTGATTCATTTAATATATGGCCGTCGGGACTCATCACCTCTCCAACTTCGTTGAAGGATTACAACGACAAGTGTCAGAGGAGTTCAGAGATGTACCCTCGAACCGAAGTTGATTTAGTTTTTTTTTATAGTCCATTTGAGTGTTTAAGGATACGTTAGCCGTGTTTGGGGCTAAGACCAACTTAAACGGTTGTTAAGGATACGTTAGTCCAGTTTGGGACTAAGATCGACTTAACGGGATCGTTTAGATCCGACAAAAGAGCATTTGGGCTCTATTGTGCCAGTTTAGGGACGTGGTGGTCCATCGCCAGTTTAAGGACGTGGTGGTCCGATATTAGTTTAGGGACGTTTCGGTCCATTATTAGTTTAAGTACGTTTCGGTCTGATATTAGTTTAGGGACGTTTCGGTCCACGAGTTTAAGGACCCCGCAGTCCATATTGATGTATGGTCGTTGGGACCCGTCACCTCTCTGACGTCGTTGAAGGATTACAACGATAGGTGTCAGAGGAGTTCGGAGATGTACTCTCGAACCGGATGTAAATTCATTTAGGGAGCAGCCGTGCTCAATCAATTTAATTTGAGGACTTATGGCCATGACTGGGCTAAGTCCAGTTGAATGTTCAACATTTTTATTTGTCTTTGACCAATTAGGCCTGAGTCAGGGCTTTGCCCCTTTTTAAACAATGCACCGCATTATTTTTGTTTTGTTTGGGCTCTACCCTTTTATAAATGATGCAGAGCATCTATTTTGTTTGGGCTCTGCCCCTTTTATTGCACTGCAATTTAATTAGGCCTACTAGGTCTTTTTGGTTTGGGCCTGGCCCTTTAGAAAATGCATTGCGTTTATCAAGCGCTTTGCGCCAATCAAAGAGCACAACAGTGCAGATTTATAAGTGCAAAGCACTATTAATTTGAGAATCTTTTAGATTCAAGAACCAATGGTTCATAAAATAAGTGCAAAGCACTATTTGATTTCTTGATCTAATTTAGATCAAAGAAAAACAAGTTTGTTTATTTCAAGAACCAATGGTTCATAAAAGTGCAAAGCACCATCTTTTTTTATTTCTGTTTTTCTTGTTTTAGAGAACCAGTGGTTCATAAGAAGTGCAAAGCACTATTTAATTTAAGAACCTTTTAGGTTCAAGAACCGATGGTTTATAAAACAAGTGCAAGGCACTATTTGATTTAGATCTAAGAAAAAAACAAGTTTTTCTTGTTTTTCTTATCTCAGAGAACCAAAGGTTCATGAAAGTGCAAAACACTATTAATTTAAGAATCTTTTAGGTTCAAGAACCGATGGTTCATAAAACAAGTGCAAGGCACTATTTTTATTTTTATTTTATTTATTTATTTATTGAAGATCCATGATCTTGTTTACAAGAGAAATTTCTCTTCTTTCAAAGGTTTTTACCTTTTTTTTTTATATTCTTGAGGCGTTCTTCAGAGTCCTCTTTCTCCTTTTTTTTTTAGCAAGATCTTCCTCCCTTTTGAAATGAGGTTTAGGGTCCTTTTTATAGTACCCATAAATTAGTTAAAGTTTGTTAAAGAGATCATTCTCTGAGTGATTCGGGGAATTTTCCCCACCGTTGGATTTTTAATCCGAAGGGCTCTGTTTTACAGAAGAAATCTTCTTGTTTTAACAAAAACAGAAAAGATTTCCTCAAATCTTTATTCTGTTTTCTGAATAACTCCTCAGCGCTTGGCACGTGTCGTGCAGCGTTTGCGCAACTGCGCAGACACGTGTCGCGCAATAAATTTTTTTTATTTTTTTATTTTTTTAATTATTTTTTATTTTTTTATTTTTTTTTACTGCGCAGAGCGCCCTGCGCGTACTGCGCGCAGTGCGCAGCGCAGTGCGCGCAGCGCAGTTGCGCAGTGCGGGCACTGCGCGCGCAGCGAATTTTTTATTTTTTTATTTTTTCTTTCTTTCTTTTCTTTTCTTTTCTTTTCTGACGTGTACGATACTTTATTTATTTTAACTTTAATTTTCTTTTTAAATTTTTTAAGACAGAGTTTTGCTCTGATTGGAGAAAAACAGAAGCATTGCTTCTTTTCCCACCTTGGAATTTAAACAGAGCTTTGCTCTGATTGAGGTAAACAAATGCCCCCCCACCGTTGCGCTTACGCGGCCTCCTAACGTGAGCGCAGCGGTGGCAGACTCCGAACCGTCGCGCCATCCCTTGGTAGCTGAAAGGGCACTTGATGCTTATAAATAGGACCTTTGGTCTCTTAGATGATTCTCATCTCTTAAAATTTTACTTTCAGAACTTGGAGCCCTGCTCTCTTGTTTAAATACTTTTAAAAGTTCAAACTTTTAGAGAATTTTAGGTAAAAATATTAATTTTAATTAAATTAAATCAATTTTAAGAGCATTGCTCTCAATAGATCCCAGATCTAAAGAAGACCCATTTAGGGTTTCACTTAGTAGAGTTTTGCTCTAAGGGGGTCTATAGAAGACTAAGGAGAGCCCTATTAGAGTTCCATTAATAGAGCCTTGCTCTCTAAAAGATTTTCCCTGTATTTTCTCATTTCATTAATGGAGCTTTGCTCCTCCCAAATCATATAGAAGAACTCTTAAGAATTTTTCATGGATCTTGGAAGTTAAAGATGACATTTTATTCCTCAGTGCATTATATCATTTTACTTAATCAGTCTTTTTGATAATTTTGTTGACCCTCTTTCACAGGAACAATGAACGCCCACATGTATGCTCTTAACGAGATCATCTCTCATGAGGGCATTCGCCGATTTGGCCGCTCTTAAAATCGGGAGTTCACAAACGAGGAGTGTGCTGAAATAATGAGTCGCTTCGACACATACAACGGTCCACTGCTGTCACGACCCGAAAGAGCACGTGACTGGCCCTTGAACCATATGAAGTCTATAGGACCCCATCTGATCCAAGTAAGCCAAAAGCCCAGCAATCTAAAACCATTTTAAGAGTAAATAAGGAAAACTGTTTTTGAAAAGTAAGGAAATCATGTTTGGAAATCAAAGTTTTTAAATAACTAAGCCGAATATGCATTTTTTTAAAATGTGTAACCTTTCCTGAAAATTTCGGCAGAGTTTCCTTTGTAAAAACTGGCCCCGAACGGGGTACAACAAGAATAATATATATGAAATGATAAAAGGCATCCCCAAGCGGGAGCTAGCTCTTCGTCCATCGACGGTCACAACCACGCAA
This sequence comes from Agapanthus africanus, assembly GCA_030015575.1. Lineage (NCBI taxonomy): Eukaryota > Viridiplantae > Streptophyta > Magnoliopsida > Asparagales > Amaryllidaceae > Agapanthus > Agapanthus africanus. The sequence goes on along the minus strand of CM057338.1, from coordinate 5,747,897 downwards.
GCAATAATAATATGCAACGCCAAGGGGCGAGGATCAAAACCCAAAAAAAAAGAAACTCAAACAGCCAGAAAACTGTAATACTACTAGCGCGACTCTAAGGTCGAAATAAAACAACACTGTTTTCTAAGTCTGAAACAATATACAAGTTTTGGTTGATGGACAATTCTAGATACAATAAAAATACATGAACAATGGCGGTTCTGATACAAAGAACCCACCTAACCAAGCAAGTCACCCATAGGAAGCAGTGTGCCAGAAATGCCGCTATGGAATCTGTACGGCAAAAACCTGCAAGAACTGGGGCACAACGGGGGTGAGTTGCCAACTCGTGAATAGAAAATATCTACAAGCAGAGATCGAATGCATGACCTATCCTAGGTCAATACGATCAGATAATAAATAAACCTCAATATGAATAAAGCTGAAGCATGCTAAACTGGCAATGTAATCTCTACATGAGTGTAATGCCAAGTGCTCGTGCTAGTGCCTCAGGTAATAGCATGTCATGAATATGAGGTATGATCAATGTAATCAAATCTGCACACACGTGGATCCCGTCCACTCGTCACCCAATGACAATACCCATCATGCAAGTAAATATCATGAAACCTGTGCATGGAAATATGAGGATATAACCCACCCGTGTCCCTCGCGACACGCCAAAATCATGGAACCGGAGTGCCCAGCATCGGCACTCGAAAACATCATGAAAACTGTGCCCAGCATCGGCACATAAATCCTCATATATCGGGCTCCGTCAGTCCGGATCGGCCCGCGGGCTCTGTCTGCGGTATCGGCCCTCGGCCCCGGCAGGACGCCCAAATCTATCCATCGACTCTGGTCAGTATCCTCCGGATAACCGCCAGGTCCAACCAATCACCGGTAGGTACTCGCCCGCCTCCAGGCTCAATCGGCAAAGCTCATCGATCATCTTGCCGAGGGGAACCATACCGGGTCCACCATGTACCCGCAATCGGCTCATCCACTCCTCGATTCGGGTTTCACATGTCGCTCTCAGCACCGAGAAAACACATGGTGGACGCACTGAAATATCATATCAAGGGTAACCGGATTTTTAAAGCAATGACATATTCTCTTTTGAAACACTCTCGGTTCCCAAATCCAGAAATATCATAGAAACAACATATCTCAATGCGTATAATCAAAAGCATGAAGTATGCGACATGTAAAGGAAGGTATGCACATCATCATGTCATGCAAGGATCATATACTGAATGCAATAGTACTACAGTGTAGTGACATGACAATTATCGATGATGAGTGTGTGAGCCGGCAACAAGTGTACGTGGAACATATGCATCATCGATAATGGTGCTGGTGTCCTAGCAGCATGACTGAAATATAACCACAGTACAAGCGATGCAATGCAAATAGCATGAATATGCGGAATCGAATAATCAACGCAAAAGTAAAGAATCTACACCAATCTGTACAAGTCATGCAGGGGTGCTATTTGAAATAAGACGAATCAGGGCTTTTGGAAAAACAAGGGCTACGGTGTTTTAAGAAAAGATACATCATTTGAAAATATCCGTATGACCCTTCTGCCTATCTTTAAAATATCCCCGATTCGTTAGTTTGAAATAGGTATGACTCGGTCCAGTCTAATGTCTACTAAGTAATCTAGACAGGAGGGGTAAGAAACCACATAATCTGAGTCAATACATATAGATATGATAGTCGGTGATCCCGCCTCAATAACATATCGTAAGATATCCTCGAGTCATGAGTGCGGATCTATCATCAATATCGGCTCGTACGGTAGATCGTCGTACGGCATCCCAATAGCTGGGTAGGGGTCAATATCACAGTACCTCATCACATATCAGGTATCACTATCATCAGATCGCATAATCTGGGGTACTACTCTAAGTCTAGTACAAATCGATACCATCTATAAAAATATGAATGCGGGTAAAGCACATGTCCAAAGGCACGCTAAAACTATCATATCGCACCTCGAAGACAAGCTATGTCACATCGCCGATCTCACGGCCTCACATCAAGTATCATCTCAAACCACGTATCATCCTCAAATCCCGTATATAAACACATAGTCCCATACCCATGTGTAGATATACGCACCATCATATGCACTCTAATAAATGAAAGAATGAATGCAAGTATGTGTGTAAATGTATGTGTGAGTGCAACCACTACTCTAGGGTTCGCACTCTACTAAACCAATATATTCTTATCATCAAAATATCATTATTACCATCAATAACCCTAAACAACACAATATAAATATTCGTGTGTATACGTATTCGTATACACCACCACGGACTGCGGGGGTGCTATACGCCATCCACCCGACTTCTCCCCGTAGATATAAATCTACTCACCTTGCTTCTCGTGTGCCAAAGCCGATGTCGCTATCTTCACCTCCTTTGCCTCAACATCACGTGGGGTACCTATAAGTATATCACAATGCTAAAGCACATGAAAATCACATCGGAAACCAAAATAGCACACGCTACCCGTATAGGTAAAAACCTATCGACTCGCATGTAAACACAATCAAAATCCACTTGTCGTTGACGTCCAAACGCCACCCGACAGGAATGAATCACCAAATACCAAAATCCATGCTAAAACAAGTCCCAAATTATACACCAACATAGGAAAATCAACCCAGATTTCACCCTAGATGGAATCAGTCAAAACTAGACATACTCAGGGTCAAAACTAGAGGAAATGGGGGCATGCACAGAAAACGAGGCAATTCCTTAAAATACCTTATTTTAGAATTTTCCATAATTTTTCCCCATTTATCTGTATTTAATTATACCAGAATATTAAAATATTCATTAAAATAATATTAAATTATAAAATTTCCCAAAAATCATATTTTATTATTTTGAAGACGTTACAACTGCATCCCCGACGTTCCTTTCTTCTTAAACTTATCGTGGGAGCTATCTGGGAAGCGCTTCCCCTATTCTGTTCCGGCGTGCCGCTTAGGGCGTTGGATGCCGCTGAGGACAAGGTGCACTCTGTGTACCTATTGAACTTTATCTCGAAGAGACGGCGAGACAGTCTTATCGACCTCTTGCACAAGGTCTTTCAACAGTTTGCCATACTCGCTGCTTATCGGAGGGTGGAAGACATCGGAAGGGACCCTGACGCTTGTGCTCGCGAAAGGAAGCACACTAGGATGGTCCGCGAGGCTTAGAAAGTCATAGATAGGGTCGCTTTTGAATTCCTCAATCCATGCCCTGGATCTGAGGCTATTCCATTGTAACTTTCATTTATTATTTTTTTTATGACTGTAAGAACTTCGGGCAATATTAATGAATTTTTTTTTTACCCCAGCTTGTCTTTATTATATATCTTTTGTCCTGAGTCTTTTTGCCCATTCATGAATGAATGTGTTTTGAACGCTTGATCAAATGTAAATCGGATGCTCTTTTTGTTGCTTTTCCTTTTTCTCAGCACGTCATCACAATTAGCAGGTAATAGAGTAAGCCTCTTGATTTCTTCACGAGATAGCGAGGGCTTAGGCCACAGGTTCAGATCTGCTGCCTAAGACTTTTCAACTCTATGAGCCGTGAGGGTCTCATAGAGACTTTTCTTCCTATGGATCGAGAGGATCTCGTAGGTGGGTTTTTCTCCTTAGGAATCGTGAGGATTCCTAAGTGTGGTTTTCTCTTGTAAGTCATAAAGATCCTACAAGAGAATTTTTCCCTCTTACGAGTCGAGAGGACTTGTAAGCGGTTGTTTCCCTCCTTGTCGAAGTTCGATGTTGGAGAGTGAGACCCGTGGATGGTATGCAAGAGACCATTTTGGGCCAACTTGCGGAGTCCCAATGCTTAGGAAATTGGCTTCTTTTATGCCTACTGCCTAAGGCTTTATCTCACGAGTCGAGCCGCCTCGACAATTTTTCACAAGTCGAGACGAATCGAACGTTTCTCGCAAGAACATCTTAACGTCGCATTTAACCTCTGCTCTTTACGACAGAAGCCCGTTAAGGTTGGTGGTACTTAGGGTTTTGGCCATCGTACCGTCGCATAAGCTGATATAGTCCTCGATAGGCAATCGTGCTGTTCGAGTAGCCCTGCGACTGCCGTGTCTCTGATCCCTTCGGGGGCTGGACAAGACGTCTTCAAGCAATCCTCCTTGGCAGTTTGACCGTCGGAAGAGCAAGCGCTAGGAATTTGCCATGCCGCTTTTTACTTGAGGTTAGGCTCATTTTGGAGAGCCCCGATGAGTCATAACCACTCCGCGCTGGTGTGGGGATGATCTCCGATAGTCTTTCGGGCTTTATATGAGTTGTCGTCAAGACCCTGAAGCTAGGAATTTGGCCTTTGCTTCGTTTGCTGGCATTGCGTCTGCTGTATCGGGACGAATGTTGCGGTGGGAACTAGGGATTTTGCCGTGGCTCCGTTTGTTTGATGACGTTGCGTCTACTGTGTCGAGACGAACGTTGGGGTGACATCTCGTCTGCTGTATCGAGATGGACGTCGAGGTTGTCTCTAGGTTGCTGGTGAACCGTCGAGGTTTGGAACTAGGGATTTTGCCGTGGCTCCATTCGTTTCATAACGTTGCGTATGCTGTGTCGAGACGAACGTTGGGGTGACATCTCGTTTGCTGTATCGAGACGGACGTCGAGGTGGTGACCATTCTGTGCTGGTGCGAGATGATCTCCGATTGTCTTTCCGGTTTTATGTGAGTTACCGTAAAGACGTTGAAGCTAGGAATATGGCCTTCGCTTCGTTTGCTTTGTCATGTTTGAATCCCTGCTGGAGGAAGAACGCTGAGGCGACAACTCGTCTGCTGTATCGAAACGAACGTCAAGGTGGTGACCACTCTGTGCTGGTGAGAGATGATCTCCGATTGTCTTTCCGGTTTTATGTGAGTTACCGTAAAGACGTTGAAGCTAGGAATTTGGCTTTCGCTTCGTTTGCTTTGGCGCGTCCGAATCCTGTTGGGGGAAGAACGCTGGGGTGACATTTCATCTGCTGTATCGAGACGATCGTCGAGGTGGTGACCACTCCGCGCTGGTGTGAGATGATCTCCGATTGTCTTTCAGGCTTTATATGACTTGCCGTCAAGGCGTATGAAGCTAGAAATTTGGCCTTCGCTTCGTTTGTTTCGACCATGGGGTCTCTTGTTGACGTTGCTTCTACATCCTGTTGGACTGCGAAGGAACGCCGTTGTTGACATTGCGTCTGCTGTGTCGAGACGAATGCTGAGGTGGAGCTAGGATTTTGCCGTCACTCCGCTTGTTTCGACCATGGGGTCTCTTGTTGACGTTGCTTCTACATCCTGCTGGACTGCGAAGGAATGCCGTTGTTGACATTGCGTCTGCTGTGTCGAGACGAATGCTGAGGTGGAGCTAGGATTTTGCCGTCACTCCGCTTGTTTCGACCATGGGGTCTCTTGTTGACGTTGCTTCTACATCCTGCTGGACTGCGAAGGAATGCCGTTGTTGACATTGCGTCTGCTGTATCGAGACGAATGCTGAGGTGAAGCTGGGATTTTGCCGTCGCTCCGCTTTACTGACCATGGGGGATTTCGTTGACGTTGCATCTGCATCCTGCTGGACTGCGGAGGAAAGTCATTGTTGACATTGCGTCTACTGTATCGAGACGAATGCTGAGGTGAAGCTGGGATTTTGCCATCGCTCCGCTTTGTTTCGACCGTGAGGTCTTTTGTTGATGTTGCATCCGCCTCCAGCTGGACTGCGGAGGAACGTTGTTGTTGACATTGCGTCTACTGTATCGAGACGAATGCTATGGTGAAGCTGGGATTTTGCCGTTACTCCGCTTTATTTCGACCGTGAGGTCTTTTGTTGACGTTGCATCCGCCTCCAGCTGGACTGCGGAGGAACGCTGTCGTTGACATTGCGTCTACTGTATCGAGACGAATGCTATGGTGGAGTTGGGATTTTTTCGTTACTCCGCTTTGTTTTGACCGTGAGGTCTTTTGTTGACGTCATGTCTGCATCTGGTTGGAGTAAGGAGAAACGCCGTTGGTGATCTCTAAGTTGTCGATGTTGACGTCGAGACCCTGAAGCTCGGGATCTTCGTTTGCTTCATTTGTTGACATCGTGTCTGTAATATTGCGATAAATGTCGAGATTGTCTCTAGGTTGTCTATGAACCGTCGAGATTTGGCTTCGCTTTCTGATGGAGCCTGTTGGGAAGGTATGGTTCCCTCTTTATCTGCGCCCCTAGATTGTATACAGGGATCGATGTAATTTCACCTGTAGGGCAAAAAGTTTCATTCTTTCATTTTTTTTATTCTTTCCGCGATGCTTTATCATTTCAGCTTTTTATATCGCGAAAATCGCGATTGCCTAATCATTTCGGCTATTTTTCGCGGTGCCCAATCATTTCGGCTATTTACTTTATTTTTACTCGCTACTTTTTATTGCGAGTTGCCCAATCATTTCGGCTGTTTATTATGTTTTTACTCGCTGCTTTTTATTGCGAGTTGCCCAATCATTTCGGCTGTTTTGTATACATACATTTTTACTTGCTGATTCTGTTTGCAAGTTGCCCCATCATTTCGGCTATTTCGTATGCATTTTTTTTTGGGCTCGCTGATTTTTTTTTTTGCGAGTAGGGAATTTGGGGTCTGATACCAATCTTGGCATCAGTATCGCTACGACTGGAATATTACCAGGAGCGAATCATCATTTGCCTTGAATGGACTTGGAATTTGATACCGGTTTAGGCATCAGCATCGCTGCAACTGGGATATTGCCAGGAGCGAATCATCATTTGTCTTGAAAGGACTTGGAATTTGATACCGGTTTAGGCATCAGTATCGCTGCAACTGGGATATTGCCAGGAGCGAATCATCATCTGCCATGAAAGGACTTGGAATTTGATACCGATTTAGGCATCAGCATCGCTACAACTGGAATATTGCCAGGAGCGAATCATCATTTGCCTCTGTCGATCCCGAACAAAGGTGGCTTAGTAAACTGGATTAAGGGTCCTGTCGGCTAAGGCTTTTGACTTCATGAGCCGTAAGGGTCTCACAAAGGTATTTCTCCCTACAAGTCGTGAGGATCTTGTAGGTGTGTTTTCTCCTTGGGAATCGTGAGGATTCCTAAGTGCATGTTCTCTTGTAAGTCGTAAGGATCTTACAAAAGGGTTTTCTCCTTATAAGTCGAGAGGACTTACAAGTGTTGTTTGCTGTACAAGCATATCCCTAGTCACGGATAGGACTTTGTTAGGGAAATATTTATTCGTGCCCGTGGATTGTATACAAGGGTCATTATGAGCCGCTTGTAGGGCAATATCGAAGGTTGTGGGGGCTGCTTAAGAACAGGTTAAGGTTTCTGCAACTTAAGACTTTCAAATCTTATGAGCCGTAAGGGTCCCACAAGAGAGTTCTCCTTACGAGTCGTGAGGATCTCGCAAGTGTATTTTCTCCTTCGGAATCGTGGGGATCCCTAAGTGTGTTGTTCCTTTGTGAGTCGTAAGGATCTCACGCAGGTGGTTTCTCCTTATAGGGTCGAGAGGACACTATAAGTGTTTCTTAACGAGGTTGCGCCCTTTCAGGTTTTCAGAAACACTCACCGGTAGCCCTGCTGTTTTTACTCACGGAGCCCTTTCGGGTTTTCATCCGTGCCCATTTTGCTTATGGACATACCGTTTTTTTTTCTTTTTATTCTTTTTTCTAACGAGGTTGCGCCCTTTCAGGTTTTCACAAACTCGCCGGTAGCCCTGCTGTTTTTATTCACGGAGCCCTTTCGGGTTTTCATCCGTGCCCATTTTGCTTATGGACATACCGTTTTTTTTTTAACCACGCCAGCCTGAGGATGCTGCGGGTTGATAGTAGTTTAATGACGTTTCGGTCATTTGCAAGTTTTAGGACATTGCGGTCCACCGTTAGTTTAAGGACATTTCGGTCCGTTGTTAGTTTAAGGACGTTTCGGTCCGTTATCCAGTTTTAGGACGTAGTGGTCCGTTAGGCTTTCTATATGAATGAGCATGATGCCCCCGGCGTGTCCATATTTTTTGGAGCATGCGGTTGTGGCGGGTTCACCTTCCAAATTTCGGACAACGCGAACTTGCCCTGTTGGTATTGGTCTTCAACCCAGTTCTTGAAGACGTAGCAATCCTCGATCAGATGACCTACCGTTTGGTGGTAAGGGCAATAATTAGGATTATTAATATCGCCTGGCCGCAACGGACGTTTTGGACTCGGCAGATTGATGAGTCTGTCACACACTGCCAGCTCGAACAGTCCCCTTGTTTTATCTTACGGAAACGAGTAAGGACGTTTCAACTTTTCCTGGAGGGGTTGCCGCTTGTTGCTTTGGAGAGCAACCGGCCTAGGGTCACCTGATTGTTGTTGAGTGCTGGCGACGAGGGCCGTTTTTCTTTTTCCTTTATCCTTTTTGTTCTATCCTTTGTTTACGGGGCCGAGATTTTTTCCGAGTAGCATGCGATTGCACGGCTGAACGTTCTCGTAGCTTCTCAATTCCTTTATTTTTGAAATAGATTCCCCGAGGGAAGAGTTGGGGGTACCTTCTTTGTCAGAGTCGCTTCCAAAGGTGATAATTTGTGACCCCTTGAAGTCGGCTATATGACAGTCGGCGGTGGCTCTTTTGCGCTCATCTATCGCATTTTTCCGATGTCCACAAGCTTCACACTTTGTCCTGTCGAAGTGTCGCTTTTGAGCGACATACCCTTGCCACCAACAGTTAAAGGATTCGCAGTCTTCGGTAGGATGTATGATCTTCTGATGATATAAACAGAAGTTAGGATGCATCTCTACCTCAGAGAAAGGATTTTCTTCGGAGGGCGGTAGCTTCATTCCTACCGATAGAGCTTTGGCAAACCGTTTCCTCGTCTTGAATTTGTTTTTACCCGCAGTGTATGGCTTTTGATTTGACGGGAATACCTTGGTTCTTTCCAGTATGGCCATTTCATGCTCTTGATTGGCTTTTGCTTTCAGACGAATTTCATTTAGGAAGGCATCGATCAACTTGTCTGACGGCCGCGGAATTTCTGTTTCAGGGTCCGCCGTTGATTTCTCAGCGCAAGGATCCTCCTCATCATCCGTCAGTGAATGAGAAATCACATGACAAGTCGCTACATAGTCTTTGGATTCATCCGATAAGTTTTCTCCATCGTTTTCATCCTCGACGAAAGAACAAGTTGCCCCCGGCGTGTTCGTCTTCCTTGGAGAGTGCGGCTGTGGTGGGTTTACCTTCTAGCTTTCAGACAGCGTGAACTTGCCTTGCAGGTATTGATCCTCGATCCATCCCTTAAAGACGAAACAATCCTCAATTGGGTGACTTACCGTTTGGTGGTAAGGGCAATAATTGGGATTATTAAGATCGCCTGGCTGCGACAGACGCTTTGGACTCGGCAGATTAATAAGTCTGTTGCGCACTGCCAGCTCAAACAGTCTTCTCGTTTTATTCTGCGGAAACGAGTAAGGACGTCCCAGCCTCTCTTCGAGGGATGGGCGTGGGCGCACGTTGTTTTGGCGAACGACCGTCTTTGAGTTGTTCGACCGTTGTTGAGTATTGGCAACGAAGGTTGCCTTCCCTTTGCCCTTTTCATTCCAAGGCTCTGTCTTTGAAGAAGAAGGCCTATGGCCCATCTGGTCCATTTGGGCTAATTTGTCAATCAAGGCCTGGAAGGTGGTCGGCCTGAAGAACATCATGAATTGTGAGATGGTCGCCTGCGGATCGAGAGTGCCCATAAACATGCCTACCGCAGGTGCCTCTTCTATGCGTTGTTCGCATTTCGACCATAGGTTCCACCATCGTGTTGCGTATTGGACCCACGTTTCGCCGGGCCTTATCCTGGCATTTATCATTGCTGTAATCGGGGTGCGTTCACTAGCACTTGCGAATCTTTGTGTAAACAGCAGTTCCATCTCTGCAAATGTTTTGACAGAGTCGTTAGGTAGCTCCGAATACCATTCAAAGGCTGTTTCTGCTAAGCTGCCGACGAATTGACGTAGCAACAATTTGTCATCGCCTCCAGTATTGCCGCATAAGGCCCTGAATTGAGCGACATGCTGATGTGGATTCCCTGTCCCTTTATATACGTGGAATTTAGGGATCGTATATCCTGGCGGGTAATTGATTTGGTCATACCAGCTCGGATACGGTCGTCCGGTTCTAACAATTTGCCCAGCCGCTTCATTCGCCTGATGAACCCGGATCTGCTGAGCTATATATTCGTCTAGGTCGACTTTGGAGATTGCCTCCTCCTTGGCTGTTGATAGAGCCGGCGGAGGATTTGACGTTTCTCCCCTGTCGTCTTCAAGGACGATCGAAGGATCTTCAGCAGGAGGGTCCGACTGTAACATTATCCCTACCATATCTTGGAAGAGGAGCACCATCCGTTTTATGTTAGCCGCTTGCTCTGCAGCTTCTTTGTCCCTCTTTTCGAGGACTCTGCGTAAAAAGTCAGCGTCGGTTTCTTGTTCTTGACGCTCATCCGAAGACGTTTCATAGCTTTCTTTTGGCTCAGTGAGTGCAGCCATTGTAGTCATCATTTCCTGAAGCTTTTGTTGTTGCTCCTGGGCTTTCGTCACGGATCGGGTGAGCGGTCGGTGGCCCATTGAAGTGCGGCTTTCCTCCTTTCCAGAATCCATATAAACAGTGTGCACCACCATGCCCCTAGACTTGGGGCGTTTGTGTTCGGTGTCTTTGCGATTTGCCGAAGACACAGGGGCTTTTTGCGTCCTCCTTTTTTGAGTGATTGGAGTTAAGGGAGCCGTTGTAGTGGGCACCCAAGTAGCTTTTGCTTTTTGTGGTTTGACAGAGTAATCCTTCCCCTGCCGAACCTTCATCTTTTTCTGTCGTCGGAGGCAGTCTTGATCGATCACCGACTCTTGGACCCGTCGCCAGACTTTGTAAATTTTAGAGGACAGCCGTTGAGGGGGCTACTCTAACTTCATCTCTGGAGTATTCTCCACAGGTGAAGGAGTTCGTTTCAACATCGCAGTATGAGAGTTTCTGCGCACCGTATTCAGCAATTCAAAGCTGTTCCCGATTAGAACAGCAGTAACGATCCCCACCGTTGGAGCTGGAGGAGTAAATCCAGAGGGGAAGTTTCCCCCAGCCTTCTTTACTCGGCGCCAGTGGCGACGTCGAGCATGTCGTGCTAATGGAATTGTTTCAGATATAGGGGTGACCTCCTCATGCCCCTTGTGTTGGTCAGAATATGCTGGTACCAGCCTTTTAAAGATCAACGTCCGTTGAACGGGGACGGCCGACCTGTCAAAAGCGGGCTTCCGAACACGGGAAGCAACCTTGGTGACTTCGCCAAGAACGGGAGCTGGGATGGCTATCCGCTTCGGGATAACGTCTTCTGGTATGGCATGCTTCTTCATGGGCCCGATGGAGCTCTGGCCTAATCCATTAAAACCTGAAGCAGTGGAGTTGGGCGACCTATTGAGAGGGGTCGCGGCAGTGGTAAGTCGATCGAAAACCGACTTCTTTGGAGCTTCTTGCAATGTCATTGGGGCGTTGAAGCTCATTGGTGGGAACATGGTCCCAAAAAATAGTCCAGTGGTGGCTTGAGCCACCTGCTCCACCGGCATTTTGAAAAGGGAGGCCGCTTGGGGCCCATAAGTCACTCCTCCAGTAATGACGGAGCGAGAGTTGTTGCTGCAGGCGATACAGTTCGAAGCCATTGATCTTCTATTTTCTGCATAAAGCAAGACACCAAATCTTAGTACCTTGAATCCACAGGAAACCACAGAAAACCGCGATTTGCTCGCTAACACGACACACGAAGTGTGGAGTGGAAAGAGGAAAAGGTCCCACCAGGCGTGCCAGAATCTGTTCCCCTCCGAAAGGCGGCCTGGACTTTGGCGTCTAGCCTGAGATTCGGGGCAGATGCTATATGGTTTTATCCGTCTACCTCTCCGGAGATGCCGATTTGATTTACGGCACCGTGTATCGGAGGCTTAGACGGATGCGGCCGATGTAGCAAACTTCGTCAGATTCCCCCTCATGGTGAGGGGTTTTTGATTGTGGGGACGCTCTTCCCTGCAGGCGCAAGCCCCTGCAGTTAATTACGCTACCGTATCGCGGTAACAACTTTCTCCTTCTCCAGAATTTCACTTCGTGTCGTGTGTGTTTGTTTTATTTGTGGTTGCCCATGGATTGTATACGGAGACTGAGTAATGCCGTCGCCCGTAGGACGTGGATTAGTCCAAATCCGTGTTTACTTAGATTTGGGTTTGGTGTTTTAGTTTAAGGATACATTAGTCGCGTTGCGGCTAAGATCGACTTAAACGTTCGTCAAGAATACGTTAATCCTGTTTTGGACTAAGATCGACTTGACGTAGTGATCGATTTAATATCTGGCCGTCGGGACTCGTCACCTCTCTGACGTCGTTGAGGGATTACAACGACAGGCGTCAGCGGAGTTCAGAGATGTACCCTTGAACCAAAGTTGATTTGGAGTTTTATCGTTTATTTAAATATCTAAGGATACGTTAACCGTATTTGGGGCTAAGAACAACTTAGACGGGACCGTTTAGATCCGACAAAAGAGCTTTTGGGCCCTATTGTGCCAGTTTAGGGACGTGGCGGTCTATCGCTAGTTTAGGGACGTGGAGGTCCGATATTAGTTTAGGGACGTTTCGGTCCGATATTAGTTTAGGGACGTTTCGGTCCGATATTATTTTAAGGACGTTTCGGTCCAATATTAGTTTAAGGACGTTTCGGTCCATCGCCAGTTTAGGGACGTGGTGGTCTATCATTAGTTTAAGGACGTTTCGGTCCAATATTAGTTTAAGGACATTTCGGTCCAATATTAGTTTAAGGACGTTTCGGTCCACGAGTTTAAGGACCCCGCAGTCCAGTTTCATGTGTGGTCGTTGGGACCCGTCACCTCTCTGACGACGTTGAATGATTACAACGACGTGTGTCAGAGGAGTTCAGAGATGTACCCTCGAACCAGTAGTAAATGATTTAGGAGAGCATCCTTTCTCAGTCAATTTAATTTGAGGACTTACGGCCATGATTGGGCTAAGTCCAAAGTATTCAACACTATTTATTTGTTCTTGGTCTGTTAGACCTGTGTTGAGGCTTGGCCTATTTTTAAATAATGCATTGCATTATTTTCTTTTTTTTTTGTTTGGGCTCTGCCCATAAAAGATGCAGAGCATCGATTTATTTTGGACTCTGCAAGGCATCTGCATAGCATTTTATTATTTTGTTTGGGCTCTGCCCATTTATAAATGATGCAGAGCATCAATTTAATTAGGCCTGTTTGGTCTTTTAATTGGGCCTGGCCCTTCAGGAAAAGAAATGCATTGCATTTGTCCGGCACTTTGCGCCAATTACTGAGCGCAAGCGCTTGTGGTTAGGACACGTGTCATGCTCTGGTGAGCGCAAGCGCAACAGCGCAGTGCGCTGAGCTAGTGCGCTGCGCTGTTGCGCTGCTGACACGTGGCGCGCTCTGGTGAGTTGCGCCAATTCCAGAGAGCAAAGCTCTATTTCAAGAGCGCGTAGCGCAAATAGCTGACACGTGGCGCTCCCTCAAGAGCGCAACAGCGCAGTTTGGAAGTGCAAAGCACTAAGAATCTCTTAAATTCAAGAACAGGAGTGCAAAGCACTATTTAATTCCTTGATCTAATTTAAATCAAAGAAAAAATAAATTTTCTTTTTTTATTTCAAGAACCAGAGGTTCATAAAAGTGCAAAGCACTATTATCACTTATTTATATATATATATATTTTCTATTTAAAATTATTGATCTTGTTCTTAGATCAATAATCTGCCCATAAGAGAATTTTCTCTTTTCCCTCAAGGTTTTTACCTTCTGTTGTTCTTGATGGGTTCTCAAGAGTTTTCTTCTCTCCCCTTTTTTTTAGAAGGATGCTGATGCCTTTGAATTGAGATCTAGGGTCCTTTTTATAGTGCCCATAAATTAGTTAGATTTGTTAAATAAATCTTTTTCTGAGTGATTTGGGGAATTTTCCCCACCGCTGGATCTTTGATCCAAGGGCTTCTGCTTTGCAGAAGAAAATCTTCTTGTTTTAACAAGAACAGAAAAGATTTCTTAAAATCTTAATTCAGTTTGGCGCAGATCCCCCATCGCGTGACACGTGTCGCGCAACGCACAGCGCAGCGCAACTGCGCTAGCGCACTAGCGCATCTGCGCTGACACGCGTCGCGCAGCGCACAGCGCAGCGCAACTGCGCGAGCGCATCTGCGCTGACACGCGTCGCGCAGCGCAGTGCATGCGCACCTGAAGCGTTGCTTCCTTTAAACAGAGCTTTGCTCTGATTGGGCGCGCCTTCTTGGGCGCTGCGCCCGAGACTTGAAGCGTTGCTTCAAAATTTGAATTTTGAATTCAAACAGAGCTTTGCTCTGATTGGACGAAACAAGGACGTTTCGGTCCGTTGTTAGTTTAAGAACGTTTCGGTCCATAGCTAATTTAAGGACGTTGCGGTCTATTGCGGTTTAAATATGTTGCGGTCCGTAGCTAGTTTAAGGACGTTGCGGTCCGTATTGTGATGTGCTCATCGGTTTGGGAGTGCGCCAAAGAGTTGTCGGTTGTCGGGACCCTCCACCTCTCTGAAGACGTTGAAGAATTACAACGAGATGTATAGGAGGTGTGGAGAGACGTACCCTTGAACCAAATTTCAGATTGAGGGGAGAGATCATGGTGGACCATCTAAGAATCATTAGTCATTTTTGGGAGACTAAGATTAACTTAGGAGATGTGTGATGGACATCGTTCTGGTCAATTAGTTTAGGAAGTCATGAGCATAGAAGCTCAGTCTATTTGGAGATCCAAAACGTTTTAATCTCAAGAAGACTTTGCTAATTTGGGCCTGAAGTTGGCTTTTTATAGTGTTAAACACTAATATATGCTCGGTGCTCACGTGCTCTCACGTGAGTCTCTAAAGCAGTGTTAAACACTGAAATTTGGTGCGCTCACGTGTGGCACGTGAAGCGCCTGAAAGTTAGCGCTGTATACTTGGGTCCAAATCCCCGTCTGTATATAAATGTTAAACACTTAATTCTTGTGTCCATCACGTGTGGGCATGTGAGGCACCCCAGAGTTGGGCACTGCTTGTTTATTCCCTCTTCCTTTTATAAGTGCTAAGCACTTAGCTCATATAATGCTCACGTGCGAACACGTGAGGTGCTCAAAAGTGGGTGCTGTCTTTGGATTTTCCCCCTTTTCTATTTAAGCAACTGTTTGGGGTCACGTGAGAACACGTGATTCGATCTTAGTCCTTTCTTTTTGTTCCGCAGAGGGGCTCATGTGGGAACACGTGCCCTGACTTTTCTTTTATATGCATAGAGATTCTGATCTGGGTTTTAAGAATTTCAGGTCCCATGTTTTATAAGAATTAAATTCTTTTACAGATTTAAACCCTAGTTTTATCAGAGAAATTAAATTCCTATATAATTTTGGAAGAATTAAATTCCTTGGACTTAGTTCTTTCCCCTAGGTTTTGAATCTGCATAACAGAATCTCCCCGATGAGAATTAAATTCTCAACTTGTGGGGAGTTCTGCTTCTGCAGACCTTAACAAGAGAAAGAACTAAGTTCTTGTATAAAGGGTTAAACTTTTAAAGTAGAGATAAGATAATCCCTGTGTTTACCCTTTGCTCTGTTCAAATTCCGAGGCGGGAGATGAAGCAATGCTTCATCTTCCCCCAATCAGAGCAAAGCTCTGTTCAAATTCCGAGGCGGGAGATGAAGCAATGCTTCATCTTCCCCCAATCAGAGCAAAGCTCTGCTTTGAAAATTTAAAATTTAATAAATGAAGCAACGCTTCAGATTCTTTGCGCTGCGCGCAACACGCCACGTGTCAGGCGCAGATGCATCAGCGCAGCGCCCAAGAAGGCGCGCCCAATCAGAGCAAAACTCTATTTAAATGAAGCAACGCTTCAGCTGCGCAAGTACTGCGCTGCGCGACACGTGTCAGCGCAGATGCGCTAGCGCTGTGCGCTGCGCGACACGCGTCAGCGCCGCTGCGCGACACGCGTCAGCGCCGCTGCACTGTGCGCTGTGCGCTGCGCGACACGCGTCAGCGCAGATGCGCTGCGCTGTGCGCTGCGCGACACGCGTCAGCGCCGCTGCGCTGCGCTGTGCGCTGCGCGACACGCGTCAGCGCCGCTGCGCTGCGCTGTGCGCTGCGCGACACGCGTCAGCGCCGCTGCGCTGCGCTGTGCGCTGCGCGACACGTGTCACGCGCTGAAGTATCTGCGCCAAACAGAATTAAATTTCTAAGAAATCTTTTCTGTTCTAGTTAAAACAAGAAGATTTTCTTCTACAAAGCAGAAGCCCTTGGATCAAAGATCCAACGGTGGGGAAAATTCCCCAAATCACTCAGAAAAAGATTTATTTAACAAATCTAACTAATTTATGGGCACTATAAAAAGGACCCTAGACCTCAATTCAAAGGCATCAAGATCCTTCTAAAAAAAAAGAGAGAAAGAAGAAAGCTCTTGAAAACTCCTCAAGAAGAACAGAAGGTAAAAACCTCGAGGGAAAAGAGAAAGTTCTCTTATGGGCAGATTATTGATCTAAGAACAAGATCAATAATCTTAAATAAAAAATATATATATATAAATAAGTAATAATAGTGCTTTGCACTTTTTTATGAACATCTGGTTCTTGAAACAAAAAAGAAAAATTTATTTTTCTTTGATCTAAATGTAGATCAAGAAATTAAATAGTGCTTTGTACTTCTGATTCTTGAATCTAAAAGATTCTTAGTGCTCTGCACTTACAAACTGCGCTAGAGCTTTGCTCTCTGGAATTGGCGCAACTCACCAGAGCGTGCCACGTGTCAGCAGCGCAACAGCGCAGCGCACTTGTGCAGCGCACTGCGCTATTGCGCTTGCGCTCACCAGAGCGTGCCACGTGTCAGCAGCGCAACAGCGCAGCGCACTAGCGCAACGCACTGCGCTGTTGCGCTTGCGCTTACTAGAGCATGACACGTGTCCTAACCATAAGCGCTTGCGCTCAGTAATTGGCGCAAACCGCCTGATAAATGCAATGCATTTCTCAAAGGGCCAGGCCCAAGTCAAAAGACCAAGCAGGCCTAATTAAATTGATGCTCTGCATCATTTATAAATGGGCAGAGCCCAAACAAAATAATATAAATGCTATGCATTTTAAAAGGGGCAGAGCCCAAACAAAGTAGACGCCTTGCAGAGGCTTAATTAAATTGATGCTCTGCATCAATCATGAACAGAGCCCAAACAAAAAATAAATTGATGCAATGCATTATTTAAAAATGGGCCAAGCCCTAGCACAGGTTTAACAGACCAAAAAAAAATAAAAGGCGTTGAATATTTTTCAACTGGACTTAGCCCAATTTTGGCCGTAAGTCCTCAAATTAAATTGACTGAGCAAAATTGCTCTCTTAAATCAATTTACTACTGGTTCGAGGGTACATCTCTGAACTCCTCTGACACGCGTCGTTGTAATCATTCAACGTCGTCAGAGAGGTGACGGGTCCCAACGACCACACATGAATATGGACTGCGGGGTCCTTAAACTCGTGGACCGAAACGTCCCTAAACTAATATCGGACCGAAACGTCCCTAAACTAATATCGGACCGAAACGTCCTTAAACTAATAATGGACCACCACGTCCCTAAACTGGCGATGGACCACCACGTCCCTAAACTGGCACAATAGAGCCCAAATGCTCTTTTGTCGGATCTAAACGGTCCCGTTAAGTTGATCTTAGTCTCAAACTGGACTAACGTATTCTTAACAAACGTTTGAGTCGATCTTAGCCCCAAATATGGCTAACGTATCCTTAGACATTTAAATGAATGATAAAACTCTAAATCAATTTTGGTTCAAGGGTACATCTCTGAACTCCTCTGACATCCATCGTTGTAATCCTTCAACGACGTCAGAGAGGTGATGAGTCCCGACGGCCATATATTAAATGGATCACTACGTCAAGTTGATCTTAGTCCAAAAACAGGACTAACGTATCCTTGACGGACGTTTAAGTTAATCTTAGCCGCAACGCGACTAATGTATCCTTAAACTAAAAACACCAAACCCAAATCTAAGTAAATACGGATTTGGACTAATCCACGTCTTACGGGCGACGGCATTACTCAGTCTCCGTATACAATCCACGGGCAACCACAAACAAAACAAACACACACGACACGAAGCGAAATTCTGGAGAAGGAGAAAGTTGTTACCGCGATGCGGTAGCGTAATTAACTGCAGGGGCTTGCGCCTGCAGGGAAGAGCGTCCCCATAATCTAAAACCCCTCAAGCGAGGGGGAATCTGACGAAGTCTGCTACATCGGCCGCATCCGTCTAAACCTCCGATACACGGTGCCATAAATCGACTTGGCATCTTCGGAGAGGTGGACGGATAAAACCAAATAGCATCTGCCCCGAATCTCAGCGTCAGGACATCGCGGTCCTGTGCGCCGCCTTTCGGAGGGGAACAGATTCTGGCACGCCCGGTGGGACCTCTTCCTCTTTCCACTCCACACTTCGTGTGTTGTCTTCGCGAACTAATCGCGGTTTGTTAAAAGGTTGCCTTCGGATTTCAAGTTGCTAAGATTTGTTCTTTTGTCTGGCGCAGAACTCAAGCACCCATGGATTCTAATTGCACCAACTGCGCGAAGTACCACTACAACGGATGCTCCACCTCACCTAGGGGTGTGGCATATGGGCCCCAAGCGGCCTCTTTCCTCACTCTGCCAGTAGACCAGGTGACCCAAGCCACCACTGGCTTATTCTTCGGGACCATGATCCCACCTGCAAGCTTCTCTGCGCCAATACCTGCACCGGAAGTGAACAAAAGGTCGGTCTTCGACCGGCTCACTGCTACGACGACCCCTCTCAACGGGTCGCCCAGTTTCAATACCTCAGTTTTCAACGGACTGGGCCAAAACGTCTGCAAACCTGCGATACCCGAAGCTTCCATCCCAAAGCGGATAGCTATCCCGGCTCAAGCAGACGAAATCATTGGAAGGGTTTCTCCTTCCGAGAAGTCAGTTTTTACAAGGCTGGCTATTCCGGTTGCTGCTCCAGGCGAGGTCCTCAAAGCTGCTTCCCCTACCCAGGGCAGGGGGCAGGAAGAAGCTTATCCAACAACGGAGGTGACTCCATCCGCGAGACACGCCCGACGTCGCCACTGGCGTCGAGTAAGAGATGCTGGGGGCAACTCCCCCTCTGGATTTACTCCGCCAGCTCCAACGGTTGGGATCGATACTGCTGTTCCAACCAAGAACAGCTTTGAACTGCTCAACAAGGTACGCAGAAACTCTCCTACTGCGATGTTGAAACGAACTCTTTCACCTGTGGAGAATACTCCAGAGAATAAGCTAGAGCAGCCCCCTCAACGGCTGTCCTCTAAAATTTACAAAGTCTGGCGACAGGTCCAAGAGTCGGTGATCGATCAAGACTGCCTCCGACGACAGAAAAAGATGAAGGTTCGGCAGGGGAAGGATTACTCTGTCAAACCACAAAAAGCAAAAGCTACTTGGGTGCCCACTACAACGGCTCCCTTAACTCCAATCACTCAAAAAAGGAGGCCACAAAAAGCCCCTGTTAACATGGCGAAGCATAAAAACGCTGAACACAAACACCCCAAATCTGGGGGCATGGTGGTGCACACTGTTTATATGGCTTCTGGAAAGGAGGAAAGCCGCACTTTTACGGGCCACCGACCGCTCACCCGATCCGTGAAGAAAGCCCAGGAGCAACAGCAAAAGCTTCGGGAAATAATGACTACAATGGCTGCACTCACTGAACCAAAAGAAAGCTCTGAAACGTCTTCGGATGAGCGTCAAGAACAAGAAACTGACGCTGACTTTTTACGCAAAGTCCTCGAAAAGAGGGACAAAGAAGCTGCAGAGCAGGCGGCTAACATAAAACAGATGGCGCTCCTCTTCCAAGATATGGTAGGGATGATGTTACAGCCGGACCCTCCTGCTGAAGATCCTCCGATCGTCCTTGAAGACGACAGGGGAGAAACGTCAAATCCTCCGCCGGCTCTATCAACAGCCAAGGAGGAGGCAATCTCCAAAGTTGACCTAGACGAATATATAGCTCAGCAGATCCGGGTTCATCAGGCGAATGAAGCGGCTGGGCAAATTGTTAGAACCAGACGACTGTATCCGAGCTGGTATGACCAAATCAGTTACCCGCCAGGATATACGATCCCTAAATTCCACGTATATAAAGGGACAGGGAATCCGCATCAGCATGTTGCTCAATTCAGGGCCTTATGCGGCAATACTGGAGGCGATGACAAATTGTTGCTACGTCAATTCGTCGGCAGCTTAGCAGAAACAGCCTTTGAATGGTATTCGGAGCTACCTAACGACTCTGTCAAAACATTTGCAGAGATGGAATTGCTGTTTACACAAAGATTCGCAAGTGCTAGTGAACGCACCCCGATAACAGCACTGATAAATGCCAGGATAAGGCCAAGCGAAACGTGGGTCCAATACGCAACACGATGGCGGAACCTATGGTCGAAATGCGAACAACGCATAGAAGAGGCACCTGCGGTAGGCATGTTTGTGGGCACTCTCGATCCGCAGGCGACCATCTCACAATTCATGACGTTCTTCAGGCCGACCACCTTCCAGGCCTTGATCGACAAATTAGCCCAAATGGACCAGATGGGCCATAGACTGTCTCCTCCAAGACCCGATCCCCGAAATGAGAAAGGAAAAGCGATCATCGTCGCCAACACTCAGCTACAGTCGAGCAACTCAAAGCCGGTCGCTCGCCAAAACAACGTGCGTCCACGCCCATCCCTCAAAGAGAGGCTAGGACGTCCTTACTCGTTTCCTCAGAATAAAACGAGAAGACTGTTTGAGCTGGCAGTGCGTAACAGACTCATCAATCTGCCGAGTCCAAAGCGTCTATCGCAGCCAGGCGATCTTAATAATCCCAATTATTGCCCTTACCACCAAACGGTAAGTCACCCGATTGAGGATTGTTTCGTCTTTAAGGGATGGATCGAGGATCAATACCTGCAAGGCAAATTCACGCTGTCTGAAAGCTGGAAGGTAAACCCCCCACAGCCGCACTCTCCAAAGAAGACGGACACGCCGGGGGCAACTTGTTCTTTCGTCGAGGATGAAAACGATGGAGAAAACTTCTCGGATGAATCCGAAGACTACGTAGCGACTTGTCATGTGATTTCTCATTCACTGACGGATGATGAGGAGGATCCTTGCGCTGAGAAATCAATGGCGGACCCTGAAACAGAAATTCCGCGGCCGTCAGACAAGTTGATCGATGCCTTCCTAAATGAAATTCGTCTGAAAGCAAAAGCCAATCAGGAGCATGAAATGTCCATACTGGAAAGAACCAAGGTATTCCCGTCAAATCAAAAGCCATACACTGCGGGTGAAAACAAATTCAAGACGAGGAAACGGTTCGCCAAAGCTCTATCAGTAGGAATGAAGCTACCGCCCTCTGAAGAAAATTCTTTCTCTGAGGTAAAGATGCACCCTAACTTCTGTTTATATCATCAGAAGATCATACATCCTACCGAAGACTGCGAATCCTTTAACTGTTGGTGGCAAGGGTATGTCGCTCAAAAGCGACACTTCGACAGGACAAAGTGTGAAGCTTGTGGACATCGGAAAAATGCGATAGATGAGCGCAAAAGAGCCGCCGCCGACTGTCATATAGCCGACTTCAAGGGATCACAAATTATCACCTTTGGAAGCGACTCTGACGAAGAAGCTACCCCCAACTCTTCCCTCGGGGAATCTATTTCGAAAATAAAGGAATTGAGAAGTCGCGAGAACGTTCAGCCATGCAATCGCATGCTACTCGGAAAAAATCTCGGCCCCGTAAACAAAGGATCGAACAAAAAGGATAAAGGAAAAAGAAAAACGGCCCTCGTCGCCAGCACTCAACAACAATCAGGTGACCCTAGGCCGGTTGCTCTCCAAAGCAACAAGCGGCAACCCCTCCAGGAAAAGTTGAAACGTCCTTACTCGTTTCCGCAAGATAAAACAAGGGGACTGTTCGAACTGGCAGTGTGCGACAAACTCATCAATCTGCCGAGTCCAAAACGTCCGTTGCGGCCAGGCGATGTTAATAATCCTAATTATTGCCCTTACCACAAAACAGTAGGT
The DNA here is from genome assembly GCA_030015575.1 of Agapanthus africanus. Classification (NCBI taxonomy): domain Eukaryota; kingdom Viridiplantae; phylum Streptophyta; class Magnoliopsida; order Asparagales; family Amaryllidaceae; genus Agapanthus; species Agapanthus africanus. The sequence goes on along the minus strand of CM057338.1, from coordinate 5,725,816 downwards.
CACCTGATCGAGGACTGCTACGTCTTCAAAAACTGGGTTGAAGACCAATACCAACAGGGCAAGTTTGCGCTGTCTGAAAACTGGAAGGTGAGTCCGCCACAACCGCACGCTCCGAAGAAGATGGATATGCCGGGGGCATCATGTTCATTCATGGAGAAGGACTCATAGACTGAAAAGTCAATAAACCAGATATTCGCCTCAAATACGGCGACAACGGACCGAAACGTCCTTAAACTAACAACGGACCGAAATGTCCTTAAACTAATGATGGACCGCAATGTCCTAAAGCTTGCAAATGACCGAAATGTCTTTAAACTACTACCGCAGCATTCTTAGGCTGACGAGATAAAAAAAATATATAATATATATATATATATATATATATATATATATAAAGAAATAAAAAAAAAAGTAAAAAAATAAAGAATGGTATGTCCATAAGCAAAACGGGCACGGATGAAAACCCGAAAGGGCTCCGTGAGTAAAAACAGCAAGGCTACCGGTGAGTGTTCGTGAAAACCCGAAAGGGCGCGACCTCGTTTAAAAAAAAAAGAGGAATAAAATAAAAAATAAAAAGAACGGTATGTCCATAAGCAAAGTGGGCACGGATGAAAACCCGAAAGGGGTCCGTGAGTAAAAACAGCAGGCTACCGGCGAGTGTTTGTGAAAACCCGAAAGGGCGCAACCTCGTTAAAAGACATTTATAGGGCCTTCTCGACCTTGTAAGGAGAAACCACCCACGTGAGATCCTTACGACTCACAAGGGAGCAACACACTTAGGGATCCTCACGATTCCTAAGGAGAAATTACACTTAGGGATCCTCACGATTCCTTGGGAGAAAATACACTTGCGAGATCCTCACGACTCGTAAGGAGAAATCTCTTATGGGACCCTCACGGCCCATAAGATTCGAAAGTCCTAAGTTACAGAGACCTAAACCTGTGCTTAAGCAAACCCCCACAAACTTCCAATATTGCCCAACAAGTGGCTCAATACTGACCCTTGTATACAATCCACGGGCGCGAATAAACATTTCCCTAACCAAGTCTCATCCGTGACTGGGGATATGTTCGCATGGTAAACAACCCTTGTAAATCCTCTCGATTTATGAGGAGAAAACCCTCATGTAGGATCCTTACGACTTACAGAGGAAACGAGCACTTAGGAATCCTCACGAGTCCTAAGGAGAAAATACACCTACAAGATCCTCACGACTTGTAGGGAGAAATACCTTTGTGAGACCCTTACGGCTCATGAAGTCAAAAGCCTTAGTCGACAGGACCTTAACCCTAGTCACTAAGCCTCCTTTGTTCGACAACGACAGAGGCAAATGATGATTCGCTCCTGGCAATATTCCAGTCGCAGCGATGCTGATGCCAAGATTGGTATCAGATCCCAAATCCCCTACTTGCAAAAAAAAAAAAAAAAAAAATCAGCGAGCCCCAAGAAAAAAATGCATACGAAATAGCCGAAATGATGGGGCAACTTGCAAACAAAATCAGCAAGTAAAAGTGTATGCGTGCAAAAAGCCGAAATGATTGGGCAACTCGCAATAAAAAAACAGCGAGTAAAAATAAAATAAACAGCCGAAATGATTGGGCAACTCGCAATAAAAAGCAGCGAGTAAAAATAAAGTAAACAGCCGAAATGATTGGGCACCGCGAAAAATAACCGAAATGATTGGGCAATCGCGACCTTCGCGATATAAAAGCTGAAATGATAGAGCATTGCGGAAAGAATAAAAAAAAATGAAAGAATGAAATTTTTTTCCCTACAGGTGAAATCACATCGATCCCTGTATACAATCCAGGGGCACAGATAAAAAGGGAACAATACCTTCCCAACAGGCTCCACCAGAAAGCGAAGCCAAATCTCGACGGTTCATAGATGACCTAGAGACAACCTCGACATTTGTCGCCATATTGCAAATACGATGTCAACAAACGGAGCAAAGGAAGGTCCCTAGCTTCAGGGTCTCGACGTCAATATCGACAACTTAGAGATCACCAACGGCGTTTCTCCTCACTCCAACCAGATGCAGACGCAATGTCAATAACGGCGTTCCTTCGCAGCCCAGCAGGGTGTACATGCAAAGTTAACAAAAGACCCCATGGTTGAAACAAAGCGGAGCGATGGCAAAATCCCAGCTTCACCTCAGCATTCGTCTCGATACAGTAGACGCAATGTCAACAACAACGTTCCTCCGCAGTCCAGCTGGAGGCAGATGCAACGTCAACAAAAGACCTCACGGTCGAAACAAAGCGGAGTAACGGCAAAATCCCAACTCCACCTTAGCATTCGTCTCGTTACAACAGACGCAATGTTAACAACGGCGTTCCTTCGCAGCCCAGCGGGGTGTACATGCAAAGTTAACAAAAGACCTCACGGTCGAAACAAAGCGGAGTAACGGCAAAATCCCAACTCCACCTTAGCATTCGTCTCGTTACAACAGACGCAATGTCAACAACGGCGTTCCTTCGCAGCCCAGCGGGGTGTACATGCAAAGTTAACAAAAGACCCCATGGTCGAAACAAAGCGGAGTGATGGCAAAATCCCAGCTCCACCTCAGCATTCGTCTCAATACACCAGACGCAGTGTAAGCAAACGAAGCGAAGGCCACATTCCTAACTTCAACGTCTTTACGGTAACTCACATAAAACCGGAAAGACAATCGGAGACCATCTCACATGAAGTGGTCACCTCTTTGACGTTTATCTCGATACAGTAGACGAAATGTCAACCTCAGCGTTCTTCCTCCAGCAGGGATTCAGACATGACAAAGCAAATGAAGCGAAGGCCACATTCCTAGCTTCAACGTCTTTACGGTAACTCACATAAAACCGGAAAGATAATCGGAGATCATCTCGCATCAGCACAGAGTGGTCACCACCTCGACGTCCGTCTCGATACAGCAGACGAGATGTCACCCCAATGTTCGTCTCGACACAGCAGGCGCAACGTCATTAAACGAATAGAGCCACAGCAAAATCCCTAGTTCCAAACCTCGGCGGTTCACCAGCAACCTAGAGACAACCTCGACGTCCGTCTCGATACAGCAGACGAGATGTCACCCCAACGTTCGTCTCGACACAGCAGACGCAACGTCATCAAACAAACGGAGCCACGAAAAAATCCCTAGTTCCCACCGCAACATTCGTCTCGATACAGCACACGCAATGCCAGCAAACGAAGCAAAGGCCAAATTCCTAGCTTCAGGGTCTTGACGGCAACTCATATAAAACCCGAAAGACTATCGGAGATCATCCCACACCAGCGCGGAGTGGTTATGACTCATCGGGGCTCTCCAAAATGAGCCTAACCTCAAGTAAAAAGCGGCATGGCAAATTCCTAGCGCTTACTCTTCCGACGGTCAAACTGCCAAGGAGGATTGCTTGAAGACGTCTTGTCCAGCCCCCGAAGGGATCAGAGACACGGCAGTCGCAGGGCTACTCGAACAGCACGATTGCCTATCGAGGACTATATCAGCTTATGCGACGGTACGATGGCCAAAACCCTAAGTACCACCAACCTTAACGGGCTTCTGTCGTAAAGAGCAGAGGTTAAATGCGACGTTAAGATGTTCTTGCGAGAAACGTTCGATTCGTCTCGACTTGTGAAAAATTGTCGAGGCGGCTCGACTCGTGAGATAAAGCCTTAGGCAGTAGGCATAAAAGAAGCCTGTTTCCTAAGCATTGGGACCCTGCGAGTTGGTCCAAAACGGTCTCTTGCATACCATCCACGGGTCTCACTCTCCAACGTCGAACTTCGACAAGGAGGGAAGCAACCGTTTACAAGTCCTCTCGACTCGTAAGAGGGAAAAATTCTCTTGTAGGATCCTTACGACTTACAAGAGAAAACCACACTTAGGAATCCTCACGATTCCTAAGGAGAAAAACCCACCTGCGAGATCCTCTCGATCCGTAGGGAGAAAAGTCTCTATGAGACCCTCACGGTTCATAGAGTTGAAAAGTCTTAGGCAGCAGATCTGAACCTGCGGCCTAAGCCCTCGCTATCTCGTGAAGAAATCAAGAAGCTTACTCTCTTACCTGCTAATTGTGACGACATGCTGAGAAAGAGGAAAAGCAACAGAAAGAGCACCTGATTTATGTTTGATCAAGCGTTCAAGACGTATTCATTCATGCATGGGCAAAAAGACTCAGGACAAAAGATACATAATAAAGACAAGCTGGGATAAAAAAAATTTCCATTAATATTGCCCAAAATTCTTACAGTCATAAAAAGCAATGGAAGAAAAATATTATTACAATGGAATAACCTCAGATCCGGGGCACGGATTGAGGAATTCAAAAGTAAGGCCATCCAGAGTTCTTCTGTCCTTTCTAATTATTCTTATGCGCAGCCTCTCGCGCTCCTCTGTGTCGATATCGTCGGCAAGCCCTTCCGGCCTTCGATAAGCAGCAACTATCGTCGTCTGCTGGAAGATTTGGTGTAGGATGTCAATGAGGCTGTCCCGCCGTTTCTTCGAGATCAGCCCCGTCAGGTACACTGAATGCACCTTGTCCTCGGCATCATCCAGCGCATTCAGTGGTAAGGCCTCGTGAAGACCCGGAAGTGCTCTCCATATTTCTCCCAGCACGACTTTCAAAAGAGCCGAACGACGGGGTAGCAGCCAACCACCGCTTGCGTTCAGATGACCCATGACCTCTGCACATTGAGCGTCTGTAAACTCCTGGTTTTGTTGACGACCCTGTGCGCGAATATCGTCATAGGTGATGAACTCGTGCAAACTGTATAGGTGCACCGCCATTATGCCTGGAGGAAATACCACAAGAAGATTAGCGATAGAAGAAAAATAATATACATAGAGGGCTAAATTCCTAGAGAGCAAAGCTCTGTTCAGGGATTAAAACCCATGAACGAAAGTTTAATGAAACCCCAATGGGGATCTCTTTAGATCAAAAGATCTGTGAGAGCAAAGCTCTTTGACTGAGATTAATTTAAATTAATTTGATTTATACCTAAAGTTTCTAACTTTCAAAATGAGCAAAGCTCTGCTAGTGAAACCCCAAAAGGATTTTCTTTAGATCAAAGATCTATGAGAGCAAAGCTCTATTAATTAAGATTGATTTAATTCAAGACTAATTCTTACTTAAATAGTTTCTGTTTAGGAAAATCTAACTCGAGGAGTTCTTGAAGGCAAGAGCAAAGCTTTGAAGTTTCTGAAAATGAAATTTTTTGAGATGATAATCATCTGTGCAGGACCAAAGGTCCTATTTATAGGCCTCAAGTGCCTCTTCGACTTCCAAAAAGTTGTCACGGCGGTTGGAATTCCGCCACCGCCGCGTTCACGTTTGGGGCCACGTAAGCGCAACGGTGGGGGGGCATTTGTTTACCCCAATCAGAGCAAAGCTCTGTTCAAATTCCGAGGCGGGAGATGAAGCAATGCTTCATCTTCCCCCAATCAGAGCAAAGCTCTGCTTTGAAAATTTAAAATTTAATAAATGAAGCAACGCTTCAGATTCTTTGCGCTGCGCGCAACACGCCACGTGTCAGGCGCAGATGCATCAGCGCAGCGCCCAAGAAGGCGCACCCAATCAGAGCAAACCTCTATTTAAATGAAGCAACGCTTCAGCTGCGTAAGTACTGCGCTGCGCGACACGTGTCAGCGCAGATGCGCTAGCGCAGTTGCGCTGCGCTGTGCGCTGCGCGACACGCGTCAGAGCAGTTGCGCTGCGCTGTGCGCTGCGCGACACGCGTCAGCGCAGATGCGCAACTGCGCTGTGCGCTGCGCGACACGCGTCAGCGCAGTTACGCTGCGCTGTGCGCTGCGCGACACGTGTCACGCGCTGAAGCATCTGCGCCAAACAGAATTAAATTTCTAAGAAATCTTTTCTGTTCTGGTTAAAACAAGAAGATTTTCTTCTGCAAAGCAGAAGCCCTTGGATCAAAGATCCAACGGTGGGGAAAATTCCCCAAATCATTCAGAAAAAGATTTATTTAACAAATCTAACTAATTTATGGGCACTATAAAAAGGACCCTAGACCTCAATTCAAAGGCATCAAGATCCTTCTAAAAAAAAGAGAGAAAGAAGAAAGCTCTTGAAAACTCCCCAAGAAGAACAGAAGGTAAAAACCTCGAGGGAAAAGAGAAAGTTCTCTTATGGGCAGATTATTGATCTAAGAACAAGATCAATAATCTTAAATAAAAAATATATATATATATAAATAAGTAATAATAGTGCTTTGCACTTTTTTATGAACCTCTGGTTCTTGAAACAAAAAAGAAAAATTTATTTTTCTTTGATCTAAATGTAGATCAAGAAATTAAATAGTGCTTTGCACTTCTGATTCTTGAATCTAAAAGATTCTTAGTGCTCTGCACTTATAAACTGCGCTAGAGCTTTGCTCTCTGGAATTGGCGCAACTCACCAGAGCGCGCCACGTGTCAGCAGCGCAACAGCGCAGCGCACTGCACTATTGCGCTTGCGCTCACCAGAGCGCGCCACGTGTCAGCAGCGCACTAGCGCAGCGCACTGCGCTGTTGCGCTTGCGCTTACTAGAGCATGACACGTGTCCTAACCATAAGCGCTTGCGCTCAGTAATTGGCGCAAACCGCCTGATAAATGCAATGCATTTCTCAAAGGGCCAGGCCCAAGTCAAAAGACCAAGCAGGCCTAATTAAATTGATGCTCTGCATCATTTATAAATGGGCAGAGCCCAAAAAAAATAATATAAATGCTATGCATTTTAAAAGGGGCAGAGCCCAAACAAAGTAGACGCCTTGCAGAGGCTTAATTAAATTGATGCTCTGCATCAATCATGAACAGAGCCCAAACAAAAAATAAATTGATGCAATGCATTATTTAAAAATAGGCCAAGCCCTAGCACAGGTTTAACAGACCAAAAACAAATAAAAGGCGTTGAATATTTTTCAACTGGACTTAGCCCAATTTTGGCCGTAAGTCCTCAAATTAAATTGACTGAGCACAATTGCTCTCTTAAATCAATTTACTACTGGTTCGAGGGTACATCTCCGAACTCCTCTGACACGCGTCGTTGTAATCATTCAACGTCGTCAGAGAGGTGACGGGTCCCAACGACCACACATGAATATGGACTGCGGGGTCCTTAAACTCGTGGACCGAAACGTCCCTAAACTAATATCGGACCGAAACGTCCCTAAACTAATATCGGACCGAAACGTCCTTAAACTAATAATGGACTACCACGTCCCGAAACTGGCGATGGACCACCACGTCCCTAAACTGGCGATAGACCACCACGTCCCTAAACTGGCACAATAGAGCCCAAATGCTCTTTTGTCGGATCTAAAGGGTCCCGTTAAGTTGATCTTAGTCTCAAACTGGACTAACGTATCCTTAACAAACGTTTGAGTCGATCTTAGCCCCAAATATGGCTAACGTATCCTTAGACATTTAAATGAATGATAAAACTCTAAATCAATTTTGGTTCAAGGATACATCTCTGAACTCCTCTGACATCCATCGTTGTAATCCTTCAACGACGTCAGAGAGGTGATGAGTCCCGACGGCCATATATTAAATGGATCACTACGTCAAGTTGATCTTAGTCCAAAAACAGGACTAACGTATCCTTGATGGACGTTTAAGTTAATCTTAGCCGCAACGCGACTAATGTATCCTTAAACTAAAAACACCAAACCCAAATCTAAGTAAATACGGATTTGGAATAATCCACGTCCTACGGGCGACGGCATTACTCAGTCTCCGTATACAATCCACGGGCAACCACAAACAAAATAAACACACACGACACGAAGTGAAATTCTGGAGAAGAAGAAAGTTGTTACCGCGATGCGGTAGCGTAATTAACTGCAGGGGCTTGCGCCTGCAGGGAAGAGCGTCCCCACAATCAAAAACCCCTCAAGCGAGGGGGAATCTGACGAAGTCTGCTACATCGGCCGCATCCGTCTAAACCTCCGATACACGGTGCCATAAATCGACTTGGCATCTTCGGAGAGGTGGACGGATAAAACCAAATAGCATCTGTCCCGAATCTCAGCGTCAGGACATCGCGGTCCTGTGCGCCGCCTTTCGGAGGGGAACACCCTGTACTTTCTTTTTACCTAAGATTTTTGTTTAAGAAGGGGATTTTCTTTCTCTAGAGAATTGAATTCTTTTTTTCTTTTTTTCTTTTTTTCTTTTGTTTCTCAAAGCTTATGGGGGGGGGGGTCTTTCCTCTGTCTCTCATCCTCTCATCGCTCCTATTTATACGAGAAGAATAAGAATCAATTTGTTAAGAGAATCTCTCATTGAGAGATCGTAATTGATTCCATCATCTTTTAGATCAATCGGTGAATTTTATTCACCGTTGGATTTTTAATCCAAAAATTCACTATTTAACAGAGATTATTTCTTTTTTGTTTAACAAAATTAGGAAATTTTTTCCTAAGATAGAATTTTATTCTATCAGACTATCACCGTTGGATCTTTGATCCTAAGGTCTTTCATTTAACAACAGAGAAGATGTTTCTGTTTTAAAGAAGATCAGGGATACATTTCCTATATATAAAGAATTTAATTCTATCAGATAGTTTAGAAAGATTTAAGGAAATATTTTCCAAATAGGGTTTCGATCCCTTCATTTAGAATTTAATTCTATCAGCTTGGAAGATGTTTAGAGCCACTCACGTATAGCACGTGACCCCCACTGAGTTAAACTTGTTTGCTTATACGCAACGGCCTAATAGGGCATCACGTGCTAACACATGAACTTCTCTGGCCTGCTATTTGTTTTAATATGGCGCCTATATACTTTGTATATAGATGCTCACGTGCTTGCACGTGAGGCTCAATTTCAGCCTGTCAATTGTTAAGCGCAGCGCCTATAATCTTTATTCATAGGCGTTCACATGTGGGCACGTGATGCTCTATTGGTGGAAAATTTTCCCATCGCTTTTCTCTCTCTTTCTTTTCTTTTCTCTCTCTTTTTTTATAAGGGAACAATTGCATCTGCATCCTGCTGGCATGAGAAGCACGTCGAGCTGTAGTTAGGATTTTGTCGTCACTCCTTTTTGATTTGGCTCCTTGGAGCCTTTTTTGATGTCGCATCTGCACCGAGAAGGAACGTCGAGCTGGAGCTTGGATTTTGCCATTACTCCTTTTTTGTTTGATCCTTGGGTCTTTGATGACACCGCGTCTACATCCTACTGGCATGAGAAGCACGTCGAGCTGGAGTTAGGATTTTGCCGTCACTCCTTTTTGATTTGGCTTCTTGGAGCCTTTGTTGACGTTGCGTCTTCATCCTGCTGGCATGAGAAGCACGTCGAGCTGGAGTTAGGATTTTGCCATCACTCCATTTTGTTTTGACTCCTTGGAGCCTTTGTTGACGTTGCGTCAGCATCATGCTGGCATGAGAAGCACGTCGAGCCAGAGTTAGGATTTTTCCATCACTCCTTTTTTTTGTTTTGGCCCTTGGGTCTTTTGTTGACGTTGCGTCTGCATTCTGCGGGCATGAGAAGCATGTCGAGCTGAAATTAGGATTTTGCCATCACTCCTTTTTTGTTTTATCCCTTGGGTCTTTGATAACGTTGCGTCTACACCCTGCTAGAATGAAAAAGAACGCTGAGATAGTCTCTGGGTTGTATATGAACCGTCAAGACTTGGCTCTCCCTTTGACGGAGCCTGGTAGGAAAATATGGTTCTCTTTTCTTTTTTGCCCAGGGATCGTATACAAGAGTCAATATGGACATACTTGTAGGGCAGAGGAAATTTTATTTTGTTTTAATTTTTATTGCCGCGATGCTCTATCTTTTCAGCTTTTCATATCGCGAAAGTCACGATTGCCCAATCATTTCGGCTTGTTATCAACGGAGCCCAATCATTTTGGATGTTTTTTATATTTTTACTCGCTGCTTTTTATTGCGAGTTGCCCAAACATTTTGGATGTTTTTATATGCATATTTTTTTGCTCGCTGATTTTCATTGCGAGTTGCCTCATCATTTCGGCTGTTTCATATACATTTTTGTACTCGCTGCTGTTTTTATTGCGAGTTTGGAATCTGATGCTAACCTTGGCATCAGCATCGCTACGACTGGAATATTGCCAGGAGCGAATCATCATTTGCCGTGAAAAAACTTGGAGTTTGACACCCATTTAGGCATCAGCATCTCTGCAACTGGGATATTTCCAGGAGCGAATCATCATTTGCCTTGAGAGGACTTGAAGTTTGATACATTTTTTGGCATAAGCATCGCTACGACTGGAATATTGCCAGTAGCGACTCATCATTTGCCTTTGTTGATTTGAACAAAAGTGGCTTAGCAAACAGGATTGGGATCCTGTCGACTAAAGCTTTTTAACTTTATGAGCCGTAAGAGTCTCATGAAGGTATTTCTCCCTACGAGTCGTGAGGATCTCGTATGTGTATTTTCTCCTTAGGAATCATGGGGATTCTTAAGTGTGTTGCTCCTTTATGAGTCGTAAGGATCTCACGCAGGTGTTTTTTTATAAGGTCGAGAGGTCTCGACCTTGCAAGTGCACGTGAATTTTTTTATTTTGTGAGTTTGCACCCTTTTCGGGTTTTCACAAACTCGCCGGCAGTCGTACTGTTTTTTTACTCATGGCGCCCTTTCGGGTTTTCATCTGTGTCTATTTTGCTTGTGGACATACCGTTTTTTAACAAGATTGCGCCCTTTCGGATTTTCACAAACTCGCCGACAGTCCTGCTGTTTTTACTCACGGTGCCCTTTCGAGTTTTCATCCATGCCCATTTCGCTTGTGGACGTACCGATTTTTTTGTGCTGCGAACGGTGAAACTCTTGAAGGTAGCTTCATCGCAGGCAACCCATCTATTTGCTGGTGGGACTTAGGGGTGGTTTCACCACTGGAGTAGCTATGTAACCGATAGGATTTGAGTTGCAACTTTCGCCGTTGGGACTTCAATTTCAATATAGATCTCAAGAGAGCATATCGCCATATTTGAGGTGACGCGCTAGTTTAGGGACATTCCGGTCTATTATCACCATATTTGAGATGAAATTTTAGTTTAAGGATTTTTCAGTCCAGCATTCCCATTTTAGGGACGAATATTAGTTTAAGGACGTTTCGGTCCAACATTCCTATATTTGGGACGAATATTAGTTTAAGAACGTTTCGGTCCGTTGTTAGTTTAATGATGTTTCGGTCCAACATTCCCGTTTTTTGGGGGAACGCGTTAGTTTAGGGACTTTTCGGTCCATTTTATCATTCGGTTGGAGAGTTGCACAACCCATCCCTTCCAATTCTTGTTTGTTGTGGCGCTGTTGCCTGTCCTTTGTTTGTATGGACACTTCACGCCTTAGACTATTTTCACTTTCTTGGACTGCTTCATCTATCATCGTGCCCATCGGGTTGTTTTGCGGGAAGTACCGGGTATTTTACATGGCACCTGCCCCCTTCTCATCAATGTCGCTTTCCGATATTGATGGAGCATCTTCTTCATATACGAAGGAACGAGATATCACGTTATTCCTTCTGCCAAGTCTTCTTCTTCCGTGGAAGAATAAACTTGACTTGGGGGTTTCCCCCCTCATCGTCTGATTCGGAGTGGGACATGGATTTCACATCCCCCCATGGTTTTTTTTTCAAGTGGGATATTCCACTTGATTGCAGGACCCGCTTGTAGGTCCCTTGATATCTTTTTTGTTTTTTTAGAAGGACCATCCCACATAGAGATTCTTCTGCTAGTGAGAAATACCCATATATATATCTCGGCGGGAGTGAGTACCCATGCCGTCGCTATTTTGGCGACATGTTGTTTCAGAGCCGCTCATTTTTTGTTGAGCGTTGGAGACAAATGCCACCTTGCCTCCACTTTTCATTCATCTTCATCGGATGATGAAAGGTCTTAACCCATCTGATCAATTCAAGTCATTTTATCCTTGAGTTCTTGGAAGTTCGTCGGCTTGAAGAGGGCCATAAATGAAAACAACTTTGAATTTGGGTCAAGGGTGGCTATGAACATTCCCACGGCTGCAGCCTCGTCGATGCATTGCTCGCATTTTGATTGGAGATTTCGCCATCGGGTAACATATTGAACTCAGGTTTCATTCAGTCCAACCCTTTCATTGACCAACGCCGCCAGGGTTGTGTGTTCATTCTCACTAGTGAATCTCTGACAGAAGAGCATATCCATCTTGCCGAAGGTCTTCACGGAATTATTTGGGAGTTCTGCATACCATTCCATGGCGATGCCCGCCAGACTGCCGACGAACCGTCGGAGGAGCAGTATATCATTTCCTCCAGTATTGTCGTATATGGATTTAAATCGTACAATGTGCTGACGAGAATTACCAGTTCCTTTGTACATGTGGAATGTTGGAAGTGTGTACTCTGGCGGGTGCCGCATTTGATCGTACTAGGCCGGATATGTTCGACCTGTCTTGATTGACCTATTTGCAGCTTCACCGACATAGTGAGCTTTGATTTGCTGAGCGATGTATTCGTCCTGCTTTGCTTTTGGAATCATTTTCTCTTCGGCCGTTGATAAGACTTGCAGAGGATTTGAAATATCGCCCTTTCTTTTAAGAGCGACTGCCAGCGGTTCATCTACCAGTGGTTCCGATTGAACCATCATTCCACCATATTCTGGATCAGAAAGGCCATCTGGTTCATTTTAACGGACATTTCTTCCGCTTCTTCATCTCTCTTTTTGAGAGCGCGCTTTAGGAAGTCAATATCCGACTTCTTCCTTACTCTTTCTTTGGGTGCGTCCTCAGGATTTTCTTTAGGCGGTGGATGAGCAATTTGTTGGCTATAGTGCCCTCAAGTCAATTATTGAATTGCAGGCACGTGATTGCGATGATTGAGGGAGGACCTATACCGGTAGAACAATCTTACTCAAGATGATAGTATGCTATCTGGTTTGTCTTTATAATCATGTACATGCTTTAGGTGGTATTACAGATCATTATTACATGTTGATAGAGCCCATAGGATTCTTGCTTGACTACCGGAATTATGATGGCGATCATATACGTGGGAGCTGGGTGGTCTATAAGCACATCCTTAAATGCCCCTAATCATGAGAGTATCGAGACTGGGCACCAATACTCCAGAGTAGACTAGTGTATATTGATCGAGACCCCGACGAAGGACGGTGTCCGGTCTCACAAGCCATTGGTGTTAGTTTGTTCACCTAAGATAGTATGCAGGTGCTCATTGGGTTATGAGAACACTGGACGGACTCGCCGGGAACATGCTAGTTGGTATTATACCCATTGTCAGATAGCAGTTCCCATATGACATGTGTACAGATTTGTCAGTTAACCTGACATCTCCATTTGTCTCGTGTGAGTTCCCACCGTGCTTTGATTACTACCTTTACCATGGCTCAAAGGATTCGTGCAAACAGGTTTTAGTTGGGTACAGTCCTGAGCCATATAGAGGCAATGAGCGGATCGTCGGGGATTCGTCTCTCCCGGTATTCGGGGTTGATGTCGTGCTATGCACGGGTGGCTATCACCCAAAATCCTTGATCAAGATAGTCGAGAATTACTGATTTGGATTAGTATTTTCTCATTTTGTGATGGGCTTCATACCGACACGAAATGTCGCATTATTAGGGGTCTGACTTTATCCACCCCCTTAGACTCAATATGCGTCTTAGACGAACAGACCGTACTGTATGGATATTGTCACCGACAGGCTTAGTAAGGGTCAAGATGAGTTTGCTCGTTTTCCTTCCTTTTGCTCAATACCTGGTAGCCGTTACGTACAGCTAGTGCCGCTGACGTGCTTGTGGTTAAACCCACTGCCAGCGTATTGACGAGTCTTTAGAGTCCCACATAGAGGGTTTCCCTGTTTCGGGCAAAATGATGTAGAGGCCGTATGGTTTTACGGCAGGGTTCAATCATATACGTGCACTTGTGCACGTATCATTTTTCGGACAGTTTATACTAGTTGCTTTGGTTTAAGCTGGATTCTAGTATTGGATTGTTGGATTATTTTCATCTCTTTTGTATTCATATTTTTCGGAATACGGATGCGGGTATGTATATACGGATGATGGGCATTCTTGTAATTTATTACAAGATTGTTTTTAGAAGAAAACACCTCATTATGTTTATTAACCATTTGGTTAAATGGTTAATTGAGGTGAGGGATGAGTGTGCTTAGATTTATTTCAATCATGGCTACTTAGTGACTCATGGTGGTGACTCATTGGGTGACTCGTTGTGTGGCTCATGATACACTATTCTTGCTTGCTTGATACTTGTTGATTTATGAGATATTTGGTGAACTTGAGATGTTTTTCTTTAGTTGCTTTAATATTCTATTCTCACACTCACACAAGACTTAGCCTTTTCTTGAGTTGAGCTCAAGCTCACACTCTCATCTCTCATGGCTTCTTCTTCTACCTTCACCATAATCCTCTCATATGTTGAGAAACGTAGGATGTTTAGAGACAAATTAATCCATCATTAGAATCTACATCTTCTAGGCTAACTAGTTTAGCAAACTAGATACCCTAGTTACCTCGGTTATGAGGTTGGAGCTCGATTCATAGATTCTCGGGTGGATCATCTTCGATGGAGGGAGACCAGCAACCAAACTTGATCATGGTGGTCACTAGGAGCTTGGGAAGGTGTTTAAAGACCGAAGGACACGGATCATTCGGTATAACATTTCCAACTCTTTATATTGCTTGCTAGGTTTAGGGTTAATGGTCAATCTGTATTTGTGGGTTGTGTTAGCGCTAGTTTGTAAAATTTTTGTTCCACGATCAGCCACGGTTTGATGGCCAGGATACTGGCATAACCAAAATGGTATCAGAGCCAACCCTTTGATCCTAAACTAGCTAGTTCTCACGTGCTTAAAAGATCGATTGAGCAAAATTCCCGAAATCACGATTTCAATATACCTTGTTTTTGCCGATTTTTCAAAGTGGTCAAAAAATTATTTCCAGAGTCTCAAAAATTCGTGCAGGGTTTTTTAAAGACCCGGAAGAAAATTGGGCACACAAGCACATCATTAGGCCGTGGAACCATGGCAAAACCTGCATGTTTGCCGCGGTTGCGCGGCCATAATGGGGCCTTTGTGCACAAAATTTTCTCAGTTGCTCTATTGTTTGGAATTGTGATTTTTGGTTTATTTTGTTTTTGGCCGACATTTGTTTGAGTACTGGATTGCACTTGGGGCCAATACGAAAATTTTTTTTGATCGAAATTTTAAATGCGTAAGTTTACAGTACATACATTACTGTCTGCGACCGTGAATATCATTAGAGAGGTATAACCCGTCTAATTTCTATACGTTCTTTTAGACGGGTTTGCGAACATGACATTCACATAGATGTTCTGTGTTGTGCTGTGTTGTGGCTGAATTGTCGTGGTGGATAGCCAGTGGCGCAATGGTAGTATAGTTTAGATTCATTTGTACATTTGATATTGTGGGGCGAGCGTCCGACATGTGGATTGCCGTTCCTGCCAGCTTGTATATTATTTGTTTGGGACACGACCAGGTTGAGGTCGATGTCACCGTTGGACATATATTTTCTTTTCTGTACTAGAATTACCCTAAGGTAGAGTGCACGAATAGCCGGGTTCTAGAGAGCAATGGGTCCGCATCTCATGGCGTTGAGATGGAGGGGACCTTACTCTAGAATTGGCAGGCTATTCGCCGCAATCGTAGGGGGTATAGTTTGACCCAAAGTGGGGTGCTCAAGTTACCGGATTCCGTGAAATGCTGGGTGGCCCATTCACGTTGTTGATTGGGGTTGCCTCGCTTCTGGGATTGGCGGGTAACTTTCCGCACTCGTAGGGGCCTAGGTTTACATTGCACAGGCTATCCACACAACAGGGAACGTCGGGTCTCATTTGCGGCTCAAGTAAAACCCGAGGCTTCAGGATTATCCACCACTCTGTGTTTCTTGGCTGAGATTCTGTGATGTTGCTTTATATCATGCCTGGGAGGATTGTTATATATATTTATATATATACTAGTAGATATTGTATATATTTTGCACCCACGCTAGTCCAGTCCCCACTCTGTCGTTAGTTTAGTAACCTAACGGGTGATGACGAGGCCCAGTGGCGAATGCAGATGGCATATACGTACATTATATTTTCGTTCCTTTATCTAGTGTGATATGTTTAATTGATGGGACTGCGTTGATTATGATGTTGTTGGAACCAAGTTTTTTGAAAACGAACATTACATACGTTTGCTTTTGCTTTGCACAGTGGTATTCAATTGAGAATATCCTGCACCTCATTCGACGAGGCAAGGGCCGAGATCCCTTCATCGGGAGTGACCCCTTGGGCAAAAGTTTGCGTCAACGTAATAACTTTACTATAGTCGATTCTTTTGCTTTGCATCGTGATATTCGATTTAGAATATCCTGCACCTCATTCGACGATAAAAGAGTCGAGATCCCTTCACAGGGAGTGACCTCTTTAGCAAAAGTTTGCGACACTATATATTTGTAAAACTACCCGGTTCCTTCATTGGAATCAAGTTCATTACGTTCAAGGTTTTTCGCCAAAAACCAGCCGTAGCCCTCCGTCATTTCAGATTAGTATTGCTTAGTATTTGTGCTATGTTTGTCGTTGCTATTCGCCGAGACGTAGTGTGTGGTAGCTCTGTAATGCTTTTCTGTCGCATGGACATGTGGATTGGTTAGGACAGTCGTACGACTATGTTGATTATTCGTCAAGGGTCGTGCGGGTGGATTTAACGCAATCAAGATAATGACGGGTTGAACTTGACTAGGACCTTTTGATTTGTTGATTATTCGTCAAGGTCATTTGGGTCCTAGGGGTAAAAATCACATTGGGAGTTTCAAACATAAAGGAAACTTGCCAGGCATGCGCATACCTTCTGGAGCGTGGTGACTTGAGTGGATTCCATCAAGTTATCATGCGATGATAATTGGATCCCAATTCCCACTGATGAGTAGGAGTTACTCCTCGGGTGATTTTAGATGATCCCGACTAATTCTCCTTTTAGGGTTTGAAGGAGAATTCGAGAAAACAGTGGGAGCCATACTGATTAGATAAAGCGAATAACCAATCTAATCTATGTTAGAGCGAACGCTGAGTGTTTCTTTTCTCTCTCTCTTTGGCAGCGACCATGACCCGACCTAAAATTAAAACTCATGAACCAAGTTAACCGAATTTTCTTAAAACACTTTGGCTTTTGGATTGTCAAAGTCGCATATATCATTGCCGCTCCTACTTTTACGCTTTGCATTTCTCCAGAACATTTCGTATCACTACGAAGATCCACATTTATTGGATCTGCCATCATATAATTAGATACGAACTTGATGAAACTTGTTTCAGGTCGAGGATGGTTCTGGTTCTGGAGAAATGGAATATGATTATTCAGTTGTCTTTCCCTTTTACCTTTTCTCAGGTTACGAGAGCTCCTGGTATTTAGGAGAGTACACCTATCATGCTTATTGGATAGTCTTCTTCCAAACCATAAGCAGGCGCCGAAGGGTAGGGAAGGAAAAAACCAATTAACCTAAGTGTGGCGTACAGAAGATAATAAGTAAAGACATATAAAGGGATTTGAAAGAGGGCAAAAGGAAGTTACGACTGCTATCATTCACGACAAAGCCGCAGATATCATCACCACTCCTACTTCACCTTTGCATTTCTCCCAAACACTCCGTATTACTATGAAAATCCACATTTATTGGATACACCATCGTATAGTTAAATACGAACTCGAAGGAACTTTGTAATGACCCCAAAATCTTTATACATTTGTATTATCCCTCTTCAATAATATACCGTATTTATTTGTACTTGGTATTTTCCTTTTTCTATTAAATTTATTATTATTTTATTCCTCAATCTATTATGTATATTTTTCTAGGTACAATTTCTTTTTCTTATATTTAAGTTTTTAACTTCTCATTCTTATTTTTCCTTTCATAAATATTTAACCCAAATCCATTATTTTTATTCTCTACAGCCCATCTAAAAAGCCCATTTTCTTTTTAAGCAACATCATATATTTAATTCTAATTAAATATATGCATGAATAACCTTATAGCTCATTGGTTAAGTCCTTGCATTATTATTCCATAAGTTACATGTTCAAATCCCCATTCTTGCAATTATTTTTATCATTTTTTTATTCTTCTCATAACCTACAAATGAGACCTTTCATTTCCAAAATGAATGGTGACTTTTCATTTCTCTTTTAATTCTCATGTTAAATGCATATATTATTATTCACCATTACAACATCTTTATTTGTCCTCCTCCATCTTTTCCTTCCTCATATTTTTCTATCTCTCACTTCTTCCTCTTCACCAAGATGACAAGAAGAAGAACATGAAGAAGTCTTCAAGAAGGTCTCGCTAGTAACGCGAGGCTATCGGCGGATAGACAAGCCCGGTGACAATACCGGCTTGTGCATGTAAGTCCCTTCTCTTTTTCCTTCCCTCCATCTCTTTCTTTTTCTCTTTATATTTCTCTTATTTTATATTGCCATGAAAAATTTCCCTTAACATATCATAGATCCTAAATAATTAATTAAATGGATACATATATAAATAATGAACACACAAACATACACACACATATAGTTTGTAAAGTCTTTTTCATTACTCTCAATTCACATGTTAAGATTTCATAGTGACCAATTAGGATTGCATGTTTGTTGTTTTATTTTAAATCACTTCATTTAAAATTTGTATTAAAAAAAAATGAAGTTACGAATAAATACCATGGTTTTCTCATTTCTCACATATGACATATCAATACCTTTAGTTTTAAAATAATTTTTAGAAATTAATTTTTACTTCTGAAAATTTCATGGAATTTACATATGATAGATTATATTATTTTATACATGCTGTAAAAATTTTAGATCGATCCGCATAACGGTTTATGAATTACATCGTATTTATTCACTGATCGTAAAACAGAAAACTGCAGTTATCGGTCAACTTCTAGGACATATAACTTGGTATACCGGTATCGAAATTGAGTAAACTCATGTGTTTTTGATATCTACATCGAATGAACTAGATTTTATTAGTTTTATATTTTTATTGAAAACCGACGTAAAATATAGAAAACTGGGTTACAATATTAAGTGACGGATCTGGACAGAATCTGTTCCGATTCGCACACTGTTTTTAAATTGGACATAACTCGAACACCCGATGTCCGTTTGTGACAAAATTTAGATGTGTAGATGCACCATTGATAGAACTATAATTTTCTGTATATTATATTACTTAGGAATGCATGAAACTACCTGATATAGGCTTTGCAATAGAATATATAGTTGCTGTCCAGAAATCTGAATTTCTGTTTTAAATGCTGATATTAAAATGATCATAACTAGAGCTTCAGAAATCCAAATCATGTGAATCTTGGTGTTTTCGATAAGTACATCGAAATACCTACAATTTTCTAATAATTTTCGTAACCTGAAACCTGATACAAATTAACTCAAACTGCGTTTTAAAAATATGTGACGGTGCCGAATAGATTCTGATCTGTTTTGCGCGACGATACGAAAACATATATATCTCTCAAACCGGTAGTCATATTTAGGTAAAACTGGAACTCACGCATGCAAAACATTTAGAGCCATATTTCTGTTTATATTTCGCATTCGTTCAACTTGATTAATTAGTCGTACATAGTATTTCTTTACAGTATTGTTTATGGTAGTTACTCGAATAATATACTTGACTCATTTCATGCTATTCGAACATGTATACATATTTAGCTTGATCATTAAATTGTTGTATATACTTAAAGACGATAATTAAATACTTGAGTTATATTTTGAAAACTATACAAAAATATTTTTACATAAAACCCCCTCAAGTTTATAAATTACCCTAAGGACCCTAACAATTATAAGACCACGATTCATAATTCTGATTGTCTGACTCGGGTTTGAGTCTGATTAATTTGACTTGAATCAGATTCAAGTCAACCTATAATCTACAAGATTCCAATTCAAAATGAACACATGAATCCATGAATACAATTATCAATTTATACAATTTGGCTGAACCGAACCATGGATGTATTCCTTTTACATGATTCTCAGTATTCCATTTACATGACTCTACGGTTACAACCGTTTCCTGATATCATGGTTTCGGTCAGTCAGTCAATCAATCTACAATTACTACAATTTACAAGATAACAATACAAATAAGACTTCGCGGGGTTTAAGGGGTAGATTGGTACGGAAGGTGTTAAAGGTGGCACGAGGTGGTCAGATTTAATACACCTAACATGAATCCAGTTGCTGTTGTACCGTGGCATAAACGGTTCCTTGTACTATACGTGCCCTTAGTCTCTGGCATATAGAGACTCCCCTCGTATACACTGGCAGCTTTCTGTACCAAGCTACAAAACTTGAATATGTTTCAAGTCAATCTATATTCTTTTATATTCTAACTCAACATGAATACATGAATTCCAGATCCAGTTAACAATCTGTTTGAATGAACCGAACCATGGATATTCCTTTTACATGATTTCCAGTATTCCATTTACATGACTCTACGGTTATAACCGTTTCCTGATATCATGGTTTCGGTCAGTCAATCAAGTCAATCAAGCAATCATTACAAGTTTACAAGATAACAATACAAATATGACATCGCGGGGTTTAAAGGGGTAGATTGGTACGGAAGATGTTAAAAGTGGAATGAGGTGGTCAGATTAAGACACCTAACCTATATTCAGTTGCTGTTGTACCGTGGCATAAACGGTTCCTTGTACTATATGTGCCCTTAGTCTCTGGCATATAGAGACTCCCCTCGTATACACTGGCATCTTTCTGTACCAAGCTACAAACAACATCGTTAAACAATATTCCACAATTTACTACAATACAATACTTTAGAAAATACTATACTCTGTCACTCTCATTCTTCATTCTTCTTTGGGACTTACCGAGCGACCTGTTCGCTGACGACATTCTATTTCTCTCTTCTTTGAATGTCGTCAGGTGCGTTGGACCAAGTTGAGACCGAGCCTACAAGTGAAGATTTGGAGAAATTCCAGGAAGACCCAGAGCTCTAGACTTTGTACTTGTTCTTCCCAGTACTTCCTTTTATTATTATTATGCCACTGTTTAGGCATTGCTTTTTCATTCCAGTTGTATTTTCATTTCATGCATTGTACAAAGAATGTTATTAATAAAAGTTGCTGTTATTTCAATTTCATTTGTCTCTTGTGATTATTTTATATTGCTTAGTTACGCTTAGCGTATGTACTTTTGAGTACATACGTAGCGGGCCTCGTCACGTCCACTTCGCCGTACACTGGGAAGCGGGGCGTGACAAACTTGTTCCAGTTTGAGGATGGATTCTGGTTTAGGAGAAATCGAATAGGATTATTCGGGTTGTCCTTTATCATTACCTTTTCTCATGTTGCGAGGACTCCTAGGATTAGGAGATTATACCTATTACACTTATTGGATAGTTTTCTTCCAAACCATAGGCTGGTGCCGAAAGGTATGGAAGAAAGAAAACCATTTAGCATAAGTGCGGTGTACAGAAGGTAATATATAAAGATATATAAAGGGATTGGAGTGAGGGCAATGAATATACGGTTATAGTCATGAATCAGGATAGTGGAAGAGGCATTACTAGGAATACCCGGATACCCCTTCGAAAAATTTTCATGTTTCAGTTTTACTGTGCAGTGTTAATTGAAAACCGTTTTCCCAATTAGATTCTAACTCCACGGTATGCATTTACCAGATTTGATTCTCACATCTGGATGGCGTTACAGATGATGAGTGGGAGTAGAATATTGGGAATTGGGTAATTAGATCCTCAATACATATCAGAATTCTTTGTAATTGGTGATATTTGAGGAAATCATCTGGGTTTTGCCTTACGGCAAATATTTGGTTTTGAATATCCGTTGTTATGCACCAATTTCAAACCGATATATCTGTATGTTTATTTTATAAAGTGAGATATAACTTTATGAAATTATGTCTATGACATTTACCTATATCAATTGTTGATTAGGTAAGCAGCATTCAACATCGGTGTAATTCTTCTTAACCATAGTACAGTTTTCAACTTACGACGCACAGGGTTTGAGTTATTAAACTCAGAGGACTTATACAAAATATTGTATGTTGTTCAGTGTCCATTAGGACAAAGGGATTAGTAATCGTACCATATTCTGTTTATTTTTGACTTCTCTAGTTTTAGACAAGTATTTCATAGAAATACAGGGTCCAAGTTTAGAGAAATTATAGGTACAAGAATAAAGTAGAGAACCATATGTTGCAAAGTATCAGGATTCTTCAAGGTGATCAAAGATGTAGATACTTGTGCCAGGTATTCCGTTGATAGTAATGGTTTTGAGAACTTGCTTCTCTTTCAGATTACTTATATATGGATGCACTCCTAGATGAGTAATGTCGATTGGTCTCCTTCCATTTGGTTGATATGCACTGGAGACAGCTGCATGATTTTGAATCTGGTTCCAATTAAATTAGTGCCATTATTTCTATAGTGTATATGGAATGAATTCATATCTTAACAATGTTGAGATATATGGAGTTGTCCGGCTTTTACTTAAAACCAAAATCCGGATAAACTCAAGTCACGTTTCAGTAATGGCAGTTTGTGGGTTACCTCGGGCTTTCACGAGGGTTAACTTTCTACCATCAGGAAGATCAATAGTTATATTATTCTTGACTCGCCACCAGTTTTAATAAAATGGATTCTTTTCAGAAAACATTTGTGGGTGTATGGTAGAACTGGAAGTGGTTCCAGAACCACAAACAATTACTAAAAATTTAGTAGGACCTAAAGATTCAATTGGATTCGACATTCCATTAGCCACTCCGCAGATTTAGTGGGTAACCTCAGACTCTCGAGAGGTACTCCGGTCTCCTCAAGGACGGTGACAGGGAGGTTCTTTTTTTACCCAGACTTGCCACTACTACTGTTCTAGACTATGAGACCTGGAAGGAGGATGACTATAACGTCGTTCTAAACTAGTTTTAGAAGTGCACGTGTATATAACTCTGCTAGAGGGTTGTTGTAGTCAGTGGGAGCAGCGGAAGCATAGTGGGAAAATTGCTTATGTCTATTTATAGACTAAAGCAGGTATAGCGGAGATAGATCATCTATTTTTAATGTGACAGTCATAGAGTTTGACTTCATCAGAATAAGAGATGGATTTGGTAAGAAGGTAGTAGGGAGTGATGTCCTGGTTTTTGGATGACATGCACGTGATAGGAAGTAAAATTCCTATACTATGATCGGTTATACTGTGGTTGTCACAAGATCTATGGTTTTAGATCTAGATTTGGGAAGTGTCCTAATTCGGATACTTGACACTATTCTAAAGTGTTTAAGAATGGACGACTCCTGGCGTGGTGGTGTACCCGCAGGTGATGGAGGTACCCTCTCTAAAGGATGTCTTATAGGCTGATGAGGAGAGGGATTTGCATGATTAGCATATCACTTGCTTAGGCAATTGAGTTAATCATATAATGTCAAGTACCACACCAGATATTGTTTTTGCACTAGTTGCAATAAGGATATATTAATCCAATCCTGGAGAAATGTTGGGAAGCGGTTATGAACATAAGTGAATGTTCTTGGTATATGATAACGGCAGCCTCCTTCAGGAGGCGGCTATCATTTTAGGCTTCCAAGGTGACCCGTGTTTACCCCAATCAGAGCAAAACTCTGTTCAAATTCCAAGGCGGGAGATGAAGCAACGCTTCCGATTCCCCCCAATCAGAGCAAAGTTCTAGTTTGAAAATTTAAATTTTAATAAATGGAGCAACGCTTCAGATTCTCTGTGCTGCACGCGGGACGCCACGTGTCAAAATTAGGCACGCCAGCACAGAGACCGCGGCGCCCGAGGCAGCGCAAGGCTCTATTTAAAACAAAATTAAAGGAAGCAATACTTCAGTTGCGCAAGCACTGTGCTGCGCGACACGTGTCAGCGCAGTGGCGCAAGCACAGCTGCGCTGCGCTGCGCGCTGCGCGACACGTGTCAGCGCAGTTGCCCTGCGCGACACGTGTCAGCGCGGTTGCGCAAACGCAGTTGCGCTGCGCTCTGCGCTGCGTGACACGTGTCAAGCGCTGGGGCGTTTGCGCCAAACAGAATTAAAATTCTAGTAAGATCCTTCTGTTCTTGTTAAAACAAGAAGATTGCCTTCTGTAAAACAGAAGCTCTTGGATCAAAGATCCAACGGTAGGGAAAATTCCCCAAATCACTCAGAGAATGATCTCTTTAATAAACTTAACAAATTTATGGGCACTATATAAAGACCCCTAGACCCCAATTCAAAAGACATCAATATCTTGAGAACATCAAAAACTTCACAGAGAGAGCTCTGAAGAATTTGGAGAAGAACTCAAAGAGAAAAAAAAAGAAAGGTAAAAACCTTTATAAAAGAAGGACTTCTTCTGAATAGATCATTGATCTAAGAACAAGATCAATGATCTTCAATAAAAAAAAATATAATAACAGTGCCTTGCACTTTTTTATGAACCATTGGTTCTGGAATCTTAAAGATTCCTTTCTTAAATCCAAAATTGGATTAAGTCATTAAAACAGTGCCTTGCACTTGCAAATCTGCACTGTTGCGCTCTTAGGTTGGCGCAAGCCACCAGAGAGCGCCACGTGTCAGCTCCAAGACCACTTGCGCTATGCGCTTTTAAAATAGAGCATTGCTCTCTGAAATTGGTGCAACTCACCAGAGCGCGCCACGTGTCAGCAGCGCAGCAGCGCAGCGCACGGCGCTAACTGCGCTTGCGCTCACCAGAGCGTGACACGTGTCACCTCCACATGCGCTTGCGCTCATTAATTAGCGCAAAGCGCCTGACAGGCCACATGACCACTGTCAGACAATTAATGCGCTGCATTATTTACAGAAGGGCCAAACCCAATTAAAAAAGGCCTAACAGGCCAAATTAAATGCAATGCATTATTTTAAAGAAGGGCAGAGTCCAAACAGATGCTCTGCATCATTTATAAAGGGACAGAGCCCAAATCAGAAAGGCCTAGCAGGCCAAAATAAAATGCATTGCATTATTAAACAGGGGCAAAGCCCTAACACAGGCCTAATAGGCCAAAGATAAAAACGTTGAATATTCTCAACTGGACTTAACCCAATCATGGACGTAAGTCCTCAAATTAAATTGAGTGAGCAAGACTGCTCTCCTAAATCAATTTACATCCGGTTCAAGGGTACATCTCCGAACTCCTCTGACACCTATCGTTGTAATCCTTCAACGACGTCAGAGAGGCGACGGGTCCCGACAACCACACATTAATACGGACTGTGGGGCCCTTAAACTCATGGACTAATACATCCTTAAACACACCCATACAGACTGTGGGGTCCTTAAACTCATGGACTTACGCGTCCTTAAACTAATGGACTAATGCGTCCTTAAACATATTCATATGGACTGTGGGGTCCTTAAGCCCATGGACTAATGCGTCCTTAAACCAACGGACCGCAACGTCCTTAAACTACCTATGGACGACCATGCCCCTAAACTGGAATATGGACCCCCATGTCCCTAAACTGGCAATGGACCGCAATGTCCTTAAACTACCTATGGACCACCATGTCCCTAAACTGGAACAATAGAGCTCCCAAATGCTCTTTTGTCGGATCTAAACGATCCCGTTTAAGTTGATCTTAGCCTCAAATATGGCTAACGCACCCTTAAACATTCAAACAGACTTTAGTCCCAAATTGGACTATAAGACCCCCAATCAACTTTGGTTCAAGGGTATATCTCCGAACTTCTCTGACACCTATCGTTGTAATCCTTCAACGACGTCAGAGAGGTGACGGGTCCCGATGGCCATGCATACAATGGACCACTATGTCCCTAAACTGGAACAATAGAGCCCCCAAATGCTCTTTTGTCGGTCCAAACGATCTCGTTAAGTTGATCTTCAATCAGACTAACGTATCCTCAACGAACGTTTAAGTTGATCTTAGCCTCAATATGGCTAACGTATCCTTAAACTAAATCACCAAACCCAAATCTAAGTAAATACGGATTTGGACTAATCCACATCCTACGGGCGACGGCATGACTTAGTCTCCGTATACAATCCACGGGCATCCACAAACAAAACAAACACACACGACACGAAGTGAAATTCTGAAGAAGGAGAAAGTGGCTACCGCGATGCGGTAGCGTAATTAACTGCAGGGGCTTGCGTCTGCAGGGAAGAGCATCCCCACAATCAAAAACCCCTCAACCGAGGGGGAATCTGACGAAGTCTGCTACATCGGCCGCATCCGTCTAAACCTTTGATACACGGTGCCATAAATCGACTTGGCATCTTCGGAGAGGTAGACGGATAAAATCATATAGCATCTGCCCCGAATCTCAGGCAAGACGTCTTCACGTCGCGCCATCTTTCGGACGGGAATAGATTCTGGCACGCCCGGTGAGACCTTTTCCTCTTTCCACTCCACACTTCGTTTGTCGTCTTCGTGAACGAATCGCGGTTTGTTAATGGTTGCCTTTGGGTTGCAAGTTAATAAGATTTGGTCTTTTGCCTGGCGCAGAAATCAAGCATCAACTGCTCAAACTGCTCGAAGTGCCAATGCAACCGACGCTCCACCTCACCTGGAGGTGTAGCATATGGGCCTCAAACGGCCTCCGCCCTTACTATGCCTGTAGAGCAAGTGACTCAGGCCACCACCGACCTGTTTTTCGGGACCATGATCCCTCCTGCAAGCTTCACCCTGCCAATACCCGTACCGGAAGCTTCAAAGAAGTCGGTCTTCGATCGACTTGCTACTCCCACGGCCCCTCTCAACGGGTCGTCCAACTCCTCGGTCTTCACCAGACTGAGCCTGAACTCTAAAGGGCCCGCCAAAAAGCCCATGATACCTGAGAAGGCCTTCCCAAAGAAGACGGCTGCTCCCGAAGTCGCCAAGGCGGCTTCTCCTGTCAAAGAGTGAGTCTTTTCAAGGCTGACTATTCCGTCTCCCGCCCCTGCTCGAGGATCTGTCTTTGACAAATTGAATATCGCTACTCAAAGGACAACATCAGTCTTTAAGAGGCTGACACCAACAACACCTCATTCAGACAGGGGGTAAGAAGAAGCTGTCTCTGTCGCCGAGCCAGCCCCAACGGCTCGTCATGCTCGACGTCGCCACTGGCGCCGAGTAAGGAAGGCCGGGGGCAACTCCTCCTCAGGGCTAACTTCACCTGCTCCAGTGGTGGAAGTTAATGTTGCTGTTCCAACTGGGAACAACTTTGAACTACTAAGGAGGGTACGCAAGAACTCTCCGACTGCCACACTGAAAAGGTCTCCTCCACCTGCGGAGAGGGTCCCGGAAACGAAGCAGGAGCAGCCCCCTCAGTGGCTATCCTCCAAAATTTATAAAGTCTGGTGGAGAGTTCATGACTCGGGAATCGACCAAAATCACTTTCGCCAACAGAAAAGGGCAAAAGTGCAAGACGAAAAGAATCGTCCGGACAAACAGCAAAGGATGACCACCACCAGGGTGCCTGCTGCAACGGCCCCCTCAACTTCAACGGCCCATAAGAGAAGGAGGCCAGAGAAAATTCCCACGCCCACGGCCAATGCCAAGGGCGGCGAGCCCAAACGCCCTAAGTCCGGGGGCGTTGTAGTCCATACTGTATACATGGCGACTGGTAAAGAGGACAACCGTGCATCTACAGGTCATAGACCGCTTACACGGTCAGTGACCAAAGCTCAGGAGCAACAGCAAAAGCTCCAGGAGATGATGAACGCGATGGTCGCACTCACTGGGCCAAAAGAAGGCCCTGAAGCGTCCTCGGATCAACGCCAGGAGCAAGAAACTGACGCTGAATTCCTTCGTCGGATATTGGAGAAGAAGGATAAAGAGGCTGCTGAACAAGCAGCCAACATAAAGCGAATGGCCCTCCTGTTCCAAGATATGGTGGGAATGATGATCCAGCAAGATCCTCCAGCTGAAGATCCTCCGATCGTCCTTAAAGATGACAGGGGGGAAACGTCAAATCCTCCACCGGCTCTGTCAACAGCTAAGGAGGAGACAATCTCCAAAGCTGACTTGGATGAATATATAGCCCAACAGATATGGGTTCATCATGCGACTGAAGCAGCCGGTCAAGTCGTAAAAACAGGATGACCATATCCGAGCTGGTACGATCAGATAAAGTACCCGCCGGGCTATACAATACCCAAATTCCATGTCTATAAGGGGACGGGCAATCCTCACCAGCATGTTGCCCAGTTCAGGGCGCTTTGCGGCAACACTGGAGGTGATGATAAATTGTTACTTCGCCAGTTCGTTGGTAGCTTATCGGATACAGCATTCGAGTGGTACTCTGATCTCCCAAACGACTCTATCAAGACATTTGCGGAGATGGAACTGCTGTTTACCCAGCGTTTCGCAAGCGCCAGCGAACGCACCCCGATGACGGCATTGATTAATGCCAGAGTGAAGCCGGGCGAGACATAAGTCCAATATGCGATACGGTGGCGGAACTTATGGTCAAAATGCGAACAACGCATCCAAGAGGCTCCTGCAGTGGGTATGTTTATGGGAACCCTTGATCCGCAAGCGACCATCTCACAATTCATGATGTTCTTTAAGCCAACTACCTTTCAGGCCCTGATCGACAAGCTAGCTCAGATGGATCAGATGGGCCATAGACCTCCCCTTCCAAAGCCGGACTCTCGAAATGAGAAAGGGAAGGGAAAAGCAATTGTTGTCGCTAATGCTCAACAACAGCCGAACAACTTGAAACCAGCTGTCCGTCAAAATAATATGCGTCCGCACGTACCCCTTGAGGAGAGGCTAGGAAGTCCTTACTCGTTTCCCCGAGATAAAACGAGAAGATTATTCGAGCTGGCCTTGCGCAACCGACTCATAAATCTGCCGGATCCAAGACGTCCGTCGCAGCCGAACGACGTCCATGATCCTAATTACTGCCCCTATCACCGAGTACTAGGTCATCCGATCGAAGATTGCTACGTATTCAAAAATTGGATTGAAGACCAGTTCCAACAGGGCAAGTTCGCGTTGTCCGACAGATGGAAGGTGAATCCGCCGTAACCTCACGCCTCTAAAAGGATGAATACGCCGGGGGCAACGTGCTCTCTCGTTGAAGAAGCCCCATGGGAGGTTGTGCTGTCAGCCAAGACAAAGAGGATGCTGAACGATCTTCAAACATGCCCAGCGATCAGGTGGAAGAACCCGTTGGAACCGCAGGTCATTGAGGGGATGTTGAAGCCGCATCCAACTCCAAAGACCGACGGTGGTGGCCCAAGCACTCACAACCAACCGTCAAAATCTTCGAAGAAGAAGAAATCCAAGAAGCCTGTGAAGCCTGGCGACAAGCGCACGGACTTATAAAAATAAATTGACGCGCTGGAGGAATATAACCAGAAAGCACGGACTCCCATCACACTCCAATAGTTTCTCAACCATGTCTTTCAGGAAGAAGATGAGGGGGAGAGTTCGTTGGATGAATCTGAGGAATACGTGGCGAGCTGCCATATGATCTCTCATTCGTTTACCGACGATGAGAAAACTCCTTACACTGAAAAGCTGGGGGCAGATCCTAAACCGGAATTTCTGGGGCTATCGGATGAAACAATTGACGCATTCCTCAATGAAGCTCTGTTGAAAAGTAAAGCTGATCGGGAACGCGAGACGACCTTATTTGAAAGGGCTAAGCGCCAGCGAATTGACGAAAGAGTTGAGACACTCCCGCTGGAGCAAAATACATCCACCGCGGATAGAAGCAAATTCAAGATGAGGAAAAGGTTTGCTAAATCCATATCAATGGGTATGAAGCTACCATCCTCTAAAGGAAACATTACCGGTGAAGCGGAAATGCATCCCTCCTACTGCTTATTTCATCGGAAGATTTCGCACCCCACTGAAGAGTGAAAAGCTTTCAATAGATGATGGCGAGGATATGTTGCTCACTGACAATATTTTAAGCGAGAAAAGCGCAAAACTCATCGGGAGCGGAAAAATACGACCGAGGGGCTTAGCAGAACCACCGGCGATTGTCGCATGGTTAACGCCGGGGGATCGCAAGTGCTCACATTCGGGAATGATTCTGATGAGGAAATGGCTCTTAGCCCCCTCTTTAAAGAGTCCACTTTGGGAAAAGAAGAAGAGCAGAAGGTCTGTGAAAATATCCGGCTGCGTAATCGGACGCTGCCCGAAAAGAATCTCGGACCCTCAAACAAAAAAGATAAAGGGAAGGAAAAGGTCTCTGAAGATATCGTCTTAGATGACCAAGTCATAGAAGAGCTAACTGCCAAGGACCCACCACAGAAAAATAAGGTGGATTACAACGTCTTGGCGCATCTGAGAAAGCTACCTTCGCAGCTCAGCATTCTTAACGCCCTTTTACTATCAAAAGAGGCGAGGGATTCATTAATCAAGGTACTACAGGAGCCGGAACAATTCCAAGCTTTCCTGGCTGAAGAAAAGATGAAGGATGAATTGGAGGAAGCGCACACGGCCGATGCCACTTTTGGCGATGAAGACCTTCTCCTTGGGACGTGCGAACACAATTGCCCCCTTTATGTCTCAGGATAACGCTACGATATAAAGATAGGCAAAATCCTGGTCGACAATAGATCCTCCGTTAATCTCCTCAATGTGCGGGTGTTAAAAGAAATCTGCATGAGCGTCCAGCACCTTGCTCGGGACAAGATCACCATCTCCGGGTTCGACTCCCAATCATCAAGAACTCTTGGGTCTGTGATACTGACGCTACGCTTTGGGCTACTCGTCACGGACATTAAGTTCCACGTCATAGACGCCAAGACATGCTACAATGCTCTGCTCGGCCGACCATGGTTACACGAGTACAACATCATCCCTTCAACACAACATCAGTGTATGAAATATTTTAAGGATGGTCTCGAGTATACCGTGACGAGAGAACTGAACCCGTTCTCCGTGAACGAGGTCCGCAAATATGAAGATGCCAAATACTTCTTACCGGATTTCGAAGACACGGAGAGGTGTCATAAGCCGGAGAACAAAGCTAATGCCACCATCCCTGTCTTCGGCAGTGATACCGAGGGGGGAGAGGAGATGATTTGTTCGGGTCCACCCAGCACAACAAGCCGGGACCGTCCTCTCCCACGTTGATCTTTGACAGCAATTCGGAAGATGAAGTCCACGCTATATTCTCTGCTCGACCTTCAATACAGACATCCGCTGATGAAGAGCAGAGTCTACAAGTCGCCATGGTGCCGCTTAAACATCATAAATAATTGGATATGCTCGATACCTACAGCGTAAAGGAGCTGCGGACATTCCATGTCCCTTCCAGGCGAGAAGGCGAAAAGGCAATTCTATTCTACCGCTCTGAGGAAACCAAAGCGGAGAAAGAAATCTGGCACGGTATGGATCCTACGTTTGACATATTTCAGCCCATCCGTCTCCCCAGATATTATACAGAAGGCTTGAAGAGGCTGCTAAAGCGCCAAGGGATATCCTTTAAACAGACCGCTCGAAAAGCCAAATTCTATGACAAGGTCTGGAACGTTCCCGGGACTCAGCACAAGTTGCCTAATGGGAGAATGGAAACAATCGGGCCTGGTTACATTCGGTCCAAGAAACGAGAGCTACTCCACGATTGCTACGTCGTGCATGACTTCGATGAAGAATCGGATGCTCAATGGGAGGACGCTAATCCAGAACCAGTAAAAGTTCCTGATGCAAAAGTGCCCAGTCCGTCGTTCGAAGAACAAATGGACAAGCTTATAAGGGAAGCCGGTCAAAAAGTCCGAGACGACCATAACCGCGAAATGGCCATCTACGAGAAAGCCAAAACGCAACGCCTCCTCCAACAGGCTGTGAAAGATGAAAATGCCGCTCCCTGTCAACCTGTTATAAAAAAGGCACGACGCAGAGGCAGAAATAAGTCTAGAGGCGAAAAAGGCGCTCAACAGCAACAAAGCGGGACTAAGAAGCCACGCAAGCGGGAATCGAGCGGTTCTGATCTATCCCTCATAAGGAAAATGGGTCGGGCGTACTCTTTTCTTCGGGACAAGACAAAGAAAATACTTGACCTCGCTCTAAAACATCAGATGCTTACACTGCCGGAGTCTAAACACCCTGAACAAGCAGGCGAAGTTTCTCACCCAATCTATTGCTCTTATCACCGAGTAATAGGGCATCCTCTCGAAGACTGCTTCACCTTCAAGAATTGGGTCGAAGATCAGTATCAGCTTGGCAAGTTCGCTCTGTCTGACAACTGGAGGATAACGCCGCCACAGAAGTACGAACCCGAAGTCACGAGAGCAGAACCAGTTCCACATTGGGCTTGGAAGCGAATTCGTACTTGTCACATGATAACAATATCAAAAGAAGAGCCCGAGAACATGGGTGACCTTCCCTGGTGCTTCGAAAACAGCAACGATGAGGTGATCTCAAAATTTCCGCCAGCACCGAAAGAGCTGGAGGATGGAATACATACCACTACAGATAACCTCAAGAAAATTGAGTTGGGGATGGCGAATGACCCGCGACCGACATTCATTAATGAGCTGCTGTCTGAAGAGAGGGTGGGTTCATTAAAAGACCTACTTATGCAGTATAGAGATTGCTTCGCATGGAACTATTCCGAAATGCCGGGACTAGATCCAGAAATTGCTGTGCACAAATAGGCAATATCTCCGGACGTCAAGCCGGTCAAACAGGCGCCAAGAAGAATGCGGCTCGAGCTTGAGATGAGTATCAATGCCGAGGTCAAGAAGTTGATCGACTCTGGCTTCATCCAGGAGGTCCAGTATCCTGAGTGGATCGCCAACATCGTCCCCGTGATGAAGAAAAATGGGACCGTGCACATATGCGTGGATTTCCGGGATCTCAATAAAGCTTTCCCGAAGGACGATTTTCCAGTGCCAGTCACCGAACTGATGATAGACAATACGTCCACTCATGAGGTTTTCTCCTTCATGGACGGCTCATCAGGGTATAATCAGATAAAAATGCATCCCGAAGACCAGAAGCACACCGCCTTCAGGACTCCTTTAGGTATATTCTGCTACAAGGTGATGCCCTTAGGTCTAAAGAATGCCGGTGCCACCTATCAGAGGGTCATGACGAAGATCTTCGATGACCTTATACATGAAATTGTCGAATGTTATATCGATGACCTCGTGGTTAAAAGCAAATCATATGAGGAGCATTTAGAACATCTGAAGACCGTATTTCAACGCCTTCGACAATATAACTTGAAGATGAACCCTCTAAAGTGCGCATTCGGAATTTCCTCAGGCAAATTCCTAGGATTTATCGTCCGACATCGAGGTATCGAAATAGATCCGTCAAAGATCAAGGCGATCATGGAAATGCCTCCGCCAAGGACTCTCAACCAGCTGCGGTCTCTCTAAGGGAAGCTCGCGTATATACGGCGATTTATAGCCAACCTTTCAGGAAAATGCCGACCTTACAGCCACCTGATGAAGAAAGGAACCCCGTTCGTCTGGGACCAAAAATGCCAAAGTGCGCTAGACGAGATCAAACAATACCTGCAGAACCCGCCAGTATTGGCTGCTCCGGTCAAGGGAAAGCCCCTCATTCTTTATACAACCGCCCTTGAAGGTTCCTTAGGCGCATTATGGACGCAAGAGAACGATCAAGGGAAAGAAAGAGCACTCTATTATTTGAGTCGAGTTCTACTGGGGGCAGAAAGCAACTATTCCCCTATTGAAAAACACTGCCTGGCGTTGATCTTCGCGATAACAAAGCTCAGGCACTATGCGTTGGCGCATGAGGTCCGTCTCATTTTGAAGGTGGACCCTCATAAATATTTGATGTCGAAGGCCATATTGACGGGGCGACTCGCTAAATGGGCCCTGCTCTTGATGGAGTTCTCGATAACGTATCAACCTCTCAAGGCTGTGAAAGGCCAGGCCATCGCCGACTTCCTCGCTGAGCATCCGATACCCGCCGATTCTTTTCTGAATTGCGATCTTCCAGACGAACATGCGTTTGATGCGATCGACGATGGTGATACCCGATGGGAGCTTTATTTCGATGGAGCATCTTCCATGAAGAAGCGCAAACAAAGTACCCCTATAATCAAATCGGGGGTAGGACTCATCTTTGTAACTCCACAAGGAGGGATAATGCGCTTTGATTTCTCCCTAACAGAGCCGAGGACAAATAATGAAGCCGAATACGAAGCTTTGATAGCAGGCCTCGAGATCGTCATCGACATGAGAATTGAAAACCTCCTCATATATGGAGATTCTCAACTGGTCGTTAGCCTAGTAAATGGTGACTACCAAACGTGCAAACCAGAATTGGTGAAGTACGGCGAAAAGGTGCAACAATTTTTGACCCAAATTCCCTCCTACACTTTGGAAAACATACCGCGCGCGGAAAACAGCAAAGCGGACGCATTAGCCAAGCTCGCTAAAGAACTGGCTGACTAGAACCTCGACGACGTCAGAATTATGGTACAAAGCCGTCGGGTGTTCGCCCCAGCGGAAATATCTCCGGAATCATCCGAAGAAAAGGGAGCAACTGAGCAGACGACCCTGTAAATAAAAGATCGGGAAAATGCCTAGGATTGGAGAGAAGTCTTTATAGACTACTTCAAATACCGTCGAACGCCCGAAGATGCGTCCTCAAGACATCAGCTTATGAAACGAGCTCTGTTTTTCGCCTTCGTCAATGATACTCTGTACAAGAGGTCATTTGATTCTCTATGGTTGAGATGTCTGGCACCTGACGAAGCGAAAAGAGTCGTTCAGGAAGATCATGACGGACTCTGCGGTTCTCACCAAGCAGGCCCAAAGATGAAGTTGAAGATCAAACGGATGGGCTGCTACTGGCCCACGATGATTCAAGACTGCGTTGAGTATGCGAAGCAGTGCCACTCATGCCAAATTTATAGGGACTTCATTCACCAGCATCCAAATCCATTCCATCCAACGGTGGCTAGTTGGCCATTCGAAATGTGGGGAACTGACATAGTCGGCCCCATCGAACCAGCATCGTCCAGGGGACATCGTTTCATCCTGGCGATGACTGACTACTTCTCCAAATGGGCAGAAGCAGTACCGTTAAGAGAAGTGAAGAAGGAGAATATCCTCCATTTTTTCAAGACGCACGTCATATACCGGTTTGGAACTCTGCGACGGATCATCTCCGATAACAGGCCAGCTTACAGAAGCCACAAGATCAGTCGCTTCGCGCAACAACACAATATAGACTGGAGATATTCCTCGGTTTATAATCCGCGAGCTAACGGTCTAGCTGAGGCCTTCAACAAGACCTTGACAAAGATCATAAAGAAGACGGTGTCCCGAAATAAGAAGGACTGGCACGAGAGACTGCAAGAAGCTCTCTGGACGTATCGAACTACGTTCAAGACTGCCACGAACACAACGCCGTACGCGTTGGTATTCGGTACAGAAGCAGTAATCCCCCTCGAGATAGAGTTACCCTCTTTACGAGTGGCAGTCCACTACGAGCTGACGGACGAAGAAAATGCTCACCTTCGGCTTGAGGAGCTTGACGCCCTTGATGAATCCCGGCTCATAACGCAACAAAATTTGGAGGCTTCCAAAGCAAAGATGACGCGCTCATATGAAAGATTGACTCGGCCGAGGACATTCCGCCAAGGCGAACTCGTAATAGTGGTCAAAAGGCCTATGATCCCTAATCGCGCCAAGCGGGGAAAATTCGAGCCAAACTATGAAGGCCCGTACATCATAGACAAGGTCTACCAGGGTGGAGCCTATCTACTCGTGGATATGTACGGTGAAAGGCCTTTCAGGCCAATAAATGGTCGCTTCCTAAAGAAATATTACGCTTAGCGAGTTATCGCCTAGGTCAATGATAGATGACGACGACTATGTCCGCTCGCTATCTTCCTAAGCTCAAACTTTATAAGCAGTAGCCAGCCTTCTCCTGGACGGACCGAAATGTCCTTAAACTAATGGCGAACCGAAACGTCCTTAAACTAACGGCGGACCGAAACGTCCTTAAACTAACGAAGGACCGAAACGTCTTTAAACTACTACCGCAGCATCCTTAGGCTGACGAGATGAATAAAAAAAATATAAAAAAAATATAATAAACGGTATGTCCATAAGCAAAATGGGCACGGATGAAAACTCGAAAGGGCTCCGTGAGTAAAAACAGCAGGGCTACCGGCGAGTCTTGTGAAAACCCGAAAGGGCGCAACCTCATTAGAAAACAAAAGAAGAATAAAAAGAATAAAAAAATGGTATTTCCATAAGCAAAATGGGTACGGATGAAAACCCGAAAGGGCTTCATGAGTAAAAACAGCAGGACTACCGGTGAGTGTTTGTGAAAACGTGAAGGGGCGCAACCTCGTTAAAGGACACTTACAGGGTCCTTTCGACCTTGTAAGGAGAAACCACCCGCGTGAGATCCTTACGACTCACAAGGGAGCAACACACTTAGGGATCCCCATGATTCCTAAGAGGAAAATACACTTGCGAGATCCTCACGACTCGTAAGGAGAACTCTCTTATGGGACCCTCACGGCTCATAAGATTTGAAAGTCTTAAGTTATAGAGACATAAACCTGTGCTTAAGCAACCTCCACAACCTTCGATTTTGCCCTACAAGGGGTCCAATACTGACCCTTGTATACAATCCACGGGCGCGAATAAATATTTCCCTAACCAAGTCCCATCCGTGACTGGGGATATGTACGCATGATGAACAACCTTTATAAGTCCGTTCGACTTATAAGGAGAAAATCCTCTTGTAGGATCCTTACGACTTACAGAGGAACATACACTTAGAAATCCTCACGATTCCTAAAGAGAAAATACACCTACAAGATCCTCACAACTTGTAGGGAGAAATACCTTTTTGAGACCCTTATGGCTCATGAAGTCAAAAGTCTTAGTCGACAGGACCTTAACCCTGTTCGCTAAGCCACCTTTGTTCAACATCGACAGAGGCAAATGATGATTCTCTCCTGGCAATATCCCAGTTGTAGCGGTGCTGATGCCGAAATCGGTGTCTAATTTCAGGTTTACGGCGAAGAGCCAGCAAGAGGCGCATGCATACAAAATAGCCGAAATGCTGGGGCAGCTTGCAATAAAAAGTAGCAAGTAAAAACATATGCATACAAAATAGCCGAAATGATTGGGCAACTCGCAATAAAAAGCAGCGAGTAAAAATAAAATAAATAGCCGAAATGATTGGGCACCGCGAAAAATAGCCGAAATGATTGGGCAATCGCGACCTTCGCGATATAAAAGCTGAAATGATAGAGCATCGCGGAAATAAAACAATAAAAAAAATATGATGAAACTTTTGCCCTACAGGTGAGATCACATCGATCCCTGTATACAATCCAAGGGCACAAACCAAAAGGGAACCACACCTTCCCAACAGGCTCCGCCAGAAAGCAAAGCCAAATCTCGACGGTTCACCAACAGCCTAGAGATAATCGCGACATTCGTCTCGATACAGCAGACGCAGTTCCAGCAAACGAAGCGAAGATCAAATTCCTAGCTTCATGGTTTTGAAGGTAACTTATATAAAACCTGAAAGACTGCCACAGATCAGTTCAACTTCCTGGGAAACCAGTGTCCTTGGCAAATACCTCAATTCAGGGAAACTAGCGTCCTTGATGAGAGCCTCCTGATTCGCGTCGGCCCGCAGAGAAACCAGTGTCTCCGCAGGAATACTCCGATTCGTTTCAACCCCGAAGAAACCAGTGTCTTCGCAAAATCCTTCGACCCAGGGAAACCAGTGTCCATGGCAAATACCTCAATTCAGGGAAACTAGCGTCCTTGATGAGAGCCACCTGATTCACGTCGACCCGTAGAGAAACTAGCATCTTTGCAGGAATACATCGATTTGTTTCAACCCCAGGGAAACCAGTGTCCCTGGCAAATACCTCAATTCAGGGAAACTAGCGTCCTTGATGAGAGCCTCCTGATTCGCGTCGTCCCGCAGAGAAACCAATGTCTCCGCAGGAATACTCCGATTCGTTTCAACCCCGAAGAAACCAGTGTCTTCGGCAAAATCCTTCAACTCAGGGAAACCAGTGTCCTTGAAGAGAAAATCCTGATTCACGTCGACCCAGAAACTAGCGTCTTTGCAGGAATATATCAATTCTTTTCAACCCCAGGGAAACCAGTGTCCTTGGAAAATACCTCAATTCAGGGAAACTAGCGTCCTTGATGAGAGCCTCCTGATTCGCGTCGGCCCGCAGAAAAACCAGTGTCTCCACAGGAATACTCCGATTCGTTTCAACTCCGAAGAAACCGGTGTCTTCGGCAAAATCCTTCGACTCGGGGAAACCAGTGTCCTTGACGAGAAAATCCTGATTCGCGTTGACCCGCAGAGAAACTAGCGTCTTTGCAGGAATACATCGATTCGTTTCAACCCCAGGGAAACCGGTGTCCTTGGAAAATACCTCAATTCAGGGAAACTAGCGTCCTTGATGAGAGCCTCCTGATTCGCGTCGGCCCGCAGAGAAACTAGCGTCTCCGCAGGAATACTCCGATTCATTTCAACCCCGAAGAAATCAGTGTCTTCGGCTAAATCCTTCGACTCAGAGAAACCAGTGTCCTTGACGAGAACATCCTGATTCGCGTCGGCCCACAGAGAAACTAGCGTTTCCGCAGGAATACTCCGATTCGTTTCAACCCCGAAGAAACCAGTGTCTTCGGCCAAATCCTTCGACTCAGGGAAACCAGTGTCCTTGACGAGAACATCCTGATTCGCGTCAACCCGCAGAGAAACTAGCGTCTTTGCAGGAACACCTCGACTCGTTTCAACCCCAGGGAAATCAGTGAACCTGGAAAATACCTCAATTCAGGGAAACTAGCGTCCTTGATGAGAGCCTCCTGATTCGCGTCGGCCCGCAGAGAAACCAGTGTCTCCGCGAGAACTTCCCGATTCGTCTCAACTTGCAAGATAAAGCCTTAGGCAGCAGGGATTAAAAAACTTGTTTCCTGAGCACTGGGACCTTGCAAGTCGGTTTAAAACGGTCTCTTGCATACTATTCACGGGTCTCACTCTCCAAAGTCGAATCTCGACGAGGAGGGAAACAACCGCTTACGGGTCCTCTCGACTCGTAAGAGGAAAATTCTCTTATAGGATCCTTACGACTTATAAGAGAAAATGCACTTAGGAATCCTCACGATTCCTAAGGAGAAAATACACCTATGAGATCCTCTCGATCCGTAGAGAGAAAAGTCTCTACGAGACCCTCACGGCTCATAGAGTTGAAAAATCGTAGGCGGCAGATCTGAACCTGCGGTCTAAGCCATCGCCATTTCTTGAAAAAAAAACTGAGATGCTTACTCTATTATTTGTCAACCATGTTTATTAAGACAGCATGCGCACAATAAAAGAAAGAAGAAAGTGACAGGAAGAACATCTGATTTACATTTGATCAAGCGTTCGAGACACACTCATTCATGCATAGGCAAATGACTCAGAACGAGAAATAAGACAAGCTGGGATAAAAAATTTCCATTTATATTGCTAAAAATTCTTACAATCATAAAAGCAATAAACGAGAAACATTATTACAATGGAATAACCTCAGATCCAGGGCACGGATTGAGGAATT
Source organism: Agapanthus africanus (assembly GCA_030015575.1). Classification (NCBI taxonomy): domain Eukaryota; kingdom Viridiplantae; phylum Streptophyta; class Magnoliopsida; order Asparagales; family Amaryllidaceae; genus Agapanthus; species Agapanthus africanus. Next base: position 5,686,298 of record CM057338.1, on the reverse strand, counting down.
CAAAAGTAAGGCCATCCAGAGTTCTTTTAGCCTTTCTGATCATTCTCGTGCGCAGCCTCTCGCGCTCCTGTGTGTCAAGATCTTCGGCGAGGCCCCCCAGCCTTCGATAAGCAGCGATTATCGTCGTCTGCTGGAAAATTTGATGCAGGATGTCGATGAGGCTATCCCGCCGTTTCTTCGAGATCAGCCCCGACAGGTACACTGAATGCACCTTATCTTCGGCATCATCCAGCGCATTGAGCGGTAGGGCCTCGTGGAACCCCGGGAGTGCTCTCCAGATTGCTCCCAGCACGACTTTCAAGAGAGCAGAACGGCGATGGAGCAGCCAACTAACGCGTGCGTTCAGACGATCCATGACCTCTGCAGATTGGGCGTCTGTAAACTCTTAGTTTTGTTGACGACCCTGTGCACGGATATCCCCGTAGGTAATGAATTCGTGCAGACTGTATAGACGCACCGCCATAATGCCTGAAGGAAACATCATTGGAAGATTAGCAATGAGGAAAAAGCATAGGGAGTTAAAACTCCTCGAGAGCAATGCTCTGCAGACAGGAGTGACACCTGTCAAAATCAGTTATGAGGAGAATTTGAGAAAAATCCCCTAAGAACATTGAGAGCTTTGCTCTGAAAAGATGATATAATAATAATAATAATAATACCAAATGCCATCTTTAACTTCCAAGATCCATGAAGAATTCTTAAGAGTTCTTCTATATGATTTGGAAGGAGCAAAGCTCCATTAATGAATTAAGAAAATCCAAGGAAAATCTTTTAGAGAGCAGAGCTCTATTAATGGAACCCTAATAGGGTTCTCCTTGGTCCTCTTTAGACCCCTTTAGAGTAAAGCTCTGCTAAGTGAAACCCTAAATGGGTCTTCTTTAGATCAGGGATCTATTGAGAGCAAGGCTCCTAAAATTGATTTAATTTAATCCAAATTAATTTTTTACCTAAAATTCTCTAATGTTTGAACTTTTAAAAGTGTTTAAACAAAAGAGCAGGGCTCTGAGATTCTGAAAGTAAAATTTTTGAAGATGATGATCATCTGTGGAGGACCAAAGGTCCTATTTATAGGCATCAAATGCCCTTTCAACTTCCAAAAGTTGCCGCAACGATTGGAATTCTGCCACCGTTGCGCTCGTGTTTGGGGCTACGTAAGCGCAACGGGGGGGGACATTTGTTTACCCCAATTAGAGCAAAGCTCTGTTCAAATTCCAAGACGGGAGATGAAGCAACGGTTCCGATTCCCCCCAATCAGAGCAAAGCTCTACTTTGAAAATTTAAATTTTAATAAATGAAGCAACGCTTCAAATCCTCTGCGCTGCGCGCAGGACGCCACGTGTCAAAATCAGGCACACCAGCGCAGAGAGCGCAGAACCTGAGGCAGCATGCCCAATCAGAGCAAGGCTCTATTTAAAACAAAATTAAAGGAAGCAATGCTTCAGTTGCGCAAGCACTGCGCTGCGCGACACGTGTCGGCGCAGTGGCGCAAGCGCAGTTGCGTTGTGCTGTGCGACACGTGTCAGCGCAGTTGCACAAATGCAGTTGCGCTGCGCTGTGCGCTGCGCTGTGCGCTGCGCGACACTTGTCAGCGCAGTTGCGCTGCGCTCTGCGCTGCGTGACACGTGTCAAGCGCTGGGGCGTTTGCGCCAAACAGAATTAAAATTCTAGTAAGATCCTTCTGTTCTTGTTAAACCAAGAAGATTGTCTTCTGTAAAACAGAAGCCCTTGGATCAAAGATCCAACGGTGGGGAAAATTCCCCAAATCACTCAGAGAATGATCTCTTTAGCAAACTTAACAAATTTATGGGTACTATATAAAGACCCCTAGACCCCCATTTCAAAAGACATCAATATCTTGAGAACATCAAAAACTTCACAGAGAGAACTCTGAAGAATTTGGAGAAGAACTCAAAGAGAAAAAAAGAAAGGTAAAAACCTTTATAAAAGATGGACTTCTTCTGAATAGATCATTGATCTAAGAACAAGATCAATGATCTTCAATAAAAAATATATATATAATAACAGTGCCTTGCACTTTTTTATGAACCATTGGTTCTGAAATCTTAAAGATTCCTTTCTTAAATCCAAAATTTGATTAAGTCAATAAAACAGTGCCTTGCACTTGCAAATCTGCACTGTTGCGCTCTTAGGTTGGCGCAAGCCACCAAAGAGCGCCACGTGTCAGCTCCAAGACCACTTGTGTTATGCGCTTTTAAAATAGAGCATTGCTCTCTGAAATTGGTGCAACTCACCAGAGCGCGCCACGTGTCAGCAGCGCAGCGCACTGCGCTAACTGCGCTTGCGCTCACCAAAGTGTGACACGTGTCACCTCCACATGCGCTTGCGCTCATTAATTAGCGCAAAGCGCCTGACAAGCCACATGACCACTGCCAGACAATTAATGCGCTGCATTAATTACAGAAGGGCCAAGCCCAATTAAAAAAGGCCTAACAGGCCAAATTAAATGCAATGCATTATTTTAAAGAAGGGCAGAGTCCAAACAGATGCTCTGCATCATTTATAAAGGGACAAAGCCCAAATCAGAAAGGCCTAGCAGGCTAAAATAAAATGCAGTGCATTATTAAACAGGGGTAAAACCCTAGCACATGCCTAATTGGCCAAAGATAAGAACGTTGAATATTCTCAACTGAACTTAGCCCAATCATGGCCGTAAGTCCTCAAATTAAATTGAGTGAGCAAGACTGCTCTCCTAAATCAATTTACATCCGGTTCAAGGGTACATCTCCGAACTCCTCTGACACCTATCGTTGTAATCCTTCAACGACGTCAGAGAGGCGACGGGTCCCGACAACCACACATTAATACGGACTGTGGGGTCCTTAAACTCATGGATTAATGTGTCCTTAAACACACCCATACGGACTGTGGGGTCCTTAAACTCATGGACTTACGCATCCGTAAACTAATGGACTAATGCGTCCTTAAACACATTCATATGGACTGTGGGGTCCTTAAGCCCATGGACTAATGCGTCCTTAAACCAATGGACCGCAACGTCCTTAAACTACCTATAGACCACCATGTCCCTAAACTGGAATATGGACCCCCATGTCCCTAAACTGGCAATGGACCGCAATGTCCTTAAACTACCTATGGACCACTACGTCCCTAAACTGGAACAATAGAGCTCCCAAATGCTCTTTTGTCGGATCTAAACGATCCCGTTTAAGTTGATCTTAGCCTCAAATATGGCTAACGTACCCTTAAACATTCAAACAGACTTTAGTCCCAAATTGGACTATAAGACCCCCAATCAACTTTGGTTCAAGGGTACATCTCCGAACTCCTCTGACACCTATCGTTGTAATCCTTCAACGACGTCAGAGAGGTGACGGGTCCCGATGGCCATGCATACAATGGACCACTATGTCCCTAAACTAGAACAATAGAGCCCCCAAATGCTCTTTTTTTGGATCCAAATGATCCCGTTAAGTTGATCTTCAAATCAGACTAACGTATCCTTAACGAACGTTTAAGTTGATCTTAGCCTCAATATGGCTAACGTATCCTTAAACTAAAACACCAAACCCAAATCTAAGTAAATACGGATTTGGACTAATCCACGTCCTACGGGCGACGGCATGACTTAGTCTCTGTATACAATCCATGGGCATCCACAAACAAAACAAATACACACGACACGAAGTGAAATTCTGGAGAAGGAGAAAGTGGCTACCGCGATGCGGTAGCGTAATTAACTGTAGGGGCTTGCGCCTGCAGGGAAGAGCGTCTCCACAATCAAAAACCCCTCAAACGAGGGGGAATCTGATGAAGTCTGCTACATCGGCCGCATCCGTTTAAACCTCCGATACACGGTGCCATAAATCAACTTGGCATCTTCGGAGAGGTAGACGGATAAAACCATATAGTATCTGCCCCGAATCTCAGGCAAGACGTCTTCACGTCGCGCCGTCTTTCGGAGGGGAACAACCTGGATGACAGAGAGACCGTCTGAGTTATAGTTTTCCCTCTTTTAAGGGGCAGTATGTTGGACAGATAGTCCAAGAAGATACTGAGGAAGGCATGGCGCAGGATACTGATTAAATTCAGTTGATGGTACAGTCTAAGAAGTTTGCTGGATTTGGAGTTCATTTGTGAACTAGGTCATATCAGATATCCAGAAAAATTTTAAGACATGTATTGCTCATTTCGGGAGATAGTCGTTTTCCGCGAAGTTGAGATATACAGAGATATAGAAAGTAATATTGCAGCGGATCCACTCACTGAGGCTATTTCTCGGACGCAATAGTTTCACAAACAAGGTTTGCGAAACTGATTAGTAGAGGAGTTGGGTTTTCGGCATCACACAGGCTGTGAGTATGTGACGCCGCAATAATTAGCCTTAAGTGCAAGTGGGAGATTGTTGGCTATAGTGCCATAAAGTCAATTATTGAATCGCAGGCACACGATTATGATGATTGAGGGAAGACCTATACGGGTAGAACAGTCTTACTCACGATGATAGCATGCTATCTGGTTTGTTTTTATCATCATGTACATGCTTTAGGTGGTACTTCAGATCACTATTACATGTTGATGGAGCCCATAGGATTCTTACTTGACTACCAGTATTATGATGGTGATCATATACGTGGGAGCTGGGTGGTCTACAAGCACATCCTTAAATGTTCCTAGTCGTGGGAGTATTGAGACTGGCTATCGATACTCCAGAGTAGACTAGTGTATACTGATCGAGACCCCGACGAAGGATGGTAGCCGGTCTCACAAGCCATTGGTGTTAGTTTGTTCATCTAAGATAGTATGCAGGTGCTTACTGGGTTATGAGTACACTGGACGGACTCGCTGGGAACATGCTAGTTGGTATTATACCTATTGTCAGATAGCAGTTCCCAGGTGACATGTGTACAGATTAGTCTATTGACCCGAGATCGTCATTTGTCTCATGTGAGTTCCCACTGTGCTTTGATTACTACCCTACTACGGCTCAAAGAATTCGTGCAAACAGGTTTTAGTTGGATACAGTCCCAAGCCATATGGAAGCAGTGAGCGGATCGTCGGGGATTAGTCTCTCCCGGTATTAGGAGTTGATGTCGCGCTGTGCATGGGTGGCCATCACCAGAAATCCTTGATCAAGGTAGTCGAGAATTACTGATTTGGATCAGTAGTTTCTCATTTTGTAATGGGCTTCATACCGACACGAAATATCGCGTTATTAGGGGTCTGACTTTATCCACCCCCTAGACACGATATGCGATACTCTTAGACGAACAGACCGTACTGTACGGAGATTTTCACCGACAGGCTCAGTAAGGGTCAAGATGAGTTTGTTCGTCGGCCTTCCTTTCACTCAATACCTGGGTAGCCTTTACGTACAGCTAGTATCGCTGACGTGCTTGTGGTTAAACCCACTGCTAGCGAATTGACGAGTCTTTAGAGTCCCACACAGAGGGTTTCCCTGCTTCGGGCAAAATGATGTAGAGTCCGTATGGTTTACGGCAGGGTTCAATCATATACGTGCACTTATACACGTATTATGATTCGGACAGTTTATACTAGTGGCTTTGGTTTAAGACAGATTCTAGTATTGGATTGTTGGATTATTTTCGTCTCTTTTGTATTCGTATTTTTCGGAATACGGATGCGAGTATATATATACGGATGATGGGCATTTTTGTAATTTATTACAAGATTGTTTCTAGAAGAAAACACCTCATTATGTTTATTAACCATTTGGTTAAATGGTTAATTGAGGTGAGGGATGAGTGTGCTTAGCTTTATTTCAAGCATAGCTACTTAGTGACTCATGGTGGTGACTCATGGGGTGACTCATTGTGTGGCTCATGATACACTATTCTTGCATGCTTGATACTTATTGAGTTGTGAGATATTTTGGTGAACTTGAGATATTTTTCTTTAGTTGCTTTAATATTCTAGTCTCACACTCACACAAGACTTAGCCTTTTCTTGAGTTGAGCTCAAGCTTCACACTCTCATCTCTCATGGTTTCTTCTTCTACCTCCACCATAATCCTCTCATGTGTTGAGAAACCTAGGGTGTTTAGAGATAAATTAATCTATCATTAGAATCTACATCTTCTAGGTTAACTAGTCTAGCAAACTAGATACCCTAGTTACCTCAGTTATGAAGTTGGAGCTTGATTCATACACTCTCGGGTGGATCATCTTCGATGGAGGGAGACCGGCAACCAAACTTGATCATGGTGTCCATTAGGAGCTTGGGAACGTGTTTAAAGACTAAAGGACACGGATCTTTCGGTATAACATTCCTAACTCTTTATATTGCTTACTAGGTTTAGGGTTAATGGTCAATCCGTATTCGCGGGTTGTGTTAGCGCCAGTTTGTAAAATTTTTGTTCCGCGATCGGCCAGGGCGCTGGCATAATCCAACACAAGTGTTGTCGCCTGAGCAAGCATGTCCCGTAGCTTTTCATGTCGCAGTTGAGCTTTTATGAAAGACCGAGTATGCGGTCCGTGACTAGTAGAAGCACAAACTTCGTCTTTGGAGTTCACCATGGGAACTGTATTAACCATCATGCCCCCATGCTAGGGGTGTTTGGGGTTTTGACCTTTGAAGTTTTACTCGGGCACTTGAGCCTATTAGGCCTCTCTTTTTTGTGAGAAGCCCCTTTGGCTTCGGGATGAACCGTTGTACCAGGAATCGCCTTAGGATGAGTCCCCTTATATTTGAAAGGGGATTTATCAGAATTTGGCAGACGTTTAGGGTAAGAGCCGTAGACGACGACTAAGTCCTTTACCTGCTTCCACACCTTATATATATATAAGGAAAGTTCTTTTGGAGAGTGAACTGCTCTCCGCTCGCATCGGATCTCCACAGGATGCGGAGATTTATTCAATATTGTGTTGGGATAATTTTGTCCGACCCTTCACAACAGTTCGAATATGTTCCCAGTTGAAACAACAGCATTCACTACTGGGGTTAAAATAAGACTATACGGAGAAATTCTCCCAACTTGTTTTGTATGACGCCAATATCGACGTCGACCATTTCTTACGTCCGGAATTTGATTAGCTTCAGGATTTTGTTGAGCTTGCCTCCTGTTTTCTTCGAGAGCTTGAGTATTCTGCCCCTTGCATAGACCATTGCCTTTGGAAGGTACCGGTTGTTTGGAAACCGATTCCATCGGTAAATCAGAAGTTTGAGGAGCCGGCCTATGGAAGACAGACTTCTTTTGGGATTCCTCCTAAGGCATTGAGGTACCGAGGGTGGGAGGTGGGAGTGTAGACCCAAAGAAAAACCTAATGATTTCTTGAAGAACCGGATTGCAGAGATTTGAGACTGCAAGCGGCCCATACTTGACTCCCCCAGATGTGACAGAGCCTGAGTTGCGGTGAGTGGAAGAAAACGCCATTCTGCATAGAGACGAAACACCGGCTTCAGTATCTTATCACCCAAGGGCAACTACAAACATTTAGACCGCGATTATTTGATCGCAGAAAAACACGACACACGAAGTGTGGAGTGGAAAGAAGAAGATATCCCACCGGGCGTGCCAGATTCTGTTCACCGCCGAAAACATAGACGAACCGGGATGGGTCGTCTTGCCCGAATTTGGGGGCAGATGCTATTTGGATTTATTCGTCCAACTCTCTGAAGATACCAAGTTGATTTATGACACCGTATATCAGAGGTTTGGACGGATGGGACGTTGTAGCAGACTTTATCAGATTCCCCTCATTTTATGAAGATTTTTTCATTGTGGGGACGCTCTTCCCTGCAAGCTCAAGCCCCTGCAGTTAATTACATTACCGCATTGCGATAACCACTTTCTCCTACTCCGGAAGTTCACTTCGTGTCGTGTGTGTTTTTGTTCATTTTGTTTGCCCATGGATTTTATACGGGGACTAGTTTATGTCATCGCCCGTAGGGCGTGGATTAGTCCAAATCCATATATTTTTAGATTCGGGCTTAGTTTATTTAAGGACCGTTAATCTGGTTTGAGACTAAGATCAACTTAAATATATATGAGCATTTGGGGCTCAGTTTGTTTTAGTTTAAGGACGTCACGGTCCATTATCACCATATTTGAAGCAAATATTAGTTTAAGGTCATTTCGGTCCGACATTTCGGTCCAACATTCCCGTTTTGGGGACGAATATTAGTTTAAGGACATTTCGGTCCAACATTCCCATTTTGGGGACGAATATTAGTTTAAGGACGTTTCGGTCTATTATCCATCTTACGTGCATGTGTATTTATTACGTGGCGGAGTGAACAATAGTAATATGGAATACACCAAATTTGGGGTGCGATCCGATTTGAGGTGTGCACGTCAATTTGGAAGTGCATCAATGTAAAAGAAGTTGTTGGTCGTCGGGACCCACCACCTCTCTGAAGACGTTGAGGAATTACAACGATATGTATCAGAGGTGTGGAGAGATGTACCTTTAAACCAAATTCCGTATTTGAGGGAAGAAGGGGTCGTGGTGTACCTAAGAATCATTAGTCATATTTGAAACTAAGATTACTTTAGGAGATTGTTTCCCCAATAAAAGAGCAAAGCTCTGTTCAAAATTTGAAAGGCCGCGTCAAGAGTTAGAAACTCTGAGGCGGCGCCTCGCGTACCTTGCACGAGGACGTCAGCGCCAAGAGTTAAAAAACTCTGAGGCAGCGCCTCACATGCCTTACACGAAGGCGCCATCGCCAAGAGTTAAAAACTCTGATTTTTTCCCCAAGAAAATAGCAAAGCTCTATTCAAAATTTGAAAGGCATCGCCAAGAGTTAAAAACTCTGAGGCAGCGCCTCGCGTTCCTTACACGAGGGTGCCAGTGCCAAGAGTTTAAAATCTCTGAGGAGCTCACGTGCCTTACACGAAGGCGTCAGCGCCTCACGTGCCTTGCATAAAAGCGTCGGCGCCAACAGTAAAAACTCTGAGGCAGACGTGCCTCGCACGAGGGTGCCAGCGCCAGAACTAAAAGCTCTCTGATTAGACTGAGCTGTTGGATCAAAAATTCAACGGAGGTGATAAATTACCAAAGTGCAGAATTAAGTTCTGCCGAGGAAATATTCTTCAAATCTTTCTAAATAGGAAAGATTACTCTCTGTAAAACAGAGTACCGTTGGATTAAAAAATCCAATGGTGATTAAAAAAAATCACCTATCTGTAGAATAAATTCTGTATGGGGAAATATTTCCCTAATCTTATTAAAAACAAGAAAGATATCTTCTGTAAACTAGAAATTCTTGGATTAAAGATCCAACGGTGGATAAAATCCCCAAATCAATTCAAGATCTCTCAATGAGAGATTTCTTTAACTAAATCAATATACTAGCCTCTACTATAAAAAGTACCAAACACTTCAAGTCTTGTACAGAGAACCCCCCCAAAAGCTTTAGAGCTAGCAAGAAGAAAGTTTTAAGAGGGAAGAAAGAAGAATACCTCTCTTCGAGGTAAATAAAAATAATAATAGAGATCAGAGCATCTCATCTGCATATCCAAGAGTTTAACTCTTATAAAATAACTTAAGTCTTTCCCTGGATCTGAGATCCATGAGACAAGTCTCCCACAAATGAGAATTTAATTCTCATAGGGATGAACTTGTTCGTGGGGATCAAAGATCCAGAAAAGAATAGAGAATTGAACTTTTTAGAACAGAATACACGAAGAAAACTCAGCACCAAGCGCCTCACGGGTCCGTCACGTGGGCGCTGCTCAATAAAGAGTGCTTAGCACTCAATGGTTGGCGCTCGGAGCCAAGCACCTCACGTGTCTCTCACGTGGGCGCTGCTCAATAAAGAGTGCTCAGCACTTAATGGTTGGCGCTCAGCGCCAAGCGCCTCACGGGTCCCTCACGTGGGCGCTTCTCAATAAGGAGTGCTTAGCACTCAATGGTTGGCGCTTAGCGCCAAGCGCCTCACGCGCCCTTAACGTGGGCGCTGCTTAATAAGAAGTTCCTAGCACTCAATGGTTGGCGCTCAGCGCCAAGCGCCTCACGTGCTCCGTACAAGGGCGCCATAAAGAGTGTTTAACGCTCTATAAAAACAAAAAAAGGGAAAGTAAAGCAAAGTATGAGTGTCAGAACCCATATGATTGTTCAGCATTGTTTGCACAGAAAAGGGTCTGAGCCCAAACAAATGTTTAACACTATATTCAAAGACTGAGTGGGCTAAGTCCAAGTTGACCAAATCCCTAATTCAGATCAACCGAGCCCATGTGCTCATCATTTTCCAAATTGATCTTAGTCCCAAACACGACTACTGATCTTGCAACGGACATTGGTTTAAGGGTACATCTCCTCACACCTCTGATACATGTCGTTGTAATTTTTCAGCATCTTCAGAGAGGTGGTGGGTCCCGATAACCAACAACTTTTTGGTTCACTCTCAAATTGACGGGCACATCCCAATACGGACCGCAACGTCCTTAAACTAGCTATGGACCGTAACGTCCTTAAACTACAACGGACCGCAACGCCCTTAAACTAGCTATGGACCGTAACGTCCTTAAACTAAAACAATGGAGCCCAAATGCTCTTTTGTTGTGTCTGAATGATCCCAAAATCCTGTTGAGTAGATCTTAGTCTAAAATTAGACTAACATATCCTCAACAAACACACACGATACGAAGTGACCTTTTGGAGCAGGAGAAAGTGGTTACCGCGATGCGGTAACGTAATTAACTGCAGGAGCTTGCTTCTGCAGGGAAGAGCGTCCCCATAATCAAAAACTCCTCACAAACGAGGGGGAATTTGACGAAGTCTGCTACAACGGCCGCATACATCTAAGCCCCCGATACACGGTGCCATAAATCAACTGGGAATCTTCGGAGAGGTGGAAGGATAAATCCAAATAGCATCTGCCCCCAAATTCAGGCAAGACGATCCATCCTAGACCCGTCTTCTGTTTTCAGCGGTAAACAAATTCTGCCACGCCCGGTAGGACCTTTTCCTCTTTACACTCCACACTTCATGTGTCTTGTTCGCGAACAAATCGCGGTTTAATATGGTTACCCTTGGATTCAAGGTATTAAGATTTGGTGTCTTGCTCTTATACAGAAAGATAACATCGATGGCTTCCAGCTGTACCAACTGCAACAGCAACTTCCACTCAATACCCGTCGGAGGAGTGACTTATGGGCCCCAAGCGGCCTCCATCTTTGCAATGCCAGTGGAACAGGTGACCCAGGCCACCACTGGACTGTTTTTTGGGACCATGATCCCGCCGGCAAGCATCAGTGCCCCAGTGCTATCACAAGAAGCTCCCAAGAAGTCGGTCTTCGATCGACTTGCAATCTCCATAGCCCCTTTCAACGGGTCATCCAATTCTCATGCCTCGGTCTTTAACAAGCTGGGCCGCAGATTAAGTGGGCCCGCAAAAAGGTTTGCGATACCTGAAAGGGTTATCCCGAAGCGGATAGCCATTCCAATTTTGGCAGATGAAGTCGTCAGAGGGGATTCTCCAGCTAAAGGATCGCTCTTTGCAAGATTGGCCATTCCAATTCCTACTTCCAGCGAAGTCATCAAGACTGCTTCCCTTACCAAAAAGTCGGCCTTCGAAAGATTGACCGCCCCCTCTAAACGAACGTCGGCCTTTAAATGGCTGGCACCAGTAGCAGCCCTTCATTATAATAGGGGGCATGACGAAGCCGCTTCCATAACTGAGGCAATCCCGTCTGCAAGACGTGCTCGACTTCGCCACTGGCTCCGAGTGAGGAAAGTTGGGGTTGATTAATGCCCGGCAATCAGGTGGAAAAGCCCGCTGGAGCCCGAGATCATTGACGGGATGTTGAAACCGCGCCCAACACCGAAAGTTGGTAGCGATGGGCAAAACACCCAGGTCAGGCCTTCAAAGTCTTCGAATAAAAAGAAGAAGATCAAGAAGCCCGTGCAGCTCGACGACAATCGTACGGATCTGCAAAAATACATCGACGCACTGGAGGAATACAACCAAAAGGTACGGACCCTAGTCACACTTGAAGAGTTCCTCAAGCATATTCTTGAGAACGAAGACAGTGACATTGATGAAGGAAACGACTCGTCAGAAGGACCCGAGAATTATGTAGCGAGTTGCTACATGGTCTCTCACCTGTCGTTAAAAGACAAGGAAGCTCCCTCGGTGTCGGAAAGAAACGCAGAGGAACTGGGGGCAGGACCGGCATCAAAATCCCTGGAACCGTCAGACGACCTAATCGATAAACTGCTGAATGAAGCCCTTCAAAAGAGCAAAGCTGACCAAGAGCGTGAAACGGCCATATACGAAAAGGTCAAGCGTCGGCGTCAGGATGAAGAAGCTGTGGCGAGGGAGAGTCACAAAGTACTCCAACCAGATCGAAGCACACCCGCGGTAGACAAAAGCAGGTTTAAGATGGGGAAATAGTTCGCCAAAGCCCTGTCAATGAGAATGAGCTGCCACCTTTCAAAGGAAATACTCCCGGGAATACGTACCTCGACGAAGCGGATGTACATCCGAACTACTGCTTATACAATCATACGGTTACACATCCCACTGAAGAGTGCAGCGCCTTCAAGAAGTGGTGGCAGGGATACGTGGCCCCCCGACAACATTTCAAGAGGATGAAGCGTGAAGCTCGTCGACAGCGAAAAAATATAACAAATGAGTGAGGAAAAACGATTGGAAGCTGTTATATGGTTGATACCAGTTCGACAAAATGGAAAACCCAAGTTCTCACATTCGGTAGCGATTCTGAGGTAGAAATAACCCTCGGCCCTCTCTTCAAAGAATCCACCTCTGGAAAAGAAGAAGAGGTGAAGAAATACAAGAACATTCAGCTAGGTAACCGCACGCAGCCTGAGAAGAACCCCGGGCTTATAAAAAAAGGTTCGAACAAAAGAGACAAGGGGAAGAAAAAATTCCCTCAGGAAATTGCCCTCGATGACAGAGTCATCAAAGAGCTCGCAGCTAAGGAACCGCCTAAGGAAAACAAGGTGGATTACAATGTTCTGGCGCATCCGAGGAAAATACCTTCAAAACTGAGCATACTGGATGCTCTCCTTCTGTCCAAAGAGGCACGAGATTCTCTAATCAAGGCACTACAAGAGCCTGATCAGTTCCAAGTTTTCTTTGCGGAAGAAAATATGAAGGATGAGCCGGGAGAGGTTCATACAGCTGACATCACATTCGGCGATGAAGATAACCTCCTCGGAACATGCGAGCACAATCGTCCTTTATATGTCACCGGGTACTTCCATGACATCAAGATAGGGAAGATTCTGGTCGACAACGGGTCTTCCGTCAACCTTCTCAACATGAAGGTGCTAAAAGAGATCTGCATGAACATTCAGCACCTGTCCCGGGACAAAATTACTATCTCTGGGTTTGACTCGCAGTCATCACGGACGCTTGGGTCCGTAATACTGACATTACGCTTCGGGATGCTCGTCACTGACATCAAGTTTCATGTCATCGACACTAAGACTTTCTACAACGCTCTACTCGGCAGGCCTTGGTTACATGAGCACAACATCATCCCTTCTACACAACATCAGTGTATGAAGTACTTCAAAGATGGCCTCGAGCACACAGTTACAGGAGAGTTAAACCCATTCTCCATAAATGAAGTCTGTAAATATGAAGACGCTAAGTAATTCCTACCAGACTTCGAAGATATGGAAAGATGTCGTAAACTGGAAAATAAACAAAAAGTCGTCCCGACCATCCCGATCTTTGGGAGCGATACCGAGGAGGTTGAAGAGATAGTCTTCTCGGGGCAACCCCAAGGCAGCAGGCCAGGACCATCTATTCTTATTTTGGTCTTTAGAAGCGACTCTGAAGACGAGGTCAACGCAGTGTTCTTTGTTCGTCCATCAATACAAACCATCACTAGAGCTGATCAGAGTTTATAAATTACCATGGTTCCTGTTCAGTTGATAAAACTGCACATTTATTATTACATTTTTCCTACCATTTCCATATTAAGAAAGGTCATTATTATAATATATCATACATATGAAGGTTTATGTGTAAAAATACTATTTTCCATGTGTTGATATATTATAATTAGAATTTGGTAGGAAAATGTATGCAAATAATATCATTGACCTAATCCTAGTAGAACTGAGTCTACTAAATATTATTTAAGTTATTGTGCAGAATTTTCAGGGCTGAAATCAAGGAAATCAAAGTTGGCAAATCAAATCTACCAAAGATATTCAAGAAACTAATTCTGATAGAAATGTAGAAAAGATTTTCAAAGTCTAGATGCTCAAAAGATTACCAAGTGTTACAGATATGAAGCTACAAAAATTAGAGGCCATGATCTCACCAAAAGGGGGCGGATCCGCGGCCAAACCTATCCAATGGCCGCGGTTCCGCCGCGGATTTGAAGAGTTAAGATATGGGATTGTGGTGGTTAGGATCCTAACAACTAGTTTCCATATTAGGAAACTAGGGTTCTGGCTCTATGACTATAAATAAGGACCGAGAGCCTCTTGGAAAAATCATCAAGCCGACGCGATCATGAAGCCCCAAACGCTCACGCATCCAGGCTGATCATCAACTGTTCGTCTACCTCCTTAGGAAAGATCGAGAAGCAACTAGTTTGTAATCATTTTCTACGGGATAAAGTGTAGATTGTTCAAGTGATTAATAAAGGTAGTTATTTTATTTAATTCTTTTGCATTTTACATTATGTTTCCCCTCTCTGTCTTTTCATCTTCTTCTCCCAACATGCGCGAGTAATTCTCCGCTTGTTAGGGTTCATAGGATTAGGGTAGGCTAATGGATGATGAACATCCCTAAACCCTTTTTAAGTCCTATAAAGTTTATGAACTTTATCAAAAGAATCATTAACATCCTAATCGGGCGCGCTAGCAATTCTTTGCTAGTTCCGACCGCGATTAGAGATTAGATTAATGATTGTTTTGGTAAAGGCTAGATTTGAACGGAGTTCCGTGTCGAGATAAGGGTTAAGAGCGGGATTCCTTTTCCCTCCAGAAACCCTAATCTACACGCATCACCGTCGTTCTAGTTTTAAATCTATTAATGGATAATAAAGGTAACTTTTAATTAATCGTCCATGACTACTAAATCCTAACGAACCCTACAAGCCTTCTTATTATATTATCTAAATCTCTAAAATAATCTAGATCTATATTTTTGCATTCTTGCTTAACGTAGATCTAGAAACTTTTCACAAAATTCTTATTTCCTCCTCTCTTTCAACACATCTAAAGTAAGAGTAAAAGGTTCCACGTTTCCCTGAGGACGACCCGTACTCACCTCGGTCTAGCTACGCGCGACACCGTTCTGATTGCGGTTAACTACAAAAACACTCTTTCGTACCAATCAAATGGCGCCGTTGCCGGGGATACGTGCGTAATTTTTTATTCTTACTATTTTTGTTGAATTCTTAGACGATTCATATCATTATTAAAACAAAACTGAAAATTGCATATTTAACGATTTGTGTGTGAATTTTGCGAGGCAATCTGGAGTCATGGACTTGAGGAAACAGGAGATCTAGGGTTTCACACTTCTCTGGTATCTTTCTTAACTCCTTCCCTCTCCCCTCAAATCCAATAAAATCTATTTTCTGCAGGATTCTTTGCAAAATAGAGCCGCTCAAAAATCTTTTTGCAAAAGTTTTGTGATTGGTTTTGTTTTGCATATTTTAATACGGACTCTAAGGGGCAAAGACAAAATCAAGATTAGGTGGGGATTTCATCACCCTTCCTAAGCCCCACAAATCACAAACCGAGCATATAGATCAACCCTTCATTAATTTAAAAAATATCTAGACCAGACTTTAAGGACTGTCGCGCTCAATAAAGACAGAGGAAGGTCGTGGGTAATCTATCGTTTATCCGCATTACTTTTGTAGTGCCTAGGCAAGTGTGACAAAGGCTAGTGGTTTTTAATTAGGCCCACTACTGTGGTTCCTTCCCACTTACCTGGCACTTACCTGGCTACAAGGGTAGTACGGAGGCGGTAGAGGATTGATCCTGCGGCTTGTCCTTTGGAAGTCTAGGAGCGGTCTAGAGACTGGACCTAGGTGACCTTAGTTCTAGGGTTGCTTGTGCATCTTAGGGAGATTTGTCTTAAGTCCCACTTTTTCAAAACAAGCCAATTTTAAATCACACACACGCTGCCATTTGTACTAAACCCGCTTAGTGCATGCTCAGCTGGACACGGGATCCTAGTACCCGTCTTGTCCGCGTTCCTGCTATCGACGCCGAAGTCGGTACTTCTTCATTTTCTTTTCCCCCACCACACACCACATCGACCGTGATGGACGGCACTCCATCTAATTATAACACCACGCTGCCACCGCCCGTAGGTGAGCAGAATCCATCGTGCATCTCTCTCCAAGAGAGATTCTATCCTATTCGTGGTCCCATTCCTACTTGTCTATCTCTTCCACCACCTAACGGGGATAATTTCGAAATTAAACCCCACTACATCAATCTGCTGCCAAATTTCACGGGTTTGAGTCGGAAGACGCGTACGTTTTCATCACCAAATTCGAAAACGTATGCGCAATGATGGGTACTTCACAATTAACTTTAGATGCTATGCGTTTACGTCTTCTCCCATTCACACTGTGCGACTTGGCAGAAAAATGGCTTTACAATACTGCCGCACACTCTATCACTAATTGGGACGAATTCGTCATAGCATTTCTTAAGAAGTTTTACCCAAACCATAAGACTGCCCATATTAGGAGCGAGATCAACCAGTTCACCCAGCTTCCCAATGAACCATTTTGGAAGTGCTTTGAACGTTTCAAAGATCTGCTTGTCCAATGCCCCCATCACGGAATACAAAGATGGGATTTATGTCGGATTATATATGAGGGCATTAATCCAGCGACAAAGCAGATGCTTGAAACAATGTGTCAATGCAATTTCATGTCTAAAGATGACGATGAAGCGTGGAAATATCTGGAAGACCTTGCTGAACACACGTTGCAGTGGGAAAGCGTAAGACCACCTTCAACTAAGGGAGGTATTCATCAGCTCAATGTTTCTATCGCAGTGAAAGCCGAAATGGCAGCGATACAGAAGAAACTCAACGTTATTGAGAACAAATTCTCATCATTCTCCCTAAATCAGGTCACGCTTTCTAAGACCGTCTGTGGTTGCTGTTCGGATCCTTCACACATAACGGAAGAATGTCCTATGAATGCATCGTTTCAAGCTAATGCTTCTTTTCAGCAGCGACCAAGAAACGACCCTTATTCTTCCACATACAATCAAGGATGGAGGAATCATCCTAACTTTGCTTGGAATCAAAACCAACAAAGCAATTATCAAAGACCTTCTCCACAGCAACCACAACCACAGAATCAGCCCCCCTTTCAGTCACAAAATTTCCAAAATCCGGCCAACATTTCTACACCACAAGTGGCCGGTACTGACAACTCACTTGCGCAAACTTTGGATATGTTCATGAAACAATCCATGCAAATTTCGGCTGAGATGAGGTCTTCTATTGATACCCTAACGAAAAACTCCTCCTCCCATGGTGAGAGTATTAAATCAATAGAAAACTAAATCGCACAGTTAAAAGCCGCAATGAGTGCGAGAGAGAAAGGGAAACTCCCATCTCAACCCATACCTAATCCTGGCCACTCACAAAGTTATAATATGAGTGCTGTTACCACGTTGAGATCGGGGAGAGTACTGAATAACCGAGTGGGTGAGCAATGTGATGATAGTGACACCAATGATACCCCAGCTTCTTCTTCTTCCCCTAATTCGTCTAATCTCCCACCTTCACCCGAGCCTATTCTCCGTTTTCCCCAAGGCTCAAACATTTCGCCGAATCTATCTAAGTCGATTCCCACTCCAATTTTGGGATCGAATCCGTCCCCACAGTCTTCTCCACAAACGTTGGACCCAAATCTTATTGATCAAGCACCTTATCCAAACAGGTTAAGGGGCAACAGACCAAGTCCACAAATGGAGAAGATTGTGGAAATTTTTAAGCAAGTTAACATAAACATTCTTCTCCTAGATGCTATTCAACAAGTTTCTTCATATGCGAAAATCCTAAAGGACTTGTGCACTAGGAAGAGAAAAGTTCAAGTACCTAAAAAAGTTTTCCTTGCGAGTAATGTGAGCACAGCTTTTACACAACAACTACCCAAGAAACGAAAGGACCCCGGAAGTCCTACAATTTCAATTTCTATTGGGGGTAAAAATATCAATCGTGCTCTACTCGATTTAGGTGCTAGTGTTAACTTGCTTCCGTATTCTGTTTATGAGCAATTAGGGATCGGAGAGTTAAAACCTGCGCATTACACTCTTCAGATGGCCAATCGATCTATCACCCAACCAAGGGGTGAGCTAGAGGATGTGTTAATCAAAGTCGGGGAATTCATATTCCCTGTGGACTTTATCGTTATAGATACACAACCTGTGGCAAACCCACGCAATCAAATCCCTGTCCCCTAATAGCGGTACAAGTCGTGTCGGAGTGAAGCCCAAAACACCCTGAGATAACACTGGAAGCCTACCAGTATATCTCGCTTGCCCTGGCCAGGGACTACTAGTGTAATGGCTCTCCTAGACACAGCGCGATGTCAACCCCCAATACCGGGAGAGACGAATCCTGTCTAACCGTCACTGCCTCCAAGTGCTTCGGGACTGCACCCAACCATTACCTATTTGCACGACTCCTTTGAGCCGTGGTAGGGTAGTGATCAAAGTGCAGTGGGAACACACTCGAGGCGAAGTGCCAGTGTCAAGTCAGCGGACTAAGCTATACTCATGTCACCTGGGAACTGATAACTGACGATAGGTATAATACCAACCTGTCAGTTCCCGACGAGTCCTGTCCAGTGTACTCGTAATCCAACGAGCACCCGTATACTATCTCCAGTACGACGTACTGATGGCTGTGGGACAGACCATCTCCCACACTGGGATGAGAAGCGCATACGCTAGTCTACTCCGGAGTATCGATGCCCTGTCTCGATAGTCCTGCGACTAGGGACCTGTATAAGGATGTGCTTATAGATTACCCAGCCCCCACTAGTGTGACTGCCATCACAACGCTGGTAATCAAGCAAAGATCCTAAGGGCTCCACTAATGCGTATAGGTGATATACTAAAATAAACACATGTACACATTGAAGTAGAAACAAACCAAGTAGCATACTACTATATTGAGCAAGATTGTTTATACAAGGTGAATATCCCAAGCTTCCATTAAGTAATATACAAACTAGTATGATACAGTAATGGCCTCTAGGGCATATACACTAACAATCTCCCACTTGCACTAAGGCCATGTACTGGCGTATCGAAGACCTATCATCTCGATCAGCCGCTCGAACTGAGTCTGGGGCAGTGCCTTGGTGAATGGATCTGCAGTGTTTTCTTCTGAAGCAACCCTCCGAACCTCGATCTCCTTGCGATCCACGATCTCCCTGATCAGGTGATATCGCCTCAAGATGTGCCTGGATCTCTGATGGGTCCTTGGTTCCTTCGCTAAAGCTATAGCCCCGTTGTTGTCGCAATACAGAGGTATTGGGTCAACAATGGACGGAACCACCTGAAGTTCTTTCAAGAACTTCCTCATCCAGACAGCTTCTTTTGCGGCATCAGATGCAGCGATGTATTTCGCTTCCATAGTCGAGTCCGCAACGGTTTCCTGTTTGGAACTCTTCCAACACACCGCCCCTCCATTGAGGGTAAAGACAAAACCCGACATGGACTTGGAATCATCCTTGTCACTCTGGAAGCTGGAGTCAGCAAAGGCCTCGATCTGGAGGTCTTTTCCGCCATACACCAAGAACATCTCCTTAGTCCTTCTCAGGTACTTGAGAATGTTCTTTACCGCTATCCAGTGTTGCTCCCCAGGGTTTGACTGATACCGGCTTACCACACTCAGTGCATAAGCTACATCCGGTCTGGTACACAACATCGCATACATTATAGAGCCTACCGCAGAAGCGTAGGGTATAATAGACATGCGATCACTCTCCAAATCAGTCTTGGGGGACATCTCTTTAGAGAGGGTGATCCCGTGACAAGCCGGTAGGTTACCGCGCTTGGAATCTTCCATACTGAATCTTTTCAGTATGGTGTCGATGTACCTGGACTGTGAAAGTCTTAATATCCTCTTGGATCTATCACGATGGATCCGGATCCCCAGGATGTATGAGGCATCACCCAGGTCTTTCATGGAGAACCTGTGTGACAAGAACCCCTTGACAGATTGTACCATAGGAATGTCATTTCCTATTAAGAGAATGTCATCCACGTATAAAACGAGGAATACTACAGTTCTCGCTACAAATTTACTATAGATGCATGGTTCATCTGGATTTTTGATAAAGCCAAATTCCTTGACCGTCTCATCAAAACAGATGTTCCAACTCCGCGATGCCTGCTTTAGTCCATAGATGGACTTAAGCAACTTGCACACCTTTCCGCTGCTCCCACTCTGAATGAAACCCTCTGGCTGGTCCATATAGACACACTCCTCTAAATTTCCATTTAGAAAAGCGGTTTTTACGTCCATTTTCCAAATCTCATAATCGTGGAAGGCAGCAATGGCAAGAAGGATCCGAATGGATTTCAGCATAGCCACTGGAGAAAAGGTTTCGTCATAGTCCAAACCAGGTCTTTGACGGAAACCCTTTGCTACAAGTCTAGCTTTATAGGTCTCAACCTGTCCATCTACACCAATCTTCCTTTTGAAGATCCACTTGCATCTTACGGGTTTTACCCCGTCTAGAGCAATGTCCAACGTCCATACTTTGTTGGTGTACATGGACTCCATTTCGGTCCGCATTGCATCCAGCCATTTTACCGAGTCAACGCTCTGAACGGCCTGCTGGAAGCTAGTAGGCTCATCATAATCTATGATGCAATCCTCTCTATCCCCATCTATGAGAAAACCGTAGTATCTCTCGGGCGGATGAGACTGCCTACTACTCCTGCGGAGCGGCATAGGAATGTCCTGTTCTTTTGAACTTACTGGCTCTTCCAAGCTTTCAGTAATAGCTTGTGGTTCTGGAATTTCTTCCAGTTCTATTGCGTTCCCACTTATCTGAGTTTCCAAAAACTCAGTTTCCAAGAAGCGGGCATGTTGAGAAACAAAAACCTTTTGTTCCTCAGCGGAATAGAACATATACCCCCTGGAGTTCTTTGGGTATCCCACAAACTTACACTGTACTGAACGTGCCTCGAGCTTGTCCGCATGCTGCTTTTTTACAAAAGCTGGACATCCCCATTTTTTAAGGTACTTAAGACAGGGTTTCTTCCCACTCCACATCTGATATGGAGTGGTAGGCACAGTCTTGGTGGGAGCCTTGTTCAAGAGATATGCAGCTGCTTCTAGTGCATAGCCCCAGAAAGATCGCGGTAACTCAGCCTTACTCATCATGGAGCGAACCATATCCAATAGGGTTCGATTCCTCCTTTCCGATACACCGTTATGTTGCGGAGTGTATGGAGGAGTACGCTGAGAGAGAATTCCATTCTCTTTTAAATAGTCCAGGAACTCGGCACTCAAGTATTCACCACCTCGATCCGATCTTAGAATCTTAATACTTTTGCCTGTTTGTTTTTCAACTTCATTCTTATAATCCCGAAATTTCTCAAAGGCCTCGGATTTGTGCTTCATTAAGAAGACATGTCCATACCTAGAGAAATCGTCTGTGAAAGTAATGAAGTATGAATAACCGCTTCGCACATGTGTAGACATTGGACCACACACGTCACTGTGTATGAGTCCCAAGAGCTCGCTCGCTCTTTCTCCGTGTCCAGTGAACGGAGTCTTTGTCATCTTTCCCATGAGACAAGATTCACAAGTGGCATAAGACTGATACTCGAACGGATCCAAGTATCCTTCTTTATGTAACTTAGTCAACCGTGTCTCATTGATGTGACCCAGTCTACAATGCCATAAGAAAGCCTGATTGATATCTGGAGACTTTCTTTTGTGTGTATTCTGGACATTGAAAATCTGTGGTTGGTTTAACACGTATATACCATTGCTCAGTGTACCTGACCCAATCAGAACTTGATTAAGGTGAATGTTTACAACATTACTTACAAACGCAAATTCATAACCTTCTTTAGAAACCAAAGATACAGAAATGATATTACAAGTTGCGTTGGGTACAAAAAAGCAATTACGCAAAACCAAAACATGCCCATCCGACATTCCCAGGTGATAGTCCCCCACGGCTTTAGCATCCATGCTAGCTCCGTTCGCAACTCTGAGGGTCATGTCACCTGCCTTCAAAAACCTACGGTTTCTCAACGCCTGCAAAGAATTACAGATATGAGATCCTGATCCGGTATCCAATACCCAGGAAGTAGAGTTTATCGATAGACAGTTTTTAATAACATACACACCTGAAGCTGAAGCCGCAACCTGCTTCAGTTCCTGTGTCCTGGCTTTCCAAGCCCTGCAATCTTTCTTCCAGTGTCCACTTTTATGACAATAGAAGCATTCTTCTTTACCCACAAGCTTCCCCGCTATCATTGTTGCCTTTTCTTTTCCCTTCGTACCCACTTTACTAACACCGCCCCTTGGTTTGGCGGGGGCTTTCTTCCTCTTTCCCTTGGCTTTCGCCTTAGACCTAGAGGAAGAAGATCCTCCTACAAACAAAGCGGGTGTTTCCCTACCTTTCTGTAGGGTGCCCTCTGCGCTCCTCAGCATGTTGAGGAGTTCTGAAAGTTCAACTTCCTTTTCTTGTAAGTTGAAGTTCAGTATAAACTGGGCGTAAGTGGATGGAAGGGACTGGAGAATTAAATCCGTATAGAGTTCACTTTCCAACGTGGTCCCAAGTTCCGCGAGCTCCTCAATGTAGCCAATCATCTTAAGCACGTGGTCCGCTACCGATGATCCGACGGACAACTTTGCCGAAAATAACTTCTTCGACACTTCGTATCTTGCGATACGAGACTGCTCTCCGTACAGTTCTTTTGTATGAAGAAATATGGGTTCCAAGTCCATATTCTCGTGCCTCCTCTGATGTTCGTTGTCCATAGAGGCAAGCACGAGGCACCTGGCCTTCGCGCAATCAATCTCCCAAGTCTTACGGATTTCCTTATCCGCGACGCTGGAGGTGGGACCTGGGACGGGGGGAGCTTTGGTGGTAAGAAGATACCCTAGCTTGTCGTAAGTGATTGTCATTTTGACATTCATGAGCCAATCTTTGTAGTTTGGCCCTGTCAGTATGTTTTTATCTAGAAGTAACTTAAGTCCAGTCATGTCGATTGGTCGCTGCAATTAGGAGGGAGAGAAGAAACACTTTAGCACGATACTCTTGCAAGTTTAGAGTGGTTTTTAATTTGTCTAAACAGGATGGCTCCCACTGTCTCTCGAATCCCTCCTCAAACCATAAAGGAAGAATTAGTCGGGATCAATCCCACCGCACAATACATGCTTAACCGTTCAGCCAGGCCAGTGTCGGTACTTCGAGGGAGGTTTTCCAACGCTTTCGCGAAGTTCCTTAATTTAAGAACCTTTTTTCCCTGGGGGCGTAGCCCCGCTAACACCTTTCTAGACACCTACTAGGTTTATAGCATTGATCGTTTAGTGAGAAATTTCCCGAGAAGTAGCATATACTCACAGTAGGATCGGGATCCAAATATCATCGCGTGACGAAACTGAAGGAATCCTACCAGAATCACCACACTCCAAATGGTATGCAAATCTAGCAAGTTTCAGTACTTATGAAACTCCCGATGTGGATTTTTGCCCCATGCTCTTATGACCTTGACGAAGGTCAACAAATCATAAGTCACATGTCAAGTTCTGCCCGTCAATTTCCAGGTTAATTTGAACCCAACCGTATATACCCTTGACGAAGGTCAACAAGGTAATACGACTGTCCCAAACCAACGCATCTATCTATGCTACATATGAACACCCAACAGCTACCAATCTCTATGCCTTGACGAAGGTCAACAAACATAGCTTGAATACTATTGAATATTCATACGAAATGACGGAGGGCTACGAATGGTTTTGGCGAAACCGTGAACGTAGTGAACTTGATATAATCGATGGAACGAGATAGCTTTTAGAAGGAGTGGCTCAATCTCCGCATTTAAAAGTTAGTTTTGAAAAGAACCGAGTGGTTTTTCGAAAGTGTTCCAACGACTTTAACTTGGTTTATTATCTTGCATTAGTTCTTTTAATGCGTGATATTCTTGCATTAGTTCTTTTAATGCGTCCCATCATTTAATCCTACCATTGCAGAAAACAACCAAAATATGACGTACGCTTATGCCATTCGCATTCGCCACGGGGCCCCGTCATCACCCGTTAGGTTACTTAACTAACGACAGAGCGGGGGCTGGGCTAGCGCGGTTGTAAAACATAAGCAACGCCTAAATAGTTATAAATATAGCAATGATAGACATTACAGATCACAGATGAATACATTGGATATACTAGGAATCCGCAATCCGTTCGAGCCTGCAACGAAAAGCGGATTACACGGTCGCGGTGAATAGCCAATACCCTACCCAAGACCCCTACGGGTGCGGCAAACTACCCGCCAAGTACCCGGCAGTTTGTGCACCCCTCCATGGGTCTATCCTAGGAGCAAAAACAGTAAAAAGAATTATACAATGACGGCTACAACCCCGACCCGGTTGTGCGGCCATACAAATAATAATATTACATCAATTTACATATTACAAATGAATGAAAGAAAAACAACACTCATCTCACATCCATCCCGGCTATTCACCCGCGACAATCCAATCCATTCATATACACATACCATCAACAAACACAGATCACATATATGTATAACCCCGACTAATCGACATATAGCGATTAGCCGACGTTCAATATATGCAAACATCACAGATATAACCATTGTAGTCAAAGTGCAGCGAAGTTCGTTAAAAATACGGAATTATAGGCCCCCAAAAACAAAATTCTTTTCTGGAAAATCTAGGCACAAATGAAGTATCTTAAAAATCCCAAAACCCTACCAGAAGAACACTGCACAAAACAGGACCACACGAAGAGACAAAACGGCGGCGGTTCCGCGGCCTAAGCCACCCATTTCCGCGGAACCGCGGCGCTTTGAAGGAATCGTGCGATCGTATTTTGTGGGTGTTTTCACAAAACCCTGAGCCGATTTTAGGAGTAAAATGTTTTACATTTAGAGCACAAAAAATTTCAACAGAAACTTAGGGTTTTTGTTTTTCCGGTTTTGTGATTTTTCTCGATCGAACTTCCATACACTTTACTATAAAGCTAGTTTAAGTTTAGTTAGGCTCTGATACCACTGTAAGTCCACGTTGCGACCCCCGGTTCTTACGGGGAGGCGGAAACGGTACAAAAATTAAATTTTTAGCGCATGGGGCAACATGGACTAACAAAGTCGGGATCTTTTCTAAACTAAACTAGCTATCATGCTAAAGAGAGTTAGCTACTCGGATAAAAGGTTATACCTAACTTGAACTCCTTCTTCTTGAAACTTTTGTAGGGGTTGATGGTTCTTTCCTTGTTGCCTTCTTCCGTCAAAGATGGATCCACCTGAGGGTTCAACCTTCGGGCTCTTTCTCGAACTTTGAGAGAACTAGAATCTTCGGCTTGCTAAACCTTTGACCCTAGAGTGAGTAGAGAGTGTCTTGGGGTGTTTTTATCTCAAGGAGAGGGATTCTCAACTCATGAGAAGGATTCTCCTTGAACTAGAGGAGGAAGAAGAACAAGTGAGGAGAGAGAATGGTTATGATAGAATGAGCTTATTCTTTTCATTTCTTGCAACCATATCAAAATGAAAAGGATTAACAATTAACAATAATAATAAAATGAAATAGTTGATGGATGGTTTGGAATGACCATTATCATTACAATCTTTAAATGGTTTTGCAAGAATCAAAAAGCATCTTTCTTTTGTAATGATGATGGTCAAACCTTCAACCATGGTCAACAAGTCAACCATGGTCAACAAGTCAACAAAATCCAACCATGACACAATTTCATTTGATTAATATTATTAATATATATATCATAATTCCATTAGGGTTTGGAAAAAGACGACTGTCAACTGTGCATACGCACCCGTTCCGAAACCCTAATGAAAATCCTGTTCCTCTGCCTCAATCAACTGTGCATACACACCCGCATTCTTGTTCCGAGGAACATGAATACCAAGTGATAAAATCAACCCCAAAACATATACCAGCATCTGGCTCAAACCAGAGCCTACTAGTAATATCTGTCCGGACTCCAAACGTGCACAAGTGCGCGGATGAGAACGAACCCTGTCGCAAGACCATGCGACCTCTACTCTGTTTTGCCCAGAGGCGAATACCCTCTGTGTGGGACTCTAAAGACTCGACACTACGCTGGCAGTGGGTTTAACCACAGACCGCAAGCAGCACTAGCTGTGCGTAACGGTCCCCAGGTAGATGCCGACAAGAAGGCTGACGAGGTGAACCCCATCTGAACTCCTACTGAGTCTGAATGTGACAGTCTCCGTACAGTCCGGTCTGTTCGTCTAATACATCGCATGTCGGGCCTAGGGGCGGTAAAACGTCAGTCCCCTAATAGCGGTACAAGTCGTGTCGGAGTGAAGCCCAAAACACCCTGAGATAACACTGGAAGCCTACCAGTATATCTCGCTTGCCCTGGCCAGGGACTACTCGTGTAATGGCTCTCCTAGACACAGCGCGATGTCAACCCCCAATACCGGGAGAGACGAATCCTGTCTAACCGTCACTGCCTCCAAGTGCTTCGGGACTGCACCCAACCATTACCTATTTGCACGACTCCTTTGAGCCGTGGTAGGGTAATGATCAAAGTGCAGTGGGAACACACTCGAGGCGAAGTGCCAGTGTCAAGTCAGCGGACTAAGCTGTACTCATGTCACCTGGGAACTGATAACTGACGATAGGTATAATACCAACCTGTCAGTTCCCGACGAGTCCTGTCCAGTGTACTCGTAACCCAACGAGCACCCGTATACTATCTCCAGTACGACGTACTGATGGCTGTGGGACAGACCATCTCCCACACTGGGATGAGAAGCGCATACGCTAGTCTACTCCGGAGTATCGATGCCCTGTCTCGATAGTCCTGCGACTAGGGACCTGTATAAGGATGTGCTTATAGATTACCCAGCCCCCACTAGTATGACTGCCATCACAACGCTGGTAATCAAGCAAAGATCCTAAGGGCTCCACTAATGCATATAGGTGATATACTAAAATAAACACATGTACACATTGAAGTAGAAACAAACCAAGTAGCATACTACTATATTGAGAAAGATTGTTTATACAAGGTGAATATCCCAAGCTTCCATTAAGTAATATACAAACTAGTATGATACAGTAATGGCCTCTAGGGCATATACACTAACAATTCCATGGCTGCCATGTTATAAATGATTCCGGTGGAGAAGGGAATGCCCTTCTAGATAGCGCCGATGTTGAAACAGAGCGAAATCCCGCCGTACGAATACTAAGTCTGTCATTCGAAGAAAAGATTGATATGATAATAAGGGAAGCGGGTCAAAAGGTTCGGGATGACCATAGCCGCGAAATGGCCATTTACGAGAAAGCCAGGACGCAACGTCTCATATAGCAGGCTACGGAAAGAGAAGACGATGATGCCCTTCACCCTCAGCCCGCTGTGCGCTCTCGTGGCAAGGAAAAAGTCCGACATAGAAGAAACAACTAGTTCAAGAACAGGAATGACGTTCAAAGACAAAGAAGCGGATTCAAGAAGTCACGCGATCGAGAAAAAGTCAGCTGGAATCCGTCTTTTATGAAAAAGATGGGTCAGAATACTCTTTCCTTCAAGACAAGATAAGAAAAATATTCAACCTTGTCATGAAGCATCAAATGATGATACTCCCGGAGTCTCGGCACCCTGAGCAAATAAACGAGGCCCTCATCCGGCTTATTGCTCCTACCACCGAGCAATAGGACATCCTCTTGAAGATTGCTTCACCTTCAAAGACTGGGTCGAAGACCAGTATCAGCAAGGAAGGTTTGCTCTGTTTGACAATTGGAGGGTAGCCCCACCATGAAAGCATGAGCCAAGAGCAACCTACACTGCGAGGGAAAGTCCAGATCAACATCAAGCTTGGAAACGAATTCGTACATGTCACGTGATAACATTCTCAAAGGAGGAGGAGCACGAGAATATGGACGGCCCTTGCCACTGCTTTGCAGACGAGGATGAGGACGAGGTAATTTTAGAATTTCCACCGGCGCCAAAAGAGTTGGAAAATGGGATACACACCACAGGGGACAACCCGAGAAAAATCGACTTGGGGATATAAAACGAGCCAAGGCCAACGTTCGTCAGTGAGCTGCTGTCTGAAAAATAGGCGGCCACGCTAAAGGGCATACTTACGCAATATAAAGACTGTTTTGCATGGAATTATTCTGAGATACTGGGACTAGATCCAGAAATAGCGGTGCATAAACTGGCTATATCGCCGGACGTTAAGCCAGTCAAGCAAGCTCCAAGAAGAATGCGGCTCGAACTCAAGATGAGCATCAATGCCGAAGTCAAGAAACTAATCGATTCCAGCTTCATCCAAGAGTTCAATATCTTGACTGGATCGCCAACATTGTCCCAGTGATAAAGAAAAATAGGACAGTATGCATCTGCGTGGACTATCGGGATCTCAACAAAACTTGTTCGAAAGATGACTTCTCAGTACGTGTTACCGAGCTGATGATCGATAACACATCTACCCATGAGGTCTTCTCCTTCAAGGACGGATCTTCGGGGTATAATCAAATAAAGATGCATCCCGAAGACCGAAAAGCATACTGCCTTCCGGACTCTGCTGGGTATATTCTACTATAAGGTGATGCCCTTCGGCTTGAAGAACGCATTCGCTAACTACCAGAGGGCCATGACAAAGATCTTTTACATAAGATTGTCGAATGTTATATCGAAGACTTTGTGGTGAAAAGAAAATCGTACGAGGAGCACTGGGAGCATTTGAAAATAGTGTTCCAGCATTTTCGGAAATATAATATGAAGATGAACCCTTTGAAATGCACGTTTGGAGTCTCCTCAGGAAAATTACTGGAATCATCGTACGACATCGAGGCATCGAAATATACGTATCAAAGATTAAGGCGATTATGGAAATGGCTTCGCCACGAACTCTCAAGCAACTGCGGTCTCTCCAAGAAAAGCTCGCGTATATCCGACGTTTTATAGCTAACGTCTCCGTCAAATGCCGCCCCTACAGCCATCTAATGAAGAAGGGGACCCCGTTCGTTTGGGATCATAAATGCCAAAATGCACCGGACGAAATCAAGCAGTATCTGCAGAACCCGCCGGTACTAACCGCTCCGGTCAAGGGAAAGCCCAGTATCTGCAAAACCCGCTGGTACTAACCGCTCCGGTCAAGGGAAAGCCCCTCATCCTGTACACGACATCCCTTGAAGGTTCTCTAGGCATGCTATGGGAATAGGAGAATGACCAGGAAAAGGAGAGAGCTTTCTACTATTTGAGTCGAGTCCTTCTGGGAGCAGTACTCCCCTATTGAAAAGTATTTCTTAGCACTGATCTTCGAAATAACGAAGCACAAGCACTATGCCCTGGCACATGAGGTCCATCTCATATCAAAGGTGGATCCTCTCAAATATTTGATGTCAAGAGTCGAACTAACGGGAAGGCTTGCCAAATGGACCCTCCTCTTGATGGAATTCTCAATAATGTATCGGCCCCTCAAGGCATTGAAAGGCCAGGCCATTGCCGACTTTCCTGCTGAACATCCAATACCAACCGATTCCCCTTTAAATTGCGAATTGCTAGATAAACACGCGTTCGATGCAATCGACAGGGAGGAGGAAGGAAATAATGCCCGATGGGAACTCTACTTCGATGGAGCATCTTCCATGAAGAAGCGAAAGCAAAACACCCCTATAATTAAAGCTAGGGTGGGCCTTATCTTCGTGACTCCGTAAGGAGGGATAATGCGTTTTGCCCTTTCCTTAACAGAGCCGAGAACAAAAAATGAGGCTGAGTACGAAACTTTGATAGCAGGTCTTGATATTGCTGTTGAAATGGGAATCGAAAACATCCTCATATATGGAGACTCCCAGCTGGTCATTAGCCAAGTAAATGGTGACTATCAGATGTGCAAGCCAGAATGGATCAGGTATGGTGAAAGAGTGCAGCAACTGCTGACGCAAATCCCTTCCTACATCCTGGAAAGCATTTCGCATGCAGAAAATAGCAAGGCAGATGCATTAGCCAAACTCGCTAAAGAACTGGCCGACGAAAACCTCGATGACGTAAGGATCATTATGCAAATCCACCAGATTCTCGCACCGGCAGAGATATTTACGGAGACGTCTGAAGAATAGGAAGCGACCAAACAAGCGGCCTTCCAAGTAGAGGACGAAGAAAAGGCTAAGGATTGGAGAGAAGTCTTCATAGACTACTTCAAATCCCATCGAACACCCGAAGACGCGTCGTCAATACATCAGCTCATGAGGCAAGCCCTGTCTTTCGCCTTCGTCAATGATACTCTTTATAAGAGATTATTCGACTGCCTGTGGCTGAGATGCCTGGGGCCAGAAGAAGCAAAAAGGGTCGTCCAAGAAACTCACGACGGACTCTGCACTTCTCATCAGGCCGGGACAAAGATGAACCAGAAGATCAAAAGAACGGGTTACTATTGGCCCATAATGATTCAGTACTGCCT
The DNA here is from genome assembly GCA_030015575.1 of Agapanthus africanus. Classification (NCBI taxonomy): domain Eukaryota; kingdom Viridiplantae; phylum Streptophyta; class Magnoliopsida; order Asparagales; family Amaryllidaceae; genus Agapanthus; species Agapanthus africanus. The sequence continues at coordinate 5,655,703 of CM057338.1, read as the reverse complement.
CGAATATGCGAAGCAGTGTCACTCGTGCCAAATTCACGGGGACTTCATCCACCAGCATCCGAATCCACTACACCCAACACTGGATAGCTGGCCATTCGAAATGTGGGGTACTGATATAATCGGGCCTATCGAACCAGCGTCATCTAAAGGACATCGGTTCATATTGGAAATAACCGATTACATCTCTAAATGGGCAGAAGTTGTACCGCTAAAAGAGGTGAAGATGGAGAACATCCTTCATTTCTTCAGGACACACGTCATCTACCAGTTCGGCACTCCACGACGGATCATCTTGGACAATGGACCGGACTACAGAAGCCATAAGATCAGCCGCTTTGCACAGCAGCATAAAATAGATTGGAGATACTCCTCGGTCTATAATCCCCGAGCTAACCGTCTAGCTGAGGCTTTCAGCAAGACATTGACGAAGATCATAAAGAAAACGGTGTCCAGAAACAGAAAGGACTGGCACGAGAGACTGCATGAAGCTCTCTGGGCTTATCGAGCTACGTTCAAAATAGCCACGAATACAACACCATTAGCGTTGGTATTCGGCACGGAAGCGGTACTTCCTTTGGAGATAGAGCTACCCTCTCTACGAGTAGCAGTTCGATACGAGCTAACGGATAAAGAAAATTCCCATCTTCGGTTTGAGGAGCTCGATGCCCTCGATGAAACTCGTCTCATGGTGCACCAAAACCTGGAAGCTTACAAAGCAAGGATGACACGCTCATACGAAAGACTGACCAGGCCGAGAACATTCCGCCAAGGTGAACTCGTGCTAGTTGTCAAAAGACCTATGATCCCCAACCGTACAAAGCGGGGGAAATTCGAGCCAAACTATGAGGGTCCGTATATCATAGACAAGGTCTACCAAGGTGGGGCCTACTTTTTCATGGATATGCATGGAGAAAGACCCTTCCGGCTAATATGTTAGAGTATATTCCCTAGAGGCCATTACTGTATCATACTAGTTTGTATATTACTTGATGGAAGCTTGGGATATTCACAGTTGTATATACAATCTTGCTCGAAATGGTAGTATGCTACTTGGTTTGTCTCTACTTCAATATGTGCATGTGTTTCTTTTAGCATATCGCTGATATACATATTAGTAGAGCCCTTAGGATCTTTGCTTGATTACCAGCATTGTGATGGCGCTCGCACTCGTGGGAGCTGGGTAATCTATAAGCACATCCTTATACAGGTCCCTGGTCGTTGGACTATCGAGACAGGGCATCGATACTCCGGAGTAGACTAGCGTATGCGCTTCTCATCCCAGTGTGGGAGACGGTCTGTCCCACAGCCGTCAGTACGTCGTACTTGAGATAGTATACGGGTGCTCGTTAGGTTACGAGTATACTGGACAGGACTTGTCGGGGACTGTTGGTTGGTATTATACCTATCGTCAGTTATCAGTTCGCAGGTGACATGAGTACAGCTTAGTCCGTTGACTTGACACTGTCACTTCGCCTCGAGTGTGTTCCCACTGCACTTTGATTACTACCATACCACGGCTCAAAGGAGTCGTGCAAACAGGTAGTTTTTGGGTGCAGTCCCGAAGCACTTGGAGGCAGTGACGGTTAGACAGGATTCATCTCTCCTGGTATTAGGGGTTGACATCGCGCCGTGTCTAGGAGAGCCATTACACAAGTAGTCCTTGGCCAGGGCAAGCGAGATATATTGGTAGGTTTCCAGTGTTATCTCAGGGTGTTCTGGGCTACACTCCGACACGACTTGTACCGCTATTAGGGGACTGACGTTCACCGCCCCCTAGGCCCGCCATGCGATGTATCAGACGAACAGACCGGACTGTACGGAGACTGTCACATACTGGCTCAGTAGGAGTTCAGATGGGGTTCACCTCGTCAGTCTTCTTATCGACATCTACCTGGGGACCGTTACGTACAGCTAGTGCCGCTTGCGGTCTGTGGTTAAACCCACTGCCAGCGTAGTGTCGAGTCTTTAGAGTCCCACACAGAGAGCTATTCGCCTTTTGGCAAAATGAGTAGAGGTCGCATGGTTTTGCGACAGGGTTCGTTCGCATCCGCGCACTTGTGCACGTTTGCTGTCCGGACAGCTTATACTAGCGGGCTTTGGTTTAAGCCGGATCCTAGTATATGATTTGGGATTGGTTTTTCTCATTGTATTCGTGTTCCTCGGATCGCGAATACGGGTGCGTATGCACAGTTGCTTGAGACAGAGGGAGAGGACTTTGATTAGGGTTAATGACTATTGTCATTTTATTAACCCTAATGCTTATGTGTGTATTATGGTTAATTGATATTAGTTTAATAATTGTGCATGGTTATGGTTGTTGACCATTTGACCTATCTTGACTTGGTGACCTTGTTGACACTTTGACCATCATCATTTCTTTTGGAAGATGCTTTTTGATCCTTGCAAATTGAAATGATAATGGTCATGTCTTGATTAACCATGACAATTATCTAGCTAATTTTCTAATTACAATAATTCACACATATATGTGAGAATGGTTCCATTTTATTCTTATTCTATCATTCACATTCTCTCTCTTGTTCTTCCTCTCCCTCAAGCTCTCTCCTCTCATGTGTTGAGAAACACTTGAGCTTGAGAAAAACCCTTTCTTGATAATCTCTACTCTCATCTAGGGTTCAAGGATTAGCACTTCTTGCACCCTAGTTACTTCTAGCTTGGAGTTGAAGCCAAAGGTCGAGGCTTTCGGGTGGATCTTTCTTCGACGTGAGAATACGACAAAGGTGACCTCCTTCCACCACTCCAAGGAGCAAGGAGAGAAGGACATAAAGCCCAAGGTATAACCTTTCTAGCACTTAGCTAGTTTCTAGTTAGCTTTAGCTTGTTTTTGTTTAGCAAAGATCCTTCTTTGTCTAGTCCATGTTGCCTAAGTTGATAAAAATTTGATTTTTATTCCGTTTTCCGCCTCCCCGTAAGTACCGGGGTGGGAAACGTGGACTTACCTAATAAATGGCCGGTTCCTAAATAAGTACTACGCTTGACAAGTCACGGCTCAAGTTAATGATAGATGACGACGCTCGTGTCCGCTCGCTGTCTTCCTGAGTCCAAACTCTATAAGTATTATCCGGCAAAACTTCGCCCCGAAGCTAGCAAACCAAGATGTCCCTAAACTAACAATGGAACGAGATGTTCCTAATCTAACAATGGACCATAATATTCTTAAACTAAATTCGTCGTCTTAAACACGGTGACAGTGGAATTCAAGTCCACAAGTCCTAGGGGCGAGGATTGCAACACAAGTCCCGCTAGCTCATCTGCCCCGGTAGAGAAGTCCCCCCTAAGTGTTATTGGCAAACGGAGGGGTAAAAAAACAAAAAAAAACAGTACGTCCACTAGCAAAATGGGCACGGATGCAAATCCGAAAGGGCTCCATGAGTAAAAACTGTAGGGCTACCAGCGAGTTTGTGAAAACTCGAAAGGGCGCAATCTCGTTAAAATAAAAACACCTGCAGTGTCTTCTCGACCATATAAGGAGAAAACACCTGCGTGAGATCCTTACGACTCACAAGAGAGCAACACACTTAGGGATCCCCACAATTCTAAGGAGAAATTACACTTATGAGATACTCACGACTCGTAAGGAGAATTCCCCCCTACGAGACCCTCATGACTCATAGAATTCAAAAGCCATAAGATATAAGGACTCGAACCTGTTCTTAATCCATCACACTCCCTAAGTTTCCCTACAAGCGGTCCAATAGTGACCCTTGTATACAATCCACGGGCATAAATAAACGTTCCCTCACCAAGTCGCACCGGGCGTTCCAGAATCTGTTTACCTCCGAAAACAGAAGACGGATCCGGGATGGATCGTCTTGCCTGAATTTGGGGGCAGATGCTATTTGGATTTATCAGTCCACCTCTCTGAAGATGTCAAGTTGATTTATGGCACCGTGTATCGGAGGTTTGGACGGATGCGGCCGTTGTAGCAGACTTCGTCAGATTCCCTCTCGTTTGCGAGGGGTTTTTGATTCTGGGGACGCTCTTCCCTGCAGGCGCAAGCCCCTGCAGTTAATTAGGTCACCGCATCGCGGTAACCACTTTCTCCTACTCCAGAAGGTCACTTCGTGTCGTGTTTGTTTGTTTTTGGTTGCCCGTGGATTGTATACCGAGACTAATTTATGTTGTCGCCCATAGGGCGTGGATTAGTCCAAATCAGCATATTCTTAGATTTGGGTTTAGGTTGGATTAATGATCATTAATCTCACTTGTTCCGCTCCAAAAACGGATGCCTTGCCACTTGGACTCCATGCGCAGTCTTAGATATAAAACCACCTGAAGAAGCTCTTGATTCTAGTTCAAAATCACCTCTTTCCCAAAGTAGAAGAAACTGGAGTTCGGAAACTTCGTTTGAGATTGAGATCAACTTAAATGTTTTTTGAGTATACGTTAGTCTAATTTTAGACTAAGATCTACTCAAAAGGATTTTGGGATCATTCAGACCCAACAAAAGAGCATTTGGGCTCCATTGTTTTAGTTTAAGGATGTTATGGTCCATAGCTAGTTTAAAGACGTTGCGGTCCGTTGTAGTTTAAGGACATTGCGGTACGTAGCTAGTTTAAGGACGTTGCGGTCCGTATTAGGATGTGCCGTCAATTTGGGAGTGAACAAAAGAGTTGTTGGTTATTGGAACCCATCACCTCTCTGAAGACTCTGAAGAATTACAACGACATGTATCAGAGGTGTGAGGAGATGTACCCTTGAACCAATGTCCATTGGAAGATCAGTAGTCATGTTTGGGACTAAGATCAATTTGGAAAATGGTGAGCACATGGGCTCGGTTGATCCGAATTAGGGATTTGGTCAACTTGGACTCAGCCCACTCAGTCTTTGAATAAAGTGTTAAACACTTGCTTGGGCCCAGTCCTTTTTCTGTGTAAACAATGCCGAGCATTCATATGGGTTCTGACACTCATACTTTTCTTTACTTTCCCCTACTTCTTGTTTGTATGGAGCGTTAAACACTATTTATGGCGCCCACGTGCGGAACACGTGAGACGCTTGGTACTGAGCGCCAACCACTGAGTGCTAGGCACTCCTTATTGAGCAGTGCCCACGTGAGGGGCACGTGAGGGGCACGTGAGGTGATGAGTGCCAACCATTGATTGTTGAGCACTCGTTACTAAGCAGCGCCCTTGTGAGGGACCCGTGAGGCGCTTGGCGCTGAGTGCCAACCATTGAGTGTTAAGCACACTTTATTGAGCAACGCCCATGTGAGGGACACGTGAGGCGCTTGGCGCGGAGCGCCAACCATTGAGTGCTAAGCACTCTTTATTGAGCATCACCCACGTGAGAGACCCGTGAGGCGCTTGGCGCTAGGTTTTCTTCGTGTATTCTGTTCTGAAGAGTTCAATTCTATGTTCTTTTCTGGATCTTTGATATCCAAGAACAAGTTCATCCCTATGAGAATCAAATTCTCATTTGTGGGAAACTTGTCTCATGGATCTCAGATCCAGGGAAAGAACTAAGTTCTTTTATAAGGGTTAAACCCTTGGATATGCAAATGAGATACTCTGATCTCTATTATTATTTTTATTTACCTCGAAGAGAGGTATTCTTCTTTCTTCCCTCTTAAACCTTTCTTCTTGCTTGCTCTAAAGGTTATGGGGGGTTTCTCTGTACAAGACTTGAAGTCTTGGGTCCTTTTTATAGTAGAGGCTAGTCTGTTGATTTAGTTAAAGAAATCTCTCATTGAGAGATCTTGAATTGATTTGGGGATTTTATCCACCCTTGGATCTTTGATCCAAGGACTTTTGTTTTATAGAAGATATCTTTCTTGTTTTTAACAAGATTAGGGAAATATTTCCCCATACAGAATTTATTCTGCAGATAGGTGATTTTTTTAATCACCATTGGATTTTTTAATCCAACGGTGCTCTGTTTTACAGAGCGTAATCTTTCTTGTTTAGAAAGATTTGAGGAATATTTTCTCAGCAGAACTTAATTCCGCACTTCAGTGATTTATCACCTCCGTTGAATCTTTGATCCAACGGCTCTGTCTAATCAGAGAGCTTTTAGTATGGTGCTGGCGCCCTCGTGCGAGGCACGTGAGGCGCTGCCTCAGAGTTTTTAACTCTTAGCGCTGGCGCCTGCGTGTATGATACGAGAGGCGCTGCCTCAGAGTTTTTTTAACCCTTGGCGCTGGCGCCCTAGTGCAAGGCACGCGAGGCGCTGCCGCAGAGTTTTTAACTCTTGGCACTGCCTTTCAAATTTTGAACAGAGCTTTGCTATTTTGTTGGGGAAACAAATCAGAGTTTTTAACTCTTGGCACTGGCGCCTTCGTGCAAGGCACGTGAGGCGCTACCTCAAAGTTTTTTTAACTCTAGGCGTTGTCGCCCTCGTACAAGGCACGTGAGGCGCCACCTCAGTGTTTTTAACTCTTGGTGCTGCCTTTCAAATTTTGAACATAGCTTTGCTATTTTATTGGGGAAACAAATGCCTCCCACCGTTGCGCTCACGTGGCTCACACGTGAGTGCAGCGGTTGCAGCTTTTTCACCGTTGGATTTTCTTGGAAGTTGAATCGACTTTCTGTGCCTATAAGTAGGGCCTTTGACCCTTGAGATGACTGCTGTTCATCTTCTCTTGTTCTTCTTTTTTCTGAGAATTTAATTCTCCTTTCAAAGCTTAGGTCTCTGCCCAAAGAAATCCCTTCACGAGTTAGAACTCTGCCCAAAAATTTGGTAAGGATCATAATTGAACCCAAGAACAGAGCTTTGCTCTTCTTAGATCGTAGATCTTAAGATGTATTTTAGGGTTTCTTAACCCATTAATCAAAGCTTTGCTCATCTTTCATGAAGAACTCTTAGACTTTGTTTTGCAGATCTTAAAGATCTTGGGGTTTTACCCTGTTAAAAAGCTTTGCTTTTGAGGGTTCTAATAGATTATCCCATTGCTTTTTGCAGAGCATAGCTCTTAGAAATTTTTAGGGAAATTTTATTCCCCTCTTAATTAAAGTTGACAGATGTGAAATCTGTTTGCATAGCACAGCTCTCGAGAGAGTTTAACTCCTTAGCCCAATGAGGTTTCTCATTAAATGAGAATCCTCTTAGGATTTCATCCTTAATGAGTGACTGCGCCATCAATGATGGGACGTCACCTTAATATTGTGGGTCCCCCTTTTGTCCTTTCATTCTGCATTGCAGTGCGGTATAATTTTGAAGTACCAAGTGTTAGAGTTCAGAACATAGCGTTGATAAATAACCCTCGTTTCTCTTTGTGTAGGTACTATGGCTTCTGACCCCTCTTTCCCTTTTGTACGTTCAGAGAGCGCCTTTGCCGATGCGCCCGTGGATCGGGAAGTCTTCGCGCTTATTAAAGATCATGACCCGGAGCAGAAATCTCTTCACCTATGGGGGTTGTGGTACAATCAGATTATCCGGGGTCGGTGCAGTTTTTCTTGTGCAGTGCCCTCAGAGCCCATTTCAGAAATTCATTACGCCGATTCGCCTCAAGTGAATTATGCTGTGGAAGAGTTCAACTGGACTTCGGAGGGTCGCTTTCAGCCTTCTATGGCATCAATACCCATACAGCCGCCAATGGCTTTGGAAATTTTAGGGCGGCACATATGTCAAGGCTAGTCGCGCCCTTGGGGACAAGTCTATATGATAGGGTTAACTCCTCACCAATCAGCCGGCTACCTGCAGTGGGCCCGGTATATCTTGTCGGCCAAGAAGTCGCTGCTGCTAAAGTTTGGGCTATATCCTGCCATATATGCTTCCCTCTTCCAATATCCCGCACCTCATGTGTGGTAAATTAAGGCTTTTCTGGAACAGTGGAATATCCCAACCCAAAATTTCTTCTGTCGGATCGGGAAGTCTCTATTTCCTTAGAGGCGTAAACAGATTCTGGCATGCCCGGTGGGACCTTTTTCCTCTTTCCACTCCACACTTCGTGTGTCGTGTTCGTGAACAAATCGCGGTTTAATATGGTTTCCCTTAGATTCAAGGTACTAAGATTTGGTGTCTTGCTCTTGTGCAGAAAGATAACATCGATGGCTTCTAGCTGTACCTACTGCAACAACAACTTCCACTCTGTACCCGCCGGAGGAGAGACTTATGGGCCCTAAGTGGCCTCCATCTTTGTAATGCCAGTGGAACAAGTGACCCAGGCCACCACTGGATTGTTTTTTGGGACCATGATCCCGCCGGCAAGCTTCAGTGCCCCAGTGCCATCACAAGAAGCTCCCAAGAAGTCGGTCTTCGATCGACTTGCAATCTCCACAGCCCCTCTCAACGGGTCGTCCAATTCTCATGCCTCGGTTTTTAACAGGTTGAGTCGCAGCTCAAGTATGCCCGCAAAAAGATTCACGATACCTGAAGGGGTTATCCCGAAGCGGATAGCCATTCCAGTTCTGGCAGACGAAGTCGTCAGAGGGGATTCTCCTGCTAAAGGATCGTTCTTTGCAAGATTAGTCGTTCTAATTCCTGCTTTCGGTGAAGCCATCGAGACTGCTTCCCCTACCAAAAGGTCTTCCTTCGAAAGATTGACCGTTCCCTCTAAACGGATGTCGGTCTTCAACAGGCTGGCACCGGTAGTAGCCCTTCATCAGAGCAGGGGGCATGATGAAGCCGCTTCCACAACTGAGGCAATCGCATCTGCAAGACGTGCTCGACGTCACCACTGGCGCCGAGTGAGGAAAGCTGGGGGCATTTCCCCCTCTGGACTTACCCCACCAGCTCCAATGGTGGAAATTGATGCTGCTGTTCCAACTGGGAACAACTTCGAGCTGCTCAGGAGGGTGCGCAAGAACTCTCCAACCGCTGTATTAAAGATGTCTCCTCCGCCCGTTGAAAACACAACGCAGGCAAAACCGGAACAGCCTCCTTAGCGGCTGTCCTTCAAAATCTACAGGGTCTGGCGGAGAGTCCAAGACTCTGTAATTGACAATGACTACTCTCGCCGGCTGAAGAAAATGAAGGCTCGGCAAGAGGAGGACCATCCCTCCGTCGTACCATGGAAGGTATCGTCTGCATGGGTGCCTGCGGCAACGGCCCCCTCAATTTCGACCTCCCACAAGAGGAGAAGCCCGAAGAAGATCCCCATGCCTGTAACAAATTTTAAAGGCAATGAACCCAAACTCCCCAAGTCTGGGGGCATGATAGTGCACACCGTCTACATGGCTTCCGAGAAAAAAGAAAGTCGTGCCTCCATAGGTCATCGACCACTCACTCGGTCGTTGACAAAAGCTCAGGATCAGCAGAAAAAGCTTCAAGAGATGCTAATGAAGATGTCAGCACTCACTGGGCAAAAAGAAAGCCCAGAAGCATCGTCTGAACAGCGCCGGGAGCAGGAGACTGATACGGAGTTCTTGCGAAGTGTGCTAAAAAGAAAGGTTAATGAGGCCGCAGAACAAGTCGCTAATATAAAGTAGATGGCACTTCTGTTCCAAGACATGGTTAGGATGATGATCCAGCCAGAACCTCCAGCCGAAGACCCTCCGATAATCATCGAAGACGACAGAGGGGAAATGTTAAACCCTCCTCCGGTTGTCTTAGTGGCCCAATAAGAGACAATTTCCAAGGCTACCCTTGATAACTACATAGCTCAACAAATACGAGCTCATCAAGCGAGTGAAGCGGCTGGCCAAGTCGTCAGAACTGGGCGACCTTATCCAGGCCAGTACGATCAAATCAAGTATCCGCCAGGATATACGATCCTTAAGTTCCATATGTATAAGGGGACGGGCAATCCACACTAGCACATTGCTAAATTCAGAGCTTTGTGCGGTAATACTGGTGGCGATGACAAACTGCTTCTTCGCCAGTTTGTTGGCAGCTTGTCAGAGACGGCATTTGAATGGTACTCCGATCTCCCAAATGACTCTATCAAAACATTCACACAGTAGTTCACAAGCGCAAGCGAGCGCACCGCAATCACGACATTAATCAATGCCAGGGTGAAGCCAGGAGAGACCTGGGTTCAATATACAATTCGATGGCAGAACCTATGGTCAAAATGCGAACAACGCATAGAAGAAGCTCCTGTCGTGGGCATGTTCGTGGGGACCCTTGATCCTCAGGAAACTATATCCCAATTTATGATGTTCTTCAAGCCGACCACCTTCCAGGCCTTGATTGACAAGCTGGCCCAAATGGACCAGATGGGCCATAGGTCGTCCTCTTCAAAAACGGATCTCCGGAATGAAAAGGGCAAAGGAAAGCGACCTTCGTTACCAACGCTCAACAACAATTGAATGGCTAATCGCACGCTTTTGGCGTGTTGAGTTTTAAAGTTCTAAAGTTAACTGTGATCAGGACGGTGTCGCTTTGCAGCTAGCCGTGATGAGCATGGGTCGATCCACAGGGAGACAGAGCATTTTATGTTCTTGTTTTAACAAGTTAATGCGCGAGGCAGAAAGTTCTTTATCTAACCTAAGTGTTATATGCAAAGTAAACGCTTGTTAGGATAAGATAGGATAGTGTAAGTTAGTGGATTCCGTATTCAAGTCCTTTGAGCAGAACTTAACCAATGAAGCTAGAGCAATCGGAAACAACGTGGATTAGGGTGCTTAAGCACAGTATTCGTAGAATCTGGCTTATTGACCCTTGTCCGTCCGTTCTTGTCTCTTGCTTTCACCTCCGGCCAATCTGAACGCAACCGGTCGTGGTTAGGAATCACCGTTACCTTGGTAGGATAGAGTGCCTAACAGAGCGCTTGCGTAAGGTTTGGGCAGAGTTTCAAATGGAAAATACGGGAAAAGGATATGAGAAGCGAAACCTTAACTTACAATATCATTCTCTTTTCCTAACAACAATATTCACAATATCTCACAATAACAAACCAAAAGAGAGAGAACAAAAGAGAAGATAAACAAAGAAAAGAAAAGCATTACAAGAATGTAAATGACATGGTAATAAATTGCAAGTAATAAAAGACAAGAATGAAAATGAAAGTAAGTAAAAGAGCAAGTAAGAAATACTAAGAACCATTAGAACACAAGATAAGCCATGGGATCAATAACGAACCCTTAAACTTGCAAGCTCAATCAAGAAGTTGCAAGATCAAGAGAAGGGTAAAGAACTCATGTGAAATGAAAGCAAAGAAGAGAGCTTTATTAATTCCAAAAGAAGATACAACCCTTGAGATCAATTGCAAAAACTTAAACTTACAAGCTCAATGAAGAGGTTGCAAGCTCAAGAGAAGGCAAAGAACTCAAGGGGAAGCTATGCTATGTACAAGAGTACAAAATAAACATAAAATGAAAACTTGTAAAGAATAAAACCAGGCAAAAGTGAGACCCTTGACCCCTTGCCCACTGCCTGCTATATATAGGCTCAAAAACTAAATAAACAAACAATAAAAATAGGGTTACGTGGCAGCAAAGGATCAACTGAAGAAATATGGGACCCATTGGAGCACATGGGGCCGGCGAGCTCGAATTATTGGGGAAGGTGCTCGGCCAAAATCCGAGCTCTGGTGCTCGTGCTTGTAGTGTTGTCTTGTGTTGTTCCCAGAAGTCCACTGGTGTTGTTTGCTTGGTCTAAAAGGTTCTGTGTTGCACTCAGATCTTGGAGGGAAACTTGTAGCTATGAATCAATCAACACTTTATTGCATTAAATGCACATCACACCATGCCACTTGCTCTAGCCATCATGCCATGGCTTCCCCTAGGTCTATGGTCCAAGCCCCAAAAGTTAGTGTGTACACATGTTATATGTAGGACCAAAATGTTGTGCATACACTAGTTTGCAAAATAACTCTTGGGATATCGGTCGGTTTGCGGTTCCGGTTGCAGTGTCGGCTCATAAATGATATATCCATGATTCTGGATGTATTTCTAGTATTTTATCATGGATACCTATAATCTGTATTACTGAGCAAACACCGGTTAATACTACCGATATATATAAAAAAATAGATAATGAATGAGTGGTATTAAAATGCAATATTCTGGTATGAACAAATACCTCCAAACTTATCTTTTGCTCGTCCCGAGCAAAACATAATCCTAGTCTCACTTTCGTAAGGAACGCGATTGCACTAAGCATGTGCAACAAGCCGTTGAACCTCTAGGTGTCCCTAATATGAGAAGTGTTGTCTCCTGAGGGTTTTCAGCGGATTACACCCACAAAATCCCGTCAAGCTAGTTTCATAAGTTAACGTCAATTCTACTCCTACAGTTTAGTATCTAGATTAGAAATTCTATCATCCTAAGTTAAAAATATTCAACCCTTATGTTTCACACATCCTATCTATTTAACCTTAGATCTTATACGTTCCAAAAAAGTTTAGAAAGATCTCGGTATCTCCTGAGTTTTCCTTCTAAAAGTGCGGTCTTAAATCGGGTATTTTTATCAACTTTACAGAAAACATAAGTCTTATTCTTCATTTCTATCTTTTATCCAAACATCGATTGTATACCCCTACGTGTGTGTAAATTTATACCCCTATACTCGAGAATTCAATTCAAGCTATAGTACCCTTGCCCTAATACCTAATACTACTTCTTTTTCATTAATGATGGACGGTGCTGCTCACACACCTTTCATGTGACTATTAATGCTTCTTGAGACACTAACAGCCAATTACCGAATGTGCGAGCTTAAAGCGCAAATAGCAGCTTCCAGATCTTGACTTTATTTATTTTTCTTTTTTTTCTTTTTTCTTTTTCAAGACCGGATATATTTTTCAATAATACTCTTTTTAGTGTTTAACTTTAATTACCATTTTTTCTTTCATACTAGGTTTTCAGGCAAGAGTATTTCTGGGTATCCTCTACTATCCCAAGTTTCAACGTGCGTATATGTGCAGTTTGTAGGGTATATACTTTCTAAATTTGGACTCAAGAATAGAAACTATTTTTCAGACTTATCCTTCAGTAAAGTTTCAATACTTTCCCTTCATCTTGACTTAACTCAAGAACTGAATTCAAAATTACCTACTTCTAAAAAAAACTGCAAGAACGTATAATCACCAAGGTTAAATAGAATGAGGGTTATTTTAGGGTTTTCAATTTCTAAGCCTAGGATATAGTTATTTCTAACATATCAACTAAGCTTTCGGAATAAAATCAAAGTTACCCTATTAGCTAACTTGACGACAAAGTTTTTATATTTTTGTAAAAATTTTCGATTTTTATGGGTTTTTAAATAGGGTATGTAAATGCAAAATATATAAATGAATGCGAAGGAAAGAAAGCTTACCGAGCACACCCCCAAACTTAAATTTAACAGTGCCCTCACTGTCAGGCTACACCAAGAGGGTCAAAATTGTCGGCGCTTCCTAAAAGAAAATTATATACAAAACAAAAAGAAAACCAAAAAATATATACACAAAAAGATTTCCCCCAAACTTAAGTGAAACAGTGTTTCCACTGTTAAGCGTTGAAGTTCAGGATTAGGGGGGAAAGAATAATATGAATCTATACAAGGCCTTTCACAGGCCAAAAGTGAGCACCAACCATTCAAAAATTCTATCTCTGTAAAATGCGGGTTGGTGAAAGAAGGTGAAGAGGAAAGAAATGGAGAATACGCGAGACCGTATGGAAATAGAAGCGGGATACGGTCTCGGTATATGAAAAGAAGAATGGTGGAAGAGAAAAAGAAATGGAGTATGAACTTGAGGGTGGAAATGGAGTATGAACTTGAGGGTGGAAATGGAGTGAATAGATTAGCACAATTTGTGATGACCGATGTGTAAAAAGTGATTGTGCTAATCTATCAACCCGTCGAGAAATGGGGTCAAATTCCTTAAGATTCGTGAGAAAACATGGGTACGCCGAACTTGGTAAACCATCCATTGGAAATGAACGTGATACGGTGTCTTGCAAGGTCGGAACGATGGAAAGGATAGAGGGGAGTGATCGAGGAGGGTTATTGGTTAAAGGTTCTGGAGGGTGTACACAGTCAATGAAAGGGATATGATGAATTAGAAAATCCGACTCATCAAGAAAAACTGGTTCATCCTCAAAAATATCCTCAAAATTTTCCTCAAAGTTAAGCTCATCCATGCATTTATCATCAAAATCAAGATGCATATGAAGTTCGGGAAACACAGTTAATGACTTGGGATGATGAATTGGAGAGAAAAACTCATCCAAAGCAGCGGGTTCATCATCCAAAATATTGCCAGCGTCAATATCCTCAATCAAGTGAAAATCAATTTTCTCAGACACCTCATCAAAAGCATGGATATCTATCAATTGTAGTTCTAAGATGGAGGTGCAGAGGTCAAAAGGTTTGGGATTGGTTTCACTCAATAGGGACCTTTCACAATCGGGTAAATCAAACACTACAAAGTCGCACAACTCATTAACCTCTCTATCTTCAATCGGTGAATCGTTTAGAACATTAGATAGACATTCAAAACCAGAGTTGTGGGATTCAAGTTGAAACGGGTAGGTTTGATTTGGAAGGATGTACAGCTCACTCACTCCACTCAAATTCTCGGCCTGTCCTACCGCCTCTTCATACACTGGAAAATGTGGAGCTAGTTGAAAACTAGCTACCGGGTCAGTAGGTTGTATGAGGGCGTCCATGGACGCATTCAAATCCATCATCTGTTGACACGAACCTACCCGAAAGTCTTCCAATGACTGTTCCAGACTAGACATGGGTTATGAAGGGGTTTCAGTAAAAAAATCAAAGTTGTTTGGATACTGAAAACTCTCAAAAGGCTGTTCAGAAGCAATGTTTAGGGAAGGTGCAAAAGTCGGATAGGACTGGTAGGAATTGAATGGCTGGACAGGAGTAGGATCAACATTTGGATAAGAAGGTGAATGAAATTGTTGATCCCAAGAATTTGAAGTGGTGAAAGGAGTGAAAGATCGGCCACGAGATTGTTCAATATGTTCAGCAATAGACATGGGTCTTGGAGTTACAACAGGACTCGAAAAAGGGGTATCAACGTAAGAAGGTGGTGAAGGTTGAAATGGTTAATACAAAGTGGATTGCGGAGTCCAATTGGTAGTCCTAGACGCGTCTATCCGATCTTTCAAAGACATTTTCGGGATGGAGAGATCGTTCAAAGTTCGGCCAAAACAAGAACCGTAGGAAGTTATATCTTGTTATGGGTACTAAAGTTCGGTAAGAGTTTTGCGAGGTGGGGTACCCATGATATAAAGAGAGAAAGGAGAAGAAAAAGAATGTGATTTTTTTTTTAAAATTTTTTTAGTTAGTTATTAACAAAAGAATGAAATATACACATAAAAAGAATCTGGACAAAAACAATCACGACACAAAAATACCACACGCCTAATAGTTCTAGGGTTCACCTAGGTCAATTAGAGCTGCTCAAGAACTTGATTGTCGAAGTAAAATTGTGTCGAGAAACGGGCTCAAGATATACTGATCACGAGGCCAGGTAAGTGCAGAGATAAGGGGAGGTTTTCAGACGCATTCGCGAAGGTCCTTAATTAAATAACCCTCTCTCTTTTGGTGGTTTCGCCGTGAACACTTTCTTAGACACCCCGTAAACAATATACCGTTAAGCGGTGTTCTAAACACAGTTAACTTCTCCTAGTGAGCGCGAAGTCCTTAAGGCTTAAAGTCTAATTTCTTTTTAAAAATTTGTGTGGGTATACGTTATGCAAAGTTCGTGATTTGTGGGCCACGGAAAAGCTAATGAAATCCTTTACCGTATGTCGTGGGGCTCGCTTGCCCTTAAGTCTGTATTAATGGATGCAATGCGCAAATTAATCAAAAAAATTATTTAAAGAATCAAACAATCTTTTTTTACGTTAAGCGCGGCACTGCAACAAATACGGGTTTGTCAAGTTTTGCATTTGCTAGCGAACTTGTAAAGAATCCTGCAAAGATATAGTATATTGGATGCGTCGAATTTGAGAAGAAGGTGTTAGTAAAGTACGTACCGATAAGTTTTGGGGTTAAGAACGCCGCGTTGTAATTAAATCCGAATAGCTTGAAATGTTCGCTTGCATGGGTCAAACTACCCGGATCTTTGACACTGTACTTCGCAATCACCTTAGACTTGAATGTGCATTTTGCTCCCCACGATCGCAGTTCGCAAATCCGCAAAAATATACAAATGTCGGAAAAAACGGATATTAGTGCGAAAAAGCGATACGAATGCCCAAATACCTGCACACTAAAAATTATAAAAAAAACAAACAATAAAAATGGGGCAAAAATAGAACAATGGAGCACAGAGAAAAAAATTGGAGGCAGAAGGAGGGGGTACGGCCGGCGACGCCGGAATTTGAGGGTGTGTCGCCGGTTTGTTTGTGGAGTTTGGGCTCCAAACTTCTAATGTCACACTAGTATTGTTTGGTTATTTAGTTCAGAGCCAGAGTGCAAGCAGGTCAAATTCCAGAGAACAAAAAATGTTAGCAAATGTTAGTTTTTGTTTGGTATTTTGAAATTTTGAATTTTTTAGTTGATTTTGAAATTAGGGTTAGATGTATAAGTGATGTACAATGATTAACCCGAAATAACAAGAAGTAAAGCGTTACCGTCTCCCCGGCAACGGCGCCATTTGATCGCACGTTTTTGGCGTGTCGAGTTTTAAAGTTCTAAAGTTAACCGCGATCAGGATGGTGTCGCTTTGCAGCTAGTCGTGATGAGCACGGGTCGATCCACAGGGAGACGGAGCATTTTATCTTCTTGTTTTAACGAGTTAATGCCCTAGGCAAAAAGTTCTTTATTTAACCTAAGTGTTATATACAAAGTAAACGCTTGTTAGGATAAGATAGAATAGTATAAGTTAATGCATTCCGTATTCAAGTCTTTTGAGCCGAACTTAACCAATGAAGCTAGAGCAATCGGAAACAACGTAGATTAGGGTGCTTAAGCACGGTATTCATAGAATCCGGCTTATTGACCCTTGTCCGTCCGTTCTTGTCTCTTGCTTTCGCCTCCGGCCAATCCGAACGCAACCGGTCGCGGTTAGGAATCACCGTTACCTTGGTAGGGAAGGGTGCCTAACGGAGCGCTTGCGTAAGGTTTGGACGGAGTTTCAAATGGAAAATACGGGAAAAGGATATGAGATACGAAACCTTAACTTACAATATCATTCTTTTTTCCTAACAACAATATTCACAACATCTCACAATAACAAACCAAAAAGAGAGAACAAAAGAGAAGATAAACAAAGAAAAGAAAAGCATTACAAGAATGTAAATGACATGGTAATAAATTGCAAGTAATAAAAGACAAGAATGAAAATGCAAGTAAGTAAAAGAGCAAGTAAGAAATACTAAGAACCATTAGAACACAAGATAAGCCATGGGATCAATAACGAACCCTTAAACTTGCAAGCTCAATCAAGAGGTTGCAAGATCAAGAGAAGGGTAAAGAACTCATGTGAAATGAAGGCAAAGAAGAGAGCTTTATTACTTCCAAAAGAAGATACAACCCTTGAGATCAATTGCAAAAACTTAAACTTACAAGCTCAATGAAGAGGTTGCAAGCTCAAGAGAAGGCAAAGAACTCAAGGGGAAGCTATGCTATGTACAAGAGTACAAAATAAACATAAAATGAAAACTTGTAAAGAATAAAACCAGGCAAAAGTGAGACCCTTGACCCCTTGCCCACTGCTTGTTATATATAGGCTCAAAAACTAAATAAACAAACAATAAAAATAGGGCTACGTGGCAGCAAGGGAATAACTGAATAAATATGGGACCCATTGGAGCACATGGGGCTGGCGAGCTCGGATTATTGGGGAAAGTGCTCTGCCAAAATCCGAGCTCTGGTGCTCGTGCTTGTAGTGTTGTCTTGTGTTGCTCCCAGAAGTCCACTGGTGTTATTTGCTTGGTCTAAAAGGTTCTGTGTTGCACTCGGGTCTTGGGGGGAAACTTGTAGCTATGAATTACATCTAACACTTTATTGCATTAAATGCACATCACACCATGCCACTTGCTCTAGCCATAATTCCATGGCTTCCCCTAGGTCCAGGGTCCAAGCCCCAAGAGTTAGTGTGTCCGCCTGTTATGTGTTGGACCAAAATGTTGTGCACACGCTAGTTTGCAAAATAACTCTTGGGATATCGGTCGGTTTGCGGTTCCGGTTGCAGTGTCGGCTCATAAATGATATATCCGTGATTCTGGATGTATTTCTAGTATTTTTTCATGGATACCTGTAATCTGTATTACTGAACAAACACCGGTTAATAGTACCGACATATACAAAAAATAGATAATGAATGAGCGGTATTAAAATGCAATATTCTGGTATGAACAGTGACCGTTCATATCATAATTTTGCATTCTTTTAGACCCCATTCGTATACATTTTACAAATAAACAGGTGCTTTTGACCCATGTCTACTACATAGTTACAGGTTACAGGTTCTCGGAACAAAAACAGTGAAAAAGATAAAAGACAATGCAAAAGTGATACTACGACCAACAAATAGAAGGATCTTGATCAAGCCTACACGAAGATCAGTTCACAAAGTACAAGGCAGCGCAAGGTTCAAGACTTCGACACGAAGAAAATAGTAAAAGTCTACTACATTACTCACTGTGGAGATCTGGAAGAGAAATGGAAAACATTCTGAAGAACCAACCAAAGAAATAGGAAGACAAAGAGAAGCAGAACCAGCACAGAAAATTGAAACATTCAAGCCTACTATTTGGCCGCGGAACCGCGGCCAAATCTGGCCTATGGCCGCGGTTTTGCGGCCGTGCTGAGCCCGTCGTGGCGAAATTTTTTACCAAAATACTGGCGGCGCGTTGACTAGTCTACCTAGGGCAATTTTGTAAAAGCATACATGCGGCGATTGTAATCCTAAGGTTTTCTATGTCCTATAAATAGAGACCCAAATTCTTGTATTAGGTTATGCCTCCTTTCATCAATAAAATTCAGATTTCTTTTCAAGTTTTGGAGAGCATCAATTTGTAAGTAGTTTTTATAATCTGCCTTAGTTCTTAGTTTTAATTTCTGCCCTAGATAGATCTATTCTCTGCCTTAGTTTTAAATCTAGATTAGAATTTTTATTAATCTGCAGTAGATAATTAATCTCTTAACTCTAAAACCAAAATAAAAATTATGTTTTTCGTAGATCCCTTAATGAGCGAGTAGTTTCCTCGCTTGTTTGGGTTAGGAATAGGGAAGGGTTTGAGAGATGCAAATCTCTCACCCCTTTCTTACCCCATCACATGTTATTAATTAGGACTCCATGCATGCATACATATTCCGCTCCCTACGGCATCCTACCCACGAGGTAACGGTGATACCGTAGTATAAAAGACCGGATATGCATGTCTTCCATTGAGGTTAGGGTAAGGATTAAGAAAGGACGGACAAGGATCTAGAAGAAGAAACATCGTATCTTCCCGATCATCCTAATCCCCTTTATTAATAATTACTATGACTCCTAAAAAGATCTAATTTAGGGCATTGAAAGAGGTGGGAAATTTTATTTTACCAAACTTAACCTAAACCTAACCCTAGCAAGTTTCCTAAATCCTAGTCTAAATCAAATTAGTTTTAGTGATAAATATCCAAACACCATTTGGAATTAGCTCGTTAGAAAAATTAGGAAATATACATCATCCCTGTGGACCGACCCGTATTCATCGGCTAGCTACCAAGCGGCGCCGTTCTTGATTGCGGTTAACATATATTTTTGATCTAAAAATCAACTCTAATCAAATGGCGTCGTTGCCGGGGATGGCGTAATATTTCCTTTTTGCAATTTCGGTTTAATATAAAATTATAAAAATCATAAAAACTGGAAAAAAAATTTATAAAAATTCTATCATCTTTTATTGTTTGAATCTTTGCAGGATCGACGTACAAGTTCGGATCTGGAAAAATCCAGAGAGCGAAACAGAAAGGTGAAGATCTGAACAGCAGGGGACTCCAACAACAGAGCAACAGAATTTTTCTCGGGACCTGAACGCCGCTGCTACCGCGAAACCGCCGCCGTACCTACCTTCCGACCGCGGATCCGCAGCTTCCTGCTGACGTCAGCACGCACAATTCCCTCTGTTTGTTTCTTTCTATCTCCTCTGCAAATCCCAATATATCTTCTGTAGGATTCTTTGCACTTAAAAAAAATTCTCCTCCCTTCCAATAATTGATCTTGTGTAGGATTCTTTGCGCCGCGCTAAAAAAATTGATTGCAAGTGATTTTTACTGCTTTGCATATTTTAATCGGACTTTAAGGGGCTTGAGACCAATTCAGATTGGGTGGGGATTTCATCATCCTTCCTAGGACCCCAGAAATCACATAAGGTATTTGCATTGACCATTATTTAATTAAAAAATACTAGACTCAGCCCTAAGGACGTCGCGCTCAATAGGACAGAGGACTAGTTGTAGACATCGGCCGTTGATCCTAACCTGACTTTGCGGTGTCTAGGCAAGTGTGTCTAAGGCGAGTGGTTACCTAATTAGGGCCACTACTTGTAGTGGAGAGCCTTCCACTCACCTGGCACTTACCTGGCCGCAATTGGCGGTGAAGAGGCGGTTTGAGGTCCTATTTCTAGCCCTTTGGAACAGTTAGGAGCTGTCTAGCTAACCTAGGTGACCTTAGATCTAGGCCTGATTGTGCATTTGTGGTTGATTGCATTTGTGTCAAAGTCTTTTATCGGAAAATCTTTTTGCAAAAAGCTCCACATAAAAAAAGGGGATTTTTTTTTACAAAAACTTGCAACTTTTCGCTAAAGAAATCCTTGCACCCACTTACACCACTTCTTCTCATTAACGTTTTCTTACCTCCACATTCTGTCTTTCACCTTTTTGACTACACTACCTCTTTAGTGTATGTCCGGTTGGACTAGGGACAATAGCGCCCGATTAGTCCGTGTTTCGTTGGTACCGTCCGACGAACCTTTCGACTCCGAAGTCGAAATCCTTTCCACTTCTTCACTTTCACCTTCAAATTCTTCTTTCGAAGGTATGTCGGGATATAATCCTAACAACACCTTACCCACGGGACTGATTCCACCTCCGTTAGGTGCGAATAACCCGAATCACCCGCCTGTTGAAGCGCCCCAACAAATCGCGCTCCAGGATCTTTTCTATCCGATCCGCACCGCCTTACCTACTTGTCTTTCACTTCCACCGGCAAATGGGGACAATTTTGAGATCAAACCCCACTTCATCAATATGCTGCCAAAATTTCACGGATTGGAATCCGAAGATGCCTATATCTTTATCAACAAATTCCAAAACGTTTGCGCAATGATGAAAACAACCCAATTATCAGACGATGCTATAAGGCTAAGGGTCATTCCTTTCACCTTAAGTGACTTAGCCGAGAAGTGGTTATACAGCACCGCATCACATTCCATTAAAAATTGGGAAGAGTTTGTTAAAACTTTTCTTAAAAAGTTTTATCCTCACCACAAGACTGCGAGATTCGCAACGAGATTATACAATTTTCCCAGCTTCCTTCCGAACCATTTTGAAAGTGTTTTGAAAGATTCAAAGACCTACTTGTTCAATGCCCTCGCCATGGGATTGAAAATTGGAAACTTTGCCAAACATTATACGAGGGATTGAACCCGGCAACGAAGCAGTTTCTAGAAACCATTTATCAAGGTCACTTTCTAACCAAATCTAGTGAGGAAGCGTGGCAGTTTATCGATGATCTTGCTGAACAAACACTTCAGTGGGAGAGCACCAAGACCACCTCATCTTCTTCTATTGGTCAGTCTAGGGCAGGCATACATCAATTAGATATATTGATTGCTATGAAGGCCGAGATGGCCGCACTTACGAAAAAGCTAGAAGCGATTGAGACCAAAATCTCGTCGTCTTCTCATGCCCCTGCTTTGCCCCCACGAACTGTTTATGCTTGTTTTTCGGATCCATCACATCTCACTGAAGAGTGTCCTTACAATCCATCTGTTCAAGGACAAGATCAAGTCAATGCTGCCTTTCAGCAACGACAAAGAAATGATCCATACTCTTCGACATACAATCCAGGTTGGAGGAGTCACCCAAATTTCGCTTGGAATCAAAATCAACAATTCCAAGAAAACAACAACTTTCAAAGGCCTCCTCCTCCATAACAACAAGCACCTCCACAAACTCAATTCCAGCAACCTTTCCAACCGCAACCTTACCCTAATCAAATGAACAATTTTCTGCCCAACAATTCTTACCCTCAAAACAACTTTGTTCAACCTCATAATGATAAGGTTAACTCGCTAGAAAGAAGTCTAGATGCGTTTCTAAAGCAATCTACACAATCCGTAGCAAGGTTGGAGACTTCTATTCAATCTTTGGTGCAAAACAGCGCCTCCCACGATCAAAGTATCAAATCTATTGAGGCACAAATTGCACAACTCAATGTTGCATTGAGCGAGCGAGAAAAATGAAAGCTTCCATCTCAACCACTGCCAAATCCCGGTCACGCACATGTTGCATATGAACAGCAAAATCATAACGTAAATGCTATGACCACTTTGAGATCCGGAAAAGTGTTGCAAAATAATGTGGGTATTAACAATGACATCCCTGCCGGTGGTCCTTCTTCATCCTCTTCACCTTCTTCTTCTTCTTCGTTAGAGCCTATTCTTCATCCTTCACAAGGCTCTACTTCTTCTAGAGCGAACGGACCCACTTCTCACAACACGAACACATCTACACGGGGATCCGTTCCAACTCCACAATCTGATCCACAAAAATTGGACTCAACAAATTTTCAAAATGTTCCTTTTCCAAACAGGTTGAGATCCAATAAACCAACTCCACAGATGGAGAAGATTGTAGAGTTGTTCAAACATGTTAGCATAAATATTCCTCTCTTGGATGCAATCCAACAAGTTCCTTCATACGCAAAAATCTTAAAGGACTTATGCACCAAGAAGAGGAAGTCACAAGTACCAAAGAAAGTTTTCGTGGCTAGTGTTGTTAGCGATGCTCTTGTCCAATCTTTACCCCAAAAGCACAAGGACCCCGATTGTCCTACTATTTCGATAATAATTGGGGACAAGAACATCAATAGAGCACTATTAGATCTTGGTGCTAGTGTCAATTTGCTACCTTATTCAGTGTACGAGCAATTAGGCGTTGGAGAGCTTAAGCCCACTCATTGCACTCTCCAAATGGCTGACCGATCCAGCACCCATCCTAGGGGAGAGTTGGAGGATATGTTAATTAGAGTAGGGGATTTAATTTTCCCCGTTGACTTTATTGTTATGGATACACAACCTGTAGCTAACCCCCGGAGTCAAATTCCGGTGATACTTGGTCGACCATTCCTTGCGACTTCTAATGCGGTGATCAATTGTCATAATGGTTCAATGAATCTATCTTTTGGCAATATGACAATTGAACTCAACATTTTTAAGTTGGAAAATCAGCCTTCCGAGCCTAATTCTAGCGTAATTGATGTTTGCTCGATCAATGAGATCGTGGAGGAGGACTGTGAGTTCGAAAATTTTATGTTCAACCACAGCAGTGTTGACGCTTCTAGTGCGTTCCTCCTAGAATCCGACACAGCTTTCACGCCGAACAACGATTATGAGTGTTTCACCTTTGTAGACGATTTTGAAGACCCACCACCCGAGTTTGAGTCTTTTGCTTTTTCGGATGAGTTAGTTGAACCATCCGACTCGGTTGCGTACACTCGATTTGAACCGTTGATGGAATTCTTCGAGTTTGAAACTGTTACACCATTGTTACTATCAATTGTTTCACCTCCTAAACTTGAACTAAAGCTTTTGCCGTCGCACTTTAAATATTCTTACCTAGGTGAGAATGAGACCCTTCCCGTCATCATATCGGCATCTCTAGCTCTCGAGCAAGAGAAGGCCCTTTTAATGGTCTTACAAAATAATCAGCAAGCTTTTGGCTGGTCTATGGCGGACATCAAGGGGATTAGTCCCCTCATAGTTGAACATCATATACACTTGATGGATGATGCCAAGCCGGTAAGGGATCCACAAAGACGCCTCAACCCCATAATGAAAGAGGCTGTCAAAAAGGAGATTGTTAAATGTCTTGATAGTGGTATCATTTACCCTATCTCGGATAGCCAGTGGGTTAGCCCCATTCATGTTGTGCCAAAGAAATCGGGCATTACGATCATAACCAATGAGGCAAATAAGTTAATACCTACTCGCACCCAAACTGGGTGGCGAGTTTGCATCCACTATAGAAAACTCAATGCCGCGACAAGGAAATACCACTTTCCTTTACCTTTCATTGACCAAATGCTTGAACGATTGGCTGGGCACGAGTTCTATTGCTTTTTGGATGGCTATTCCGGCTATAACCAAGTTCCCATCGCCAAAGAGGATCAAGACAAGACCACATTTACTTGTCCTTTTGGCACTTTTGCTTATCTTCGCATGCCCTTTGGGTTATGCAATGCACCCGCTACGTTTCAGCGGTGTATGATGGGGATCTTTTCAGACATGGTTGAAAAGTTTTTGGAAATCTTTATGGGTGATTTCTCCATTTTTGGTGACTCCTTCGACGAGTGTTTGCTACACCTTGACGCAGTTCTTACCCGCTATAGAGATAAGAACCTAACTTTAAATTGGGAAAAGTGCCACTTTATGGTACGAGAAGGCATTGTCTTAGGTCATGTCATCTCGCAAAATGGCATAGAGGTTGATAAAACCAAGATTGAAGTCATTTCAAATCTTCCTCCTCCTAAATGCGTCAAAGACATCCGAGCTTTCCTAGGCCATGCCGGTTTTTATAGACGGTTCATTAAGAATTTTAGCAAGATTGCTAGACCCTTAACTCTATTATTGGCCAAGGACAAAACATTTGATTTTGACTCAACTTGCATGGAAGCGTTCGAGTCACTGAAACACTCTCTCATTTCTGCGCCCATTCTTTCATCTCTAGACTGGACGCATCCCTTCGAAATTATGTGTGACGCATCAGATTTCGCCATTGGTGCTGTTCTTGGAAAGCATATTAATAAGATGTCGCACGTAATTTATTACGCTAGCCATACACTAAATGAGGCCCAACGGAACTACACAACAACAGAAAAAGAATTTTTAGTCGTTGTGTTTGCACTTGAAAAATTCCGGCCTTATTTGATCGGCTCTCCAGTTATTATGTATACGGACTGTTCCCGCCAAAAATTTCTGCACAAAAGAGTCCAAGGTATCAAATGGCAGCGATACGCTTAAGAAAATTCGAACCAGTATCTTCCGGCCTGTATTTTGATAAAATCCCCAATGAGAAACTGTTAAATTATGATGGTATTGAAAGCATCTCGAAAAAACCTTCGATTTGATATATTATGGGCCTCATAATTCATCCGGGATCAAAAGTTATGAGCAAATGCTATGCACATGTGATCTAAGGAAGAATATGCGAACCAGTATTTGCCGAGCTGTATTTTGACAAACTCCGGAATGAAAAATAGCTAAATTCTGATGATATTGAAAGCATCTCGAAAAGACCTTCGATTTGATATATTACGGGCCTCATAATTCATCCGAGATCAAAAGTTATGAGCAAATGTGTTATACACGTGTAATATCTAGTAATGCTCTACTACATGGGGAATGCATTTTTTAGTCCCACAACGGGAAAAGGAGAGATGGCTTCTCTACCACTCCCATATAAATAAGAGGGGATACCTCTTAGAAAGGTAGAGTTAAATTCTCAAAGGATTCAATACTCAAAGGAGCTTAGTTCTCCAAAGGAGCTTAGTTCTCCAAGATAGGAGCTTGCTCCTCCATAATGCGCAAGCGCCATGTGCGCTACGTGCAACGCACGTGTGCCCGCCATGAGGCACTACGTGCAACGCACGTGCGCATCATATGAGAATATTTAATAATATTAAAAGGAGCATGTTCTCCACATATAGAAGCCCTGCTTCTCCTCATAATGCGCATGCGCGCTACGTGCAACGCACGTGTGCTCGCCACGCACGCACCACGTGCAACGCACGTGCGCACCACATGAGAACATTTAATAATATTAAAAGGAGCATGTTCTCCATATATAGAAGCCCTGCTTCTCCTCATGATGCGCATGTGTGCTACGTGCAACGCACGTGTGCTCGCCACGCGCGCACCACGTGCAACGCACGCGCGCACCACATGAGAACATTTAATAATATTAAAAGAAGCATGTTCTCCATATATAGAAGCTCTGCTTCTCCTCATAATGTGCATGTGCGCCACGTGCAACGCACGTGTGCCCGCCACGCGCGCACCACGTGCAACGCATGTGCACACCACATGAGAATATTCAATTAAAAGGAGACTCGTTCTCCATAGGAGCTTGCTCCCCCCCATAATGCACATATGCGCAAGATCCATGTGCGCTACGTGCAAATATGAGCGCCCAACACGTGCGACGCACCTGTGCCCAACACGTGCGACGCACGTGCGCGAACGCAAAGAAGCATTTTTTAGCAGCGAGAAGCTTAAGCTCCAGCCTGTTCTTCCCCCTATTGAGTGAGACATGGTTCAAAGGGTACATCCCTTCACACCTTCGATATATGGCACTGTAATCTCTCAGTGTCGTCGGAGAGGTGGTGGATCCCAACGACCAATGATCCTTCTTTCTAAAATAAAAAGAAGAAGAAGAAGAGAGAACATTGACAGAGAAACAGAGAAAGAATTCAGAGAACTCCTAAAAAGAAAGTTTGAGAAGAAATCGGAAAGAAAAGAAGGTAAACCTTTGAACAGAAGAATTTCTTCTGAACAGATCATTGATCTGAGAACAAGATCAAGGACCTCTAAGGAAAAGGAAAATAAACAAATAAAAAACAGTGCCTTGCACTTCTTTTTATGAACCATTGGTTCCGAATCTAAAAGATTCTCAAGATAACAGTGCCTCGCACATTTTATCTGAAATTGATCCAAAAGAATAAGAACAGCGCCCAGCACTTGCCAGAAATGCACTATCGCGCAAGCCGCGCCACGTGTCAGCAGTGCAACAGCGCAGCGCACTGACGCAGCGCACTGCGCTGTTGCGCTTGCGCTCACCAGAGCGTGACATGTGTCACCACCATATGAGTTTGCGCTCATTACTTGGCGCAAAGCGCCTGACAAGCCACGTGGGGCACTGTCAAAGTATTTAATGCTCTACATTATTAAAGAAAAGGGACAGAGCCCAATTAAAAGGCCTAACAGGCCTAATAAAAAAGTGCTATGCAGGGCAGAGCCCAAACAAAATAGATGCTCTGCATCATTTATAAAAGGGCAGAGCCCAACCAAAACAAGAATAATGCAGTGCATTACTAAAAAGGGGCAAAGCCCTAGCACAGGCCAAAGACAAAAGATGTTGAAACTGGACTTAGCCCAATCATGGCCGTAAGTCCTCAAACTAAATTGACTGAGCACAGCTGCTCTCCTAAATCAATTTACATCCGGTTCGAGGGTACATCTCTGAACTCCTCTGACATCCATCGTTGTAATCCTTCAACGACGTCAGAGAGGTGACGGGTCCCGACGACTAAACATTCAAATGGACTGCGGGGTCCTTAAACCCGTGGACCGAAACGTCCTTAAACTAATGTTGGACCGAAACGTCCTTAAACTAATAATGGACCGAAACGTCCTTAAACTAATGTTAGACCGAAACGTCCTTAAACTAATAATGGACCGAAACGTCTTTAAACTAATGATGGACCACTACGTCCCTAAACTGGCGATGGACCACCACGTCCCTAAACTGGAACACAGACCACCACGTCTCTAAACTGGAACATAGACCACCACGTCCCTAAACTGGCAATGGACCGCAACGTCCTTAAACTACCTATGGACCACTACGTCCCTAAACTAGAACAATAGAGCCTCCAAATGCTCTCTTGCCGGATCTAAACGGTCCCGTTTAAGTTGATCTTAGCCCCCAAACACGGCTAACGTATCCTTAAACATTCAAATGGACTATAAAACTCCAAATCAACTTTGGTTCAAGGGTACATCTATGAACTCCTCTGACACCTATCGTTGTAATCCTTCAACGACGTCAGAGAGGTGATGAGTCCCGACGGCCATATATTAAATGGATCACCACGTTAAGTCGATCTTAGTCTAAAACAGGACTGACGTATCCTTAACGAACGTTTAAGTTGATCTTAGCCCCAAGCACGGCTAACGTATCCTTAAACTAAAAACTCCAAACCCAAATCTAAGTAAATATGGATTTGGACCAATCCACGTCCTACGGGCGACGGCATTACTCGGTCTCCGTATACAATCCACGGGCAACCACAAACAAAACAAACACACACGACACGAAGTGAAATTCTGGAGAAGGAGAAAGTTGTTACCGCGATGCGGTAGCGTAATTAACTGTAGGGGCTTGTGCCTGCAGGGAAGAGCGTCCCCACAATCAAAAACCCCTCAAGTGAGGGGGAATCTGACGAAATCTGCTACATCGACCGCATCCGTCTAAACCTCCGATACACGGTGCCATAAATTAGCTTGGTATCTTCGGAGTGGTAGATGGATAAAACCATATAGCATCTGCCCCGAATCTCAGCGTCAGGACACCGCGGTCCTGCGCGCCGCCTTTCGGAGGGGAACAGATTCTGGCACGCCCGGTGGGACCTCTTCCTCTTTCCACTCCACACTTCGTGTGTCGTCTTCGCGGACCAATCGCGGTTTGCTTAATGGTTGCCTTCGGATTTCAAGTTACTAAGATTTGGTCTTTTTCCTGGCGCAGAACTCAAGATTCAATGGCCTTTAACTGCACCAACTGCTCGAAATGCCACTGCAACGGACGCCCCACCTCACCGGGAGGTGTAGCATATGGGACCCAAGAGGCTTCCTTCCTCACTCTGTCAGTAGACCAGGTGAACCGAGCCACCACTGGCCTGTTCTTCGGGACCATGATCCCACCTACAAGCTTTCCTACGCCAATACCTGCACCGGAAGTGAACAAGAAGTCGGTCTTCAACCGGCTCACTGCTACGACGACCCCTATCAACGAGTCGCTCACTACCAAACCGACGACCTCTGTTTGCACCAGGCTAAATCAGAACTCTAAATTGGCTGTCCCGAGTAAGGCAATAACTGTTGCTCCAGAAGTCGTCAAGGCGGCTTTCCCTGTCAAAGAGTCAGTCTTTTCAAGGCTGACGATTCCTGCTCCTCCCCCTACTCGAGGATCTGTCTTCGACAGGTTGAATATCACCCCTCAAAAGACAACCCCATTTTTTAAGAGGTTAACACCGGCGGCGCCTCATTCAGACAGGGGGCAAAAAGAAGATGTCTCAATTTTTGAGCCAGTCCCAACGGCTCGTCATGCTCGACGTCGCCATTGGCAACGAGTGAGGAAGGCAGGAGGCAACTCTCCCTCAGGGCTAACTCCACCGGCTCCAGTGGTGGAAGTCAACGATGCTGTCCCAACTGAGAACAGCTTTGAACTGCTGAGAAGGGTACGGAAGAACTCTCCAACCGCTACATTGAAGAGATCTCCTCCACCTGCGGAGAGAGCTCCAGAAACGAAGCAAGAACAGCCCCCTCAACGGCTGTCTTCAAAAATTTATAAAGTTTGGCGGAGGGTTCAAGACTCCGTGATTGACCCAGGTCACTCTCGTCGCCAGAAAAAGGCGAAGGTGGAAAAAGACAAGGTCCGTCCCATTAAACAGCAAGGGACAACAATCGCTAGGGTGCCCACTGCAACGGCCCCTTCAACCTCAACGGTCCACAAAAGAAGGAGGCCAGAGAAATCTCCCGCGTCAGCGGCAAAAGTTAAAAATGGTGAACCTAAACGCCCCAAGTCAGGGGGCATAACAGTTCATACGGTTTACATGGCATCGGGAAAAGAAGACAGCCGTGCATCCACGGGTCATAGACCACTTACACGGTCAGTGACTAAGGCTCAGGAGCAGCAACAGAAGCTCTAGGAGATGATGAACACTATGGCCGCACTTACAGGGAAAAAAGAGAACCCTGAAACGTCCTCAGATGAGCGCCAGGAGGAAGAAACCGATACCGAATTCCTTCGTCGGATATTGGAGAAGAAGGACAAAGAGGCTGCTGAACAAGCAGCCAACATACAGCGTATGGGCCTCCTCTTCCAGGACATGATAGGGATGATGATACAACAAGATCCCCCGGCTAAAGAGCCCCCGATCGTCCTTGGTGACGATAGGGGAGAAACATCAAATCCTCCACCAGCTCTGTCGACGGCTAAAGAGGATACAATCTCCAAGGCTGATTTGGATGAGTACATCGCCCAGCAGATACGGGTTCATCATGCGACCGAAGCGGCCGGTCAGGTCGTAAAAACGGGGCGGCCATATCCAAGTTGGTACGATCAAATCAAGTACCCACCCGGTTACAAAATTCCCAAGTTCCATGTCTACAAGGGGACGGGCAATCCTCATCAGCATGTTGCCCAGTTCAGGGCACTCTGCGGCAATACCGGCGGTGATGACAAGCTTTTACTGTGCCAGTTTGTTGGAAGTTTATCGGATACGGCATTCGAATGGTACTCCGAGCTCCCGAACGACTCTATCAAAACCTTCACGGAGATGGAGATGCTGTTTACTCAACGTTTTGCAAGCGCCAGTGAACGTACCCCGATGACGGCACTGATTAACGCCAGGGTAAAACCCGGCGAGACATGGGTTCAGTACGCTATACGATGGTGAAATTTATGGTCGAAGTGCGAGCAACGCATTGAAGAAGCTCCCGCAGTGGGTATGTTTGTGGGAACCCTCGATCCACAAGCAACCATCTCGCAGTTTATGATGTTTTTCAAGCCGACTACCTTCCAAGCCTTGATCGACAAACTAGCACAGATGGACCAGATGGGCCATAAACCTCCTCTTCCAAGGCCGGACTCCCGAAATGACAAAGGGAAGGGAAAAGCGATCGTCGTCGCTAATTTTCAACAACAACCGAGCGACTCGAAGCCGGTTGCTCGTCAAAATAATATGTGCCCGTACGTACCCCTTGAGGATAGGATGTGACGTCCTTATTCCTTTCCCCGCGATAAAACGAGGAGGTTATTCGAGCTGGCGTTGCACAACAGACTCATAAATCTGCCGGATCCAAAACGTCCGTTGCAGCCAAGTGACGTCAACGAGCCCAACTACTGTCCTTATCATCGAGTACTGGGCCATCCGATCGAAGACTGCTACGTTTTCAAGAATTGGCTTGAAAACCAGTACCGACAGGGCAAGTTCGCATTATCTGACAAATGGAAGGTGAATCCCCCGCAGCCCCACACCTCTAAGGGGACAAATACGCCGGGGGCAACATGCTCCGTCATTAAAGAAGCTCCTTGGGAGGTCGTATTATCATCCAAGACAAAGAGAATGCTAAACGATCTTCAGACATGTCCAGCAATCAAGTGGAAGAACCCGTTGGAACCGCAGGTCATTGAGGGGATGTTGAAGCTACGTCCAACTCCAAAGACCGATGGTGGTGGTTCAAGCACTCACAGCCAGCCGTCAAAATCTTCGAAAAAGAAGAAGAAGAAATCTAAGAAGCCTGTGAAGCCTGGCGACAAGCGAACGGACTTACAATAGCAAATTGACGCGCTGGATGAATACAACCAAAAGGCACGGACTCCCATTACGCTCCAAGAGTTCCTCAATCACGTCTTTCAAGAAGAAGATGAGGGAGAAAGTTCATCGGATGAATCCGAGGAATATGTAGCGAGCTGTCATATGATCTCCCATTCGATCACTAACGATGAGGAGACTTCTGGCACTAAAACGCTGGGGGAAGATACCGAATCAAAAATTCCGGAGCTATCAGTTGAAATGATTGACGCGTTCCTTAACGAAGCTCGATTGAAAAGTAAAGCTGACCGAGAACGCGAGACGGCTATATTTGAAAGGGCCAAGCGCCAGCGACTTGAGGAAAGAGCTGAGATGATCCCGCTGGAGCAAAATACCTCCACCGCTGACAAAAGCCAATTCAAGATGAGGAAAAAGTTGGCTAAGGCCATATCAATGGGCATGAAGCTACCATCCTCCGAACAAGAAATTACTGGTGAAGCGAAAATGCACCCGTCTTATTGCTTATATCATCAGAAGGTTTCGCATCCCACTCAGGAATGCAAAGCTTTCGATAGATGGTGGCAAGGATACGTTGCTCATCGACAACGCTTTAAGCGGGAAAAGCGTAAAACTCTTCGAGAGCAAAGAAATACGACCGAAGGGCTTAAAAGAACTGCCGGCAATTGTCGTGTGGTTAACACCAGCGGGTCACAAGTGCCTACATTCGGGAGTGATTCTGATGGAGAGCTAGAACTTGCCCCTCTCTTTAAAGAGTCCGCTTCGAGAAAAGAAGAAGAGCTGAAGGTCTGCGAAAATAACCGGTTGCGGAATCGGATGCTGCCTGAAAAGAACCTCGGACCCTTGAACAGAAAAGATAAAGGGAAAGAAAAGGTCTCTGAAGATATTGTCTTAGATGACCAAGTTCTGGAAGAGCTAAACGCCAACAATCCGCCGAAGAAGAATAAGGTGGATTACAACGTCTTAGCACATCTGAGAAAGCTGCCCTCACAGCTCAGCATTCTCGACGTCCTTTTGCTATCAAAGGAGGCGAGAGATTCGTTGATTAAGGCGCTCCAAGACCCAGAACAATTCCAAGCATGCATGGCCGAGGAAAAGATGAAGGATGAATTGGAGGAAGTACACACGGCCGATATGACTTTTGGCAATGAAGACCTTCTACTTGGAACGTGCGAACACAATCGCCCTCTCTATGTCTCAGGATACTGCCATGATATTAAGATAGGCAAAATCCTGATAGACAATGGAACATCCGTTAATCTCCTCAACGTGCGGGTGTTAAAAGAAATCTGCATGAGCGTCCAGCACCTTGCTCGTGACAAAATCACCATCTCCGGGTTCGACTCCCAGTCGTCAAGAACTCTTGGGTCTGTGATACTGACGCTACGCTTCGGGCTACTCATCACGGACGTTAAGTTCCACGTCATAGACGCCAAGACATGCTACAATGCTTTGCTCGGCCGACCATGGTTACACGAGTACAACATCATCTCTTCTACACAACATCAGTGTATGAAGTATTTTAAGGATGGTTTCGAGTATACCGTGACGGGAGAACTGAACCCGTTCTCTGTCAAAGAAGTCCGCAAATACGAAGATACCAAATACTTCTTACCGGATTTCGAAGACACAGAAAGGTGTCACAAGCTGGAGAACAAAATTAACGCCACCATCCCTGTCTTCGGCAGTGATACCGAGGAGGAAGAGGAGATAGTGTATTCGGGTCTGCCCCAACACAACACGTCGGGACCTTCGGCTCCTACATTGATCTTTGGCAGCGACTCGGAAGATGAGATCCGTGTTGTATTCTCTGCTCGACCTTCCATACGAACGTCCGCTGACGAAGAACAAAGTCTACAAGTCGCCATGGTGCCGCTTAAACACCATAAAGAACTGGATGCACTTAATATCTACAGTGTAGAAAAGTTGCGGACATTCTATATCCCTCCCAGGCGAGAAAGCGAGAAAGCAATTCTGTTCTACCGCTCTGAAGAAACCAAGGTGGAAAAAGAAATCTGGCATGGCGCGGATCCTACGCTCGACAGGCTTTAGCCTATCCGTCTTCCCAGATATTATACAGAAGGTTTAAAAAAGCTGCTGAAACGCCAGGGGATATCCTTCAAGCAGACCGTTCGGAAAGCCAAGTTCTATGACAAAGTCTGGAACGTTCCCGGGACTCAACGCAAACTGCCTAATGGGAGAATGGAAACAATTGGGCTTGGATACGTCCGGTCAAAGAAACGAGAGTTACTACCCGGCTGCTACGTCGTGTATGACTTCGATGAGGAAGCGGATGCTCAATGGGAAGACGCTAATCCTGAGACAGTGAAAGTTCCAGATGCAAAAGTGCCCAGTCCGTCGTTCGAAGAACAAATGGACAAGCTTATAAGGGAAGCGGGTCAAAAAGTCCGGGACGATCATAACCGTGAAATGGTCATCTACGAGAATGCCAAGACGCAACGCCTTCTCCAACAGGCCGTGAAAGATGAAAAGGCCGCTCCATGTCAACCTGTTATAAAGAAGGCTCGGCGCAAAAGCAGAAATAAGTCGAAAGGCCAAAAAGGCACTCAACAACAACAAAGCAAGGCTAAGAAGACACGCAAACGGGAGTCGAGCGTCATTGATCTATCCCTCATGAAGAAAATGGGTCGAGCGTACTCATTTCCTCGGGATAAGACGAAGAAGATACTTGACCTTGCTCTAAAACATCAAATGCTTACATTGCCGGAGTCTAAACATCCCGGACGAGCGGGCGAAGTCTCACACTCGGACTATTGCTCTTACCATCGAGTAATAGAGCACCCTCTCGAGGACTGCTTCACCTTCAAGAATTGGGTCGAAGATCAGTATTAGCTTGGCAAGTTCGCTCTGTCCGACAACTGGAGGGTAACACCACCACAAAAGCATGAGCTCAAGGCCACGAAAGAAGGACCAGTTCCTCATTGGGATTGGAAGCGAATCCGTACTTGTCACGTGATAATGATATCAAAAGAAGAGCCCGAGAACATGGATGATCTTCCTTGGTGCTTCGAAAACAGCAACGATGAGGTGATCTCAGAACTCCCACCAGCGCCAAAAGAGCTGGAAGATGGAATCCATACCACTGCGGATAACCTTAAGAAAATTGAGTTGGGAACGGCAAATGACCCGCGACCGACATTCATCAGCGAGCTGCTATCTGAAGAAAGGGTGGCTGCGTTAAAGGATGTGCTTCTGCAGCATAAAGATTGTTTCGCATGGAACTACTCCGAAATGCCGGGATTAGATCCAGAAATTGCTGTGCACAGATTGGCGATATCTCCGGACATTAAGCCAGTCAAACAGGCGTCGAGAAGAATGCGGCTCGAGCTTGAAATGAGTATCAATGCTGAAGTCAAAAAGCTGATCGATTCTGGCTTCATCCAGGAGGTTCAATACCCTGAATGGATCGCCAACATCGTCCCGGTGATGAAGAAAAATGGGACAGTGCGCATTTGCGTAGACTTCCGGGATCTTAATAAAGCTTGCCCGAAGGACGATTTCCCAGTGCCAGTCACCGAACTGATGATAGACAATACGTCTACTCACGAGGTTTTCTCCTTCATGGACGGCTCATCAGGGTATAACCAGATAAAGATGCATCCAGAAGACCAGAAGCATACTGCCTTCATGACTCCTTTAGGTATATTCTGCTACAAGGTGATGCCCTTCGGTTTAAAGAATGCCGGTGCCACCTACCAAAGGGCCATGACGAAGATCTTCGATGACCTTATACACGAAATCGTCGAATGCTATATCGACGATCTCGTGGTTAAAAGCAAATCATACGAAGAACATATCGAGCATTTGAAGACTGTATTTCAACGCCTTCGGCAATACAACTTGAAGATGAACCCGCTCAAGTGTGCATTCGGAGTTTCCTCGGGCAAATTCCTGGGATTCATTGTCCGACATCGAGGTATCGAGATAGATCCGTCAAAGATCAAGGCGATCATGGAAATTCCTCCGCCAAGGACTCTCAAACAGCTGCGGTCTCTCCAAGGGAAGCTCGCGTATATACGGCGATTTATAGCCAACCTTTCAGGAAAGTGTCGTCCTTACAGTCACCTGATGAAGAAGGGAACCCCGTTCGTCTGGGATCAAAAATGCCAAAGCGCGCTAGACGAGATCAAACAATACCTGCAGAACCCGCCGGTGTTGGCTGCTCCGGTCAAGGGAAAACACCTCATTCTTTATACAACCGCCCTCGAAAGTTCCTTAGGCGCATTATAGGCACAAGAGAACGATCAAGGGAAGGAAAGAGCACTCTACTACTTAAGTCGAGTTCTACTGGGGGCAGAAAGCAACTACTCCCCCATTGAAAAACACTGCCTGGCGTTGATCTTCGCGATAACAAAGCTCAGGCACTATGCGTTGGCGCATGAGGTCCGTCTCATTTCAAAGGTGGACCCCCTTAAATACTTGATGTCAAAGGCCATATTGACGGGACGACTCGCTAAATGGGCCCTACTCTTGATGGAGTTTTCAATAACGTATCAACCTCTTAAGGCAGTGAAAAGCCAGGCCATCGCCGACTTCCTCGCTGAGCATCCCATACCTGCCGATTCTCCTCTAAATTGCGATCTTCCAGACGAACATGCGTGTTCCCCTCCGAAAGACGGCGCACAAGACTGCGATGTCCTGACGCTGAGATTTGGGGCAGATGCTATTTGGTTTTATCCGTCTAACTCTCCGAAGATGCCAAGTTGATTTATGGCACCGTGTATCGGAGGTTTAGACGGATGAGGCCGATGTAGCAAACTTCGTCAGATTCCCCCTCAGGGTGAGTGGTTTTTTTATTGTGTGGACGCTCTTCCCTGCAGGTGCAAGCGCCTGCAGTTAATTACGCTACCGCGTCGCGGTAACAACTTTCTCCTCCTCCAGAATTTCACTTCGTGTCGTGGGTGTTTGTTTTGTTTGTGGTTGCCCGTGGATTGTATACGGAGACTGAGTAATGCCGTCGCCCGTAGGACGTGGATTAGTCCAAATCCGTACTTACTTAGATTTGGGTTTGGTGTTTTTAGTTTAAGGATGCATTAGTCGCGTTGCGGCTAAGATCAACTTAAACGTTCGTTAAGGATACGTTAGTCCTGTTTTAGATTAAGATCAACTTAACGTAGTGATTCATTTAATATATGGTCGTCAGGACTCGTCACCTCTCTGACGTCGTTGAAGGATTAGAACGACAGGCGTCAGAGGAGTTCAGAGATGTACCCTTGAACCAAAGTTGATTTGGAGTTTTATCATTCATTTAAATGTCTAAGGATACGTTAGCCGTATTTGGGGCTAAGATCAACTTAAACGGGACCGTTTAGATCCGGCAAAAGAGCATTTGGAGGCTCTACTGTTCCGGTTTAGGGACATAGTGGTCCATGTTCCAGTTTAAAGACGTGGTGGTCCGTTATTAGTTTAGGGACGTCTCGGTCGGATATTAGTTTAAGGACGTTCCGGTCCAATATTAGTTTAAGGACGTTTCGGTCCAATATTAGTTTAGGGACGTTTCGGTCCATATTCCAGTTTAGGGACATGGTGGTCTATGCTCCAGTTTAGGGACGTGATGGTCCATGCTCCAGTTTAGGGACGTGGTGGTCCATGTTCCCATTTGGGGACGAGCATTAGTTTAAGGACATTTCGGTCCAACATTCCCATTTTGGGATGAATATTAGTTTAAGGACGTTTCGGTCCATGAGTTTAAGGACCCCGCAGTCCATATCGATATGTGGTTGTCGGGACCCGTCACCTCTCTGACGTCGTTGAAGGATTACAACGATAGGTGTCAGAGGAGTTCGGAGATGTACCCTCGAACCGATTGTAAATTGATTTAGGAGAGCAATTTTGCTCAGTCAATTTAATTTGAGGACTTACGGCCATGATTGGGCTAAGTCCAGTTGAGAATATTCAACGTTTTGTTTTTGGTCTATTAGACCTGTGCTAGGGCTTTGCCCGTGTTTAAATAATGCATTGCACTACTTTTTATTTTTGTTTGGGCTCTGCCCATAAAGGAAGCAGAGCATCAATTTGTTTTGGGCTTTGCTCATTTATAAATGATGCAGAGCATCAATTTTACTTGGGCTCTGCCCTTTTATAAAAGATGCAGAGCATCAATTTTACCTGGGCTCTGCCCATTTATTGCTTTGCAATTTATTTTGGCCTACTAGGTCTTTTTGATTTGGGCCTGGCCCTTTAGCAAAAGAAATGCATTGCATTTATCAGGCGCTCTGCACCAATTAAAGAGCGCAAGCGCTTGTGGTATTGACACGTGTCACGCAGGCGCAGTGCACTGCGCCAATGCACTGCGCTTGCGCTGCTGACACGTGGCGCGCTCTGGTGGGTTGCGCCAGTTTCAGATAGCAAAGCTCTATCTTAAAAGCGCACAGTGCAGGTGAGTCAGATGCTAACACGTGGCGCTCTCTGGTGGCCTGCGCCAACCCAGGAGCGCAACAGTGCAGTTTTGCAAGTGCAAGGCACTATTAATTTGAGAATCTTTTAGATTGCAGAACCAATGGTTCATGAAAAAGTGCAAAGCACTGTTTGATTTCTTGATCTAATTTAGATCAAAGAAAACAAGTATTTCTTGTTTTTCTTGATCTCAGAGATCCAATGGTTCATAAGTGCAAAGCACTATTATTATTTTTTTTGTTTTTATTGAAGATCATTGATCTTGTTCTTAGATCAATGATCTATTAGAAGAAATTCTTCTATCTTAAAGGTCTTTTACCTTTTTCTTCTTGAAATTTCTTCAGAGTTCTCTCTGTTTGAAGTTCTTGATTTCTCACAATGTTCATTCTTCTTCTCTTTTTTTTTATTTTAGAAAGAAGGATCATTGGTCGTTGGGACCCACCACCTCTCCGACGACACTGAGAGATTACAGTGCCATATATCGAAGGTGTGGAGGGTTGTACCCTTTGAACCATGTCTCAATCATTAGGGGGGAAAACATGCTGGTGCTTAAGCTTCTCGCTGCTGAAAAGGCTTCTTTGCGTTCGCGCACGTGCGTCGCACGTGTTGGGCGCACATGCGTCGCACGTGTTGGGCGCTCATATTTGCATGTAGCGCACATGGATCTTGCGCATATGCGCATTATGGGGGGAGCAAGCTCCTATGGAGAACGAGTCTCCTTTTAATTGAATATTCTCATGTGATGCGCACGTGCGTTGCACGTGGTGAGCGCATGGCGGGCACACGTGCATTGCACGTGGCGCACATACGCATTATAAGGAGAAGCGGGGCTTCTATATATGGAGAACAGGCTCCTTTTAATATTATTAAATGTTCTCATGCACGTGGTGCGTGCGTGGCGAGCACACGTGCGTTGCACGTAGGGCACATGCGCATTATGAGGAGAAGCAGGGCTTCTATATACGAAGAACAGACTCCTTTTAATATTATTAAATGTTCTCATATGGTGCGCACGTGCATTGCACGTAGTGCGCGCGTGGCGAGCACACGTGCGTTGCACGTAGCGCACATGCGCATTATGAGGAGAAGCAGGGCTTCTATATATGGAGAACAGGCTCCTTTTAATATTATTAAATGTTCTCATGTGGTGCGCACGTGCGTTGCACGTAGCGCACATGGCGCTTGCGCATATGCGCATTATGGAGGAGCATGCTCTTATCTTGGAGAACTAAGCTCCTTTAGAGAACTAAGCTCCTTTGAGTATTGAATCCTTTGAGAATTTAACTCTACCTTTCTAAGAGGTATCCCCTCTTATTTATATGGGAGTGGTAGAGAAGCCATCTCTCCTTTTCCCGATGTGGGACTAAAAAATGCATTCCCCATGTAGTAGAGCATTACTTTAGATTACACGTGTATAACACATTTGCTCATAATTTTTGATCTCGGATGAATTATGAGGCCCATAATATATCAAATCGAAGGTCTTTTCGAGATCCTTTCAATATCATCAGAATTTAGCTATTTTTCGTTCCGGAATTTGTCAAAATACAGCTCGGAAAATACTGGTTCGCATATTCTTCCTTAGATCACATGTGCATAGACATTTGCTCATAACTTTTGATCCCGGATGAATTATGAGGCCCATAATATATTAAATCGAACGGTTTTTCGAGATGCTTTCAATACAATCATAATTTAACAGTTTCTCATTGGGGAGTTTATCAAAATACAGGCCGGAAGATACTGGTTCGCATTTTCTTAAGCGTATTGCTGCCATTTGATACCTTGGACTCTTTTGCGCAGAAATTTTTGGCGGGAACAAATGCCCCCCACTATTTTGCCCACGTAAGTATATACGTGGGTGAACTAGTGCAGAGTAATGCATAGCGTATGACCAGTTTCGGGTTGGTATATAACTTTCAGAATCTTGATCTGAGATGATAACGAACGGACACAAGCGTCGTCATTTATCATTGACTCAAATCTCGACTCTTAAAAGATATAGTTCCAAACTCTCAATTCCATGAGCCGCACCCTTCTATTTCTTTATGTTTTACTCTGGTGTGAAGTAGTTTATACGCTCATGAGTAACTTCTCCATTTCAGTGGCATGTAGTGTGGCTCGTAGATGGTCCATCTTAACCTCTTTGTAGGGCAGTAATGGCTTAGAAGACAGGGGTAGGATCTGCCGCCTAAGACTTTTCAACTTTATGAGCCGTGAGGGTCTCATAAAGACTTTTCTCCCTACGGATCGAGAGGATCTCGTAGGTGTATTTTCTCCTTAGTAATCGTGAGGATTCCTAAGTATGTTTTCTCTTATAGGTCGTAAGGATCCTGTAAGAGAATTTTTCCCTCTTACGAGTCGAGAAGACTCGTAAGCGGTTGTTTCCCTCCTTGTCGAAACTCGACTTCGGAGAGTGAGACCCGTGAATAGTATGCAAGAGACCGGTTTAGATCGACTTGCAGGGTCCCATTGTTCAGGAAGCAAGTTTTTTAGTCCCTGCTGCCTGAGGCTTCATCTTGCAAGTTGAGACGAATCGGGAATTTCCCGCGGAGGCACTGGTTGCCCTGCGAGCCGACGCGAATCAGGAGGCTCTCATCAAGGATTGTTTGTATCCGTGAGTCGAGGGATTTGCTAGGGATTATTTGTTTCCCTAGCGCCAAGGATTATTTGTTTCCTTAGGGTTGAAACGAGTCGAGAATTTCCCATGGAAGCACTGGTTGCTCTGCGAGTCGACGCGGATCAGGAGGCTCTCGTCAAGGAGTGTTTGTATCCGTGAGTCGAGGAATTTGCTAAGGATTATTTGTTTCCCTAGCGCCAAGGAT
This sequence comes from Agapanthus africanus, assembly GCA_030015575.1. Taxonomy (NCBI): domain Eukaryota; kingdom Viridiplantae; phylum Streptophyta; class Magnoliopsida; order Asparagales; family Amaryllidaceae; genus Agapanthus; species Agapanthus africanus. The sequence goes on along the minus strand of CM057338.1, from coordinate 5,615,122 downwards.
TATTTGTTTCCTTGGGGTTTGAAACGAGTCGAGAATTTCCCAATGAGGCACTAGTGGCTCTGCGAGTCGACGCGAATCAGGAGGCTCTCGTCAAGGAGTGTTTGTATCCGTGAGTCGAGGAATTTGCTAAGGATTATTTGTTTCCCTAGCGCCAAGGATTATTTGTTTCCTTGGGGTTTGAAACGAGTCGAGAATTTCCCACGGAGGCACTGGTTGCTCTACGAGTCGACACGGATCAGGAGGCTCTCGTCAAGGAGTGTTTGTATCCGTGAGTCGAGGAATTTGCTAAGGATTATTTGTTTCCCTAGCTCCAAGGATTATTTGTTTCCTTGGGGTTTGAAACGAGTCGAGAATTTCCCACGGAGGCACTGGTGGCTCTGCGAGTCGACGCGGATCAGGAGGCTCTCGTCAAGGAGTGTTTGTATCCGTGAGTCGAGGAATTTGCTAAGGATTATTTGTTTCCCTAGCGCCAAGGATTATTTGTTTCCTTGGGGTTTGAAACGAGTCGAGAATTTCCCACGGAGGCACTGGTGGCTCTACGAGTCGACGCGAATCAGGAGGCTCTCGTCAAGGAGTGTTTGTATCCGTGAGTCGAGGAATTTGCTAGGGGTTAATTGATTCCCTAGCGCCAAGGATTATTTGTTTCCTTGGGGTTTGAAATGAGTCGAGAATTTCCCACCGAGGCACTGGTGGCTCTGCGAGTCGACGCGGATCGGGAGGCTCTCGTCAAGGAGTGTTTGTATCCGTGAGTCAAGGAATTTGCTAGGGATTATTTGTTTCCCTAGCGCCAAGGATTATTTGTTTCCTTGGTGTTTGAAACGAGTCGAGAATTTCCCACGGAGGCACTGGTGGCTCTACGAGTCAACGCGGATCAGGAGGCTCTCGTCAAGGAGTGTTTGTATCCGTGAGTCGAGGAATCTGCTGAAGACACTGGTTTCTTCGGAGTCGGACTGAACCGTCGAGATTTGGCTTCGTCTTCTGGCGGAGCCTGTTGGGAAAGTATGGTTCCCTCTTTGTTTACGCCCTTGGATTGTATACAGGGATCGATGTGATCTTAACTGTAGGGCCAAAGTTTTATCATCATTTTTTTATTTTATCTCCGCGATGCTCTATCATTTCAGCTTTTATATCGCGAAGGTCGCGACTGCCCAATCATTTCGGCTATTTTTCACGGTGCCCAATCATTTCGGCTATTTATTTTATTTTCAATCGCTGCATTTTATTGCGAGTTGCCCAATCATTTCGGCTATTTTTCATGCATACATTTTTACTTACTGCTTTTTATTGCAAGTTGCCCCATCATTTCGGCTATTTCATATGCATATGCGGCCTATTGGCTTTTCGCCGTAAGCCTGGAATTAGACACCGATTTCGGCATTAGCACCGCTACAACTGGGCTATTGCCAGGAGAGAATCATCATTTGCCTCTGTCGATGTCGAACAAAGGTGGCTTAGCGACCAGGGTTAAGGTCCTGTCGACTAAGGCTTTTGACTTCATGAGCCGTAAGGGTCTCACAAAGGTATTTCTTCCTTCAAGTCGTGAGGATCTTGTAGGTGTATATTTTCCTTAAGAATCGTGAGGATTCCTAAGTGTTCGTTTCTTCTGTAAGTCGTAAGGATCCTACAGGAGGGTTTTCTCCTCATAAATCGAGAGGATTTACAAGGGTTGTTCACCATGCGAACATATCCCCAGTCACGGATGAGACTTGGTTAGGGAAATGTTTACTCGCGCCCGTGGATTGTATACAAGGGTCAGTATTGGACCACTTGTAGGGCAATCTCAGAAGTTGTGGGGGTTGCTTAAGCACAGGTTTAGGTCTCTGTAACTTAAGACTTTCAAATCTTATGAGCCATGAAGGTCCCATAAGAGAGTTCTCCTTACGGGTCGTGAGGATCTCGCAAGTGTATTTTCTCCTTAGGAATCGTGGGGATCCCTGAGTGTGCTGCTCCCTTGTGAGTCGTAAGGATCTCACGCGGGTGGTTTCTCCTTACAAGGCCGAAGGGACCCTGTAAGTGTCCTTTAACGAGGTTGCGCCCTTTCAGGTTTTCACAAACACTTGCCGGTAGTCCTGCTGTTTTTACTCATGGAGCCCTTTCGGGTTTTCATCCATGCCCATTTTGCTTATGGACATACTGTTTTTATTTTATATATATTTTTATTTATTTATTTATTTTCTTCTTCTCTTTTTTTTTACGAGGTCGTGCCCTTTCGGGTTTTCACGAACACTCGCCGGTAGCCCTGCTGTTTTTACTCACGGAGCCTTTTCGGGTTTTCATCCGTGCCCTTTTTGCTTATGGACATACCGTTTTTATATATATATATATTTTTATTTTTTATTTTTTATTCATCTCGTCAGCCTACGGATGCTACGACAGTAGTTTAAAGACGTTTCGGTCCGCTATTAGTTTAAGGACATTTCGGACCGACTTTGAGAAGGCTGGTTACTGCTGATAGAGTTTGAGCTTAGGAAGATAGCGAGCGGACATAGTCGTCGTCATCTATCATTGACCTAGGCTGTGGCTCATTAAGCGTGGTATCTCTTTAGGAAGCGACCGTTTATCGGCCTGAAAGGCCTTTCACCGTGCATATCCATGAGTAGATAGGCACCACCCTGGTAAAACTTATCTATGATGTACGGGCCTTCATAGTTTAGCTCGAATTTTCCCCGCTTGGCGCGATTGGGGATCATAGGCCTTTTGACCACTAGCACGAGTTCGCCTTGGCGGAATGTCCTCGGTCGGGTCAATCTTTCATATGAGCGTGTCATCTTTGCTTTATAAGCTTCCAGATTTTGCTGTGCTATGAGCCGGGTTTCATCAAGGGCGTCAAGCTCCTCAAGCCGAAGGTGAGCATTTTCTTCGTCCGTCAGCTCGTAGTGGACTGCCACTCGTAGAGAGGGTAATTCTATCTCGAGAGGGGATACTGCTTCCGTACCGAATACCAACGCATATGGTGTTGCGTTCGTGGCCGTTTTAAACGTAGTTCAATACGCCCAGAGAGCTTCTTGCAGTCTTTCGTGCCAGTCTTTCTTATTTCGTGACACCGTTTTCTTCATGATCTTCGTCAAGGTCTTGTTGAAGGCCTCAGCTAGACCGTTAGCTCGCGGATTATAAACCGAGGAATATCTCCAGTCTATATTGTGCTGCTGTGCAAAGCGACTGATCTTGTGGCTTCTGTAGGCTGGCCCGTTATCGGAGATGATCCGTCGCGGAGTTCCAAATCGATATATGACGTGCGCCTTGAAGAAATGGAGGATATTCTCCGTCTTAACTTCTCTTAACGGTACTGCTTCTGCCCATTTAGAGAAGTAGTCAGTCGTCGCCAGGATGAAACGATGTCCCCTAGACGATGCTGGTTCGATAGGGCCGATTATGTCAGTTCCCCACATCTCGAACGGCCAGCTAGCCACCATTGGATGTAATGGATTTGGATGCTGGTGGATGAAATCCCCATGAATTTGACATGAGTGACACTGCTTCGCATATTCGAGGCAGTCCTGAATCATCGTGGGCCAGTAGTAGCCCATCCGTTTTATCTTCAACTTCATTTTTGGGCCCGCTTGGTGAGAACCGCAGAGTCCATCATGAACTTCGTGGACGACCCTTTTCGGTTCATCAGGTCCTAAGCATCCCAGCCACAGAGAATCAAATGACCTCTTGTACAGGGTATCATTGACGAAGGCGAAAGACAGAGCTCGTTTCATGAGCTGATGTCTTGCGGACGCTTCTTCAGGCATTCGGTGGGACTTGAAGTAATCTATGAAGACTTCTCTCCAATCCTCGGTATTTTCCCAATCTTTTACTTGCAGGGTTGTCTGCTCGCTCGCTCCCTTTTCTTCGGATAATTCCGGAGATATTTCTGCTGGGGCAAGCACTCGACGGCTTTGTACCACGATTCTAACGTCATCGAGGTTCTCGTCAGCCAGTTCTTTAGCAAGTTTGGCCAGTGTGTCCGCTTTGCTGTTTTCTGCACGCGGTATGTTCTCCAAAGTATTGGAAGGAATTTGGGTCAACAGTTGTTGCACCCTTTCACCGTATTTCACCAACTCCGGTTTGCACGTTTGGTAGTCGCCGTTTACTTGACTGACGACCAGTTAAGAATCCCCGTATATGAGGAGGTTTTCAATTCCCATGTCAATGGCGATCTCGAGGCCTACTATCAGAGCTTCGTATTCGGCTTCGTTGTTTGTCCTCGGCTCCGTCAGGGAGAAAGCAAAGCGCATTATCCCTCCTTGTGGAGTTACAAAGATGAGTCCTACTCCCGATTTGATTATAGGGGTACTTTGTTTGCGCTTCTTCACGGAAGATGCTCCGTCGAAATAAAGCTCCCATCGGGTATTATCACCGTCGATCGCATCAAACGCATGTTCGTCTAGAAGATCGCAGTTCAATGGAGAGTCGGCAGGTATCGGGTGCTCAGCGAGGAAGTCGGCGATGGCCTGGCCTTTCACTGCCTTGAGAGGTTGATATGTTATCGAGAACTCCATCAAGAGCAGGGCCCATTTAGCGAGTCGTCCCGTCAATATGGCCTTCGACATCAAGTATTTAAGGGGGTCCACCTTTGAAATAAGACGGACTTCGTGCGCCAACACATAGTGCCTGAGCTTTGTTATCGCGAAGATCAATGCCAGGCAGTGTTTTTCAATGGGAGAGTAGTTGCTTTCTGCCCCCAGCAGAACTCGACTTAAGTAGTAGAGTGCTCTTTCTTTCCCTTGATCGTTCTCTTGTGCCCATAATGCGCCTAAAGAACCTTCGAGGGCGGTTGTATAAAGAATGAGGGGTTTTCCCTTGACCGGAGCAGCCAACACCGGCGGGTTCTGCAGGTACTGCTTGATCTCGTCCAGTGCGCTTTGGCATTTTTGGTCCCAGACAAACGGGGTCCCCTTCTTCATCAGGTGGCTGTAGGGACGGCACTTTCCTGAAAGATTGGCTATAAATCGCCGTATGTATGCGAGCTTTTCTTGGAGAGATCGCAACTATTTGAGAGTTCTCGGCGGAGGCATTTCCATGTTCGCTTTGATTTTTGACGGATCTATTTCAATACCTCGGTATCGAACAATGAATCCCAGTAATTTTCCTGACGAAACTCCGAATGCACACTTGAGCGGGTTCATTTTCAAATTGTATTTTCGAAGGCGTTGAAATACGGTCTTCAGATGTTCGAGATGTTCCTCATATAATTTGCTTTTAACCATGAGATCGTCGATATAGCATTCGACGATTTCGTGTATAAGGTCATCAAAGATCTGCGTCATGGCTCTCTGGTAAGTAGCACCGGCGTTCTTTAAACCGAAGGGCATCACCTTGTAGCAGAATATACCCAAAGGAGTCCTGAAGGCTGTGTGCTTCTGGTCTTCGGGATGTATTTTTATCTGATTATAACCTGACGAGCCGTCCATGAAGGAGAAAACCTCATGAGTGGACGTCTTGTCTATCATTAGTTCGGTGACTGGCACTGGAAAATCGTCCTTCGGGCAAGCTTTATTAAGATCCCGGAAGTCTACACATATGCGCACTGTCCCATTTTTCTTCATCACCGGGACGATATTTGCGATCCATTCAGGGTATTGAACTTCCTGGATGAAGCCAGAGTCGATAAGCTTCTTGACCTCGGCGTTGATACTCATCTCGAGCTCGAGCCGCATTCTCCTCGGCGCCTGTTTTACTGGCTTGATGTTCTGGGATATCGCCAATTTGTGTACAACAATTTCTGGATCTAGTCCCGGCATTTCGGAATAGTTCCACGCGAAGCAATCTCTATGCTGTAGAAGCACGTCCTTTAACGCAGCCACCCTTTCTTCAGATAGCGGCTCGCTGATGAATGTCGGTCATGGATCGTTTGCCGTCCCCAACTCAATTTTCTTGAGGTTATCTGCAGTGGTATGGATTCCATCTTCCAGCTCTTTTGGCGCTGGTGGGAATTATGAGATTATCTCATCACTGCTGTTTTTGAAGCACCAAGGGAGCTCATCTATGTCCTCGGGCTCTTCTTTTAATATTGTGATCATGTGACAGGTGCGAATTCGCTTCCAATCCCAATGTGGAACTGGTTTTTCTTCCGTGGCCTTGGGCTCGTGCTTTTGTGGCGGCGCTACCCTCCAGTTGTCGGACAGAGCGAACTTGCTAAGCTGATATTGATCTTCGACCCAATTCTTGAAGGTGAAGCAATCTTCAAGAGGATGCCCTATTACCCGATGGTAAGAGCAATAGTCCGGGTGTGAGACCTCGCCCGCTTGTTCGGGGTGTTTAGACTCCGGGAGTGCAAGCATCCGATGTTTCAAAGCGAGGTCAAGTATCTTCATCGTCTTGTCTTGCGGAAACGAGTATGATCGACCCATTTTCTTCATAAGGGATAGATCAATAACACTTGACTCCCATTTGCGTGGCTTCTTAGCCCTGCTTTGTTGCTGTTGAGCGCCTTTTTGGGCTTTCGACTTGTTTCTGCTTTTGCGTCGAGCCTTCTTTATAATAGGTTGACAAGGGGCGGCACTTTCATCTTTGACGGCCTGTTGAAGGAGGCGTTGCATTTTGGCTTTCTCATAGATGACCATTTCGCGGTTATGATCGTCCCGGACTTTTTGACCCGCTTCCTTTATAAGCTTGTCCATTTGTTCTTCGAACGACGGACTGGGCACTTTTGCATCTGGAACTTTCACTGGCTTAGGATTAGCATCCTCCCATTGAGCATCCGCTTCTTCATCGGAGTCATACATGAAATAGTAGCTGTTTAGTAGCTCTCGTTTCTTTGACAGGATGTATCCAAGTCCTTTTGTCTCCATTCTCCCATTAGGCAGTTTGCGTTGAGTCCCGGGAACGTTCCAGACTTTGTCATAGAACTTGGCTTTCCGAACGGTCTGCTTGAAGGATATCCCCTGGCGTTTCAGCAGCTTTTTTAAACCTTCTGTATAATATCTGGGAAGACGGATTGGCTAAAGCCTGTCGAGCGTAGGATCCGCGCCATGCCAGATTTCTTTTTCCACCTTGGTTTCTTCAGAGCGGTAGAACAGAATTGCTTTCTCGCTTTCTCGCCTGGGAGGGATATAGAATGTCCGCAACTCTTCTACACTGTAGATATTAAGTGCATCCAGTTCTTTATGGTGTTTAAGCGGTACCATGGCGACTTGTAGACTTTGTTCTTCGTCAGCGGACGTTCGTATTGAAGGTCGAGCAGAGAATACAACACGGATCTCATCTTCCGAGTCGCTACCAAAGATCAACGTAGGAGTGGGCGGTCCTGGCATGTTGTGTTGGGGCGGACCCGAATACACTATCTCCTCTTCCTCCTCGGTATCACTGCCGAAGACAGGGATAGTGGCATTAGCTTTATTCTCCGGCTTGTGACACTTCTCCGTATCTTCGAAATCCGGTAAGAAGTATTTGGCATCTTCGTATTTGCGGACCTCGTTCACAGAGAACGGGTTCAGTTCTCCCGTCACGGTATACTCGAAACCATCCTTAAAATACTTCATATACTGATGTTGTGTAGAAAGGATGATGTTGTACTCGTGTAACCATGGTCGGCCGAGCAAAGCGTTATAGCATGTCTTGGCGTCTATGACGTGGAACTTAATGTCCGTGACGAGTAGCCCGAAGCGTAGCGTCAGTATCACAGATCCAAGAGTCTTTAACGATTGGGAGTCGAACCCGGAGATGGTGATCTTGTCCCGAGCAAGGTGCTGGACGCTCATGCAGATTTCCTTCAACACCCGCATGTTGAGGAGATTAACAGACGATCCATTATCGATCAGGATCTTGCCTATCTTTATATCATGGCAGTATTCTGAGATATAGAGAGGGCGATTGTGTTCGCACGTCCCAAGGAGAAGGTCCTCATCGCCAAAAGTAACATCGGCCGTGTGCACTTCCTCCAATTCATCTTTCATCTTTTCCTCGGCCAGGCAAGCTTGGAATTGTTCCGGCTCTTGGAGTGCCTTAATTAACGAATCTCTCGCCTCCTTTGATAGCAAAAGAGCATCAGGAATGTTGAGCTGTGAGGGTAGCTTCCTCAGATGCGCTAAGACGTTGTAATCCATCTTATTCTTCTTTGGCAGGTCCTTGGCGGCTAGCTCCTCCAGAACTTGGTCATCTAAGACGATATCTTCTGAGACCTTCTCTTTCCCTTTGTCTTTCTTGTTTAGAGGTCCGATATTCTTCTCAGGTGGCGTCCGATTGCGTAGTTGGATATTCTCGCAAACACTCGGTCCTTTTTTTCCCGAAGTGGATTCTTTAAAGAGGGGGCCAAGCTCTAGCTCCTCATCAGAATCGCTCCCGAATGTAGGCACTTGCGATCCGCCAGTGTTAACCATGCGACAATCACCGGTAGTTCTTTCAAGCCCTTCGGTCGTATTTCTTTGCTCCCGACGAGTTTTGCGCTTTTCTCGCTTAAAGCGTTGTCGATGAGCAACGTATCCTTACCACCATTTATCGAAAGCTTTACACTCTTGAGTGGGGTGCGAAATCTTTTGATGATATAAGCAATAGGAGGGGTGCGTTTCCATTTCACCAGTGATGTTTCCTTCAGAGGATGGTAGCTTCATGCCCATTGATACGGCCTTAGCAAACTTTTTCCTCATCTTGAATTGGCTTTTGTCGGTAACGGCGGTGTTTTGCTCCAGCGGGATCATCTCAGCTCCTTTATCAAGTCGTTGGCGCTTGGCCCTTTCAAATATAGCCGTCTCGCGTTCTCGATCAGCTTTACTTTTCAATCGAGCTTCGTTAAGGAACGCGTCAATCACTTCAACTGATAGCTTCGGAATTTTTGATTCGGTATCTGCCCCCAGCGTTTTAGTGCCAGGAGTCTCCTCACCGTTCGTGAACGAATGGGAAATCACATGACAGCTCGCCACGCATTCTTCAGATTCATCTGACGAACTTTCTCCCTCACCTTCCTCTTGAAAGACATGGTTGAGAAACTCTTGGAATGTAATGGGAGTCCGTGCCTTCTGGTTGTATTCCTCCAGCGCGTCAATTTGTTTTTGCAAGTCCGTGCGCTTGTCGCCAGGCTTCACGGGATTCTTTGACTTCTTTTTCTTCTTCTTCGAGGATTTTGACGGCTGGTTGCGAGTGCTTGAGCCACCACCATCGGTCTTTGGAGTTGGACGTGGCTTCAGCATCCCTTCAATGACCTGCGGTTCCAACGGGTTCTTCCACTTGATCGCTGGACATGCCTGAAAATCGTTTAGCATCCTCTTTGTCTTGGCTGATAATATAACCTCCCAAGGAGCTTCTTCAATGACGGAGCATGTTGCCCCCGGCATATTCGTCCCCTTAGAGGTGTGGGGTTGCGGGAGATTCATCTTCCATTTGTCAGATAACGCGAACTTGCCCTGTCGGTACTGGTTTTCAAGCCAATTTTTGAAAACGTAGCAATCTTCAATCGGATGGCCTAGTACTCGATGATAAGGACAGTAGTTGGGCTCGTTGATGTCACTTGGTTGTAACGGACGTTTTGGATCCGGCAAATTTATAAGTCTGTTGCGCAATGCTAGCTCGAATAACCTCCTCGTTTTATCGCGGGGAAAGGAATAAGGACGTCCCATCCTATCCTCAAGGGGTACGTACGGGCGCATATTATTTTGACGAGCCACTGGCTTCGGGTCGCTCGGTTGTTGTTGAGCATTAGCGACGACGATCGCTTTTCCCTTCCCTTTGTCATTTCAGGAGTCCGGCCTTAGAAGAGGAGGTTTATGGCCCATCTGATCCATCTGTGCTAGTTTGTCGATAAAGGCTTGGAAGGTAGTCGGCTTAAAAAACATCATAAACCTCGAGATGGTTGCTTGTGGATCGAGAGTTCCCACAAACACACCCACTGCGGGAGCTTCTTCAATGCGTTGCTCGCACTTCGACCATAAATTCCACCATCGTATAGCGTACTGAACTCACGTCTCGCCGGGTTTTACCCTGGCATTAATCAGTGCCGTCATCGGGGTACACTCACTGGCACTTGCAAAATGCTGAATAAATAGTAGCTCCATCTCCGCGAAGGTTTTGATAGAGTCATTCGGGAGTTCAGAGTACCACTCAAACGCCGTATCCGATAAACTTCCAACAAACTGGCGCAGTAAAAGCTTGTCATCACCGCCGGTATTGCCGCAGAGTGCCCTGAACTGGGCAACATGCTGATGAGGATTGCCCATCCCCTTGTAGATATGGAACTTGGGAATTATATAACCTGGCGGGTACTTGATTTGATCGTACCAACTTGGGTATGGCCGCCCCGTTTTTACGACCTGACCAGCCGCTTCGGTCGCATGATGCACCCGTATTTGCTGGGCGATGTATTCATCCAAATCAGCTTTTGAGATGGTATCCTCTTTAGCTGTGGAGAGAGCCGGTGGAGGATTCGACGTCTTTCCCCTATCGTCTTCAAGAATGATCGGGGGATCTTCAGCAGGTGGATCTTGTTGAATCATCATACCCACCATATCCTGGAACAGGAGGGCCATTTTCTTTATGTTGGCTGCCTGCTCCGCAGCTTCTTTATCTTTCTTCTCTAGTACGCGCCGAAGGAATTCGGCGTCCGTTTCTTGTTCTTGACATTCCTCCGAGGATGTTTCCGGGGTTTCTTTCGGCCCTGTAAGTGCGGCCATAGCGTTCATCATTTCTTGGAGCTTCTGTTGCTGCTCCTGAGCCTTGGTCACTGACCTCGAGTGCGGTCTATGACCTGTTGATATGCGGCTATCTTCTTTACCAGATGCCACGTAGACGGTATGAACTATAATGCCTCCTGAATTAGGGCGTTTGGGTTCACCATTTTTAACTTTTGCCGCCGACGCGGGAGTTTTCTCTGGCCTCCTTCTTTTGTGGGTCGTTGAGGTTGAAGGAACCATTGAAGGGGGCACCCTAGCAGCTGTTGTCCCCTGCTGTTTAATGGGACAGTCCTTGTCTTTTTCTACCTTCGCCTTTTTATGGCGACGAGAGGAGTGACCTGGGTCAATCACGGAGTCTTGAACCCTCCTCCAAACTTTATAAATTCTTGAGGACAGCCGTTGATGGGGCTGTTCTTGCTTCGTTTCTGGAACTCTCTCCGCAGGTGGAGGAGATCTCTTCAGTGTAGCGGTTGGAGAGTTCTTCCGTACCCTCCTCAGCAGTTCAAAGCTGTTCCCAGTTGGAACAGCAGCGTCGACTTCCACCACTGTAGCCGGTGGAGTTAGCCCTGAGGGGGAGTTGCCCCCTGCCTTCCTCACTCGTTGCCAATGGCGACGTCGAGCACGACGAGCCGTTGGGACTGGCTCGGAGATTGAGACAGCTTCTTTCTGCCCCCTGTCTGAATGAGGTGCCGCCGGTGTTAACCTCTTAAAGACTGAAGTTGTCTTCTGAGGGGTGATATTCAACCTGTCGAAGACGGATCCTCGAGCAGGGGCAGGAGCAAGAATCGTCAGTCTTGAAAAGACTGACTCTTTGGCGGGAAAAGCCGCCTTAACGAATTCCGGAGCAGAGGCCGTTGCCCTCTTTGGGACAGCCATTTTAGAGTTCCTGGGCTTCTTAGCGGGCCCTTCAGAGTTTTGATCCAGCCTCGCAAAGACAGAGGCTGTTGGCTTGGTGGTGGGCGACCCGTTGACAGGGGTCGTCGTAGCAGTGAGCCGGTCGAACACCGACTTCTTGTTCACTTCCGGTGCAGGTATTGGCGCAGAGAAGCTCATAGGTGGGATCATGGTCCCGAAGAACAGGCCAGTGGTGGCTTGGGTCAACTGGTCTACCGGCAGAGCGAGGACGGAAGCCGCTTGGGGCCCATATGCTACACCTCCTGGTGAGGTAGAGCGTTCGTTGCAGTGGCATTTCGAGCAGTTGGTGCAGTTGAAGGCCATTGAATCTTGAGTTCTGCGCCAAGCAAAAGACCAAATCTTAGCAACTTGAAATCCGAAGGCAACCATTAAAAAACCGCGATTGGTTCGCGAAGACGACACACGAAGTGTGTAGTGGAAAGAGGAAAAGGCCCCACCGGGCGTGCCAGAATCTGTTCCCCTTCGAAAGACGGCGCACAAGACTGCGATGTCCTGTGCGCGGGCAGATGCTATTTGGTTTTATCCGTCTAACTCTCCGAAGATGCCAAGTTGATTTATGGAACCGTGTATCGGAGGTTTAGACGGATGCGGCCGATGTAGCAAACTTCGTCAGATTCCCCCTCAGGGTGAGGGGTTTTTTGATTGTGGGGACGCTCTTCCCTGCAGGCGCAAGCGCCTGCAATTAATTACGCTACCGCGTCGCGGTAACGACTTTCTCTTCCTCCAGAATTTCACTTCGTGTCGTGGGTGTTTGTTTTGTTTGTGGTTGCCCGTGGATTGTATACGGAGACTGAGTAATGCCGTCGCCCGTAGGACGTGGATTAGTCCAAATCCGTATTTACTTAGATTTGGGTTTGGTGTTTTTAGTTTAAGGATGCATTAGTCGCGTTGCGGCTAAGATCAACTTAAACGTTCGTTAAGGATACGTTAGTCCTGTTTTAGACTAAGATCAACTTAACGTAGTGATTCATTTAATATATGGTCGTCAGGACTCGTCACCTCTCTGACGTCGTTGAAGGATTACAACGACAGGCGTCAGAGGAGTTCAGAGATGTACCCTTGAACCAAAGTTGATTTGGAGTTTTATCATTCATTTAAATGTCTAAGGATACGTTAGCCGTATTTGGGGCTAAGATCAACTTAAACGGGACCGTTTAGATCCGGCAAAAGAGCATTTGGAGGCTCTACTGTTCCGGTTTAGGGACATAGTGGTCCATGTTCCAGTTTAAAGACGTGGTGGTCCGTTATTAGTTTAGGGACGTCTCGGTCGGATATTAGTTTAGGGACGTCTCGGTCCAATATTAGTTTAAGGACGTTCCGGTCCAATATTAGTTTAAGGACGTTCCGGTCCATATTCCAGTTTAGGGACGTGGTGGTCCGTGCTCCAGTTTAGGGACGTGGTGGTCCATGTTCCCATTTGGGGACGAGCATTAGTTTAAGGACATTTCGGTCCAACATTCCCATTTTGGGATGAATATTAGTTTAAGGACGTTTCGGTCCACGAGTTTAAGGACCCCGCAGTCCATATCGATATGTGGTCGTCGGGACCCGTCACCTCTCTGACGTCGTTGAAGGATTACAACGATAGGTGTCAGAGGAGTTCGGAGATGTACCCTCAAACCGATTGTAAATTGATTTAGGAGAGCAATTTTGCTCAGTCAATTTAATTTGAGGACTTACGGCCATGATTGGGCTATGTCCAGTTGAGAATATTCAACGTTTTGTTTTTGGTCTATTAGACCTGTGCTAGGGCTTTGCCCGTGTTTAAATAATGCATTGCACTACTTTTTATTTTTGTTTGGGCTCTGCCCATAAAGGATGCAGAGCATCAATTTGTTTTGGACTCTGCTTATTTATAAATGATGCAGAGCATCAATTTTACTTGGGCTCTGCCCTTTTATAAAAGATGCAGAGCATCAATTTTACCTGGGCTCTGCCCATTTATTGCTTTGCAATTAATTTTGGCCTACTAGGTCTTTTTGATTTGGGCCTGGCCCTTTAGCAAAAGAAATGCATTGCATTTATCAGGCGCTCTGCGCCAATTAAAGAGCGCAAGCGCTTGTGGTATTGACACGTGTCACGCAGGCGCAGTGAGCTGCGCCAATGCACTGCGCTTGCGCTGCTGACACGTGGCGCGCTCTGGTGGGTTGCGCCAGTTTCAGATAGCAAAGCTCTATCTTAAAAGCGCACAGCGCAAGTGAGTCAGATGCTAACACGTGGCGCTCTCTGGTGGCCTGCGCCAACCCAGGAGCGCAACAGTGCAGTTTTGCAAGTGCAAGGCACTATTAATTTGAGAATCTTTTAGATTGCAGAACCAATGGTTCATGAAAAAGTGCAAAGCACTGTTTGATTTCTTGATCTAATTTAGATCAAAGAAAACAAGTATTTCTTGTTTTTCTTGATCTCAGAGATCCAATGGTTCATAAGTGCAAAGCACTATTATTATTTTTTTTGTTTTTTATTGAAGATCATTGATCTTGTTCTTAGATCAATGATCTATTAGAAGAAATTCTTCTATCTTAAAGGTCTTTTACCTTTTCCTTCTTGAAATTTCTTCAGGGTTCTCTCTGTTTGAAGTTCTTGATTTCTCACAATGTTCATTCTTCTTCTCTTTTTTTTTATTTTAGAAAGAAGGATCATTGGTCGTTGGGACCCACCACCTCTCCGACGACACTGAGAGATTACAGTGCCATATATCGAAGGTGTGGAGGGATGTACCCTTTGAACCATGTCTCAATCATTAGGGGGGAAGAACATGCTGGTGCTTAAGCTTCTCGCTGCTGAAAAGGCTTCTTTGCGTTCGCGCACGTGCGTCGCACGTGTTGGGCGCACATGCGTCGCACGTGTTGGGCGCTCATATTTGCACGTAGCGCACATGGAACTTGCGCATATGCGCATTATGGGGGGAGCAAGCTCCTATGGAGAACGAGTCTCCTTTTAATTGAATATTCTCATGTGATGCGCACGTGCGTTGCACGTGGTGAGCGCATGGCGGGCACACGTGCATTGCACGTGGCGCACATGCGCATTATGAGGAGAAGCAGGGCTTCTATATATGGAGAACAGGCTCCTTTTAATATTATTAAATGTTCTCATGCACGTGGTGCGTGCGTGGCGAGCACACGTGCGTTGTACGTAGCGCACATGCGCATTATGAGGAGAAGCAGGGCTTCTATATACGAAGAACAGACTCCTTTTAATATTATTAAATGTTCTCATATGGTGCGCACGTGCGTTGCACATGGTGCGCGCGTGGCGAGCACACGTGTGTTGCACGTAGCGCACATGCGCATTATGAGGAGAAGCAGGGCTTCTATATATGGAGAACAGGCTCCTTTTAATATTAGTAAATGTTCTCATGTGGTGCGCACGTGCGTTGCACGTGGTGCCGTATGGCGGGCACACGTGCGTTGCACGTAGCGCACATGGCACTTGCGCATTATGGAGCATGCTCCTATCTTGGAGAACTAAGCTCCTTTGGAAAACTAAGCTCCTTTGAGTATTGAATCCTTTGAGAATTTAACTCTACCTTTCTAAGAGGTATCCCCTCTTATTTATATGGGAGTGGTAGAGAAGCCATCTCTCCTTTTCCCGATGTGGGACTAAAAATTGCATTCCCCATGTAGTAGAGCATTACTTTAGATTACACGTGTATAACACATTTGCTCATAACTTTTGATCTCGGATGAATTATGAGGCCCATAATATATCAAATCGAAGGTCTTTTCGAGATGCTTTCAATATCATCAGAATTTAGCTGTTTTTCGTTCCGGAATTTGTCAAAATACAGCTCGGAAAATACTGGTTCGCATATTCTTCCTTAGATCACATGTGCATAGACATTTGCTCATAACTTTTGATCCCGGATGAATTATGAGACCCATAATATCTAAAATCGAACGGTTTTTCGAGATGCTTTCAATACCATCATAATTTAACAGTTTCTCATTGGGGAGTTTATCAAAATACAGGCCGGAAGATACTGGTTCGCATTTTCTTAAGCGTATTGCTGCCATTTGATACCTTGGACTCTTTTGCGCAGAAATTTTTGGCGGGAATAATGGGTTTGATGCGATCGATGGTGGTGATACCCGATGGGAGCTCTATTTCGATGGAGCATCTTCCGTAAAGAAGCGCAAACAAAGTACCCCTATAATCAAATCGGGGGTAGGGCTCATCTTTATAACTCCACAAGGAGGGATAATGCGCTTCGCTTTCTCCTTAACAGAGCCTAGGACAAACAATGAAGCCGAATACGAAGCTCTGATAGCAGGCCTCGAGATCGCCATCGACATGGGAATTGAAAATCTCCTTATATATGGAGATTCCCAACTGGTCGTTAGTCAAGTAAACGGCGACTACCAGACATGCAAACCAGAATTGGTAAAGTACGGGAAAAAGGTGCAACAACTGTTGACCCAAATTCCCTCCTATACTTTGGAAAACATACCGCGCGCGGAAAACAGCAAAGCGGACGCGTTGACCAAACTTGCTAAAGAACTGGCTGACGAGAACCTCGACGACGTTAGAATCGTGGTACAAAGCCGTCGAGTTCTTGCCCCAGCAGAAATATCTCCGGAATCATCCGAAGAAAAGGAAACGACTGAGCGAATGGCTCTGCAAATAAAAGACCCGGAAAAGGCCGAGGATTGGAGGGAAGTCTTCATAGACTACTTTAAGTCCCACCGATTGCCCGAAGAAGCGTCCACAAGACATCGGCTCATGAAACGAGCTCCGTCTTTCGCCTTCGTCAATGATACTCTGTACAAAAGGTCATTTGATTCTCTGTGGCTGAGATGCTTAGGACCCGACGAAGCGAAAAGGGTCGTCCAGGAAGTTCACGACGGACTCTGCGGTTCTCACCAAGCAGGCCCAAAGATGAAGTTGAAGATCAAACGGATGGGCTACTATTGGCCCACGATGATCCAGGACTGCCTCGAATATGCGAAGCAATGCCACTCATGCCAAATTCATGGGGACTTCATCCATCAGCATCCGAATCCACTACATCCAACGGTGGCTAGCTGGCCATTCGAAATGTGGGAGACTGATATAGTCGGCCCCATCGAACCAGCATCGTCTAGGGGACATCGTTTCATCCTAGCAACGACTGACTACTTCTCCAAATGGGCATAAGCAGTACCGTTAAGAGAAGTGAAGACGGAAAATATCCTCCACTTCTTCAAGACGCATGTCATATATCGGTTTGGAACTCCGCGACGGATCATCACCGATAACGGGCCAGCCTACAGAAGCCACAAAATCAGTCGCTTCGCGCAACAGCATAATATAGACTGGAGGTATTCCTCAGTTTATAATCCGCGAGCTAATGGTCTAGCCGAAGCCTTCAACAAGACCTTGACAAAGATCATGAAGAAAACAGTGTCCCGAAATAAGAAAGACTGGCACGAAAGATTGCAAGAGGCTCTTTGGGCTTATCGAACTACATTTAAGACGGCCACAAACACAACGCCGTACGCGTTGGTATTTGGGATGGAAGCAGTACTCCCCCTCGAGATAGAGTTACCATCTCTACGAATGGCAGTCCACTACGAGCTGACGGACGAAGAAAACGCTCACCTTCGGCTTGAGGAGCTTGACGCCCTTGATGAAACCCGGCTCATAGCACAGCAAAATCTGGAAGCTTATAAAGCAAAGATGACGCGCTCATATGAAAGATTGACCCGACCGAGGACATTCCGCCAAGGCGAACTCGTACTAGTGGTCAAAAGGCCTATGATCCCCAATCGCGCCAAGCGGGGAAAATTCGAGCCAAACTATAAAGGTCCGTACATCATAGATAAGATCTATCGGGGTGGGGCCTATCTACTCATGGATATGCATGGTGAAAGGCCTTTTAGGCCGATAAACGGTCGCTTCCTAAAGAGATACTATGCTTAATGAGCCACAGCCTAGGTCAATGATAGATGATGACGACTATGTCCGCTCGCTATCTTCCTAAGCTCAAACTCTATCAGCAGTAACCAGCCTTCTCAAAGTCGGACCGAAATGTCCTTAAACTAATAGCAGACCGAAACGTCTTTAAACTACTGTCGCAGCATCCGTAGGCTGACGAGATGAATAAAAAATAAAATATATATATATATATATAAATGGTATGTCCATAAGCAAAAGGGCACGGATGAAAACCCGAAAGGCTCCGTTAGTAAAAACAGCAGGACTACCGGCGAGTGTTTGTGAAAACCCGAAAGGGCACAACCTCATCAAAAGACACTTACAGGGTCCCCTCGACCTTGTAAGGAGAAACCACCAGCGTGAGATCCTTACGACTCACAAGGGAGCAGCACACTTAGGGATCCCCACGATTCCTAAGGAGAAAATACACTTACGAGATCCTCACGACTCGTAAGGAGAACTCTCTTATGGGACCCTCACGGCTCATAAAAGTTGAAAGTCTTAAGTTACAGAGACCTAAACCTGTGCTTAAGCAACCCCCACAACTTCCGATATTGCCCTATAAGTTGTCCAATACTGGCCCTTGTATTCAATCCACGGGCGCGAATAAACATTTCCCTAACCAAGTCCCGTCCGTGACTGGGGATATGTTCGCATGACCCTTGTAGGTCCTCTCGACTTACAAGGAGAAAACCCTACTGTAGGATCCTTACGACTTACAGAGGAACATACACTTAGGAATCCTCACGACTCCTAAGGAGAAAATACACCTACGAGATCCTCACGACTTGTAGGGAGAAATACCTTCGTGAGACCCTTACGGCTCATGAAGTTAAAAGCCTTAGCCAACAGGACCCTAACCCTGGTTGCTAAGCCACCTTTGTTCAAAATTGACAGAGGCAGATGATGATTCGCTCCTGGTAATATCCTAGTTGTAGCGGTGCTGATGCCGAAATTGGTCCACAGCTAAAAGCCAATAGGCCGCACATGCATACAAAATAGTCGAAATGATTGGGCAACTCGCAATAAAAAGCAGCGAGTGAAAACAAAATAAATAGCCGAAATGATTGGGCAACTCGCAATAAAATGCAGCGAGTGAAAACAAAATAAATAGCCGAAATGATTGGGCATCGCGAAAAATAGCCGAAATGATTGGGCAATCGCGACCTTCGTGATATAAAAGCTGAAATGATGGAGCATCGCGGAAATAAAATAAAATAAAAAGAAGAAATGATAAAACTTTGGCCCTACAGTTAAGATCACATCGATCCCTGTATACAATCCAAGGGCGTAAACAAAGAGGGAACCATACTTTCCTAACAGGCTCCGCCAGAAGACGAAGCCAAATCTCGACGGTTCAGTCCAACTCTAAAGAAACTATTGTCTTCAACAGATACCTCGACTCACGGATACAAACACTCCTTGACGAGAGCCTCCTGATTCGCGTCGACTCGCAGAGCCACCAGTGCCTCCGTGGGAAATCCTCGACTCGTTGCAAACCCCAAGGAAACAAATAATCCTTGGCGCTTGGGAAACAAATAATCCCTAGCAAACTCCTCGACTCACGGATACAAACACTCCTTGACGAGAGCCTCCTGATTCGCGTCGACTCGCAGAGCCACCAGTGCCTCCGTGGGAAATCCTCGACTCGTTTCAAACCCCAAGGAAACAAATAATCCTTGGCGCTTGGGAAACAAATAATCCCTAGCAAACTCCTCGACTCACGGATACAAACACTCCTTGACGAGAGCCTCCTGATTCGCGTCGACTCGCAGAGCCACCAGTGCCTCCGTGGGAAATCCTCGACTCGTTTCAAACCCCAAGGAAACAAATAATCCTTGGCGCTTGGAAAACAAATAATCAATTAAAAAGAGACTCGTTCTCCATAGGAGCTTGCTCCGCCCCCCCCATAATGCGCATATGCGCAAGATCCATGTGCGCTACGTGCAAATATGAGCGCCCAACACGTGCGACGCACATGCGCGAATGCAAAGAAGCCTTTTTTAGCAGCGAGAAGCTTAAGCTCCAGCCTGTTCTTCCCCTTAATGAGTGAGACATGGTTCAAAGGGTATATCCCTTCACACCTTCGATATATGGCACTGTAATCTCTCAGTGTCGTCGGAGAGGTGGTGGATCCCAACGACCAATGATCCTTCTTTCTAAAATAAAAAGAAGAAGAAGAAGAGAGAACATTGACAGAGAAACAGAGAAAGAATTCAGAGAACTCCTAAAAAGAAAGTTTGAGAAGAAATCAGAAAGAAAAGAAGGTAAACCTTTGAAAAGAAGAATTTCTTCTGAACAGATCATTGATCTGAGAACAAGATCAAGGACCTCTAAGGAAAAGGAAAATAAACAAATAAAAGACAGTGCCTTGCACTTCTTTTTATGAACCATTGGTTCTGAATCTAAAAGATTCTCAAGATAACAGTGCCTCGCTCATTTTATCTGAAATTGATCCAAAAGAATAAGAACAGCGCCCAGCACCTGCCAGAAATGCACTATTGCGCAAGCCGCGCCACGTGTCAGCAGTGCAACAGCTGCGCTGTTGCGCTTGCGCTCACCAGAGCGTGACATGTGTCACCACCATATGAGTTTGCGCTCATTACTTGGCGCAAAGCGCCTGACAAGCCACGTGGGGCACTGTCAAAGTATTTAATGCTCTACATTATTAAAGAAAAGGGACAGAGCCCAATTAAAAGGCCTAACAGGCCTAATAAAAAAGTGCTATGCAGGGCAGAGCCCAAACAAAATAGATGCTCTGCATCATTTATAAAAGGGCAGAGCCCAACCAAAACAAGAATAATGCAGTGCATTACTAAAAAGGGGCAAAGCCCTAGCACAGGCCAAAGACAAAAGATGTTGAAACTGGACTTAGCCCAATCATGGCCGTAAGTCCTCAAACTAAATTGACTGAGCACAGCTGCTCTCCTAAATCAATTTACATCCGGTTCGAGGGTACATCTCTGAACTCCTCTGACATCCATCGTTGTAATCCTTCAACGACGTCAGAGAGGTGACGGGTCCCGACGACTAAACATTCAAATGGACTGCGGGGTCCTTAAACCCGTGGACCGAAACGTCCTTAAACTAACGTTGGACCGAAACGTCCTTAAACTAATAATGGACCGAAACGTCCTTAAACTAATGTTGGACCGAAACGTCCTTAAACTAATAATGGACCGAAATGTCTTTAAACTAATGATGGACCACTACGTCCCTAAACTGGCGATGGACCACCACGTCCCTAAACTGGAACACAGACCACCTCGTCTCTAAACTGGAACATAGACCACCACGTCCCTAAACTGGCAATAGACCGCAACGTCCTTAAACTACCTATGGACCACTACGTCCCTAAACTGGAACAATAGAGCCTCCAAATGCTCTCTTGCCGGATCTAAACTGTCCCGTTTAAGTTGATCTTAGCCCCCAAACACGGCTAACGTATCCTTAAACATTCAAATGGACTATAAAACTCCAAATCAACTTTGGTTCAAGGGTACATCTCTGAACTCCTCTGACACCTATCGTTGTAATCCTTCAACGACGTCAGAGAGGTGATGAGTCCCGACGGCCATATATTAAATGGATCACCACGTTAAGTCGATCTTAGTCTAAAACAGGACTGACGTATCCTTAACGAACGTTTAAGTTGATCTTAGCCCCAAGCACGGCTAACGTATCCTTAAACTAAAAACACCAAACCCAAATCTAAGTAAATACGGATTTGGACCAATCCACGTCCTACGGGCGACGGCATTACTCGGTCTCCGTATACAATCCACGGGCAACCACAAACAAAACAAACACACACGACACGAAGTGAAATTCTGGAGAAGGAGAAAGTTGTTACCGCGATGCGGTAGCGTAATTAACTGTAGGGGCTTGCGCCTGCAGGGAAGAGCATCCCCACAATCAAAAACCCCTCAAGTGAGGGGGAATCTGACGAAGTCTGCTACATCGTCCGCATCCGTCTAAACCTCCGATACACGGTGCCATAAATCAGCTTGGTATCTTCGGAGAGGTAGATGGATAAAACCATATAGCATCTGTCCCGAATCTCAGCGTCAGGACACCGCGGTCCTGCGCGCCGCCTTTCGGAGGGAAACAGATTCTGGCACGCCCGGTGGGACCTCTTCCTCTTTCCACTCCACACTTCGTGTGTCGTCTTCGCGGACCAATCGCGGTTTGCTTAATGGTTGCCTTCGGATTTCAAGTTACTAAGATTTGGTCTTTTTCCTGGCGCAGAACTCAAGATTCAATGGCCTTTAACTGCACCAACTGCTCGAAATGCCACTGCAACGGACGCCCCACCTCACCGGGAGGTGTAGCATATGGGACCCAAGCGGCTTCCTTCCTCACTCTGCCAGTAGACCAGGTGACCCGAGCCACCACTGGCCTGTTCTTCGGGACCATGATCCCACCTACAAGCTTTCCTACGCCAATACCTGCACCGGAAGTGAACAAGAAGTCGGTCTTCAACCGGCTCACTGCTACGACGACCCCTATCAACGAGTCGCTCACTACCAAATCGACGACCTCTGTTTGCACCAGGCTAAATCAGAACTCTAAATTGGCTTTCCCGAGTAAGGCAATAACTGTTTCTCTAGAAGTCATCAAGGCGGCTTTCCCTGTCAAAGAGTCAGTCTTTTCAAGGCTGACGATTCCTGCTCCTCCCCCTACTCGAGGATCTGTCTTCGACAGGTTGAATATCACCCCTCAAAAGACAACCCCATTCTTTAAGAGGTTAACACCGGCGGCGCCTCATTCAGACAGGGGGCAAAAAGAAGATGTCTCAATCTCTGAGTCAGTCCCAACGGCTCGTCATGCTCGACGTCGCCATTGGCAACGAGTGAGGAAGGCAGGGGGCAACTCTCCCTCAGGGCTAACTCCACCGGCTCCAGTGATGGAAGTCAACGATGCTGTCCCAACTGAGAACAGCTTTGAACTGCTAAGAAGGGTACGGAAGAACTCTCCAACCGCTACATTGAAGAGATCTCCTCCGCCTGCGGAGAGAGCTCCAGAAACGAAGCAAGAACAGCCCCCTCAACGGCTGTCTTCAAAAATTTATAAAGTTTGGCGGAGGGTTCAAGACTCCGTGTTGACCCAGGTCACTCTCGTCGCCAGAAAAAGGCGAAGGTGGAAAAAGACAAGGACCGTCCCATTAAACAGCAAGGGACAACAATCGCTAGGGTGCCCACTGCAACGGCCCCTTCAACCTCAACGGTCCACAAAAGAAGGAGGCCAGAGAAATCTCCCATGTCAGCGGAAAAAGTTAAAAATGGTGAACCTAAACGCCCCAAGTCAGGGGGCATAACAGTTCATACGGTTTACATGGCATCGGGAAAAGAAGACAGCCGTGCATCCACGGGTCATAGACCACTTACACGGTCAGTGACTAAGGCTCAGGAGCAGCAACAGAAGCTCTAGGAGATGATGAACGCTATGGCCGCACTTACAGGGCCAAAAGAGAACCCTGAAACGTCCTTAGATGAGCGCCAGGAGGAAGAAACCGATGCCGAATTCCTTTGTCGGATATTGGAGAAGGACAAAGAGGCTGCTGAACAAGCAGCCAACATACAGCGTATGGGCCTCCTCTTCCAGGACATGATAGGGATGATGATACAACAAGATCCCCCGGCTAAAGAGCCCCCGATCGTCCTTGGTGATGATAGGGGAGAAACATCAAATCCTCCACCAGCTCTGTCGACGGCTAAAGAGGATACAATCTCCAAGGCTGATTTGGATGAGTACATCGCCCAGCAGATACGGGTTCATCATGCGACCGAAGCGGCCGGTCAGGTCGTAAAAACGGGGCGGCCATATCCAAGTTGGTACGATCAAATCAAGTACCCACCCGGTTACACAATTCCCAAGTTCTATGTCTACAAGGGGACGGGCAATCCTCATCAGCATGTTGCCCAGTTCAGGGCACTCTGCGGCAATACCGGCGGTGATGACAAGCTTTTACTGTGCCAGTTTGTTGGAAGTTTATCGGATACGGCATTCGAATGGTACTCCGAGCTCCCGAACGACTCTATCAAAACCTTCGCGGAGATGGAGCTGGTGTTTACTCAACGTTTTGCATGCGCCAGTGAACGTACCCCGATTACGGCACTGATTAACGCCAGGGTAAAACCTGGCGAGACAAGGGTTCAGTACGCTATACGATGGCGAAATTTATGGTCGAAGTGCGAGCAACGCATTGAAGAAGCTCCCGCAGTGGGTATGTTTGTGGGAACCCTCGATCCACAAGCAACCATCTCGCAGTTTATGATGTTTTTCAAGCCGACTACCTTCCAAGCCTTGATCGACAAACTAGCACAGATGGATCAGATGGGCCATAAACCTCCTCTTCTAAAGCCGGACTCCCGAAATGACAAAGGGAAGGGAAAAGCGATCGTCGTCGCTAATTCTCAACAACAACCGAGCGACTCGAAGCCGGTTGCTCGTCAAAATAATATGCGCCCGTACGTACCCCTTGAGGATAGGATGGGACGTCCTTATTCCTTTCCCCGTGATAAAACGAGGAGGTTATTCGAGCTTGCGTTGCGCAACAGACTCATAAATCTGCCGTATCCAAAACGTCCGTTGCAACCAAGTGACGTCAACGAGCCCATCTACCGTCCTTATCATCGAGTACTGGGCCATCCGATCGAAGACTGCTACGTTTTCAAGAATTGGCTTGAAAACCAGTACCGACAGGGCAAGTTCGCATTATCTGACAAATGGAAGGTGAATCCCCCGCAGCCCCACACCTCTAAGGGGACAAATACGCCGGGGGCAACATGCTCCGTCATTGAAGAAGCTCCTTGGGAGGTCGTATTATCAGCCAAGACAAAGAGAATGCTAAACGATCTTCAGACATGTCCAGCAATCAAGTGGAAGAACCCGTTGGAACCGCAGGTCATTGAGGGGATGTTGAAGCTACGTCCAACTCCAAAGACCGATGGTGGTGGTTCAAGCACTCACAGCCAGCCGTCAAAATCTTCGAAAAAGAAGAAGAAGAAATCTAAGAAGCCTGTGAAGCCTGGCGACAAGCGAATGGACTTACAAAAGCAAATTGACGCGCTGGATGAATACAACCAACAGGCACGGACTCCCATTACGCTCCAAGAGTTCCTCAATCACGTCTTTCAAGAAGAAGATGAGGGAGAAAGTTCATCGGATGAATCCGAGGAATATGTAGCGAGCTGTCATATGATCTCCCATTCGATCACGAACGATGAGGAGACTTCTGGCACTAAAACGCTGGGGGAAGATACCGAATCAAAAATTCCGGAGCTATCAGTTGAAATGATTGACGCGTTTCTTAACGAAGCTCGATTGAAAAGTAAAGCTGATCGAGAACGCGAGACGGTTATATTTGAAAGGGCCAAGCGCCAGCGACTTGAGGAAAGAGCTGAGATGATCCCGCTGGAGCAAAATGCCTCCACCGCTGACAAAAGCCAATTCAAGATGAGGAAAAAGTTGGCTAAGGCCATATCAATGGGCATGAAGCTACCATCCTCCGAACAAGAAATTACTGGTGAAGCGAAAATGCACCCGTCTTATTGCTTATATCATCAGAAGGTTTCGCATCCCACTCAGGAATGCAAAGCTTTCGATAGATGGTGGCAAGGATACGTTGCTCATCGACAACGCTTTAAGCGGTAAAAGCGTAAAACTCTTCGAGAGCAAAGAAATACGACCGAAGGGCTTAAAAGAACTGCCGTCAATTGTCGTGTGGTTAACACCAGCGGGTCACAAGTGCCTACATTCGGGAGTGATTCTGATGGAGAGCTAGAACTTGCCCCTCTCTTTAAAGAGTCCGCTTCGAGAAAAGAAGAAGAGCTGAAGGTCTGCGAAAATATCCGGTTGCGGAATCGGACGCTGCCTGAAAAGAACCTCGGACCCTTGAACAGAAAAGATAAAGGGAAAGAAAAGGTCTCTGAAGATATCGTCTTAGATGACCAAGTTCTGGAAGAGCTAAACGCCAACAATCCGCCGAAGAAGAATAAGGTGGATTACAACGTCTTAGCACATCTGAGAAAGCTGCCCTCACAGCTCAGCATTCTCGACGCCCTTTTGCTATCAAAGGAGGCGAGAGATTCGTTGATTAAGGCGCTCCAAGACCCAGAACAATTCCAAGCATGCATGGCCGAGGAAAAGATAAAGGATGAATTGGAGGAAGTACACACGGCCGATGTGACTTTTGGCAATGAAGACCTTCTACTTGGAACGTGCGAACACAATCGCCCTCTCTATGTCTCAGGATACTGCCACGATATTAAGATAGGCAAAATCCTGATAGACAATGGATCATCCGTTAATCTCCTCAACGTGCGGGTGTTAAAAGAAATCTGCATGAGCATCCAGCACCTTGCTCGTGACAAAATCACCATCTCCGGGTCCGACTCCCAGTCGTTAAGAACTCTTGGGTCTGTGATACTGACGCTACGCTTCGGGCTACTCATCACGGACGTTAAGTTCCACGTCATAGACGCCAAGACATGCTACAACGCTTTGCTCGGCCGACCATGGTTACACGAGTACAACATCATCTCTTCTACACAACATCAGTGTATGAAGTATTTTAAGGATGGTTTCGAGTATACCGTGACGGGAGAACTGAACCGGTTCTCTGTCAACGAAGTCCGCAAATACGAAGATGCCAAATACTTCTTACCGGATTTCGAAGACACAGAAAGGTGTCACAAGCCGGAGAACAAAATTAACGCCACCATCCCTATCTTCTGCAGTGATACCGAGGAGGAAGAGGAGATAGTGTATTCGGGTCTGCCCCAACACAACACGTCGGGACCTTCGGCTCCTACATTGATCTTTGGCAGCGACTCGGAAGATGAGATCCGTGTTGTATTCTCTGCTCGACCTTCCATACGAACGTCCGCTGACGAAGAACAAAGTCTACAAGTCGCCATGGTGCCGCTTAAACACCATGAAGAACTGGATGCACTTAATATCTACAGTGTAGAAAAGTTGCGGACATTCTATATCCCTCCCAGGAGAGAAAGCGAGAAAGCAATTCTGTTCTACCGCTCTGAAGAAACCAAGGTGGAAAAAGAAATCTGGCATGGCGCGGATCCTACGCTCGACAGGCTTTAGCCTATCCGTCTTCCCAGATATTATACAGAAGGTTTAAAAAAGCTGCTGAAATGCCAGGGGATATCCTTCAAGCAGACCGTTCGGAAAGCCAAGTTCTATGACAAAGTCTGGAACGTTCCCGGGACTCAACGCAAACTGCCTAATGGGAGAATGGAAACAATTGGGCTTGGATACGTCCGGTCAAAGAAACGAGAGTTACTACCCGGCTGCTACGTCGTGTATGACTTCGATGAGGAAGCGGATGCTCAATGGGAAGACGCTAATCCTGAGACAGTGAAAGTTCCAGATGCAAAAGTGCCCAGTCCGTCGTTCGAAGAACAAATGGACAAGCTTATAAGGGAAGCGGGTCAAAAAGTCCGGGACGATCATAACCGTGAAATGGTCATCTACGAGAATGCCAAGACGCAACGCCTTCTCCAACAGGCCGTGAAAGATGAAAAGGCCGCTCCATGTCAACCTGTTATAAAGAAGGCTCGGCGCAAAAGCAGAAATAAGTCGAAAGGCCAAAAAGGCACTCAACAACAACAAAGCAAGGCTAAGAAGACACGCAAACGGGAGTCGAGCGTCATTGATCTATCCCTCATGAAGAAAATGGGTCGAGCGTACTCATTTCCTCGGGATAAGACGAAGAAGATACTTGACCTTGCTCTAAAACATCAAATGCTTACATTGCCGGAGTCTAAACATCCCGGACGAGCGGGCGAAGTCTCACACTCGGACTATTGCTCTTACCATCGAGTAATAGGGCACCCTCTCGAGGACTGCTTCACCTTCAAGAATTGGGTCGAAGATCAGTATCAGCTTGGCAAGTTCGCTCTGTCCGACAACTGGAGGGTAACACCGCCACAAAAGCACGAGCCCAAGGCCACGAAAGAAGGACCAGTTCCTCATTGGGATTGGAAGCGAATCCGTACTTGTCACGTGATAATGATATCAAAAGAAGAGCCCGAGAACATGGATGATCTTCCTTGGTGCTTCGAAAACAGCAACGATGAGGTGATCTCAGAACTCCCACCAGCGCCAAAAGAGCTGGAAGATGGAATCCATACCACTGCGGATAACCTTAAGAAAATTGAGTTGGGAACGGCAAATGACCCGCGACCGACATTCATCAGCGAGCTGCTATCTGAAGAAAGGGTGGCTGCGTTAAAGGATGTGCTTCTGCAGCATAAAGATTGTTTCGCATGGAACTACTCCGAAATGCCGGGATTAGATCCAGAAATTGCTGTGCACAGATTGGCGATATCTCCGGTCATTAAGCCAGTCAAACAGGCGTCGAGAAGAATGCAGCTCGAGCTTGAAATGAGTATCAATGCTGAAGTCAAAAAGCTGATCGATTCTGGCTTCATCCAGGAGGTTCGATACCCTGAATGGATCGCCAACATCGTCCCGGTGATGAAGAAAAATGGGACAGTGCGCATTTGCGTAGACTTCCGGGATCTTAATAAAGCTTGCCCGAAGGACGATTTCCCAGTGCCAGTCACCGAACTGATGATAGACAATACGTCTACTCACGAGGTTTTCTCCTTCATGGACGGCTCATCAGGGTATAACCAGATAAAGATGCATCCAGAAGACCAGAAGCATACTGCCTTCAGGACTCCTTTAGGTATATTCTGCTACAAGGTGATGCCCTTCGGTTTAAAGAATGCCGGTGCCACCTACCAAAGGGCCATGACGAAGATCTTCGATGACCTTATACACGAAATCGTCGAATGCTATATCGACGATCTCGTGGTTAAAAGCAAATCATACGAAGAACATCTCGAGCATTTGAAGACTGTATTTCAACGCCTTCGGCAATACAACTTGAAGATGAACCCGCTCAAGTGTGCATTCGGAGTTTCCTCGGGCAAATTCCTGGGATTCATTGTCCGACATCGAGGTATCGAGATAGATCCGTCAAAGATCAAGGCGATCATGGAAATGCCTCCGCCAAGGACTCTCAAACAGCTGCGGTCTCTCCAAGGGAAGCTCGCGTATATACGGCGATTTATAGCCAACCTTTCAGGAAAGTGTCGTCCTTACAGTCACCTGATGAAGAAGGGAACCCCGTTCGTCTGGGATCAAAAATGCCAAAGCGCGCTAGACGAGATCAAACAATACCTGCAGAACCCGCCGGTGTTGGCTGCTCCGGTCAAGGGAAAACCCCTCATTCTTTATACAACCGCCCTCGAAGGTTCCTTAGGCGCATTATGGGCATAAGAGAACGATCAAGGGAAGGAAAGAGCACTCTACTACTTAAGTCGAGTTCTACTGGGGGCAGAAAACAACTACTCCCCCATTGAAAAACACTGCCTGGCGTTGATCTTCGCGATAACAAAGCTCAGGCACTATGCGTTGGCGCATGAGGTCCGTCTCATTTCAAAGGTGGACCCCCTTAAATACTTGATGTCAAAGGCCATATTGACGGGACGACTCGCTAAATGGGCCCTACTCTTGATTGAGTTTTCAATAACGTATCAACCTCTTAAGGCAGTGAAAGGCCAGGCCATCGCCGACTTCCTCGCT
Source organism: Agapanthus africanus (assembly GCA_030015575.1). Taxonomy (NCBI): domain Eukaryota; kingdom Viridiplantae; phylum Streptophyta; class Magnoliopsida; order Asparagales; family Amaryllidaceae; genus Agapanthus; species Agapanthus africanus. Next base: position 5,586,086 of record CM057338.1, on the reverse strand, counting down.
GAGCATCCCATACCTGCCGATTCTCCTCTAAATTGCGATCTTCCAGAAGAACATGCGTTTGATGCGATCGACGGTGGTGATACCCGATGGGAGCTCTATTTCGATGGAGCATCTTCCGTAAAGAAGCGCAAACAAAGTACCCCTATAATCAAATCGGGGGTAGGGCTCATCTTTATAACTCCACAAGGAGGGAAAATGTGCTTCGCTTTCTCCTTAACAGAGCCTAGGACAAACAATGAAGCCGAATATGAAGCTCTGATAGCAGGCCTCGAGATCGCCATCGACATGGGAATTGAAAATCTCCTTATATATGGAGATTCCCAACTGGTCGTTAGTCAAGTAAACGGCGACTACCAGACATGCAAACCAGAATTGGTAAAGTAAGGGAAAAAGGTGCAACAACTGTTGACCCAAATTCCCTCCTATGCTTTGGAAAACATACCGCGCGCGGAAAACAGCAAAGCGGACGCGTTGGCCAAACTTACTAAAGAACTGGCTGACGAGAACCTCGACGACGTTAGAATCGTGGTACAAAGCCGTCGAGTTCTTGCCCCAGCAGAAATATCTCTGAAATCATCCGAAGAAAAGGAAACGACTGAGTGAATGGCTCTGCAAATAAAAGACCCGGAAAAGGCCGAGGATTGGAGGGAAGTCTTCATAGACTACTTTAAGTCCCACCGATTGCCCGAAGAAGCGTCCACAAGACATCGGCTCATGAAACGAGCTCCGTCTTTCGCCTTCGTCAATGATACTCTGTACAAAAGGTCATTTGATTCTCTGTGGCTGAGATGCTTAGGACCCGACGAAGCGAAAAGGGTCGTCCAGGAAGTTCACGACGGACTCTGCGGTTCTCACCAAGCAGGCCCAAAGATGAAGTTGAAGATCAAACGGATGGGCTACTATTGGCCCACGATGATCCAGGACTGCCTCGAATATGCGAAGCAATGCCACTCATGCCAAATTCATGGGGACTTCATCCATCAGCATCCGAATCCACTACATCCAACGGTGGCTAGCTGGCCATTCGAAATGTGGGAGACTGATATAGTCGGCCCCATCGAACCAGCATCGTCTAGGGGACATCGTTTCATCCTAGCAACGACTGACTACTTCTCCAAATGTACATAAGCAGTACCGTTAAGAGAAGTGAAGACGGAAAATATCCTCCACTTCTTCAAGACGCATGTCATATATCGGTTTGGAACTCCGCGACGGATCATCTCCGATAACGGGCCAGCCTACAGAAGCCACAAAATCAGTCGCTTCGCGCAACAGCATAATATAGACTGGAGGTATTCCTCAGTTTATAATCCGCGAGCTAATGGTCTAGCCGAAGCCTTCAATAAGACCTTGACAAAGATCATGAAGAAAACAGTGTCCCGAAATAAGAAAGACTGGCACGAAAGATTGCAAGAGGCTCTTTGGGCTTATCGAACTACATTTAAGACGGCCACAAACACAACGCCGTACGCGTTGGTATTTGGGACGGAAGCAGTACTCCCCCTCGAGATAGAGTTACCATCTCTACGAATGGCAGTCCACTACGAGCTGACGGACGAAGAAAACGCTCACCTTCGGCTTGAGGAGCTTGACGCCCTTGATGAAACCCGGCTCATAGCACAGCAAAATCTGTAAGCTTATAAAGCAAAGATGACGAGCTCATATGAAAGATTGACCCGACCGAGGACATTCCGCCAAGGCGAACTCGTACTAGTGGTCAAAAGGCCTATGATCCCCAATCGCGCCAAGCGGGGAAAATTCGAGCCAAACTATGAAGGTCCGTACATCATAGATAAGGTCTATCGGGGTGGGGCCTATCTACTCATGGATATGCATGGTGAAAGGCCTTTTAGGCCGATAAACGGTCGCTTCCTAAAGAGATACTACGCTTAATGAGCCATAGCCTAGGTCAATGATAGATGACGACGACTATGTCCGCTCGCTATCTTCCTAAGCTCAAACTCTATCAGCAGTAACCAGCCTTCTCAAAGTCGGACCGAAATGTCCTTAAACTAATAGCAGACCGAAACGTCTTTAAACTACTGTCGCAGCATCCGTAGGCTGACGAGATGAATAAAAAATAATATATATATATATATATATATATATAAATGGTATGTCCAAAAGCAAAAAGGGCACGGATGAAAACCCGAAAGGGCTCCGTGAGTAAAAACAGCAGGACTACCGGCGAGTGTTTGTGAAAACCCGAAAGGGCGCAACCTTATCAAAAGACACTTACAGGGTCCCCTCGACCTTGTAAGGAGAAACCACCCGCGTGAGATCCTTACGACTCACAAGGGAGCAGCACACTTAGGGATCTCCACGATTTCTAAGGAGAAAATACACTTACGAGATCCTCACGACTCGTAAGGAGAACTCTCTTATGGGACCCTCACGGCTCATAAAAGTTGAAAGTCTTAAGTTACAGAGACCTAAACCTGTGCTTAAGCAACCCCCACAACTTCCGATATTGCCCTACAAGTTGTCCAATACTGGCCCTTGTATTCAATCCACGGGCGCGAATAAACATTTCCCTAACCAAGTCCCGTCCGTGACTGGGGATATGTTCGCATGACCCTTGTAGGTCCTCTCGACTTACAAGGAGAAAACCCTACTGTAGGATCCTTATGACTTACAGAGGAACATACACCAAGGAATCCTCACGGCTCCTAAGGAGAAAATACACCTACGAGATCCTCACGACTTGTAGGGAGAAATACCTTCGTGAGACCCTTACGGCTCATGAAGTTAAAAGCCTTAGCCAACAGGACCCTAACCCTGGTTGCTAAGCCACCTTTGTTCAAAATTGACAGAGGCAGATGATGATTCGCTCCTGGTAATATCCTAGTTGTAGCGGTGCTGATGCCGAAATTGGTCCACAGCTAAAAGCCAATAGGCCGCACATGCATACAAAATAGTCGAAATGATTGGGCAACTCGCAATAAAAAGCAGCGAGTGAAAACAAAATAAATAGCCGAAATGATTGGGCAACTCGCAATAAAATGCAGCGAGTGAAAACAAAATAAATAGCCGAAATGATTGGGCACCGCGAAAAATAGCCGAAATGATTGGGCAATCGCGACCTTCGCGATATAAAAGCTGAAATGATGGAGCATCGCGGAAATAAAATAAAATAAAAAGAAGAAATGATAAAACTTTGGCCCTACAGTTAAGATCACATCGATCCCTGTATACAATCCAAGGGCGTAAACAAAGAGGGAACCATACTTTCCTAACAGGCTCCGCCAGAAGACGAAGCCAAATCTCGACGGTTCAGTCCAACTCTGAAGAAACTAGTGTCTTCAACAGATACCTCGACTCACGGATACAAACACTCCTTGACGAGAGCCTCCTGATTCGCGTCGACTCGCAGAGCCACCAGTGCCTCCGTGGGAAATCCTCGACTCGTTGCAAACCCCAAGGAAACAAATAATCCTTGGCGCTTGGGAAACAAATAATCCCTAGCAAACTCCTCGACTCACGGATACAAACACTCCTTGACGAGAGCCTCCTGATTCGCGTCGACTCGCAGAGCCACCAGTGCCTCCGTGGGAAATCCTCGACTCGTTTCAAACCCCAAGGAAACAAATAATCCTTGGCGCTTGGGAAACAAATAATCCCTAGCAAACTCCTCGACTCACGGATACAAACACTCCTTGACGAGAGCCTCCTGATTCGCGTCGACTCGCAGAGCCACCAGTGCCTCCGTGGGAAATCCTCCACTCGTTTCAAACCCTAAGGAAATAAATAATCCTCGGCGCTTGGGAAACAAATAATCCCTAGCAAACTCCTCGACTCACGGATACAAACACTCCTTGACGAGAGCCTCTTGATCCGCGTCGACTCGCAGAGCCACCAGTGCCTCCGTGGGAAATCCTCGACTCGTTTCAAACCCCAAGGAAACAAATAATCCTTGGCGCTTGGGAAACAAATAATCCATAGCAAATTCCTCGACTCACGGATACAAACACTCCTTGACGAGAGCCTCCTGATCCGCGTCGACTCGCAGAGCCACCAGTGCCTCCGTGGGAAATCCTCGACTCGTTGCAAACCCCAAGGAAACAAATAATCCTTGGCGCTTGGGAAACAAATAATCCCTAGCAAACTCCTCGACTCACGGATACAAACACTCATTGACGAGAGCCTCCTGATCTGCGTCGACTCGCAGAGCCACCAGTGCCTCCGTGGGAAATCCTCGACTCGTTTCAAACCCCAAGGAAACAAATAATTCTTAGCGCTTGGGAAATAAATAATCCCTAGCAAATTCCTCGACTCACGGATACAAACACTCCTTGACGAGAGCCTCCTGATCCGCGTCGACTCGCAGAGCAACCAGTGCCTCCGTAGGAAATTCTCGACTCGTTTCAAACCCCAAGGAAATAAATAATCCTTAGCGCTTGGGAAACAAATAATCCCTAGCAAACTCCTCGACTCACGGATACAAACACTCCTTGACGAGAGCCTCCTGATCCGCGTCGACTCGCGGAGCAACCAGTGCCTCCGTGGGAAATTCTCGACTCGTTTCAAACCCCAAGGAAACAAATAATCCTTGGCGCTAGGGAAACAAATAATCCCTAGCAAATTCCTCGACTCACGGATACAAACACTCCTTGACGAGAGCCTCCTGATCCGCGTCGACTCGCAGACCACCAGTGCCTCCGTGGGAAATTCTCGACTCGTTTCAAACCCCAAGGAAACAAATAATCCTTGGCGCCAGGGAAACAAATAATCCTTAGCAAATTCCTCGATTCACAGATACAAACACTCCTTGACGAGAGCCTCCTGATCCGCATCGACTCGCAGAGCCACCAGTGCCTCCGTGGGAAATTCTCGACTCGTTTCAAACCCCAAGGAAACAAATAATCCTTGGCGCTAGGGAAATAAATAATCCTTAGCAAATTCCTCGACTCACGGATACAAACACTCCTTGACGAGAGCCTCCTGATCCGCGTCGACTCGCAGAGCAACCAGTGCCTCCGTGGGAAATTCTCGACTCGTTTCAAACCCCAAGGAAACAAATAATCCTTGGCGCTAGGGAAACAAATAATCCTTAACAAATTCCTCGACTCACGGATACAAACACTCCTTGACGAGAGCCTCCTGATCCGCGTCGACTCCCAGAGCCACCAGTGCCTCCGTGGGAAATTCTCGACTCGTTTCAAACCCCAAGGAAACAAATAATCCTTGGTGCTAGGGAAACAAATAATCCTTAGCAAATTTCTCGACTCACGGATACAAACAATCCTTGATGAGAGCCTCCTGATTCACGTCGGCTCGCAGGGCAACCAGTGCCTCCGCGGGAAATTCCCGATTCGTCTCAACTTGCAAGATGAAGCCTCAGGCAGCAGGGACTAAAAAACTTGCTTCCTGAACAATGGGACCCTGCAAGTCGATCTAAACCGGTCTCATGCATACTATTCACGGGTCTCACTCTCCGAAGTCGAGTTTCGACAAGGAGGGAAACAACCGCTTACGAGTCCTCTCGACTCGTAAGAGGGAAAAATTCTCTTACAGGATCCTTACGACCTATAAGAGAAAACACACTTAGGAATCCTCACGATTACTAAGGAGAAAATACACCTACGAGATCCTCTCGAACCGTAGGGAGAAAAGTCTTTATGAGACCCTCACGGCTCATAAAGTTGAAAAGTCTTAGGTGGCAGATCCTATCCCTGTCTTCTAAGCCATTACTACCCTACAAAGAGGTTAAGATGGACCATCTACGAGCCACACTTGCTAAAGCTACATGCCACTGAAATGGAGAAGTTACTCATGAGCGTATAAACTACTTCACACCAGAGTAAAATATAAAGAAATAGAAGGGTGCGGCTCATGGAATTGAGAGTTTGGAACTATATCTTTTAAGAGTCGAGATTTGAGTCAATGATAAATGACGGCGCTTGTGTCCGCTCGTTATCTTCTCTAATCAAGATTCTGAAAGTTATATACCAACCCGAAACTGGTCATACGCTATGCATTACTCTGCACTACTTCACCCACATATATACTTACGTGGGCAAAGTAGTGGGGGGCATTTGTTCCCGCCAAAAATTTCTGCGCAAAAGAGTCCAAGGTATCAAATGGCAGCGATACGCTTAAGAAAATTCAAACCAGTATCTTCCGGCCTGTATTTTGATAAACTCCCCAATAAGAAACTGTTAAATTATGATGGTATTGAAAGCATCTCGAAAAAACCTTCGATTTGATATATTATGGGCCTCATAATTCATCCGGGATCAAAAGTTATGAGCAAATACTATGCACATGTGATCTAAGGAAGAAGATGCGAACCAGTATTTGCCGAGCTGTATTTTGACAAACTCCGGAACGAAAAACAGCTAAATTCTGATGATATTGAAAGCATCTCGAAAAGACCTTCGATTTGATATATTATGGGCCTCATAATTCATCCGAGATCAAAAGTTATGAGCAAATGTGTTATACACGTGTAATCTAAAGTAATGCTCTACTACATGGGGAATGCATTTTTTAGTCCCACATCGGGAAAAGGAGAGATGGCTTCTCTACCACTCCCAAAAAAATAAGAGGGGATATCTCTTAGAAAGGTAGAGTTAAATTCTCAAAGGATTCAATACTCAAAGGAGCTTAGTTCTCCAAAGGAGCTTAGTTCTCCAATATAGGAGCATGCTCCTCCATAATGCGCAGATGCGCAAGCGCCATGTGCGCTACGTGCAACGCACGTGTGTCCGCCATGAGGCACTACGTGCAACGCACGTGCGCACCATATGAGAACATTTAATAATATTAAAAGGAGCATGTTCTCCATATATAGAAGCCCTGCTTCTCCTCATAATGCGCATGCGCGCTACGTGCAACGCACGTGTGCTCACCACACGCGCACCACGTGCAACGCACGTGCGCACCACATGAGAACATTTAATAATATTAAAAGGAGCCTGTTCTCCATATATAGAAGCTATGCTTCTCCTCATGATGCGCATGTGTGCTACGTGCAACGCACGTGTGCTCGCCACGCGCGCACCACGTGCAACGCATGCGCGCACCACATGAGAACATTTAATAATATTAAAAGGAGCCTGTTCTCCATATATAGAAGCTCTGCTTCTTCTCATAATGTGCATGTGCGCCACGCGCAACGCACGTGTGCCCGCCCGCGCAACGCACGTGTGCCCGCCACGCGCGCACCACGTGCAACGCACGTGCACACCACATGAGAATATTCAATTAAAAAGAGACTCGTTCTCCATAGGAGCTTGCTCCCCCCCCCCCCATAATGCACATATGCGCAAGATCCATGTGCGCTACGTGCAAATATGAGCGCCCAACACGTGCGACGCACGTGCGCGAACGCAAAGAAGCCTTTTTTAGCAGCGAGAAGCTTAAGCTCCAGCCTGTTCTTCCCCCTAATGAGTAAGACATGGTTCAAAGGGTACATCCCTTCACACCTTCGATATATGGCACTGTAATCTCTCAGTGTCGTCGGAGAGGTGGTGGATCCCAACGACCAATGATCCTTCTTTCTAAAATAAAAAGAAGAAGAAGAAGAGAGAACATTGACAGAGAAACAGAGAAAGAATTCAAAGAACTCCTAAAAAGAAAGTTTGAGAAGAAATCAGAATGAAAAGAAGATAAACCTTTGAAAAGAAGAATTTCTTCTGAACAGATCATTGATCTGAGAACAAGATCAAGGACCTCTAAGGAAAAGGAAAATAAACAAATAAAAAACAACGCCTTGCACTTCTTTTTATGAACCATTGCTTATGAATCTAAAAGATTCTCAAGATAACAGTGCCTCACACATTTTATCTGAAATTGATCCAAAAGAATAAGAACAGTGCCCAGCACTTGCCAGAAATGCACTATTGCGCAAGCCGCGCCACGTGTCAGCAGTGCAACAGCGCAGCGCACTGACGCAGCGCACTGCGCTGTTGCGCTTGCGCTCACCAGAGCATGACATGTGTCACCACCATATGAGTTTGCGCTCATTACTTGGCGCAAAGCGCCTGACAAGCCACGTGGGGCACTGTCAAAGTATTTAATGCTCTACATTATTAAAGAAAAGGGACAGAGCCCAATTAAAAGGCCTAACAGGCCTAATAAAAAAGTGCTATGCAGGGCAGAGCCCAAACAAAATAGATGCTCTGCATCATTTATAAAAGGGCAGAGCCCAACCAAAACAAGAATAATGCAGTGCATTACTAAAAAGGGGCAAAGCCCTAGCACAGGCCAAAGACAAAAGATGTTGAAACTGGACTTAGCCCAATCATGGCCGTAAGTCCTCAAACTAAATTGACTGAGCACAGCTGCTCTCCTAAATCAATTTACATCCGGTTCGAGAGTACATCTCTGAACTCCTCTGACATCCATCGTTGTAATCCTTCAACGACGTCAGAGAGGTGACGGGTCCCGACGACTAAACATTCAAATGGACTGCGGGGTCCTTAAACCCGTGGACCGAAACGTCCTTAAACTAATGTTGGACCGAAACGTCCTTTAACTAATAATGGACCGAAACGTCCTTAAACTAATGTTGGACCGAAACATCCTTAAACTAATAATGGACCGAAACGTCTTTAAACTAATGATGGACCACTACGTCCCTAAACTGGCGATGGACCACCACGTCCCTAAACTGGAACACAGACCACCACGTCTCTAAACTGGAACATAGACCACCACGTCCCTAAACTGGCAATGGACCGCAACGTCCTTAAACTACCTATGGACCACTACGTCCCTAAACTGGAACAGTAGAGCCTCCAAATGCTCTCTTGCCGGATCTAAACGGTCCCGTTTAAGTTGATCTTAACCCCCAAACACGGCTAACGTATCCTTAAACATTCAAATGGACTATAAAACTCCAAATCAACTTTGGTTCAAGGGTACATCTCTGAACTCCTCTGACACCTATCGTTGTAATCCTTCAACGACGTCAGAGAGGTGATGAGTCCCGACGGCCATATATTAAATGGATCACCACGTTAAGTCGATCTTAGTCTAAAACAGGACTGACGTATCCTTAACGAACGTTTAAGTTGATCTTAGCCCCAAGCACGGCTAACGTATCCTTAAACTAAAAACACCAAACCCAATCTAAGTAAATACGGATTTGGACCAATCCACGTCCTACGGGCGACGGCATTACTCGGTCTCCGTATACAATCCACGGGCAACCACAAACAAAACAAACACACACGACACGAAGTGAAATTCTGGAGAAGGAGAAAGTTGTTACCGCGATGCGGTAGCGTAATTAACTGTAGGGGCTTGCGCCTGCAGGGAAGAGCGTCCCCACAATCAAAAACCCCTCAAGTGAGGGGGAATCTGACGAAGTCTGCTACATCGGCCGCATCCGTCTAAACCTCCGATACACGGTGCCATAAATCAGCTTGGTATCTTCGGAGAGGTAGATGGATAAAACCATATAGCATCTGCCCCGAATCTCAGCGTCAGGACACCGCGGTCCTGCGCGCCGCCTTTCGGAGGGGAACACGGACCATTCAGCTCTTCGCCACATTTTTGCGAAGAAGGATGCTAAATCGAGGTTAATACGTTGGATCCTCTTGCTACAAGAGTTTGACCTTGTCATAAGGGACAAAAGAGGATGTGAAAACGTAGTGGCCGATCACCTTTCACAACTTCCTTCTTCGCCTACACTTGAAATTCCAATCAAAGATGTTTTTCTCGATGAGCAACTCTTAACCGTGTCTTGCGAACCATGGTTCATTGATATAGTAAACTACTTGGCCACCAGCTTGATACCTAAAGATTGGTCGAAACAGGATAAACTCCGATTCTTTTCCCAAGTAAAGCATTTTTACTGGGATGAACCGTATCTTTTTAAATATTGTTCCGACCAAATTATTCGTCGGTGTGTACCTGAAAATGAGTTTAAGAGCGTGCTGTCTTTTTGCTACGATCAAGCGTGTGGTGGGCACTTTGGCCCAAAGAAGACAGCCGAGAAAATCTTGCAGTGTGGTTTCTATTGGCCACGACTCTTTAAGGATGCATATGAATACTGCAAGACATGCTCCCGGTGCCAACACTTGGGCCGGATATCGCGGAGAAACGAAATGCCGCTCCAACTAATTTTGGTTGTGGATATTTTTTATGTTTGGGGAACTGACTTCATGAGACCATTTCCCAATTCCTTTGGGAATGTGTATATTCTTTTGGTTGTTGACTATGTGTCGAAATGGGTCGAGGCTGTGCCTAGCCAAACGAATGACAACAAGGTTGTCGTTCGATTTCTTAATGAACATATCTTTTCTCGGTTTGGGCACCCTCGAGCGATTATAAGTGATAATGGATCTCACTTTTGCAATAGGACTTTTGAGTCCTTAATGCGCAAATATTCCATTACTCACAAGCTGTCAATGCCATACCATCCCCAAACATGTGGGCAAGCCGAGGTTTCGAATCGGTAAATTAAGCAAATCTTGGAGAAAACGGTTTCTAAAAACCGTAAAGATTGGTCATACAAACTGATCGATGCACTATGGGCTTTCCGTACTGCATACAAGACCGATCTTGGTATGTCTCCATACCGGCTTGTTTATGGGAAGGCTTGCCACCTCCCAGTTGAGATTGTGCACAAGGCATTTTGGACGATAAAGGAGTTGAATTTATCAATGGGAGATGTGGGCAGCAATCGAAAGCTGCAATTAAACGAACTAGAAGAGTTGCGGGATGAGGCATATGATAATGCTGTCATTATTAAAAACCAAACTAAGTTGTTCCATGACAAACACCTTATGCGCAAAACGTTTAAATCTGGTCAACAGGTTTTACTCTATGACACTCGGTTACATTATCACCCGGGCAAGCTCCGATCTAGGTTGAAATGGCCATTTTTAGTACGCACCGTATATCCGCACGGTGCGGTAGATCTTGAAAATCCGGAGGACGGTACTTTATTTAAAGTAAACGGACATCGATTGAAACCGTTCCTCACAGCGGACCCGTCGGAGGAGCTCCTGTTTTTGCAGGAGCTGATTTACACCGATTGATTTTCCTCCATTTTACCCCCAAACTTTTGATCATTTTTTCCAAAACTTTATTTCAAATAAGTTTGGGGGTGTGTATCATTTGTAAATATAAAAGCAAAATAAACAGGAAAGTGCCGACATTTTCGACCCACTTGGTGCAACCTGACAGTGAGGACACTGTTCAATTTAAGTTTGGGGGTATGCTCGGTAAGTTTTCTTCCTTCGCATTCATATGTATATTTTTGCATTTGCATCCTTATATAAAAAAATCATAAAAACTGAAAAGTTTGAAAGATAAAAAAAATAGAAAAAGAAAAACCCATAAAAATTGAAAATTTCAAAAATTATAAAAATTAAAGTATTCAATTTTGGTCATATTTGATTTGAGTTTGACAAATAGGTTACTAGCTAGGTACAACTAGATCTTAGACTTAGTAAATTAAAAACCCTAAAAATAACATTTCTTTTAGTTTAATGGTAGAAAGTATATGTCTTTGTAGTTTATTTAGAAATAGGCAAATTTCGAGTTCACTTCTTGGGCTAAGTTAAAACAAAGGAAAAGTATTGATATTTTTATTAAAGTATAAGTTTGAAAAATAATTCCTAGCTTAAGTCTAAATTCTGAAAATGTATACCCTACAAATTTCACAAACACGAACCTTGAAACTTGGAATAGTATGGAGACCTTGAAATGCTCTTGTCTTAAGTCCTTAGTACGACGAAAAATAAAAAATATATATACAAGTGTGAATACAGAAAATAAAATGAACACTGGTTTTTGTAATTACTTAAGGCTGCAAAAATAGAAAAATATTTAGCGAGGGTGCTTCATCACCTAGTGCCTTAGACCAACTGGTTTGGGAGTCACTGCTAAAGCCTTAGGTGTTACAAGACTAAGAATTACGCTTTAATATACAAACACATCTTGTAATCGGTTGTTGGTACCTCAAGAAGTATTAACGGTCGCATGAAGGATGTGTGAGAAAATTTTATCTAAAAATTCACCAATTAAGAAGTGCTTTGGACAACGGACAAGAGTATGATTGCTTGATTTGAATTTCCAAGTGTAGGGGTGATATACACACACACGTAGGGGTATGTGATTAGGATTTAGACAAGAGATAGGAATGAAGAATATGACTTATATCTTTAGTAGAAACGATAAAAATTCCTAAGTTGAGATAGAACCCTAGAAGGAAAACTTAAGAGATGCCAAAAGCTAAGTAAATTCACAAGAGTATATATAATCTTAAGTTAAATGATAAGGAAGCATGAAGAATACGAGTGGATAATTTACGAAGCGAAGATAATAGAATTCCTTGTTAGAAAATCTAATTGGAGAATAAAAGTCAATGAGCCTAATTGATAGAATTTTGTGGGTAGTATCCGCTGAAAACCCTCAGGAGATAACACTCCTACTAGGGACACTTAGAGGTTTAACGGCTTGTTGCACGAGCTCAGTGCAATCGTGTTTCCCTGCGAAAGTGAGGTTAGGATTTTGTTGAGAATAAAACTAAGTTTGCTCGAGGACGAGCAAAAGATAAGTTTAAGGGTATTTGTTCATATCATAATTTTGCATTCTTTTAGACCTCATTCGTATGCATTTTACAAATAAACAGGTGCTTTTGACCCATGTCTGCTACATAGTTATAGGTTACAGGTTCTCGGAACAAAAACAGTGAAAAAGATAAAAGACGATGCAAAAGTGAGACTATGACCAACAAATAGAAGGATCTTGATCAAGATTACACGAAGATCAGTTCACAAAGTACAAGGCAGCGCAAGGTTCCAGATTTCGACATGAAGAAAATAGTAAAAGTCCACTACATTACTCACTGTGGAGATCTGGAAGAGAAATGGAAAACATTCTGAAGAACCAACCAAAGAAATAGGAAGACAAAGAGAAGCAGAACCAGCACAGAAAATTGAAACATTCAAGCCTACTATTTGGCCGCGGAACCGCGGCCAAACCTGGCCTATGGCCGCGGTTCCGCGGCCGTGCTGAGCCCGTAGTGGCGAAATTTTTTACCAAAATGCTGGCGGCGCGTTGACTAGTCTACCTAGGGGCAATTTTGTAAAAGCATACATGCGACGATTGTAAACCTAGGGTTTTCTATGTCCTATAAATAGAGACCCAAATTCTTGTATTAAGTTATGCCTCCTTTCATCAATAAAATTCAGATTTCTTTTCAAGTTTTGGAGAGCATCAATTTGTAAGTAGTTTTTATTTTCTGCCTTAGTTCTTAGTTTTAATTTCTGCCCTAGATAGATCTATTCTCTACCTTAGTTTTAAATCTAGATTAGAATTTTTATTAATCTGCAGTAGATAATTAATCTCTTAACTCTAAAACCAAAATAAAAATTATGTTTTTCGTAGATCCCTTAATGAGCGAGTAGTTTCCTCGCTTGTTAGGGTTAGGAATCGGGAAGGGTTTGAGAGATGCAAATCTCTCACCCCTTTCTTGCCCCATCACATGTTATTAATTAGGACTCCATGCATGCATACATATTCCGCTCCCTACGGCACCCTACCCACAAGGTAACGGTGATACCATAGTATAAAAGACCGGATATGCATGTCTTCCATGGAGGTTAGGGTAAGGATTAAGAAAGGACGAACAAGGATCTAGAGGAAGAAACATCGTATCTTCCCGATCATCATAATCCCCTTTATTAATAAATACCATGACTCCTAAAAAGATCTAATTTAGGGCATTGAAAGAGGTGGAAAATTTTATTTTACCAAACTTAACCTAAACCCAACCCTAGCAAGTTTCCTAAATCCTAGTCTAAATCAAATTAGTTTTAGTGATAAAGATCCAAACACCATTAGCTCGTTAGAAAAATTAGGAAATATACATCATCCCTGTGGACCGACCCGTATTCACCGGCTAGCTACCAAGCGACGTCGTTCTTGATTGCGGTTAACATATATTTTTGATCTAAAAATCAACTCTAATCAGTGACTTAAAACCGGTTACTCACCAAAGAAACACGAGCTGATCCTTCGAAGAGAAGTTGATACGTCCTTACTCATTTCCCCGTGAGAAAAGAGGAGGCTGTTTGAACTAGCGGTACGCAACAGGCTCATCACTATGCCGAATCCGAGACGCCTACTGCAGCCTGGTGACGTCAACAGTCCCAACTACTGCCCCTACCATAGAGTAATGGGCTACCCAATCGAAGATTGCTACGTCTTCATAAATTAGGTTGAGGACCAATACCAATAAGGCAAGTTCGCGCTGTCTGAAAACTGGAAGGTAAACCCGCCACAGCAGCACTCTCCTAAAAAGGTGGATACGCCGGGGGATCGTGCTCGTTTGTAGAGAAAGCTCCCTGGGAAGTTGTCCCTTTGGCTAAAACTAAAAGAATGCCGAAGGATCTTCAAGCATGCTCGGTAATCAGGTGGAAAAGCCCGCTGGAGCCCGAGATCATTGACGGGATGCTGAAACCGCGCCCAACACCGCAAGTTGGTAGTGATGGGCAAAACACCCAGGTCAGGCCTTCAAAGTCTTCGAAGAAAAAGAAGAAGACCAAGAAGCCCGGGCAGCTCAACGACAATCTTACGGATCTGCAAAGATAAATCGACGCACTGGAGGAATACAACCAAAAGGCGCAGACCCCAGTCGCACTTGAAGAGTTCCTCAAGCATATTCTTGAGAACGGAGACAGTGACATTGATGAAGGAAACAGCTCGTCAGAAGAACCTGAGGATTATGTAGCGAGTTGCCACATGATCTCTCACTTGTTGTTAAGAGACAAAGAAGCTCCCTCAGCGAAGGAAAGCAATGCAGAGGAATTGGGGACAGGACCGACGTCAAAATCTCTGGAACCGTCATAAGACCTGATCGATAAAACTGCCGAATGATGCCCTTCAAAAGAGCAAAGCTGACCGAGAGCGTGAAATGGCCATAAATGAAAAGGTCAAGCGTCGGCGTCAGGACGAAGAAGCTGCGGCGAGGAAAAGTCACAAAGTACTCAAACCAGATCGAAGCACACCCGCGATAGACAAAAGAAGGTTTAAGATGGGGAAACGTTTCGCCAAAGCCCTGTCAATGGGAATGAAGCAGCCACATTTCAAAGGAAATACTCCCGGGAATGCGTGCCTCGACGAAGTGGATGTACATCCGAACTACTCCTTATACCATCGGAGGGTTATGTTCAGTTGATAAAACTGCACATTTAATATGACATTTTTCCTACTATTTCTATATTAGAAAAGGTGTTTATTATAATATATGATACATATGGGGGTTTATCTGTAAAAATACCATTTTCATGTGTCTATATATTATAATTAACATTTGGTAGGAAAATATTTGCAAAAATACCATTGACCAAATCTTAATGTTGAAACTAATATCTCAATAATACAAACTCTACTAATATTATTTGTGGAGTTGTTGTGCAGAATTTTCAGGGCTAAAATCAAGGGAATCAAGGTTGTTAGAGCAAACCTGCCTAATTAAGAAAGCTACCTAAGAAATCAAGTCTGGCAGTAACTACGAGAAGATTTTCAGTTTCCTGAGATTCAAAAGATCGCCACGTGTCACACAGATGAAGCCCCAGAAAAACTAACAAGAGATTTCACTGTTTGGCCGCGGATCCGCGGCCAAACCCACCTGTTGGCCGCAAATCCGCCGCGTACCAGAAGACTTGTGAGCTGGGATTTGGTTGTTAGAATCTGAACCATTGGTTTCTAATTTAGGAAGCTAGGTTTCTGGATTTGAGACTATAAATAAAGACCGAGAGCCCCTTGAAAAAATTATCAAGTCGATGCGATCACGAAGTCCAAGACAGGCTCACGCATCTAGGCCGATCATCAACTGTTCGTCTACTTTCTTAGAAGAGATCGAGAAGCAAACTAGCATTTGTAATCATTTTCTAAGGAAACAAAGTGTAAATGAATTTTGTTGATTAATAAAGGTAGTTCTTTTTCTTATTCTATTTCTTTATAGTTTCAATATGATTTCTCTCTCCATCTCTTCTTCTCCCAACATGCACGAGTAATTCTCCGCTTGTTAGGGTTCGTAGGATTATGGTAGATTAATGGATGATGAAGATCCTTAAACTCTTTTTACGTCCTATAAAGTTTATAGACTTTACCAAAAGAATCATTAACATCCTAATCGGGCGCACTACCAATTTATTGCTAGTCTTGACCGCGATTAGAGATTAGATTAATGATTGTTTTGGTAAAGGCTAGATATGAACGGAGTTCCATGTCGAGATAGGGGTTAAGAGTGGGAACCCTTTTCCTTCCAGAAACCCTAATCGATATGCATCACTGTCATTCTAGTTTTAAATCTATTAAAGGATAAAAAGAGTAATCCTTAATTAATCATCCATAACTACTAAATCCTAATGAACCCTACAAGCCCCCTTTTATATTAAACTTATATCATAATTAATCTAGATCTATATTTTGCATCCGTGTTTAACATAGATCTAGAACCTAAAACTATTCTTTATTCTTCCTCCTTTCTTTCTCAACACGCCTAAAGTAAGAATATAATATTCAACGTTTCCCTGAGGACGAACCGTACTCATCTCGGTCTAGCTACGCGCGACACCGTTATTGATTGCGGTTACACTACAAACACATAAATTCCAGATCAATCAGGTTACACATCCCAGCAAAGAGTGCAGCGCCTTCAAGAAGTGGTGGCAGGGATATGTGGCCTACCAACAACATTTCAAGAGGATGAAGCGTGAAGCTCGTCGACAGCGAAAAATATGAAAGATGAGAGCGGAAAAACGACTGGCAGCTGTTATATGGTTGATACCAATTCGACAAAATGGAAAACCCAAGTTCTCAGATTCGGGAGCGATTCTGAGGAACAAATAACCCTCGGCCCTCTCTTCAAAGAATACACCTCTGGAAAAGAAGAAGAAGTGAAGAAATGCGAGAACATTCAGCTACGTAACTGAATGAAGCCTGAGAAGAACCTTGGGCCTACAAACAAAGGTTCAAGCAAAAGATACAAGGGGAAGGAAAAAGTCCCTGAGGAAATTGCCCTCGATGATAGAGTCGTCAAAGAGCTCGCAGCCAAGGAACCGCCTAAGAAAAATAAGGTGGATTACAATGTTCTGGCACATCTGAGGAAGATACCCTCACAACTGAGCATACTGGATACTCTCCTCCTGTCCAAAGAGGCACGAGATTCACTAGTCAAGGCACTGCAAGAGCCTGATCAGTTCCAAACTTTCTTTGCGGAAGAAATGATGAAGGATGAGCTGGCAGAGGTTCATATAGCTGACATCACATTCGGTGATGAAGATCTCATCCTCGGAACGTGCGAGCACAACCGTCCTTTATATGTCACCGGGTACTGCCATGACATCAAGATAGGGAAGATTCTGGTCGACAACGGGTCTTCCGTCAACCTTCTCAACGTGAAGGTGCTAAAAGAGATCTGCATGAATGTTCAGCACCTGGTCCGGGACAAAATTACTATCTCTGGGTTCGACTTGCAGTCATCACGGACGCTTGGGTCCGTAATACTTACATTATGCTTCGGGATGCTCATCACTGACATCAAGTTTCATGTCATCGATGCCAAGACTTGCTATAACGCTCTGCTCGGCAGGCCAACATCATCCCTTATATACAACATCAGTGTATGAAGTACTTCAAATACGGCCTCGAGTACACGGTTACAGGGGAGTTAAACCCATTCTCTGTAAATGAAGTCCGCAAGTATGAAGACGCTAAGTACTTCCTACCAGACTTCGAAGATAAGGAAAGATTTCGTAAACCGGAGAATAAAAAAAAAGCCGTCGTCACCATCTCGATCTTTGGGAGCGATACCGAGGAGGATGAAGAGATAGTCTTCTCAGGGCAACCCCAAGGCAGCAGGCCAGGACCATCTATTCCTATTTTGGTCTTTGGCAGCGACTCTGAAGACGAGGTCAACGCAGTGTTCTCTGTTTGTCCATCAATACAAACCGTCACTGGAGCTGATCAGATTTTACAAATTACCATGGTTCCGCAACAGCATTACAGGGAACTTGACGTGCTCGATACATACGGCGTGCAAGAGCTGCAGACCTTCTACGTTCCTCCTAGACGAAAAGGTGAAAAGGCGTTCCTCTTCTACCAATCCACGGAGACTAAAGTGGAAAAAGAAGTCTGGCATGGTGCCGATTCTAGACTCGATAGGTTCCAACCAATCCGTCCGCCCAGATATTACGCAGAGGGATTGAAAAGGCTATTTAGATGCCAAGGCGTACCTTTCAAATAAACCGCCCGACAAGCCCAGTTCTACAACAAGATTTGGGACATTCCCGGGACTCAGCGAAAGATGCCCAACGGGAACATGGAGACGATGGGATTTGGATACGTTCGGTCCAAGAAACGGGAGCGATTCCATGGCTGCCATGTTATAAATGATTCCGGCGGAGAAGGGAATGCCCTTCCAGATAGCGCTGATATTGAAACAGAGCGAAATCCCACCGTACGAAAACCAAGTCCGCCATTCGAAGAACAAATTGATAAGCTAATAAGGGAAGCGGATCAAAAGGTTTGAGATGACCATAACCGCGAAATGACCATTTACGAGAAAGCCAGGATGCAACGTCTCATTCAACAGGCTACGGAAAGAGAAGACGACGATGCCCTTCACCCTCAGCCCGCTGTGCGCTCTCGTGGCAAGGAAAAAATCCGACACAGAAGCAACAACAAGATCAAGAATGGGAATGACGTTCAAAGACATTGAAGCGGATCCAAGAAGTCACGCGATCGAGAAAAAGTCAGCTGGAATCCGTATTTTATGAAAAAGATGGGTCGGGAATACTCTTTCCCTTGAGACAAGACACGGAAAGTATTTAACCTTGTCATGAAGCATCAAATGATGACACTCCCAGAGTCTCGGCACCCTGAGAAAATAAACGAGGTCCATCATCTGGCTTATTGCTCCTACCACCGAGCAATAGGACATCCTCTTGAAGATTGCTTCACCTTCAAAGACTGGGTCGAAAACCAGTATCAGCAAGGCATGTTCGCTCTGTCCGACAATTGGAGGGTAGCCCCACCACGAAAGCATGTGCCAAGAGCAACCTACACTACGAGGGAAAGTCCAGATCAACATCAAGCTTGGAAACGAACTCGTACCTGTCATGTGATAACCTTCACAAAGGAGGAGGAGCACGAGAATATGTGTTAGTTGTATGTATGCCCTAGAGGCCAGTATTGTACAGATGATGTATATTATATTGGATGCTTGGACATATATAGAGATGACTTTCTTGCTCGATATGATAGTATGCTATCTGGTTGCTCTTTATCTTAACATGTATACTTGTCTCTTTAAACTGTCTAATGGTTACATATTGGTAAAGCCCTTAGGATGTGTACTTGACTACCTGGACTATGATGCAGATCATACTAGTGGGGACATGGTAGTCCATAGGTACATCCTTCAAGATCCCTAGTCGTGGGTGTATCGAGACGGGGCATCGATATACCAGAGTAGACTAGCGTATACGCTTCTCGACCCATGAGATGGGCGATGGATGATCCCATATCCATTGGTGTTTGACATCAGAGATGATATACGGGTGCTCAATGGAGACTGGGTACACTGGACGGACTCGCCGAGAACTCCCAGATGGTATTATACCTCACGCCAGATGGCAGTTCTCAGGTGACACTTGTGCAGGTTAGTCTGTAGACCCGAGATCGTCATAGAGTCTTGTGTGATTCCCACTGTGCTTTGATCTCCACCTTACCATGTCCATGAGGGCGTGCAAAACGGTGGTCTTTGGGTACAGTCCCGAGTCACATGGAGGCAATGAGCGATAGGAGGGGTTTCGTCTCTCCCGGTATTGGGGGTTGATGTTGCGCAGTGCTCGATTGGCCGTAACAGGGAAGTCCCTGGCCAGGACTGATCAGAGATTTGCTGGTAAGTGTTACCAGTAGTTTCTCGACCCGTTATGAGCCTCACATCGGCACGACTTATCGGTTATTGGGGTCTGACGTTTACCACCCCTAGACTTGATATGCGACATATCAGATGAACAGACCGGACTGTACGGTAAGTGTTACTGGTTGGATTCACAGGAGTGTGAGCGGGCTAGCTCGTCGATCTTCTGATCGCTCAATACCCGGATGGCCGTTACGTTTAGCAGACCGCTTGCGGCTTGTGGATGATTGATATGATCATCATCTGCTACCGGCGTATTGACGAGTCTTTAGAGTCCTACACAGAGGTTTCCTGGCACAAGCGAAATGAAATAGGAGCGCATATGAGATATGTGCGGGACCGAGAATAATGCGTGTATGTGATACCGTATTTCATTCTCGCGATAAATGTTTCGATTGGTTGTATGCGATATAACCTAGTTATCGAATCGAGCATTGATTCGATAAGTCGATACATTGTATACTAGTCGGTTATGTGCGACATGACCGGATCATTGAATCAAGTGTTGATTCAATGATTTAATGTATAATTATATATTTGATATATTACTTTGCATTAACTAGTATTGGTTCACTTTAAAGGGATTTTCTCACTTGTATAGCACATTGTATATGTGATATATTTTGTGTGCACTTGATTGTATCATGTTTGATGATACATTCTCACTTGGATTTGTGTAAAGACTTAAACCATGTTTAGTGAATGGTTAGGGTTTCTTATTTTCACTTAATTATTTATCTTTTCCTTTTTGAGAAAAAGATATAAGAAAACAAAATGGTTTCTTTTTATCATGAAGATTGTTGAAGCTTCATGAAGCTTTGACTAAAGTGACCATTTTGTCTTCATCCTTAACCCTAACCATTCCACTAACTATGGTCTATTCTCTACACCTAACCAAGGTAAGAAGATGATAAGTATTCATTTTAATTATTCTTTTTAACAACACATATCATATTCTTTCTTCTTCTTGATCATCTTCTTCTTCAAGAAAAGCTTAAGTCCATCAATGGCAACTTGAGCAAAAGTGAGAGAAATCCAATTCTAAAGTGAACCCACCTCCTATTTCTTCACCCTCTACCTCTTGCCAAGTAGTATAGGGTGTTTTCTTCACAAGTTTCACAACTTGGTGAAGTTGGAGCTTGAACTTGTGATGCCTCGACGTAGATCATCTTCGGCACGAAGCCGACGACCTAGTCCGCCTATTTCTCCGATGAAGCCGACGATTGAGTCCATGATTCGAGATGGACAGCGAGAGGACGCCTACGTGGAGCTAAGGAAGTGGAGAACCAGATCTATAAAGGTTGTAGACTCTCTCCTTTAGTTAAGATGTTAACTAGTTTCGTTTTTCGCCTAAATTTCTAGTTAACGATCCGTAGTCTAGGGTTTCTCGGCACCGTAAATTTTGAAATTGGCATGGTTGATGCCTTGTGAGACCTCTTGAGAGTGCCTAGGAACCCTACAATATGGACGGCCTTTCCCACTGCTTCGCAGAAGAGGATGAGGATGAGGTAATTTTAGAATTTCCACCGGCGCCAAAAGAGTTGGAAGATGGGATACACACCATAGCGAACAACCTGAGAAAATCGACTTGGGGACAGAAAACGAGCCAAGGCCAACGTTCGTCAGTGAGCTGCTGTCTGAAAAACAGGTGGCCACGCTAAAGGGCGTACTTACGCAATATAAAGACTATTTCGCATGGAATTATTCCGAGATGCCGGGACTAGATCCAGAAATAGCGGTACATAAACTGGCTATATCATCTGACGTTAAGCCAGTCAAGCAAGCGCCAAGAAGAATGCGGATCGAACTCGAGATGAGCATCAATGCTGAAGTCAAGAAACTAATCGACTCCTGCTTCATCCAAGAAGTTCAATATCCTGACTGGATCGCCAACATTGTCCCTGTGATGAAGAAAAATGGGACAGTACGCATCTGCGTGGACTTTCGGAATCTCAACAAAGCTTGTCCGAAGGATGACTTTCCCAGTGCCTGTTACCGAGCTGATGATCGATAACACATCTACCCATGAGGTCTTCTCCTTCATGGACGGATCTTCGGGTTATAATCAAATAAAGATGCATCCCGAAGACCGAAAGCATACTGCCTTCCGGACTCCGCTAGGTATATTCTGCTATAAGGTGATACCCTTCGGCTTGAAGAACACAGGCGCTACCTACCAGAGGGCCATGACAAATATCTTTGATGACCTCATACATGAGATTGTCGAATGTTATATCGATGATCTCATGGTGAAAACCAAATCATACGAGGAGCACTGGGAGCATTTGAAAATAGTGTTCCAGCGTCTTCGGAAATATTATCTGAAGATGAACCCTCTGAAATGCGCATTTGGAGTTTCCTCAGGCAAATTCCTATAATTCATCGTACGACATTGATTGATCTAATTTTTTTATGTGTAGTAGTTAACCGTAATCAATAACGGTGTCGCGTGTAGCTAAACCGAGATGAGTACGGGTCGTCCTCTGGGAAACGTTGAATATTTTATTCTTACTTTAGGCGTGTTGAGAAAGAAAGTGGGAGAAATAAAGAATGGTGAAGAATGGTTGTAGGATCTAGATCTACGTTAAACACGAATACAAAATATAGATCTAGATTAACTACGGATGTAGGTTTTATAGTAGAAGGGGGCTTGTAGGGTTCATTGGGATTTAGTAGTTATGGATGATTAATTAAAGATTACTCTTTTTATCCTTTAATAGATTTAAAACTAGAACGACAGTGATGCATGTAGATTAGGGTTTCTGGAGGGAAATGGGTTCCCACTCTTAACCCCTATCTCGACATGGAACTCCGTTCATATCTAGCCTTTACCAAAACAATTGTTAATCTAATCTCTAATCGTGGTCGCGATTATCAATGAATTGATAGCGCGCCCAATTAGGATATTAACTATTCTTTTGATAAAATTTATAAACTTTATAGGACTTAAAAAGAGTTTAATGATTTTCATCATCCATTTACCTACCCCAATCCTATGAACCCTAACAAGCGAAGAATTACTCGCGCATGTTGGGAGAAGAAGAGATGGAGAGAGAAATCATATTAAAACTACAATGAAATAAAATGATAGAAAAACTACCTTTATTAATCAACAAAATTCATTTACACTTTGTTCCCTTAGAAAATGATTATAAAAATGCTAGTTTGCTTCTCGATCTCTTCTAAAGAGGTAGATGAACCATTGATGATCAGCGTGGATGCGTGAGCCTGTCGTGGACTTCGTGATTTATTCAGCTTGATAATTTTCCAAGAGTCTCCCTGTCCTTATTTATAGTCCCAGAGCCAGAACCCTAGTTTCCTAATTTGGAAACCAGTGGTTAAAATCCTAACAGAACAAATCCCAACTCCCAACTTATCCAATACGCGGCGGAACCGCGGCCAATAGGTGGTTTTGGCCGCGGTTCCGCGGCCTTATGGTGGGATCTTTGGTTTTTTTTCTGGGGCTTTATCTTGATGACACGTGGTGATCTTTTGAATATCTGGAAACTGAAAATCTTTTCTACGTCACTGCCAGACTTGATTTCTTTAGTTTACTTTCTTAATTATCCAGGTTTGTTTTGCCAACTTTGATTTCCTTGATTTCAGTCCTGAAAATTCTGCATAATAACTCATCAAATAATATTAGTTTTTTTATGGAGATATTAACTTAACCATTAAGAATTAGTCAAAGGCTTTTAATAGGTAAGTATATTTAAATGGGCCAAATGTTACATGGATATTATATGCTTACTTTTTCCTTCATAATGTTAATTATTATATATAAACACATGAAAATAGTATTTTTACAGATAAACCCTCATATGTGTCATATATTATAATAAACACCTTTTTTATATAGAAATAGTAGGAAAAATGTCATATTAAAAGTGCAGTTTTATCAACTGAACAGACATTGAGGCATCGAAATAGACCCATCAAAGATTAAAGCGATTATGGAAATGCTTTCTCCAAGAACTCTTAAGCAACTGAGGTATCTTCAAGGAAAGCTCGCGTATATCCGACGGTTCATAGCTAACCTCTCCGGCAAATGCCGCCCCTACAGCCATCTAATGAAGAAGGGGACCCATTCGTTTGGGATCATAAATTCCAAAATGCACTGGACGAAATCAAGCAGTATCTGCAGAACCCGCTGGTACTAACCGCTCCGGTCGAGGGAAAGCCCCTCATCCTGCACACGACAGCCCTTGAAGGTTCTCTAGATGCGCTATGGGCACAGGAGAATGACCAGGGAAAGGAGAGAGCTCTCTACTATCTGAGTCGAGTCCTTCTTGGGGCAGTACTCCCCCATTGAAAAGCATTGCCTAGCACTGATCTTAGCGATAACGAAGCTCAGACACTATGCCTTGGCACATGAGGTCCATCTCATATCAAAGGTGGATCCTCTCAAATATTTGATGTCAAGAGCCATACTAACGGGAAGACTTGCCAAATGGACCCTCCTCTTGATGGAATTCTCAATAACGTATCGGCCCCTCAAGGCAGTGAAAGGCCAGGACATCGCCGATTTTCTCGCTAAACATACAATACCAACCGATTCCCCCTTAAATTGCGAATTGCCAGATTAACACGCGTTCGATGCAATCGACAGGGAGGAGGAAGGAAATAATGCCCGATGGGAACTCTACTTCGATGGAGTATCTTCCATGAAGAAGCAAAAGAAAAACACCCCTATAATTAAAGCTGGGGTGGGCCTTATCTTCGTGACTCCGCAAGGAGGGACAATACGTTTCGCCCTTTCCTTAACAGAGCCGAGAACAAACAATGAGGCTGAGTACAAAATTTTGATAGAAGGTCTTGAGATTGTTGTTGACATGGGAATCAAAAATATCCTCATATATGGAGACTTCTAGCTGATCATTAGCTAAGTAAATGGTGACTATCAGACGTGCAAGCCAGAACTGATCAGGTATGGTGAAAGAGTGCAGCAACTGCTGACGCAAATCCCTTCCTACATCAAAGCATTCCGCGTGCAGAAAATAGCAAGGCAGATACATTAGCCAAACTCGCTAAAGAACTAGCCGACGAAAACCTCGATGACGTAAAGTTCATTGTACAAAGCCGCCGGATTCTCGCACCGGCAGAGATATCTACGGAGACGTCTGAAGAAGAGGAAGAGACCAAACAAGCAACCTTCCAAGTAGAGGACGAAGAAAAGGCTAAGGATTGGAGAGAAGTCTTCATAGACTACTTCAAATCCCATCGAACACCCGAAGACGCATCGTCAACACATCAGCTCATGAGGCAAGCCCTGTCTTTCGCCTTCATCAATGATACTCTTTATAAGAGATCATTCGACTGCCTGTGGCTGAGATGTCTGGGATCATAAGAAGCAAAAAGAGCCGTCCAAGAAACTCACGATGGACTCTGCGGTTCTCATCAAGCCGGGACAAAATGAAGCTGAAGATCAAAAGAATGGGTTACTATTGGCCCCCAATGATTCAGGACTGCCTCGAATATGCGAAGCAGTGTCATTCATGCCAAATTCGTGGGGACTTCATCCACCAGCATCCGAATTCGCTACACCCAACACTGGCTAGCTGGCCATTCGAAATGTGGGGAACTGATATAATCGGGCCTATCGAACCAGCGTCATCTAAAGGACATCGGTTCATATTGGCAACAACTGATTACTTCTCTAAATGGGCAGAAGTGGTACCGCTAAGAGAGGTGAAGACGGAGAACATCCTCCATTTCTTCAGAACACGCGTCATCTACAGGTTTGGCACTCCACGACGGATCATCTCGGACAATGGACTGGCCTACAGAAGCCATAAGATCAGCCGCTTTGCACAGCTGCATAAAATAGATTGGAGATACTCCTCGGTCTATAATCCCCGAGCTAACCGTCTAGCTGAGGCTTTCAACAAGACCTTGACGAAAATCATAAAGAAAACGGTGTCCAGAAACAGAAGGGACTGGCACGAGAGACTGCATGAAGCTCTCTGGGCTTATCGAACTATGTTCAAAACAGCCACGAATACAACGCCATTCGCGTTGGTATTCGGCACGGAAGCGGTACTTCCCTTAGAGATATAGCTACCCTCTCTATGAGTATCAGTTCGATACGAGCTGACGGATGAGGAAAATGCCCATCTTCGACTTGAGGAGATCGATGCCCTCGATGAAACTCGTCTCATGGCGCAGCAAAACCTGGAAGCTTACAAAGTAAAGATGATGCGCTCATACGAAAGACTGACCAGGCTGAGAACATTCCGCCGAGGCGAACTTGTGCTAGTTGTCAAAAGACCTATGATCCCCAACCGTGCAAAGCGAGGGAAATTTGAGCCAAACTACGAGGGTCTGTATATCATAGACAAGGTCTACCAAGGTGGAGCCTGCTTGCTCATGGATATGCATGGCGAAAGACCCTTCCGGCCAATAAATGGCCGGTTCCTTAAGAAGTACTACGCTTGACAAGTCACGACTCAGGTTACTGATAGACGAAGACGCTCATGTCCGCTCGCTGCCTTTCCGAGTCCAAACTCTATAAGTATTATCTGGCAAAATTTCTCCCCGAAGCTAACAATGGACCGAGGTGTCCCTAAACTAACAATGGACCGAGATGTCCCTAAACTAACAATAGACCGTGATGTCCTTAAACTAAATACGTCGCCCAAACACGGCGATAGTGGAATTCAAGTCCACAATTCCCTACGGTGAAGATTGCAACTCAAGTCCCGCTGGCTGCACAGCTGCCCTGGTGGCGAAGTCCCCCCTAAGTTTCATTGGCAAATGGAGGGGTAAAAAAAGGTACATCCACAAGTGAAATGGGCATGGATGAAAACCCGAAAGGGCTCCGTGAGTAAAAACAGTAGGGCTACTGGCGAGTTTGTGAAAACCCGAAAGGGTGCAATCTCGTTAAAATAAAAACATCTTCAAGGTCCTCTCGACCTTATAAGTAGAAAACACCTGTGTGAGATCCTTACGACTCACAAAAGAGCAACATACTTAGGGATCCCCATGATTCCTAAGGAGAAATTACACTTATGAGATCCTCGTGACTCATAAAGAGAATACCCTCCTACGAGACCTTCACGACTCATAGGATTCAAAAGCCTTAAGATACAGGGACATGAACCTGTTCTTAAGCCATCACACTCCCCAAATTGCCCTACAAGCGGTCCAAAAGTGACCATTGTATACAATCCACGGGCATAAATAAACGTTCCCTCACCAAGTCCCACCAATAAGAGGAATGCCCTCATATGTTGAACGACACTTGTAAGTCCTCTCGACTTATAAGGAGAAAATATTCTTATGAGATCCTTACGACTTATAAGAGAACACACACTTGGGGATCCCCACGATTCCTAAGGGGAAAATACACCTATGAGATCCTCACGACTCATAGAGAGAAATACCTTTATGAGACCCTTACGGCTCGTAAAGTCAAAAAGCCTTAGTCAAAAGGATCCTAACCCTGTTTGCTAAGCCACCTTTGTTCAAATCGATAAAGGCAAGTGATGATTCGCTCCTGGCAATATCCCAGTTGTAGCGATGTCGATGCCTAAATCGGTATCAAATTCCAAGTCCTTTCACGGCAAATGATGATTCGCTCCTGGCAATATTCCAGTCGCAGCGATGCTGATGCTATGATTGGTATCAGATCTCGAGTTCCAGACTTGCCATAAAAATCAGCGAACAAAAAATGCATATGAAATAACCGAAATGATGGGGTATCTCGCAATAAAAATCAGCAAGCAAAATATATGCATATAAAAACAGCCGAAATGTTTGGGCAACACACAATAAAAAGCAGCGAGTAAAAAGAAAAAACAACCGAAATGATTGGGCACCGCGAAAAATAGCCGAAATGATTGGGCAATCGTGACTTTAGCAATATAAAAAGCTGAAATGATAGAGTATCGCGGAAAGAAAGAATAAAAAATGAAACTTCTGCCCTGCAGGCAAGTCCACATCGACCCCTGTTGTAACAACTCCAATTTTAATGTACAGAAAATTCATTTAAATTTAATGTACACTTGGGGTATTTGCAATACTGTGAATGCTATAAGAATTTGTTTTGCTTTTGAACAGCATGAAAGATCTTGTAGCTCACTGGTAAAGACTCGTACTGTTGTTACAAAGCACCCGAGTTCAAATCCCATCAGCCACATTATTTTTTAATTAAATTTCTTTTAATCTTGTTAGAAGCCCAAGAATTTGCACGTGCACTGCACATAAACTGAAGGGTCTCACTTAAAACAAGCAGGTGCAAATTAGTATTCAGACCGACAGGGATACATGGCCCCAATCCGAGCCCCCATCTCAATGTTTGGACCGGGGAGATCTCGCAACGGGCCGGCACCGCCGGATATTGTAAGGCCAAACCCATTTTTTTTAACCCTGGATCTTTGGACTCCCCCCTTAACTCCAGTATTGCTTATTTACTCTGCACATTTACAGATAATACAACCATTCAAATTCTATTTTAATACAAATATTAATGCATTATTCATCACTCCCTAAACACTAAATTGTCCTATAAATACCCACACCATCTTACACCCCTCTCACTCAGAATTCTCTTGCAAAAACTATACCAAATTCCCAAGTCTTTTAATGTACAAGTGGAGTTAGTGAAGGGCGAAGCTCCGACAAACTTCCAAGGAGATTCAGGCAACGAATCGACGCCCTGAAGCCTTCTTTAGGACCCCCTCTCTCTCCTATAGTCCAACAAGCCTATAAGTCCCATCTCCCCTCTCATTTTTTAAAAAAAAGTTTCATTTCCAAACCCTGACGGAAGCGGAGTTAGTCCGACTTCCGATTCGGTTTTCTTTAAAAAACTACACTTTTCTTTAACAAGATAAAACCATGTTCTCATATATTGATTAATAAACATTAAAAAACTCAATAAAACAAGTTTCACATCAAAATATTCATTTTTGTGACGCATTTTACATCAAAATACCATCCAAATACAACATAAGTACAATTTTTCAAGAAAATACCACATACTATGAAAAATAGGTTCTATTTACTAGAAATTGCACAATTTTAAAATACACATCTATAAAAAAAACTCTAAAGACGATAATTAAATGCTTGAGGAGTATTTTGAAATTATGCCAAAACTATTTTTACATAAAAACCCCTCAAGTTATATTAAATTACAATAAGGACCCTAGTAAACATAGGTTTAAGCGGGAGAAGTCTCTTGAGCCTCAGGGAGCCGTAGATATGGGTGCTTGCCTATTTAAGGTAGAAAACCTAACAAAAAGGTGTTATCAATACGATAATTGTCTTGGAAAAAGATACAAATCCTATTGTCCTTGTGCAACGGTTACCAATAACATTAAAACCTAATTCAGGACTTCAATTTCTTTTCTAATTGTCTGACTCAGACTGAGTCTCAATTTGATCAATCTGACTTGAATATGATTCAAGTTTAAAACCACAATTCGATATGAATCCATCTATTCAATCTATACAACTTGACTGAACCGAACCATGGATATACTCCATTTACATGTTCATCCATTATATCTGTTTCATTACTAATATCATGGTTACGGCAAGTCATCCATTTATACAATTTATAATACAACACAACACAATACAATCAATACATCGTGGGGTTTATTAGGGGTAGATTGGTATGGAAGGTGTTAAAAGTAGCACAAGACTGTAACCATAAGACACCTAACCTGAATCTTTATTGCCGTTGTACCGTTGCTGAACGGTTTCTTGTACTCCATATACCTTAGTCTCCGGGATAGTGGGACTTCTCTCGTATACACTGGCACTTTCTATACCAACCTACATACAACTTTAAAAGTTACATTCTCCTTCTGTCTATTTTGTCTCTTCTTACTTTTAGGACTTACCGAGCGATTGTTCGCTGACGACATTCCTTTTCTTCTTTCTTTAGAATGTTGTCAGGTGGATCGGACCTTCTGGAGACAGATCCCACCAGCGAGGACTTGGATCAACTAGCCTTTGACCCGGAGCTCCAGTTTACTTGTACATTTCATTTTCATTTCTGTTATGCCATTGTTTAGGCATTGCTTTCAGTACATATATTTTCATTTCAGTTGTATTGTAAAAAGAATGTTAATAAATAAAGTTGTTGTTCATTTACATCTTGTCTCTTGTGTAAATTTTATTTTGTATTGCTTAGATACACTTAGCGTGTTTACTTCTGAGTAAATACATCGCGCGACCCGTCCGCATCCTCTGCCCTTATACTGGGAAGGGGGCATGACACCTGAATACAATCCATGGGCACAAACGAAAAAGGGATCCACATTTTCCCACCAGGCTCCATCAGAAGAAGAGCCAGGTCTCAACGACAACATCTATAGCCTAGAAATCAACAACGGCATTTCTTCTCACTCCAGCAGGATGCAGACACGACGTCAACAAAATGGAGCCATGGCAAAGTCCCTAGTTCCAAATCTCAATGGTTCACAGACAGCCTAGAGATCAACAACGGCGTTTCTTCTCACTCCAGCAGGATGCAAACGCGACGTCAACAAAATGGAGCCATGGCAAAGTCCTTAGTTCTAAATCTCGACGGTTCACAGACAGCCTAGAAATCAACAACGGAGTTTCTTCTCACTCCAGCAGGATGCAGATGCGACATCAACAAATGACCCTAGGGTCAAAACAACGGAGCCATGGAAAAGTCCTTAGTTCCAAGTCTCGACGGTTCACCAACAACCTAGAGGCTACCTCGGAGACATGGCAAAGTCCCTAGCTCCAAATCTCGATGGTTCACAGACAGCCTAGAGATCAACAACGGTGTTCCTTCTCACTCTAACAGGATGAAGACGCAATGTTAACAACCGACCCTAGGGTCAAAACAACGGAGCCATGGTAAAGTCCCTAGTTCCGAGTCTCGACGGTTCACAGACAACCTTGAGGCAACCTCGACATTCGTTGCAATATAGCAAACACAATGTCAACAAAAGAAGCAAAGGAAGGTCCCTAACTTCAGGGTCTTGATGGCAACTCAAATAAAAGCTGAAAAACTACCAGAGATCATCCCACACCAGCACGGAGTGGTCATGACTCATCGGGGCTCCCAAATTGAGCCTAACCTCAAGTAAAAGGCGGCATGGAAAATCCCTAACGCTTGCTCTTCCGACGGTAATATGACCTGGGAGATTACTTGAAGACTTCTTGTCCAGCCCCCGAAGGGATCAGAGACACGACAGTCGTAGGGCTACTCGAATAGCAAGATTGCATATCGGGGAATACATCGGCCAACACGACGGTACGACGGAAAAAAACCTAGTACCAGAAACCCTAACGGACTTTTATCAGCAGGGGTTAACTGTGACGTTAGGACATTCTTGCGAGAACTTCTCGATTCGTCTCGACTCGTAGGGAAAATAATATTCCTGCGAGAACTTCTCGATTCGTCTCGACTCGTAGATAAAAAGCCTTAGGCAACGGGGCTATCAACCTGTTTCTTAAGCACTGGGGCCCCTGTAAGTAGGTCCAAGATGGACTATTGTATACTATCCATGAGCCACACTCTCCAAAGTCGAATATCGACAAGGAGGGAAAAAAACACTTACGAGTCCTCTCGACTTGTAAAGGGGGAAAATTCTCTTGTGATATCCTTACGACTCTCAAGAGAGAACACACTTAGACGTCCTCACGACTCTTAAGGAAAAAATACACCTACAGGTTTCTCTCGACTCGTAGGGAGAAAAGTCTTTATGAGACCCTCACGGCTCATAAAGTTGAAAAATCTTAGGCGGCAGATCTGAACATGTTTCCTAAGCCATCGCTACCCTACAAAGAAGTCAAGATGGACTATCTACGGGCAACATTTGCCAGAGTTACATGCCAATATGAAATAAAATATGTCTTTTATTCATGAATTCAAGTGAATACAAGATAAATTTCATAAAGGAATCAAAATGAATACTTATTATTCATGAATCATAAGTTTACAGTCGGTACAAAAAAGGTACAAAGACGGTTATTAAGGAGGAGGCGTCTTAAGCAAATCAGCAAGCCGCTCGCGCACTCCTCTCAATCCTTTCTCGTGGTTAGCTACCGCGGCCAACTCCGTTTCAACTTGAGTCCATTGCCGCAAACAGGACGAATGCTTTTCATCGGTTTCTAGCATGGCAGCTTCACAGTCATGCATAACCCGCACGGTGAAGTCAAGCGTCCACCTCAGCGTCAACCCATCCGAGATATATCGCTGGAGGTTGTCGAAAACAGCTTTTAACTGCACAACATTCGCTTCAACCTGGGTGCGCAATCGAACAGATTTGCTGGAAGCTACCTCATATTCCTTTCATCTCAGGGTCGCCTCTTATTCAAAATGGAGAATGAAAGGAACACTATTCTCGACCCACGCAGCCCGCTGGGAGTTCGAAGCCAACATCTCAGGAGCGAGACGCTTTGAGCTCAATCTCGTGTAGGCAATCCTCGATCGTTCTGCAGTAATCAACCCAAGAGCCGACGAGATCTTCATCATGGAAGTTCTTGAGTGTCGCTAGTATTGGATTGACTTCAATGGAAAAATCCGTAGCAGAACTGAGGGCCTCAGCATTAAGATCTTGGATAAATTCGCTTAACATTCGCCGGCTATTTGCGGTGCCGCTGGAAGATATACGTTTAGCGAAGGGCCCTGCGGGCATTGGAATGCGTGACTCAAAAGGAGCTGGAGCCGGTGCAATTGCTGCAAAATAAATTATGGTCAAATGTCGACTCGGGAGACAAAGAAAACACATGAGGGATGGAGTCTATTATACCGGCTGTGATAGGCGGCAGGATGGGGAGTGCCGGAGGCACGGTCATTCTCTCGTCTCCTCCTCCAACCCGTGACGCTATGATCAATATGAAGAAGGCTTAGCAACAATACTTCTATCCATAAAAGAAAGGGGGACATTAACTGAAGAATATTCTAACCAGTACCAGAAGGTGGAACGATTTCCGACTGAAAGAGAAATTGCGGGTTCAACACCTGGTATAAATGGTCGAAAAGGACTTCTGCAGAGTTGCAACGATATACTGTTAATACAAGGAGGATTGTATCTATAGTGAAACAAATAAGTGAGAAACCCATACCTTCCAAAATTTGAGGGGGCACAGGGGACAGCGGCCGTCAGAGCAGCGACCAGCGACACTTCTTCAGACGGCATAGCCTCAGGGTTCACCGCGCCTATGCTCAAGACAAATGAAATATCATCAGAAGGGCTGAACAAGATGAAAAACTCGAAAACAACAACCCAAGGACTACCTGATAGATCATCGACCAAAACCGCGACGAAGGCATCACCAGGTGTAACGGCTTCTTCACTCTCTCTCGAGGGAATAGATTCTGCACTCATAGCTTCATCCCCTGACTCGACGAGGGCCGTCTTAACACTTGCGACGCCCGCCGATACCAAGGAGCCACAGGAAGAAAGAGTAGCTATTTCGGGCTCTATAATCGTCAACGTTTCACTTGCCATACCGTCGCCAGGACTCGGCCCTGTGTGAAAGAAAATGAGTATGTCAGAATTCGAGGACCAAGTTCTAATAAAATACTGGGCGTTACGTCACCTTGGAGCAGCTTTTCAGTTTCTTCCCAAGCTGCACTTGCAACCTGTCTATGGGCGGTAGACAGGGCAGAGGGAACATCCGCCGAAGGAGTATCAGCAAGCGGAATACTGCTTGAGCCTGCACCTATGGCCAAACCGGCATCGTCCTCCCTCGCCGCATGCTTCCTGTGCTTCCTTTCAATCTGAACAATGAGAAATGATCTCCTCAAGACTTCCGACAAAGGGATGTCATCATCCGAACAGAGCTCTGCCTCCGGAGCCGCTATGGCGTCCATCATCGGCTGCTTCAGCAAAGCCTCTTGCGGTGACTTTGGGAGGGTCATGGCCATAGTAGATGGCTCTAGAAGTTTTGCTGCATCACCATTTGGGATCGGCACTGCACTTGGAATATCCCGAGTTGAGGTAGTCCCTGCAATAAAGTGAAAGAGAGGGTCAGAACATGAATAAAAAGAATAAAGGTGTAATGAAGCAACTTATACCAATACCCAAAGAAGTGCGGAGCCTCTCTTCCTCCTCGAACGTCCTGAGGGAATCCGTGAGAGCCTCTTCGGAAAAAATACCTGTTGAAGAAGAGAGCGTTAGTAAAAGCGTGATAAAGAGAAAAGGGATAGCCACAGAAGAATATAACTGAAGTATACCTGACTTCGCGATAGTGATCAACGCCGATTCCTTGCGAGCCAGTTGATTGTTAGGGATTCTGCGTGTTCAAGTTTAGTTAATTACCGCAATCAAGACGGTTTCGCTTGTAGCTAGCCGGTTGAGTATGGGTCGTCCGCAGGGAGATGGGAATCTTTTTCTATGTGTTTTAACGAGTTAATTCCGAAGGTCCAGATTTTGTTTGTGATTATCTAAGTGGTAAAACGATATGTAAAGAGAGCTTGTTAGGGTTAGGATTAGGTTAGTTTGAGTTAGGAGTCTCCCACTTCTTTCGTTGCCCCTCTTAATATCGGTGTTACGGTAATCGGCAACAACGGGGATTAGCACGACTAGGAAGGAACTTGCGAGTATAAGCTAGGCTTTCCAACGCATAAGTTCTTCCTTTTGGTGCTTGTCCGTCCGTTCTTGGCTCTTAGCCATAACCTCCGGTTAATTCAACCACAACCAGTCTCACTACGGAATCACCGCTATCATGTAGGATAGGGTGCCGTAAGGAGCGGATTGTGGTTCAATTAACGGGAGTCGAATTAAGTTGTTGAGCAAGGAAAGAGTGAGAGAGATTTCCTTCTCTCAAACTTCCCTTATCCTACCCTAACAAGTATGAAACTACTCACACATCATAATGAAAAGAAAACAAAACAAAAGAGGAAGATAGAAAGAAAGAGATTAGAAGATAACAACTAGCTATTTGCGACCTCACCTTGGCAAGGATCAAGCGTAAGCATCATGGTTGTTTTAAGGATAAAGGAAAAGAGAAAAGAAAGAAATAACAACAACTAAGTTAACAAATGAAAATTACAAGCAATAATAAGAGAACACGACAAGCATAATAATAAAAGGAACTTCTTTATTCATCATTCTTCACTCACAAAAGCTCACTACAAGTTTTTCAATGGAGAAGAGATGAGAAGAGGAAGAAGAACAACAACTAAAACCTAGAAAATAAAAATACAAGATTATGCACCCTTGGCTTCACAAGGTTCTGGGCTATTTATAGGCAGGAAAAGGAAAACCTAGGGCAACATTCAGAACCCTCATAAAAAGACCAAACTGCCCCTGAAAGATATTCAGCCGACAAGGCCGTACGGCCGCGGTTCCGCGGCCTAAGCATGCTTAGGCCGCGGTTCCGCAGCCTAATAGAGGAGTTGGGCCCTCCGGTTTCTCGTGCTTCCCTGGTCTGCTGTCCCCTTTTGTCTGGTACATGTTGTTTCTGATAATCTTTCCACATTTCTTCCAGAATTCTAGTGGATCAAAAGGTGATTTGGACATGGATCTTTTGTCATGATTTTCTTGAGCTCCGCGTAGATTTCTAGGATCTTATGTTGCCATTGAGCCTTGTGCATGAAGGTGACAATCGATTTGCCATTTTGTCTCCTAAACTGGTGTGTGGCAACAGACGGATAAAGAGCGGAGACCCGTGTTTTATCTGTGGTTAGCAGGAACCCGGGTTTTGTCGTGTTTTTCCATGGATTTCACCGTTTAGAGCCAAGAACCTGTATCATGCAATTGACTAGTAAACACGGCTCAAGAGTACCTACCGATATGCAATGTGATAAAAATTCGGCGGTATGAAAATGCAAAAATCTGATATGAACACCAGTCGCTCGGAAGCTGCGAGGGTACCTGAAGATCAGTATCGGTCACAGGCATATCGAACAAACCCTCGTTGGTCCCGTATTCGCACAAGCTCTCACTGTAGGGAGCATGTGGATCCTGGCCGAATATGACATCGGCAGAAAATAGAGACTTTTTCTTTTTCTGCGAGCGGACACCATCGGTCGATGACAAGAGCTTGCGCTTGACAGGAATTTTTGGGCGACGGGTCCCAATTTCCGTACCAGCGCCAGATTCTGGGGATGCCACGGCTACCACATCTACGAGAACACTGGGTTGAGGCTTCTCAGGGAAGGCGCGCGGGACCACAATTGTAGTGACTTCTCTTAAGGAGGGATGAACGGCGGTCCGTCGCTTTAAAGGGACCGCTGGGTTACCAGCTGGGACAACATCCTTATGATCAAGTAATAGCCGCCTTTCTTCCCTGATAACAGCACCCATCACATGCTGGTACCACGCTATGTAAGCGTTCGAAGCTTTCGGCATGTAGCTCGGCTCGCTGATAAAAAAGTTGGACCCCGTATTTAGTCGCATAAAGTGGTGCAGCGCGCTGTGAATACCCTCTTCCGTAGCAACCGGATCGACTAAGAATGCCTTGAGGGGAACACTCTGATTGTAACCTGACTGTTGAGCGAAACGGTGCGGGTTATACCTCATGAACAGTGCCGAGGCGTTTTGCCTGAACACTAAAAATCCCGGCCTAATAGAATACAAGTGCAGGATTTCCAGAGCCTTCAACGTAGGAGCCCCATCTTTGAAAGTATCACGCAGCGGTTGCACTGCCTTGGTAGATTCCTTGCCGATAGTTAAGAATCTATCGACAAAATTCATACTATCCCCGACCATATGCGGGCGAAGGACCAAACGCCGAGCCTTTCGCTGCGATGGATCTAATGTAGAAGCGTCAACTAGAAACATGACACGGGGAAAGTTGTAGTTGTCATAGAAGTAGGGTCGTTTGTGAACACCGAAAGCACCCAGCGCGTGCATCTCGACCCAGGACGTGAAGTAGTGCAACAGAATATGTACAGGTTTTACCCCTGGCTGAGTAGTATCTGCCGCTAAGCTCAGGCCGTGATGTAGATGAGCTAGCCCTGCAATCCCAACGGATACACGCATCCCTATGACAATACGGTGGTCCAGATATAAGACGGACGGCCTCATATAGCGAGGGTGCATCGGAAGCACAAACCAGCTCAACCACAGGTCGATGAACCCCAGAAAGATGTCTCTTCATCGACGTCTGAAGCAGCAAGTTCTGCAAAAGGGACGACCGGAGGGTCTGGAATAAAGAAATTTTTTAGATCCGCTTCCGCCGTTGGCTGGTTATCCAAACCGAAACCAAATGGGTCGTCAATCTTGGAGAATTTTGTGGCTTGTTTTGACAAGACATCAGGGCGAAGAAAGCGGACGATGAAATTTGCAAAGCCGACTCTGTGCCCTCCAGACTCTAAAAACAGACTCTTATAAATGTTCAACATTTTGATTAGGCTCAAGAACCGGTGTTGAATAGTATTCTCCAGAGTGAGGTCCATTACTACTGATTTAGTGGCAAAGATGTACTCATCAGGGGGAAGTATCTCCTCGTAATGTTCCCCTCTGACGGGTAGGCCTGAAATTTCCGCAAACTCCTCCAAGGAAATAGAGACTTCCCGGTCCGACAGAAGAAATGTGTGGGTTGGGATGTTCCACTATTCTAAAAAAGCCTTAACCCACCACACATTAGGCGCGGGATATTGGAAGAGGGAAGCATATATGGAAGGATATAGCCCAAGCTTTAGCAGCAGAGACTTTTTAGCCGACAAGATATACCGGGCCCACTACAGGTAGCCGGCTGATTGGCGAGGAGTTAACCCTATCATATAGACTTGTCCCCAAGGGCGCTACTCGTCTTGACATATGCGCCGCCCCAAAATATCCAAAGCCATTAGCGGCTGTATGGGTATTGATGCCATAGAAAGCTGAAGGCGACCCTCCGAAGTCCAGTTGACCTCTTCTACAGCATAATTCACTTGGGACGAATCGGCGTAATGAATTGCTGAAATAGGCTCTGAGGGCACTGCACAAGAAAAATTGCGCCGACCCTGGATGATCTGATTGTACCACGACCCTCATAGGTGAAGAGATTTCTGCTTCAGGTCATGATCTTTAATAAGTGCGAAGACTTCCCGATCCATGGGCACGTCGGAAAAGGTGCTCTCTGAACGTACAAAAGGGAAAGAAGAGTCGGAAGCCATAGTACCTACACAAAGAGAGACGAGGGTTAGTTATCAACGCTATGTTCTGAACTCTGAAACTTGGTACTTAAAATTGTACCGCACTGCAATGCAGAATGAAGGGACAAAAGGGGGACCCACAATATTAAGATGACGTCCCATCATTGATGGGGCAGGTACTCATTAAGGATGAAATCCTAAGAGGATTCTCATTTAATGAGAAACCTCATTGGGCTAAGGAGTTAAACTCCCTCAAGAGCTGTACTATGCAAACAGATTTCACATCTGACAACTTTAATTAATAGGGGAATAAAATTCCCCCAAAAATTTCTAAGAGCTATGCTCTGTAAAAAACAATGGGATAATCTACCAAAACCCTCAAAAGCAAAGCTTTTTAACAGGGTAAAACCCCAAGATCTTTAAGATCTGCAAAACAAACTCTAAAAGTTCTTCATGGAAGATGAGCAAAGCTCTGATTAATGGGTTAAGAAACCCTAAAATACATCTTAAGATCTACGATCTAAGAAAAGCAAAGCTCTGTTCATGGGTTCAATTATGATCCGTACCAAATTTTTGGGCAGAGTTCTAACTCTAGATGGGATTTCTTTGGGCAGAGATCTAAGCTCTGAAAGGAGAATCAAATTCTCAGAAAAAAGAAGAACAAGAGAAGATGAACAGCAGTCATCTCAAGGGCCAAAGGCCCTACTTATAGGCACAGGAAGTCGATTCAACTTCCAAGAAAATCCAACGGTGGAAAAGCTGCTACCGTTGCACTCACGTGTGAACCACATAAGCGCAACGGTGGGGGGGCATTTGTTTCCCCAATAAAAGAGCAAAACTCTGTTCAAAATTTGAAAAGCAGCGCCAAGAGTTAAAAACTCTGAGGCGGCGCCTCACGTGCCTTACACGAGGGCGCCAGCGCCAAGAATTAAAAAAACTCTGAGGCGGCGTCTCATGTGCCTTGCACGAAGGCGCCAGCGCCAAGAGTTAAAAACTCTGATTTGTTTCCCCAATAAAAGAGCAAAGCTCTGTTCAAAATTTGAAAGGCAATGCCAAGAGTTAAAAACTCTGAGGCAGCACCTCACGTGCCTTACACGAGGGCTCCAGCGCCAAGAGTTAAAAAAAACTCTGAGACAGCGTCTCACGTGCCTTGCATGAAGACGCCAGCGCCAAGAGTTAAAAACTCTGAGGCAGCGCCTCACGTGCCTTGCACGAGGGCGCCAGCGCCTGAAATAAAAGCTTTCTGATTAGACAGAGCCGTTGGATCAATGATTCAACGGAGGTGATAAATCACCAAAGTGCATAATTAAGTTCCGCTGAGGAAATTTTTCTCAAATCTTTCTAAACCAACAAGATTACTCTCTGTAAAACAGAGCACCGTTGGATTAAAAAATCCAATGGTGATTAAAAGAATCACCTATCTGTAGAATAAATTCTGTATGGGGAAATATTTCCCTAATCTTGTTAAAAATAAGAAAGATATCTTCTGTAAAAAAGAAGTCCTTGGATCAAAGATCCAACGGTGGATAAAATCTCCAAATCAATTAAAAATCTCTCAATGAAATATTTCTTTAACTAAATCAACAGACTAGCCTCTACTATAAAAAGGACCCAAGACTTCGAGTCTTGTACAGAGAACCCCCCTCCCCATAAGCTTTAAAGCAAGTAAGAAGAAAGTTTTTAGAGGGAAGAAAGAAGAATGCCTCTCTTCGAGGTAAATAAAAATAATAATAGAGATCAGAGTATCTCATCTGCATATCCAAGGGTTTAACCCATATAAAAGAACTTAGTTCTTTCCCTGGATCTGAGATCCATGAGACAAGTCTACCACAAATGAGAATTTAATTCTCATAGGGATGAACTTGTTCTTGGGGATCAAAGATCCAGGAAAGAACAGAGAATTGAACTCTTTAGAACAGAATACACAAAGAAAACCTAGCGCCAAACGCCTTACGGGTCCCTCACGTGGGCGCTACTCAATAAAGAGTGCTTAGCACTCAATGGTTGGCGCTCAGCGCCAAGCACTTCACGTGTCCCTTACGCGGGCGCTGCTCAATAAAGAGTACTTAGCACTCAATGGTTGACGCTCAGCGCCAAGTGCCTCACGGGTCCTTCACTTGGGCGCTGCTCAATAAGGAATGCTTAGCACTCAATGATTGGCGCTCAGCACTTTACGTGCCCCTCACGTGGGCGCTGCACAATAAGGAGTGACTAGCACTCATTGGTTGGCGCTCAGCGCCAAGCGCCTCACGTGCTCCGCACGTGGGCGCTATAAAGAGTGTAACGCTCCATAAAAACAAAAAAAGGAGAAAGTAAAGCAAAGTATGAGTGTCAGAACCCATATGAATTCTCGGCATTGTTAGCACAGAAAAGGGACTGAGCCCAAGCAAGTGTTTAACACATTATTCAAAGACTGAGCGCGCTGAGTCCAAGTTAACCAAATCCCTAATTCAAATCAACCGAGCCCATGTGCTCATCATTTTCCAAATTGATCTTAGTCTCAAACACGATTACTGATCTTCCAATGGACATTGGTTCAAGGGTACATCTCCTCACACCTCTGATACATGTCGTTGTAATTCTTCAGCGTCTTCAGAGAAGTGGTGGGTCCCGTTAACCAAAAACTCTTTGGTTCACTCCTAAATTGAAGAGCACATCTAATACGGACTGCAACGACCTTAAACTAGCTATGGACCGTAACGTCCTTAAACTACAATGGACCGCAACGTCCTTAAATTAGCTATGGACCGTAACGTCCTTAAACTAAAACAATGGAGCCCAAATGCTCTTTTGTTGGGTCTGAATGATCCCAAAATTCTGTTGAGTAGATCTTAGTCTAAAATTAGACTAACGTATCCTCAACAAATATTTAAGTTGATCTTAATCTCAAACGAGATTGACGATCCTTAAACCAACCTAAACCCAAATCTAAGAATATGCGGATTTATCCACGCCCTACGGACGACAACAAAAATTAGTCTCCGTATACAATCCACGGGCAACCAAAAATAAAACAAACAAACACGACACGAAGTGACCTTCTGGAGCAGGACAAAATGGTTACCGCGATGCGGTAACGTAATTAACTGCAGTGGCTTGCTCCTGTAGGGAAGAGCATCCCCACAATCAAAAACCCCTCGCAAACAAGGGGGAATCTGACGAAGTCTGCTACAACGGCCGCATACGTCCAAACCTCCGATACACTGTGTCATAAATCAACTTGGCATTTTTGGAGAGGTGGACGGATAAATCCAAATAGCATCTGCCCCCAAATTCAGGAAAGACGATCCATCCCGGATCCGTCTTCTATTTTCTGCGGTAAACAGAGATATGGAATGAATATCATTTTGGATATCATAAATGAGAGATCATTAGTCATGTCTGAGACTAAGATCAGTTTGGAAATCACAAGCTTATGGGCTCGGTTGATTTAAAATCAAAGAAGTTTAACCTCAGGAAACTTAGTCAATTTGGACTGAGATTGAGTTTCTATACTATCCAGCAGTGTTAAGCACTAAGATATACAGTACTCACGTGTGTTTCACGTGAGACGCTGGCAAAGTGCTAAGCACTAATCTTTTCTGGCGCTTACGTGCTTTTCACGTGAGGCGCTGGGTTTTAGCCTTGGGCGCTCACGTGCTTTTCACGTGAGGCGCTACCATAGTACTAAGCACTAATTTTCTCTGGCGCTCACGTGGGTTTCACGTGAGGCACGATGATTTTGGATATTTAATATTTGTTAATGTTTTTTTAGAGAACTTAAATCTCTGTTAATGATATTTTGACCGTTAATGATCACCAAGATCACTATTTTAAGGATCTGGGATTAGGTTCTTTAAGAACTAAGTTTCTGTTTTGAAAAAACTAAGTTTTTGTTTTGAAAAAACTAAGTTTCTGTAGAATTATGAACTCCATGACTTCCATGTTCATGTTTTCAGAGAGGTTAAATCTCTTTTAATGGTGTTTTGACCATTAAGGATCACTAAGATCACTATTTTGAGGATCTTGAATCGGGTTCTTTAAAGAACTAAGTTCTTTATTTGAAAGAACTAAGTTCCTGGAGTATTATGAACTCCATCTTCTTTCTTTTCAATTTTATTCTTCCCTGAATCTTTGATTCTTAAGAACAAAATTTTCCCGATGAGAATTAAATTCTCAACTTGTGAGAGACCTGTCTTATGGATCTCATATCCAGAGAAAGAACTAAGTTCTCTGAGAAGGGTTAAATCCTTAGGTATGGTATGTTAGGTAAATGAGATATTTTGATCTCTTCTTTTTTCTTTACCTAGGGTTTTTTAGGAGGGAAATCTTCTTTTTTGAGAGAATTAAATTCTCTGTTATTTTGAGAGCCTTCTGTATTTTTACAGAAAATTATGGGAGATCTCCTTTTTTTCTATCCCCTCTTCCTCTCGTTCTTTGTCATCTCTTTGCTTCTATTTTTAGGAGAAAGAAAGGAATTAATTTGTTGAGAAAATCTCTCATTGAGAGATCATGATTAATTTTATAATCAATCAAAATGATCTTTTAGATCAACCGTTGGATTTTTAATCCAAAGACTCTCTGTTTAACAGAGAAGATTTCTTGTTTTTTTACAAGATTAGAAAATATTTTTCTTAAATAGAATTTTATTCTATCATATAAATATCTTGTTAGTTTAATAAGATAGAATTTTATTTTATCATATGAATATCTTGTTAGTTTAATAAGATCAGAATTTTATTTTATCCAATGAATATCTTGTTAGTTTAATAAGATTGGAATTTTATTTTATCTTATTAATATCTTGTTATTTTAACAAGATTAGAGTTTTATTCTATCATATTAATATCTTGTCATTTTAACAAGATTAGGAAGATATTTTCCTAAGACAGAATTTTATTCTATCAAATGATCAATGGATGATTTTATAATTACCGTTGGATTTTTTATCTAAGAGTCCTCTGTTTAATAGAGAAGATCTTTCTGGTTTGAGAAAGATCAGGAAAAAATTTCCCACATAGAATTTAATTTATTAGATGGTTTAATTGGTGATATTTTATCACCATTGGATTTTAAATCCAAGATTCTGTTAGAGAAAGATATTTCCATATTAGAAAGATCATGAAAAATATTTCCCAAATAGAATTTAGTTCTATCACATAGAATTTAATTCTATCAGATAGGGGCATTTTAAATTGGGGAGCTCACATGCTTTGTATGTGAGCGCTGCTAAAGAATACAGTAAGAGAACTCACATGTTTAACACGTGACCCCTAGTGTCGGTTTTAGCCTGTTTATTTTCAGCGCTCATATGCTTTGCATATGAGCGCTCACGTGTTTAACACGTGAGGCCTGTAAGGCCTTTGGTTATTTATGTTCAGCAAAGCATATGAGCGCTCACGTGTTTAACACGTAAGACCTGTTTGGCTTTTAGTTATTATCTACTTCCAGCGCTTATATGCTTTGCATATAAGCGCTCACGTGTTTAACACGTGAGGCCTGTTTGGCCTTGATTATTTATGTTCAGCGCTCATGAGCGCTAACGTGTTTAACACGTGAGGCCAATTTGGCCTTTAGTTATTTGTTTTCAGCACTTATATGCTTTGCATATAAGTGTCCACGTTTTTAATACGCGATGCCAAACTGTGAGGATTCTTTTCTTATTTCTTATCTCTCTTTCTTATAAGGGAAAAAGTAGCTCATAGCCAAAAAAAATTAGCGGGAACAGACTCCTTTGAGCCGTGGTAGGGTAGTAATCAAAGCACAGTGGGAAATCGCACAAGCACAAGACAAATGATGATCTCAGGTCGACAGATTAACCTGTACTTATGTCACCTGAGAACTGCTATCTAACAATAGGTATAATACTATATAGCATGTTCCCGGCGAGTCCGTTCAGTGTAACTCATAACCCAATGAGCACCTGTATACCATCTTAGGTGACTAACTGACACCAATGGCTTGTGAGACCGACCACCGCCCTCGTCGGGGTCTCGAAAAATATACACTAGTCTACTCCGGAGTATCGATGCCCAGTCTCGATAGACCCTCGACTATGGACATTTAAGGATGTGCTTATAGACCACCCAGCACCCACGTATATGATCGCCATCATAATGTTGGTAGTCAAGCAAGAATCCTATGGGCTCGATCAACATGTAAAAGTGATATGTAATACCACATAATGCATGTACA
Organism: Agapanthus africanus; assembly: GCA_030015575.1. Lineage (NCBI taxonomy): Eukaryota > Viridiplantae > Streptophyta > Magnoliopsida > Asparagales > Amaryllidaceae > Agapanthus > Agapanthus africanus. The sequence goes on along the minus strand of CM057338.1, from coordinate 5,541,999 downwards.
TGATGATAAAGAAAAACCAGATAGCATACTATCATTTTGAGTAAGACTGTTCTACCCATATAGGTCATCCCTCAATCATCACAATCGCGTGCCTGTGATTACAAAAATTGACTTGAGGGCACTATAGCAAACAATCTTCCACTTGTACTTAAGGCTAATTATTGCGGTGTCGCATACTCACAGCCCGTATGATATCGAACACCCAACTTCTCTACTAATCAGTCTCGCAAAGCCCGTTTGTGAAACTATTACGTTCAAGAAATAGCCTCAGTGAGTGGATCCGCTCCAATGTTTCTATCTTTATCTCTCTATATCTCAATTTCGCGGAGAAAGACTATCTCCCGAAATGAGCGATACATGTCTTAGAATTTTTCTGGATATCTGATGTGATCCAGTTCACAAATGAACACCAAATCCAACAAAATTCTTAGACCATATCATCCACTGAATTTAATCAGTATTCTGCACCATGCCTTCCTCAGTATCCGCTTGGACCACCTGTCCAACATACTGTCCCTCAAAAGAGGGAAAACTATAACTCTGACTGTCACCCTGTCTTCCAGGTCACCTTGGGAGCCTGAAATGATAACCGCCTCTTGAAGGAGACTGTCGTTACCATATACCAAGAACATCCACTTATGTTCATAACTGTTTCCCAATGTTTCTCTAGAATTGGATTAATATATGATTTTTGCAGCCAGTGCAAAAGCAATATCTGGTGTGGTACTTGACATTTCATGATTAACTCAATTGCCTAAGAAAGTGATATGCCAATCATGCAAATCTCTCTCCTCATCAGTCTAGAAGACATCTCTTTAGAGAGGGTGACTCAATCACCTGTGGGTACATCACCACACCAGGAGTTGTCCATTCTAAAGCACTTTAGAATAGTGTCAAGTACCCGAATTGGGACACTTCCCAAATCTAGATCTAAAACCATAGATCTAGTTACCAGAATCACTGATATTTTATCCAGATCCTATGTGGAGAAACAACTTGTGACAACCATAGTATAACCGATCGTAGTATAGGAATATCACTTCTTATCAAGAGCATGTCATCCAAATACCAGGACATCACTCCTTACTACCTTCGTACCAGGTCCATTTATTATTCTGATGAAGTCAAACTCTATGATTGTCACATAAAAAATAGACGATCTACTTCCGTTGTACTTGTTTTAGCCAATAAATAGACATAAGCTATTTGCCCACCATGCTTCCGCTGCTCCCACTGACTACAACAACCCTCTAGCAGGGTCATATATACGTGCATTTCTAAAGCTGATTTAGAACGATGTTATAGTCATCCACTTGCCATATCTCATAGTCTAAGACAACAGTAGTTGCAAGTTTGGGTCATCAAAACCTCCCTGTCATCGCCCTTGAGGAGACCGAAATACCTCTCGAGTAGCTGCGGAGTGGCTAATGGATTGTCTAATCCAATTGAATGTTTAGGTCCTACTAAATTTTCAGCAATTGTTTGTGGTTCTAGAATCACTTCCAGTTCTACCATACTCCCACTAATATTTTTTCTGAAAAGAATTCATTTTAGTAAAACAGATGGAGAGTCAAGAACAATATAACTATTAATCCTCTAAATGGTAGAATGTTAACCCTCGTCAAAGCCCTGGATAACCCACAAACTGCCATTACTGAAATGTGCCTAGAGTTTATCAAGATTCTGGTTTTAAGCATAAGCCGGATAACTCCATATACCTTAACATCGTTAAGATATGAATCCATTCTATATCCAATATAGAAAAAAATACACTAATTTAATTGGAAACAGATTCAAAATACATGCAACCGTTTCCAGTGCATATCGACTAAATGGAAGAAGGCCAAGAAGCATTACTCATCAAGGAGTGTACTCACGGATGAGTAACCTGAGAGAGAAATAAGTTCTCAAATATATTGCTTACAACGGAATACCTAGCATAAGTATCTACATCTTCGATCACCGCGAAGAATCCTTATACTTGCAACATATGGTTCTATACTTTATTCTTATACTTATAATTTCTCAAATTTGGACTTTATATTTCAACGAAATACTTGTCTAAAACTAGAGAAGTCATAAGTAAACAGAATATAGTACGAGTACCAACCCCTTTGTCCTAATGGACATCGGAAAACATACAATACTTTGTATAAGTCCTCTGAGTTTAATAACTCAAACTTTGTGCGTCGTAGGTTGAAAACTGTGCTATGATTAAGAAGAATTACACTGCTGTTGAATGCAACTTACTTAACCATTAACTGATTTAGGTAAATGTCATAGACATAATTTCTAAAAGTTATATCTCACTTTATAGAAAACGTACAGATATATCAGTTTGAAATTGGTGCATAACGACGGATATTCACAACCAAGTATTTGCCGTTAGGCAAAACCCAGGAGATTTCCTCAAATATCACCAATTACAAAGAATTCTGATATATAGAGGATCTAATCACCCAATTCCCAATATCTTACTCCCATTCAGCATCTGTAACGCCATACAGATGTGAGAATCAAGTATGGTAAATACATACCCTGAAGTCAGAATCTAATTGGGAAAACATTTTTTAATTAACACCGCACGGTAAAACTGAAATATGAAAATGTTTCGAAGGGGTGGCCGGGTATTCATCGTAATGCCTCTTCCACTATCCAGATTCATGATAGTGGCTGTATATTTCCTCGCCCTCACTGCAATCCATTCATATGTTTTTACTTCTTACCTTCTGTACACCATACTTAGACTAATTGGTTTTCTTCCTTCCCTACCTTTCGGCACCAGTCTAAGGTTTGGAAGAAGACTATCAAATAAGCGTAATAGGTGTACTCTCCTAATATTAGGAGCTCTCGCAACCTGAGAGAAGGGAAGAAGAAAAGACACCTGAATAATTTTATTCAATTTCTCTTGAACCGGAAACCATCCTCGAACTGAAACAAGTTCCTTCGAGTTCGTATGTAACTATATGATGGCATATTCAAGCAATATAGATTTTCGTAGTGATACGGAGTGTTCTGGAGAAATACAAAGGGAAAGTAGGAGTGGCAGGGATATACACGGTTTCGTCGTGAATAATAGTAGTCGCAATTTCCTTTGCCCTCACTCTATTCCCTTTATATGTCTTTACTTATTACCTTCTGTACACCATATTTAGGCTAATTGGTTTTCTTCCTTCCCTACGTTTCGGCACATGCCTATGGTTTGGATGAAGACTATCCAATAAGCGTAATAGGTGTACTCTCCTAATACTAGGAGCTCTCGCAACCTGAGAGAAGGGAAAAAGAAAAGATAACCGAATAGTCTTATTCAATTTCTCCAGAACCGGAATCCATCCTCGAACAGAAACAAGTTTCTTCGAGTTCGTACGTAACTATACGATGGAATATCCAAGCAATAAGGATATTCGTAGTGATACGGAGTGTTCTGGAAAAATGCAAAGGGAAAGTAGGAGCGGCAGGGATTGTTTCCTGATTTAAAATCAGGAAAGCTTCTGGGAAAAGCTTCAAAAAAGGGTCACGTGCTTACACGTGACTAGCGGTCACGTGTTGGCACGTGACACCTAAAAGCATCATCAAGGCAAGTTCAGTTTCCTGACTACGTTGAAGAAAAGGGGGCTTCAGAAAGAGTCACGTGCTCCCACGTGACCCGGGTCACGTGGCGACACGTGACATTTAAATGCAAGCGTCAAAAGGCACACCAGTTCCCTGATCAAGTCAAGGAAAAGGCTTCAGAAGAGGTCACGTGCTTCCACGTGACCAGGGTCACGTGTTGCCACGTGACGTTCAAGACAGCAGACTCGTTCTCCAGTTGAACCAAGGAAAGAGAGAGTTCAAACAAGGGTCACGTGCTCACACGTGACCAGGGGTCACGTGGCAGCACGTGACGTTTAAGCAGCAATAAGAAGACAAAGCGCAAAAGAAAGGAAAAGGCTCATTCCAAAGGGGGTCACGTGCCCACACGTGACCATGAGTCACGTGGTCACACGTGACCGGCTTTCAAAGCCCATTGTGTTAACAGAATTAAATTCTGAAAGAAATTCAAATCTTTCCAAAGGAAAGCAACTATCTGGAACCAATCGAATTAAAGATTCAGAGGTGATCTGTCTATGGGAAAATCTCGGGTTTGGAAAGATTTCCCCTTTAAATCTAACCGAAACAACAAAGGAAAAACCCCTGGATTTGAAATCCAATGGTGAATAAAATTCACCCAACAATCTAAAGGTCCAAAATGAATGATGGATGCAAATCAAATCTTTCACGAAGATTCATCAAAAACTGATTGATTCGGCTGCTTCTCCTATAAATAGGAGCCAAGAGACATACAGAGAGATACATACGCAGAGAAGAAAAAAAAAGAAAAGGAAGAGAGCTTCGATACTTGGAGAACTTGGATCTTCTGCAAAAACCCTAGGTAAGAAAGGGAAAAGCTCCTTGAAAGAAAAAGAGAATTTAATTCTCAACAGAGTTTAACTCTGATAATGTAAAAACAGAAGAACATATTTCTTCTCTCTTTGATAGAGGATCTGCAAAGTGCACATCTCCCCTTAAGGTTGAGAATTTAATTTTCAATAGGTTGAGATCCTGCCATGCAGATCCAAAACATAGAGAAGGAATGCAAGCACGAGAATTTAATTCTCACAGAACTATAGGAATTTAATTCCTTTAAAATAAAATTAGGGCTTGCCCCTGTATCATGGGAATTTAATTCCTTCAGAATAAAAAGAAACAGGGTTTAACCCTAATTAAGAACCTAGTTCTGTTGCAGCAGCGGGTATTTAATTCCCTTAATCATAATTTAACAGAGGATGGAAGTTTAAACTCCTTAAAAAAGCTTTGTTAGGGTTTAACCCTATTTGGTTCTTCACATATATGAGGAATTTAATTCCTACAGAAAATTCAGAGTTAAACTCTATCCCAGAATATAAGTCTTCGAAAGGAAGTAGGAATTTAATTCCTCTGAAATTTACAGCTCGAGGAATTTAATTCCTGAAAAAAGATTAACAAAGCCTCTAAACAAAATACATAGAGGCAGGGTCACGTGTCATCACGTGACCCCCCAAGAGATCTACAGAAAGCCCCTTTGAGGCAGCACCCCACGTGATCCACGTGACCCTTGGCAGAAGCTCTAATACATAGGCATTTGAATGCCCATCACGTGATGGCACGTGATGCTCTGAAATACGCGATAATCTCAGCAGAATAAATGAAGGGAGGGCGCTCTCACGTGCTGCCACGTGACCCCTCTTGCCTTAGTGTTTAACACTAAATTAAAACTCTCGAACCCAGTGTTAAAACACTATTGGGCCTTAGTGTTCAACACTAATTAAAAAGCTTTATTTGCAGTGTTCAACACTGATCTGTTTAGTGTTTAACACTAATTTGAAAAGCCTTGTTGCTGGTGTTTAACACCAATTATCTCTTAGTGTTAAACACTAACTTGTCAACCTCATTCCCAGTGTTCAACACTGATTGCTCTGTAGTGTTTAACACTAGGCTTTGGCCCAATTGACTAAATAGATGGAGGCAAAGCCTCTCCTGATTGGACTTAGCCCAAGATGGCCATAAGTCCTCAATTTGTGATTAACTAGGCCAATGGACTCATAACATAATTAATTCGTCTTGATCCCAAATTGGGCCAAGGACTATTTAATCCACTCCGGTTCTAGGGTACATCTCTTCACTCCTTTGATACTTGGCATTGTAATCCCTCAATGTCTTCAAAGAGGTGACGGGTCCCGACGACCACACATTGATACGGACTGCGGGGTCCTTAAACCCGTGTTTAATGCAAAATTCCTGGTTACGTGGAACGCGGATAATGTCACTCTTTGACCCCGTGGGAAACGTCCAGAGCGGAGCCTGGTCCTCGCAGAGCACGGCAGCGAACCCGTGTGAAGCATCCAGAGCACATAATGGACTATGGGGTCCTTAAACCCATGGACTATGACGTCCTTAACCTTGACCGAGATGTCTTAAAACTAACAACGGACTGTGGGGTCCTTAAACCCATGGACTACGACGTCCTTAACCTTGACCGAGATGTCTTAAAACTAACAGTGGACCGCAATGTCCTTAAACTACCCATGGACCGCAATGTCCTTAAACTAGAACAATAGAGCCCCGCATGCTCTTTTGTCGGATCTAAACGGTCCCGTTTAAGTTGATCTTAGCCTCAAAGATGGCTAACGTATCCTTAAACCTTCAAACAGAGTGGACTATAAATCCCCCCAATTAACTCTGGCTCAAGGGTACATCTCTGAACTCCTCTGACATCCGTCGTTGTAATTCTTCAACGTCGTCAGAGAGGTGACGGGTCCTGACGGCCATACATACGTTCGACCTCTAGGTCCCTAAACTGGAACAATGGAGTCCAAACACTCCTTTATCGGATCTAAGCGATCCCGTTAAGTTGATCTTAGTCACAAAGTTAGACTAACGTATCCTTAACAAACGTTTGAGTTGATCTTAGCCTCAAGTATGGCTGACGTATCCTCAAACCAAACCCCCAAACCCAAATCTAAGATAATACGGATTTGGACTAGTCCACGCCCTACGGGCGACGACATAACTCAGTCTCCGTAAACAATCCACGGGCAACAAAACACAAAACAAACACCCACGACACGAAGTGACCAGCTGGAGAAGGAGAAAGTTGTTACCGCAATGCGGTAGCGTAATTAACTGCAGGGGCTTGCGCCTGCAGGGAAGAGCGTCCCCACAATCAAAAACCCCTCAAGCGAGGGGGAATCTGACGAAGTCTGCTACATCGGACGCATCCGTTTAAACCTTCGATACATGGTGCCATAAATCAACTTGGCATCTTCGGAGAGGTGAACGGATAGCACCAATTAGCATCTGCCCCGAATCTCAGTGCCAAGACACCGCAGTCTTGTCGCGCCGTCTTTCGGAGGGGAACGGATTCTGGCACGCCCGGTGGGACCTTTTCCTCTTTCCACTCCACACTTCGTGTGTCGTGACTCGCGAACCAATCGCGGTTCGCCAATGGTTGCCCTTGGGTTTCAAGATACTAAGAATTGACGTCTTGCTTATTGCAGAAAGCAAAGGATCGATGGCTTCTACTTCCATGAAATTCTCCAACTGCTCAGACTGCAATTGCAACTAACGCTCTGCCTCGCCAGGAGGTATAGCCTACGGACCCCAAGCTGCTTCGCTATTCACAATGCCCATGGAACAGGTCATTCGCGCCACCACAGGATTGTTCTTTGGGACCATGCTCCCGCCGACAAACTTCACCGCGCCAGTACTGACAACGGAAGCTCTTAAGAAGTCGGTCTTTGATCGTCTTACCCCTGTCGCGGCTCCTCTCAACGAGTCGCCCAACGTCAACGCCTCGGTCTTCTCTAGATTGGGCCAGAAATCCTGCAAACCCATCATGGGGCCTACAATCTCAGATAAGGCTGCTTCTAAGAAGGTGCCCGCTCCTGCCCCCGAAGTCGTCAAGGCAGCTTCTCCAGCCAAAAGGTCGGTCTTTACAAGATTAACGGCTTCAGCTCCCGCTCCTACTGCCCAAAGGACATCGGTCTTTGACAGGCTAATACCAACTGCGACCCCCCACCCAGACAGGGGGCAAGACGAAACCATTCTTACCGCTGACCCTACACCGTCCGCTCGACACGCTCGACGTCGCCATTGGCGCCGAGTAAGGAAGGATGGGGGCAACTCCCCCTCCGGGTTGACTCCATCGGCCCCGGTGGCAGAGGTTAATGCTGCTGTTCCAACTGGGAACAGCTTTGAAATGCTAAATAAGGTGCGAAGGAATTCTCCTACGGCAGTGCTGAAGAGGTCTCCTCCCTCATTAAAAAAGGTTGTCGAAATAAAACCCGAACAACCCCGATCTCCTCAACGGCTGTCTTCCAAAATCTATAAGGTTTGGCGGCAGGCCCGGGACTCGATCATCGAGCCAAACTTCTCCCGCCAGCACAAGAAGCTGAAAATCCAACCGGAAGCTGGTCACCAGGCTAAACCCCAAAAGGCTGTCTGGACGCCCACCTCAACGGCCCCCTCAACCTCCATGGCTCATAAAAGGAGGAGGCCAGAGAAAACCCCACAGCATGCAACGACGGCTAAAAGCACTGAGCCCAGACGCCCTAAGTCTGGGGGCATGGTGATGCACACTGTTACATGGCCTCTGGAAAAGAGGAAAGCCGCACTTCTACGGGCCACCGACCGCTAACCCGATCTGTGACGAAGGCTCAAGAGCAGCAACAAAAGCTTTAAGAAATGATGAATGCTATGGCCGCGCTCACCGGGCCAAAAGAAAACCCAGAAACGTCCTCAGACGCACGCCGGGAGGAAGAAACCGATGCTGAATTCCTTCGCCGGACACTGGAGAAAAAGGGACAAAGAGGCTGCTGAACAAGCGGCCAACATACAACGGATGGGCCTTCTCTTCCAAGATGTGATAGGAATGATGATCCAGCAGGACTTACCCGCCGAGGATCCCCCAATCGTTCTTGAAGACGACCGAGGAGAAACGTCAAATCCACCACCAGCCCTCTCAACGGCCAAGGAGGAGGCAATCTCTAAGGCTGACTTGGCTGACTACATAGCCCAGCAAATCCGGGTTCATCACGCGACTGAGGCAGCTGGTCAAGTCGTGAAAACGGGGCGGCCGTATCCGAGCTGGTACGACCAAATCAAATACCCGCAAGGCTATACGATACCAAAATTCCACGTGTATAAGGGGACCGGCAATCCCCATCAGCATGTCGCCCAGTTCCGGGCCCTCTGCGGTAACACCGGCGGTGATGATAAACTGTTGCTCCGCCAGTTCGTGGGCAGCTTATCAGAAACTGCGTTCGAATGGTATTCGGAACTCCCGAACGATTCTATCAAAACGTTCGCTGAAATGGAGCTGTTGTTCACTCAGCGATTCGCAAGTGCCAGCGAACGCACTCCAATAACTGCACTGATTAACGCCAGGGTAAAACCGGGCGAAACCTGGGTCCAGTACGCTATACGCTGGCGGAACTTGTGGTCGAGATGTGAGCAACGCATTGAGGAAGCACCTGCGGTGGGCATGTTCGTGGGAACTCTAGACCCTCACGCAACTATCTCCCAGTTTATGATGTTCTTTAAGCCAACCACATTCCAGCTTTAATCGACAAGTTGGCTCAGATGGACCAGATGGGTCATAGACCGCCTCCCCCGAAGTCGGAACCTCGGAATGACAAGGGTAAAGGGAGGGCAACCTTTGTTGCGAATGCCCAGCAGCAACCTAACGCCCCGAAACCGGCAGATCAACTCGAGGAAAGGCGTCGGTATTATAATGAGAAGATGAAGCGTCCCTACTCATTCCCACGGGACAAGACGAAACGGCTATTCGAGCTGGCAATACGCAACAGACTTATAAACCTGCCAAATCCAAGGCGACCGCCGCAACCCACCGAAGTGAATAACCCTAACTATTGCCCTTACCATCAAACGGTAGGCCATCCGATTGAAGATTGCTTCTTCTTCAAAGGATGGATTGAAGACCAGTACCTCCAGGGGAAGTTTGTACTGTCCGAAAAGTGGAAGGTGAACCCCCCACAGCCGCATGCTCCTAGGAAAGCGGATACACCGGGGGCAACATGTTCTTTTATTGAAGAAGCTCCATGGGAGGTCGTGCTATCAACTAAAACCAAAAGAATGCTGAGAGACCTTCATGCGTGCCCTGCGATCGAATGGAAGGACCCTCTTGAACCTCAAATTATCAAAGGGATGTTGAAGCCCCTCCCAACTACGAAGACTCGCGATAATGGCCCAAATACTCACGCCCAACCGTCAAAATCTTCGAAGAAAAAGAAGAAGAAATCCAAGAAGCCCGTGAAGCTTGAAAACGAACACACGAACTTGCAGAAGCAAATCGACGCGCTGGAAGAATACAATCAAAAGGCGCGAACTCCTGTCACACTGCAAGAGTTCCTCAACCACATCTTTCAAGAAGAAGATGATGGAGAAAGCTCGTCGGATGAATCCGAAGGATATGTGGCGAGTTGTAATGTAATCTCCCACTTGTTTACCGATGATGGGAAAACTCCTGGCATTGAAAAGCTGGAGACAGAGCCTGTACCAGAGCGTGCATGGCCAACAGATGAAATGATCGACGCTTTTCTAGACGAGATTCGTCTAAAATGTAAAGCGGACCGGGAGCGTGAAATGGCCACATCGGAAGGAGCCAAATGCGGGCAACTGAACGAAAGAGTTGACCTACCACTGCCAGAGCAAAAGGCATCCAAAGTAGACAAGAAGATATTCAAGACGAGAAAAAGGTTTGCCAAAGCTATGTCAATGGGGATGAAGCTACCGCCCTCGGAAGGAAACACACATGATGGGGTGGAGAGGCACCCTGATTATTGCGCATATCACCGGAAAATCTCACACCCCACGGAGGAGTGCGACGCCTTTAAGATATGGTGGCAAGGATATGTCGCTCGTCGGCAACATGTTAAGCGCATGAAACGCAAGATCCGTCGGGAGCGAAGAAGTACTGTCGATGGGCACAACAGAACGACTGGCAACTGTTACATGGTTAACGCCAGGGGGTCACAAGTTCTCACCTTTGGGAGCGACTCTGATGAAGAAATGGCTTTGGGCCCTCTCTTTAAAGAATCCGTTTTGGGGAAAGAGGAGGAATCGGAGGCCTGCGAGAACATTCAGCTGCGCAATCGCACACTCCCAGAGAAGAATCTCGGGCCCGGGAATAGAAGGGATAAGGGAAAGGAAAAGGTCACTGAAGATATCACTTTAGATGACCAAGTCATGAGAGAGCTGGCTGCCAAAGACCCTCCTAGGAAGAGTAAAGTGGACTATAACATCCTCGCGCACCTAAGGAAGCTACCTTCTCAGCTTAGCATTCTCGATGCCCTCCTATTATCAAAAGAAGCGCGAGACTCACTGATTAAGGCGTTACAAGAACCTGAGCAATTCCAAGCCTTCCTCGCCACTGAAAAGATGAAGGATGAACTGGAGGAAGTGCATACAGCCGATATCACTTTCGGTGATGAAGACCTCCTTCTCGGGACGTGCGACCACAACCGTCCCCTATACGTCTCCGGATACTGCCATGATATCAAGATAGGCAAGATCCTGGTGGATAATGGATCCTCCGTCAACCTCCTTAATGTTCGGGTGTTGAAGGAAATCTGCATGAGCGTGCAACACCTCGCTCATGACAAAATCACTATCTCCGGTTTCGATTCACAATCGTCACGGACTCTCGGATCTGTGATATTAACATTACGCTTTGGACTTCTTGTCACAGACATCAAATTCCATGTCATTGACGCCAAGACCTGCTACAACGCCTTACTCGGCCGTCCTTGGCTACACGAGTACAATATCATCCCTTCTACACAACATCAGTGTATGAAGTACTTTAAGGATGGTTTCGAGTATACCGTAACAGGTGAGTTAAACCCATTTTCCGTGAACGAAGTCCGCAAATACGAAGATGCGAAGTACTTTTTGCCAGATTTCGAGGATACAGAAAGGAGTCGCAATCTGGGGAACAAAACCGCCGCCACCATCCCGATTTTCGGGAGCGATACCGAAGAAGAGGAAGAGATAGTTTATGCAGGGCCATCTCAACGCAACAACCTGGGGACGCCCGCCCCCGTGTTGGTCTTCGGAAGTGATTCAGAAGATGAAGTTAATGCTGTGTTCTCCAATCGGTTGTCAATACAAGCACCCCCTGGCGATGACCATAGTTTGCAAATCACCATGGTACCACGAGAACACTACAAGGATCTCGACGCGCTTCAGGCTCACAATGTACAGGACCTGCAAACATTTTACGTCCCTCCCAGGCGAAGGGGCGAGAAGGTGATCCTATTCTACCGATCCTCAGAGTCGAAAATAGAGAAAGAGATCTGGCATGGCACGGATGCTACGCTTGACAGGCTCCAACCCATCCGTCTGCCCAGATACTATACAAATGGATTAAAGAAGCTATTGAAGCGCCAAGGAGTATCTTTAGAACAGACCGTTCGGCAGGCGCGGTTCTACAACAGGATTTGGGATGTCCCCGGGACTCAACGCAAATTGCCCAACGGGAAAATGGAAACACTCGGGCTTGGATACGCAAGAGCCGGAAAACGGGAACGGGCTCACAATAGCTACGCTATATATACCTTTGATGAAGAGGAGGACGCCCTGTCAGGAGATGCCAACCACCCATCAAAACTAGACCCCGCAATTAAAGCGCCGAGTCCGTCGTTTGAAGAGCGAGTGGGCAAGCCTATCAGGAAAATGGGTCAGGAAGCTCGGGAAGACCACAACCGCGAAATGGCCATCTACGAGAAGGCCAGGACGCAACGTCTATCTCAACGTGCTGCAAAAGACAAAGACGCTTATCCTCGTCAATCCGTTGTACGAAAGGCCCGACGCAGAGACGGAAATAAATCAAGAAGCGGCTCGGGTTTGTCCCTCATGAAGAAGATGAGTCGAGCGTACTCCTTCCCCCGAGACAAAACGGGGAGGTTACTTAACCTCGCCATAAAACATCAAATGATCACGCTTCCAGAGTCTAGACATCCTGAGCAAGCTAGCAAGGCTTCTCATCCGAGTTATTGCTCTTATCACCGAGCCATAGGACATCCTACCGAAGACTGCTTCACCTTCAAGAACTGGGTCGAGGACCAGCACCGACGGGGCAGATTCGCTTTATCCGACGGCTGGAATGTGACGCCACCGCAAAAGCATGAGCCCAAGGCCGCAAGAGCAAAACCGGGTCCACCTCAGTCCAGGGAGCGGGTTCGCACTTGTTATACGATTACGATATTAGAAGAAGAGCCCGAGAACGTAGATGACCTTTACCGGTGCTTTGAGAACAGCGATGATGAGGTGATCTCGGAATTTCCGCCCGCTCCGAAGGAACTGGAAGATGGTATACATACTACTACAGATAACCTCAAGAAGATTGAGTTGGGATCGGCAGACGACCCGCGACCGACATTTGTCAGCGAGCTGTTATCCGAAGAAAAGGTGGCTGCGTTAAAGAACGTGCTTCTACGGCATAAAGATTGCTTCGCGTGGAACTACTCCGAGATGCCAGGATTGGATCCGGAGATTGCCGTGCATAGATTAGCAATATCCCCAGATATCAAGCCAGTCAAGCAGGCGCCAAGGAGGATGCGACTCGAGCTTGAAATGAGCATCAACGCCGAAGTCAAGAAGTTGATCGATTCTGGATTTATCCAAGAAGTCCAATACCCCGACTGGATCGCCAATATCGTCCCGGTAATGAAGAAGAATGGGACGGTACGCATATGCGTGGATTTCAGGGATCTCAATAAAGCCTATCCAAAGGACGATTTCCCGGTGCCGGTAACCGAGCTAATGATAGATAACACGTCCACTCACGAGGTTTTCTCCTTTATGGACGGTTCATCAGGATACAATCAGATAAAAATGCATCCCGAAGACCAGAAGCACACCGCTTTCCGGACCCCTTTGGGTATATTTTGCTATAGGGTTATGCCCTTTGGTCTTAAGAACGCTGGCGCTACCTATCAAAGGGCCATGACAAAGATTTTTGATGACCTCATACACGACGTCGTCGAGTGCTATATCGACGACCTCGTAGTAAAGAGCATGTCATACGAAGATCATTTAAAGCATCTGGAGACTGTATTTCGACGCCTTCGGCAATATAATTTGAAAATGAATCCCCTCAAATGCGCGTTTGGAGTCTCCTCGGGCAAATTTCTGGGATTCATCGTTCGACACCGAGGTATTGAAATAGATCCGTCAAAGATTAAGGCGATCATGGAAATGCCTCCGCCAAGAACCCTCAAGCAGTTGCGGTCTCTCCAAGGGAAGCTCGCATACATCCGGCGGTTTATCGCTAATCTTTCGGGCAAATGCCGTCCTTACAGCCACCTGATGAAAAAGGGAACTCCATTCGTTTGGGATCACAAATGTCAAGGTGCACTAGACGAGATCAAGCAGTACCTACAGAACCCTCCAGTGTTGGCTGCTCCAGTGAAGGGAAAGCCTCTCATTCTTTACACGGCCGCCCTCGAAGGTTCTTTGGGCGCATTATGGGCACAAGAGAACGATCAGGGGAAAGAAAGAGCACTTTACTACTTAAGTCGAGTGCTGCTGGGGGCAGAAAGCAACTATTCCCCCATTGAAAAGCACTGCCTGGCGTTGGTCTTCGCAATAACAAAACTTAGACATTACGCATTAGCACATGAAGTCCGTCTTATTTCGAAGGTGGACCCTCTCAAATATCTGATGTCGAAAGCCATATTGACGGGACAACTCGCTAAGTGGGCCCTGCTCTTGATGGAGTTCTCGATAACATATCAACCTCTCAAGGCAGTGAAAGGCCAGGCCATTGCCGACTTCCTCGCCGAGCACCCGATACCGGCCGATTCTCCTCTGAACTGTGATTTGCCAGACGAGCATGCATTTGATGCGATTAGCGGCGGAAGCGCCCGATGGGAACTCTATTTCGATGGAGCATCCTCCATAAAGAAACAGAAACAAGGTGTCCCAATGATCAAATCAGGGATAGGCCTCATCTTTGCAACTCCACAAGGAGGGATAATGCGCTTCGCCTTCTCCTTAACAGAACCGAGGACAAACAATGAAGCCGAATACGAAGCTCTGATAGCAGGCCTCGAGATCGCCATCGACATGGGAATTGAAGACCTCCTCATATACGGGGATTCTCAGCTGGTCGTTAGTCAAGTAAATGGTGACTACCAAACGTGCAAGCCGGAGTTGGTGAAGTACGGCGAAAGGGTGCAACAACTATTGACACAAATTCCCTCCTATACTTTGGAGAACATACCGCGCGTGGAAAACAGCAAAGCAGACGCGTTGGCTAAACTTGCTAAAGAACTGGCTGACGAGAACCTCGATGACGTCAGAATCGTGGTACAAAGCCGTCGAGTGCTCGCCCCGGCAGAAATATCTCCGGAATCATGCGAAGAAAAGGGAACGACTGAGCAGACGACCCTATAAATAAAAGACCATGAGAAGGCCGAAGACTGGAGGGAAGTCTTCATAGACTACTTTAAGTCCCACCGAATGCCCGAAGAAGCGTCCTCAAGACATCAGCTCATGAAACGAGCTTTATCTTTCGCTTTTGTCAACGATATTCTATACAAGAGATCGTTTGATTCTCTATGGCTGAGATGCTTAGGACCTGACGAAGCAGAAAGAGTCATTCAGGAAGTTCATGATGGACTTTGCGGTTCTCACCAAGCAGGCCCAAAGATGAAGTTAAAAATTAAACGGATGGGTTACTACTGGCCCACGATGATCCAGGACTGCCTCGAGTATGCGAAGCAATGCCACTCATGCCAGATTCATGGAGACTTCATCCACCAACATCCGAATCCACTGCACCCGACGCTGGCTAGTTGGCCATTCGAAATGTGGGGGACTGACATAGTCGGCCCCATTGAGCCAGCATCATCCCGGGGACACCGTTTTATTCTGGCGACAACTGATTACTTCTCCAAATGGGCAGAAGCAGTACCATTGAGGGAAGTGAAGACGGAGAATATCCTCCATTTCTTCAAGACGAACGTCATCTATCGGTTCGGAACTCCACGGCGGATTATCTCCGATAACGGGCCGGCCTACCGAAGCCATAAGATTAGCCGCTTCGCACAGCAGCACAATATAGACTGGAGATATTCTTCGGTTTACAATCCACGAGCTAATGGTCTAGCCGAGGCCTTCAATAAGACCTTGACGAAGATCATAAAAAAGACCGTTTCCAGGAATAAGAAAGACTGGCACGAAAGGCTGCAAGAAGCCCTTTGGGCTTATCGAACTACGTTCAAGACGGCCACAAACACAACGCCGTACGCGTTGGTATTTGGGACGGAAGCAATGCTCCCCCTCGAGATAGAGTTACCCTCTCTACGAGTAGCAGTCCACCACGAGCTGACGAACGAAGAAAATGCTCACCTTCGGCTTGAGGAGCTTGATGCCCTCGACGAAACCCGGCTCATAGCGCAACAACATCTAGAGGCCTACAAAGCAAAGATGACGCGCTCATACGAAAGATTGACCAGGCCGAGGACATTCCGCCAAGGCGAACTTGTACTAGTGGTCAAAAGACCTATGATCCCCAATCGTGCCAAGCGAGGAAAATTTGAGCCAAGCTACGAAGGCCCGTACGTCATAGACAAGGTCTACCAGGGTGGAGCCTACCTACTCATGGACATGCACGGTGAAAGGCCTTTCAGGCCAATAAACGGCCGCTTCTTAAAGAAATACTACGCTTGATAAGCCACAGCCTGGGTCAATGATAGATGACGACGACTATGTCCGCTCGCTATCTTCCTAGGCTCAGACTTTACAAGCAGCAGCCGGCCTTCCCATAGCGACGGACCGAAACGCCCTTAAACTAACGACGGACCGAAACGTCCTTAAACTAACGACGGACCGAAACGTCCTTAAACTAACGACGGACCGAAACGTCCTTAAACTATCAACGGACCAAAACGTCCCTAAAACTACTACCGCAGCATCTTTAGGCTGACGAGGTAAAAAAAAGAGGAGAGAGAAAAAAAAATAAAATAAAATAAAAAAGTGAAAAAGAATAAAAAAAACGGTATGTCTATAAGCAAAATGGGCACGGATGAAAACCCGAAAGGGCTCCGTGAGTAAAAACAGCAGGACTACCGGCGAGTGTTTGTGAAAACCCGAAAGGGCGCAACCTCGTTAAAAGACACTTGTAGGGTCCTCTCGACCTTGTAAGGAGAAACCACCTGCGTGAGATCCTTACGACTCACAAAGGAGCAACGCACTTGGGGATCCTCACGATTCCTAAGGAGAAAATGCACTTGCGAGATCCTTACGACTCGTAAGGAGAATTCTCTTGTGGGACCCTCACGGCCCATGAGATTTGAAAGTCTTAAGTTACAGAAACCCAAACCTGTTCTTAAGCAAATCCTCCACAACCTCCGATGTTGCCCTACAAGAAGCTCAATACTGACCCTTGTATATAATCCACGGGCGCGAATAAACATTTCCCCAGCAAAGTTCAACCCTTGTAGGTCCCCTCGACCCATAAGGAGAAAACCCTCTTGTAGGATCCTTACGACTTACAGAGGAACATACACTTAGGAATCCTCACGATCCCTAAGGAGAAAATACACCTGCAAGATCCTCACGACTTATAGGGAGAAATACCTTTGTGAGACCCTTACGGCTCATGAAGTCAAAAGCCTTAGTCGACAGGACCTTAACCCTGTTTGCTAAGCCACCTTTGTTCAACATCGACAGAGGCAAATGATGATTCGCTCCTGGCAATATTCCAGTTGCAGCGATGCTGACGCCTAAACCGGTATCAAATCCCAAGTTCTTTCATGGCAAATGATGATTCGCTCCTGGCAACATCCCAGTTGCAGCGATGCTAATGCCGAAATCGGTATCCAAAATCCGAGCTTGCGGCGAAAAAGCTAGCAGGCCACACATGCCTACGAAATAGCCGAAATGATGGGGCAACTTGCAATAAAAAGCAGCAAGTAAAAATGTATGCATGAAAAATAGCCGAAATGATGGGGCAACTCGCAATAAAAAGCAGCGAGTAAAAATAAAACAAATAGCCGAAATCATTGGGCACCGCGAAAAATAGCCGAAATGATTGGGCAATCGCGACCTTCGCGATATAAAAAGCTGAAATGATAGAGCATCGCGGAAAGAATAAAAGAAATGATGGAAAAATGAAACCTTTTTGCCCTACAGGTGATGCTACATCAATCCCTGTATACAATCCAGGGGCGCAAACAAAGAAGGAGTCGTACTCCTCCCCCAGGTTTCATCATGAGAGGAAGCCAAATCTCGATGGTTCACAAATAACCTGGAGATCATCTCGACGCAGCAGACACAACATCAAGCGAAATGGAACAGCGGCAACCCCCAGTTCCATGGCTCGGTGATATACGTATCACCAAGAGTCAAACCTCCATTCCGTGAAATGCGGATACAATCGATAAAATTCCTGGTTACGTGGAACGCGGATAATGACCCCGTGGAAAACGTCCAGAGCAGATCCTGGTCCTCGCAGAGCATGGCAGTGAACCCGTGCGAAGCATCCAGAGCGGAGCCTAGTCCTCGCCTAACGCGGCAGTGAACCCGTGTGAAGCATCTAGTGCAAAATTCCTGGTCACGTGGAACGCGGATAATGTCACTCTTTGACCCCGTGGAAAACGTCCAGAGCGGATCCTGGTCCTCGCAGAGCATGGCAGTGAACCCATGCGAAGCATCCAGAGCGGAGCCTAGTCCTCGCCTAACGCGGCAGTGAACCCGTGTGAAGCATCTAGTGCAAAATTCCTGGTTACGTGGAACGCGGATAATGTCACTCTTTGACCCTATGGAAAACGTCCAGAGCGGATCCTGGTCCTCGCAGAGCATGGCAGTGAACCCGTGCAAAGCATCCAGAGCGGAGCCTAGTCCTCGCCTAACGCGGCAGTGAACCCGTGTGAAGCATCTAGTGCAAAATTCCTGGTCACGTGGAACGCGGATAACGTCACTCTTTGACCCCGTGGAAAACGTCCAGAGCGGATCATGGTCCTCGCAGAGCATGGCAGTGAACCCGTGCGAAGCATCCAGAGCGGAGCCTAGTCCTCGCCTAACGCGGCAGTGAACCCGTGTGAGGCACCTAGTGCAAAATTCCTGGTTACGTGGAACGCGGATAATGTCACTCTTTGACCCCGTGGAAAACGTCCAGAGCAGAGCCTGGTCCTCGCCAAGCACGGCAGTGAACCCGTGTGAAGCATCCAGAGCAAATACCGGACTGTGGAGTCCTTAAAATCCACGGACTATGACGTCTTTAACCTTGACCGTGATGTCTTAAAACTAACGATCAACCACCCCGATTCCCTACAGATTTTGCCTTGGTTTAAGGGTACATCTCTTCACTCCTTTGATGCCCGGCGTTGTAATTCCTCAACGTCTTCAAAGAGGTGACGGGTCCCTGCAACCAAACACCGGACTGTGGAGTCCCTAAATCCACGGACTATGAGGTCCTTAACCTTGACCGTGATGTCTTAAAACTAACATCGGACTGTGGAGTCCCTAAATCCACGGACTATGAGGTCCTTAACCTTGACCGTGACGTCTTTAAACTACGATACCTTGAGAAACTCCCGACTCCATAAAACACGGACAAGGGTGACCGCATCCAACACTTGCAGGCCCTCACGACCTGTAAGGAAGAAAAAACTCTCTGGTGAGATCCCTACGACTCTCAAGGGAAAACCCGCTTAAGGATCCTCACGATCTTTAAGAAGAACTTACACCTATGGGATCCTCTCGACCTGTAGGGAGAAAAACTCTTTATGAGACCCTCGTGGCTCGTAAAATGCAAAAGTCTTAGGAAGCAGATCTTAACCCTGAATCCTGAGCCATTGCTGTCCTGCAAGGAGATCAAGATAGAATATCCGCAGAATACATTCAATGAAAAGGGGACACATCATTGAGAAGAAAAAATGTATCTTTTATTCATAAACCAAAATGGGTACAAAGTACAATTCATGAAAGAAACAAAAAGAAAATACTCTCATCCATGAGTATGTACAAAAGGGAAGAAAAAAGATACAAATGTTTCAGGCCGGCGGGCGATTCAGCAGCTTGGTCAGCTCATCCTGCTTTTGCTGAGCCACGGCTTCATGACGCAAGATCTCCAAAAGACGAGCCTCCGCCTGAGCTTGTTGGGCCTAATATGAAGCAAGCCGGGCTTCAAGCTCTTTCTCAATGGCCTTATGAGCCTCGACCCTCTCACGAGTGAACGTGGCAGCTTTATCGAGAGCCACAACCTTATGTTCGTTACGTATCGCTCTATCAGGCCACGTAAGCTCGCTTTCGTAACCACAGCCTTGGAAACAAGACATTGACAAGACCATATAAATGGGCTTCCAGTTGACGGGAATAATCGATCTAAAACGCGCTCACATCGCCTGATGTGAAAGGCAACAAGAAAAGTTTCCGACATATTTCAAGAATGCGTCCGCAATCATATGAGTATTCAAAAAGGGAATAATAATAATAATAGCATTTGCAATCGCATCAACGTTCATAATACCCGAAAGGGTCTGATGCGCAGGAAAGTGATGGTAGCATTTGCAGTTAAAGAAAGTTCTCATGAAAAGAATACAAAGTTTATTTATGCAAGCGGAAACATACATACTAGCACCAAGCCTACATGGAATCTCGGCATAAAGCGTAAAAAAAGGAGGGACTAATTTAAAAAGGTTCTACACTAAAGGAAAAGGGCACCAAACACAGGATCAACGGCACAGGGGTTAATGAAGCAAAGGACAAAATTCTCCATCTCTCTCTCTGCTTTCTCCAGCACATCGAAGCGACGATTCTCGCGAGAAGTCGCTCCCCATCGGTTGGTGCCATGTTCGTCCGCGAATGCAAACATAATAGCTCGCCGGGCCTTTATCTCGCTCAGCAGATGAATTGAGCAGTCCTTCAAAGCCTGAGTAATCAGGCACGCTTCATGAAAGCCCTCGAGCTTTTCTTCCGCCGCATCAAGCATCGCCAAGGTCATCTCTGCCGGATGAGGAGGAATGTCGGCAAGCACGGCCATGAGGATCATCCGGAGCCAGAGAGAACCCATCGGGAGGGAAGACCCCCTACGGATCGAGAGTTCATGCATGGCTGAGTCGCATTCGTTGTCGGTAAGGAGGGGATCCACCAACCGAGCAGCAAAGCGGGGGACCATCTCCTCAATAGGAACTTCCCATGGCTGTCGACGAGCATGAGGACGATTGCAGGCCATGGCTCTCGTTTGTTTCTCAAGACAAATTACTCCAAGATAAAAGAAATAATAATATAAATCTCTTTGTGAAAGGAAAAGAAAGCTAAAGCCTCATATATAAAGAAGTGCATTAAGTGCTGTGCGCGGAAAATCTTGCATGGTGAAACTATTTCCAAGGCCCAAAAAAGGAAAGGCATCGAAAATCAAGGAGATGGAACTATTTCCAAGGCCCTTTTTTCTGCGTCCAATATTGTGCGCTGAAAATAGGGCATGAGAAGATTTTGTGAACAGCCACATCAAGGGACCCCACGTGCAGACTACGTGAGGACTAAACCTGATGTACACTAAAAAAATGGAGTAGCACCCTGCATATTGAAAGCACCAACAACAACAATAGAAAAATGATAAAATCCCAGAGAAAAGGCATGCAAACATAGAAAGACATAATAACAATTGTCACTCATACTTCAAGAGGTTCATACAAAACACACAGGACACATTTACAATGGTAAAACCTCAGATGCGGGGCATGGGTTGAGAAACTCAAAATTAACTTTATTCAAAATCTTCCAAGCATTTCGAACCTCCCGAGTATGCTTCCTCTCACGATCACAAGCATCGGGGTCCTCACGAATGTCCTCCACCCTCCGATAGGCGGCAAGTATGGCCGACTGCTGGAACATCTGATGCAGGAGATCAATGAGATTATCCCGCCTTCTCTTTGAGATCAAGTGCATCAGATACACCGAGTGTACTTTATCCTCGGCGGCGTCCAATGCCCCAAGCGGCACACCAGCACAGAATAGAGGGAGAGCCTCCCTGATCGCCAGCACGATCAGCCTCAGAAGAGAAGAGCGACGGGGGAGTAGCCGATGGTCGTACTCATCAAAGCGGCTCATGATCTCGGCACATTGAGCATCGGTGAACTCCTGGTTCTGACTGCGGCCAGTGCACGAATATTCCCATAGGAAATGATCTCGTCAAGACCATACAGATGGGCATCCATGATACCTGAAATAAAGGTCATGAGATTCATTAGAAAACTACCATTTCATTAATTGCAGAAGAACAACCTCGGGCCAAGAGACCCCAAGAAGCCTATATGTGAAGAAAGCGAGTTCTTCATTGGAATTAAAATTCCTTATTAAGAAAAGGGAATTAAATTCCCAGAAACATTTTTGAATGGAATTAAATTCCATGGGTTTGAACCGCCATCATCATCTCCCTAAGGGATCATCTGAACCCTAAGCAATCTACAGTGGGAAGTTAAGTGGTCTCATATTTGGGTTAAAGTACTTGAAGAAAAATGGGTTCTTTGTGAAACCCTTGATCTGGATTTAAAAGCCAGAGAGTTTTGTCAAAACGAAGGTGCTTCGATTACCATTACCTGAGGAGGAAGAATCCCTCTAAAACAGAGTTAAACTCTGAAAATATTTTAAGACAGAGAACTAAGCTCTGGAAGAAGCGAGAATTAAATTCTCAAGGAGAGAATTCTCAACAGAAGAAGACGAAGCAAAGTGAAGGCTCCTATGAAGAGACAGAGGTATTTATAGAAGACAATGAAAACGTTTCGTCTCCCCAGATCCCTAGAGGAATCCAACGGTCACAAGAGGTGACAGCGTTGCACTCACGTGCAGACATGTGAGAACAACGCTGTGGGGGCATTTGTTTCCTGATTTAAAATCAGGAAAGCTTCTGGGAAAAGCTTCAAAAAAGGGTCACGTGCTTACACGTGACTAGCGGTCACGTGTTGGCACGTGACACCTAAAAGCATCATCAAGGCAAGTTCAGTTTCCTGACTACGTTGAAGAAAAGGGGGCTTCAGAAAGAGTCACGTGCTCCCACGTGACCCGGGTCACGTGGCGACACGTGACATTTAAATGCAAGCGTCAAAAGGCACACCAGTTCCCTGATCAAGTCAAGGAAAAGGCTTCAGAAGAGGTCACGTGCTTCCACGTGACCAGGGTCACGTGTTGCCACGTGACGTTCAAGACAGCAGACTCGTTCTCCAGTTGAACCAAGGAAAGAGAGAGTTCAAACAAGGGTCACGTGCTCACACGTGACCAGGGGTCACGTGGCAGCACGTGACGTTTAAGCAGCAATAAGAAGACAGAGCGCAAAAGAAAGGAAAAGGCTCATTCCAAAGGGGGTCACGTGCCCACACGTGACCATGAGTCACGTGGTCACACGTGACCGGCTTTCAAAGCCCATTGTGTTAACAGAATTAAATTCTGAAAGAAATTCAAATCTTTCCAAAGGAAAGCAACTATCTGGAACCAATCGAATTAAAGATTCAGAGGTGATCTGTCTATGGGAAAATCTCGGGTTTGGAAAGATTTCCCCTTTAAATCTAACCGAAACAACAAAGGAAAAACCCCTGGATTTGAAATCCAATGGTGAATAAAATTCACCCAACAATCTAAAGGTCCAAAATGAATGATGGATGCAAATCAAATCTTTCACGAAGATTCATCAAAAACTGATTGATTCGGCTGCTTCTCCTATAAATAGGAGCCAAGAGACATACAGAGAGATACATACACAGAGAAGAAAAAAAAAGAAAAGGAAGAGAGCTTCGATATTTGGAGAACTTGGATCTTCTGCAAAAACCCTAGGTAAGAAAGGGAAAAGCTCCTTGAAAGAAAAAGAGAATTTAATTCTCAACAGAGTTTAACTCTGATAATGTAAAAACAGAAGAACATATTTCTTCTCTCTTTGATAGAGGATCTGCAAAGCGCACATCTCCCCTTAAGGTTGAGAATTTAATTCTCAATGGGTTGAGATCCTGCCATGCAGATCCAAAACATAGAGAAGGAATGCAAGCACGAGAATTTAATTCTCACAGAACTATAGGAATTTAATTCCTTTAAAATAAAATTAGGGCTTGCCCCTGTATCATGGGAATTTAATTCCTTCAGAATAAAAAGAAACAGGGTTTAACCCTAATTAAGAACCTAGTTCTGTTGCAGCAGCGGGAATTTAATTCCCTTAATCATAATTTAACAGAGGATGGAAGTTTAAACTCCTTAAAAAAGCTTTGTTAGGGTTTAACCCTATTTGGTTCTTCACATATATGAGGAATTTAATTCCTACAGAAAATTCAGAGTTAAACTCTATCCCAGAATATAAGTCTTCGAAAGGAAGTAGGAATTTAATTCCTCTGAAATTTACAGCTCGAGGAATTTAATTCCTGAAAAAAGATTAACAAAGCCTCTAAACAAAATACATAGAGGCAGGGTCACGTGTCATCACGTGACCCCCCAAGAGATCTACAGAAAGCCCCTTTGAGGCAGCACCCCACGTGATCCACGTGACCCTTGGCAGAAGCTCTAATACATAGGCATTTGAATGCCCATCACGTGATGGCACGTGATGCTCTGAAAGACGCGATAATCTCAGCAGAATAAATGAAGGGAGGGCGCTCTCACGTGCTGCCACGTGACCCATCTTGCCTTAGTGTTTAACACTAAATTAAAACTCTCGAACCCAGTGTTAAAACACTGTTGGGCCTTAGTGTTCAACACTAATTAAAAAGCTTTATTTGCAGTGTTCAACACTGATCTGTTTAGTGTTTAACACTAATTTGAAAAGCCTTGTTGCTGGTGTTTAACACCAATTATCTCTTAGTGTTAAACACTAACTTGTCAACCTCATTCCCAGTGTTCAACACTGATTGCTCTGTAGTGTTTAACACTAGGCTTTGGCCCAATTGACTAAATGGATGGAGGCAAAGCCTCTCCTGATTGGACTTAGCCTAAGATGGCCATAAGTCCTCAATTTGTGATTAACTGGGCCAATGGACTCATAACATAATTAATTCGTCTTGATCCCAAATTGGGCCAAGGACTATTTAATCCACTCCGGTTCTAGGGTACATCTCTTCACTCCTTTGATACTTGGCATTGTAATCCCTCAATGTCTTCAAAGAGGTGACGGGTCCCGACGACCACACATTGATACGGACTGCGGGGTCCTTAAACCCGTGTTTAATGCAAAATTCCTGGTTACGTGGAACGCGGATAATGTCACTCTTTGACCCCGTGGGAAACGTCCAGAGCGGAGCCTGGTCCTCGCAGAGCACGGCAGCGAACCCATGTGAAGCATCCAGAGCACATAATGGACTGTGGGGTCCTTAAACCCATGGACTACGACGTCCTTAACCTTGACCGAGATGTCTTAAAACTAACAACGGACTGTGGGGTCCTTAAACCCATGGACTACGAAGTCCTTAACCTTGACCGAGATGTCTTAAAACTAACAGTGGACCGCAATGTCCTTAAACTACCCATGGACCGCAATGTCCTTAAACTAGAACAATAGAGCCCCGCATGCTCTTTTGTCGGATCTAAACGGTCCCGTTTAAGTTGATCTTAGCCTCAAAGATGGCTAACGTATCCTTAAACCTTCAAACAGAGTGGACTATAAATCCCCCCAATTAACTCTGGCTCAAGGGTACATCTCTGAACTCCTCTGACATCCGTCATTGTAATTCTTCAACGTCGTCAGAGAGGTGACGGGTCCTGACGGCCATACATACGTTGGACCTCTAGGTCCCTAAACTGGAACAATGGAGTCCAAACACTCCTTTATCGGATCTAAGCGATCCCGTTAAGTTGATCTTAGTCACAAAGTTAGACTAACGTATCCTTAACAAACGTTTGAGTTGATCTTAGCCTCAAGTATGGCTGACGTATCCTCAAACCAAACCCCCAAACCCAAATCTAAGATAATACGGATTTGGACTAGTCCACGCCCTACGGGCGACGACATAACTCAGTCTCCGTAAACAATCCACGGGCAACAAAACACAAAACAAACACCCACGACACGAAGTGACCAGCTGGAGAAGGAGAAAGTTGTTACCGCAATGCGGTAGCGTAATTAACTGTAGGGGCTTGCGCCTGCAGGGAAGAGCGTCCCCACAATCAAAAAACCCTCAAGCGGGGGGGAATCTGACGAAGTCTGCTACATCGGACGCATCCGTTTAAACCTTCGATACATGGTGCCATAAATCAACTTGGCATCTTCGGAGAGGTGAACGGATAGCACCAATTAGCATCTGCCCCGAATCTCAGTGCCAAGACACCGCAGTCTTGTGCGCCGTCTTTCGGAGGGGAACAGGGATATATGCGAATATATCGTGAACCATGACAATCCAAAAGCCAAAGTGTTTTAGAAGATTTGGTTAACTTGGTTTATGAGTTTTAGTTTAAGGTCAGGCCATGGTCGCTGCCAAAGAGAGAGAAAAAAGAAACACTCAGCGTGCACTCTAACTTAGTTCAGATTGGTTAATCACTTTATCTAATCAGAATGGCTCTTACTGTTTCCTCGAACTCTCCTTCAAACCCTAAAAGGAGAATTAGTCGGGATCATATGAAAATCATCCGAGGAGTAACACCTACTCCTCAGTGGGAATTGGAACACAACTATCATCACATGATAACTTGATGGAAGCCACTCAAGTCACCACACTCCAGAAGGTATGCACATGCCTGGCAAGTTTCATGTATTTTTGAAACTCCCGATGTAGTTTTTGCCACAAGCGCTTATGACCTTGACTTTGGCCAACAAATCATAATACGCAAGTCAAGTTATACCCGTCATTATCCATATTGATTTAGACCCACCCGCACACACCCTTGATTTTGGCCAACAAAGTGGTACAACTGTCCTAAACCAATGCATTTATCTATGCTACGGATAAGCAACACACGGCTACCATTCACGATGCCTTGATTTTGCCTAACAAACACCGCATGAATACTATGTGCTACTTATTTGAAACGACGGAGGGTTACGGATGATTTTTGGCGAAAAACCTTTAACGTAATTAACTTGATATTGTTGAAGGAATTCAAATGGTTTGACAAATATATAGTGGCGTAAACTTTTGCTACAAAGGCCACTCCCTGTGAAGGGATCTCAGCACTTTCCTCATCGAATGAGATGCAGGATATTCCTAACTAAATACCATGATGCAAAGCAAAAGAATCGAATATGGTGAAGTAATTACAATGACACAAACTTTTGCCCGAGAGGTCACTCTATAAAGGGATCTCGGTTCTTACCTCGTCGAATGAGGTGCTGGATATTCATAACCGAATACCGCTGTGCAAAGCAAAAAGAAACGTCTGTAATAACAATTTTCAAAAATTGGTTTCAACAACATAATTAGGTTTATTTTTCCTTGCATTAATCAAAATTAACGCGGTCCCATCAATTAATCCATATCATACAAGAAAAGAATGAAAATACAATGTACGTATATGCCATTCGCATTTGCCACGGGGTCCCGTAATGCATCGTTAGGTTACTTAACTAACGGCAGAGCATGGGTTAGACTAGCGTAGATGCAAAACATATACAACATATAATAGTATATATAAATATATATATAACATTTGTCCCATGCATGATATAAGCAACATCACAGAAAAACGATAAGCAACACAAAATAACGGATAATCTAGGAGCCCCGGGTTTCCTTTGAGCCGCAAATGAAACTCGACGGTCCCCGATCGTGTAGATAGCCTGTGCAATGAAAAACCAAGACCCCTACGAGTG
Organism: Agapanthus africanus; assembly: GCA_030015575.1. Lineage (NCBI taxonomy): Eukaryota > Viridiplantae > Streptophyta > Magnoliopsida > Asparagales > Amaryllidaceae > Agapanthus > Agapanthus africanus. The sequence continues at coordinate 5,514,695 of CM057338.1, read as the reverse complement.
CGGCAAATTACCCGCCAATCCCAGAAGTGAGGCAACCCCAATCAATAAAGTGAATGGGACACCCAGCACTTCACGGAATCCGGTAACTTGAGAACTCTACCGTGGGTCATCCTATACCCCCTACGAGTGCAGCGAATAACCCGCCAATTCTAGAGTAATCCCCCTCCCCGTCTCAACGCCATGAGATGCGGGCCCGTTGCCCTTTAGAACCCGACTACTCAAGCACTCCACCGCGGGGTAATCCTAGTACAGAAAAGAAAAGTATATATACAATGGCGATATCGACCTCAACTCGGTCGTGTCCTAATAAAAGAATATACAATTTGACAGAGACGGCTGTCCGCATGTCGGACGCTCGCCCCACAGTAACGAATATACAAATGAATCTGAACTGTACTACTACCATTGCACCATAGGCTATCCACCACGACAATCCAACCACAATATTAGCACAACATAGAAAATCAACGTGAATATCATGTTTGCAAACCCGTCTAGTTAAACATATAGTAACTAGTCGGGTTGTACCGCTCAATGATATTCACGGTCGCAGATATTAAAATATGCACTAATAAAAACGTATTCAAAATTTCGATCGACTAAAACTTTTCCACATTGGCCCCAAATGCAAACCAACACTCAAACAAATCTGGGCTAAAAACATACATCCAAAAAATCATATTTCCACATAATAGAGTGCCAGAAGAAATTTGGCGCACAATGGCCATACATCGATCACGAAACCGCCGCCAACAGGCTTGTTATGCGGCGGTTCCACGGCCATATAGTTGGCTCACGTGCTCAAATTTCTTGAGGTGCTCTAAAAATACCTGCACGTATTTTTAAGACAATCTGAAATAAACAATTTTCAAAATCGGCAGCGGGCATGTCAAAATGGAATTGTGATTCGGAAAATTTGGTCAATCGATATTTTAACCTTGTATAAACTAGCTAGTAAAGGTTTATGTGGTGGCTCTGATATCATGTTGGGGTTTGGTAGTGCCCTAGCCATCTACTGTGGCCAATGCGGAACAAAAATGGTGTTTAAAATTTTTGGCGCTAAACAACCCGTCCTAAAATCGAAACCATAAACCGATACTAGCTACAAAAGGAAATCTTAACTACAAGGTTAGAAGTTGTATACCGAATGATTCGTGTCCTTCGGTCTTCTACCCTCTTCTTTGGCTCTTTGAGGTGTCCTAGATTGAGCTTGGCCGCCGGTCTTCCTCCATCAAAGATGATCCACCCGAAAGATATAGCTCATGGCTTTAGCTCCACACTAAGAATCTAGTGAAGCAACTAGGGACTCTAGGTTGCTAATCTAGAATGCCCAGGGATGTAGTGACTGGATCTAATTGTTTATCTATCTCTCTTCCACCCTTATTTCTCAACACATGAGAATGTAGGGTAGAAGATCAAGAAGATGGAGGAGGTCAAGAAAGGTAAGTGAAGAAAGCGAGCAAATAATGGTGAGAGTGAAAAAATCCCATGTCAAAAATGAACCATCCTCAAGTGAGATGAAAAAATGAAGCAAGGTTTTGTAAAAACCCATTTCCAAATATAATATACAACCATACTTGAATAGTTTGCACAAATGAATTAACAATTCATTTGTCAACACTATTCAAGCATGGTTCTCACCATTCTCTCTTCATCACCTTTAAGCCTCATTTCTATTTAAATAAATAAATGGATAATCCAAAATGAGGTGTCCACCTTCTAGAATGTTTTTCGTATAAATACAGATTACACTCAACTGTATATACATACATGTATTCATACCAAAATACGAATACCCAAAGAGATATAATAACACAAAGAACATAATACTAGAATATACATATCGAAATACAAATACGTAAATTATTAAATCAATTCCTGATTTAATAATCTGGCTCAAACCCAAGCCGGCTAGTATTATCAACCGTCCGATTGAAAATCCGGGTAACTAGTACAATCATTCGATCGGAACCCTGTCGTATCAAAATATGGCTACTAAATCATTTCGCCTGAATTAGGGAAACCCTCTGTGTGAGACTCTAAACACTCGTCAATACGCTGGCAGTAGGTTTAAGCACAAGCACATCAGCGGTACTAGATTTACGTAACGGCTACCCAGGTATTGAGCGAAAGGAAGGCCGACGAGCAAACTCATCCGAACCCCTACTGAGCCTGTCTATGGCAATCTCCATACAGTCCGGTTTGTTCATCTATAAGTATCGAATATTGGGTCCAGGGGTGGATAAAGTCAGACCCCCTAATAACGCGATATTTCGTGTCGGTACGAAGCCCTTCACCCACAGAGAAACTACTGATCCAAATCAATAATTCTCGTCTAGCTTGGACAAGGATTTCTGGTGATGTCCACCCGTGCATAGCGCGACATCAACCCCCAATACCGGGAGAGACGAATCCCCGACGATCCGCTCGCTGCCTCCATGTAGCTCGGGACTGTACCCAACTAAAACCTTTTTGCATGGCTCCTTTGAGCCGTGGTAGGGTAGTAATCAAAGCACAGTAGGAACACACAAGACAAATGACGATATCAGGTCGACAGACTAATCTGTACTCAAGTCACCTAAGAACTGCTATCTGACAATAGGTATAATACCATCTAGCATGTTCCCGGCGAATCCGTCCATAGTAACTCATAACCCAATGAGCACTTGTATACTATCTTAGGTGACTAACTGACACCAATGGCTTGTGAGACCGGCCACCGCCCCTCGTCGGGGTCTCGAAAAATATACACTAGTCTACTCTGGAGTATTGATACCCAGTCTCGATACTCCCTTGACTAGGGACATTTAAGGATATTCGTATAAACCACCCAGCTCCCACGTATATGATCGCCATCATAATACTGGTAGTCAAGTAAGAATCCTATGGGCTCTATCAACATGTAATAGTGATCTGTAATACCACATAATGCATGTACATGATGATAAAGACAAACCAAATAGTATACTATCATTTTGAGTAAAATTGTTCTACCTGTATAGCTCCTCCCTCAACCATCACAATCGTGTGCCTGCGATTATAATAATTGACTTGAGGGCACTATAGCCAAAAGGTGCCGGACATGCACGTAGCGTAAACGCAAGTTTTGTTAAAGCGCATGCTTCAATCAAAGCTTAAGCTCTATTTGGAAAAATATTTCCCTGTATCTCTCTACAACAAGAAAGATATTATCTTTGTTAACAGAGAGTCCTTGGATCAAATATCAAATGGTGCTTAAGCACCACCGGTTGATCTTAAAATCAATTTGGAGACCTCTCAATCTTCCTAACTACTCATTCTCCTATAAAAACAATAGAGTGGGGGATGAGAGAGAGATACACAGACCCCCTATAAGATTCAAACGAGACTTAAGCCTCTAGAGAAGAACATCTTCTTCATGCTCAAAACCTTAGGTAAAAGAGGAGAAAAATCTCTTCTTTGCCTCTTTATATCCATTAACGAAGCTTAAACTTCTTTGGAACTTTAAAGTTCTTTCTTGAGATCAAAGATCCGATCATTAAAATCCTCTCTGGCTTGGCCGAGAACTTAAGTTCTCATAGGGGATCTTAAAGGAAGACTTTAACGTTAAGGTCCAAGATCTTAAAGGAAGACTTTAACTTCCCCTCTACGAAAAGAAGATGAAGAAGATCATCACGTTCCATAAAAATTAAAGTTTAAGCTTCATGAAACCCAGATTTTCTTCAAGGACATACATCGTGACCAAAGAATAAAACTCCAGATCATAAAGTCCTGATCTGTATGAGTTTTTTTATGATCAAAGGATCATTTTACCTAATCTTAAACTTCATGAAAAACCAAGAGTTGAAACCTTAGAACGGTTAACCTTTCTGTTTCAAGAAAGACGCAGCTTAAGATCCAAAACCCTAGCGCTGTGCCAATATGGTAGCGTCAATATTGCAACGCCGATGTCACTGCGCCAATTATTGTTACGCCAAAATGATCCCTCCAAGATATGCCAAAGCTTAAGCTCTTAAGTTTACGTTGTGTCACGTGCCACACATGTGTGCCAATGCCAACACCAGACCAAGCGCCATGCACCAACCAAAGGAGGCAGCGTCAACGCCACGTATATGATAAGCATCCAACAGAAGCTCATACTTAGCCAAATTGATTAAGTTTTGAAACTTAAGCTTCACTATGATCTAATGATATGTGAGAATAATATTTTCATGTCACCTAGATGGATCTAGTTCTCAAATGAGACTAAGATCCATAGGCAGAGCCTATACCCCAAACCCTCTAAGTTGACCTTAGTCTTCAAACGAGACTAACGTGTCTTTAAAAAAAGCTTAAGCTTTCTTGTGAACTGATGGACCTCACAATGTGAGAAATGAAACCTAAGTTCACTCCCGTTAGCCAACCAAGACACTAACGTGGATCCCGTCAAGCAACACTTGACACTCAAAATATAAAATAAATACGGATTTGGATTAATCCGCACCCTACGGGCGATGAAGAAATTAGACTCTGTATACAATCCAAGGGCAACTAAAATTAAACAAATAAAAACACAACACACAAAACAAAGAACCTGGAGTGTAGAAAGTTTCCGTCATCCGCGACAACGTAATTAACTAAAGGGGCTTGCGCCTATAGGAAAAATATGTCCCCACAATCAATAAACCTCTCACGCTGAGAGGGAATCCAAAGTCAAGATACATCGGTCGCATCTATTCAAACTTTTGATATACGGCGCTATAATCCCTCAGCGTTTTCGGAGAGGTGAATAAACCAACCCATGCATCTGCCTCCAAATTCAGGCAAGACGTTCCAACATCAGTCGTCTCCGATTTTCGGCGGTAAATATGTTCTGGCATGCCCAGTGGGACATTTTTCTCCTTCCACTTCACACTTTGTGTGTCGTGTTTTCTCGAACAAAATCGCAATTTCTATTTTGGTTGCTCTTGGATTTCGAGATACTGAAGGTGGGGTTCTCCTTCCTATGTATATTCTAATGGCTTTCTGCTATAACCGCAACGCCAAGGCCGTTGCACCTCAATTGATCCTTTCTGGACGGATTACAGCCCCACTGATCGGCATCCCAACAGCCCAACTCATGCAAGAGTGGAGTGGGCTCCAATTCGGGTAAATGCCCCCACTCTTAACTCCGGGTGCCTCAACGCCAAAGGAGGAGGCTCCCAAGAAGTTAGTCTTTGAAAGGCCGATCCCAAACTCCGCAGGTCTATCAAAGAAACCTGTGATATCAAAGATGCTGGTCTTTAAAAGGATGTCCCTCGCTACTCCTGCTGCTCTAATATGCCACTATACTTGTTGTTATGCTTTTCTTTGTGGGACTTATCGAGCGCAAGTTCACTAACATTCATTCTACCCTGTCTTTGTTCTTTGGAATGATCGTCAGATGATATAGAGATAGAGGAAGTGAAGTCGACTACAAAGGACAACGACCAGTTCGCTGTACAAGCCGATGCTTAGATTTTCCTCCTAATTTTTAGTATCAGTATGCCACTTGTTTAGGCACTTATTTTATGTTATTGTATTTTCCTTTTTATACATCATATCATTCTATCAAAACTTGTTAAAGTTGAATGTAAGTAAAGTAGTTTGTTGAAAAAATCTTTCTCTTATTATTCTTGCTCAGTATATAATTGTTTATTTACGCTTAGCATATTTATTTTGAGAAATAAACTTAAAATAAATATGTTGCGGAATTGTCACATGATCGTTACCGTTCTTTAGGAAGCGGGGCGTGACAACCATGCTGAATTTATCGAACCATATCCGAGGAGATTGTTTTAGCCCATAAATAGATTTTTTTAGATGACATAAAAGAGACTCCCTCTCACGCTCGAAGCCAGGAGTCCGCTGCATATAAACTGTCTCGGAAAGATCGCCGTTAAGGAAGACATTCTTGACGTCTAGTTGATGTAGAGGCCAATCGCAGATAATCGTAAGAGAGATCAAGTCACGAACAGTAGTGTGTTTGGCCACTGGAGAAAAAGTCTTAGCATAGTCTACACCGTATTGCTGAGTATAGCCTTTGGAAGGCGAGCTTTCAAACGAGATACACTGTTGTCAGGATTATGTTTGACAATAACGACCCACCGGAAACCAACCACCTTGTTCTGTGAAGGCAGGCTGATCAGATTCCAAGTGTGATTAGACCTCCGCAACTCTTCCATCATAGCCCTATGTCAACTCGGATGACTCATAGCTTCCTTAACAGAGTCAGGAAGGGAAACAATAGACAAGAAAGAGACAAACTAATATAAAGCTGGAGTAAGATGATAATATGAAATAAATGAAGTAAAAGGATGAGAAATAGTGCATGCTTGTTTATCTTTAATAAGAGCAATTGGTAAGTCATCGGACAAACCATCAGAAGGAGGGAGATGTGAAGGCTCATCAGCTTTCGACCGTATACATGGAAGAGGAGCTTCAGTATGTGTTATTGAATCTATCTCTACTTTTTTCGACGACTATAGACATGCGTATTCAGAGGAGGAGGATAAGAAACTTCGACAGTAGCAGATTCGGTTTGAATTGGTTGGTCATTTGGAGGTATAGGAAGTGGTTGTGGTGGTGGTGTTACATGAGAAGGACTTTCCGCCGGGGGGGTAAAAGGGCTGATTCTCAAGAAAGATGATATCACGAGAGACTACGACAGTGGATGCAGAAGGAAACAGAAAAACGTAATATTTTTTAGTCCTAAAATAACCAACAAATATATGTATATTTAATAACCCTAGAATCCAATTTATCGCGAGTTAATCAGTGATTATGAATGTAGCAAATATACCCAAATATTTTAGAAGGAAGGTGAAAAAGAGACTTAGTCGGGAAATAAAATAGAGAACGGTGTTTGGTTTTGAAGAATCGTGGAAAGATACTAGAGTTCACACAAGCCAATTCCGATCATTATAAATCAGATTTTTTTTGCTTTTCTTTTATCCTTTTTTTAGACGAGGGTGATCAATCTGCGAGGCGAGGACGATCGATCTGGCCAGGCAAGGGTGATCAAGACGAGGGCGATCGATCTGGCGAGGCGAGGATTGGACGATCAATCTGGCGAGACGCTGGTGAAGGGAGGGTGATCGATCTGGAAAGGGCGATCAAGGCGAGCGGCGCAGGCAAGGGGCGAGAGGCGAGCGGCGCAGGCGAGGGCAAGCGTCGTAGGCGAGGGCAAGCGTCGCAGGCGAGGGGTCAGATCTGAATAGCGTAGGCAAAGGTCAGATCTGAGCAGCGCAGACGAGGAGATCGGGGCTTTGAGCGGTTGAGGGCGAGGGGTCGAGCGATTGATCAGTTGAGGGCACGGCGCTGGAAGCGAGGAGGAGGCGACGTGATCTGGAGGCGAGGTAATTTTAATTTGTTTTTTTAAAAGAGAATTAGGGTTAGGGTTTAATAGACCCGCTTTATTACCATGTTCAAGTTAAAAGAGAGGAGAAAAGAGAGAGATTTATTATGTGACCAAAGATTTTTTTATATAGGGATTACAATTACTTGATACCAAAACATTATGATACGGTGTACCCTAATAACAATATAGCCTAAGCTATTCCAACAAAAGGGATCAAGAAGGTTACAACAAGGATCAAGATCGAGATGAAGTTTCACATTTCCGTTTCTTTTGCGTCGAGGCATGATAGTTGGGGAAAATAAAAAAGGATTCAAGAGAATATGATTCAAGGAGAATAATAAATATTATTGGATTTTTAAATTCTTATATTATCTACTTTCATAAGTCATACAGAACTGACCTATATGGACCACCAACAAAACATGTCATGCTCCGCTTGCCAAAAGATGGAGAGCGAGAGAGGACATGGCCTGCAACGTATTCAAACTCACATTTACGTTCTTCCTCTTTCGGGAAGCGGAGCGTGACATTGCTCAAAGACAAGTCTTGGACCCACCACCCTCTACATCAGCTCCAGTTTCAAACTCACATTTACGTTCTTTTTCAGTGATACGTCTTACACCGCCCTCAATGGTAAATTCAATCTGGTTGCTTAGTCCAATCCACAACAATTCGTCGCTATCCTTTAACAATCTAACTAGGGCTTCAATGGTGCAGACTAATGTAAACCTCTATGCTAGAAGCTATGAACCATGTCGACCCAGCCCCACAACTGCCCGCTCTTATATCACAAAAAAACACTCAAGGCTTCAAAAACACATCCGCTTCTAAATACTTGGCTTCAAAACGAGCAATTTAGATGAATCAATAAGAGCTAATGCTAATATGCAATTATTTATCAGTTTAGAGTTTATAGGATGATAGAAGTTCAAAGGTATATTTGACCACAGACCCGATATTTTGATTGTAATCACGAAGGGGTTGAATTTTAAAGTTTTAGTTTAATCTGCTTGTATTATAAACCAGAAATTAATTTTCTTCTTCCTGTTCTTTTTACATATTTGATATATTGATCGGTTTTAAACTTGGCTTCAAACTTGGAGTTGTGATCTCTCATTTAGTTTGTTTGAGCTATAATCAAATTTTGTGACATCAGATGTGATCATGTTGATTATCTTCCGTTCGTTATTAATTCTGCTGGTGAAACATGTCTTTTTGTTCATCTTTGTAAGATATATGATCATTTTCTAGAGATGGAAATATTGTCTTAAATCTGACCTTTTTTCATTGAGAGAAACAAGTGTTGATGTTTGCAATTAATTACTTTTGAAGGTAAAGTAGGTTTCATGTGTTAGGATTCCTAGCGCCCTGGCCATCTACCGTGGCCGATTGCGGAACAAAAATTTTGGCATTTAGAAATCTTGGCGCTAGAAACAGCTACCTAGAATCGAATCCAAATATGAAACTAGTAATCTAAATGAGTCTAACTACTGTGATAGAGTGTTATACAGAACAAACCATGTCCTTCGGTCTTCCACCATCTCCCTTAGCTCCTTAAGGTCCTTTGGATCGATCTTGGCCGCCAGTCTTCCTACGTCGAAGATGATCCATCCGAGTGATGTAGCTCATGGCTCTAACTCCACATAAAAGATCAAGTGAAGCAACTAGAGATTCTAGATGGCTAGTCTAGAATGCCTAGGATGTAGTGGAGTGCTCTAAGTGTATCTCTTCCTCACCTTCTCTCTTGATTCTCAACACATGAGATTGTAAAGAGGAGGTTGAAGATGAAAGTGGAGAAACTCAAGAAAAGAAATAGGAGGGTGAAGCTAATGGTGAGAGTGTTTTTCTCATCTTAAAGATAATAAACCAACCATCCAAGAGAGCAGACCATGAAGCATGGTTTTATCAAACTCATTTTTCCAATGTTTAAAATGCAACCATACTTCAATAGTGAGCACAAATAAATTAACAATTCATTTTTCAACACTATTCAAGCATGGTTCTCACCATACTCTCCTTTTTGCTTTTCCACCTCATTATCCATTTATGATAAATGGATAAATCCAAAATGAGGTGTCCGTCTTCTAGAATGTTATCTGTAAAATATACGGATTACACTCTACAGTATAGACATACATATATTCGTACTGAAATACGAATACCCGAAGAGATAGAATAGCACAAAGAACATAATACTAGAATATACATATCGAAATACATATACGTAAATTATTAAATCAACACATGATTTAATAATCCGGGTCAATCCTGAGCCGACTAGTATTATCAACTGTCCGATCGAAAGTCCGGGTATATAGTACAATCAATCGATCGGAACCCTGCACGTATCCAATACGACTACTACATCATTTCGGTTGAACCAGGTAAACCCTCTGTGTGGGACTCTAAAGACTCGTCAATATGCTGGCAGCGGGTTTAACCATAAGCACGTCAGCGGCACTAGCTGTACGTAACGGCTACCCAGATATTGAGCGAAAGGAAGGCCGTTGAGCAAACTCATCCGAACCCCTACTGAGCCTTTCCGTGACAATCTCCATACAGTCCATTCTGTTCGTCTAAGTATATCGCATATCGGGTTTAGGGGGTGGATAAAGTCAAACCCCTAATAATGCGATATTTCATGTTGGTATGAAGCCCATCTCCCACTGAGAAACTACTGATCCAAATCAGTAGTTCTCGACTACCTTGGCCAAGGATTTCTGGTGATGGCCACCCGTGCACAATGCGACATCAACCCCCAATACCGGGAAAGATGAATCCCCGACGATCCGCTCATTGCCTCCATGTGGTTCGGGACTATATCCAACTAAAACCTGTTTGCATGACTACTTTGAGCCGTGATAGTGTAGTAATCAAAGTACAGTGGGAACCCACACGAGACAAATGACGATTTCAGGTCGACAGACTAACCTGTACTCATGTCACCTGAGAACTACTATCTGACAATAGGTATAATACCATCTAGCATGTTCCCGGCGAGTCCGTCCAGTGTACTCATAACTCAATGAGCACCTGTATACTATCTTAGGTGACTGACTGACACCAATAGCTTGTGAGACCGGCCACCGCCCCTTATCAGGGTCTCGATAAGTATACACCAGTCTACTCCAGAGTATCAATGCCCAGTCTCGATACTCCCTCGACTAGGGACATTTAAGGATGTGCTTATAGACCACCCAGCTCCCACGTATATGATTGCCATCATAATACTGGTAGTCAAGCAAGAATCCTATGGGTTTTATCAACATATATTAGTGATTTTTAATACCACATAAAGCATGTACATGATGATAGAGGCAAACCAAATAGCATACTATCATCTCGAGTAAGACTGTTCTATCCGTATAGGTCCTCCCTCAATCATCACAATCGCGTGCATGCGATTACAATAATTGACTTGAGGGCACTATAGCCAACAATCTCCCACTTGCACTTAAGGCTAATTATTGCAGTGTCGCATACTCATAGCTCGTGTGATACCGAATACCCAACTTCTTTACTAATCAGTCTCGCAAAGCCCGTTTGCGAAACTATTGCATTCAAGAAATAGCCTCAGTGAGTGAATCCGTTCCAATGTTTCTATCTTTATCTCTCTATATCTCAACTTCGCGGAAAAAGGCCATCTCCCGAAATGAGCGATAGTTGTCTTAGAATTTGTCTGGATATCTGATGGGACCCAGTTCACAAATGAACTCCAAATCCAACAAACTTCTTAGACCGTATCTTCCACTGAATTTAATCAGTATGCTGCGCCATGCCTTCCTCAATATCCTCTTGAACCACCTGTCCAACATACTGCCCCTCAAAAAAGGGAAAACTATAATTCTGACAGCCACTCTGTCATCCAGGTCACCTTGGAAGCCTTAAATGATAACCTCCTCCTAAAGAAGACTGTCGTTACCATATACCAAGAACATCCACTTATGTTCATAACTGTTTCCCAATGTTTCTCCAGGATTGGATTAATATATATGCTTATTGCATCCAGTACAAAAGCAATATCTGGTGTGGTATTTAACATTTCATGATTGACTCAATTGCCTAAGCAAGAGATATGTCAATAATGCAAATCACTCTTCTCATCAGTCTAGAAGACATCTCTTTAGAAAGAGTGACTCCATCACCTGCAGGTACACCACCACACCAGAAGTCGTCCATTCTAAAACACTTTAGAATAGTGTCAAAGTACCCAAATTGGGACACTTCCCAAATCTAGATCTAAAACCATAGATCTAGTGACCAGAATCCATGATATTTTATCCAGGTCCTATGTGGAGAAACATCTTATGACAACCACAGTATAACCGATCGTAGTATAGGAAGATCACTTGCTATCAAGAACATATCATCCAAATACCAGGACATCGCTCCCTACTACCTTCTTACCAGGTCCATCTATTATTTTGATGAAGTCAAACTCTATGACTGTCACATCAAATATAGATGATCTATCTCTGCTATACCTACTTTAGTCTATAAATAGACATAAGCTACTTGCCCAATATGCTTCCGCTGCTCCCACTGACTACAACAACTCTCTAGCAGAGTCATATATACGTGCACTTCTAAACCTAATTTAGAACGACGTTATACTAATCCTCCTGCCAGATCTCATAATCTAGAACAACAGTAGTGACAAGTTTGCGTAATCAAAAATCTCCCTGTCACCGTCTTTGAGAAGACTGAGGTACCTCTCGAGTGCCTGAGGTTACCCACCAAATCTGCGGAGTGGCTAATAGAATGTCGAATCCAATTGAATCTTTAGTTTCTACTAAATTTTTAGTAATCGTTTGTGGTTCTGGAATAATTTCCAGTTCTATCATACTCCCACTAATATTTTCTGAAAAAAATTCATTTTACTAAAACTGTGGCGAGTCAAGAACAATATAACTATTGATCTTCCAGATGGTTGAATGTTAACCCTTGTCAAAGCCCGGGATAACCCACAAACTGCCATTACTGAAACGTGCCTAGAGTTTATCCAGATTCTGGTTTTAAGCATAAGCCGGAAAACTCCATATATCTTAACATCGTTAAGATATGAATCCATTCTATGTATCCAATATAGAAACAAAGGCATTAATTTAATTGGAACCGTATTTAAAAGACATGCAGCCGTTTCCAGTGCATATCAACTAAATGGAAGGAGGCCAAGCAACATTACTCATCAAGGAATGTACCCACATATGATTAACCTGAAAGAGAAGTAAATTCTCAAAAATATTACTTACAACGGAATACCAAACACAAATATCTATATCTTCGATCACCTTGAAGAATCCTGATACTTGCAACATATGGTTCTCTACTTTATTCTTATACCTATATCTTCTCAAAATCTGGACCTTGTATTTCAATGAAATACTTGACTAAAACTAGAGAAGTCATGAGTAAACAGAATATAGTACGAATATCAACCCCTTTGCCCTAACGTATATTGGACAACATACAATACTTTGTATAAGTCCACTAAGTTCAATAACTCAAAGCCTGTACGTCGTAGGTTTAAAACTGTATTATGGTTAAGAAGAATTACACCGCTGTTGAATGCTCCTTACCTAACCATCAACTGATATAGGTAAATGTCATAAACATAATTTCAAAAGATTATATCTCACTTTATAAAATAAATGTATAGATATATCGTTTTGAAATTTGTGCATAACAACGGATATTCAAAACCAAATATTTGTTGTCAGGCAAAACCCAGGTGATTTCCTCAAATATCATCAATTATAAAGAATTCCGATATATAGAGAATCTAATCACCTGATTCCCAATATCTTACTCCCACCCAGCATCCGTAACGCCATACAGATGTGAGAATCAAAACTGGTAAATACATACCCTGAAGTCAGAATCTAATTGGGAAAACAGTTTTCAATTAACACCGCACAGTGAAACTGAAATATGAAAATGTTTCGAAGGGATGGCCGGATATTCCTAGTAATGCATCTTCCACTATCCAGATTCATGACAATAACCGTATATTTTCTTGCCCTCACTCCAATCCCTTTATATATCTTTACTTCTTACCTTCTGTATACCACACTTAGGCTAATTGGTTTTCTTCCTTCCCTACCCTTCGGCAGCTGCCTGTAGTTTGGAAGAATACTATCCAATAAGCGCAATAGGTGTACTCTCCTAATACCAGGAGCCCTCGCAACTTGAGAGAAGGTAAAGATAAAAGACAACTGAATAATCATATTCTATTTCTCTAGAACCGAAAACCATTCTCGAACTGAAACAAGTTTCTTCGAGTTCGTATGTAACTATACGATGGAATATCTAAGAAATGTGGATCTTTATAGTGATATGGAGTGTTCTGGAGAAATGCAAAGGGGATGTAGGAGTGATAATGATATATGCAACTAAATGATAATCCAAAAGCCAAAATATTTTAATAAGGTTCGGTTAACTTGGTTTATGAGTTTTAGTTTGAGCTCGGGTCATGGTCGCTGCCAAAAAGAGAGAGAGAAGAAACACTCGGCATGCACTCTAACCTAGATTAGATTGGTTAATCACTTTATCTAATTAGGATGGCTCCCACTATTTCCTCGAATTCTCCTTCAAACCCTAAAAGGAGAATTAGTCGGAATCTTCTGAAAATCACCCGAGGAGTAACACCTACTCATCAGTGGGAATCGGGATCCAACTATCATCGCATGATAACTTGATGGAAGCCACTCAAGTCACCACACTCCAGAAGGTATGCACAAGCCTGGCAAATTTCATGTATGTCTGAAACTCCTGATGTGGTTTTTGCCCCAAGCGCTTATGAACTTGATTTTGGCCAACAAATCATAACACGCAAGTTAAGTTCTACCCGTCATTATCCAGATTGATTTAGAACCACCCGCACGCACCCTAGACTTTGGCCAATAAAGTGGTACGACTGTCCTAAACCAATGCATTTATTTATGCTATGGATAAGCAGCACACAACTACCATTCACAATGCCTTGACTTTGGCCAACAAACACCACATGAATACTATGTGCTACTTATTCGAAACGACGGAGGGCTACGGCTGGTTTTTGGCGAAAACCCTTTAACATAATAAACTTGATATCGTTGAAGGAACTCGAGCGGTTTTACAAATATATAGTGACACAAACTTTGCTAAAGAGGTCACTCCCTGTGAAGAGATCTCAGCTCTTTCCTCATCAAATGAAGTGCAGGATATTCCTAACTGAATACCATGATGCAAAGCAAAAGAATCGACTGTAGTGAAGTTATTACACCGACGTAAACTTTTGCCCAAGAGGTCACTCCCGATAAAGGGATCTCGTCTCTTGCCTCATCGAATGAGGTGCTGGATATTCATAACTGAATACCACTGTGCAAGGCAAAAGGAAACGTCTGTAATGACAGTTTTCAAAAATTAGTTCCAACAATATCATTTAGGTTTTTTTTCCTTGCATTAATCAAATTTAACACAGTCCCATCGATTAATCCATATCACACCAGAAAAAGGAACGAAAATACAATGTATTCGCCACGGGGCCCCGTCATGCACCGTTAGGTTACTTAACTAAAGGCAGAGCGGGGGCTGGACTAGCGCGGGTGCAAAACATATACAACATCTACTAGTATATACATATATATATATATAACATTCGTCCCAGACATGATATAAGTAACATCACAGAAAATCGATAAGCAGCACAGAATAACAGATAATCTAGGAGCCCCGGGTTTCTTTTGAGCCGCAAATGAAACCCGACGTTCCCCAGTTGTGTGGATAGCCTGTTGTTTAGTCGAAAATATTGCACATTTGATGGAACATTCTCTTTACCTTTGTTATGTACTTAAAGGTGTTTAGTGTAATTATGGTACATATGTGGGTTTATCTGTAAAATACTCGTTATCATATGTTTATACACTATACTTAGCATTATGAAGGAAAATATATGCATAAAATATTTATTTGAATTATTATATCTAAATATGCATATCATATCAAATATCCCTAATCAATATTCTTAAAATATTGTATTATATAAAATGACTAGGATAATATCTCAAAATAATAACAAATATTACTAATACTATGAATTAAGATATTGTGCAGATTTAGCTCAGGTATAGAGATCGAGATATTCGAGATGTCGGAAATAAAATATGCCGATAAAGTTGAATAAAATCATAAACGCAGAGATTCAGAGGAAGATATAAAGAATCCAAACATCACAACAATTTCCACGTGTCAACATGAGGCAGCACCAGAATTTTGGACACCTGATCCCACCAAACTGCCGCTCAACCGCGGCCAATACCCTACATCCGCGGCGGATCCGCAGCAGTATAGTGGAAGTAGGAAATGATATTTTCTGGCTTGGATTTTAACAACAAATAATATTATATGGAATCTAGGGTTTTCAGCATCGAGGGCTATAAAAAGGACAGAGAGCTAAAACTTGGAACTCATCTATCTAATCTCGAAATAGATCACTAAAAGAATCACCTAATAAATCAAAAACCGAAGAGATCAAGAGGTCCAAGACGATCCACGTATCCAGGTTGATCAGCAGCTGTTCATCTACTTCCAATGAGAACAGAGATCGGGAGCATAAACTAGGGTTCTTGTACTCTAAATTCGACGGATTTGTAAATGATAGTTGATTAATAAAAAGGTAGATCTTTAGTTTAATTCTTTGCATTTTACTATCTGCATTTAGATTATAATCTCCTTCTTCATCTTCTCTTCTATCTCAACCATGCGTGAGTAATTCTACGCTTGATAGGGTTCGTAGAATTAGGGTAGATCAATGGATGATAAAATCTCTTAACTCCTTTTACATTTTTTAAAGTTTATAAAATTTAGCAAAGTAATTGTTAACATACGAATCGGGTGCGCTATCAATTTATTGATAGTCTCGACCGCGTTTTGAGATTAGATTAACAATTGTTTTGGTAAATGCTAGACATGAATAGAGGTCAATGAAAAGATAAGGGTTAAGAGTGAGAACCTTATTCCCTCCAAAAACCCTAATCTTCATTCATCACTATCGATCTAGTTTTAAATCTATTAAAAGATAAAAGGAGTTATTTTTAATTAATCATCCATTACTACCAAATTCTATGAACCCTACAAGTCTCTTCTTTATAGGTTCTACATCTGTATTCAACATAGATCTACAACCAATCACTCGTTCTTTCAATCAACTTGTCTAAACCAAGATAAAGATGCGACGTTTCCCTGAGAACGATCCGTACTCATCTCGGCTAGTTACTAGCGACACCGTTATTGATTGTGGTTACTTATTTTACAAAACACTTTTCCAAATCTAGAATCAATCACCTGTGCAATAAAAACCTGGACCCCTATGAGTGCGGCAAGTTACCCGCTAATCCCAGGAGTGAGGCAACCCCAATCAACAATATGAATGGGCCACCCAGCACTTCACGGAATCCGGTAACTTGAGCACCCCTCTGTGGGTCATCCTATACCCCTTACGATTGCGGTGAATAGCCCGCCAATTCTAGTGTAAGGCCCCATTCGTCTCAACGCCATGAGATGCGGGCCCGTTGCCCTCTAGAATCCGGCTATTTGAGCACTCCACCATGGGGTAATCCTAGTACAGAAAAGAAAAATATATATACAATGGCGACATCGACCTCAACCGGTCGTGCCCCAATAAAAGAATATACAATCTGGCAGAGACGACTGTCCATATGTCGGACACCCGTCCCGCAACACTGAATATACAAATGAATATAAACTGTACAACTACCATTGCACAAGAGGCTATCCCACACGACAATCCGAACAAAGCCAGCACAGATATCAACATCACAGCAGTATAAGCAAGTATGTGCAACCCCGTCTAAACGACACATAAGAAATAGACGACGTTTGAAAAACACATACACCACATCACAGATATCAACGATGCAAAATTTCAAGTTTTGAAACTTCCCAAGTTCCCCCCAAAGCAAAGACAACACTAAGTGAAATCTGGGGAAAACAATGTTAGTGTATATGCCCTAGGGGCCATTATTGTATCATACTAGGTTATATATTACTTAATGGAAGCTTGGGATATTCACAGTTATATATAACAGTCTTGCTAAACATGGTAGTATGATACTTGGTTTGAGTCTACTTTAATATGTGCATATGTTTCTTGTAACGTATCACTTATACATATTAGTAGAGCCCATAGGATCTTTGCTTGATTACCAGCGTCGTGATGGCAGTCACACTAGTGGGGGCTGGGTATTCTGTAAGCAACATCCTATACAGGTCCCTGGTCGTTGGATTATCGAGATAGGGCATCGATATTCCGGAGTAGACTAAGTGTATACACTTCTCATCCCAGTTGGGGAGATGGTCTGTCCCATAGCCATCAGTACGTCGTACTAGAGATAGTATACAGGTGCTCGTTAGGTTACGGGTACACCGGACAGGACTCGCCAGGGAACTGATTGGTTGGTATTATACCCATCATCAGTTAACAGTTCCCAGGTGACATGAGTACAGTATAGTCCGCAGACTTGACACTGCTACTTCGCCTCGAGTGTGTCCCACTGTTCTTAGATTGCTACCCTACCACGGCTCAAAGGAGTCGTGCAGACAGGTAGCAGTTGGGTGCAGTCCCGAGCACTTGGAGGCAGTGGCGGTTAGATAGGATTCTTTTCTCCCGGTATTGGGAGTTGATATCGCACTGTGTCAGAGAGCCATTACGCAAAGTTCCTGGCCAGGGCAAGCGAGATATACTGGTAGGTTCCAGTAGCTTCTCAGGGTGTAATGGGCTTCGCTCCGACACGACTTATACAGCTATTAGGGGACTGACGCTTGCCGCCCCCTAGGCTTGATATGCGATAGTCTTAGACGAACAGACCGGACTGTACGGAGATTGTCACATCAGGATCAGTAGGGGTTCGGATGGTTTTCCTCATCGGCCTTCTTATCGACATCTACCTGGGGACCGTTACGTACAGCTAGTGCCGCTTGCGGTCTGTGGTTAAACCCACTGCCAGCGTAGTGTCGAGTCTTTAGAGTCCCACACAGAGAGTTTCCCTGCTCCAGACGAAACGATATAGAGGTCGTATGGTTTTACGACAAGGGTTCGGATGCGTATGTGTGTTTACACACGTACGACTTTTCGGACAGTTTTTACTAGTCGGCTTTGGTTTAAGCCAGATTCTAGTATCGGGTTACTGGATTTATACAGTCTAAAGTTTTTCCGTGTTTTCACGGATTGGAGGAGTGTTCTCGTAATTTGTCGGGAAGCTTCTAGAAGAGTGGTGACTAAGGGGTTAAGGTGGCATTGCATTAAATGAGATTAGTGACTCATTTGTGTGATTCATCCAAGTCATTAATGCATCATAAATGCTTAATGACTCATGGAGATGAACCACTCAAAGATATTTGTGAAGCATGGTTGTTAATTCTATTATTTGATTTTTGGATAAATAATAATGCTTCATATATATCATGATAAGTTCATTATCTCATTTCATTATTATTCTCACCTTCTCTCTCCCCAAGCTCACTCTCTCTTCAAATCCTAACCCTAACCTCTCATGAGTTGAGATCAAGGGTTAGCTAGACTAATACATCCATAACCTCACTCTATATCCCCTAGGTAGCTTAGATTAGCACCTTAAGCAACCTAGTTATCTCAAGTTTGAGATTAAGCTTGGCGTAGGAGCTTTCGGGTGGATCGTCTTTGATTCGAGGAGGCCGTTGAGGTGCCGATGTTCCAAGGAGCCTACGAGGAGTGGAGGACCGCGATGAAGACCCGAAGGACAAGTAACGTGAGGTATAACTTCGTATCCGAGTAGTTAAACCTCTAGCTTCTTGTTAGTAATGGTTTAGATAACGATTCATGCGCTCAAGTCCGTGTTACGAAGCTTTGATAATCGTTTTTCATATATTCCGCCTCCCCGCAAGTTCGTGGGGTGCGTGACATGGACTTACAGTGGTATCAGAGCCAACTAAACCATTACTAGTTTATTAGCAACTAATTAGAAGTTCGATCGACGGAAAACACGAAAACAAAACCCTGAAAATTCCTAGTTTCTGTTAATTTTAAACCTGTCTGAAAAATTATTTGATGTCTTAAAAATCACAGCAGGGAATTTTATGAATTCTGGGAAAATACGAGTGCACAAAACGACAAGACAGCCGCGGATCCGCGGCCAAACAGTGCTTTCTGCCGCGGATCCGCCGCCGAGTCAACTCGGTTTTGACTCGTATTTTCACTGTTATTCATTTTTGTGGTGTTTTGTCTTCCTGTGTATACTGTTTCTTCCCAGGTTACATCAGTGCTGGTTTGCTTTTGGGGTAGACACGGAATATGGTATTAGATCGATATTCTAAGATATTTGCTAACTGGGTCTTTATCTGTAATGTTTAATGTGTTCGTAAACCTCCTCTAACTGCTAGTATGTCGGTTTGCAGGGGGTTGCATATTTCTGAAATGTTTACTGTTTGTGTATATGAACTGTATTAGAATGTTATGATGATTAGCCGGGGTTTTGAGATGGGTTTAATACTCATTCATTCGATGTAAATGTAATTTGATGTAATATTCTTTTGCGGGGCACATCCAGGTTGCGGTTGTAGCCACCGTTGTATTATTTATTTTTACTGTTTTTGCTCCTAGGATAGACCCAAGACGGGGTACACAAACTACCGGGTACGTTGAAGTGTTTAGTGGCCTACTCACTTTGTTGAGGGAGACCGCTTCACTTCGGGTACTTGGCGGGTAGTTTGTCGTACCCGTAGGGGTCTAGGATGGGGGTAATGTCTATTCATCACAACTATGTAATCCGTCTTTTATTGCAGGCTCAAAGCAAATGCGGATTGCTAATAAATCCAATAAAGTTCATCTGTGATCTGGAATGCTTATTATTGCGTCTGACGAATGTACAATATCTATATATGATAGCTATTAGACGTCACTTATGTTTTACACCCGCGCTAGCCCAGCCCCCGCTCTGTCGTTAGTTAAGTAACCTAACGGGTGATGATGGGACCCAGTGGCGAATGCGGAAGGCATAAGAGGACATGGTATTTTCGTTGTTTTCTGCAATGATAAGATTAATGATGGGACGCATTATAATAATGCAAAGAAAATAAACCAAAGTTTAATCGTTGGAACAAATTTAAAAGAAACCACTCGGTTATTTTAAAAGATCAGAATTTTTTAATTACGGAGCTTTAACCACTCCTTTTAAAAAGTATCAGGTTCCTTCGATTATATCAAGTTCACTACGTTCACGGTTTTTCCAAAACCATTCGTAGCACTCCGTCATTTCTTATGGATGGTCAGTAGTATTCAAGCTATGTTTGTTGGCCCTTAGTCAAGGCATAGTGTTTGGTAGCTGCTGGGGTATTCATTTGTTGCATGGTTTGGGACAGCCGTATTACTTTGTTGGCCCTTAGTTAAGAGTATGTACGGGTGGGTTCAAATTAACCTGGACAATGACCGGTAGAACTTGACATGTGACTTATGATTTGTTGGCCCTTAGTCAAGGTCATAAGAGCATGGGGCAAAAATCCACATCGGGAATTTCTAAAGAAACTGAAATTTGCAGAGAGATGCATACCATTTTGGAGTTTGATGAATGTTGGTAGGATTCCTTCAACATTATCATACGATAATATTTTGGATCTCGATCCTACTGTGAGTACAAGCTACTTATCAGGAGATTCATCACTTAACGATCAATGCTATAAACCAAGTAGGTGTCTAGAAAGGTGTCAGCGGGGTTACACCCCTAGAGAAAAGAGGTTATTTAATTAAGGAACTTCGCGAAAGCGTTGGAAAACCTCCCTCGAAGTATCGACACTGACCTGGCTGAACGGTTAAGCAAGAATTGTACGGTGAGAATAGTCCTGGCTAATTCTTCTTTTATGGTTTGAGGAGGGATTCGAGAAACAGTGGGAGCCATCCTGTTTAGATAAATTAAACCACTCTAAACTTGCAACAGCATCATACTAAAGTGTTTTTCTTCTCTATCTCTTAATTACAGCGACCTTGTGACCACACATAGGTTACATCTAGATAATAATTTGACTGAATCTGACTTATATGACTGGCAAAAGTCTGTCCAGATGTCCATTGCCTATGACAAGCTGGACCACCCTATTGAGGGACATTCCTATTGTTATGGGATCGGGCATTGGCAGAATGATTGCAGAGCTTTAGAAGCCAGTAGCCAGGATACGAAGCATGTTGTGGCTTCAACTTCGGGTGTGTTTATGACAGAGAACTGTATGTCAGTTAACCCTACTTCCTGGGTATTGGATACTGGATCAGGAACTCACATCTGTAATTCATTACAGGCTCTGAGAAATCGTAGGGTTGTCGGGATAGGTGATATGACCCTCACAGTTGCTAACGGAATGAGCATGAACGCTGAATCCGTAGGGGAATATCATCTTGGACTGACAACTGGGCAAATATTGATTCTATGTAACTGTTTTTATGTACCAGGTACGACCTGTAATATCATATCTGTACCCTTACTTTCTAAAGAAGGATATGATTTTACTTTTACAAGAGATGTGGTTCACATCCACCTAAATCAAGATTTGATTGGGTCAGGTACATTAGAAAATGGAATATACGTATTAAATCAAGTTCAAATTTTCAGTGTCCAGAACACACTTAAAAGAAAGTCTCCGGAAACAAATCAGGCTTTCTTATGGCACTGTAGACTAGGTCACATCAATGAAAGAAGGTTGACTAAGTTACATAGAGAAGGATATTTGAATCCGTTCGAATATCAATCTTATGCTACTTGTGAATCTTGTCTCATGGGAAAGATGACAAAGACTCCGTTCACTGGACACGGAGTAAGAGCAAGCGAGCTCTTGGGAATCGTACACAGTGACGTGTGCGGTCCTATGTTTACGCATGCGTGAGGTGGTTATTCCTACTTCATTACTTTTACAGATGATTTCTCTAGGTATGGATATGTCTTCTTAATGAAGTATAAATCCGAGGCTTTTGAGAAATTCCAAGAATACAAGAATGAAATGGAAAAACAAACAGGCAAGAGTATAAAGACACTGAGATCTGATCGAGGTGGTGAATACTTAAGTGCCGAGTTCCTGGGTTACTTAAAAGAGAATGGAATTCTCTCTCAGCTTACTCCTCCATACACGCCACAACATAACGGTGTATCGGAAAGGAGGAATCGAATCCTATTGGATATGGTTCGTTCCATGATGAGTAACGCTGAGTTACCACGATCATTCTGGGGATATGCACTAGAATCAGCTGCATATCTTTTGAACCAGGTTCCTACCAAAACTGTGCCTACCACACCATATCATATGTGGAGTGGGAAGAAACCCTGTCTAAAACATTTTAAGACATGGGGATGTCCAGCTTTTGTAAAAAAGCAGCATGCGGACAAGCTCGAGGCACGCTCAGTAAAGTGTAAGTTTGTGGGATATCCAAAGAACTCCAAGGGATATTATTTCTATTACACAGAAGAACAAAAGGTTTTTGTTTCTCGTAATGCCTGCTTCTTAGAAACTGAATTTTTGGAAAATCAGAAGAGTGGGAGCGCAATAAAACTGGAAGAAATTCCAGAACCACAAACTACTACTGAAAGTATAGTAGAACCAAAAGTTCAAGAAGAACTGGACATTCCCACACCACTCCGTAAGAGTAGTAGGCAATCTCATCCGCCCGAGAGATACTACGGTTTTCTCATAGATAGGGATAGAGAGGATTGCACTATTGACTATGATGAGTGTTCAGTCGATAAAACTGCACATTTGTATTACATTTTTCCTACCATTTTTATATTAAAAAAGGACTTTATTATAATATGTTATACATATGAGGGTTTATGTGTAAAAACATTATTTTCCATGTGTTAATATATTTAATTATCATTTAGTAGGAAAATGTATGCAAATAATATTATTGGTCTAATCCTAGTAGAACAAAGTCTACTAAAATTTTATTTGAGTTGTTGTGCAGAATATTTCCAAGTTGTTATGAAGGATTTAACAAACAAATCAATTTGTTGAAGAAAACTTGCCAAATTAAGAAGCAAACTTGGAGACCAAGTCTGGAAGCAACCGAGAAAATATTTTCAGATTCTGAAGATTCCTGTGATTGCCAAATGTCACCAGATGAAAGACCAAGAAAAATCATCAATTGATCTCGACACATGAGCGCGGATCCGCGGCCAAACCAACCCTTGGGCCGCGGATCCGCCGCACTATTGATGAGTTGGAATACAAGATTTTGGGAGATTGATTACTGCAATATTTTACCAACTTTTCAACTAAAAGATTCTGGCTTTGCACTATAAAAGGGCACCGAGGGCCTCTTAGAAAAACTATCAAGCCGACGAGATCACGAAGTCCAAGACGGCTCACGCATCCAGGCTGATCATCAACGGTTCATCTACCTCCTTGGAAGAGATCGAGAAGCAAACTAGGTTTTTGTAATCATTTTCTAAGGAATCAAAGTGTACTTGATCTTGTTGATTAATAAAGGTAGTTCTTTTTCTTATTCTATTTCTTCGTAGTTTAATTATGCAATTTCTCTCCATCTCTTTTTCTCCCAACATGCGCGAGTAATTCTCCGCTTGTTAGGGTTCGTAGGATTAGGGTAGGCTAATGGGCGATGAAAATAATTAAACCCTTTTTAAGTCCTATAAAGTTTAGGAACTTTATCAAAATAATCATTAACATCCTAATCGGGCGCACTAGCAATTCCTTGCTAGTTCCGACCGTGATTAGAGATTAGATTAATGATTGTTTTGGTAAAGGCTAGATATGAACGGAGTTCCGTGTCGAGATAAGGGTTACGAGTGGGATTCCTTTTCCCTCCAGAAACCCTAATCTACACGCATCATCGTCGTTCTAGTTCTAAATCTATTAATGGATAAAAATGGTAACTTTAATTAATCGTACATAACTACTAAATCCTAACGAACCCTACAAGCCTTCTTATTATAATTAATCACATCTTTAAAACAATCTAGATCTATATTTTACAATCTTGTTTAACGTAGATCTAGAAACCATTCTACAACCATTCTTATTTCTTTCTCCTTTTCAACACATCTAAAGTAAAATTA
The DNA here is from genome assembly GCA_030015575.1 of Agapanthus africanus. Classification (NCBI taxonomy): domain Eukaryota; kingdom Viridiplantae; phylum Streptophyta; class Magnoliopsida; order Asparagales; family Amaryllidaceae; genus Agapanthus; species Agapanthus africanus. The sequence goes on along the minus strand of CM057338.1, from coordinate 5,490,272 downwards.
AAAGGTTCCACGTTTCCCAGAGGACGACCCGTACTCATCTCGGTCTAGCTACGTGCGACACCGTTATTGATTGCGGTTAACTACAAACACTTTTTTGTGTCAATCAAATGGCGCCGTTGCCGGGGAAACGTGCGTAATTTTTTATTTTTACTATTTGTGTTGAATTCTTCGACGAGTCATATCATTATTAAAACAAAACTGCAAATTGTATATTTAACGATTATTGTGTGAATTTTTGCGAGGAAATCTGGAGTCACGGACTTGAGGAAACAGGAGATCTAGGGTTCACACTTCTCTGGTAAGATTCTAACTCCCTTCTCTCTCCTCTAAAATCCAATAAAATCTATTTTCTGCAGGATTCTTTGCAAAATATCGCCGATCAAATATCTTTTTGCAGAGTTTTGTTTTTTGGTTTGTTTTTGCATATTTTAATACGGATCTTTAAGGGGCAAGGACCAAATCAAGATTAGGTGGGGATTTCATCACCCTTCCTAAGCCCCACAAATCACAAACCAAGCATATAGATCAACCCTTCATTAATTTAAAAAATATCTAGACCAGACTCTAAGGACTGTCGCGCTCAATAAGGACAGAGGAAGGTCGTGGGTAATCTATCGTTTATCCGCATTACTTTTGTAGTGCCTAGGTAAGTGTGACAAAGGCTAGTGGTTTTTAATTAGGCCCACGACGTGGTTCCTTCCCACTTACCTGGCACTTACCTGGCTACAAGGGTAGTACGGAGGCGGTAGAGGATTTATCCTGCGGCTTGTCCTTTGGAAGTCTAGGAGTGGTCTAGAGATTGGACCTAGGTAACCATAGTTCTAGGGTTGTGCATTTTTTTGTGATTTGTCTAAATCCGTCATTTTTCAAAACAAACCAATTACTTTCTCTCCTTTTTACCCCTTCCCTTTCTTCTCTTCTTATAATGGGTGACCTAAACAGAAGAACACTTGCCGAGTTTTGCTGTCCACAACCAGATATCTCTTGTTTTCGAAATCCCTTCGGTATACCGTCCGGCTCTTCCATGTCCTTAAGAGATCATATAGAACAAGCAGGAAGAAACAGTTGGCCACCTCAGTCTAGGTCTTATCAACCATATCCTAATCCTACACCTGTTTCAGTTCATACCCAGAGTGAGCAAGCCCCTAGACGAATGTCCATTGCTGAGCACATAGCTAGGTCTAGAGGCCAAAGTTTCAACCCGGACCAATATCAACCATCACCACCACTGTCCGGAGAAGAGTTTGATATGCGGTTTGTGGCATATAAGATGTCTGTTGAAAATAGCCAACCAACCAACCCATATCAATATTCTTCTTATCATAATATTGATCCTACTCCTACCCAAGTTCCGCAACCATTCTATTCCTATCAATCCAATCCGACTTTTCCACCTACTCTAGACAGTTCTTCTAATCAGTCATTTGGGAGTTTTAATTATCCACAGGAATTTCAATCTTATACTGAAACCCCTTATCAGCCCAAGACTAGTCTGGAGCAGTCATTAGAAAAATTTATGGAAATGTCAAACCAAATTATGAAGGATTTGGGTAAAAAGACAGAACTGTACCTCCAAACTGAAATCCACAACTCCAGTTTCATAGATTCATCAAGTACACCAAATAGAATGACTGATAAGTTGTGTGACTTTGTAGTGTTTGATTTACCCAACTGTGAAGGGTCCCTTTCAAGTGAAACCATACCCAACCCTTGTGATCTCTACACCTCCACTCTTGAACCAAAACTGATTGAAAACCATACTTTTGATGAGGAGTTTGAGAATTTTACCCTTCACTTGAATGAGGTGATTGACGTTGGGGATATTTTGATTGATGAACCCGAAATTTTGGATGATTTTGTCCCACCAATTCATCAAATCCTTTCACTTCCTTATGGTCATCATCTTGAGCCTTTAATTCTTCCCGAACCCCAAATATGTCTTGAAGTTGATGATAATGGTATACCCGAAGATCAGACCGAAATACAACCTCCATCTTCCACATCTGGTTTAGCAACACTCGACACACCAATTTGTTTACCCATTTCACCTTCTACTTTCTCCGGTTCTTCTTCTGTTCCTATAGTTTCAGTGAGTTTTGATAAATCACAATCCGTTAGTTCAAGTTCAATATTACCAGAAATTCAACTTGATTTGGATATTTTTGAAAATGAGGTAGATGAGTTTTTCGAGTCCTCTACCTCAATGATTTTTTATGAATCAAGTAGGATAAATTCTGGCACAAAACTCTTTGACAGCAAAATGTTCAATCACACCATTGATAAAAGTTTTGAAGAACTTTTTGCTGACGAACTTGAATTTTTAAACAATACGGATATCGTGATTAATCAATCTCCACCTATCGAGGTTGAACTGTCACCATTCCTTCTTTCTAATTATTCACATTCATCCTCATTCTTTCTTTTCTCTAATTTCAAACCCTTTCCAGACCACCTCTTATGCCTTCCCCACTTTTTCTTGAGTCGATACAACACATTCTTCCACCAACCTATACGATATACTGATAAAATCTTTGAATGGTTGGTGTTAATTTTTGGTCTTTGTAAAGCCTTACTTTGACCAAATGACTCACCCCCTCTTAAAATGCTTCGTATTGTCTAACTCATGTTTGAGGGGGGGGGGTATATTTTTGGCTCTTGAACATAACTTTTGTCCTCAAATTTGTGAGCCAAAAATAAGTTTGGGGGAGGATTTTCACTTTCATATATTCTTGCCCCCATTAATAATTTCCTCTCAAGTCTACAGGTTTTTGAGCTTAACGGATGACATCAGTGAGGACACTGCTGTAAACAGGTTTGGGGGAGGTTTGTGCTTATTTACACATCAATTTGCATCATATTTTGCATAAGCACAACATTTTCAAAAAAAAAAAAAAAAAAAAAAAATTCCTTTATAACAAAAGAGTAGAAAGTGAAAAATTACATCCAAAAGATAGGAATAGTTTAAGAAAACCAAGAAAACTAGAAGTTTCCTTATACGAACTGGTAATAAGTAGTTATGAGCTGTTGTCCCAAGGGTTGGTAAGATGAAGGAAGTCACTAATCTGAGGATAAAAATAAGTCCGAAAAATAGTTTCTATTCTGGAAGCCAAACATTTGAATGTTGATACCCTACAATATGCATCTACACACGACTTGAAACTCGGGATAGTAGAGGATACCTTGAAATGCTCTTGTCTAAAAGCCAAAGTATGAAGGAAATGATGAAGAAAATATAAAAATGGTGAAAAGAAAAATGAACACTGGTTTTGTTATCGCCAAGGCAGCAATAAAAAAATATATAGCGAGGGTGCCTCTTCACCTAGTGCCCTAAGGCCAACTGGTCTGGGAGTCACTGCTAAGCCTTAGGTGGTGCAAGACGAGGAAAACATTATCACCAAATCTGCAAACACATGAGTAATCGGTCGGTTAGTACCTCAAGAAGTATTAACGGTCGCATGAAAATGTGTGAGCAGTTCTAAGTACTCATCAAATTAAAAAGTACTAAGGTAGATGGACAAGAGTATGATAGCTTGAATTGAATTCTCCGGGTGTAGGGATGTTCTTTACACACACGTGGGGATATATGATCAATGTTTGGATGAAAGGTAGGAATGAAGAATAAAGACGATGTTTTATTGAGGGATAATGTGATTTCTAACATCTTTTCATGACTATTAAGATAGGGCTCATGACAACTGAAAAGCTGGCATAGTTGGAAACTCTTCTTTTCAAAGTATTTCTTTTATGGTTCTTGTCTTTATATGTAAATTTCACCATCTTTCTTTTGTTATTGGATTTTGTGGGTGTAATCCGCTGAAAACCCTCAGGAGACAACACTCCTCCTACTAGGGACACCTAGAGGTTTAACGGCTTGTTGCACGTGCTCAGTGCAATCGTGTCTGCCTACGAAAGTGTGCTTAGTTTTCTCTTTTCTTTTTTTCTCCTCTTAAATAAACTAGTTTGCTCGGGACGATCAAAGATAAGTTTGGGGGTATTTGTTCAGTCGATAAAACTGCACATTTGTATTACATTTTTCCTACCATTTTTATATTAAAAAAGGACTTTATTATAATATGTTATACATATGAGGGTTTATGTGTAAAAACATTATTTTCCATGTGTTAATATATTTAATTATCATTTAGTAGGAAAATGTATGCAAATAATATTATTGGTCTAATCCTAGTAGAACAAAGTCTACTAAAATTTTATTTGAGTTGTTGTGCAGAATATTTCCAAGTTGTTATGAAGGATTTAACAAACAAATCAATTTGTTGAAGAAAACTTGCCAAATTAAGAAGCAAACTTGGAGACCAAGTCTGGAAGCAACCGAGAAAATATTTTCAGATTCTGAAGATTCCTGTGATTGCCAAATGTCACCAGATGAAAGACCAAGAAAAATCATCAATTGATCTCGACACATGAGCGCGGATCCGCGGCCAAACCAACCCTTGGGCCGCGGATCCGCCGCACTATTGATGAGTTGGAATACAAGATTTTGGGAGATTGATTACTGCAATATTTTACCAACTTTTCAACTAAAAGATTCTGGCTTTGCACTATAAAAGGGCACCGAGGGCCTCTTAGAAAAACTATCAAGCCGACGAGATCACGAAGTCCAAGACGGCTCACGCATCCAGGCTGATCATCAACGGTTCATCTACCTCCTTGGAAGAGATCGAGAAGCAAACTAGGTTTTTGTAATCATTTTCTAAGGAATCAAAGTGTACTTGATCTTGTTGATTAATAAAGGTAGTTCTTTTTCTTATTCTATTTCTTCGTAGTTTAATTATGCAATTTCTCTCCATCTCTTTTTCTCCCAACATGCGCGAGTAATTCTCCGCTTGTTAGGGTTCGTAGGATTAGGGTAGGCTAATGGGCGATGAAAATAATTAAACCCTTTTTAAGTCCTATAAAGTTTAGGAACTTTATCAAAATAATCATTAACATCCTAATCGGGCGCACTAGCAATTCCTTGCTAGTTCCGACCGTGATTAGAGATTAGATTAATGATTGTTTTGGTAAAGGCTAGATATGAACGGAGTTCCGTGTCGAGATAAGGGTTACGAGTGGGATTCCTTTTCCCTCCAGAAACCCTAATCTACACGCATCATCGTCGTTCTAGTTCTAAATCTATTAATGGATAAAAATGGTAACTTTAATTAATCGTACATAACTACTAAATCCTAACGAACCCTACAAGCCTTCTTATTATAATTAATCACATCTTTAAAACAATCTAGATCTATATTTTACAATCTTGTTTAACGTAGATCTAGAAACCATTCTACAACCATTCTTATTTCTTTCTCCTTTTCAACACATCTAAAGTAAAATTAAAAGGTTCCACGTTTCCCAGAGGACGACCCGTACTCATCTCGGTCTAGCTACGTGCGACACCGTTATTGATTGCGGTTAACTACAAACACTTTTTTGTGTCAATCAATGAGCCTACTAGCTTCCAGCAAGCCATTCAGAGCGGTGACTCGGTAAAATGGCTGGATGCAATGCGGACCGAAATGGAGTCCATGTACACTAACAAAGTATGGACTTTGGACGTTGCTCCAGATGGGGTAAAACCCGTAGGATGCAAATGGATCTTCAAAAAGAAGATTGGTATAGATAGACAGGTTGAAACATACAAGGCTAGACTGGTTGCAAAGGGTTTCCGTCAAAGACCTAGTTTGGACTATGACAAAACCTTTTCTCCAGTAGCTATGCTTAAATCTATTCGGGTCCTTCTTGCTATTGCTGCCTTCCACGATTATGAAATCTGGCAGATGGACGTAAAGACGGCATTTCTAAATGGTAATTTGGAAGAAAGCGTCTATATGGATCAGCCAGAAGGATTCATTCAGAGTGGGAGCAGCGGTAAAGTATGCAAGCTGCTTAAGTCCGTTTATGGACTAAAGCAGGCATCGCGGAGTTAGAACATCTGTTTTGATGATGCTGTCAAAGAATTTGACTTCATCAAAAATCCAGATGAACCTTGAATATACAGTAAGATTGTAGGGAGAGCTGTAGTATTCCTCGTCTTGTACGTGGATGACATTCTCCTAATAGGAAATGATATTTCTATGTTACAGTCAGTCAAAAGATTCTTGTCACATAAATTCTCTATGAATGACCTGGGTGATGCCACCTACATTCTGGGGATCCGGATCTATCGTGATAGATCAAAGAGGATGTTGGGACTTTCGCAGTCCAGGTACATAGACATCATAGTGAAGAGATTCAATATGGATGATTCTAAGCGTGGTAACCTACCGGCTTGTCACGGAATCACCATCTCCAAAAAGATGTCTCCCAAGACTGATTTGGAAAGGGATCGCATATCGATTATACCATACGCTTCTACGGTAGGCTCTATAATGTATGCGATGTTATGTACCAGACCAGATGTAGCATACGCATTGAGCGTAGTAAGCCGGTATCAAGCAAACCCATGGGAGAAGCACTGGATAGCAGTAAAGAACATTCTCAAGTACCTAAGGAGGACTAAAGAGATGTTCTTGGTGTATGGCGGAAAAGACCTCCAGATGGAGGCCTTTGCCGACTCTGGCTTCCAGAGTGACAAAGATGACTCCAAGTCCATGTCGGGTTATGTCTTTACCCTTAATGGAGGGGCGGTCTGTTGGAAGAGTTCCAAGCAAGAGGCCGTTGCTAACTCAACAATGGAAGCGGAGTACATAGCTGCTTGCGATGCCGCAAAAGAAGCAGTCTGGATGAAAAAGTTCCTCACAGAACTTCAGGTGGTTCCTACCAGTGTTGGTCCAATACCTCTGTATTGTGACAACAACGGTGCTATGGCTTTAGCGAAGGAACCCAGGTCCCATCAGAAGTCCAGACACATCTTAAAGCGGTATCACCTGATCGGGGAGATCGTAGATCGCCAGGAGATCGAGGTGAAAAGAGTAGAGACAGAGAATAACATTGCTGATCCATTCATAAAGGCCCTTCCTCAGACGCAGTTCGAGAGGCTATTCGAGATGATAGGTCTACGATATGTCATCTCATGGCCCTAGTGCAAGTGGGAGATTGTTAGTGTATATGCCCTAGGGGCCATTATTGTATCATACTAGGTTGTATATTACTTAATGGAAGCTTGGGATATTCACAGTTGTATATAACAATCTTGCTAAATATGGTAGTATGCTACTTGGTTTGAGTCTACTTTAATATGTGCATATGTTTCTTGTAACGTATCACTTATACATATTAGTAGAGCACATAGGATCTTTGCTTGATTACCAGCGTCGTGATGGCAGTCACACTAGTGGGGGCTGGATAGTCTGTAAACAACATCCTATACAGGTCCCTGGTCATTGGATTATCGAGATAGGGTATCGATATTCCGGAGTAGACTAAGTGTATACGCTTCTCATCCCAGTTGGGGAGATGGTCTGTCCCACAGCCATCAGTACGTCGTACTAGAGATAGTATACAGGTACTCGTTAGGTTACGGGTACACCGGACAGGACTCGCCAGGGAACTGATTGGTTGGTAGTATACCCATCGTCAGTTAACAGTTCCCAGGTGACATGAGTACAGCATAGTCCGCAGACTTGACACTGCTATTTCACCTCGAGGGTGTCCCACTGTTCTTAGATTGCTACCCTACCACGGCTTAAAGGAGTCGTGCAGACAGGTAGCAGTTGGGTGCAGTCCCGAGCACTTGGAGGCAGTAGCGGTTAGATAGGATTCGTCTCTCCCAGTATTGGGAGTTGATATCGCACTGTGTCAGAGAGCCATTACGCGAAGTCCCTGGCCAGGGCAAGCGAGATATACTGGTAGGTTCCAGTAGCTTCTCAGGGTGTAATGGGCTTCGCTCCGACACGACTTATACAACTATTAGGGGACTGACGCTTGCCGCCCCCTAGGCTTGATATGCGATAGTCTTAGACGAACAGACCGGACTGTACGGATATTGTCACATCAGGCTCAGTAGGGGTTCGGATGGTTTTCCTCATCGGCCTTCTTATCGACATCTACCTGGGGACCGTTACGTACAGCTAGTGCCGCTTGCGGTCTGTGGTTAAACCCACTGCTAGCGTAGTGTCGAGTCTTTAGAGTCCCACACAGAGAGTTTCCCTGCTCCAGGCGAAACGATATAGAGGTCGTATGGTTTTACGACAAGGGTTCGGATGCGTACGTGTGTTTACGCACGTACGACTTTTCGGACAGTTTTTACTAGTTGGCTTTGGTTTAAGCCAGATTCTAGTATCGGGTTACTGGATTTATACAGTCTAAAGTTTTTCCGTGTTTTCACGGATTGTAGGGGCGTTCTCGTAATTTGTCGGGAAGCTTCTAGAAGAGTGGTGACTAAGGGGTTAAGGTGGCATTGCATTAAATGAGATTAGTGACTCATTTGTGTGATTCATCCAAGTCATTAATGCATCATAAATGCTTAATGACTCATGGAGATGAATCACTCAAAGATATTTGTGAAGCATGGTTGTTAATTCTATTATTTGATTTTTGGATAAATAATAATGCTTCATATATATCATAATAAGTTCATTATCTCATTTCATTATTATTCTCACCTTCTCTCTCCTCAAGCTCACTCTCTCTTCAAACCCTAACCCTAACCTCTCATGAGTTGAGATCAAGGGTTAGCTAGACTAATACATCCATAACCTCACTCTATATCCCCTAGGTAGCTTAGATTAGCACCTTAAGCAACCTAGTTATCTCAAGTTTGAGATTAAGCTTGGCGTAGGAGCTTTCGGGTGGATCGTCTTTGATTCGAGGAGGCCGTTGAGGTGCCGATGTTCCAAGGAGCCTACGAGGAGTGGAGGACCGCGATGAAGACCCGAAAGACAAGTAACGTGAGGTATAACTTCGTATCCGAGTAGTTAAACCTCTAGCTTCTTATTAGTAATGGTTTAGATAACGATTCATGCGCTCAAGTCCGTGTTACGAAGCTTTTATAATCGTTTTTCATATATTCCGCCTCCCCGCAAGTTCGTGGGGTGCGTGACATGGACTTACAAACAAACAAGACCAAAAACACCAATTTACAAAACCCCAGGCACTGGATGAAAACGAAGCCCAGAAGTGAATAATAAAAAGGCGAGGTCGGTTTTTTGAGGAATGTGGCCGGCCAAAATTAAATAAAATTGCCTCGTTTTCATTCTGTGTCATACTCATGTCTAAACTAAGTCTCTGCAATTGTTTAAAAAAAATCAGAGATCAAAAAAAATTCAGAACAGAGAGTGGGTTTTGAAATCGCAGTTTTTGGGTTTTGAAACTAATGCATCGTCTACTACTAGTTTCTAATGTTTGGGTGGCTCTGATACCATGTTGGGGTTTCTAGCCCCCTGTCTATCTACCATGGCCGATTGCGGAACAAAAATTTTTGCGTTTAGAAAACTTGGCGCTAGAAACAACTACCTAGAATCGAATCCAAATATGAAACTAGTAATCTAAAAGAGTCTAAGTACTGTGATAGAGTGTTATATCGAAAAAACCATGTCCTTCGGTCTTCCACCATCTCCCTTAGCTCCTAGAGGTCCTTTGGATCGAGCTTAGCCGCCGATCTTCCTTCGTCGAAGATGATCCACCCGAGAGATGTAGCTCATGGTTCTAGCTCCACATAAAAGATCAAGTGAAACAACTAGGGATTCTAGATGGCTAGTTTAGAATACCTAGGATGTAGTTGAGTGTTCTAAGTGTATCTCTTCCTCACCTCCTCTCTTGATTCTCAACACATGAGATTGTAGAGAGGTGGTTGAAGATGAAGCTGGAGGAACTCAAGAAAAGAAAGAGGAGAGTGAAGCTAATGGTGAGAGTGTTTTTCTTATCTCAAAAATAATGAACCAACCATCCAAGAAAGCAAACTATGAAGCATGGTTTTATCAAACTCCTTTTTCCAATTTTTAAAATGCAACCATACTTGAATAGTGAGCATAAATGTATTAACAATTCATTTGTCAACACCATTCAAGCATGGTTCTCACCATACTCTCATTTTTCCTTTTTTACCTCATTATCCATTTATGATAAATAGATAAATCCAAAATGAGGTGTCCACTTTCTAGAATGTTATCTGTAAAAAAATATGAATTACACTCTACTGTATATACATACATGTATTCGTACCGAAATACGAATACCCAATGTCACGCCCCGCTTCCCGGTATACGACGAAGGGGACGCGACAAGACCGCTACGTATTTACTCTGAAGTAAATAAGCTAAGCGTATCTAAGAAATATAAAAAAATAAACGCACAAGAGACAAGATATAATAAAACGGCAATTTTATTTATTCACATTCCTTTTGTACAATGCATGGAAAAGTAAATACATCTGGAAGAAAGCAATGCCTAAACAGTGGCATAACAGAAAAGGAAAAGTACTGAAATAGAAATGTATACAATGTAGCTAGAGCTCTGCAAGCTGGTCCAAGTCCTCATCGGTAGGCTCGATCTCTGGAAGATCCGTATTACCTGACGACATTCAAGAAGAAAGAAAGAGAATGTCGTCAGCGAACAAATTGCTCGGTAAGTCCTAAAGATAAGGGAGAAATAGAATAGACAGAGAGTAAGAGAGAGAGTGTAGTTTTTACAGTTGTATTATATTGTTATATTATTGTATTGAGTGTTAACGCTGTTGTTTGTAGCTTGGTACAGTAGGATACCAGTGTATACGAGAGGAGTCTCACTTGCCCCGGAGACTAAGGTATCAGGAACTCAAGGAACCGTTTATGCCACGGTACAACAACAACTGAATATAGGTTAGGTGTCTCATGGTTGCAGTCTCGTGCCACTTCTAACACCTTCCGTACCAATCTACCCTTAAAACCCCGCGGTGTCTTGATTGTATTGTTTGTATTGTAACTTGTAATTGAATTGTAATATATGGATTGTATAATTGGATGACTTTCCGAAACCATGATATTAATAAATGGATGTAACTGGAGAATCATGGATGTAACTGGAGAATCATGTAAATGGAAATATATCCATGGTTCGGTTCGGTCAATACAGATTGAATATATGTATTCATGTTGAATTGTAGTTTTGTAATTTCATACTTGAATCATATTCAAGTCATATTATTATAATGAGACTCGGTCTGAGTCAGAACAATTATAAAAGAAATTGAAGTCCTGATTGTTTTGATGTTATCGGTGACCGTTGCACATGGGCGGTAGGATTTGTGTCTTTTTCAAATACGATTATCGTGTTGATAACACCGTTGTTAAGTTGTCTATCTTAAATAGGCAAGCACCCACTTCTCCGGCTCCCCGAGGCTCAAGATATTGGTTCCGCTTAAACCTATATTTACTAGGGTCCTTATTGTAATTTATAGAACTTGAGGGATTTTTATGTAAATATACTTTTGTATAATTTTCAAAATACACCCCAAGTATTTAATTATAGTCCTTAGAGTTGTTATAGATGTAGATTTTATATTTATGACATTTCTAGTGAGAATAACCTATTTTTCATAATACATGGTATTTAATTGTAAAGTGTTGGACTTGTATGGAATTTCATGGTATTTTAATGTAAAGTGATTCTTGTGATTTTTAGAAAAAGTTGAAATATTTATATTATTACAAAATAGATATTTTAATGATACATATATATATATATATATATATAAATTTTAATATATATTATATTTCTAGAAATCTTATTTTCTTAAGATTTTCATATTTTAAATCTCTCGAGACCGAATGCTCCTTGCGGAGGTCTGCATCTCGCAATACTAAGCCCAGGGATGTGCGATAATCCGCACCATCCCAGTCGGGTTCCCCAAAATGGGTTGTAGCGGCGCTTTGCAAAGATTTGTGTAAAATACTAAATCATGTAAAAATGGTTTTATTAGTGAATGATATTTATTTGAAATGTTCCGTTTTCCCGTATTCTAGGTTCCCGAAAGTATTGTGCTATGTTTTATATGAGTGTTGTGAGTAGGTGGGTCATTACCTCGTGATCTAACTTAAAGGTATAGCAAGATTGCGATGATTTAATTTCAAAATGAAACTACATGGTATTTTACAGAAAGAGAGCAATAAAAGTTACAAAATGATATAAATTGTCATGAAACTTGTTCAACATGTTTGTTAATGATTAATAGTTAACATGTAATGGTTTAATACGGTTGTGTTTAAGAAAAGTAGGATTTTTAGAAAGAAACCGAATCGGAAATCGGTTTGACTCTGATTCCGTCGGGTTTTATTAAAAGATATTTTTAGAGTAGCAAACGAGAGAGGGAGGTGGGACTTACGGGTTTAGGGATCAGAAGAGAGGAAGAGGGAACTGAAGGAGGCGTCGGTGGGTCGTTTCGTCACCGGGAGCTCCTAGGGTCGTCGTCGGAATATCGCCGAAACTTTCGCCTTTTTGCTAGCTTAAATTGCACACAAATTCTCTATAGTTTTCTTAGGAGTTTTTGATCAGAATTTTAGAGTGAGGGGGTGTGTCTAGAGGTTGTATTTATAGGGTAAAGCTAGGGTTAGGGATAGGTGAAGGGCTGTAAAGAAAAAAATGTATTAAATTGTAATAAAATGTATTAAAATAGGGTAATTAGGATTTTAAAGAGTCTCTGTTACTGGTCTAAGTAATTAAACTATGCAGGTGTACAGGGAAGACCAAAAGGCAACTTTTTCATGTTGGGGACTTGGCGGTCCGGCCGAGTCCGGCCGGCGGCGCCGGCCCGAGGCGGACGAGCCGCCGGCCGACTCGGCCGATCCCGGCCGAGTCCGGTGCCTGGAGTGCCCCTTGCCGCTTCATTATCCTTTTGGGCTAGTTAGTTTACAGGGTGTGGTGGGGTTTTTGTGAGTTATACATGTGTAAACCCTTGTTATTCTAAAAATTCAAAAATAAAACAATATTAAAAAATAATGTGGGGTATGGGATTTGAACTTTGGTGGCTTGGTTCAGCAGTGCAAAGTATTACTAATGAGCTACAAGCTCCTTCTTGCTATTAAAAAGCAAAACAAACTTATAACTTGTGCTCAGACAAAAGTACCCCTTTCTGTAATTTTGAAAAAAAATTGTACAGAAAGTTGTACAGAAAGTTTGGGGTTGTTACATTCTACCCCCTTATAAAAATTTCGTCCTCGAAATTTGTAAAAGGAAAGTGTAACAGAATCAAGAAAATTTTGGTGACTGAAGTACTGATAGTGTATGAAAAATAATAAAATGATACAAGGGTTTTAAAAATGTGAAAGAGACTTACTGGTGTTACCTTGGTCAACTGTCTTGGGTTCTACGGCTTCTAAGATGTAAGCCTGTCGCCGTGGCATGTTTCTCCTAACTAGAGGCACATTCCTCTGTTTTCGAGGCATATTCCTCAGTGCCTGATGGAATTGGTGATTTGGCTGTGCAGGAAATCCACGTGGAGGTGGTGCTAGGAGTGCAGGATGAGTTGCAGGAGCCTGGATAGCTGGCCGCTGCGGGTAGTTGGTGGGTGTGTGAGCCGAGTTGTATCTATATGGACAGGTCTCAATTCTGTGATTGGACATGCCACAAACTAGGCACAGGCCTTTTGCGCGCCTACAGTCCTTGGCTGGTTATTGGGTTCTTCAGTTCTTCTGGGTTCGAACGATGGCCTGGAAGAGGCTCCTCCTACCATTTGAGTGGCTGGGCGTTTCAAACAGGCAGATTGAGGTCTGCCCTTCCTCTTTACTACTGCCTCATATCTTCGGGCAGCCATCAAAGCCAAATCATGGGTTGGGAAATCCCCTGTAGCTAATGCAGCTTGGATTTCCGGGTTCAACCCTTGCTGAAATCTTCTAGCTCTGATCTCAGCAGTCGGTATGAGATAAGCCGCAAACCTGTTACGGTCTTGTGTTGGCTGTGTAGTATGTGATATATTGAAGAGTCGAATTATTGAGACATATCTTACCGACTGAGTGTGGTGAACTCTGCGTCATGCTCATCTACTGACTTAGTCCACATTGAACCTTATTGCAGATGGATGAACTGCAGTTCCATGTCGAACATGGCAGTCTCAGGGAAGTACTTAGCGTCGAACATGTCGCAGAAAGTATTCCATTCGATGGGTTGTTCAAAACGGCTTTCTTCCGCCTTCCACCAGACCCGTGCATTGTCCGTGAGCTGTAATTTTGCAACACGAACCCAAGATATTTCTGGAACTTGTGCCGCTGCCAGATCATCTTCGATACTCTGAGCCCATTCCTCAGCATCCAGTGGGCTCTCTTTTCCTGAGAATTATTTAGGGTGCAAAGCCCTGAATTGCTTCACCCCAAGTGCTTTTGCCTCGGGACGGTTCATTAAAAGAGCAGTCTGTTGCTGCTGTCGCTCGAGGAGGCTGCGGATTGCCTCAAGCAAAACCGTTTGCTCGTTGAGCAGAGCAGGGACGGCAGGTGTGAGTGGTGGTGGTGGAGGTGTGTTGTTGACATTGGTGCTGGTGTTGTTTGGGGAATCCATAACCTTGAAAGAAAAATTTAGGTTAGGACAGATTCAAAGTATATGGAATGATAAGATTCTAAGAATATGAATTGTAAAGAATGTTTTAGTTGCTGGTTCTTGTGTTATATTGCTTAGGTTGTTCACGCGGAATAGAACTGCATGGTAGTGTTCCATACAGCTCTGACCTGCATGGGCCGCCAACAAAACCTGTCACGCCCCGCTTCCCGGTATACGGCGAAAGGGACGCGACGATGCCGCTACGTATTTACTCTGAAGTAAATACGCTAAGCGTATCTAAGCAATATACAAAAATAAACGCACAAGAGACAAGATATAATAAAACAGCAACTTTATTTATTCACATTCTTTTTGTACAATACATGGAAAAGTAAATACATCTGGAAGAAAGCAATGCCTAAACAGTGGCATAACAGAAAAGGAAAAGTACTGAAATAGAAATGTGTACAATGTAGCTAGAGCTCTGCAAGCTGGTCCAAGTCCTCGCTGGTAGGCTCGATATCTGGAAGATCCGTATCACCTGACGACATTCAAGAAGAAAGAAAGAGAATGTCGTCAACGAACAAATCGCTCGGTAAGTCCCAAAGATAAGGGAGAAATCGTCACGCCCGCTTCCCAGAGTACGCTAAGGTAGGCACATGACATAGCCAACCATGCTACCTGTGTATAGGAATTATCCTTCCACAGTCACATTACGGCTGTAAAGATATCAAGAACAATAATAAACTAACACATGTCCATAAGCCAAAATAAAATGAGTCAAGAATAAAAATAATGCGGAAGCAAAAGATCCAATACAAGAATAACTGGAATGTATGTCCCATAATGCGAGCTCACATCAGGAATGAAAATACTGAAAAATAAAGGAACTAACTACTAACGAGTCCTCACTGCTCAGCCTGCTGACTGAAGTACTCCTGCTCGGACTGCAGCAAAGGTACGGAATCTGGGCCATGCAAAACCCAGACGTCGGCGTGTCATAACATCAAGCAATAATATATAAACATGGTAGCAAGACATGCAAGTATGATCATAAATAGTAAAGCAGGTGTAACAGCAATATAAATCAGGGCAGTGAAAGGTAGTATGCAGTGAGTAATCCAAACAGGTCTATTGGGTTAACTACTCTCAAGTCTTTGAAATCAATTTGATGAATCATCGATGTAACTCAATAGTACCCCCGTGCGTGCCCGGGATCACGGTGATGATTCTCGGGCTAAAACCGAGACATGCCGCTATGCACTAAAAGGAAAAAGGTAATGATGAATGATGTCAACAACATTCGTGACTTTTCCCGCCGACGTGTGACGTTCCGTATACCCGTATCGCGATCCGTCTAGGCAAGTAAAACTTGCTACATGCTATTATATTATTTTATACATATTTTCATGATTAAACCTGTAAACTAAACCTAAGGCTATTAGTTTTTATTTTGCATTTCGATGTCTGATTATATCATTTTTAGATTCGGATCTTGAATTATAACTTGTTGCATGTTATAGTACAATATCGTGTACCCACATCCGTGTTTAAATCACATAATAATTATTTACATAGCCCATGGTACCCTTTTAGATAGTTTATAATGTTTCAAACACCTGTTTGCATCCATCTCGTCTAGTATACATATTCTTGCATAAATAGATCACTTGAATGTATAATATTGAAATATTCACAATCCACATTTGATAAAATGTAGTTTAATTAGTATTGGAACTTAAACTTTAACCTTAATCATGACTGTATATCTATATACCTTAATCTATACCTGATTGCATTTCACATTACAATATTCCATTTTATTGTTCCATTAGTACCCCATGCTTGTTTTGTATACCCATGCTTATGTTAGTTTGATTATAAGCACCCACATGACATTTTGTGCACCCCTGATATGACTTGTTACACGTATTACTTGACACAACATGGTACCGTGCACCTCTTGACATGACATGATACCTATATACTACCTGACTTGACCTGGCGTACCATGGCTTTACCTGTTACCTGATCTTGTTACTAATGCCAACAGCTTTGACATGTTGTCCCTACGGACATTCCCCGTTGTCTATCCAGACAAACCTTTACCTGCTGATCCTGCGTTGGCATTAGCTCTAGATTTATTAATACTTGACTTGAACACATATAACTTGGGGGTATGGGGAAATCAATGATGAAACCTGACTTATAACTCGACAGTTCGCTACCTTTACTGATCAGTTTTAGAGGCTAGGCCAGCCTTGGGATGATGCTGCTGACATCATCCATCATTACCCACTACCTTTTAGAGGCTAGGCCAGCCTTGGGATGATACTGTTTACATCATTCATCATTACCCTTTTCCTTTTAGTGCCTAGCGGCATGTCTCGGTTTCAGCCCGAGAATCATCACCGTGATCCCGGGCACGCACGGGGTACTATTGAGTTACATCGATGATTCATCAAATTGATTTCAAAGACTTGAGAGTAGTTAACCCAATAGACCTGTTTGGATTACTCACTGCACACCACCTTTCACTGCCCTGATTTATATTGCTGTTACACCTGCTTTACTATTTATGATCATACTTGCATGTCTTGCTACCATGTTTATATATTATTGCTTGATGTTATGACGCGCTGACGTCTGGATTTTGCATGGCCCAGATTCCGTACCTTTGCTGCAGTCCGAGCAGGAGTACTTCAGTCAGCAGGCTGAGCAGTGAGGACTCGTTAGTAGTTAGTTCCTTTATTTTTCAGTATTTTCATTCCTGATGTGAGCCCGCATTATGGGACATACATTCCAGTTATTCTTGTATTGGATCTTTTGTTTCCGCATTATTTTTATTCTTGACTCATTTTATTTTGGCTTATGGACAAGTGTTAGATAGTTTATTATTGTTCTTGATATCTCTACAGCCGTAATGTGACTATGGAACGATAATTCCTATCCACGGGTAGCATGGTTGGCTATGTCACGTGCCTACCTTAGCGTACTCTGGGAAGCGAGGCGTGACATGGCTCTTTATGGGTACTACATATAGTAATACAAAATGCAACATGATAGGGTTTAAGTTGTAAATCTAAAATGATAGATTATGTAACGAAAAAGCGTACCCCCTAGAACGGACGCACGTACGTGCGCGTAGCCATCCAAACACATCCGTTTCACTGAACGGGACGAGAACAAGATGCAAGGACGCTACCACAGGTTTAGGGGTATCAAGTAGGCCATGTTATGTGTTTTAAATTATTTTACGTGACTTAAATTGTTATATGCCAAAAATACGCGATGCTAGGGTATTCTATAACTATGAAACAACAAGCTCAATCAAGCGGGTCGAATGTAAAGTAAACTACCATTCGTATCCAAACACGGTAAATGAACAAAACAACACAAACAAACAAATACGGCAATAGAAATTGGTATAACTGAACTCGGTTGTTACAGAAATAGAATAGACAGAGAGTAAGAGAGAGAGTGTGTAGCTTTTACAGTTGTATTATATTGTTATATTGTTGTATTGAGTGTTAACGCTGTTGTTTGTAGCTTGGTACAGAAGGATGCCAATGTATACGAGAGGAGTCTCACTTGCCCCAAAGACTAAGGTATCAGGAACTCAAGGAACCGTTTATGCCACGGTACAACAGCAACTGAATATAGGTTAAGGGTCTTATGGTTGCAGTCTCGTGCCACTTCTAACACCTTCCGTACCAATCTACCCCTTAAACCCCACGGTGTCTTGATTGTATTGTTTGTATTGTAACTTGTAATTGAATTGTAATATATAGATTGTATAATTGGATGACTTGCCAAAACCATGATATCAGTAAATGGATGTAATTGGAGAATCATGGATGTAACTGGAAAATCATGTAAATGGAAGTATATCCATGGTTCGGTTCAGTCAATACAGATTGAATAGATTGAATATATGTATTCATGTTGAATTCTAGTTTTGTAATTTCATACTTGAATCATATTCAAGTCAGATTATTATAATAAGACTCAGTCTGAGTCAGAACAATTATAAAAGAAATTGAAGTCCTGATTGTTTTGATATTATCGGTAACCGCTGCACAGGGGCGGCAGGATTTGTGTCTTTTCCAAAAACGATTATCGTGTTGATGACACCGTTGTTAAGTTGTCTATCTTAAATAGGCAAGCACCCACTTCTCCGGCTCCTCAAGACTCAAGAGATTGGTCCCGCTTAAACCTATATTTACTAGGGTCCTTATTGTAATTTATAGAACTTGAGGGGGTTTATGTAAAAATACTTTTGTATAATTTTCAAAATACACCCCAAGTATTTAATTATCGTCATTAGAGTTGTCATAGATATAGATTTTATATTTGTGACATTTTTAGTGAGAATAACTTATTTTTCATAATACATGGTATTTAATTGTAAAGTGTTGGACTTGTATGGAATTTCATGTAAAGTGATTCTTGTGATTTTTAGAAAAAGTTGAAATATTTATATTATTACAAAATAAATATTTTAATGTTATATATATATATATATATTTATATAAAAATAAATTTTAATATATATTATATTTCTAGAAATCTCATTTTCTTAAGATTTTCGTATTTTAAATCTCTCGAGACCGAATGCTCCTTGCGGAGGTCTGCATCTCAGACTACTAAGTCCAGGGATGTGCGATAATCCACACCATCCCAGTCGAGTTCACCAAAATAGGTTGTAGCGGCGCTATGCAAAGATTTGTGTAAAATACTAAATCTTGTAAAATTGGTTTTATTAGTAAATGGTATTTATTTGAAATATTTTGTTTTCCCGTATTCTAGATTCCCGAAAGTATTGTGCTATATTGCATATGAGTGTTGTGAGGAGGAAGGTCATTATCTCGTGATCTAACTTAAAGGTATAGCAAGATTGCGATGATTTAATGTCAAAATGAAACTACATAGTATTTTACCGAAAAAGAGCAATAAAAGTTACAAAATGATATAGATTGTCATGAAACTTGTTCAACATATTTGCTAATGATTAATAGTCAACATTTAATGGTTTAATAGGGTTGTATTTAAGAAAAATGGGATTTTTAGAAAGAAAACGAATCGGAAATCGGTTTGACTCCGATTCCGTCGGGTTTTATTAAAAAATATTTTTAGAGTAGCAAAGGAGAGAGGGAGGTAGGACTTACGGGTTTAGAGATCGGAAGAGAGGAAAAAGGAATTGAAGGAGGCGCCGGTGCGTCGTTTCGTCGCCTAGAGCTCCTAGGATCGTCGTCGGAATATCGCCGAAGCTTTCGCCTTTTTGCTAGCTTAAATTGCACACAAATTCTCTATAGTTTTCTTGAGAGTTTTTTATCAGAATTTTAGAGTGAGGGGGTGTGTCTAGGGGTTGTATTTATAGAGTAAGGTTAGGGTTAGGGTTAGGTGAAGGGTTGTAAAGAAAAAAAATGTATTAAATTGTAATAAAATGTATTAAAATAGGGTAATTAGGGTTTTAAAGAGTCTCTGGTACTGGTCTAAGTAATTAAACTATGCATGTGTACAGGGAAGACCAAAAGGCAACTTTTTCGTGTTGGGGACTCGGCGGTCCGGCCGAGTCCGGCCCGAGTCGGCCGAGTCGCTGGGCGAGTCCGGTGCCTGGAGTGTCCCTTGCCGCATCATTATCCCTTTGGGCTAGTTAGTTTACAGGGTGTAGTGGGGTTTTTGTGAGTTGTGCACATGTAAACCCTTGGTATTCTAAAAATTCAAAAATAATACAATATTAAAAAATAATATGGGGTATGAGATTTGAACTCTGGTGGCTTGGTTTAGCAGTGCAAAGTATTACCAATGAGCTACAAACTCCTTCTTGCTATTAAAAAAGCAAAACAAACTTATAACTTGTGCTCATGCAAAAGTACCCCTTTCTGTAATTTTGAAAAAAAATTGTACAGAAAGTTTGGGGTTATTACACCCAAAAAGATATAATAACACAAAGAACATAATACTAGAATATACATATCGAAATACATATACGTAAATTATTAAATCAATACCTGATTTAATAATCCGGCTCAATCCCGAGCCGGCTAATATTATCAACTGTCTGATTGAAACTCCGGGTATATAGTACAATCGATCGATCGGAACCCTGCACGTATCCAATACGGCCACTGCATCGTTTCGCCTGAACCGGGAAAACCCTCTGTGTGGGGCTCTAAAGACTTGTCAATACGCTAGCAGTGGGTTTAATCACAAGCACGTCAACGGCACTAGCTGTATGTAACGGCTACCTAGGTATTGAGCGAAAGAAAGGCCGATGAGCAAACTCATTCGAACCCCTACTGAGCATGTCCGTGACAATCTCCATACAGTCCGGTCTGTTCGTCTAAGAATATTGCATATCGGGTCTATGGGGTGGATAAAGTCAGACCCTTAATAACGCGATATTTCATGTCGGTATGAAGCCCATCACCCACTGAGAAACTACTGGTCCAAATCAGTAATTCTCGACTAACTTGACCAAGGATTTCTGGTGATGGCCACTCGTGCACAATGCGACATCAACCCCCAATACCGAGAGAGACGAATCCCCGACGATCCGCTCACTGCCTCCATGTGGCTCGGGACTGTACCCAACTAAAACCTGTTTGCACGACTCCTTTAAGCCGTGGTAGGGTAGTAATCAAAGCACAGTGGGAACTCACACGAGACAAATGACGATCTCAGGTCGACAGACTAACCTATACTCATGTCACCTGAAAACTGCTATCTGACAATATGTATAATACCATCTAGCATGTTCCCGGTGAGTCCGTCCAGTGTACTCATAACCCAATGAGCACCTGTATACTATCTTAGGTGGCTGACTGTCACCAATGGTTTGTGAGACCAACCACCGCCTCTCGTCGGGGTCTCGATAAGTATACACTAGTCTACTCCGGAGTATCAATATCCAGTCTCGATACTCGCTCGACTAAAGACATTTAAGGATGTGCTTATAGACCACCCAGCTTCCACGTATATGATCGTCATTATAATGCTGGTAGTCAAGAAAGAATCATATATTGACTCTATCAACATGTAATAGTGATTTGTAATACCACATAAAATATGTACATGATAATAGAGGCAAACCAGATAGCATACTATCATCTCGAGTAAGACTGTTCTATCCGTATAGGTCCTCCCTCAATCATCACAATCGCGTGCCTGCGATTAAAATAATTGACTCGAGAGCACTATAGCCAACATCATGCTTGTAGAAAGTATCGAAAAAATCCAATATGTAAGGGGTTGGACCATACAAGCACCTATAGAGGTCTTGGACGGGCTTTCCTTGAAAGGAAAGCCCGTCCAAGAGCTATATAGTGCTTTTCTATAATTTTGTTAAAATTCTTTGCAATGTGCAGTAGAAATCTTAAACACTGTATGTATGTAAATCTACATGTTGGAAGTGCTTCTGTGTAAATAGCGGAGATTTGGATCGGTTATATAAAAAACATTAGACTTTTATCCCATCATTTTTTATAAGATGCGGTATGGTATGTAAGACTAGGGACACGTGGAAATAAATATACACTAAATTTTCATGAAATACATTTAACTTCTACCCTCTCATAGGAAATACACGTAACTTTCTCGTCATCCTCAACTTTAACTCATTCAAAAATGCCCTTCATTGAAAAATAATTGAAAAATATACCGTTTTCTCAATTTCTTATTTCATCTAAATATTGAATTGAATATTGAAATGAAAGGTGTTTTGGTAATAAATTTAAGTGGAGAGATGCAAAGCCTAGGGTTTTGAAAGTTGGGTATTTCCTGAAATTTAGCCAAAAAATATTTATTGGAGGAAAATTTAAATCACAACTTTTACCAGTAATTTCTTATAATAATCGAGACCAAGATATAAAATGGCTTAATTACTAAAAACTCCCAACAGGTTCGGGCATAATAAAAAAACTACAATTACTTTTGAAACTATGAAAAAACTACCAATCTCAAAGGGACACGTCAGCATCATTTCGGTGCCATGTCATTTAAGTCGTCATGTTAACAATTTCTAAACAAAAACTCCAAAATACCACTCATCTAACTTTAAACCTAATTTTAAAATAATAATAAAAAAACAACCACTTCCTCCCGGCGGCTGCCGCCACACGCCGGCACAAGCTCCACCACCGGCGGCGCCATCCCATCACCCTCTTCTCATCCCTCCACCATCATCGATCCATCATCACCACCACCACTCTCCTCTTCTTCTCCTCCTTTCTCAACTCCTCCCGGTCCTCCATTGCCGGTGTCTCCGCCACTGTCAGGGCCTCTGCCATTGCCATCCCGACAACTCTCCTCCCACGCCGCCGCCGCCGCCGCCGTCATCATCATCTTCTTCTTCATCAATTTCTTCCCCAAACCCATCCCGATCCCTTCCCCCTTTGCTACCCCCTCCCTTTTGTCGCCCGACCCTTCTCCCTTCTCCCTCCGACGACGACCTCCCCTCCCTCCTCTACCTCACCTCCCTCCGACTACCGGCGTCCCCCAAAAAACTATTAATTATGATGTTTATATTTAATGCTCATTAATATCATTTTAACCGTAATATATAATTAATTATATTATATTATTATATTATAAAAGAGTTAAAATGGTCATTTGACATGAACAACAAAGTTAACCGTCAAACTAATTTCTTGATGGTTTTAAAGTAATGAGAGTTTTGTTAAAATGACCCAAAATTTTGAGAGTTTTCAGTAAATAAGCTGATATAAAAATCCAGCGGAGCACAGAAAAATATAAAATAGTAAAAATACTAAAGATGTAGGTGGATATGCAAAATAGATCGACAGCATCTCAAAAGGTTGGGGGGTTTGCAGATTAAAAAAACAACACCCCTCATTGGTTCTGTCGTCAATGGCGAGAGAGACGCCGACGATTCCTCGGCCGTGGTTTCTCGACCTCGTTCCTCTCCTCGTTGTCGTCCTCATCGCCGCCCACGTCTTCGCATTGGTACCTCCTTCATTTCTCTCTCTCTCTTATTATAAATAACATATCCCCCCCGCCCCCAAATATGTACTCTAAAACCCTAATAATCCATTTCGTCTGTGCTTAGGTCTACTGGATTTACAGGCTTGTCACCGAGAGGCTTCCCCAAAGAAGCAAGAAGAATTAGGGTTTTGGGGAAAAAGATTTGTTCGTGTTTGTGAAATTTGTACCCATTGTTTTGTGTGTTAAGGTATGGAGACTCAAAAAGATTGTTTTTAAAAAAAAAAATTATGTACTGCTTATTAATGGTGTATGCTGCTTTCTTTTATTAAAGTGAATTACATTTATTTGCTAAGAATTCTTAGAAAGTGGCATTGTCTATGGAGAACACTCTAATATTCCTTAATGGATCTATATTGTAGCTGTCCGAGGCATTTATATTTGCGCAAACTAAGAACATAAGAATATTTTTTATACACGGAGTTGCCTCAATCTTCTTCAAGTTGGAACTGTAAAGTATCACCAAAACGGTTTCATTTCATATACTTCATGCTGTGAAAGCATGCTGAATTTCATCCACTAAGGCATTAACAAAGCAAGAAATGAAAAGCCGTCACGACAAAGAAGAGTGCATAGAAGATTTATGTTATTCTTCACAATGGTCGACGTGCATAAGACAGGCAAAAGGTGAATACGGCAGGGCTTATGAACCATCAAGAAACCGTAATCATTGCATCCCAAAAATGGGGAATGATGGCCTCCTAAAACCTCTTCAGAGTTATATATTGAAGCGTGACAACTAAAATTCCCACGATTTAACATAAGAAATTACACGCAGATATACGATTGCATAGCATTCTGGTTCAACCATCAAGAAACCGTAATCATTGCATCCACTAAGTCTCGAGCATCTGGCTTGCCCTTTACTAACGCCAAGCAAGTCCAAGCAACATGTGAATTTTCTGGGAGAAACAGGTTCATCATTATATTTGTTGTACTGTCTTAAATCGAAATTCTTAAATTCAATTTTAATCTCTTCATTGAAGTGGTATATTGATACATTTTCTCCTCCATTAGATGTCTTGTGGCATAGGTATGGTGCTACAGCCATCACAAAATACCATCGTCTCACTCTCCTTTTAACCATAGCAAGTTTGCATATTTCTAGCCATACTAAGTTTGAATAATCCCTTGAAAACGAGCACTCACTTTATTTAATGCTAAGGACGTTTACGAACCATCCAATGTTCCAACATACGAGATATTTGAAGGATACAGATTATATGATATATGATGCTAGTAATTATTTAAAATAGTGTATATCGTGATTCCTGGTCACCGAAGACAATTCTCTTCAGACTAAGAGGACAAACGTGATGAAAGCTAAGATGGCCCAAGTAGAGTAGTCACCGAGCCAAAGTCCAGGACACCGGTGGTCCAATTGGCTATAATGCATATACTGTTCATTGGGCAAGCACAACTTCCCTTTCAACCCTATTCCTGTGTTTTTTCATACCCATAGACAGTCATCTCATTTGCACCCATATCCTCTATCTCGAGCAGTTGGACTCTTAAACAAGTCTTCAACTTAATTCTGGCCTTGCTTTTGTTCCAATCTACATGACATCGACAGACTAAAGGATACACACCAAAATATAACCAGTCAGCTTGGATGCATGTTGTTGCACATGCTTATTTGAGTAGTCAGAATTCGCGATAAAGGTAAGTATACCTTTTATACCATTGTCTGGCGGATTTTTATAGGTTTGTTGCGTGTATGGGTTAGTCGTTTTCGAAGGAAAAGTGAAAAATGCTCAATCCTGAATAGAAATGTAGGTGCCATGTGGTGTGGTGTGGTGTGGGGGAATGATTGGTTAACGTTTAGAAGGAAAATTGTGCTCAAAATTTGAATTCGTTTTTCCTTACAGCGGTTAATAAACTCGCTGCTTTAACCAAGGTCAATTGCCACAGCACAAACAGCTTTGTGTTACAAGCAAAACAACTCTCATTTAGCATCTTCTAATGTACTTGGCGAGTTGTACTGTATGTACCAGTTGAATCTGCGTAACTGCCATGGCCCTTATCGATAACTATTTGATCAGTTCCGTAAAATTAATTATTTTGAGTTTATTATACTTGAAATGGACATGCGGACAAAATTATTTGGAATTATTGTAAACTGAACCTCAATAGTCAATACAGCTTCAACATCTAGATAATGCAGTGATTGCAATACAATGAATGCATATCTGCATGGAAAATGTAGTATCAGAACAATTGAAACAACTGACTACATTCATATGGATATACATAAACTCTGTGTTGTGTGTATAGTTTTTTCTGTGTGTGTGTGAAGTCAAATTATTTGCAGTTGTCTTAGGACGTTCTTGAGGGGATTGGGTTCAGAAAAGAAATTGGGTGCCTCTTAATATATCTTTGGCAAACTACTTGGGGAATCGGAAATTGTGAATAACCATAGAGGCAGTATTAGTATTGTAAAGGCTTGTCAGAAAGTTCAGTAATCACACAAGGCTGACAATTATTAAGAGACCCTAATGTTCTGGGTTGGAGATTTTCCCTCTGGCCTATGCTCCTCTTCTGCAAAGCACACGCCTTTTCCCCTGAACGGTGTTCTACCATCTCATATATTGATTGTAATTTCAGTTCCACCATGATTATTCTATCCAATAATCCGCAAGATTAGCCCTTCTCCCTTGTCCATTCACCAAGATACTCCGACGCGCTATCGTAGCTAATATCCGTGGAGGTAGTAATAGTGCTGCGAATAATTGTGGCCCTTAATATATCAATAAGTTTGTTTGCTTTTTCTTTAACTGAGCCCCTCTAAATGAGCTGGCTCTAAAAGCACTGGCTTGGGATTTCTATTCAAAGACGGATCAATGAAAGGGACAAAATGTTGAGCTAAACTAGACATTACATGGATCAAGTCAAGCTAGTGATATGCAGATTCAAATTGCTGGTCTAAAGGCTTTAATCAGTGAATTCAGATGTTACTTTTCTAGTGTACAGAAGCGGTCTACAGAAGTTAAAAGACTCGAAATTGCCTGCAGCAGAAAACGCCTGCATTCCCTTGAACTACGGAAACTCATGCCATGATTAGCTAGTGTGGTACACAATAATTATGGGAAGGGGACAGCCGCATCTAAGAATGTGAAAAGATCGGATTAGAGACCACACAGATGGAGTTCCTATTTATTTAAGCATACATGGGATTCCTCCTCCCCACACTTCTGTATGGAGTCGATCTGTTTCTACTTTGACTGACGTAGTTTCTTAATGTCAATATTAGCTCACACAAAAAGATGAGCTTTTCGTCTGTAGGACATGATCTATGGCATAGCTGTTATTTTAATCATTTGGTACCCAATAGGTTTTATAAGAGAGCTCTTGCAAATAATTTGGTGTCAACTGAAACATGATGACATTCAAATCCAAGGCATAAGAATTGGTTTTTCTTTACAGTATCCACTTTCGGTTTAAGATTTCCCTCCTATTATTTGGCAGCTGCGATCTTTTACTGATTAGGTGCTAATAAAACCAAAATAAATGAAAGAAGTCCACTTCAGCAAATGCAGTTATGTGAAAGTTGTGCATCTGAATACCCGTCTTTTTTTGGAGGAAGTAATTAGTGTTTCATTTCTTTCTTTTTTTTTGGACAGGAGACTTCAGTATGCGCAGTATTCACGTGAGACGGGTGCACAACCCCTTGAAGAAGCAGGGATTTTACACAAAGCAGGGATAATATGTAAAGTTTGTTGGCTGTTGGGTTGTCGAGGTTAATGCTTCAGTATTCTTTGCATGTGCACAGGTACCCTTTATGTACAAATTATTCACAGTGACTGCGATTATTGTATTATGCCCTTATTGGTTTGCACACCTTTTTCTTCTTCGAGTTAGTGGATAAATTTGTGGTTAAGCCTGTCCCTAACAATCATAACTATTGGAATTTGTCTGTTGTTTGGCAATTTATTTTAATAGAGATCCCTGTCACCTGCCGAAGTAGGCTTTAACTTGGCTGTTATTGAGCATGACACTATGCCACAAGTCACGACACATGATTCTTGGTGTGTAAGTTGTATGCAATTAAATGCATCAAAATATAGATGAAACCATGAAAGATTAATTTCTACCTGGGTTGATGAAGCTGGAGTAGTTTGGTTTATGATATCTCATTCACACGATGAAACTCTTTTAGGCATTGAATGGCTAAAAGCAGCACGCTGTGCTGTTTGTTGTGTTAGGTGGTGTTAAGTGCTAAAAAATACATACATATTTCTTTATATCTAGGTTATTTATACATGACAAGCCATCAAATTTTTTGATGCTCTCACCCATATTCTGTCTGATGGATAGGATTTTGTATTATCTAGCCATTTTCTACATACTTGTACATACATGTTATAGGTGTAGCTACCACTAGGGCCCCTTTTGGTTCCATTCATCTAAAAGTCCTTGTTTTGTTTCTTAAGTAGGTTCTGTGGGGGAAAACTGACATTAATACGCAATTCAAATTGAATACCATGTATTTTATGTGATGTTGGTGCTGCCATTCTCGCTAAGGTTTTTGAGCAATTTCTGGTAGATGGGTATTGGGTTTGCCAGTCTTAACCTAACTAGACATTTGATTAGGCGTTTGCATGAGGACTGCGTTAGGTGTAGCTACCACCAGGAGCTAATTAAGTAATCTACCCTTCTTAATTAAGCTTCTTTTGTCGAACTCTGGTCTGTGAAAAGGCTTCCAGATCTCCAGACTTTTAAGTTTAACGACGCATGAGGGATGAAAAAACTAATTATATGGAAAAATGCTTGGTGTGTTGCATCAAACTTAAATTACAAGATTGTTTTAGGTTTTGTTTGGTCATGCTTAGAACATGTGAAAATTTGAGACAAATGACGGGGGTCTCTAACTTACCTAAATCCCAAGTGTCATTAATCTTTGGTAGCAATTGTCGTTCCAACAATTTCAACAAGACTAACTGATGCAATTCCTAAACATATCGGTCATCGAGTGTTCAAAGTTATGGTGCATCCCCCCTCAGCTATCTGTGAAGCAGGTAGAGGGGCAATCAGAGGTTATATTTCGAATAATTAAAAGCTTTAGGGATGGAAATAACAATGTGTAACTAGATCCTTCGAGATCAGCTTGGAGGTTCTCATCTTTTGCATGAAACAGGAATTCGCAAATATCTTAGAGTAAAACACTGCAGAATCCTTTATTATTTCGTAGAAGAATTTGACATATTGAGGCTTAGTACCACCCAATCGTCATTTCTGTACAGAAGCACTCTTAATTTTTCTTTGAATATCGATTGCTTAGGTATGCTATAAAAGCTTTGGACACTGCATGTAGGGGTTTCCGGATCCTCTCATAGGTTCAGTTGCTGCAGAATGATTACTGGTCCCTTTGTGAATTCTCCCTTCTCCCTTCTCTTATTTTGCCCTGTTATATATATCATTCTATTGTTTTACTTCTTTTTTCCATTATTATTTCACATTTTTCTTCGACTATCCGAAGTAACTTCAGCACTGACTTTTATTATAATATAAATATTATCAGACTAAACTTAGTTTCAAGCACACCTGCTGTAGTTTCTCATTCAAGTCTTAACAAATTCAAACAATTTATTTATGCATATGAATTAATAGATTCACTTGAACAAAACCTTCGTAAGAACGGAAAAAATTAATAATAGGACAACTATAAACCTGGAATGTTTTCGACATACATTTTTCTTCTTACCCCTTTCAGGCTTTCTTACAGATGACGGAAAAACAGTTATAAGCTATATACAGAGACAATGCAACCCCCAAGATTCCGAGTATAGCACATTAACATATGGGAAGAGGTGCACCATTCCAATCCTTCAAACACTCGAGCATCGGATCAATCACCTTCCCCTGAGAAATAGCAACAAATACCTTGTCAAACTCCTCACCTGGCGATTGAACCTTTTCCCCAGTGAGAAACCCTGCTCCAAGCTCTTCTCTCACAAATTTATACAAAGGATATGATCTGCACTCCTTTATCCTGTTGGCGATCGGTGCGCTGCCATTCTCAACTGTGACCCTAGCTGCCTCCACTTCTTTCGGAAGAGTTGCCTTCAGCTCCTCTTCAAAAGCGGCGATCTTTTCGAAGATGGAAGTGCTCACATCCTTTCCCTTCTCTCCATTGCTCAATGCATGCTCCACAAGAACTTGCCTCAGCTTCTGCATCAACGGGTAAGTGTAGCTGCAAGGATCATCGATATATGCAAAGACATACTCTCTGTCGATCGCCGTGATCAGTTCCTTCTCACAAAACCTTGATGGGTGGAGCTCTCCGTTAACTCCAGTTGTCAACACTCTCTTTGACACTTGGCTCACTGTGTTTTTAACAGCTTGCTTGAAATTCTCTTCCAAGTGCCTCAAATCAATGGCTTGGCAGAGAGCAACTAAGAATGTTGAACTCATGAGCTTCAATATCTCCACTGCCTCGGCCGTCTTTCTCGATGAGATCAGACCCAAAGAATTCACATCTTGATTGTGTTGTTCTGCGCTTTGGACATGGTTGGTCACGGGGTTGGCGAGATACTGAAGCTCGGAGCAGTAAGCGGCGATGGCTACTTCAGCGCCTTTGAATCCATAATCCAAGCAAGGGTCTCTCCCTCCCGAGAGATACGAAGGAAGCCCGTTGTTGTAGAAATCATTCACAAGCTCTGATAGTTGAGCAAACATGAGCTTCCCTATTGCTGCAATGGCAAGGCGAGTATTATCCATTGATACGCCAATCGGAGTCCCTTGAAAGTTTCCTCCATGCAGAGCCTTGTTCCTCGACACATCGATCAATGGGTTGTCATTGACCGAATTGATCTCACGCTCAATCGATTTGGTGGATGCCCGAATAACTTCAATCTGTGGGCCCAGCCATTGAGGGGACGTCCTCAAGGCATATCTGTCCTTCTTTGGCTTCTGCAGCGGGTCGAGCTCATGCAACTTCTTAGCCATTTGCATGTATGAGCTTCCTTCCAAAATATGCTCCATTACCGCCGCTGCTTCGATCTGCCCAGGGTGGTGCTTTAGCTTATGAGTAAGGTGGTCAGTAAACTCCGGCTTCCCTTGCATCACCTCGCAAAATATCGCGGAGATGACCTCAGCAAGAACAGCGAGGATGTTGGCCTCGAAGAGTACGGTGGAGGCGAGGCCAGAGCCAACAGCAGTGCCATTAACAAGAGCGAGCCCTTCTTTAGGCTGGAGCTCAAAGAATCCGTTCAAGATCCCGGCGAGCTTAAAGGCTTGATCAGCATCGACTTCGGTCCCATCTGGAGTGATGGCTTTGGAGTTGGGGCGGCCAGTGAGGATTCCGGCGATGTAGGATAAGGGGACGAGGTCGCCGGAGGCGGTGATGGTGCCGCGGAGGGGGAGGCATGGAGTGACGTTGGTGTTGAGGAAGGATGTGATGGCTTCTAGAATCTCGAAGCGGATGCCGGAGTAGCCCTGGAGGAGGGTGTTGATCCGGACGAGCATGGCGGCACGGGTGGTGGTTGTGGGCAGAGTGTTGCCGGACCCGAAGATTCCGGCATTGAGGAACCTGAAGGAAAGAATATTCCAT
Organism: Agapanthus africanus; assembly: GCA_030015575.1. NCBI lineage: Eukaryota > Viridiplantae > Streptophyta > Magnoliopsida > Asparagales > Amaryllidaceae > Agapanthus > Agapanthus africanus. The sequence goes on along the minus strand of CM057338.1, from coordinate 5,459,335 downwards.
CAAAATTAGCATAGCTACTATTTCTTGAATGTATATATACTTCATGACCGGGTGTTTTTTTTTTTTGGTGGTAGATATTGGAAAATTTGGTCACATGATGGCAATTGTTACATTAAAAGCACTATGTATTTAGAGTTTTACTTTAATGGGATCCTTTTATATCAACATTCTAATTATATGTTAGATGTTTTTATTCTTTCTGTAGAAAACTGAACTTTCTGTTTTACTGCTGCTGCTGCTTTTGCTGCTGCTGTTATTGTAGTGGTTGCATGCCTAGTAATAAAAAAGTAAACTGTTTCTTGTACATCTTTTTTCAGGCAAATGCTCATGGGAGGTACAGGGCCTCACAAGGTTGGGGAATGTCACGTGAGGTACGCGTGCTGCATCTGGAGTGTTATTAAGGTTAGTGTTTTCATTGTGTTTGCTTTCGATTAAACCAAGGGTTGGTGCTAACTGATGATTGTGTTATGTCATCATTCGCTTTCGAAAAGATCCGCCCTTTATATTTGTTGGTAACATGTACTTAAAAGGATATACACTTTTCATGGTTTTAGGTGATGATTAGGCATTCAATTATACCACAAGACATTTGGCACATGATATTAATTATAGAATTGACATATTATAGAAATATGTTGGTATGGTCCCTACAGCAAGCAACTGTATCCTACACTCCTGGCCCAATTCAATGCTGCTACATGTTTTAGGTGAGGAATCCCTAGAACTAATTATTTAGACGAGTCCCTAGAACTAATTGTTTGTTTAAGGACAAAAGATTCTTCAACTATATCTTCTTTTTCTTTTATATGAAATTTCGATATCGAAAGACCTAATCGATATCTAACAAGTAGATGGTATATAAGCCAGAATTGGGGTACAAGTAGGTCCATATTTGGTTATGAAGTTATTTCGATTTAGGGGCATCTACTTTTCGAATATTTGGTCACGAAAATAGCATTGATTCTGAGTAGCTGACGATATCAGTGAACTGTTTTACTGTTTTTACGTTTTTTTCCATTCGACTTGAATCTAAAGTGTCGATGCAGATATTGATTTAAATATCTGAAACCATATTCCTGTTAGGTCTATATCCTCTACAAGAAAACAAATAAGAATATGATATCATTCTCATCTTTTAGGTATCGGATTCTTATATATCCTTAGTTTTCATGTCTCGAAACAATTCTAGTAACCACAGCTTAAACCCTTAATCATTCCAGCCTTTCATGTATATCTTTTTCCTTGGACGGTCCTCCATACGATGTTCCATTTATTTTATTGCAGCAAAAACATAGAATTTATTATAAACATGTATGGTATAATTAAAATACGGAGAACTATTGCAATGAAAACCGTAATTATAAGAATTCATAATAATTAAATAGCGAGCATTATATATACACCGTGCATATTAGATTTTTGTAAACGCAGTAATAGATGACAACCAGAACTCACCTTATGAGCTCTTTTTGAAGGGCACCGCCTTGCTCGGTCCTCCTATGGGAAGTAGCTCCGAACCCCGTGGTAACCCCGGAACTACCCGCACCCTTCCCCATGCTCACCCAATCGCTGCTCGCCTTCACTCCCTCCCTCGCCGACTCCGCCAGCTCCACCCTCACCTCTCGGGCCGCAGCCGCCACCGCCGCCACCTGAGAGATCTTCAGATCCGCTCCTCCTAATCTCACCAGCGGCTTTCTGAATTCTTCCACCATCCTTTTCACATCGTCCAGGTGGCTGCCCGTGAGGGCTTCCGCCGCAGTCCCCCAGTTGAGGGGGTCCTTGTTGAGACACAGGGGGTTTGCTCTAAGGTCATCAATGCAACTCTCCATATCAAAATGATAATGATGATGACGACAACGACTATGATAAATGGAGAAAATAGGGGCTATGTGGTAGTAGTAGTAGTAGTAGTAGTAAATAAGTCGTAGGAAAGGATTAGAAGACTTTGGTAGGTATTCCTTTCCTGAGGTTGTGAGGAAATGGGAGGGATGTTTAAATAGAGAAGTGAGAGATGTGTTGGGTGTAGAGAGAGATTGAGAGAAGAGGGGGGTTATGGCCGTTGGATATTAGGATGGGTGAATGGGGTGGACACGTGTAGGGAATGGGAGTTGGGGGATTGATTTGGGGGTTGTTGCAGGTGGTTAGGTGGTTATTATGTTTCAAAGTCTTTTGAGGGTTTGGTGGGAAGAAGAAAATATTTGTCAAGCATAAGCATGACAAATGAAGGCTTGGTTGGTGATAATGATAAACAACCTTGATCAAATACTATTTGAGCCGAGAAATTATTATCTATGCCGGGTGTAATACATCTGGGCAGGGGAAGAGAGAGGGTAGAGAATTTCGGACAGATTTGGGCAGCGTGTGAAGCTCACGCTTTTATTTCTTCTCTCACTTTTTTTTCGTCTTTCTTGTCCAGACGTATACGGCCGGCATAGGAAATAATTTTTCATTTGGGTCGAGCTACATTGAACAAGTAATGGAAATGCATTTTTTTAGCTCTTAGGTTTGCATGCATATTTTAGATTTTAACATATGATTCAGTATTTAGGAATAATTGTTCATAGTTTTGAAATTTTCAGGCGACTTAACTTTTTGTTTCGTATACAATGAAGTCAGCGTGGAGTTGTAAGCTTTGACCAAGCAATAATGCTAGACTTAAGGCTAAGTGGGAGAAATCTATGATTTTACAAGTTTATTAGAATTTGGCAATTTAAAGACTCCTACAAGTTTTTATTTATTTGGACAAATATCCAGGTGTTGATACATACTAAGACAGTGAGATTATTCATGGTATGTGAAGGGGGTCATTTGAGATGCATATGCACACTAGGGCCAATTTAAAGTTCAAACCATCTTCAACTCAAAATCCTAATATTATTAATAGTAGACTAAAGCTGAATTTTTGTTTGTTTGGATGTGTATTTTGAGTAAATTAGTGTTGACTTTCGTCATGCCAAACAAAATACAATTGATGTGCATTCAAGAGTTATGCTCTTTATTAATACCCATCTATTAGATAGATAACTAAGACCAACGTAGATTTCACAAATTTTCCAAAAAAAGAAAGGGAAAAAAAAAAAAGAAACGATAAATTAAGGAAAAGAACAGAGATATACAAATCTAAATAAAATTGGCTTTTGTCTTGTGTTTTTACTAAAAGTTGGCATATTATCATACATAAGACACCCATTTTCCTAAATTGACCAAACAAGGTTGAACCCAAATTGTTAGCAATGCAAATTAAAAAGTTTAATATAATACTTATTATTATGTAATGACATGGAAATGAGTTTGGAAGCTCTAATTGTTAATTTTGATTATGTGTAGGGATGAGATGCTCGCAATTTTTCTCATATTCATAGAGAAGTTGAAATGAAAATTCAATAAGACCACAATAAGTTCAACATTGCTATATATTAGAATGTTGCGGTTTTTAGGTAAGGGGTAGATAGAGATAAAGGATATGGTTATTGTCAATATAACCCAGGAGATGGACCTTAATGTAGCAAAATGTTGAAAGAAAGCAGATATATCATATATGTTCATATATCTGATCCCAAAAATCTGGATTAGAGACCGGTTGTTGTTGTTATGAGAACCCTTTCTTCCTTTGTCAGCCAATCAAAATCGCACCTTGGAAGCAAGTAAATAATTATAAGATTTAGTAGGTTGATGTAGTCTTCAAATATTGTATAATTGCAAAAGATAATCAAGGTGAAAGTTTGGTTTTCCTCATGCTTAAACAAACTACAGGATCTTAAATAGGAATTAGTGCTAGATATGCAATATATAGCCTTAATGTTGCTACATTTATTAATGCTGAAGCTGATGTCACGCATAACTTCTCTCTTTAAGCAAAATCTTGTGTTTGAACATGCATTTTTAATTAAGCAGTTGGGTGTAGCTACTTGCCCTGTTGATTGATTAGGCATAATCAGAAGCTCTTTAGATTTTCAATTATATATATAGGCAGCTCATTATCCCTTTTTCTCTGTGATTTTCATATGATTATTTTTTGAAATTTTTATTGATATGCTAGCTTATTGTCAAGGTACTTATTGTGTAAAAAAGTTCAGAGAAAATAAGAAAAGGAAATTGTGTTACCTTATAAACTACCAGGTATATGATTTAAGAGGGTGGTGGGGCTGTGAATGTTGAAACCCAGAAGGCAGAAAACAGGGGAAAGTACTTAGGTTTAAGTTGCGGTGGGATCCATCGGAAGCTACAATGTGTGTTTACAACCAAGGCTGGCAGTGACTTGTATTGAATGAGGGTAGGGAGCTTTTGAGGAGAGTGCTTGTAAGTCCTTATCTAGATATTAACTTTAGGGTAAATTGTTTGAAAAACCTCTGGTCCAAGAAAAAAGGGTCAAAAAGTACCAAGTATTTTCGAAATGGGGAGAAAGGGCCTACTGTTCAAAAACTTGGTCAAAAAAAGCCCTCGCCCAAGACTTGTGTATTTCAATTTGGTGCAGGGACGAAAATACCCCTCCTCAAATCCACCGTGTCCAAATTTCTTCTCCTTTCTCTCTCGCTCTCGCTCTCGTCCTCGAAAACCCTAACCTCGTCGTTGTCGCTGCCATCGTCGTCATTGTCGTAAAGGTAAGCTCTTCCTCTCATCGCACTCAGAGAGCCCAATTCGCCTCTCCTCATCGTGGTCATCGCGAGCTTCGCCATCGTCATCACCGTATTCGTCGTCGTCGTCGTCGTCGCAACCTCGCCTCCCCAGCCAAGAACCAAGAAAAAAGCAAACCTCTCACGTTCTTCGATTTTTTTTTCTTCTCAAGCTCAGAGAATTCATGGAAGCTCAAACCGTAGGGTTGGCGATGGTGAGCTCTCTTCAAAATTCATTCGATTCGATACTTTGTGTCTCTTTGTGTCTCTGGATTGCAACTAATTCCTTCAGGGCTTAAGGAGATGAATCCTAAAGGTTAGTAACTTGATTAATTTATTTGGGTTTTGGTTAATTATTGAACTTCTATTGATAACTTGAAATGGGTCCGTAAAGATTCTGGGAATTAGGGTTTATTTCAGTTATAAAAGGGATTTTGAAATTGGATTCAGATGTTGCTGTTATGCTTAGTTTTAAATTTTAATTCATTTGATCAAATGGTTATAGTTGAAATTGATCACTAAATTTGATGTTTAGTTGTATAGTCAAATTGAGCAAATTGGAACCATATTGGAATTTATCTAAAATTAAATGAAATTAGAAGCCATGATTTTGCTAATTGCATAATAATTTTCTTAATTTTTTATGGAATAAATTTCTCCTTGGGTTTCATTTTAGTATAGATGCTTATTATTACAGGCAATAGTTTAGACGTTACAGAAAAGTGCCTAAATGTTACATACAACTAATTAGAAGTTACAAGTAAGTTGTTGGAAGTTACAGGCAACTAAGTACAAGTATCGGACGTCTGCTTGTCAATTTCTAGAGGTATATTTTGATCTGAAGACGTTTGGTTACAAGTACCAGACGTCTCCAGCGTCTCTGAAGTCAATTTTCAGATGTATATTTTGAACTGGAGACGTCTGGTACTTGTTGTTGGATATAGGTGCCCTGAAGGCAATTATTGTAATTGCACATGGACCTATATGGATAGAACAATCTTGCTCGAGATGATAGTATGCTATCTGGTTTATTTTTATCATTCATGTGTATATGTTTTACTTGTTATTATTGTTGGATATAGGTGCCCTTAAGGCAATTATTGTAATCGCAGGAGCACCTATACGGATAGAACAGTCTTGCTCGAGATAATAGTTTGCTATCTGGTTTGTATTTATTACTCATGTGTATATGTTTTACTTATTATACGTATCGCTAATACATAATGATAAAGCTCATATGATCTTTGCTTAATTACTAGGATAATGATAGGGATCATACTAGTGGGGCCTATGTAGTCCATAAGCACATCATTAAATGTCCCTGGTCGTAGGAGTATCGTGACTGGGTATCAGTACTCCAGTTTAGACTAGTGTATACGTTTCTTGACCCCGACCGAGGTGATGGTTGATCCCATAACCATTGGTGTTTGACATCAAAGATTGTATACAGGTGCTCATTGGAGAATGAGTTACACTAGACGGACTCACTGAGAACTCCTGAATGGTTTTATACCTATTGTCAAATAACAGTTCTTTGGTGACATGAGTACAGGGTAGTCGCTTGACCTAAGATCGCCATAGTGTCTTGTGTGTGTTTTCACTGTACTTTGATTATTATCCTACCATGGCTTTAAAGAGTCGTGCAAACAGGTTTTAGTTGGGTACAGTCCCGAAGCACATGAAAGCAGTAAGCGGTCGAGAGAATTCGTCTCTCCCGGTATAGGGAGTCAATGTCGCGCTGTGCAGGACATGACTATAACCAGAAGCATGCGGCTGCGGCAGTTGAGATAAACTGATAAGTGTTATCAGTTGTATCTCTGATGGTTATGAGTCGTCTGTCAGCATAACTTATTGGGTTATTGGGGGTCTGACAGATTTCACCCCCCAGACCCGGTATGTGACCATCTTTGATGAAGAAACCGGACTGTACGGCGACTGTTTTTGATAGCCTCTGATTGCGTTCGGATGAGCTTACTTGTTGACCTTTTTTTAGATTAATACCTGAGTAGCCGTTACGTACAGCTAGTGTTACTGACGTGCTTGTGGGTTAACCTCTCTGTGAGGGGATTGATCTGAAAGTGTTTCAAATCAATCATATATGATCCTAATCTACTGCCAGCGTATTGATTGGGTCTTTAGAGTCCCACGTAGAGGTTTTTCGCATAGGTGAAACGATGTAGAGTGCGTATAATGATACGTGCGGGAGTTCGATTAAATACGTGTATTTGATACATGCATGTTAATTGAACGTTTTTAATACTAGCTGGTTTATGTTTAAACCGGATTATTAAATCAAGTGGTGATTTAATAATATAATGTGTGTGTGTGTGTATTATGTTCATTTTCTATTTATTTCTCATTTGATATTTGTTTATGATACAAATACGAGTATATGTATGCGATACATATACAGTTGTGTACATGATACACATACTAAATGTTTGACATTCTAGGGACACTTCATTTCTTTTTATCAATATAAAAGAAATGATTTATCTCTTTTTATTGATAAAATGAAGCATGAAGGAGGAAGAAAAGAGAAGAGTGGAGATTTAAAGTGTATTCTAGCACTTTGTGAACTTTATGACTAGGCTTGAAATGGCTACTCTCTTTTTTCTTCTACCTCATTCTTGATTATTTTTCTCTCTTTTGATTTTCTAGAAAGAGGGAGAGAGACATCAAAGATAATTTTGAGAGTGATTTCTACATCTCTTGATCTTTTTCATTAGCAAAGAAAATAATCAAGTTTCTTCGCAAGTTGTTTTCATATGGTGGAGATAAAGCTTGAGTTAGGATTTCCTCGATGTGGATCATCTTCGGCAAGAAGATTGGTTTGCAAGATCTATCTGGAGCGGAGTTTAATACGAGTCTTCCACGATTAGGTGAACACGCTACAAAGGTTGTAGCACCCCAAACTCCTCTCTTTGCTTGCTAGATTTCTATATGTGTTGCAATAATTAGTAAATGATGTATCTTGAGTTTGGAATTAGTGCTATATTTTGTAAAATTATTGTTTTATACTTCCACCGAGTCCGTAAGTGTTGCGACCCTAGACCCGATTCTTTTCAATTACGTATCGCTAATACATGATGATAAAACCCATAGAATCTTTGCTTAACTACCAAGATGATGATAGAGATCATACTAGTGGGGCATGGATAGTCCATAAGCACATCCTTAAATATTCCTAATCGTAAAAGTATCGAGACTGGGCATTTGTATGCCATATCAGACTAGTGTATACGTTTCTTGGTCCGGTTGGAGGGCTATAGCTGGTCTCAAAGATATAGATATTTGACACCGAGGATTGTATGCATGTGCTCATTAGAGAATGAGTTTTACTGAATGGACTCACCGAGAACTCCTAGATGGTATTATACCTATTGTCAGATAGCAGTTCTCTGGTGACATGAGTACATGATAGTCTTTTGACCTGAGATCGCCATAATGTCTTGTGTGTGTTTTCATTATGCTTTGATTACTACCCTACTACGGCTCTACAGAGACATGCAAATAGGTTTTAGTCGGGTACAGTCCCGAAGCATATGGAGGCTGTGAGCGGTCGAGAGGATCCGTCTCTCCCGGTATAGGGAGTTGATTTTACGCTGTGCTTGATTGGCCATAACCAGAAGTCTTCGACCAAACCGGTTGAGATAAACTGATAAATATTATCAGTTGTATCTCAAGTGATTATGAGTTTTATATCAGCACAACTTATCGGGTTATTGAGGGTCTGACAAATTCCACCCTCCAGACCCGGTATGCGACACTCTCTGACGAAGAGACCGGACTATACGGTGACTGCCACTGATAGACTCTGATTGTGTACGGATGAGCTTACTTGTCGACCTTTCTTTTGATCAATACCTGAGTAGCCGTTAGGTACAGCTAATGCCACCGACGTGCTTGTAAATTATGGATATGATCCTAACCTACTTCCAGCGTATTGATTGAGGTTTTATATTCCCACACAGAGGTTTTTCCCGCTCAGATGAAACGATGTAGTGTGCGTACGGCGATACGTACGGGAGTTCGATTAAATACATGTATTTGATATATATACTTTAATCGGACATTTTATAATACTAGCCGGTTTATGTTTAAGCCGAATTATTAAATCAAGTATTGATTTAATAATAATAATAATTAATATATATATATATATATATATATATATATATATATATATATATATATGAGAATAATGGAGGAAAGATGCCATAGGAGAGAATTTCCTCCTATGGTGTTGAAAAAGTACGCCGTCCATCGTGTCTTTCGATGATCGGCACCCATTGTCTTCATCGTTGTCATCTAAGATATGGGTACACCAAATTTCATGTGATTCTACAACTTTTTCACCGTTGAATTAGTGGGTTCAAAATTAACGGTTTACCTACATTAGAACTTTTTACATTGCTAAATCAACGGTGAAAAAGTTGTAGAATCACATGAAATTTGGCGTACCACATCTTAGATGATAACGAGGAAGATAATGAATTCCGATCGTCGGAAAATACGACGGAGGGTGTACTTTTTCGACGCCATAGGAGGAAATTCCCTCATATGGCCTCTTTCCTCCATTATTCTCTCTCTCTCTCTCTCTCTCTCTCTATATATATATATATATATATATATATATATATATATATAGTATTATGTTCACTTTATATTTTTCTTTCATTTTGCTATTCGTATTTTTATACGAATATGTATATATGTATATGGTACATATATTTGGATGTATTGTATATTTGATACACAAGATATATATATAGAAGGAGGACACCTCATTTCCTTTTCTTTTTGTGAAAGAGAAAAGGGAAATGAGTCACTAGTGAGGTGGAATATTGGAATGGTGCTAAATATTTTATTCAAAAACGCAACACTATTCTAGCATGGTTGCTAATTGTTTTTGTATGATATATTCATTCCTCTCATGCCAATTCTCTCCCTTTCTCTTCTCTTCATTTTTGTAGAGAGCTCCTGAGAGAAAAGAAAAATGTAAGTGATCTCCGCATCTCTTCTCTTCTTGATTTAGCAAAATTATGAAAGCAAAGTTATTTCACAAGATGTTGTCTTTTGGCGGAGTTGAAGTGTGAGTTGGGGTTTTCTCGATGTGGATCATCTTCGGCAAAGAGGTTGGCTTGCAAGCTCATTCCTACGACGACGGAGTTTAGCATGGGTCTTCCACGATTATGTGGACACGCTATAAAGATTGTAGCCCCCTAAACTCGTCTGTAGTTTACTTGTTTTTCACAATTACATGTATTTGAATGATTTTGGAATTGAAATTTGGTGCTATGTTCTTTAAAATTTTTGTTCATCATCTTGCCGCTGTCGGCTAGTGACGCAACCATAGAACCAAAGTCTAACACTTATAACCAGAAGTCTCCAGTTCGAAATATACCTCTAGAAATTGATAACCAGACAACCAGTATTTATAACCAGATATCTGGTACTTAGTTGCATGTAACTTCTAACAACTTGTCTATAAGTTGTAAGCAGTTGCCCAAAATTCTAACCAGTTGTCTTTAACTTCTAAAAAAGTTGCATATAACTTCTAAACAGTTGCCTATAACTTCTAAGCAGCTGAATTTCCCTAATATCTAAGAAGATTTGCTTTTAAAATCTTATAAGTTGTTTGCAATATCTACATGGAAGCAAGTAATAATATGTTAACATCTAAGCACTTGCATCTGACTTCTAAGCAGTTGCCTGTAAGTTGTAATCAGCTGTCTGTAACTTGTAAGAACTTGCCTGTAACTGCTTAGAAGTGAGACAAGATGATTAAATAACGAGGAACAATATCCCGGTTGCCATGATGGACCGGGAGTTATAAATTGGTATAGGGGTCTTCAACCTCTGATGACACATGCCAAGACAAGAGGAACCATGAGAATAAAACTTCATAGGGAATTTGCTGCACTTTTGGAGGAGAAAGTTAAAAGGGGATCATATGTTTAAAGTATTAGTAATCATTACAAATCTAGAGACACTTTGTTATACAAAGATGCAAAGTTCCAACTCTTTTGAGCAACATCTGACAATAGCACCTGAGGATCTTGTGGATCTCTGTTTCTTTAGAATCATGCTTCCAAATTTCTCTACAAAGTTGGTGTGTGCTACTCGTTTTTTTCTTATTTCAAAAATCTTCATTATGAATAATTATTCACATGTACTTTCTATTATTTGCAGTTGATTCCACATGCTTTTGGTGAAATATCCGGAAGTTTAAAAATAGGGTCGTTACACTAGTGAACCCTAATACTAAGATATGGAATGTCGATCTTCGCTGCGAAAAAAATGTTGTGTATATTGTAGGAGAATGATGGTAAGAATTCGTACAAACGAATCAGTTGGTGGTTGGATATATTCTGGTTATGCGTTATCGAAGCAATATGGTGTTTAGTGTGAAAGTACTCGATTTGAGTACATGAGAGAAAAGTTATTCTTCTTTTACTCGAAAGAGTGTGGAAGGAAAGAGAATACTTGAGATCGAGTCGGGCGAAGAGAACTCTGGTAGGCATCGCTTCTTTTATTTTATATTACTTGTCAAACTTTATTCTATAGCAAAATTATAGTAGACCCTCTTCACTTTTGCTCGATTAACAATATTCATAATTAGTATTATATCAAGAAGTAGTTTGGGAATATATTGTAATAGAATTGGAAAAGGTAATGGTCGTTAAAACGGGGATAAGAAGCAGGTTTTTCGATTCAGGGTGGAAAGATGAAGGGGGTTTTCTGCAAGCTAGCCTTAACCCTTATCGGTCTAAATTTATTTATAATTTCTTAATTTGCAGATTTTGTTAAGGGAGAAACAACACTACCTAAACAGAAGGCCGTGGCCAAGGGATACAAAAGGAAAATGGCAGATATCAAATTGAACACATGCAAGAATAAGAGAGATAATTGTACTCTAAAGCACACTATTGGAGGAGGAAGTTTAAAAGAGAGGATCATTCGTGGTTCCATCTGGTGAAATTTTTGGTACATGGAGGGGTCTGCGTGGTATAGAAGGAATTTCCATTCATACTTTCCATTAGACAAATCAGTAATATATTGTGAGTTGCCTATAACTTCTGGTATGTTTCCTGTAACCTCTAATAATTTGATTATAATATATTGTGGTCGTCATTTGTGCAGATTCTGGAGAAACGATTTGTCGAAAAGCCGGATGAGAAGGACAATATGAAGGTCATGTTCTTTGAAGCACAAGATCCGCATTGGAAGAATGTTTGTGCGAAAAGGAGATGCACAAATTCTATTCGCGAACGAGAAAGAAATTTCTTGATATTGTTTCAGTTTTTGTTTGGCCGAAATTTGAACTCTTTTTTATCCGTACATGTATTTATCTATTTGTATTTGGCTGATATTCGTCTATATTATTACTTATTTTGAGTGAGAATGATAAATTGCTTATATGTTATCGGTTTGTCTAATGAATGTAATAAATTGTTAATGTATTTACTTTAATATCGCCAATGTTGACTGATATTGTGATACAAATGATATTTTTGTTGATATTATCTTTTTTATATAACTGATGTTGGCCGATACTGTGATATAAAGTTATATGCAACTAATTAGAAGTTACATTCAACTGCTTCCAAGTTTAATGCAATATATGTAACTTCTATGCACTTAACTTTAATTTCTAACCACCTATAATTTCTAATTAGTTGCCTGTAACTTCTAATAAGTTGACTGTAATTTGTAAGCACTTATCTATAATTTCTAACAACTTGTTTGTAACTTCTAATTAGTTGCATGTAACATTTAGGTACTTACCTGTAACTTCTGATAAGTTACTTGTAGGGTATAGACGGTTGCCTGTAATATCTAATTAGTTGCCAGACGTCTGGGGCCAGACGTCTGTGGTTCAAAAATTTCCTAGACACGTCTGCTCCAGACATCTCCTTTTAAAAACAAAAACCAACATATTAAAAATTTCCTTAAGCAGATGTTTGTACCAGGCGTCTCTTTAAGAATTTGAACCGTTGCTTCGAGTTCTGAGCAGTCGCAACGAATCTCGAGCAATCATAACTTATAAAAGACTTGATCTTTTAATTTTTATTCACCATCTTCTTTCTTCAAGTCATCTTTTTTCTCAAGCTCTTATTTGTCATGGCCACTCATCCCCGTGCTGTTTCAGTTAACAGTCGTCATTTGCGTCGTCGCCTAGACAATGAGAGTTCGTTGTCCAATGTTCCTATACACGGTGGAGGATGAAACTCGCCTGCCTTGCCCGTCACTGTCAGAATTCGGCACTAGAAGATGTTCTTCCGGCACCCTTAGTCTTTGTTGCCATGCCGGAAATGACGTCCACTGCCTACCGCTATTTCATTGCTCATGTTCGATCGGGACCGCTGCTATGCCTGACCTCCCTCTGGCCTTCATGCCCTCAGTCCCTCTTAGCCGGAGCCTTGGATGAAGCATTGGAACGTCTTGACAAACTCCGGCAGCTCGAAGTTCTGCCAACTCAAATAATGAAGCGCGTGGTCAAAGCCCTTCATGATATGTCCATTCAAAGGGAATTCCTTTCTCATTACTCAGTTGACCTGCTTAATCTCGATGGCGTTCGGGCCCGTCTCGGTGAACTTCAAGGTATGGTTGATGACATCCTCAAACGTCGCCAAAATTGTGTTGGAACGATTCATCAACTAACCGAGCGCTTGACTCAACTGATTGACAACCAACAGTAAGCGCTTCATAACAATCCGTTCACTCGACAGGGTAGACTTCTTCGAACAGAATTTTTGAATATTAATGCACAAGAACTCGACTTAGCTCAATGTGAGAAGTTGCGCAAAGAAACGGTACTTGCTCATGACTTCAACATCCCTCATGCACTGTGGGCCAAGCTTTATAAATTCCAACAACAAATCCGTCTCATGGAAGAAGTATTGGTAGTCCATGGTCGGATTATGGAACAAATCTCAGTTGAATATGACGCTCTAGCCAAAAGAATTATTTATCCGCTCGGCCATTAGATGAATGTTTATATATATTTTTTTGCAGGCCGACCGTTCTTCATTTTTTCGTAGGTCGTTGAAATTATTGTAATCATTATTCTTTTGCTTTAAATGAAATTATTGTAATCACTAATCTTTATTCTCAACATAGTATTACCCCTCCGCCATCATTCAGAAGTACTCGAGACTCACAAAATCTAGAAGAACGGTCTTGATTATCGCTTTACTTTTGTATTAGTTACCATTTTGTTTTCTATTATTATGAAGTCTGTAACCTAAGGCACAGTTGTTGTTGCTTTATGAAGTCCGTAACCATTATCTTATTTATGTTATTATTATGAATTGGTTCATTATACTTCATATCATGCTTGAATTATTCATTTGTTATGATTTATTCATGTATATTCTTATGTTCAAATGAAATTTCAACAATAAAATTTAGTCAAACTGCAGACGTCTGTAGACGTCTGCTTAAGAAATTTTAAAAAACTAGACATCTTGTACAAACATCTGGTAAAGGAAATTTCCACAAAAAACCCCCAGTCAAACCAAAAAACCATGTCAACATTGGGTTGTGTGTGTGTGTGAGAGAGAGAGAGAGTTAACAGGATGAGATTGATCTTAGGTAGCAAAAAATAATGCACGAGTATCACCAACAAACTAGAAAATAATTGATCAATCTCTACATATGGTCAGACCAAGGCTAACCATTGAATGAGATACAATATCTACATATGGTCTCAACAGAAAGGAACCAAATCGAACAGGAGCTGTCTCCAGTAGTAATAGTTATCGCTGGATCTTATTATAATATTATAATGTGATGACCGGATATCTAATTCCAAAACATCTTTTATTAACCAACTTGGTATAGTTTAATCATCCTCGGTAATATATATATATGCAACCATCGACCGTTATGACGGATGGTCGACTGGCGGCCCGGCGGTGGGTGCTCAGCGGATGGCGGTGTCGTCCAACAACACATCTTGTGTTAAGTGAGAATATTTCGTGATAATTTAATGTCATGTCCCGCTTCCTAAAATACGGAATACGATGGGTGATTAGGCCAGACATGCTTCTACGGTCAAGAAATAATCCCGACGTAGTCACACTTTGGTTTCTAGCGTTACATGGTAACCAGTAATCAAGCACAAAATAAAGAGAAATCACAATCACAATTTTATTACATTTAAACGACAGAGTTCAACGAATACAAGGAGTTAAACAATTAAAGAACGACTAACCAAATGATAACAAAAGTTCTTTATTGAAAACTGGAGAAGTAATAAAACTGATGTTGCTCGTCTATATCTCAGCGATCTCGTCGAAATAAGACAGGTCCTGCTCTGAAGCTGGGTTCTCTTCTTCCTCTGAGTATGCATACTCAGGTCATTTGGGCGATACAATATAATCATATATAATAAGTGCAATAATAAGCAAGATGATCTAGAAATTATAAAGCAATAACATTGTAAGTAGATGTCGTGCTCGTGCTGCAAACTTGGGGCCAAGGCGGAATGCAAACCGAAAATTTTAAACTAGAGCACAAGCTTTTACGGCCTAGCGATCGATACCAAACACTTAACTAGCTAACAAGAAGGAGTTTAACTACTCGATTTGCGTTAACAACCTTTGTAGTCGTGTTCTTCGTCTTCTTTTCCACTTCTTAAGATCCTAGGTCCACCGAGAACAAGCTTGGAAGTCGGTCTTTCTTATCGAAAATGATCCACTCGAAGGAACCCTAGCTTAAGCTTTAGTTTCACATAAGAATAAAAAGTGAAGCAACTTGTGAACAAAACTTACTAGGAATTAATCATAAGGATGTAGCAGTGGTTAATCTCTAGGTTTTCTCTCTTTTTCTTTCTTTTTTCTCAATTTAGAAAAACTCAAGAGACGAAGAAAAAGAAGCAAGCATGGCTCAAAAACAAACTCTCATTCTTGTTCTTTTTCTTTCTCTTCTTTTATTTTAAGAATTGAAATGACTAGAATTGTGACTCACCATTGTGAGTCACAAATCCACACAATTCTAAAAAGAATTTGAAGAGATGAGAAGAGAAGAGACGCCACCTCAAGTGCGCGCGCGCACACACATACACTTATACAAGTATATACTACAAATACATACACCCGTATTCGTATCAAAATATATATACCCGTATTCTTATAAAATACGAATACCTGTATTTGTATTAAGATACAAATACCCATATTTATATCAAGACACAAATACCCGTATTTATACAAATACCCATATTCGTATAAATATCGTATCCGTATCAAAATACAAATACCAAAAGAGAATAATACTAGCTCGCACTTCATCTAAATATGATAATCTGGCTATCTTTCAAGCCG
This sequence comes from Agapanthus africanus, assembly GCA_030015575.1. Classification (NCBI taxonomy): domain Eukaryota; kingdom Viridiplantae; phylum Streptophyta; class Magnoliopsida; order Asparagales; family Amaryllidaceae; genus Agapanthus; species Agapanthus africanus. Next base: position 5,443,389 of record CM057338.1, on the reverse strand, counting down.
ACTAGTATTAACAAAATGTCCGATTAAAAGTACGTGTACAAAAACACATATTTAATATAACCTCCGTACGTATCAAAATACGCACACTACATTGTTTCGCCTGAGCCGGGACCCTCTGTGTGGGACTCTAAAGACTCGACAATACGCTGACAGTGGATTTAACCACAAGCACGTCAGTAGCACTAGCTGTACGTAACGGCTACTCAGGTGTTGAACGAAAGGAAGGTCGACAAGCAAACTCGTATGTATCCCTACTGAGTCTGAAAGCAACAATCTCCGTACAGTCCGGTCTCTTCGTCTGAAAGTGTCGCATATCGGGTTTAGGGGTGGAAAACATCAGACCCCTAATAACTTGATAAATCGTGTTGATATAGCTTAAAACCATCCCGAGAAACTACCGATCTCACTATCGGTAAATCTCATCTGCCTTGGTCAATGTCTTATGGTGATGGCCAATCGAACACAGTGCGACATCGACTCCCTATACCGGGACAGACGAATCCCTTCTATCACTCACTGCCCCCAAGTGCTTTGGGACTGTACCGAACTAAAACATATTTGCATGACTCTTTAAAGCCATGGTAAGGTAGTCATCTAAGTACGGTGGGAACATACTTGAGAAAAATGACGATGTCAGGTCGGAAGACTACCCTGTACCTATATCACCGGAGAACGGCTATCTGACGATAGGTATATAACCATCTAGAAGTTCTCGGTGAGTCCGTCCAGTGTAACTCATAACCTAATGAGCACCTGTATGCAATCTTTGGTGTTGTATACCAAATGGCTGTGGGACCAAGCATCGCCTCTCGTCGGGGTCAAGATACGTATACACCAGTCTACTTTGGAATATCGATGCCCAGTCTCGATACTCCCATGACTAGCGACATTTAAGAATGTGCTTATTGACTATCCAGCCTCCACAAGTATGATCGCCATCATAACGCTGGTAGTCAAGCAAAAATCCTACGGGCTTTATCAACATGTAATAATAAAATGTAATAACCAGTAAAACATACATGTTGAGATAAAGACAAACCAAATAGCATATTATCATATTGAGCAATATAATCCTGTATATACATTGTTAGGAATATATATGCCCTAGAGGCCATTATTGTTGATATAGTGGATACTTGGACATATATATAGAGGACTTTCTTGCTCGACATGATAGTAGGCTATCAGGTTACCTTTATCTTAACATGTAGACTGGTATTTATATTGTCTGTCTCTTACATGCTGATAAAGCCCTTAGGATATATACTTGAGTACCAGGATTATGATGAGATCATACTAGTGGGGCCAGGGTGGTCCAAAAGTACATCCTTTAATCTGTTCTTAGTCAAGGGACTATCGAGACTAGGGTATCGATATTCCAGAGTAGACTAGTGTGTACGTTTCTTGTCCCTTAGAGGGCGATGGCTGATCCCACAGCCATTGGTGTGTGACATCAAAGATTGTACACAGGTGCTCATTAGAGAATGGGTACACCGAACGGACTCGCCGAGGACTCCTAGTTGGTAGTATACCTATCGTCAGATAGCAGTCCTCTGGTGACACTGGTATAGGTTAGTCTGTAGACCCGAGATCGTCATAAAGTCTTGTGTGGCTCTCACTGTGCTTTGATTTCCTCGCTACCACGCTCAAGAGGAGTTGTGCAAACAGGTGGATTTTGGATACAATTCCGAGTCATATGGAGGCAATGAGCGATAGGAGGGGTTTTCTCTCTCCCAGTATTGGGGGTTGATGTTGCATTATGCTTGATTGGCTATAACTGGAAGTCCCTGGCCAGGGCTGCTGCTGAGATTTACTGATAAGTGTTATCAGTAGTTTCTCGAACCGTTATAGGCCAGACATCGGCATGACTTATCATGTTACTGGGGTCTGACGTTTACCATCCCTAGACATGATATGCGACATATCATATGAAGAGACCGGACTGTACGGTAGTGATACTGATAGGCATCATGGAGGGTACGGACAAGCTTGCTTGTTGATCTTCATATCGCTCAATACCCGGGTAGCCGTTACGTCCAGTTAGTACCGCTGACGGCTTGTAAGTGACTAATGTGATCATCACCTACTGCTGGCGTATTGACGGGTCTTTAGAGTCCTACACAGAAGTTCCCTGGTTCAAGCGAAACGAACTAGGACACATATGTGATATGTGTGTGGGCCTGATTAAATACGTGTATGTGATACCGTATTGTAATCTGGCAGTTATCTGTTATCAAGTTAGGTTATATGTGATATAACCAGATTATCGAATCAAGTGTTGATTTGATAATGTGATACTCGGATAAATGATATTAGTCGGTCATATGTGATATAACCGGATTATTAAATCAAGTGTTGATTTAATAATGTGATATATATTATAGTTGATATAATTATATCTTAACTAATATTATTAGCTCACCAATTATTTACTTAATATATATTAAAAAATATATAAATATGATATATATATTTATTTATATTTATATTAAGCATGGTATGAATTTCTATTTTTGGAAAATAGAAATTGAAGTGGAAAATGGGAGCATGGTGTGGTATGGCATTTGTTATTTGTTTATTCATCTTGACTCACTATTCAAGCATGGTTGCAATTTTATATTGCAATTTTTTCTATGCTTGAATGAGTGAGGGTCAAGGGGTTGCCATTCACTTCATTCATTCCAACACTTAGCCAATTTTCATGGCTTGCTCTCTTGCTTTCATCTTCTTCCTCTTCTTCATGCCACCATGGTTCAAGCTTCAACCCTCACATGTGACGTGAATTATGAAGCTTGAACACATATTAGTGAGGCTCAAATCCCCTACTTCATCATCCTACTCTTGACTAGCGATCAAGTGTAGCGTGTTTCCTATGCTAAAGAGTTTAGTGTAGAGGTAGATTGAGTTGGAGGGACTTCGCGTGGATCATCTTCGGCACGAAAGTCATCGGAAAAAGCTCGTCCAAACCCTTTAGTGGAGCCTAGTGGAGTCGTGGGACTACTACATGGAGCATATGAAGTGAAGGACTCGATCTACGAGGGTATAGCCATCTTCACTTCTTATGGTTTTACTTTGATATCAAACCTAAAGCCTAATCATCTAGTTAAATATCTTGTTTAGTCTAGCTTAACACCTATAAAAATATGCATTTGGCATGCTTGATGTCACTTGGACCTTATGGTGGTGTTAGGGTAGACTTTCATGGTATCAGAGCCAAAGCTAGAAGATTAGACGATATAATTAGAATCACGAAACCGAAAAACTCCGAAACAACGAAACCCAAAAATCAAGTTTCTGTCAATTTTGAAACTTCCTCTAAAATTTTTTTAAGCAACTGCAGAATGTTGTATATGATGCAACTTGAACACTGGAGAAATTCGAGGCCAAAATACCACCGTTAACCCGGCGAAATGCCTATAGTACCCGGCCTCACCGGTCCCCTTTGCTATTTTTTGGCTCGAAATTTTTTGGTGTTCCAGTGGCTTAGATTTGGGGTTCTCGGTATTGTTTGATTAGTCCAAAATTTCATGTGATATTAATTTGGTAAGGGACTAATACGGAGTGTTTCGTATTCATAATTATTGCATCGTTTGGGTTTTATTTTGATATGGATGCAGTAGTGAGGATCCACATTTAATTGGTTTTGTGAAAACTAATTAATGATTATAAATCTAGCGTTTTAGTCTCGGAAGATCGATTGCCACGAAGTTTCGATTCAGATCGAAACTCCGTCGCAATCGCGTATCATACGCGAATGCTCGCCGAATAACTGTACTAGGTAGCCACACCCCATTGCCCTAACCAAGCGACTGTAGGAGAACCCCGTTGCCAATAGCATCCACTTGGGTGCTTGCGGCCACGGTGTTCCGTCTAAGTGCACTTGGTCGACGACATCGGGGGTGCGGCCATCTACTATAGTTTCTGACGCGTATTCGATCGGGTAGTCGGGAATCTTGTTGAATTACCCGACTAAATTATTGAAAAGAGTTTTTGATATGAGACTAAAATGCGGGGTTTATAAAGTTAGGCATGAAATTCGGAATATGAGATATTCCGGGTTTATGATGTCTAAGGATATGCGGATTCTAATTATTGCAGTTTTACATTTCTTTTCTGCGACCGTAAGTGTAATACGTGGGGTATCCCAAATCTCGTTGCTATATGTCTACGGAATTTGGGATACGCGTATTTATTTACGTTGATAATATGTGATATTATGTGTCGCTGATATGTTTTATTGGATCGTTGTGATTGAATAGCCGGGGGTTTTATGTGAGATGAGAGTTTTTCAATTTTCATTCGTGTAAAATTTGTATGTAATATTCTTTTATTGGGGCACATCTGGGTTGAGGATGATGTCACCACTGATGTATATTATTTACTTTTCCGCATTAGGATAGACCCAAGGTGGGGAGCACAAGTAACCGGGTTCTAGAGTCCAGTGGGAGACCATCTCAAGGAGTTGAGACCGGGTCTCATAACTCTAGAATTGGTAGGGTTACTTGCTGCTCTCGTAGGGGTCTATGGGATGTGGGTTTGGCTATTCATCACGACAGTGGAATCCGTGTTTTATATTACTGGCTAAATTTAAAATACGGAAATCCTAATATATCCAATATTTCATATGTTGCTTCTGCTGCTTGGTTCTGTGATGTTGATCATATAACTGCGTGAGACGAATATTATATTATATATATGATATATAATAAACGTTGCTTATGTTTTGCACCTGCGCTAGTCCAGCCCCCGCTCTGCCAATAGTTAAGTAACCTAACGGTGCATGACGGGGCCCAGTGGCGAATGCGGATGGCATAAGCGTACGTTCTATTTTCGTTTCACTTTTTTGTAATGTTTAGGAAACATTAAATGATGGGACTTCATTAATAAGATTAATGAAAAGAAAGAAACCTAAAGATATTGTAGAATCAAAATTTTTAAAAACAGGTAGCTCTAGTTTTTGCTTTGCATAGTGGTATTCCTTGATGAATATCCAGCACCTCATTCGATGAGGAAAGAGCCGAGATCCCTTCACCGGGGGTGACCACTTTAGCGAAACTAGCAAATGCTACAACCCACTCGGTTTTTTTTTTGACTGCTTCTTTAGTTCTTGTTTTGCATAGTGGTATTCCTGAATATCCTGCACCTCATTCGATGAGGAAAGAGCCAAGATCCCTTCACCGGGAGTGACCTCTTTAGCGAAACTAGAAAAAACCTTAAAAACACTCCTTTTCAAAATCACTAGATTCTATAACGATATCAAGTTCATTACGCTCATGGTTTTCTTAAAAACCTGTGTATCCCTCCGTCATTTCAGATAAGTACTATTTAGTATTCGTGTTGCGCTTGTTGACCATAGCCAAGACGTAGTGTGCGGTAGCTAATTAGTGCTTGTCTGCAGCATGTGATGCGATTGGATTAGGGTAGTCATGCGGCTTTGTTGACCTTAGACAAGGGTCGCACGGGTGGGTTTAATTCAATCAAGAAATGACGGGTTGAACTTGACTAGCACTTATGATTTGTTGACCATAGCAAAGGTCATAAGTTGCTAGGGGTAAAAACTATTATCGGGAATTTCAAGTGTTGAAATTTGCAATGAGATTGCATACCTTCTATGTGATAGTTGGATCCCGATACCCACTGCGAGTAAGAGTTACTCCTGGAAGAATTTTGCACTTTACAATTAACTGATCCAGCAGGTGTCTAGAAAGGTGTCAACGGGGTTATGCCTATAGGGAAACGAGGTTTATTTTAATTAGGTCCGTGCGAAAGCACGTGAAACCTCCCTCGGAGTACCGATACCTTCCTGGCCGAACGATTGGCGAACCTGTAAGGTGTAATTAATCCCGGATAATCTTACCTTTTAGGGTTTGAAGGAAGATTTGATAAGAACAGTGGGAGCCATCCTGATTAGATAAAATAACCAATCTAATCTTGCAAACAGCGCACGCAAAGTGATTATCCTTCTCTCTCTCCTGGTAGCGACCAATGAAATACCTTAATCAAGATAATAATATGGGTGTATTGACCGAACCTACTTATTATACTGGGCTAGGTTCCCCTCTATCTTATGATTATCATAAGCCTGAGCAAGGAATATGGGAATATCCGGATTCTCACGCCACCCAAACGAAGAATAAGTATGTTGATGCATTGTCTTCGGGTGTGTTCGTAACCAAGAACTGTTTCTCAGTTACCTCTACGTCCTGGGTATTGGATACCGGATCATGATCCCACACATGTAATTTGTTACATGGGCCATAGAAAGGTAGAGAACTGGAAAATGGTGATATGTCTCTAGTAGTAGGGAATGGTGCAATTGTTGCAGCCAAAGCAGTTGGCAGATATCACCTAGTGTTACCAACTGGTAATACAATGATTATAAGCAACTGTTATTCCGTACCAAAATATTGTGAATATTTTCCTGAATCAAGTGTTGATTGGGTATGGTACGTTGTATAACAGTATACACATTCTGAATCAAAACACACTTCTAACGTACAGAACGCACACAGGAGGAACAATTCAGAAATGAACGAAGTCTTCTTGTGGTATTGTAGACTAGGTCATATCGATGAAACAAGACTGGCTAAAGTTCCATAAGGATGCATATTTGAATCCATTTAAATTTACATCTTATGAAACTTGCCAGTCATGTCTCAAAGACCAAGGTGACCAAATCTCCGTTTACTGGAAACGGAGAAAGAGCTACCGAACTCTTGGACAGATACATAGTGATGTATGCTGTCCTATGTCTACATATGCCAGGGATGGTTCTGCGTACTTTATTACATTCACCGATGTTCTCTCAAGATACGGACATGTGTTTTTGTTGAAACACAAAATCTGAATCTTTTGAGAATTTCAAGGAAGATAAGTACGAAGTTGAGAACCAGATGGGTAAAGGTATTCAAATCCTTCGATATGATTGGGGAGAAGAATACTTAAGCACGGAATTCCGAGACTATTTAAAAGAAAATGAGATTCTCTCTCAGCTTACTCCTCCGTATACACCACAACACTACGGTATATCGGGATGGATGAATCACACCCTATGAGATATGGTGCGCTCTATGATGAGTACTGCTGAGTTGCCTATTTCCTTTTGGGGATATGCACTTGAGATAGCTGTATACCTATTGCATAGTGTTCCGACCAAATCTGTTGTCTACCACTCCATATGAGATATGGAATGTGAAGAGACCATCTCTTAAACGAGTTAAGATATGGGATTGTCCGGCCTATGTTGGAAAGTATAATCTGGACAAGCTTGAGGCAATCTCTTATATGTTGATAAAGCCCTTAAGATATGTACTTGACTACCAGGATTATGATGAGATCATACTAGTGGGGCCAGGGTGGTTCAAAAGTACATCCTTCAATCTGTTCCTAGTCAAGCGAATATTGAGACCAGAGCATCGATATTCCAAGATAGACTAGTGTGTACGTTTCTTATCTCTTAGAGGGCGATGGCTGATCCCACAGCCATTGGTGTGCGACATCAAAGATTGTACACAGGTGCTTATTAGAGAATGGGTACACCGAACGAACTCGCCGAGAACTCCTAATTGGTAGTACACCTATCGTCAGATAGCAGTCCTCTGGTAACACTGGTACAGGTTAATCTGTAGACCCGAGATCTTCATAGAGTCTTGTGTGGCTCCCACTATGCTTTGATTTCCTCCCTACCACGCTCAAGAGGAGTTGTGCAAACAGGTGGATTTTGGGTACAGTCCCGAGTCATATGGAGGCAATGAGCGATAAGAGGGGTTTTGTTTCTCCCGGTATTGGGGGTTGATGTTGCGCTGTGCTCGATTGGCTATAACTGGAAGTCCCTGGCCAGGGCTGCTGCTGAGATTTACTAATAAGTGTTATTAGTAGTTTCTCGAACCGTTATAGGCCAGACATCGGCATGACTTATCACGTTACTAGGGTCTGACGTTTACCACCCCTAGACATGATATGCGACATATCAGACGAAGTGACCGGACTATACGGTAGTGTTACTGATAGGTTTCATGGAGAGTACGGACAAGCTTACTTGTTGATCTTCATATCGCTCAATACCCGGGTAGCCGTTACATCCAGCTAGTACCGCTGACGGCTTGTAGGTGACTGATGTGATCATCACCTGCTGCTGGCGTATCGATGAGTTTTTAGAGTCCCACACAGAAGTTCCCTGGTTCAAGCGAAACGAAGTAGGACACATATGTGATATGTGTGTGGGCCTGATTAAATACATGTATGTGATACCGTATTATAATCTGGCAGTTATCTGTTTTCAAGTTAGGTTATATGTGATATAACCAGATTATTGAATCAAGTGTTGATTTGATAATGTGATACTCAGATAAATGATTTTAGTCGGTCATATGTGATATAACTAGATTATTAAATCAAGTGTTGATTTAATAATGTGATATATATATTATATTTGATATAATTATATCTTAACTAATATTATTAGCTCACTAATTATTTACTTAATATATATTAAAATATATATAAATATGATATATATATATATATATATATTAAGCATGGTATGAATTTCTATTTTTGGAAAATAGAAATTGAGGTGGAAAATAGGAATTTTTTCCATGCTTGAATGAGTGAAGGTCAAGGGGTTGCCATTCACTTCATTCATTCCAACACTTAGTCAATTTTCATGGCTTGCTCTCTTGTTCTCATCTTCTTCCTCTTCTTCATGCCACCATGGTTCAAGCTTCAACCCTCACATGTGATGTGAATCATGAAGCTTGAACACATATTAGTGAGCCTCAAATCCCCTACTTCACCATCCTACTCTTGACTGGCGATCAAGTGTAGCGTGTTTCCTATGCTAAAGAGTTTAGTGTAGAGGTAGCTTGAGTTAGAGAGACTTCGCGTGGATCATCTTCGGCACGAAGGTCATCGAAGGAAGCTTGTCCAAACCCTCAAGTGAAGCCTAGTGGGGTCGCGAGACTACTACACGGAGCATGTGAAGTGAATGACTCGATCTACGAGGGTATAGCCATCTTCACTTCTTATGGTTTTACTTTGATATCAAACCTAAACCCTAATCATCTAGTTAAAGATCTTGTTTAGTCTAGCTTAGCACCTATAAAAATTTGAATTTGGCATGCTTGATGTCACTTGGACCTCGTGGTGGTGCTAGGGTAGACTTTTATATATCCCTGGTTTCATATACAATAAATACCTCTAGGACATACATATCCAACAACCTCCTACCTGCACTAAGGCCTATTATTGGCATATCGAGAACCCAACGTCTGCTCCAGTTGTAGGTGTATCGCATACCCAACATCTTAAAAAGTCGCTCGAACTGTGTTTGAGAGGGGGCCTTTGTGAATGGATCTGCCGTGTTTTTTTGTATCTACTCTCCGAACCTCGATCTCCCGGCGATCTACGATCTCCCTGATCAGATGATACCGCCTCAAGATATATCTGGATCGCTGATGGGACCATGGTTCCTTTGCTAATACCATAGCCCCTTTATTATTGCAATACAAAGGTATTGGATCAACAATAGACGGAACTAGCTCAAGTTCAGTAATGAACTTTCTCATCCAGACTGCTTCTTTTGCGGCATCGTTTGCAGCAATGTACTCAGCCTCCATCGTCGAGTCTGCTGTGGTATCCTGTTTGGAACTCTTCCAACATACCGCCCCTCCGTTGAGGGTAAATACATAACTCGAGACGAAATTGCTGTCATTCTTGTCACTTTGGAAGCTTGAATCGGTAAAGAATTCCATCTGAAGGTCTCCATTACGGTACACTAAGAACATCTCCTTAGTCCTTCTCAGGTACTTTAGAATGTTCTTCATAGCTGTCCAATGTTTCTCCCCTGGGTTTGACTGATACATGTTTACCACACTAAGTGCGTAAGCTACATCTGGTCTGGTATACAACATCGCATATATTATAGATCCTACCGCCGAAACGTAGGGTATAATGCTCATGCGAGCCCTCTCTTCATCAGTCTTGAGAGACATCTCTTTGGAAAGGGTGATTCCGTGATAAGCGGGTAAATTACTGTGTTTGGAATCTTCCATACTAAATCTTTTTAGTAAGTTGTCTATGTATCTGGACTGTAAAAGTCACAACATTCTCTTGGATCTATCTCTGTAGATTTTGTTAGTTATATGTATGCCCTAGAGGCCATTACTGTACATACGATGTATATTGTAATGGATGCTTGGACATATATAGGGAGAACTTTCTTGCTCGACATGATAGTATGCTATCTGGTTGTACTTTATCTTAACATGTACTCTGATTGTCTCTATGTTACATGTTGATAAAGCCCTTAGGATATGTACTCGACTACTGGGACTATGATGAAATCATACTAGTGGGGCCACGGTAGTCGACGAGTACATCCTATAACAGTTCCTAGTCGAGGGTGTATCGAGATAGGGCATTGATGCACCAGAGTAGACTAGCGTATACGCATCTTGACCCATATGATAGGCGATGGATGATCCCATATCCATCGGTATTTGACATCAAGGATGGTGTACGGGTGCTCAATAGAGACTGGGTACACTGGACGGACTCGCCGAGAACTCCCAGATGATATTATACCTCACGTCAGATAGCAGTTCTCCGGTGACACTGGTACAGAGTAGTCTGTTGACCCGAGATTGTCATAGAGTCTTGTGTGATTCCCACTGTGCTTTGATTTCCATCATACCACGTCCAAGAGGGCGTGTAAAAAGATGGCTTTTGGGTACAGTCCCGAATCACATGGAGGTAATGAGCGATAGGAGGGGATTCGTCTCTCCCGGTATAGGGAGTTGATGTTGTGCTGTGTTCGATTGGCTATAACCGGAAATCCCTGGCCAGGGTTGCTGAGATTTACTGGTAAGTGTTATCAGTAGTTTCTCGAACTGTTATAGACCTCAAATCGACACGACTTATCGAGCTACTGGTGTCTGACGTACCCCTAGGCGAGATATGCGACATATCAGACGACGAGACCGGACTGTACGGGAGTGTTACTGATTGGATTCACAGGAGAATGTACAGGCTTGCTTGTTGATCTTCTGAGCGCTCAATACCTGGGTGGCAGTTACATTTAGCTGACCGCTTGCAGCTTGTGGGTGTTTGATATGATCATCACCTACTGCCGGCGTATTGACGATTCTTTAGAGTCCTACACAGAGGTTTCTTGGCTCAGGCAAAACGGAGTAGGAGCACCTATATGATATGTGCGGGACCGAGGATAATGCGTTATGTGATACCGTATTGGATTCTCGCGATATGAGATATCGGCCGGGTATATGTGATATAGCCGGGTTATCGTATTAGTCGGTTATATGCGATATGGCCGGATTGTCGGATCAAGCGTTGATTCGATAATTTAATGTATAATAATATATATGATATATTAAATTACATTAACTAATATTAGCTCACTAAAAGATTCTTTTTCTCACTCGGGTAATACATTGATATATATGCGATATATGTTAATTGTATTATTTTATTTTGTTACAATAAATATTATATATGTGATATATAATATTGTAACATGATATGATAACTAATGCAACATATTTAGTAGAGATTAAACAAGATTAGGGTTTGATTCGGGTTAATGCTTTCTAGATGTTTCTAGAAGGTTTTCTTTTGTTTTGGAAAAGATATTTTCAAGTGACTCATTCTTAACCTAACACAAACCCTAGCCTTGGTTAATTCTCTACAATGGTTTAGTCAACCATGGTTGCATTATTGATCATCTTTATCCTTTCATTATTCATCACAAAAGGATTCTAATTGATTCATTCATCTTCTTCCTTCTTTCTTTTCATGGAAAAAGCTTTCTAGCTTTTTCTAAGTGATGAAAAATGAGTGAGAATAAGAAAACAAATGAGAGCAAAAATCCTACTTCATCATCCTCATCTATCCTTGCCATTTAGATGAGGGTGTTCACATCATTTCATGAGTGATAGCTTGTGTTAACGAAACTTCAAGGTAGATCATCTTTGTTATCGAAGATCGGAAGCAAGACTGCATCTTTCTCTTCGTGGAGCCTCTCGAGAGTCCGGAACACGATGTTCGCAGCGAAGGGACCACAACACGGAGCTTATGAAGTGAAGGACCGGATCTATAAAGGTTGTAATCTCTCTCACTTAGTGTTAAAGTCTTTAACATACTTGTTTTCGCATAAACTCTAGTTTAAAGATCCGGCTTTGGGTTGTTCGGCACGGCTAAATTTTAAATCGGGCATGGTTGATGCCTCGTAGACCCTTGTGCGCGTGCCTAGCAACCCTACAGATTTTTATCCCCAGAATGTAGGAGGCATCGCCCAGGTATTTTATGAATAGCATTTTTGACAAGAACAACTTGACCGACTGCAACATAAGAATGCCATTTTCTGTTAGGAAAATGTCGTCGTCGTACAAAACGAGGAATACGACAGCTCTCTCTGCAATCTTCTTATATATACAAGGTTCATCAACGTTTTTGATAAAATCAAATTCCTTGATTGTTTCATTAAAACAAATGTTTCAACTCCGCGATGCATGCTTTAATCCACAAATTGATTTAAGCAACTTGCAAACCTTCCCGATGCTCCCACTGTCTACGAAGCCCTCTAACTGATCCATATAAACGCACACTTCTAAACTTCCATTTAGAAAAGTCGTTTTTACGTCCATCTGCCGGTTGTTATAGTCATAGAAGGCAGCAATGGCATGTTGGATCTAAATGGATTTCTGCATAGCCACTGGAGAAAAAGTTTCGTCATAGTCCACACCTGGTCTTTAACAAAAACCTTTTGCAATAAGTCTAGCCTTATAGGTTTCTACCTATTTATCTGCACCAATTTTCTTCTTGAAGATCCATTTACAGCCAACGGGTTTTACTCTGTTGGTGCAACATCCAAACTTTAAACTTTGTTGGTGTACATGGACTCCATTTCGAATCGCATAGCATCCAGCCATTTCACAGAGTCCCTATTGGTAATGGCCTGCTCGAAACTAGTAGGATTATTTTCTTTCAAGATACAATCCTCTCGATCTCCGTCTATGAGAAAACCATAGTATCTCTCGGGCGGATGAGAAATCCTATTAGATCTGTGGAGTGGATGAGGTTCGTCCGGGCCAATTGAATCCTACGGTTCTACCAATTCTTTAGTTACAGTTTTTGGTTCTTGAATTTCTTCCAGTTCTACCGTACTCCCACCAATTTCTTTTGGAAGAAATTCTTTCTTTAAAAAGATGGCGTGGTGAGCAACAAACACCTTTTGTTTCTCGGTGTGGTAAAACATATAAACTTGCAAATATTTAGAATATCCTACAAACTTACACAAAACTGACTGTGTCTCGAGCTTGTCTGGGTTCTGCTTCTTTATATAAGCAGGACAACCCCATATCTTAATAAAATTAAGATATGGTCTCTTCCCGTCCCACATTTCATATGGAGTGGTAGACACATATTTGGTAGGAGCCCTTTCAATACATATGCAGCCGATTCAAGTGTATATTCCCAAAATGAAAAAGATAACTCGGCACTACTCATCATGGAGCGAACTATATCCAAAAGGGTGTGATTCCTCAGCTCCGATATACCATTGTGTTGTGCTGTATACAGCGGAGTAAGGTGAGAGAGAATATCATTCTCTTTTAGAAAGTCAAGGAATTCATTGCTCAAGTATTCACCTCCTCGATCAGATCGTAAGACCTTGATACTTTTGCCAGTCTGGTTCTCTATTTCGTTCTTATATTTTTTGAATTTCTCAAAATTTTCGGATTTGTGTTTCAGCAAGAATACATGTCCGAACCTAGAGAGATCATCAGTGAATGTAATGAAATACGAGAACCCCCCTCGCATGTGTAGACATTGGACCACACACATCACTTTATATGAGTTCCAAGAGCTCTTAGCTCTTTTTCCGTATCCCGTGAACGGAGTTTTGGTCATCTTTCTTCTGAGACAAGACTAGAAAGTTTCATAAGATGTAAACTCTAACGGATCCAAATATCTATCTTTATACAACTTAGCCAGTCTGGTCTCATTGATATGACCAAGTTTACAATGCCACAAGTTGGCTTCGTTCGTATCTAAACTTTTCCTCTTGGATGTGTTTATATTGAAAACTGTGTTTAGATTAAGAACGTATATACCATTACATAATGTACCTTCTGCAATCAGTACCTGATTGAGATAAATGTTCATGATATTTCTATTTAGAATAATGTTTTAAAGAAGATGCGCACGGTTGGAATTCCAGTTTTAGATCTGGAAGTACAACTTCGCATGGATTTTACTTCAGTTTACGTTCTGAATATAGGATCGCTACGGTTCAATGAATTTTAGGTTTTAAAGTTAAATTTCTAACACAACAGATAAAACATTGAAATCATGTGTGTGCAGAGAATTATGGTCATTGCAAAGTCGATAGGTTTAAATATCATAGCAGAAAAACAGCATAACATATCGGCAGTATAAAATGCATTAAAAATATCAAACGGTAACGAAAATAATTGAGACTGGTGCCATATGATATATGATTCAATTATCTATACCGAGATATGGGTCTCGACATAATACTGTGTATATACAGGTTTATAGCAGGGTTTAAAAACAGATGTTATTAGAGAATACTGGTCTAGATTGCAGTCCAGAGCCGTATTTCTCCACAGTTTGCAAAATCATAACCACAAAACTTTTAGTAAAATTTATAATAGATATTTAGATTATCCAGTTAGCTTCGATACAGACCCACACACGTTACAATACGATTTTTCTGTGATTTAATATGAATTTATCAATGCAGCATATACAGTAAATATTCAGATTCGTCGTCGCCTCTTTGGGACGACATTTCATGTGTGAAACTTCAACATTTTAAACCCAAATTTCTACACAATGCTAATCAATAGTAACTGAGTCTTTTGATCATAAATTTTATGGATTTTAAACAAGGTTTTGGTTGTGGACAATTCATCGAGCACTTAGCATGTAATTATATAACTATCGAAATGTGAGTTTTAACTAACTGGTATGAACGGGATTTGATCCCTGTAAGTTCTATATGTTTAATACGAGGTATTATACCTAATATGCGTTCAATTCATCACGTTATGTGCAATCACGGCTCACACTCGAAAACCAGTTCGGTTACAATACGTTTTAAATATAATTATCGATTCGATTATACAGATTATAACATATAACATAGCATGATAGAAAGTGATCGGGATCACTTGCCTTAGATTACTGAATTGGAAGCGACACGGACGCGGTGATCACCTCGATACACGAGACGGCTACCAACGGAGCAGAGCCAGCACGGTGTGACGTGAGTGTGACACGGACAAGGAGTACGCTGCGATGGCGATGTCCACAACAACTGTGACTGCCTCGGAGAAAACGAAGACGATGGAGGACAGTAGCAGTGGCGGTGGCGCAGGCGACGGAGGCAGCGGCGGCGCAAGCGATGCAGGGTGCGGTGTGTAGTACGTGCGTGGCCTGGTGCGTGTGTCACGACCTGGAAAAGGCACGCGACCGGCACTTGAATCACGTGAAGTCTATAAAACCCCACTGCAACCCAAGTAAGCAAAAAAACCGGAGTCTAAACCTTTGTAAAGAAATAGTGGAGGTGCAGTTTTGAAAAGGGTTATTAAATAAAATCAAATTCTTTTTTAAAGTATAAACAATGTCTGTTTGAAAACACATACGTCATTTAAAAATCGGGCCGCACCTCCTTTGTAAATTTTGATAAAAACCAGTACACACACACACACACACACATATATATATATTAGCGTCCCCAATCGGGAGCTATCTCATCGTCCAATTGGCGAAATCATAATCATGTAGTAATATACGATGCCCAAGGCAAAGATCATCACAAGAACATGTAAGAAAAATACTATAAGTATCTTCAAGTCGACTATATCCAAGCATGAGATCTAAAAGAATAACATACAAGTCTCGTCTCTAAGTCTACAAAATATACAAGTTTTGGTCGATGGAGTTCTTAAATAGATCACAAAAGAATATACATATACGAGGGGCGGTTACGATCTAATATATAACCCACTTACCAGAGCAATCACCGAAATAAGAAGTGTGCCGGCAAGCCGCTACTGATCCGAACGGTCGGTCCTGAAAGAAACTAAAGCACAATGGGGGTGAGTTGCTAACTCGTGAGTAGAAAGATACCACAAGATAGAAATCAAAATGCATAACGATCTACCTAGATCATATAGTATAATACTATCATACTGTATGATAACGAATATAAACATATATATATATATATCGCATCAATATCCATAAGCACGTCATAACGGATCGCGCACAACATACATGATCCTCGAGATCATCAATATGTGGAAATATGTCGTCCTTAATATATATATATCATCAAGTGAGTGTCCATCATCGACACTTGAAATCGTCATCAACTAAGTGTCCAGTATCGACGGTCTAAATCGTCATAAATACATGTGTCTATCAACGACACATGAAAACCAGATATTGTAGGCACCGTCTCCCAGACCGGCCCTCTCTCGATATCAAATAGTCTCGGTCGGTATCTCCTGGATATCCGTCGCGCTCTAATACTATCACCGGTATCGACCAATCGCGCTAGGCTTCCCATACCTCCCTACGGACTCTCTGCCTTTCGGTGTCGTACCGGGTCCACCATATATCCGACTGTATATCTCCCCACTCAGTTCGGATAATGTAACACATCGACAACCATTTATCTCCCCCACTCGGTTCGGATAAAAACCAAATCAGAAAACTCATGGTAGACGCCAAATCATCATATCAAGAGAAAACCATATTTTTAAATCATACCCAAGTTTTATAAATCATACCGCGGTTTCTCAAATCCATGGAAAACGTCAAAAACGTCAAGTACCGAAAAACAACATTTGCATGGTTCATTTAGATGATTATATATATATATATATATATATATATATATATATATATATATATATATCAGTGTCCTATACCACTGAGATATATCATCATAAATAAAAATATCATAAAATCTATGTCGATCATATACGAATACCCATGGCAATGGTATTCGTATCTCAAATCAGCAAGTATCACAATGTGTCGTGCATATCTATGACGAAGTCATAATAGACCGTACTAATATCAGCATGAGTATAACTTATCATGGAAATCCTACAGTGTTATGGCAGGACCAATGATGTGTAGTGTAATATGCACGTCTGTGATCGTGCAATATGGAAATCATGGTAGTTGTGCGATATTCTACAAGTGTGTTCATATAGCATGGCAATGGTAAACTAGCCTACAAAGCTAAATATAACTAATGGTATAAGCGTAGCGTATACAATAAAGTAATCGATGCGCGAGTGTATAATGAATAGAATAATCATAACGTGAACATGCGTTAATATAGATAATTACTTTCGAGAACGAAACGTTATTTTGGAAATAAGGAGGCTGCGATATTTTTAAAATAGATATCATTTGAAAATTCGTATTGCATTCTTAACATTATCATTTAAAAGTAGGAAATGGATCGTTAATTTTTAAATAAGTATAGCTCTAAATATCTCATAAGTCCCAATCGGGATTTAGCAAGACTTTCCAAGTCATATAAATATCAGTCTTATTCGACAATCTATCCTCATTACATCAGGTACAGAATCTCTCTCGTACAATATCATCCAACCAAAATAGTACGGATTTATAATCGCATACGCCAACACATATCATATGAAGTACGAACATCTAGTCGCGGAGAGCACAACACCATAATCATATATATACCTATATATATACATACATATATAGCCTCATAGCTATGAAATAAAGATTAATACGTAACTATGTATTAAGTGTACGAATGTACGCATATGGGTGTTCTAGCATGACCCTATAAGTTAGGTATAAGGTTCAAATATATAGTATTCGAATTACTACGGTTGTGGAGGTGCTATATGCCATCCACCCGACTTCCCCCGTAGATATAAATCTACTCACCGACGTCTCGAGCTAGTCGAAACCTACAATCGCCTCGCCCGTCCTCGTCGTCTCGGAAGTCCTCACGATCATACCTACAATCTGTTAGTGTTTATGCCCTAGAAGGCCATTACTGTATCATACTAGTTTGTATATTACTTAATGGAAGCTTGGGATATTCACAGTTGTATTGAAAGTCTTGCTAAAAATAGTAGTATGCTACTTGGTTTGTGTCTACTTTAATATGTGCATATGTTTCTTGTAACGTATCGCTTATATATATTAGTAGAGCCCTTAGGATCTTTGCTTGATTACCAGCGTTGTGATGGCAGTCACACTAGTGGGGGCTGGGTAGTCTATAAGCAACATCCTATACAGGTCCCTAGTCATAGATTATCGAGACAGGGCATCGATACTCCGGAGTAGACTAGTGTGTACGCTTCTCATCCCAGTTGGGAAGATGGTCTGTCCCACAACCATCAGTACGTCGTACTGGAGATAGTATACAGGTGCTCGTTAGGTTACGAGTACACCGGACAGGACTCACCGGGAACTGTTGGTTGGGATTATACCCGTCGTCAGTTAACAGTTCCCAGGTGACATGAGTACAGCATAGTCCGCAGACTTGACACTGCTAGTTCGCCTCGAGTGTGTCCCACTGTTCTTAAATTGCTACCCTACCACGGCTCAAAGGAGTCGTGCAAACAGGTAGCAGTTGGGTGCAGTCCCGAGCACTTGGAGGTAGTGGCGGTTAGACAGGATTCGTCTCTCCCGGTATTGGGAGTTGATATCGCGCTGTGTCAGAGAGCCATTACGCAAAGTCCCTGGCCAGGGCAAGCGAGATTTACTGGTAGGTTTTCCAGTAGTTTCTCAAGGTGTAATGGGCTACGCTCCGATACGACTTATACCGCTTTTAGGGCACTGACGCTTGCCGCCCCCTAGGCCTGATATGCGATAGTCCTAGACGAATAGATCGAACTGTACGGAGATTGTCACAGCAGGCTCGGTAGGAGTTCGGATGGGTTTCCTCATCGGCCTTCTTATCGACATCTACCTGGGGACCGTTACGTACAACTAGTGCCGCTTGCGGTCTATGGTTAAACCTACTGCCAGCGTAGTGTCGAGTCTTTAGAGTCCCACACAGAGGGTTTCTCTGCTTCGGGCGAAACGATATAGAGGTCGTATGGTTTTACGACAGGGTTCGGACGCATACGTGTTTTTACGCACGTACGATGTTCGGACTGTTTTTACTAGTCGGCTTTGGTTTAAGCCAGATTCTAGTATCGGATTATTGGATTTATACAGTCTAAAGTTTTTCCGTGTTTTCACGGATAGGAGGGGCGTTCTCGTAATTTTTCGGGAAGCTTCTAGAAGCATGGTGACTTGGGGGTTAAGGTGGTATTTGCATTAATTGGATAAATGAGTCATGGTGTGATTCATACATGGAGTTAATGAATCATTTATGATTTATATGACTCATGTGATGAATCACTTAGTGAATTAATGAAACATGATGATATATCATTATTTGTTATTCATTTAAGATATATGATATGTTTCATATATACGCATATGATTTATTCATCCAAAAAGGATTCTCATTCTCACCTTCTCTCTCCTCAAGCTCTCCCTCTTCAAACCCTAACCCTAACCTCTCATGTGTTGAGATCAAGGGTTAGCTAGACTAATACATCCATAATCCAACTCTATATCAGCTAGGTTGCTTAGATTAGCACTTTAAGTAACCTAGTTACCTCAAGTTAGAGGTTAAGCTTGGAGTAGGAAGCTCTCGGGTGGATCATCTTTGACTCGAGGAGGCCGTTGAGGTGCCGACATTCCAAAGAGCCTACAAGGAGTGGAGGACAGTGATGAAGACCCGAAGGACAAGTAACGCGAGATATAACTTCGAATCCGAGTAGTTAAACCTTTCGTAGTTTGCTAGTAACGGTTTAGATACGATTCATGCGCTCAAGTCCGTGTCACGAAGCTTTGATAATCGTTTTTCATATATTCCGCCTCCCCGCAAGTTCGTGGGGTGCGTGACATGGACTTACAGTGGTATCAGAGCCAACTAAACCATTACTAGCTTGTTAGCAACTAATTAGAACTTCGATCGACGGAAAACACGAAAACAACACCCCGAACACCCTAACAGTTTCTGTTGATTTTAAAAGTGTCAAAAAAATTATTTGATATGCCTTAAAATTCACAGCAGGGTATTATAAGAATACTGGGAAAATACGAGCCCCTAACTCGGCAAGACGGCCGCGGAT
This sequence comes from Agapanthus africanus, assembly GCA_030015575.1. Taxonomy (NCBI): domain Eukaryota; kingdom Viridiplantae; phylum Streptophyta; class Magnoliopsida; order Asparagales; family Amaryllidaceae; genus Agapanthus; species Agapanthus africanus. The sequence goes on along the minus strand of CM057338.1, from coordinate 5,423,149 downwards.
CCGCGGCAAGAAGGTGCTTTTGGCCGCGGATCCGCCGCCGAGTCAACACCGAGTTGACTCGGATTTGCTCTGTTATTTATATATTTAGGTGTTTTGTTTTCCAGTATATTCTGTTTCTGTCCAGGTTACTTCTGTGCTGGCTTGCATTTGGGGTAGACACAGAAAAAGGTTGTCGATCGATATTCTAAGTTATTTGCTAATCGGGTTTTTATCTGTAATGATTAATGTGTTCGTAAACCTCCCCTAACTGCTAGTATGTCGGTTGGCAGGGGGTTGTACATTTCTGTAATGTTTACTGTTTGTGTATATGAACTTGATTGGATCGTTGTGATGATTAGCCGGGGTTTGAGATGGGTTTTATATTCATTCATTCGATGTAAATTGTAATATGATGTAATATTCTTTTGCGGGGCACATCTAGGTTGCGGTTGTAGCCACCGTTGTATTATTTCATTTACTGTTTTTTGCTCCTAGGGTACACCCAAGGAGGGATACACAAACTACCGGGTACGTTGAAGTGTTTAGTGGCCTACTCACGTTGTTGAGGGAGACCGCTTCACTTCGGGTACTTGGCGGGTAGTTTGCCGTACCCGTAGGGGTCTAGGGTGGAGTAATGGCTATTCATCACAACTGTGTAATCCGTCTTTTGTTGCAGGCTCAAAGCAAACGCGGATTGCTTGTATATCCAATAATGTTCATCAGTAATCTGGAATGCCTATTATTGCGTCTGACGAATGTACAATATCTATATATGATAGCTATTTAGACGTCACTTATGTTCTACACCCGCGCTAGCCCAGTCCCCGCTCTGTCGTTAGTTAAGTAACCTAACGGGTGATGACGGGACCCAGTGGCGAATGCGGATAGCATAAAAGGACGTTGTATTTTCGTTGTTTTATGCAATGATAGGTTAAATGATGGAATGCATTATTTTAATGCAAAGAAAATAAACCAAAGTTGAATCGTCGGAACAAATTTAAAAGAAACCACTCGGTTATTTTAAAAGAGCAGAATTTTTAATTGCGGAGCTTTAACCACTCCTTTTAAAATGCTATCAGGTTTCTTCGATTATATCAAGTTCACTACGTTCACGGTTTTGCCAAAACCAGTCGTAGCCCTCCGTCATTTCTTGTGAATGGTCAGTAGTATTCAAGCTATGTTTGTTTGGCCCTTAGTCAAGACATAGTGATTGGTAGCTGCTGGGGTATTCATTTGTTGCATAGATAGATGAGTTGGTTTGGGACAGTCGTATTACTTTGTTTGGCCCTTAGCCAAGAGTATATACGGGTGGGTTCAAATTAACAAGATAATGATGGGCAGAACTTGACATGTGACTTATGATTTGTTGGCCCTTAGTCAAGGTCATAAGAACATGGGGCAAAAATCCACATCGGGAGTTTCTAAAGAAACTGAAACTTGCTAGTATTGCATACCATTTGGAGTTTGATGAATGTTGGTAGGATTCCTTCAACATTATCACACGATGATATTTGGATCCCAATCCTACTGTGAGTATATGCTACTTATCAGGAGATTCGTCACTTAACAATCAATGCTATAAACCAAGTAGGTGTCGAGAAAGGTGTCAGCGGGGCTACGCCCCCAGAGAAAAGAGGTTATTTAATTAAGGAACTTCGCGAAAGCGTTGGAAAACCTCCCTCGAAGTACTGACACTAGCCTGGCTGAACGGTTAAGCAAGTATTGTACAGTGAGAATAGTCCTGGCTAATTCTTCTTTTATGGTTTGAGGAAGGATTCGAGAAACAGTGGGAGCCATCCAGTTTAGATAAATTAAAAACCAATCTAAACTTGCAAGAGCATCATGCTAAAGTGTTTTCTTCTCTCTCTCTCATTGCAGCGACCTTGTGACCATGACTAGGTTACATCTAGATAACAAGTTGACTGAATCTAACTTATATGATTGGCAAAGGTCTGTCCAGATGTCCATTGCCTATGACAAGCTGGACCACCCTATTACTACTCAAGATCCCGCCGTCCCAGGTCCAGTTTCCACCGTCGCGGATATGGATATCCGTCAGACAAGGGAAAAGGATAAAGCGAAAGCCAAGTGCCTCATGTTGGCTTCAGTTGATGGTGTATAACAGAAGCAGCAAGAGAAGATGGACTTATTTTCCATCTTTCTCCATAACAAAGATTTATATGGAGAGCAATCTCAAATCGCAAAATATGAGACCTTGAACGAATTAATTCAAGCGAGGTTGGCTGTCGGGTCATCTGTAGGGGACGACGTCCTTACAATGACTAGCTATATTGATGAGCTCAAGGACCTGGAGACCACGTTGGGAAACAGGTCATACGCTGACTTATTTCCACAGTCCCTGCCCTCTACTTACACCTTGAAAGAAACCAGGGAGACACAAGCTCTGCTTAATAGGGGACCTTCTTCTTCTACATCCAGGGTGAAAGCAAAGGGTGAAAAGAAGAAGACCTCTACAAAGCCGATATACGGTGTCAATAAAGTAGGAGGAAAGGGAAGAGCAAAAGTTTCGGGACTTGGTGTAGCTAAGGAGAGATGTTCCTATTGTTATGGGAACGGACATTGGCAGAAGGATTGCAGGGCTTTGGAAGCCAGTAGCCAGGATATGAAGCATGCTGTGGCTTCAGCCTCAAGTGTGTTTGTAATTGAGAACTGTTTGTCAATTAACTCTACTTCCTGGGTACTAGATACCGGAGCAGGATCTCATATCTGTAATTCATTACATGCTTGAGAAACCGTAGAGTTATAAGGGTAGGTGATTTGTCTCTCAGAGTTGCAAACGGAATGAGCGTGGACGCTGAATCCGTGGGAGAATATTGCCTAGGTTTGACAAGTGGGCAGATATTGATTCTACGTAACTGTTTGTATGTACCAAGTTTGACAGTGTCCTTACTTTCGAAAGAGAGATATGATTTTACATTCATAAGCGATGTAGTTCACATCCACCTAAATCAAGTTCTGATTGGGTCCGGTACATTAGATGACGGTATATACGTATTGAATCAAGCTCAGGTTTTCAATGTCCAGAACACACTTAAAAGAAAGTCTCCAGAAATAAATCAGGCTTTCTTATGGCATTGTAGACTAGGTCACATCAATGAAACACGATTAACGAAGTTACATAGAGAAGGATATTTGAATCCGTTCGAATATCAATCTTATACCACTTGTGAATCTTGTCTCATGGGAAAGATGACAAAGACTCCGTTTACTGGACACGGAGTAAGAGCGAGCGAGCTCTTAGGACTCGTACACAGTGACGTGTGCGGTCCAATGTCTACATATGCGCGAGATGGTTATTCCTACTTCATTACTTTTACAGATGATTTCTCTAGGTATGGATATATCTTCTTAATGAAGCATAAATCCGAGGCCTTTGAGAAATTCCAAAAATACAAGAATGAAGTGGAAAAACAGACAGGCAAAAGTATCAAGACACTGAGATCTTATCGAGGTGGTGAATACTTAAGTGCCGAGTTCCTAGGATACTTAAAAGAGAATGGAATTCTCTCTCAGCTTACTCCTCCATACACACCACAACACAATGGTGTATTAGAAAGGAGGAATCGAACCCTATTGGATATGGTTCGTTCCATGATGAGTAAGGCTGAGTTACCGCGATCTTTCTGGGGTTATGCACTAGAATCAGCTGCATATCTTTTGAACCAGGTTCCAACCAAGACTGTGCCTACCACACCATATCAGATGTGGAGTGGGAAGAAACCCTGTCTTAAACACTTTAGGACATGGGGATGTCCAGCTTTTGTAAAAAAGCAGCATCTGAACAAGCTCGAGGCACGCTCAGTACAATGTAAGCTTGTGGGATATCCAAAGAACTCCAAGGGATATTATTTCTATTACGCAGAGGAACAAAAGGCTTTTGTTTCTCGTCATGCCCACTTCTTAGAAACTGAATTTTTAGAAATCAGAAGAGTGGAAGTGCAGTAGAACTGGAAGAAATTCCAGAACCACAAGCTGTTACTGAAAGTTTGGTAGAACAAGAAGTTTCAGAAGAAAAGGACATACCAGCGCCTATCCGCAGAAGTAGTAGGCAGTCTCATCCGCCCGAGAAATACTACGGTTTTCTCATAGACGGGGATCGAGAAGATTGCATCATTGATAATGATGACCCTACTAGCTTCCAGCAAGCCATTCAGAGCGGCGACTCGGTAAAATGGCTGGATGTAATGCGAACCGAAATGGAGTCCATGTACACTAACAAAGTATGGACTTTGGACATTGCTCCAGATGGGGTAAAACCCGTAGGATGCAAGTGGATCATCAGAAAGAAGATTGGTGTAGATAGACAGGTTGAAACCTATAAGGCTAGACTTGTTGCAAAGGGTTTCCGTCAAAGACCTGGTTTGGACTATGACGAAACCTTTTCTCCAGTGGCTATGCTCAAATCCATTCGGGTCCTTCTTGCTATTGCTGCCTCCACGATTATGATATCTGGCAGATGGACGTAAAGACGGCCTTTCTAAATGATAATTTGGAAGAGTGCGTCTATATGGATCAGCCAGAGGGATTCATTCAGAGTGGGAGCAGCGGTAAAGTATGCAAGCTGCTTTAGTCCATTTATGGACTAAAGTAGGCATCGCGGAGTTGGAACATCTGTTTTGATGATACTGTCAAAGAATTCGACTTTGTCAAAAATCCAGATGAACCATGCATATACAGTAAGATTGTAGGGAGATTTGTTGTATTCCTCGTCTTGTACGTAGATGACATTCTCCTAATAGGAAATGATATTCCTATACTACAATCAGTCAAAAGATTCTTGTCACAGAAGTTCTCCATGAAAGACCTGGGTGATGCCACCTATATTCTGGGGATCCAGATTTATCGTGATAGATCAAAGAGGATGTTGGGACTTTCGCAGTCCAGGTACATAGACACCATATTGAAAAGATTCAGTATGGATGATTCTAAGCGCGGTAACCTACCGGCTTGTCACAGAATCACCCTCTCCAAAGAGATGTCTCCCAAGACTGATTTGGAAAGGGATCGCATGTCGATTATACCCTACGCTTCTGCGGTAGACTCTATAATGTATGCGATATTATGTACCAGACCAGATGTAGCATACGCATTGAGCGTTGTAAGCCGGTATCAGGCAAACCCAGGGGAGAAGCACCGGATAGCAGTAAAGAACATTCTCAAGTACCTGAGAAGGACTAAGGAGATGTTCTTGGTGTATGGTGGAAAAGACCTCCAGATCGAGGCCTTTGCTGACTCCAGCTTTCAGAGTGACAAGGATGACTCCAAGTCCATGTCGGGTTATGTCTTTACCCTCAATGGAGGGGCGGTCTGTTGGAAGAGTTCCAAGCAGGAAACTGTTGCTGACTCAACGATGGAAGCGGAGTACATAGCTGCTTGCGATGCCGCAAAAGAAGCTGTCTGGATGAAAAAGTTTCTCACAGAACTTCAGGTGGTTCCTACCAGTGTTGGTCCAATACCTCTGTATTGCGACAACAACGGCGTTATAGTTTTAGCGAAGGAACCCAAGTCCCATCAGAAGTCTAGACACATCTTAAGGCGGTATCACCTGATCAGGGAGATCGTCGATCACCGGGAGATCGAGGTAAAGAGAGTAGATACAGAGAATAGCACTGCTGATCCATTCACAAAGGCCATTCCTCAGACACAGTTCGAGACGCTATTCGAAATGATAGGTCTGCGATATGCCAGTACATGGCCCTAGTGCAAGTGGGAGATTATTAGTGTTTATGCCCTAGAAGGCCATTACTGTATCATACTAGTTTGTATATTACTTAATGGAAGCTTGGGATATTCACAGTTGTATTGACAGTCTTGCTAAAAATGGTAGTATGCTACTTGGTTTGTATCTACTTTAATATGTGCATATGTTTCTTGTAACGTATCGCTTATACATATTAGTAGAGCCCTTAGGATCTTTGCTTGATTACCAGCGTTGTGATGGCAGTCATACTAGTAGGGGCTGGGTAGTCTATAAGCAATATCCTATACAGGTCCCTAGTCGTAGGATTATCGAGACAGGGCATCGATACTCCGGAGTAGACTAGTGTGTACGCTTCTCATCCCAGTTGGGGAAATGGTCTGTCCCACAGCCATCAGTACGTCGTACTGGAGATAGTATACAGGTGCTCGTTAGGTTACGGGTACACCGGACAGGACTCATGGAGAACTGTTGGTTAGGATTATACCCGTCGTCAGTTAACAGTTCCCAGGTGATATGAGTACAGCATAGTCCGCAGACTTGACACTGCTAGTTCGCCTCGAGTGTGTCCTACTGTTCTTAGATTGCTACCCTACCACGGCTCAAAGGAGTCGTGCAAGCAGGTAGCAGTTGGGTGCAGTCCCGAGCACTTGGAGGCAGTGGCGGTTAGACAGGATTCATCTCTCTCGGTATTGGGAGTTGATATCGCGCTGTGTCAGAGAGCCATTACGCAAAGTCCCTGGCCAGGGAAAGTGAGATTTACTGGTAGGTTTTCCAGTAGTTTCTCAAGGTGTAATGGGCTACGCTCTGACATGACTTATACCGCTTTTAGGGGACTGACGCTTGCCGCCCCCTAGGCCCGATATGCGATATTCCTAGACGAACAGACCGGACTATACGGAGATTGTCACAGCAGGCTCAGTAGGAGTTCGGATGGGTTTCCTCATCGGCCTTCTCATCGACATCTACCTGGGGACCGTTACGTACAGCTATTGCCACTTGCGGTCTGTGGTTAAACCCACTGCCAGCGTAGTGTCGAGTCTTTAGAGTCCCACACAAACAGTTTCCCTGCTTCGGGCGAAACGATATAGAGGTCGTATGGTTTTACGACAGGGTTCGGACGCATACATGTTTTTACGCACGTACGATGTTCGGACAGTTTTTACTAGTCGGCTTTGGTTTAAGCCAGATTCTAGTATCGGATTATTGGATTTATACAGTCTAAAGTTTTTCCGTGTTTTTACGGATGGAGGGGCGTTCTCGTAATTTTTCGGGAAGCTTCTAGAAGCATGGTGACTTGGGGGTTAAGGTGGCATTTGCATTAATTGAATAAATGAGTCATGGTGTGATTCATACATGGAGTTAATGAATCATTTATGATTTACATGACTCATGTGATGAATCACTTAGTGAATTAATGAAACATGATGATATATCATTATCTGTTATTCATTTAAGATATATGATATGTTTCATATATACACATATGATTTATTCATCCAAAAAGGATTCTCATTCTCACCTTCTCTCTCCTCAAGCTCTCCCTCTTCAAACCCTAACCCTAACCTCTCATGTGTTGAGATCAAGGGTTAGCTAGACTAATACATCCATAATCCAACTCTATATCACCTAGGTTGCTTAGATTAGCACTTTGAGTAACCTAGTTACCTCAAGTTAGAGGTTAAGCTTGGAGTAGGAAGCTCTCGGGTGGATCGTCTTTGACTCGAGGAGGCCGTTGAGGTGCCGACGTTCCAAAGAGCCTACAAGGAGTGGAGGACAGTGATGAAGACCCGAAGGACAAGTAACGTGAGGTATAACTTCAAATCCGAGTAGTTAAACCTTTCGTAGTTTGCTAGTAACGGTTTAGATATGATTCATGCGCTCAAGTCCGTGTTACGAAGCTTTAATAATCGTTTTTCATATATTCCGCCTCCCCGCAAGTTCGTGGGGTGCGTGACATGGACTTACATAATCGAAACCACAATAAAATCGCATAAAAATCCACATCGAAATCAAAATAATGAGCGAAGTGCACATAGGTTAGAATATACGGCCAACGCATGCCAAATACAAAAAAATGCCCCCGACGTCGACGAACAAATGTCGAACGACCAAGTAAAGATATAAAAATCCAAAAACCGAGTTTTAAAAACCTGTAAAGCATCGTCAAAACTAACCAAAGTGCTCCCAGATTTTAATACAAGGAATCTGGGGTAAAAATGGATATATCATGGGCTAACTTATCAAGTATAAGAGCTACCAACCAAAATCCAAACCCTAAATAGATGTTCTGGCCGCAAATTGCGGCCAGAAGGATTAAATTGGCGGCCAAGGTATGGAGTTAGAGGCTCGGGATTCGGGGGTAGTCTTCTACTGGTCTTAGCATCTCACAAAATTCTTCTTTTAATTTTCAGAGAAACTTATTTGCTCCATATTTGATTCGAACATCAAAACTCAATGAAAACCATGTTTTAAAACTTTAAAACTCTTTAAACCATGAATCCTTGCATCAATTACCCTTAACTATCTCTAAACGAGTTGTAGTCACTAAAACACTACTCTAAACACCACAACTCATACCCACATAAAAACCCACTTTTGAAATCTCAAGGCTAAGAAGACATGAACTTTAGCTACGAATAAAGTTTGTCATGGCAGTATTTGTAAAACAAGGTAAAAGTTGGATTTTTACTTCTCTATAATGCAAATGGGAGATTCTACCTTGGAAGAAGATCACCAAAGAGCCATTGAATGGCTTCACTTGAGGAGTTGTGGGCAAAAATTAAGGTTTTGGGTGTGGGATTCTTAACATGGAGAAAATTGGTGTAGGGTGCTTTTGGAGATGATGAAGGAGGAGAAGAAGAAGAAATGAAAATGAAGAAATGGATGGGACTTAGCTATCTCTCCTTCCCTCTCTCCTATTCTCAATATAAAAAGAAAACCATGCTTAACACGTGCCTTCATATCCTCTCTCTCTCTCATCATAAAAATATCCAAATTAAGAAAGACAAAACAGAAATGGAAATATTAATCTCTCATTAACATGCCATGGCACTCTAAGTATGGGTTTAAAAGTAAATCTATCAATTAACACTAAAATCCCATATCTTTTCATAATACAAAATATTTATTATGCTAAATATCTCAAAATTTCAAATTCCAAAAAATGAAGGTATATAACTGTACCAATCCATGAAAATCCAAATCCATATTGGTTATCATTTCAGTAAAACATATAATATTATTATTTAAATTAAAAATAATATTTATACTTTTCAAAATGTTACAATATCCCCCACTTAAAGAAATTCGGTCTCCGAATTTAAATTTAACCCCAAATCCTTAAAACATTTTGTCAAATCACATCAAATCAACGGGGCTCCAAAATCACGAACAAGCTAGAAATACCCCTGCGCAACGCGTGCACATGAAAACAAAGTGCGAAACTCAAATAATCGGAACTCTAACAAGTGCTATGAGAATCACACAAGGTATGATGAAAAATACAACTTGCGAAATCAGCAGTTTAAATCAAGCACACGACCAAGCACAAATATAATCAAGGTTATGATACATATATAGCACACATCCATGTGAAATCATACAAGTAGCTGAAAGATGTTTGTATGAAAAATCCTTTCAAAATAGCCATATGATACGTATATCACGACAGCGGACGTTCATTTATGAAGAAATACACACACACGTTTCGCTTAAGATATACGTCTCGCCTTTTGAAAATGATCTAGAAGGATTTTCTTTTGTAAAAATCTTGTGTCACTCATAAACACGTAGGAAAATAATGAGACTATAGCTCCTTTGAAAACCTCTTCTGTATACATCGATATATGCAAAATATTTCACATACTGTCTCTCATACCAGTCCTGCTTGGCTATCATATAACATAATCTATCTCATAAAAATGTGATGCTCGAAAAATAAATCAATCTCAACAGGTGTGCACGAAAACCAACCCCGCGTGCGACGGATGCATATGAAAATCGACGTCAAAATCAAGTGCAACGAGTGTGCATGAAAACATAAATCGAGTGCATCGGGTGTGCATGAAAGCATCTGTCAAGTGCAATGGGTGTGCTCGACAACAACATCAAATGCATCAAATGCACATGAAAACGACATCAAGTGCATCGAGGTGCGCGAAATCAACACCAAGTGCAGCGGGGTGCACGAAATCAACATCAAGTGCATCGAGGTGCACAAAACCTCAATCAAGTGCAACTGATGTGCACAGAAACCTCAATCAAGTGCAACTGGTGTGCACGAAAATCCTCAAGTGCATCAAGTGTGCACAAAACCACATCAAGTGCATCGACTGTGTACAAAAATCTCAATCAAGTGCATCTGGTGTGCACAAAAGTATCTAGTGCAAAGAGGTGCACAAAATCAATATCAAATGCAACTAGGTTTACGAAAACATCCGTATGACTCCCAAATCATCAAAACACATAAGTCAAAACAACGGGCGTCGAAATATTCTTTCTTGAACGTCGAAAACGTGATAATTGGATCACCAAAACACAAATCGAAAAAAATGGCATTGAAATACACCCTCTTCAATATCGAAAGGTGTCGGTGCACCCGGTGATGGCAGAGCAAGAATTTCCACTTACCTTCTGCTCACGGTCTGGCGTCCTCTGTCTCTAGGTTCTTGTTCTCTCTGTGGATCACCAAATCCACAGCCTCTCGAAACAATCGCATGGTGAGGATTAGCGACGGAAACATTCCCGCTCTGACACCTCTCTGAACACGTCACGGCCAAGTAACCTGGCCACTCGCAATGTAATACATCGGCGGAGGCGGCCTCTGGCCTTCTGAGTACACACCATACAAATGTTCCTGGGTCCACTCCCATCACTATAGTATCCCAAAAAGAACCCGCCACGGCTTCTGTCGATACCATCTCTGTCGAACTGCCCAGAAACTAGCACTCTTAAACGAACCCATTTCGGTTCCAGAACAACTACAATCTCATCAATTCGTTCATCTATAAGTGTGGTCGTATCTAAAGCTTCTGCATACGTATTAAATCTCTAGCACCAATGGAGAGGAACAACTTCGCATCGAGACCTTACACGAATCTCTTAATCCATTTCTCTTTAGTATCGACCAAGTAGGGAGCACATCGCTATAGCTACGCGAACTGCAAGTCATACTTGACTACAATCATGCCCGGAGTCTTACGCAAAGACTCGAAACTACGAATTCGGCATATCTGACACTCTGTGGAAGAAATCTGGCTAAGTATACCCTCGAGAACTCGTCCTAGGTCATCGGAGGAAGACCCTCCGCTCGGCCCCTCTCGATCGACTCACACTAGGTTTGAGCAAGACCTTTCAAACGGAAATTAGCCAACTCAATTGATCTCGCATCGGTGTATCTCAACGAACGAAATATCCTAGCCACCCTATCCAGGAATGACTAAGGATCCTCTGTCACATCCATGCCTGTAAACACCGGTGGCTTTAGCTTCATGAACACTGGAAGCGACGCCTTATAAATCCCAGCAACGTCTGGTACACCGTCTGAACAGTAGGCAGCATAATGATTCCTGGAGTAGGTTGTACGACAACAGGCCCCTCAGTCCGGCTGGCCTCAAGCAATGACTCGACCACCTTGTGCGGATCCTGAACACTCGCCTCCAAACGATAAATCCTATCATAAAAGAATAATCAACATGATCCTGTATCACCGGGTAACACCCTGGTCATTCATCGTCCCCGACGAGCCCATCCTGACCGCATCTCTAGCCACAGCCCTCTCGGCTCGCGTAGCCATGGTGACAGGAACCACAAACAAAAGATAGATCAACTGAACGAATAGAAGGAAAGATCTCAAGATATATCCTAAGGTCATTTAAGCGGAGTATCGTATCGTAAATATGCCGCGGAACATACATACTGTACGTTACTCTACTTGAGCTACCTACTCCATCATACCAAGGTCAACCTAAATAACGAAAGTTCGGGTCTAATACCCTCAAAGTCAAGTCTAAGATCTGTAAGGTTAAGCCTAGGTTCTAAAATATACGCCCTGGACTCCACATAGTCAAACCTAGACTCAAACAAAGATTAAACCTAACGCTCTGGTATCCACTTTGTCACGACCTGGAAAAGGCACGTGACTGGCACTTGAATCACGTGAAACCTATAAGACCCTACCGCAACCCAAGTAAGCCAAAAATCCGGAATCTAAATCTTTTTAAAGAAATAGTAGAGGTGCAGTTTTGAAAAGAGTTATTAAATGAAATCATGTTTCTTTTTAAAGTATAAGAAATGTTTGTTTGAAAACACGTACGTCGTTTAAAAATCGGGCAGCACCTCATTTGTAAATTTTGATAAAAAACAATACACACACACACATATCAGCATCCCCAATCGGGAGCTATCTCATCGTCCAATCGGCGGAATCACAATCACGCAGTAATATACGACGCCCAAGGCAAAGATCATCACAAGAACAAGTAAGAAAAATACTATAAGCATTATCAAGTCGACTATATCCAAGCTCGACATCTAAAAGAATAACATACAAGTCTCGTCTCTAAGTCCACAAAATATACAAGTTTTGGTCGATGGAGTTCTTAACTAGATCACAAAGGAATATACATATACGAGGGACGGTTAAGATCCAACATGTAACCCACCTATCAGAGCAATCAACGAAGTAAGAAGTGTGCCGGCCGGCCGCTACTGATCCGAGCGATCGGTCCTGCAAGAAACTAAGGGACAACGGGGGTGAGTTGCCAACTCGTGAGTAGAAAGATATCATAAGGTAGAAATCAAAATGCATAACGATCTATCTAGGTCATACAGTATAATACTATCATAATATGTGATAACGAATATAAACACACACACACACACACACACACACACACACACATATATATATATCACATTAGTATCCATAACCGCGTCATAACAGATCGCGCACAACACACATGATCTTCGAGATTATCAATATATGGAACTATGTCGTCCTTAACATATATATCATCAAGTGAGTGTCCATCATCGACACTCGAAATCGTCATCAACCGAGTTTCCAATATCGACACTCTAAATCATCATAAATACCTGTGTCCATCAACGACACATGAAAACTAGATATCGTAGGCACCGTCTCCCAGACTGGACCTCTCTCGATATCAAATAGGCTCGGTCGGTATATCCTGGATATCTGCCGCGCTCCAATACTATCACCGGTATTGACCAACCTTTCTAGACTCCCCGTACCTCCTTACGGACTTTCTGCCCCTCGGTGTCGTACCAGGTCCACCATGTATCCGACTGTATATCTCCCCCAATCAGTCCGGATAATGTAACACATCCGCAGCCGTATATCTCCCCCACTCGGTTCGGATAAAAAGCAAATCAGAAAACTCATGGTGGACGCCAAATCATCATATCAAGAGAAAACCGCAATTTTAAATCATACCCAAGTTTTATAAATTACACCGCGGTTTCTCAAATCCATGGAAAATATCAAGTTCCGTAGAACAACATTTGCATAGTTTATTTTGATATATATATATATATATATATATATATATATATATATATCAATGTCCCATACCACTGAGATATATCATCATAAATAAAAATATCATAAAATATATGTCGGTCATATACGAATACCTATGGTAATGGTATTTGTATCTCAAATCAGCAAGTATCACAATGCGTCGTGCATATTGTTGGGGTCAAAAGTTACATCCCGATCGACAGTCAAAATCAATCAACCCCCAAGCCAAGTGGGCCCAAGCCCAAGTCAGGACCAAGTATGGAAGGGGCCGGCGTCATGCCAAGAATGAAGCAATAAATTAGTTTAATGCAATTTTTTAGAAATAAATGAATGAAAAATGGGCAGAAAACCAAAATTTTGTAAACCCCATGGCTTATGTGCAAAAATAAATAAGCACATAAGGCATGGGGTGGCACAAGTGTCATTTGGCAAAGCCTAAGGGGCTATATGTAAAGTGTGTAGCCTATAAAAGCAAAATGATGAAAAAATCAAAAAGAACTTTTCATTCTCTCAAAAAATTTGGGGTCTGTGCCTTCTTCTCCTTCCCCGAAGGTTCTAAACCTTCTTCCCTTTTTTGAATTAAATCCAGAGTTTAACTTTTCTTTTTTCAAAAAGAAACAGTTTTTCACCATAAAACTTTTGAAGGGAAGCTCAAATCTTCCATCAAATCTCCAAAATTGGAGATTTTTTAAGTCTCGCTCCATTTTCTCCAAGATTTAGCCAACAGAGAGGAGGAAGTAGGAAACCCATCTCCAAAAATTCCACTTTGGAAAGATCCAAGGCTCAAAAGAAAATCCAGGACTAAAGGGGAGAAGAAAGGGGCCCCTTTGATCATCTCTGAAGATTTTTGGGAGTTCAACTCCATTTTTCAAAATCTTTTGGAGTTTAACTCCATAAATAAAATCCTTTTAGGAGTTTAACTCCATTCATAATTTTTTGGAGTTTAACTTCATAAATAAAATTCATTTGAGAGTTTAACTCCATTCAAAATCCTTTTTGGAAGTTTAATTGCATAAAGATAAAAATCTTCTTTTGAGAGTTTAACTCCACTCAAAATCCTTTTTGGAAGTTTAATTACATAAAGATAAAAATCCTCCCTTTTTCTAGGAGTTTCCAAAATCTCTCGGGAGTTTAACTCCTAATCCTGGGCTAAGTCCCTTCTTACTGCAGGCGCACAGCGCCCACGTGTCGGGCGTGTGAGGCGCTAGCGTCCAGCGCCCACGCACCAAGCACATGAACCGCTAGCGCCCACACGTTCTTAGAACGCTCCTCACCCCTCTTTTTCCCACACTTTCCACACTCAAAACATATTCCCTGTTAGAACTAGCGGGACCCCCGTAAACTCTGCATAGCCCCCGATACATCCAAGTCCCCTCCAACACACAACACACGCACACTGCACATTGAGTTCGCATGATTAGTTGACCCGTCAATCGGTGGTTCTTTCACTTCAAAGGAGAGGGGTAATTAACGGCAGCTTAGTCCGCGGCTGCCGGAGATTCGGATCCCCACAATCAAAAAACCCCGGCCTACCCTAGGTAGGGAGAATATGTATACCCCTAACAAGTGCGCGCATTCCCATCTCAATGGGGTGACGAAAAACACCCTACACATATCTATGACGAAGTCATAATAGATAGTACTAATATCAGCATGAGTATAACTTAGCATGGAATCTTACAATGTCATGGCAGTACCAATAATTTGTAGTGTAATATGCACGTCTGTGATCGTGCAACATGACAATCATTGGTAGTTTTGCAGTGTTCGACAAGTGTGTTCATATAGCATGGCAATAGTAAACTAGCCTACAAAGCTAAATAGAACTAATGGTATAAGCATAGCGTATACAATAAAGTAATCGATGTGCAAGCGTATAATGAGTAGAATAATCATAACATGAACAAGCATTAATATAAATTAATTATTTACGAGCTATACGGTTATAGTTTAAAATGGAACGAAACGTTATTTTGGAAATAAAGAGGCTATGATGTTTTTGAAATAGATATCATTTGAAAATTCATAGCGTATTCTTGACATTATCATTTAAAAATAGGAAACGAATCGTTAACTTTTAAATAAGTACAGCTCTAATATCTCATAAAATCTCAATCGGGATTTAGCAAGACTTCCCAAGTTACATTAATATCAGCCGTATTCGGTAATCTATCATCTTCACATCAGGTACAGAATCTCCCTCGTACGATATCATTCAACCAAAATAGTACGGATCTATAGTCGCTACGCAACACATATCATATGAAGTACAGACATATAGTCGCGTACAGCACAACACTATATATATATATATATATATATATATATATATATATGGCCTAATAGCTATGAAATAGAAATTAATACGCAACTACCTATTAGATGTACGAATGTACGCATATGGGTGTTTTAGCATGACCTTATAGGCTAGGTATAAGGTTCAAATATATAGTATTCTAATAACTGCGGTTGCGGGGGTGCTATACGCCATCCATCTGACTTCCCCCGTAGATATAAATTTACTTACCAACGTCTCGAGCTAGTCGAAACCTACAACCGTCTTGCCCGTCCTCGTCGTCTCGAAAGTCCTCACGATTGTCTCTACAATCGAAATCATAACGAAATCGCATAAAAATCCACATCGAAATAACGAGCGAAGTGCACATAGGTTAGAATCTACGACCAACGCATGCCAAATACAAAAAAATACCCCCGATGTCTACGAATGAACGTCGAACGACCAAGTCAAGATATAAAAATCCGAAAACCAAGTTTCAAAAACCTATAAAATATCGTGAAAACTAACCAAAGTGTTCCCAGATTTTGATACAAGGAATCTGGGGTAAAAAGGGGTATACCAGGGGCTAACTTATCAAGTATACGAGCTACCAACCAAAATCTAAACACTAAATAGATGTTCTGGCCGCAAATTGCGGCCAAAAGGATTAAATTGGCAGCCAAGGTATGGAGTTAGGGGCTCGGGCATCAGGGGTAGTTTTCAACCGGTCTAAGCATCTCGTAGAAATCTTCTTTTAATTTTCAGAGAAATCTACTTGCTCCAGATTTGATTCGAACTTCAAAACTCAATGAAAACCATATTTTAAAACTTTAGAACTCTTTAAACCATGAATCCTTACATCAATTACCCTTAACTATCCCTAAACGAGTTGTGGTCACTAAAACACTACTCTAAACACCACTACAACTCATACCCACACAAAAACTCACTTTTGAAATCTCAAGACTAAGAAAACATAAACTTTAGCTCCGAATAAAGTTTGTCATGGCAAGTATTTGTAAAACAAGATAAAAGTGGGATTTTTACCTCTCTAGAATGCAAATGGGATATCCTACTTGGAAGAAGACCACCAAAGAGCCGTTGAGTGGCTTCACTTGAGGAGTTGTGGGCAAAAGTTAAGGTTTTGGGTATGAGATTCTTGACATGGAGAAAATTGACGTAAGGTGCTTTTGGAGATGATGAAGGAGGAGGAGAAGAAGAAGAAATGACGATGAGGAAATGGGTAGGACTTAGCCATCTCTTCCCCTCTCTCCCCCATTCTCAATATAAAAAGAAAACCATGCTTAACCCATACCTCTATGTCCTCTCTCTCTCTCTCTCTCTCTCATCAAAAAAATATCCAAATAATGAAAGAAAAAATACAAATGGAAATGTTAATTTCTCATTAACTTGCCATGGCACACCAAGTATGGGTTTAAAAGTAAATCTATCAACTAACACTAAAATCCTATATGTTTTCATAATACAAAATATTTATTATGCCAAATATCTCAAAATTTCAAATTCCAAAATATGAAGATATATAACTATACCAATCCATGAAAACCCAAATCCATACTGTTTATCATATCCGTAAAACCCATAATATTATTATTTAAATTAAAAATAATATTTATACTTTTCAATATGTTACAGCGTGCTGGGCACAGTTGGGTGGTCGACCTGGTGCTGATGAAGTTGATAGAGAGGTTAGTTGCTGCGAAGGCGACTTGAACAACGGCGACGGCTGCAAGGGCTCGGGTTATGCAGTGAGTGAGAGGAAGAAGAAGGTGGTGGGTTCTTAAGTGCTTGGAGGTCGGTTGGAAGAAGAAAGGAGGAGGGGCTCGAGAGTGTAAATCCCCAATTCCTTATTTTTTCCGTATTTCCTTATAAATATTTTCCCCAAATTTTTCTTTCAAATTCTATTTTCCTAACTCTAAAATTTTTAAAACCCTAATTAACCCAAACCCCATATATATATATATATATATATATATATATATATATATATATATATATATATATATATATATATATATATATATATATATATATATATATATATATATATATAGTCACGCCCCGCTTCCCAAAATACGGAATACGAGGGGTTGACAAGGCCAGCCATGCTCCTACGGTCGAGGAAATATCTCTCCGTAATCACACTTCGGCTTCTAACTTTACGTGGTAATCAGTAAACACTACACAGGTAATGAGAAATGCGGTAACTAAATCAAAAGAACTAACCGGGTGGGGATCAATGAAGTATAGCTCTGAGTCGCTGGTCCAGATGTCCGCGATGTCCTCGAGGTAAATCAGGTCCTGGTCCAGGCTAGATCCACTTCTCACTCTGAGCATGCATACTCAGGTCGTTAGAGCGAGACGATAGCAATATATATATGGATACAAATGGTAACTCGTACAATAATAATGAATATATAACAGTAAATCAAGAGAGTAAAGACGTGAACATAAAGTAGCCAATGCGGGTGTCTAATAGAGCAGGTGAACAGTAAAGCGGTAAAATAGTATGTCAGGTGTGTTGAATCGGTAAGCAATGCATGTCAATGTCACTATCCCGATCAGTCTCTAAGTCTCACTGTACAGGTCACTAAGCCTATCGTCAGTTCAAGTGTTAGAGTCAACCACTCGTGAGTATCCCCCACCCAAGGGTAGGACCCAAGGACAAGGGAACACAGGCCCGAGTCGCTCGCTAATAATCAGTGATATCCCTATATATCTCTATATGTGCCGGCATGGGACTCTCAAGATTCTGTTGAACTCACACTCAAACTACCCCACACCCCGTGGTCTGCATCAAACGCCAACCATAAACTTAAATACCGGTCGGTCCATGACAAGTCTGCGCGAGAACTGGAGACAGGATCTCCATCAAGCATGTCCCGACTGATACCCAAAATAAATGGACAGTGTTTGGTGCCTTACCTGTGATGCCCATACAAGTGCTTCCATAATTGTCCTATACCAATTATAGTCACACTTATACACGTCCCACAGACGTCGACAATGCAATAAATCAATAGGGTCCACTGATTGTGTACAAGTACGTGTCACTTTCACTTATCCATTCATGCTTAAACACTAACGTACTTGCCACAATCAAACGCTAAAACGTAACACTGGGTAATGCACATGATCACTAGGTTACCAATGCAATAACATATATGTGATGTGATGAGAATACGATAATTCAGGCATGATTAAGATGTCATAAGTTGGCGTCCTACTACTTGCATAATTTATCATAAATCATACATGCAAAATTTAGCGAAACAATGAAAAGGGGGTAAGCAGTATGTTTAATTATCTAACCATCAAAATTAGTTTCACGTTAATCGAGTTTCAGGATCACTAGATATGGCCATTTCATTTTAAGCGTTCACTGCTGGAAATCCGGTTTCAGAATCGGAAGTCCGTTTCGTAACGCATTTTAATCCCAGTTGGGATCAGAATTTAGCGACGCTACAGTTGAATGAAATTTATGGTTTTCAATAAGGTTTCCAACGCACCAGACGGATTCTCAATCACATCTCTATGTCAGAAGTTATGCACTGTTCAACACTAGGGTATCAGTTCTGGTTCTGTTTGGGACTGCTATACGTCCTGTTCTTTTAAATTGCAGTTTAAATAGTAAACGACGATAAAAAGGGGTGAAATCACTTGCGTTATTTAGATAACAGTTTCACCTTCAATAAAGTATAGGGTTCTGCAATATACAAGTTCAGACAGCAAAGTAGTAAGCATTATGAGATAGAAATCAACAGCCAGAGCTGCTCTGGACTGCAGTCCAGAGCCGCTCTCCGAACCAGTTCTCGTCGTATTTTCAGTACAGAAACAATTGAAAACTTCCATAGGGTTCCAGACCGTCGAGTCGGATTCGATTTGAGCCCTCGAACGCGTAATTTCAATGTGTACACAATTAATTATGATTTTAACAAGTTTCAGACGCGGGAAAAATTCAGTTTTAACGGGTGTACTTGGGGATGATCGTTTAAGCCAGTAACGATTAAATTCTCCAGTAAAATTTCACCACAATGTTCATTGCCACACGGGCCAGCATATATAATCAAGTTCCGTCAGTTTAATGGAAGGTTTTCGTTCGGGTTTTGCATCAAGCACTTATGTCATATAAGGTTTCACGAATCGTAAACATGGAATTTATAGTATTTTGAATTGTAACGGATATAATATAGCATGTAGCAAGTAGGGTACTTGCCTGGAGACGCTTTGGCGATACACGGCAGCGGCAACGGCATGAACGTGCAACGAACGTTACGGTTAGGGTTCGCGGCCTCGGCTCGAGCTTGGGCTCTTGGACTCGATGGCTCGGTGGGTGCGACGGACGTGCGCTGGCATTGCGACGGACAGCGTGTTGATGACGGTGACTGCTTAAGAGATCGAGGCCACAGATTTGATGACAACGTCGCTGATCAGAGAACCGGGAACTGCGATAGACGTAAGTGTTCGACGAAATGCCGGGGGCTCGACTGCGACGGCCAGGGATCGAGAGCGGAATGTGAAGGCTCGGGAGTCGTGCAGGGGCTCGGCCACAGCGTAGGGGTCGCCGTGATGCTTGCAGAAGGGGAAGCCGGCGGTTGGTGGTCGAGGTGGCCGGCAGTGAGCTCGGGTGAGCCCGGTGGTGTTGGGAATGATGGTGATTGGTCCCGGGGAGGTCCGGGGTGCAGGAAGTGGGGCGAGGGGGCTCGAGGGAGGTGGTCGGAGCTCCGGTGACGAGGGGACAGCGAGGGTGCTCGGGAAAGGAGGTGGGGGAGCTTGGGAAGGCGATGGATTCTGGTGTGCAGGTGAGGGGTACGACTCTGGAGGAGAGGGAGGTGGCTACGGCTCATGGGAGGAGGAAGGGAGTGCAGAGGTCGATGGAGAGGTGGAGGAGACGAGGGGGATGGCCGGAGGCTCTTCGGCGATGGTGGAGTTGGAATCGGTTTAGTGAAGAGAGGGAGAGGAAGAGGGTGTGTCGAGCTCAGTAGCGAGGAGGTGCTCGTGTTGGTGAAGGTGTTGGGAGTTGGTCGCCGTCGTCGTCGTTGTCATGGGGCTCAGTGGGCTGTACTGGCGGCGCGATGGGTTGTGCAGGGGAGGCTTGGGGTGAGCGAGAGAGTATGGGGGATGAGGGAGAGGGAGAACGAGAGTGAGGGGGAGAGGGGGACGAGGTCGATGGAGGCTTCGCGATCGCGCGCGCGTGGGGGTAGTGGGGACGTGGGCTCGAGGAAGACGGGAGCGACGACGTGGGAACGAGGAAGGAGAAAGGAACGGGAGAGCGGGAAAGGGAGTTAAGTTGGGGAGAAGGGATGAGAACGGGTCGGGTCAGGCGTGGGATTAGGAAATGGGCTGAAGTTAAGTAATATTTGAGAAAATAAAAGGGTTAGGGTAAGGGTTCATGGGCCGGGGGATCCTTGGGCCAGGCCAGAAGGAAATATTAAAGGAGAGAGCGAAGGAATGGGCTGGGTTGGGGGATAAGGAAATGTAAAATATAAAAAGAAATAGGTAATAGGGTTTTAGTTTAGTTTAGGGAAAAATAATGAAGGAGAAGATGGAAGTGTGGTTAGGGTTTTTGGGAAAAATAAAAGGGAGAAAATAAAAAGGGTTTAGATAAATTAGGGTTAGGGATTTTAAAATACTAAAAATAATAATTATAAAATAAATAAATTTTAAGAGTAACAAAAATACAGATATTGGTATACAAAAGGACTGGGTATTACATATATTAACCCTAATATTTAACTCCTTTCCCAAGCCATGGCCCAAGCCCGCGAACCCACTCCTTAACCCTCACCTATACCCGACCAGACCCGAACCCCCTCCTTCCCTCTCTTTCTTTCCTTCTTTCCTTCTTTCTTTCTTTTTTCCCCATTTTCGCAGCCAATGGCTACTTCCTTTTCCTTCGCCCATGCCCGTGAAAACCGTTCGCCTCCATGACCTCGCCCTCGCCAACGAATCTCGGGATCCCCGGCCTCCTCCTTTTCCAAAATCCCTCAACCTCTCTCCCCTATCTATTTCCCTCTCTCCTTCCCGAGATCTCTATTTCTCTCTCTCTCACTTTGTAACAACCGAGTTCAGTTATACCAATTTTTGTTTCCGTATTTGTTTATCTGTGGTATTTTATTTATTTATCGTGTTTGGGTGCGAATAGTAATTTTACATTTACTTTGCATTCGACCCGACCCGCTTGCTTGAACCTGCTGATTCATGTTTATAAACTACCCTGACTTGTTAAATAGACACGTGCATTTACTGTGAACTGTATATTGGCATTTCTTTTAGCATCGCATATTTTACGTATAACATTTTAGGTCATGTATAATAAATTAAAATTGCAATTCATAGCCTGCATGATACTCCTAACCCCGTGGTAGCATCCGCGCATCTTGCTCTCGTCCCGTTCAGTGAAACGGACGTGTTTGGATGGCTACGCGCACGTACGTGCATCCGTTCTTGGGGATATGCATTTTCGTTATTTAATTATTCATTTCAAAATTTGGAAGTTGCATATAATTTTCGTATTTTAAATCTAAATTTTTGGATCCAACCCGGACGCGTTTTGGAGTAAGTTTGTATTTGCCAAAATCTCAAAACGGACTAATATTATAATATTATATCTTTAGGATTGTTTAAACTGTTAAAAATATATTCTTAATAATCTAAAAATCCTAATCTAAAATCCCTGTCTCTCTCTCTCCTCCACTTTCATATTTTTTTAAAATCTTTTTAAATCCTATCCTAACAACTAATCTCACCAGCTCTCTCTCTCTTTCTTTTATATTGGATCCTGTCACCTCCCCTCACTATTATCACCTTCCTCTTCTTCGTTTTTTCCCGCTTCCGAGAACCCTAACCCACGCCTTGCCTCGTCGCCGTCGCCATCACCACCGACCTCACCCTCGTCTCCACGCCCTCTCCTCCCTGGACCACCTCATCCCTCTCCTCTCCCCTGCAAACCTCGTCCCCGACGAACCCGAACACCCACGCACCCATCTCCTCCACCTTCACTTCCCATCGCCGCCGACCACCTCGTCGGCCTCCCCTGGTCACCATTTCCCCATTTTCTCCCCCTCTCTCCTTCTCTAACCCTACAAACCCCCGAACCTGACCACTTTACCCAAGAACCCGAGCACCATTCCCTGCACCAAGAACCGCAGCCATTACCCTTCGCCGGCAAACCCCACGCCGGCAACCCCTCGTCGACGTCGCCCCTTGCCAACTCCCCTGGAACCCCAGAGCACTTATCCACAGTAAGCTCTCTCCCTCATTCTTCCCTTCTTCTTCTTTTTTATACTTTCTTTCTTTTATTTTTTCTTTCTGTTTTTTAGAATCACTGTAGATCGCCGGAGCCGCGACGACGTCGACGATCCCGACGACCCAGCGAGCGTACCTGACCCGTGTGATCACCTTGTGTATTGTTTGGATCTGTTCCGTGTACCGTGCGCGTGTCGCGACTTTTCCCGCCGACGTGTGACGTTCCGTATACCCGTTTCTTGATCCGTTTAGGCAAGTAAAACTTGCTACATGCTATTCATATTATTTTATATGTATTTAATTGCATATTAAATCTGTTGTTTAAATCTAGTGTCCTATATTCCATTTCGATGTTCCGTTTATATTATTTTTAGATCTAGAACTTGAAACATATCATGTTGCATATTAGATTACAATCCATTGTATCCATATTCATATTTGAATCACATAATGCTTAATTGTACAGCCCATAGTACCCTTTTTAATAGTTTATACCCTATCGGACACCCATTTGCATACATCTAGCCTAATATATATTCAAATGCATCCCTAGATCATTTAATACATATTAACGAGATTTTAACATTCCATATTTGATAAGTGTATTTAATTAGTGTTGGAACCATAACCCTAACTCAAATCAATAACCGTGCATCCATATGTTTTAATCTGTACCTATTTGCATACCACATCACAATGTTCCATTTTTATTGTTCCATTAGTACCCCATACTTGTTTTGTATACCCATGCTTATTACAGTTTGATTATGAGCACCCACGTGACATTTTGTGCATCCCTGACATGACTTGATACACCTACTACTTGACACGACATGGTACCGTGCATTTCTTAACATGACATGATACCTATATACTACCTGACTTGACCTGACGTACCATGGCATTACCTGTTATCTGATCTTGTTACTAATGCCAACAAACTTGACATGTTGTCCCTACGGACATTTCCTGTTGTCTATCTAGACAAACCTATACCTGCTTGATCCTGCGTTGGTATTAGCTCCAGATTTATTAATCCCTGACTTGAACATATATAACTTGGGGGTATGGGGAAATCAATGATGAAATCTGACTTATAACTCGACAGTTCGATACCTTTACTGATCAGTCTTACGGGCTAGGCCAGCCTCGGGGTGATGCTGCTGACATCACTCGTCATTACCTACCACCCTTTACTGCCTTGCGGCACATCTCGGATTCAGCCCGAGAGTCATAGACCATGATCCCGGGCACGCACGGGATACTATTGAGTTACATCGATGATTCATCAAATTGATTTCAAATACTTGAGAGTAGTTAACACAGTAGACCAGTTTAGATTACTCACTGCACACTACCCTTCACTGTCCTTATTTATATTGTTGTTTTACCTGTTTTACCGTTCATGATCATACCTGCATGTCTTGCTACCCTTGATTATATTATTGCTTGATGTTATGACGTACTGACGTCTGGGTTTTGCATGGCCCAGATTCTTTACCTTCGCTACAGGCCGAGCAGGAGTATTTCAGTCAGCAGGCTGAGCAGTGAGGACTTGTTAGTAGTTAGTTCATTTTTTCTTTCGGCATTTTCATTCCTGATGTGAGCCCGCATTATGGGACGTACATTCCAGTTTATTCTTGTATTGGATCTTTTGCTTCCGCATTATTTTATTGTTGACTCGTTATTTCTGGCTTATGGACATGTGTTAGATAGTTTATTATTGTTCTTGATATCTCTACAGCCATAATGTGACTGTAGAAGGATATTTCCTATCCACAGGTAGCATGGTTGGCTATGTCACGTGCCTATCTTAGCGTACTCTGGGAAGCGGGGTGTGACACACACTCTCTCTCTCTAACTCGCTCTCAGAAACACCCCTCATTGCCACCTCTCGACGACGAGCCCTCCTCCGTCGAGCATCAAGCTCCTTCCATCATCACCCTCAATCACCACCAACCATCGTGACTCCACTTCACTTCTCTCACACCCTAAACAACCATTTTTTTCACTCACTGCATCACCACTGGAGCCGCCAGCACCTCGCTGTCGCCGGTCTCCCCTCATCGCTGTGCACCACCTGAGCATCAACACGACCACTTCCACATCACCAGCAACCTCCATCACCATCACTCCGCACCAACAACCACTCCGTTCGACAAAGCTCCGCGTACCCCTCCTCTCACCGGCGACCATCCTCACCGCCGAGCACCACCGTCGATTCCTCCCGAGCCACCAGGCCACGCTTACCTCCACCTCCTCCTTCGATCACAAGTGCTCTCGAGCCCTACCTCAAACATCATCATCACCACCTGTGCATGCTCGAGATCGCCGTGCCGTTGCCACTGTTGCTATGCTTGCTGTCGTTGCCGTACCGCTGCCGTGCCGTCGTCATCTCCAGGCAAGTGGAAATCTTCACTTGCATTTCATGCTATAATAGATTTTAACTAGAGATATTACTTTATAACTAGATACAAAAATAAAAGATATAACTAGATCGACACACACACACACACTTGAATTTGGTGTAGCGAACCATCATGCTATTTTATTTTGAGTGGAGCCTGACTAAGGCTTATTATTGTGATGGTAACACGTATAAGTTAAGTGATTAACATTTAATTCAACTAGTTAGAGGAAACGGTAAATTCGATCGATAACTAAATGTTTGTCTTAAGTGTTCGATATGAACTCTAAGCGAAAACCTAATCGAATATGGAGGAACTTATGACTACTAGATTTCTTTAGTGATAATGAATAACATGTAAAAAGTTGGGTTTAAAATACGGACTTTAACACCATGACCCATTTAGATCCGTCAAATCTGAAATTTCTCGCACACGTAAGTTGTGAAAATCATACTAAATTAGATACATACCGGAATATTGTGTTCGAGGGATCGTATCGAAGCCGACTTGACAACCTAGAACTCTCTGTATTTTATATTTTGATACTGTTATAACACAATGAAGAAAACTGAATGGAAATACGGCTCTGGACTGCAGTCCAGAGCAGTATTTCATGTTGACACCTGATTCTAATTATTTGTATAACTCTGTATGAAAATGAAAATATATAGAATCCTATACCGTTGCGAAGATAATCCTTTTACCTAACTATAGGTGATGGTTTTGTTCAATTTTACCGTCGTTTGATATTTTAACTGTATTTTAAACCGTCGATGTGTACTGCAGTTTATTGCAATGACAGATTATATACCTTAACCTTAAACAGTGCATCCCAGCATACAGTGGATATTGTCAATCCTTCTGGTGCGTTAGAAACATAATAGATAAACATAAATATTATATAACTGTAGCGTCATCTAAATATGATCCCAACATGGTGTAAAATGTGTTACGAAACGGACTTTCAGTTCAGGAACTGGATTTCCAGCGGTGAACACTTAAAATGAAATGATCGTAACTCGCAGACCTGAAACCCGATTGACCTGAAACTAATTTTTTTGGATTGATATTTAAGTTTACTTTCTATCTCTTTTGTATCATTTTGCCTAATTACGATTGTACGATTTAATATGTTTTTCTGAACTTGTAATACACATTGTGATTCATATCGTACATGACTTGATACGTGTCATAATTCTCATATTTACCTAACCGTGATACCTTTAGTGATAGCGAACGTTCGTATTGATCTTTAGCGGATATTGCATTATCGAACGTGAGTGGTATTGGATTAGTTGTGCCAAGTACACCAGTGATAACTGATTGATTCGTGAAAGTGAACAGTGCAGTGAAAAGTGAATAAAACTGTGTTATTGGTGCGTACTTATACACAACTAGCCCCATACATATAGTTAGTTAAACCTGGGAAAAAAGGGGAAATCGAAGTGGAATGGAACGTGTATTTAGCGAGGTTAGCGATTTTGAGGATGATCATTCAAACACCGACTCTTATATATGTTGGATATAGTGCCCTCAAAGTCAATTATTGGATCGCGGGTACGTGATTGCAATGATTGAGGGAGGACCATACCAGTAGGACAGTCTTACTCGAGATGATAGTATGCTATCCGGTTTGTCTTTATCATCATGTACTTGTTGATAGAGCCCATAGGATTCTTGCTTGACAGCCAGCAGTATGATGGCGATCATATACGTGGGAGCTGGGGTCTATAAGCACATCCTTAATGTGTCCCTAGTCGTGGGAGTTTCGAGACTGGGTATCGATACTCCGATAGTAGACTAGTGTATACAGTTCGAGACCCCGACGAGGGGCAGTGGACGGTTTCACAAGCCACTGGTGTCAGTTAGTTCACCTAAGATGTATACAGGTGCTCATTAGGTTATGAGTACACCGGACAGGACTCGCCGGGAACTTACTAATTGGTATTATACCTATTGTCAGATAGCAGTTCCCAGGTGACATGTGTACAGGTTAGTCTGTCGACCTGAGATCGTCATTTGTCTCGTGTGAGTTCCCACTGTGCTTTGATTACTACCCTACCACGGTTCAAAGGAGTCGTGTAAACAGGTTTTAGTTGGATACAGTCCCGAGCCACATGGAGGCAGTGAGCGGATCGTCAGGGATTTGTCTCTCCCGGTATTGGGGGTTGATGTCGCACAGTGCACGGGTGGCCATCACCAGAAAACTTTGGCCAAGGTAGTCGAGAATTACCGATCTAGGATCGGTAGCTTCTCAGGTGGTGATGGGCTTCATACCGACACGAATTATCGCGTTAGTAGGGGTCTGACTTTATCCACCCCCCTAGACTCGATATGCGATACTCTTAGACGAACAAACCGGACTGCACGGATATTGTCACTGTCAGGCTCAGTAGGGTTTCAGGATGAGTTCGGTCACCAGCTTCCCTTTCGTTCAATATATAGGCAACCGTTATGTACAGCTAGTACCTCTGACGTGCTTGTGGTTATACCCAGTGCCGGTGTATTGATGAGTCATTAGAGTCCCCCACAGAAAGTTTCCCAAGTTCGGGCGAAACGTTGTAGAGGCCGTATGGTTTTATGGCAGGGTTCGATCATATTCGTGCACTTGTGCATGGATCAGGATCGGACGGATAATACTAGCGGCCTTTGGTTTAAGCCGGATCCTAGTATTATATTGTAGGAATATTTTTGTCTCGTTGCATTTGTATTCGGTCGGAATACAAATGCGGGTATGTATTTACTGTTGAGGGGTAATCCCGTAATTCGTTACGGAATTACTTTTGGAATTGCTAGTTCCTTTTCCCGTCTAAAACATCTTGATCCATGTTTAACTATCGTGAGCTTTTTGACCTTGATCTTTTTCCATTGCACAGAAATCCTTGCTCTGCGGGGGCTGCCCATTTCGAGAGCACAGTGGGCAGCATGGGCTCCATTGACTGAGGCATGGGCTCAAGTGTGAGCGGGTTATTTGCATTCATGGTTTTTTTTGTGGTGATGGGTGGGTGGCTGTGTATATATATTTTTTGGTGTTGCTTGATTATTAATCCTGGCACTCACACCCTCCCAAATATTTCCAGCAAGCATTTCCTGCTAAATAGGCCGAGCGCACATGTGTGTGTGTGTGTGGGTTTTGATTTTTCTTAGGAAATCCTTTTGCTCACATCACACATCCTAATTGGCAACTTCAGTCTTAAGACAAAATATTCTTCACACTTTTCTATTTTCTCTTGGATATGTCGGCTACCAAACTTCATGTCTGAGTTGTTTCGGTTTGAAGCGGGAGCCCGTATAAAGATTCTTCGACGTGGTGCCCCCTCAACGAGCGAGATCGGAGAGCGGATTTCACCGGGACAGCTGCAACAAGCTAGGGGAGCGGATTGAAGACCGAAGGACACGGATCGATCGGTATAATCCCTGAACTCTCATTTTAGATTGCCAGTTAACGGTTAATGGAAAGATCCGGGTATTGGTTGCGGTAGCATCAAGTTTTGATAAAAATTTTGTTCCACATTTGACCTAGGATTGACGGCCGGGACGCCGCCGTAACCCAACATGGTATCAGAGCCATCCATTAACCGTATACTAGTTGTTTAGACAATATTAAAATATCGAAACCGCAACAACCCCGATGATATTTTTGGTGATGAGGAAATTTTTTAGAGGCTGTAGTGTTTTTTTTCTTTGATTGGGAAATTAGTGGCTGGGGTTTTGTTTTAGTGTGCTGGAAATCATTTTCTTGTGTTGATTATTTTGTTACTCTCACCTCACCATTCACTAAAAGAAACAGAGAACCAAATTTCGTTTTGACTGCATAGCCCATTGTTTTCCTCAGAAAACATCAGCCACAACATTTTTCTTCACAAGCCAAAAATTCATTTGCTCACACTTCTTCATCCCATTGGCATCCAGTTTGGATATACTTTTATCTAGTTGTTTGGAGCTATTCGGGATTATTTCGAAGTCGATATTTCTAACATTGTTTAAAGTTTTACAGTACTTACATTACTATCTGCGACCGTGAATGTCATTTGATCGGTAAATCTTGTCTAATCGCTATAGCTTTTTTAGACGGATTTGCGAACGTGACATTCACGTTGATGTTCTGTGTTGTGTTGTGTTGTTGCGGATTTGTCGTGATGGATAGCTTGCGTGCAATGGTAGTGCGGTTTGGTTTTATTTGTACATTTGATATTGCTGGGCGAGCGTCCGACATGTGGACTGCCGTCACTGCCTGTTTGTATATTATTCTTTTGGGGCACGACCGGGTTGAGGTCGATGTACCCGTTGTACATATTTTATTTTCTGTACTAGGATTACCCCGCGGTAGGGTGCACGGATAGCCGGGTTCTAGAGGGCAACGGGCCCGTATCTCATAGCGTTGAGATAGAGGGGGCTTCACTCTAGAATTGGCGGGCTATTCGCCGCACTCGTAGAGGGTATAGGTTGACCCAAGGAGGGGTGCTCAAGTTACCGGATTCCGTGAAGTGCCAGGCGGTCCATTCACTTTGCTGAAGGGGGCTGCTTCGCTTCTGGTTCTGGCGGGTAACTTGCCGCACTCGTAGGGGTCTAGGATTTCATTGCACAGGCTATCCACACAAGCAGGGGAACGTCGGGTTTCACTTGCGGCTCAATGAAACCCGGGGCTCCCAGATTATCTGTATTGTTCTGTGATATTTATTACTTTTCTGTGATATTGCATTTATCATGCCTGGAGCGATTATTATATATTGATATATATACTAGTAGATGTTGTATATGTTTTGCACCCGTGCTAGCCCAGTCCCCGCTCTGTCGTTAGTTAAGTAACCTAAACCCAGTGGCGAATGCGGATGGCATATACGTACATTTTATTTTCGTTCTTTTCTGGTGTGATTAATTGATGGGACTGCGTTGATTTTGATCAATGCAAGGATAAAACAAACCTATTTATGATGTTGTTGGAACCAAGTTTTTTAAAACTGACATTACAGACGTTCTCTTTTGCTTTACACAGTGGTATTCGGTTATGAATATCCAGCACCTCATTCGACGAGGCAAGGGCCGAGATCTCTTCATCGAGAGTGACCCCTTGGGCAGAAGTTTGCGTCAACGTAATAACTTCAATATAGTCGTTTCCTTTTGCTTTGCATCGTGGTATTCAGTTTGGAATATCATGCACCTCATTCTACGGGGAAAGAGCCGAGATCGCTTCACCGGGAGTGACCTCTTTAGCAAAAGTTTTCGCCACTATATTTTTTATAAAACCACTTGGATTCCTTCAACGATATCAAGTTCATTACGTTAAAGGTTTTCCGCCAAAAAACCAGCCGTAGCCCTCCGTCATTTCAGATTAGTATTGCTTAGTATTCGTGCTACGTTTGTCGTTGCTATTCGCCGAGGCGTAATGTGCGGTAGCTCTGTAATACTTTTCTGTCGCATGGATATGTGGATTGGTTAGGACAGTCATACGACTTTGTTGATTATTCGTCAAGGGTCGTGCGGGTGGGTTTAACGCAATCAAGAAAATGACGGGTTGAACTTGACTAGGACCTTTTGATTTGTTGATTATTCGTCAAGGTCACTTGGGTCCTAGGGGTAAAAATCATATCGGGAGTTTCAAACATACAGAAAACTTGCCAGGCTTGTGCATACCTTCTGGAGTGTGATGACTTGAGTGGCTTCCATCAAGTTATCATGTGATGATAGTTGGATCCCGATTCCCACTGATGAGTAGGATTACTCCTCGGGTGATTCCGACTAATTCTCCTTTTAGGTTTGGAGGAGAATTCGAGGATACAGTGGGAGCCATCCAGATTAAATAAAATGATTAACCATTCTGATTTAGGTTTGAGTGCACGCAGAGTATTTCTTTTCTCTATCTCTTTAACTGCAACCATGACCCGACCCTAGACTATAACTCAGTGACCAAGTTAACCGAATTTTCTTAAAACACTGGCTTTTGGATTGTCTGAGTTGCATACATCATTGCCACTCCTTCTCTTAACCTTTGCATTTCTCCAGAACACCTCGTATCACTACGAACATCCACTTTCATTGGATAAATCCATCGTATGGTTATATACGAACTCGAAGGAATTTCTTCGAGGATGGATTCTGGTTCTGGAGAGATAGAATAGGACTATTCAGTTGTCTTTTCTTTTTTACCTTCTCTCAGGTTGTGAGGGCTCCTAGGATTAGGAGAGGGTACACCTATTACGCTTATTGGATAGTTTTCTTCCAAACCATAGGCAGGTGCCGAAAGGTAGGGAATGAAGAAAACCAATTAGCCTAAGTTGGGTGTGCAGAAGGTAATAAGTAAAGACATATAGAGGGATCAGAAAGAGGGCAAAGTAAAATGCGACTGCTATCATTCACGACCAAATCACATATTTCATCGCCATTCCTACTTCACCTTTGTATTTCTTCAGAACACCTCGTATCACTACGAACATCCACTTCCATTGGATAAATCCATCGTATGGTTATATACGAACTCGAAGGAACCTTTTCGAGGATGGATTCTGGTTCAGGAGAAATAGGAATAAGGTTTATTCAGTTGTCTTTTATCTTTACCTTCTCTCAAGTTGCGAGTGCTCCTAGGATTAGGACAGTACACCTATTACGCTTATTGGATAGTCTTCTTCCAAACCATAGGTTGGTGCCGAACGGTCGGGAAGGAAGAAAACCATTAAGCCTAACGATGATGTACAGAAGGTAACGACTAAAGACAAATAAAGGGATTTGGAGAGATGGCAACGAAGTATACGGTTGCAATCGTGAATCTGATAATGGAAGAGGCATTACTAAGAATACCCGGATACCCCTTCGAAACATTTTCATGTTTCAGTTTCACTATGCGTTAATTGAAAAACTGATTTCCCAATTAGGTCCTTACTTCAGGGTATGTATTTACCAGGTATGATTCTCACATCTGTATAGTTTTACAGATGATGAGTGGGAGCAAGTTATTGGGAATTAGGTGATCATCCTCATTATATCGGAATTCGTTGTAATTGGTGATATTTGAGGAAATCGCCTAGGTACAGTTTTCAACCTACGATGCACAGGGTTTGAGTTATTCAACTCAGCGGACTTATACAAAGTTTTGTATGTTGTCCAGTGTCCATTAGGACAAAGGGATTGGTCCTCGTACTATATTATGTTTACTTGTGACTTCTCGAGTTTTGGACAAGTGTTTCGTAGAAATACAAGATCCAAGTTTGAGAAGTTATAAGTATAAGAATAAAGTAGAGAACCATGTGTTGCAAGTATCAGGATTCTTCAAGGTGATCGAAGATGTAGATACTTGTGTTTGGTATTCAGTTGATGGTAATGGTTTTGAGAAACTTGTTTCTCTTTAAGCTTACTCATAATTGGATGCACTCTTAAGTTGAGTAATGATGATCGGCCTCTCTCCATTTAGTTGACATGCACTAGAGACAACTGCATGATTTGAATCTGGTTCCAATTAAATTAGTGCTTTTGCTTCTATATATAGAATCAATTTATATCTTAACGATATTAAGGTATAGAGAGTTTTCCGGCTGATGCTTAAAACCAGAATCCGGATAAACTCAAGGCACATTTCAGTAATGGCCGTTTGTGGGTTATCCCGGGCTTTGACGAGGGTTAACTTTTTACCATCTGGAAGATCAATAGCGATATTGTTCTTGACTCTCTACAGTTTTAGTAAGATGGATTTTTTCAGAAAAAGGAAGTGGGAGTATGGTAGAACTAGAGGTGATTCCAGAACCGCAAACGATTACTGAAAATTTAATAGGACCTAAAGATTCAATCAGGTTTGACATTCCATTAGCCACTCCGCAGATATGGTGGGTAACCTCAGGCACCCGAGAGGTACTCTGGTATTCTCAAGGATGGTGATAAGGAGGTTTTGTTTACCCAGACTTGACACTACTGTTGTTCCAGACTATGAGACCCATCAGGAGGATGAGTATAGCGTCGTTCTAAACTAGCTTTAGAAGTGCACGTGTATATGATTCTGCCAGAGGGTTGTTGTAGTCAGTGGGAGCAGCGGAAGCATAGTGGACAAGAAGCTTATGTCTATTTATAGACTAAAGCAGATATAGCGGAGATAGATCATCTAATTTTGATGTGACAGTCATAGGCTTTGACTTCGTCAGAATAGGGGATGGATCTGTTAAGAAGGTAGTAGGCTGTAATGTCCTAGTATTTGGATGACATACACATACTAAGAAGTGAAATTCCTATACTATGATCGGTTATACTGTGGTTGTCACACAGTAGTTTCTCGACATAGGATTTGGATATTATATAAGGCATTCTGGTTACTAGATCTATGGTTTTAGATCTAGATTTGGGAAGTGTCCTAATCTGGGTACTTAGACAGTATTCTAAATATATTTAGAATGGACGACTCCTAACATGGTGGTGTACCTACAGGTGATGGAGTTACCCTCTCTAAAGGTGTCTTACAGACTAAAGAGGAGAGGGGTGTGCATGATTGGCATATCACTTGCTTAGGCAATTGAGTCAATCATGAGATGTCAAGTACCACACCAGATGTTGTTTTTGCACTAGATGCAATAAATTGATATATTAATCCAATTCTGGAGAAACGTTAGGAAGAAGTTTATGAACATAAGTGAATTTTCTAAGAATTTGATAACGGCAGCCTCCTTCGGGAGACGGTTATCATTCCAGGCTTCCAAGGTGACTTGGATGACAGAGTGACTGTCAGAGTTACAGTTTTCCCTCTGACGAGGGACAGTAGTTTAGACAGGTGGTCCAAGCGGATACTGTGGGAGGCATGGTGCAGGATGATGATTAAATTCAGTTGACGATACAGTCTAAGAAGTTTGCTGGATTTAGAGTTCATTTATGAACCGGGTCCCATCAAATATCCAGACATATTCTAAGACAGGTATTGCTCATTTCGGGAGATGGCTTTCTCCGCGAATTTGAGATTAAGAGAGTCGTGTAAAGAAACATCAAGGCGGATCCACTCATTGAGGCTATTTCTCGAACGTAATAGTTTTACAAACGAGATTTGTGAAACTGATTAGTAGAGCAGTTGGGTGTTCGGTATCACACTGGCTGTGAGTATGGGACATTCCAATAATTAGCTTTAAGTGCAAGTGGGAGATTGTTGGATATAGTGCCCTCAAAGTCAATTATTGGATCGCGGGTACGTGATTGCAATGATTGAGGGAGAACCTATACCGGTAGGACAGTCTTACTCGAGATGATAGTATGCTATCCGGTTTGTTTTTATCATCATGTACTTGTTGATAGAGCCCATAGGATTCTTGCTTGACAGCCAGCAGTATGATGGCGATCATATACGTGGGAGCTGGGGTCTATAAGCACATCCTTAATGTGTCCCTAGTCGTGGGAGTTTCGAGACTGGGCAACGATACTCCGATAGTAGACTAGTGTATACAGTTCGAGACCCCGACGAGAGGCGGTGGCCGGTCTCACAAGCCACTGGTGTCAGTTAGTTCACCTAAGATGTATACAGGTGCTCATTCGGTTATGAGTACACCGGACAGGACTCGCCGGGAACTTACTAGTTGGTATTATACCTATTGTCAGATAGCAGTTCCCAGGTAACATGTGTACAGGTTAGTCTGTCGACCTGAGATCATCATTTGTCTCGTGTGAATTCCCACTGTGCTTTGATTACTACCCTACAACGGCTCAAAGGAGTCGTGCAAACAGGTTTTAGTTGGGTACAGTCCCGAGCCACATGGAGGCAGTGAGCGGATCGTCGGGGATTTGTCTTTCCCGGTATTGAGGGTTGATGTCGCACAGTGCACGGGTGGCCATCACCAGAAAACTTTGGCCAAGGTAGTCGAGAATTACCGATCTAGGATCGGTAGCTTCTCAGGTGGTGATGGGCTTCATACCGACACGAATTATCGCGTTAGTAGGGGTCTGACTTTATCCACCCCCCTAGACTCGATATGCGATACTCTTAGACGAACAGACCGGACTGCACGGATATTGTCACTGTCAGGCTCAGTAGGGTTTCAGGATGAGTTCGCTCGCCGGCTTCCCTTTCGTTCAATACATAGGCAACCGTTATGTACAGCTAGTACCTCTGACGTGCTTGTGGTTATACCCAGTGCCGGTGTATTGATGAGTCATTAGAGTCCCCCACAGAAAGTTTCTCAAGTTCGGGCGAAACGTTGTAGAGGCCGTATGGTTTTATGGCAGGGTTCGATCATATTCGTGCACTTGTGCATGGATCAGGATCGGACGGATAATACTAGCGGGCTTTGGTTTAAGCCGGATCATAATATTATATTATAGGAATATTTTTGTCTCGTTGTATTTGTATTCGGTCGGAATACAAATGCGGGTATGTATTTACTGTTGAGGGGTAATCCCGTAATTCGTTACGGAATTACTTTTGGAGTTGCCAGTTCTCTTTCCCGTCTAAAACATCCTGATCCATGTTTAACTATCGTGATCTTTTTTACCTTGACCTTTCTTTTTTACCTTGACCTTTTTCCATTGCACAGAAATCCTTGCTCCGTGGGGGCTGCCCATTTCGAGTGCACAGTGGGCAGCATGGGCTCCATTGACTGAGGCATGGGCTCAAGTGTGAGGGGGTTATTTGCATTCATGGTTTTTTTTGTGGTGATGGGTGGGTGGCTGTGATGGAGATATATATTTTTTGGTGTTGCTTGATTATTAATCCTTGCACTCACACCCTCCCAAATATTTCCAGCAAGCATTTCCTGCTAAATAGGCCGAGCACACACGTGTGTGTGGGTTTTGATTTTTCTTAGAAAATCCTTTTGCTCACATCACATCCAAATTGGCAACTTCAGTCTTGAGACAAAATATTCTACACTCTTCTCTACTTCATTTTGGACATGTCGGCTAACAAATTTCATATCCGAATTGC
This sequence comes from Agapanthus africanus, assembly GCA_030015575.1. NCBI lineage: Eukaryota > Viridiplantae > Streptophyta > Magnoliopsida > Asparagales > Amaryllidaceae > Agapanthus > Agapanthus africanus. Next base: position 5,387,071 of record CM057338.1, on the reverse strand, counting down.
TTCGGTTTGAAGCGGGAGCCCGTATAAAGATTCTTCGACGTGGTGCACCCTCAACGAGCGAGATCGGAGAGCGGATTTCACCGGGACAGCTGCAACAAGTTAGGGGAGCGGATTGAAGACCGAAGGATACGGATCGATCGGTATAATCCCTGAACTCTCTTTTTAGATTGCTAGTTAACGGTTAATGGAAAGATCCGGGTATTGGTTGCGGTAGCGTCAAGTTTTGATAAAAATTTTGTTCCGCATTTGGTCTCGGATTGACGGCCGGGACGCCGCCGTAACCCAACATGGTATCAGAGCCATCCATTAACCAAATACTAGTTGTTTAGACAATGTTAAAATATCGAAACCGCAACAACCCCGATGATATTTTTGGTGATGAGGAAATTTTTTAGAGGCTGTTGTGTTTTTTTTTCTTTGATTGGGAAACTTTCTGTGGTATCGAAACCGTAACAACGCACGAGACTCTCGTTAAATATGATCATTCATTTCCACAATTTGATTTCAATTTGGCCTAGAGATCAATAGGAACATAGATCATATACTGCATGAATTATTGATACACAGATTGCTTGCATACACTATCTCCACTGTTATTACCTTTCGTTTCATGATTTATATATTGCTATTATATTACTGTTATTGCGTCGCCCTGACGACCTGAGTATGCATGTTCAGAGCCTGGAGAGGACACCGCTCAGGAGTCAGATTTACAGTTCGAGCTTGCAGAGATCTAAACGGTTTTACTTTCAGCACTTTTACTGCTTTCCCTAAAAGCAACCTTATATTTGCACTTGGTTAGTAGTTTTCTTTCTGTTGAACTATTGTAAAATTGTGAACAATGAGAGTTGATATAATAAACTAAGTGATGTGGTTTCTTTACTTCTGTGCTGTGTTTACTGATTACTATATAATACTAGAAGCCGAAGTGTGACTATGGCTGGATTATTCCTTGACTGTAGGAGTATGGTTGGCTTAGCCGCCTCCGTATTCCGTATTTTGGGAAACAGGACGTGACAGGGAGTTGGGTAGACTGGATGGTGATGGGCACCGGTGGTGGTTACTGCTCGGGTGGAGGAGCTAGGGGTTGGGTTGAGTTTCGGCTGGAGAGGATGAAGAAGATGGGGGGAGGAAAAAGGATGAGAGATGAGAGATGAGCTAAGGTTGAGGTTTTGAAGGCTAGGGAGGTTAGGATATTGTGAGCGTGATCTCAGAGAAGAAGCACGTAAAAGTCGTGGAGGTTAGGATATTGTGGGCGTGATCTCAGGGAAGAAGCGCGTAAAAGTCGTGGAGGTTAGGATATTGTGGGCGTGATCTCAGGGAAGAAGCGCGCAAAATCCATGAAGGTGAAGGTGGGCGGTTAGGTTTCATGGGAGGGAAAAATGAAAAGAAAAGAAAGAGGAAGTAGAAGAATGAAGGAGAGGAGGAAGCGGGATTGGCTCGGTTTAGGCCAGAATATAATAAAAAGAAAATAAAAGAGAGGGAAGTGGGAGCTCGGCTTGATGGGCTAAGAAAAACAACATGAAAAAAATTGATGGGAAAAATTAGGAAAAGAAATTTTAGTCAAAAGTACGAAACATAACGTGGACAAAAGACCGGTTATTGCATCTAAGATAAACGGTGGTTTTGGAGGGGATAAGATTCCCATAAAAATAGTTATATGATTATCATGTTAATCATTTATTCTCTGGAATATTTTTTTTACCAAAACAAGCATGGTGATTTTTCATTGGAATGTAAGATTACCGTCTGGATTACCTCCTCCTACCAAGCGTACCTTGAGAAAAAGGATGGGGTTTGTTTTTATGATTTTTACTCTTTTATGGAAACTCATGCTATCATTGATAAACTCTTAGGAGCTGTTTATTTGGTTTCAAGTAATTAACGTGCGCAATCCACATTTTTATTAATGTTGCAACTTGAATTAAAAATTGTTATGTTAGAGTTATGCTTAGATCCTATGACAAATTTACTTACTGAAACATGGGGAATTTTTTTTTTTTTGACTAACCAAATATATATTTCACAAAGGCATGTAGTTGGATTTTTGTGTTCGAGAATGTTTTGAATATCAATGGATTAAGTTAATCCACTCCATGTTTCCTTCAATCTTTCTCAAAGTTGTGATCCTCTATTCGGAATTCAAATGTTCTATCAATTCTTTCGCCTCTGAGTGTAAAAATAGTTGTGACACCCTTTAGATATCACAAGCCGCTTTATGTTGGAAGAAAAAACTTAGAAATAGAAGTTTTAATCGTTGTAATTGATTCCAGGTGCGGTTTAAAATAAATTCATTACACTTTAGCTACAATAGCACACAATAACAACTTAAAATCCTTGGAGCAATGCGATCATATCATACATGGCTTTCCTATATTTAACTTGAGTCGAACAAGAAAAGGGTTGAATTGAGAAGATTATGTCACAATGAGAATGTATCACCTCCGGTTTTAGAATCATTTAAAAGAAGTTTACACACTTGGATAGATACATTGCCAATATGATGCTTTTTGGCAAAGAAAAATAATTTGAACAACAATCCAATCTATATTGATTTTGAAATTTCGGTAATTTCAGGTGCATAGTGACTTGCTAAGGTGATGTGTTGGGAATCGAGAGCGCAGAGGTTGCGTCGACAACCAACCCTTATGGATCTAAACCTAGATCCCTTTAAAACGAATAACAAAAATCGTACAAACGCAATAATAACACTATAAGAGATGGGGGGGGGGGGAGAACCTTTATTATAACTTTAATAGAAAAAGAAAACATTACAGAAAATTACAATTAATCTTCTCCTTATGATCTCCAACCAGATCTTCCTCGCACTACAAGTTCTCCTTAGTTGATCGTCTTGATCTCTCATGGAGCCGTCGTCTCCCTTTAAAACTTTATAATCAAAACAATAACCTTAAATTTTAACCCTAAGATCCTATATATAGCTCATATGAATCTAAGTTACAATAAGATCCCAGAAATTATAAAACTGCCACCAAGAAACTGATTTTTTGAGATAAAACTCGAACTGAAAATTCGCACTTATCTTCAACAGACGTCTGACCTTATATGGGGCAGACGTCTGACCTTATATGGGGCAGACGTCTACGCCTCCTCTGTTATTTTAATAGAGTATCGCCAGACGTCTGACCTTGTATGTGCAAACATCTGGAGCTTCATAGCGCGACTGGCAAGAGAATTGGCAGACGTCTGACCTCATTGCATTAGACGTCTGCGCCTCCTCGGGAAATTTGGGACTTCATTGCCAGACACTTGAGCTCATAGCTCCAGACGTCTGGCCCTTCGCTGGATCTGCAGTCTTGATATACAAGACATTCTTCACAACAATCTCCACCTTGACTTGTGTATCTTTATAGCCACCTTGAACACCTGTTGTCCTTGTCTTGTATCCTTTAGAACTGCCTTACTTGTTCTCTCCGTTTTCCCTGCCGCCACAGCTCCAAACCTTTAAATCGCGAACTGTCACAATCTTTTTCCAAAATTGCGAAAATGGTGTTGTCATAGTTTTTATCCAGAACTGCGAAACTGGTGTGACCCTCTTACCGAGGTCGCCCTTCCTTACATTTGAGTACTTAAATAGAAGCCAAGCCTGACTTGAACTTCTCCGTAGGAATAACCTTCGTGAGAATGTTCGTCGGATTCACCTTAGTATTGATTTTAATCAAATCGATCTCCTTTTCGGCTCACTCCCTTATCTTGTGATACCGCACGTCGATGTGCTTAGTTCGGCCAAGGTTGCTTGCTTAAGTTGGGAACCAAGGAGAAGCTCGGCTATGGTGGTGTTGTTGACGACGACGATGGTGTTGGGGCTCGCTTGTAATTGGTGTCTTCGGAGATGGTGGCGGTGAAGGTGGCGTCGGGTGCTACCGGGTTGTCTTTGGTCATCGCAGAGGAGGGAAGAAAGGAAAACGAGATGGGATCGAGAGGGAAGGAGAAAGGTCGGCTGGAGCCTAGGGTTGTGGTTTCGGCCAATAGAGGGTGATGATGGTGTAGGGTGTTTTTCGTCACCCCATTGAGATGGGAATACGCGCGTGCTTGTCAGGCGTACTACAGATTCCCCCTGCCTAGGGTAGGCCGGGGTTTAATGATTGTGGGGATCCGAATCTCCGGCAGCCGCGGACTAAGCTGCCGTTAATTACCCCCCGCCTTTGGGGCGAGGGAACCTCCGATTGACGGGTCAAACTGATCATGTGAACTCAATGTGCAGTGTACGTGTGTTGTTGTTTTGGAGGGGGGTTTGAATATATCGGGAGCCACGCAGAGTTTTTACGGGGGTCCCGCTACCCGGATAGCGGGGTGGGGGTCAAGGGGGCTAGCAGCCCCCTTGCGGGGTGCGGGGCAACGTCCCGTTAGAAATTTTTTTCTAACAGGGACAGTGTCGTGGAGTATGTGTATGTGTACATTTGTATACATATGTATATATATAAAAAGGGGGAAAAAGACATCCAAAAGATGCGTGGGGCCAGCGCCTGGGCGCTTGAGCGCAACGTGCCACGTGTCGGCACATGGGCGCTTTGCGCTCGAGCGCAGAGCGCTGGAGCGCAACGCGCCACGTGTCGGCACGAGGGCGCTGTGCGCTCGAGCGCAGAGCGCTGGAGCGCAAGCGCGCCACGTGTCGGCACGAGGGCGCTGTGCGCTCGAGCGCAGAGCGCTTGAGCGCAAGCGCGCCACGTGTCGGCACGTGGGCGCTTTGCGCTCGAGCGCAGAGCGCTGGAGCGCAAGCGCGCCACGTGTCGGCACGTGGGCGCTTTGCGCTCGAGCGCTAGCGCCCCAGCGAGGAAAAAGGGGGGTTTTTAGCCCCGGAAATTCTCTAAAGAGAAAATAGGGTGGAGTTAAACTCCTAAGATGCTTTGGGTTAAGGAAATGGGTCCTTCTTCTTCCTTTGCTGGCCGGATCTTGGAGATAAAGAGATGTGAGATTTAAAAATCTTTTCTTTTTGAGATCTGATGGCAGATCTGAGTTCCCCTTAATGGGTTTTGTGGTGGAAAACTATTTAGTTTTGAAAAAGGAAAAGTAAAACTCTTGATTTAATTCAAAAGAAAGAAGAAGGTTTTGGAACCTTGAAGAAGGAAGAAAGATCTCAGATCTGAAACTTTTTTTTTGGAAAGAGAAAAGTTGTTAGATTTTTTCATTATCTTTGCCTTTATAGGCCATACACTTTACACATAGCCCCTTGGGCTTCACAAAATGGCATTTTGCCTATCCTATGGCTCATGTGCCATTTTTTTTTGCACATAAGCCATGGGCTTTACAAAAATTTGGCTTTATGCCTTTTTTTTTTCCTTACATTTATCCATAAAACAAAACAAAAGAAATACAACAAAATTATTTATTACAAAATTTTATCTTGGCATGGGAGGAGGCCGGCCGCTTCATGTTCGGGCTCGACCCGGGCATGGGCCCACTGGATCTGGGCTTGGGCCCGCTTGGCTTGGGGTTGACTTTGATTTTGACTTGGTCAACCGGGGTGTAAATTTTTACCCCAACAAATTGCCCCCCATCAATAAATGCACACCACATATGTGGGTCGTGTGCATGAAATTGATGGATCTTCTTTCTCGTGGAGGCGACTCGATTCGGTTCCCACCTTTTGGGAAGCTGGCACTGCCCTTTTTACGACATGGACGGTCTATGTGGCCCTTTTTGCGACTTGGACGGTCGGTTCTGCCCTTTTAGCGACGTGGACGGTCGGTGCTGCCCTTTTAGCGACGTGGACGGTCGGTTCTGCCTTTTTTGCGACGTGGACGGTCGGTTCTGCCTTTTTTGCGACTTGGACGGTCGGTGCTGCCCTTTTAGCGACGTGGACGGTCGGTGCTGCCCTTTTTGCGACTTGGACGGTCGGTTCTGCCCTTTTAGCGACGTGGACGGTCGGTTCTGCCCTTTTAGCGACGTGGACGGTCGGTGCTGCCTTTTTAGCGACGTGGACGGTCGGTGCTGCCCTTTTTGCGACTTGGACGGTCGGTTCTGCCCTTTTAGCGACTTGGACGGTCGACTCTGCCCTTTTAGCGACGTGGACGGTCGGTTCTGCCCTTTTAGCGACATAGACGGTCGGTCCTGCCCTTTTTGCGACTTGGACGGTCGATTCTGCCCTTTTTGCGACTTGGACGGTCGGTGCTGCCTTTTTAGCGACGTGGACGGTCGGTGCTGCCCTTTTTGTGACTTGGACGGTCGATTCTTGATTTGACTTGCTCTGCTTCTTGCAGTGTCAGGGGTAGACTTGACTTGCTCCGCTTCTTGCGGTGTCGAGATTGGATTCTGACTTTCTCCGCTTTCTGCGGTGTCGGAGTGGAAGTTGACTTGTTGATTTTGATTTGGGTTGACATCAGCATCGCTATACTGGAATATGGTACCAGGAGCGAATCATCATCTGTCATTGAGAGGATTTTGAGATTTTGGTTTTTGTTTGGCATCTGCATTGCTGCAGTGGAATAATGCCAGGCGCAACTCATCATTTGCCCCGGGAGGATTTTGGAATTGGTTTTTTTTTATTACTATTTTTTTTTGTGGGACTTTGAATGTGGTCTCACCGGTAGGACTTGGGAGAGGTTGGGATTTTTTTACACCCGTGGATTGTATAAGGTTTTGCAGGATGTATGATCCAGACCGTAGGGCCGGAAAAATTTCGGGACTTTGTCGGCGTCTGCATCGCTGCACTGGAATATGGTACCAGGAGCGACTCATCATTCGCCGTTGGGGTATGGGATTTGGAATTTGGTTAGCGTCTGCATCGCTGCACTGGAATATGGTACCAGGAGCGACTCATCATTCGCCATTTGGGGATTGGGGAGCGATGGCTTAGGAGACAGGTTTAGATCCCTATCGCCTAAGGCTTTTCAATTTTATGGGCCGTGAGGGTCCCATAAAAGCATTTTCTCACTACGAGTCGTAAGGATCCCGCAGGTGTATTTTCTCCTTAGGAGTCGTGAGGACTTCTAAGTGTGTTTTTCCTTTATGAGTCGTAAGGATCCCACAAAGGTTTGTTCTCCTCATATATCGTAAGGACACATGAGTGGGTCTTATCAATGGAGCATCATTCCCAAAGCGGAGACCGGCCGCGTAACTGGTGATTACGGTGGGGTATGGGTATGATGAGAATTATTTGAGCCCGTGGATTGTATACGATGGTCAACTTGGGGACCCACCGTAGGGCCGGGAGAATTTTAAGAAATCGGATTTTGGTTGGCGTCTGCATCGCTGCACTGGAATGTGGTACCAGGAGCGACTCATCATTCGCCGTTTGGGAGGACTTGAGATTTGGGTTTTTGGTCGGCATCAGCACCGCTAACACTGAAGCGAAATGCCAGGAGCGACTCATCATTTGCCGTTGCCCGTTGGGGAACGATGGCTTAGGAGACAGGTTTGGGTCCCTATCACCTAAGGCTTTTCAATTTTATGGGCCATGAGGGTCCCATAAAAGCATTTTCTCCCTACGAGTCGTAAGGATCTCGCAGGTGTATGTTCTCCTTAGGAATCGTGAGGATTCCTAAGTGTGTTGCTCCTTTGTGAGTCATAAGGATCTCACGCATGGGTTTTCTCCTCACAAGGTCGAGAGGACTTTGCGAGTGTATTCATCTCTTTTCATGAGTTTGCGCCCTTTCGGGTCAAACTCGCTGGTAGTCCTGCTGTTTTTACTCACGGAGCCCTTTCGGGTTTTCATCCGTGCCCGTTTTGCTTGTGGACATACCGTTTATTTTATTTTATTTTTTTTTCTTCTTTTTTTTTGCCGCTGGTGGGACTTTAAAAGTAGTCTCACCTGCAGGATTTGGGAGAGATAGGGGTCATTTATGCCCGTGGATTGTATACGGTTTTGCAGGATGTATAATCCAGACCGTAGGGCTGATGTGCTTAATTCGCCTGCGACTTGGAGCATTCACGTATAGTATTTCTTGAGATATCGGCCATTGATGGGTGGCATGGGCCTTTCTCCCTCGGCACTTATTAGTTGGTAGGATCCTCCGTCGAACACTTTCTCGATGACGTATGGTCCTTCCCAGTTTGGCTCGAATTTTCCCTTGGCATGTCGATTGGGAATGATCGGTCTTTTGAGGACCAACACCAATTCACCTTTCTTGAAAGCACGGAGACGGGTTATCTTGTCATAGGCCCGTGACATTTGGGCTCGGTATAGCTCCAGATTTTGCTGTACCGTGAGCCTCTTTTCTTCGAGGGCATCGAGCTCTTCAAGTCAAAGGAGAACGTTTTCCTCCTCCGTCAACTCGTGCTGAACGGCCATTCTTAAGCTTGGAACTTCGACTTCGAGGGGGAGGACCGCCTCCACTCCGAAGAGCAATGAGTATGGAGTGGACTGTGTTGGAGTACGGTGCGTGGTACGATATGCCCACAACGCCTCGTGAAGTTTGAGATTCCAGTCTCTCTTGTTGGCTGAAGCATTTTTCCTCAGGAGCTTGCATAGAGTCTTATTGAAGGCTTCGGCTAGCCCATTGGCTCTTGGATTATAGATGGAGGAATATCTCCAGTCTATCTTGTGCTGAGTAGCGAACCTTGAGACATTGAAGCTCTTGAAAGAAGGCCCGTTGTCAGAAATGATTCTTCTTGGTGTACCGAAGCGGTATAGAATATTATGTTGGAAGAATGTCAGAATATCTTTTGTCTTGACTTCTTTTAGCGGGACAGCTTCTGCCCATCTAGAGAAGTAGTCTGTCGCGGCCAGTATGAACCGGTGGCCTTTAGATGACGGAGGATCAATTGGGCCAACAATGTCGGTGCCCCAAACTTCGAAGGGCCACGATGCCACCGTAGGATGCAATGGGTTGGGATGCTTGTGAATGAAATCACCATGGATTTGGCAGATCTGACATTTCTTTGCGTGCTCTCCGCAATCCAGTATCATGGTGGGCCAATAATACCCAAGCCGTTTAATTTGAAGTCGCATCTTGGGGCCAGATTGGTGGGCACCGCAAATGCCTGAGTGAACTTCTTTCATGACTTTTTGGGCTTCGGCCGATGACAGGCACCTGAGCCAGAGTTGGTCATATGACCTGTGGTATAACGTGTCATTTACAAACACGTATCGGAGAGCTCTTTTCTTCAGCTGAATCCTCGCAGATTTTTCTTCGGGCAGCTTGTCGTATCGGAGGTACTCTATGAAGTGTTCTCTCCAATCGGGCTCGTCTTGGATGATCGAAGTTTCTTCGGCAGGACTGCTCTTCTGTTCCGCGCTTTCCTCTTCTCGTAGAGAGACTGGGGGTAGAATTTGTCGGCTCTTGACTGTGATCAGAATTTGGTCCATGTCAGGATCAGCCAGCTCCTTGGCTAGGCGAGCGAGTATGTCGGCTTTTCCGTTCAATGCTCTGGGGATTCTCATTAGTTCAATGTGAGTGAATCGTTTCATGAGTTCCACCACCCAGCTTCTGTACCGAGCTAACTCGGGTTTGTATATCTTATAGTCGCCGCTTACTTGGTTGACGACAAGCTGGGAGTCACCGTAAACCCGTAGCCGAAGAATTTCCATTTCTATGGCAAGCTCCAAACCAGCTATCAGAGCTTCATACTCGGCCTCATTGTTTGTGCGAGGCTCGGTGAGAGCAAAAGAACGCCGTAAGGTTCCCATTGATGGCGTGATGAACACCAATCCTATCCCTGCTTTTATCTCCGGGACGCTTGATTTACTAGAGGTTCTTATCGATGAGGCCCCATCGAAGTAGAGCTCCCAACATGGCTCGTCATTCTCGAGGTGCAACACTTGTTCGTCGGGTAACTCACAATTTAACGGCGACCCTTCTGGTATGGGATGAGCAGCGAGAAAGTCTGCAAGAACTTGCCCTTTTACTGCTTTCTGAGGAGTATAAACTATGTCAAACTCAAGTAGCATGACAGCCCATCTTGCCATTCTGCCGGCTAGGCTTGCTTTGGTCATCAAGTGTTTGAGCGGGTCGACCTTGGAGATCAGCATAACCCGATGAGCCAGCAGATAGTGCCTCAGCTTCTTCACAGCAAATATCAGAGCCAGGCATTGCTTCTCGATTGGGGAATAGTTGTGTTCCGCCCCGACTAGAGTTCGACTGAGGTAGTAGAGGGCATTTTCTTTTCCCTCCTTGTTATTCTGGGCCAGGAGCGCACCGAGTGACTCATCCAGCGCGGCAGTGTAGAGAATCAGCGGTTTATTTGGAATGGGAGCGGCCAGCACTGGAGGGTGCAACAAGTATTGTTTGATACTTTCGAACGCTGCTTGACATTCGGCATCCCAGATAAAAGGAGCTCCTTTCTTCATGAGCTTTGAGAAGGGCCTACATCTCCCCGATAAATTTGAGATAAACCTCCGTATATAAGCAAGCTTGCCTTGAAAAGATCTTAGCTGCGTCAGACTCTTCGGAGGGGGCATCTCCATGATGGCCTTTATCTTTGATGGGTCAACCTCGATCCCTCGATGTCGGACTATGAAGCCCAGGAATTTTCCCGACGACACGCCAAAAGCGCATTTCAGAGGATTCATCTTTAGGTCATATTCCCTCAGTCTGGTGAAAACGGTCCTAAGATCTTGGATATGATCGGTCTTGGCTTTAGTCTTGACGACCGGATTATCAACATAGCATTCGACGACTTTATGAATTAGGTCATCAAAGATATTAGTCATTGCCTTTTGATATGTAGCACCTGCGTTCTTCAGTCCGAATGGCATTACCTTGTAGCAATATATTCCGATCGGGGTTCGAAATGCTGTGTGCTTTTCATCCTCAGGCGACATCTTGATCTGATTATATCCAGACGAGCCATCCATAAAGGTGAACAGCTCGTAATTTGAGGTGTCATCGACCATCATTTCCATGACCGGTAGCGGGAAGTCGTCTTTAGGACATGCCTTGTTGAGGTCCCTGAAATTGACACAAACTCGGATCTGCCCATTTTTCTTCTTCACTGGGACTATGCATGCGATCCAGTCTGCATATTTCTCTTCCCTGATGAAGCCGGCATCGATGAGCTTCTTAGTTTCCTCGATGACCTTTTCTTCTAATTCCCTTCTCATTCTTCGAGGAGCTTGTTTGACTGGCTTAGCATCAGGAGATATAGCCAACTTATGTACGGCCACTTCAGGGGAAAGGCCAGGCATTTCTTTGTATGTCCACGCGAAGCAGTCGACGAACTCATGCAGCAGGGAAATTATCTGCGCTTTCATTTTCTCTGACAAGAGCGAGCTGATGTAGGTCGGCCTTGGATTATCGGGCGTTCCTAAGTCAATCTCGGTTAGCTCATCAAAGGTTGCTTGTCCTCCATCTTCGAGCTCTTGAGGAGCTTCTTCTGGCTCGGCTATCTCGTCGTCATCATTTGATCTTTCGCTGGCCTCACCAACATGGATCATGTAGCACGCTTTGGAATCAGGTTGAATGTAGCCTATGCCCCGTCTATCTGGAATTCGTCCATCGATGAGTGCTCGGACCTGGGGCGGATACCATAGCCCTTCGTAAAACTTTGCTTCGGACTCCGTTTGATATAACCGGCATCCTCACTTCTTAAAGTATTCCTGCATCTCGGGCGCATAGTATCTGGGATTGAGGACGGCTCTTATGCCTCTCTCATAGGGAAGGCACGTGACAGAAAGATCGTCCGGGTGCACAACGGGGTTTGACCTGTAAAACAGGATGCCCTTCTGTCTATTTTTCCTCCCGGACACGTAGAAAGTTTTCAGCTGGTCCACGGTAGAGACTGACAATGCGTCGAGCTCTTTGCACATCCGTTCCGGCACCCTTCTGATGGCCAGGGACCCTTCTGCGACTTCGAAGGTCTCTCGTAGTTTCGCTTGCTGCATGGGGGGCCAATCTGCACAGCTGTTGCACGGCAGGTCCTCTTCTTCTGACTCTTCAGTGTCACTGCCAAGATGAGGGCAGACTTTGCTGCTAGATGGGACTTCAGTAACAGATTCGTCCGTATCGCTGCCAAAATAAGGGCGAGTTTTACGGAAGGACGGGCTTCCAGCATCGGACTCATCAGTGTCGCTACCAAAATGGGGGCGAACTTGGGCGTTTTTGCTTTTGAAAGTGACAACCGCCGCAGATTTGCTTTTGGGTCTTGGGGCCGGTCTATTCTCAGTCAATTGTGGCTTAGCATTTTGGTGGTTTATAAAGTACCGAGAATCTTCATAGCGGACTTCATGCACACCGAACGGCTGGATGTCTCCGTCAATGCGTCTTTCTTCGCCATTTTTAGTATACTTCATGCATTGATGGAGAGTTGACGGAATGATGCCGTAATCGTGGAGCCACGGCCACCCCAAGAGAATCTTATAAGACGTGTCGGCATCGATCACGTATATCTTAGCTTCAGTTTGCAGATCCCCGAATTTGATTGGCAGAGCTATGGACCCCAGAACTTGCTGGCAATTTTGGTTGAAGCCTTGAATGACAATCCTTTCCCTTGACAGGTGTCGGACGTCCATTGACAAACTCTTCAGCGTCCGCAAGTTCATGATGTTCACTGAGGACCCCGGATCAATCAATATGCGATTAATTCGATCTCCGTCGCTGTACCCGGTCACGTAAAGCGGCCGATTATGCTCAGCCGTTCCCAGTAGCAAGTCTTCGTCCTTAAATGTGACTGCGGCGGCATGCAAAGCGTGCTGGGCTTCTTTCATATTAATTTCCGCAAAGTGAGCCTGATACCGCTCGGGGTTTTGTAGAGCGTGAATGAGAACATCTCTAAGCTCCTTAGATAGGACCAAGGCGTCGTAGATGCTCAGGAGAGACGGAAGCTTCCGGAGATGTGCCAAGACATTATAGTCCACCGAGGAAGGACTTATGTTTTCATCAGCCGGTTCTCTGCCATCTTCTTCATTAGCGACTTGTTTTTCCTTCCCTTTTGGGGCGTTGCCCTGATTTTACGGTAGAGCCCTGCCGCTTCTGAGCTGGATTTGATTGGCCTTTGTGGTGAGCTCCTCATCCTCTTCGGGAAAACAGAGCTCATCCTCGGAGTCGCTGCCAAGATGGTCGGCGTAGCAAGTCACTACTGGGATCTCTTCATTGGAGTCTTCTTCTAACTCCTCCAGAATTTCAGCCGCTTGTACAGGGAAGAACTCCTTCAATTGAATCAATGTTCTTTCCTTTTGTTCATATTCTTCGAGGGAATCGATATATTTTTGAATGGTCGATCTCCCAGCAGACTCTTTTTCGCGCCGAGCTGCACTTTTCTTCTTCTTGAGCTTCTTGGATTTTGAGCCTGATGGAGCCGCATTGGCAGCTGGACTGGTAGGCTTCTTCTGCCCTTCCCATTCCGTCCTGGGTTCTTTCCGAAGTAGCTTTATCATCTTCTTCGTCTTATTAGATATGTGCGTACTCCATGGAGGCCGCGATGAGTCCGTTTCATTTCTCAGGGCAGCGGGTTCGGCTGTCTGCTCCCAGAAGGCTTCAGTTTCTGTCTGTATAAAGTTGGTGGTTGCAACTTGATTGTTCGCCAACACACTTTTGGACAGCTCGATCTCTCCAGCCTTGTACTGCTTCTCGACCTAGTCTTTGAAGATATAGCAATCCTCGATCGCATGGCTCACTACTCGGTGGTATGGGCAATACAGAGGATTGTCGGTCATTTTTGCTTCTTGGGGTCTTTTCGACTCCGGCAATTGTAGGCCGTTGTTCAAGGCATCTTTAAATATCTTGCGGACCTTGTCCCTTCTGAAAGAGTAAACCTTGTTCTTTTTCTCCTCTAGGGAGGGCCCATCTCCTCCCAGCAATGGCTTTCGAGACCGGTTAGTTTTGGATTCGGCCGCCCTTCGCTTTTCTTCATTGTCGGACGCATTGAAGACATTGGTACTGCTGGAACTCCCGCTTCTACGGTTGTCGTCCCGCTTGCTTTTCCAAGTTTTGTCTCTCTGAGAATCCGGCGGGGACTCTTGCTTCGAGCGTTCCAGCATTTGGACTTTCTTGGTTAGCTCCTGAAATGTCTTGAGGCCCGCCGTACACAAGAATGGGACCATCCAATTGCTGAGGTTCCCAATGAGAAGGCTGACGGACTGGTCCTGCTCCAACGGCGGTTCGCACTTGACCGTGAGATTACGCCATCGGGCAATAAAGTCGGTGTTGCTTTCATTCTTCCCCGGCTTGGTCCTCACAAGGTCGGCAATGGAGATTTTATCACTGACATTCATGAACCTTTGCCGAAACAGGGACTCCATTTGGGCAAAGGTAATGACGGACCCGTCCGGTATACTCGCATACCAGTCGAAGGCGACGCCGGTCAGGCTGTTGACAAACTGACGAAGAAGGAGCGCGTCATTGCCCCCTGTATTTCCGCACGATGCTTTGAAGTGGGCGACATGCTGATTTGCATTCCCCGTTCCGTCAAATCTTCCGAACTTAGGAATAACGTAGCCGCTTGGGAACTCAATCAGATCGTACTGCGTGGGATATGGCCGCCCGCTACTGCCGATTTCTTTCTGAGCTTCAGCTTCGGCCACCAATGTTTTAACCTTGCTGGTGACCAAATCCATTATCCGATCCTATGTTAGCGGGATAGTGTTATCTGGGGCCAAGGCGTCCCCAGAAGCGGAATGTGGCCGGCTTTCATGCGGCTCGACCAGCCTTGGTCCCAAAGGAACAGGCATTGGCTGCCTCGGATTGTCATCACCCGGCTGATTAGTAGCGGCTTGTGCTTGATTGGGAGGCGCTCGAGCAATTTGAGCCGTAAGCTGCATCACCACGTTCGTTAAGTCGTCAATCTTCGAATAGAGCTTGGCCATCTCTTTATCTTTGCTCCTGAGCTGTTTTCGAAGCTCTTGAAGCAGCTCTTGCTCTGCGGTCCTGGGGCGGAAAGTCGGCTCTTCCTCGCTGTCCGAGCTTGACTCTGCATGGACCGAGAGGTCTTTCTGCCCATCTTCCTCCTCGAGAGGGTTTTCTTCATCCAACGGAGGCGACTGTTCTTGGGAAACGGCAACCACATTCAAGCCAGATTGGACTTGGGATGTGGTGGCCCCATCCTTGCTTTTGCTGCGAAGGTTATCGCTGGGACGCCCGCCCGCCATATAGACCGTATGGACGACATATCCAGCCGTCTTTTTATTATCGGCGGCTGATTTCACGGATCGCTGTCTTGGCCCTCCTGTTTCGGTAGCGGGCGGTCGATTGAAGGCGGCTGGCCTAACCAGGTTCTTGAATGGTGCTGGCGCTTCTTTTCTGGGTTTACCCCGCTGCTTTCGTGCGGCACAGAGTGCTTGATAGACTCTTGAAGATACTGTGTCATACGTTTTCTGTTGGGGCCGGGACACGTCTCTTTGTGGCACTGTTCGGACCGCCATCTTCTTGATTCTGGCGGTCATAGCATTTTTCTGAACCCACTTCAGAGGCTCGAAGGAATTGCTGATTCTTACGTCCGACTCAGCCGTCGTCGTGGGGCAACCCTGCACTTGGAACTTCACATGATTCCATTTGGCCGAAGCCTTGGCCCTCTTGTTGGCTCGATACCTGAGCCGCTTCTGCCTTAACTTTTCTGTTCTAAGCACCTGGCAGACTTTGGCTCTTTGGGAAGACGCCGCAGACCGGGCGATGGAGGGCCTTGGAGATACGCTCGATTGTGCATTTGTTGGAGTCATCGCCTGAGCTCGTCCGCAACATTTGATTTTGCCCTTTGTACCGAAGTTCTTGCACCCCGCTGGAGCACCAGAGAATCGTTCAGATACCGTCTTAAGTTTCGGTTGTGGTGCCTTGGCGATCACGACATTCGGCCTATTACCCCTTGAGACCGGCTTGGCCACCTGTTCCGCCGGGATCTCCGCCAGATGAGCGCTACCGGCAGGGTAGATGATGACGGAGCCAAACTGGCGGGGCGGTTCCTCCCACTGTCGACTGAGGCTTGCGGGGAGAACCACACGAGCGTTGATCTTGACCACGTACGGAATCGGGGTCACGTTGGAAGCTGAATTCGTCTGGGGAGACACTGTCGTCGAAGGTTGATTGCTGCATAGAAAAAAGAACATCATTTCAGTATAGGCAATCGATATGTATATTGATTGAGTTCGCATGAACGTTTAACCCGAAATATTGGAGAGATTGGTCCCACCGGGCGTGCCAGAATCTGTAGGGTGTTTTTCGTCACCCCATTGAGATGGGAATACGCGCGTGCTTGTCAGGCGTACTATAGATTCCCCCTGCCTAGGGTAGGCCGGGGTTTAATGATTGTGGGGATCCGAATCTCCGGCAGCCGCGGACTAAGCTGCCGTTAATTACCCCCCGCCTTTGGGGCGAGGGAACCTCCGATTGACGGGTCAAACTGATCATGTGAACTCAATGTGCAGTGTACGTGTGTTGTTGTTTTGGAGGGGGGTTTGAATATATCGGGAGCCACGCAGAGTTTTTACGGGGGTCCCGCTACCCGGATAGCGGGCTGGGGGTCAAGGGGGCTAGCAGCCCCCTTGCGGGATGCGGGGCAGCGCCCCGTTAGAAATTTTTTTCTAACAGGGACAGTGTCGTGGAGTATGTGTATGTGTACATTTGTATACATATGTATATATATAAAAAGGGGGAAAAAGACATCCAAAGGATGCGTGGGGCCAGCGCCTGGGCGCTTGAGCGCAACGCGCCACGTGTCGGCACGTGGGCGCTTTGCGCTCGAGCGTAGAGCGCTGGAGCGCAACGCGCTGGAGCGCAACGCGCCACGTGTCGGCACGTTGGCGCTTTGCGCTGGAGCGCAGAGCGCTGGAGCGCAGAGCGCTGGAGCGCAACGCGCCACGTGTCGGCACGAGGGCGCTTTGCGCTCGAGCGCAGAGCGCTGGAGCGCAAGCGCGCCACGTGTCGGCACGAAGGCGCTGTGCGCTCGAGCGTAGAGCGCTTGAGCGAAAGCGCGCCACGTGTCGGCACGTGGGCGCTTTGCGCTCGAGCACAGAGCGCTGGAGCGCAAGCGCGCCACGTGTCGGCACGTGGGCGCTTTGCGCTCGAGCGCTAGCGCCCCAGCGAGGAAAAAGGGGGGTTTTTAGCCCTGGAAATTCTCTAAAGAGAAAATAGGGTGGAGTTAAACTCCTAAGATGCTTTGGGTTAAGGAAATGGGTCCTTCTTCTTCCTTTGCTGGCCGGATCTTGGAGATAAAGAGATGTGAGATTTAAAAATCTTTTCTTTTTGAGATCTGATGGCAGATCTGAGTTCCCCTTAATGGGTTTTGTGGTGGAAAACTATTTAGTTTTGAAAAAGGAAGAGTAAAACTCTTGATTTAATTCAAAAGAAAGAAGAAGGTTTTGGAACCTTGAAGAAGGAAGAAAGATCTCAGATCTGAAACTTTTTTTTGGAGAGAGAAAAGTTGTTAGATTTTTTCATTATCTTTGCCTTTATAGGCCATACACTTTACACATAGCCCCTTGGGCTTCACAAAATGGCATTTTGCCTATCCCATGGCTCATGTGCCATTTCTTTTTGCACATAAGCCATGTGCTTTACAAAAATTTGGCTTTATGCCTTTTTTTCCTTACATTTATCCATAAAACAAAACAAAAGAAATACAACAAAATTATTTATTACAAAATTTTATCTTGGCATGGGGGGAGGCCGGCCGCTTCATGTTCGGGCTCGACCCGGGCATGGGCCCACTGGATCTGGGCTTGGGCCCGCTTGGCTTGGGGTTGACTTTGATTTTGACTTGGTCAACTGGGGTGTAAATTTTTACCCCAACAGATGGGTTCAGAGTTGAGTGGGGCTGCTTGCTTGGTTGTAGGAGTTGCAGGGGTTCGACCATGGAAGATGAAGGAAGTGGCGATGGTGTCGACGTTGGATGGTGGTGATCTCATCGATGGTGAGACGAGGAGGTGCTAGGGTGTTCGTTTGTAGCAAAGGGGCTGTTCTTGGCTTACAAGGAGATGGCTCAGGTTTTTGGAAGTAATGAGAGAGAGAGGTTGACGAGGAGGGAGATGAGATCCTAGGGTTGAGGGAGATGGAGGTTGCGGCACAACTTTCGAGGAAAGGGAAAAATATGGTTAGTGTTTTCTCGTGGGGGTTCAACAGGGAGAGGAATCAGGTCGGGTTTGCATGGGAAGTGGGCTGCAATTTTTATGGGAAAGAGGGAAGAAAAAGAAAAGAAAAGAAAAGGTAAGAAAATAGGATTTTGATTTTTTTTTTTATATTAATTAATTAAAATACATAAAGTTTATTTAAATATATATTTTACTGTATAACGGATACTGAGTATTACACCCTATAGGCCCTGTTTCCTCTTTTTATTTACATCTATATGTTTACCCTTTTTAATAACCTCTAACGATCTAACGTTAAAGAAAATGTAAAGATTAAACAAAACAAAATTTAGGGGTTTGAAAGTTTGACCAGACGGTCATGTGGTTCTAGACTTCCGATAAGTGCAAGCATTTACCATTAATTATATCATGTTGTCTCAATTTTAACTTAGACGGAATATCTTGTTAGGCTATTTTAAATTACACCGTTTAAAAAAAGATCACATCACATATATATGCACTTGCAATAAAAGAAAAATATGAAAGAAGCCATCAAGAGATTTCATTATGCAACTCTGATATATATACATTTATTTACATCTCAGCTTATACAAAGAGGATTACAAAAAATATAAATGCATTTTGAAAAGAGAGATCGAATTTAGTGCCATTTTAAAGACTAAGTGGGCACTTCCCTTCATGGGACCCAAACTTAGTCAAAATAAAACAAATATAAGATCCTTTGTGTGGGGACCCACCATATACATCACTTAGAGCATATATGGATAGTTTTAAATGAGATTTAACATATGTTTGGGAAATTGCGGATATCTTTAAAGTAGATATCTGCCCAAGGAGAGATTATACAGGTATCTTTTGAGATACCTGATTGGCGGGCATATTTTAAACATGGCCGACTTTGTTTGTGGATATCTTTATAGATATCCACATTCATGGGATACCTGACCCACTTACGGATATCTCTATAAATATCCGAATTTGCGGATGTCTTTAAACATACCTGATTTTTATGTCTTATAGGAGCATTTTGAGTCTTTTTATATCAAGAGTTTTATGTATGAAATTATTTTGGGATATCCACGTCACTTTTATCTTTTGAGAGAGATTTGTTAAACATAGGTAAACCGTCAGTAAAGATTTGGGCAGAGTTTCCTCCTATGTTTCTTTTAGGTTTTGTAAAAAAGAACATTGATTTATCATCCATATTCTCATATACGAAGAACATAAGATTTCTCTTTTATTCTAAGAAAAACATAGAGTTTACTCTATATTCAGAAAGGATTATTTTCATGATCAAAGATTTGTCAAAGATCATGAAATTAATTATGTTCTTAAGGCCATTAGGATGCGCTTGGTAGGAGATAATCTAGATGGTAATCCTAAATTACCATGAAATATTACCATACGTGTTTAGGTGTAAAATATATTCCCGGGAATATAAAATTACCATGCTTATCAAATGAGCCCATTTCATGATAATCATATTCCCCTCAAAATATGTGCCTATCCTATATTACCACGAAATATTCCCGCCTAACATGACATGAGACGTGACCATCCGCCGCCGGCCTTCCTCGCCACTCGCAGGCCAGCCCGGCCGCCCATCGCCGGTCGTGTAGGGTTGGCTTAGCACCTTGTGAAGGTTTTGGCAAGTATCAATCATGCTACTTTAAACTTTTTGGGGTGCTAAACAAACCCTAACCAAGATCTTAACTAGAGACTTAGGGTTAAACATGATATGTAAACTCTTTACATCTAAGCGAACAAGGAATACAACCTTTGTAGACCGGTCCTTCACTTCATTAGCTCCGTGTAGAAGTCCCTTCGCTGCGATCACGATCGTCCGGACTCTAGAGAGGCTCCCACGAAGAAACCAACAAGCTTGCTTTGAATTCTTCGAGGCCGAAAACGATCTACGTCGAGAAGACACTAGCTCATGCTATCTCTTCACTAATTGTGTAGATTAGTGAAGCAAACACCCTAAACTAAATGGTTAATAGTAGAGGATGATGAAGTAGGAATATTGCTCACTTTGGATTTGGTTTTCTCACAATCTTTTATCACTTTGTCAAAAACTAGAAAGCTTAAAATGAGGAAGAAGAAGATAAAACTCAAGTGATGAAAGAATGAATCCATTAAGCTTAAAATGCAACCATGGGTGAGTATATCATATAACTAACCCTTGTAGAGAGTTAACCATTGTGTATGGTTAATGGTTGAGTTGATAAATATCTTAAGGAAAACAAAATAGTGGACTAAGTCAACGGTTATCTTAAAACTTCTCCAAGCTTCCAACCATCAAAATATCTCCACTAATTTGTAATTACTTAAGAATAAATATTAACCCTAACATGGTGTTAGTCTCTTACATGTTGCATGTATAACCTAGCATGACTCAATAATATATATCATATATATTTTATATGCTAAAAGAATACAATTAATATATATCACACACATATATATATATATATCAATGTATTAAAAAGTGAGAAAAGAAATCTTAAGTGAGCTAATATTAGTCAATATAATTTAATATATCAAATATATATAATTATACATTAAATTATTAAATTAACTCTTGATTTAATAATCCGGCTATAATACATATAACCGACTAATATCAAATATCACGAGAATAGAATACGGTATTACATACTCGTATTAATCTCGGTCCCGCACATATCAGATATATGCTCCTACTTCGTTTCGCATGAACCAGGAAACCTCTATGTAGGACTCTAAAGACTCGTCAATACGCCGGCAGTAGGTGATGATCATATCGAACACCCACAAGCCGCAAGCGGTCTGCTAAACGTAACGGCCATCCGGCTATTGAGCGATCAGAAGATCAACAAGCAAGCCTGCTATAACTCCTGCGAATCCAATCAGTAACACTACCGTACAGTCCGGTCTCTTCTTTTGATATGTCGCATATCACAGCCTGGGGGTGGTATAACGTCAGACCCCAATAGCCTGATAAGTCATGCCGATGCAAGGTCCATAATGGTTCGAGAAACTACTGATAACACTTACCAGTAAATCTCAGCAACCCTGGCCAGGGATTTCCTGTTATGGCTAATCGAGCACAGCTGTCACGACCCGAAAGTACGGAACATGACCGGCACTTAAACTACGAACGTCTCGAGGCGTACGTAATCTAAGTAAACCGAAAACCCAGAAATCCAAACCAAGAAAGATGTAGACTGCAGGAAAACCCAACTTAAAGCAAGTAGTTTCAATAGCATAAGCCGAATTAGGCGGTTTTAAAAACATCAAAAATTTCCCGAAAATTTCGGCAGAGTTTCCTTTGAAAATACTGGCCCCCAAATGGGATACAATATGATTAGTATACGAAATCAATAAAAAGGAATCCCCAAGCGGGAGCTAGCTCTTCGTCAATCGATGGTCACAACCACACAAGCAATATAATATACAACGCTAAGGGCGAGGATCAAAATTCAAAAGGAAACTCAAAAACCACAAGAAAACCACATAAATACAACGCGCGACTCTAAGGTCGAAAGAATAAATATCACTGGTCTCTATCTCAAATAAATACATGTTTGGTTGATGGAACTTCTAGATACAACAGAATAATGATATACAAGATATATAATGGGGGTACGATATAAGTAAACCCACCTACTAGCAAATCACCCGAAGGAAACTATGCCCGCAAAGCCGTAATGAAACCTGTACGGCATACCTGCAAGAAACTGGGGCACAACGGGGGTGAGTTGCCAACTCGTGAATAGAAAAATATCTACGCACAGAAATCGCATAAATAACGCAACCTAGGTCAATGATCATAATATATCCTCAAATATATGAATAACACGTAGCCTATAATAAGGCTAGGGTAAATATCTAACCCGAGTGTAATCTCATGTGCCCGTGTTAGTGCCTCAAGTAGCAATATATCATATGAATGAGGTATGAATGCATGAAAATAGAATACATGTAAATGAAGAACTGTTTTCATAATTTAGTGAGATTTCCTTTGTATTTTTAAACTGAGGTATCATAATGAAATCAGCATAAAACAGTGCCTAGCATCGGCACAAAACGTAATCCCAATATCTCGATATCTCTGTATCACAGTCTCTGTACCTTAATATCTCGAAATCTTAATGTCTCAATCACAATATCTAGGGCGCCGTCAGTCCAGACCGGCCCCTACCATCCATCTCAAGACCACGACGGTATCCTCCGGATATCCGACGCGTCGGGTAAAATCACCGGTAGGTAGTGCTCCCCTGCCAGGCTCACATCGTCATCATCACGCGCTTCTTGCCCCGGGGTACCTTACCGGGTCCACCATGTACCCGAAACGGTTCATCCGTCTCCTCGAATCGGGTCTTGAAATCCATCAGCAAACTCATGGTGGACGGCTCATACATCATGGGAAAAACCGCACTTTTTATTTAAAAAGAGAGAAATCAGTTTATATAAGTTTTGCGGTTTTCCCCCAAAATCCAGAAAATTTCATGGAAATCCGAATCCAAATCATCAATAGCATGTAAAAACCATGAATATAGGCATAACAATGAATAACAGTATGCATGAAGTGACGAGTAATAACTACAATGTTAAGCTGGCATATAAGGCAGGCACACTAATATCATGTCAAATTACTAACTAACAAGCTAAGTCAAGCAATAATATTTTCTAAGGTGTACGTGACATGGTAATTACCGATGAAGATGTGTGTGAGCCGGCAAGTAAGTGTACGTGGTACATACGCATCATCGGTAATGGTGCTGGTGTCCTAACAATATGATATCAACATTGCAATAAGAAATTATAACATAAGTATGAGATGCGAAGCGAACCACAATAATAAGCGGGAGCTGAATACTAGATGCAACTGTAACTAACCTGCATTAATCTAATATAAGTCCTACAAATGGTGCCTTTTGAAATAACACGAATCATTGGGTTTTGAAAATAGGGGCTACGGTGTTTTTATGAAAAGATACGTCTTTTGAAATATCCGTAGGATCCCTTGGGCTGTCTTTTAAAATACCCACGATTCGTTAGTTTTTGAAATAGGTAAGAATCGAATCTAATCTAACAACTAAACTAAACTAAATGGCTAAGCTAACAAGCTGGACTACAGGTTAGGAAACCGCCTAACATCTGAGTCGATCCATATACATACCTGTATATATATTAGTCGGTGATCCCGCCTCAATAATATCATATCCGATACCATATCTACAATCAGCCATCCCAAGTCAAGAGTGCGGATCAATCATCAAGATATAGCTCGTACGTAAATCCGTCGTACGGCATCCCCAAATCTGGGTACGGGTCAATATCATATTCCTCACACCATTCCTCTGGTATCCTCTTTATTCAAGATCATAGTCTAGGGTACTGACCTATGTCTAGTACAATACTAATATCCTCAATATACTCATGATCTGACTACAGATCGACAATCTCGTACAAACCGATACCGTCAGCACATAGCATCATCAAGGGTATACATCGTCCGATACGGCCTAATATCAATATCCTAGCATATCATGCCTCATATCACGATCACATGTCGACCATTTTATTTATAATACTATTCACCCGTATCGCCGCCCCAAGATCCGCTATAACACCAGGACGTACCTCAAGTACGAATCCTGCCATATCACCGATATCACAACCACAAAACAAATCTCATCGACTCAGCTCAATCCCAAGTATCATCCTCAAATCCGTATTTGAACACATAGTCTCATACCCATGTGAACACATAACTATAAAGAATCTCATGAGCACATATAAAAAGGAATGTATGCAAGTATGTATGTGTGTATGTGTAGTGCAACACTACCCTAGGGTTCGCAACACTAAAGTAATCCTACACACCAATATCCATCCTAGCATCGTTATTAATCCCAAATAACATATACTAATTGTTGGTGTGTATACGCATCCGTATACACCACCACGGACTGCGGGGGTGCTATACGCCATCCACCCGACTTCTCCCCGTAGATATAAATCTACTCATCTGGTCCTCGTTCGCCGGTGCCGACGTCGCCACACGCTTGCTTGTCGTCTCGAAGTCCACATGGGGTACCTACATATCATAACGCACCATACCGCATTAAAATCCGACTCATGACCAAAACGACGCACGAATCCCACATAGGTCAAAACCTATGGTTGCTTTCGCAAATCGACTCAAAAACCCTCGACGTCGGCGTACAAACGCCAAACCATCGAGAAAACTCCCAACACACTCATTTGCACATTCACGAACAATAATTTTAATATAAAATAGGTTAAAATTCACAAAAACCCCAATTTCACCTAAAAAGTTATTTTTCCGAAAATCTAGCAAGCACAATTCGCCGTTTTTGTACAAAACATGATGTTTTAACAATTCTAGTGACCAAGATGATAACTTAATATCTTAATTATGCCATAGAAACCATTACGTAAATTTTAAACCCACAATTTAATTCGATTTCAAAAACCTAGTTTGCAATATTAACCAATTTTAACAATTTTATAGCAAAATGCACAAACTACAATATAGCTTGGATTTTCATGAACTAAAGTATTAAAATACACTTAATAATGTTAATGAAGTCATGAAAAAACCTAATTATATTTTTCTCATAATCAAATTCATGGTTTACAAAAACCTAGCTAGCAATATAGCTTAAATATTACAATTCCAAACTAACAATTTGCAACTAGAAATTTGATTAGGTTTTCATTTCACAATATGAAGAACTACAATTGCAACCACAATTACATACACAAAAACCTAACTTGAATTTCATAAACCCTTACTAAGTTTTTCCAAACATACAATTAAACCCAAATTAATAACTAATAATGCTTGATTTAAGGTATTCAAACAACAATTTAACAAAAGGTCTTGATTTATACCTCACAAGATCAAGGATCTAGCATGCAAATTATAGCCTCCAAAAGTAACTTCCATGCTCCTAGATCCATGTAAGTTTGGCTAATGAGAAATGGGTAGGAGTTGGATTTGGATTTTGGGATTTATTTGATGGATTTTGAGGCAATTTTTGAAGCAAAAGAGATGGAAAATGGGGGAAAAAGATGGGGGCTGTTGTAGCAGAATTTCGGCTGAGGAGGGAGTGGGGAGAGGTGTGGGGGAGTTGTGGAAAAGAATCCAAGTCAAAGCCCCTCCCAAATTACCATAATACCCCCACCTACTTTACTATATATAAAAACCTTATTTTAACCCATTTCTCACATGATTTAAGGTCAAAAATAGGGAAATAAAATTCTTGGGCTGCTGCAATAGTGTGGGGCCGGCAAAGGGGAGTGAGGGTGAGTGTGAGAGACTTTACAAAAAAATTCTATGCAAAAAGACCCCCCACAATACCATATTTGCAAGTTTTAGTTCAAAATAACTATATTTTTGTTTTCCATATAATAAATCAATTAAAACTTGAAATAAAATACTAAAAAATTATATTACAACTAGATTTTAATTAACATGATTTTAAAGATTAAAATTAGCCCATTTAAATTTGTATTTATCGCTAATTTAATGTATTTTCTTACCGGCTTAAAATAATATTAAAATAATTAATTTCGGAAAAATTTTCAGAAAATTTGAAATTTCAGCAGTGGCTCAATAAACACCAAATACTAGCAATTACATAGCTAGAATATGTATATTTAATTTTATAATAAAGATATTTGCATTTTGACTTTTTACAGAAAACCCCCTTATTTTACCGTTTTTTCGAAATTTCACCGAAACGATTTTCAAAACGTTACAATCTTCCCCCCTTAAAGAAATTCGGTCCCCGAATTTAAATTAAAACTTCCCCCAAATACTAAAATATTTCAGCCAAAACCATCAAATCGCCGGGGCTCCGAAATCATAAATACATAAAACAAATCGTAGCGCAACGCATGCGCATGAAAAATGAGCATATAACTCAAACCAGAACTCCGTCAAGCATCCCGCAATCATCGGAGTCATGGGGAAGATATCAATACCAAATCCAAAGCAAAACCAATATGATATAACTCGAAACTATACATGTAAAATATATTCAGGTACTGTCCTCTGACTAGTCCTGCTCAGTACGAAAACACATAGCAATATCATAAAAACGTACTGCTCTATAAGAAAAATCAATCCCCAAAATACGCGTATGAATACTACGTGCGTCTTGTGCGCACAGAAATCAAAATCCAAATATGTGCCATACATATGCACAGAAACAACATCTAAGTGTATCGGGTGTGCACGAAACATCTGTCATAGGCAACATGTGTGCCTGACAGCAAAATCAGGTGCATCTGACATGCACGAAAAATCTCGATTTAGTGCATCTGGTGTGCACCAAAATCACACTTCAAAACATGCGCCCAACATGCTCGAAAATCCAAATCAGGTGCATCCATCGTGCACGAAATCATGAAATCCAATATCAAGTGCCGAACATGCGCAAAATCAAATCAGGTGCACAAAACAAATATCGAACATCACCATCGAAATCAAAGTCCAGGGCATCTAGATGCACAACATACGTAACACTGCACTGCAAGCATATATGAACTATACCGCGTGGAAAAACCAAATCGTATGCGTATATACGCACAAAATCAACTCAAATGTCTAAAATTGTAAATTCGCAAACATGTGAAACCAAGCACGAAAATGATATCAAGTGCAACACTGTGCAAAGATCGTAAATCCTCAATCATCAAAATCAAATCATGCGAATAAATCACCCAAAACATCGAAATCAATAATGGCGAAATAGTACCGCTCAAGTGCATCCTCTAAGAATCTCGGGCCAACTGTCGCGGTCCCTAGTGGGACGTCTCGTCGATGATCATGAACTCTGGCCTGCTGGTGTGCGTAACACGACCACTCCTGGGTCCAAGTCTTCTCGTAATTTGTCCCAGAAAGGTCCTGTCGAGGTCTCTCCCAAATCTCGCCTCTGCCGAACTATCCGAAAGTCATCGTTCCTTACTAGATCTGTTCTCGTTCCAGAACGGCTGCATACTCATCACGACTCCTTCTGGAAGGTAAATCCAAGTACCATGCCTCGGCATGCGCATCGCATCTCTGATGTCGGCGGATTGGAACGTCATCTCATCTAGATCTGGTACGAACCTCTTACTTCACTTTCCTCTAATGTCGTCTTCTTTGGACTCATCTCGTCGCGGCTGCATGGACTGAGCTCCAACGGCTATCCTCGTATCTGGAGTCTCCCAAGAAATGCATCTCACCACCTAGCATCTGAATTAAGTCGAGCCATCCGATTGAGTCGTCAAAACCTCATAATCCCCCAAGAGCTCAACATCTTGGGCACAGTTTAATAGTATCGAGTACATACCACAGCATCGGTGGTCCAGCCGTAGAAGGGCAAACCCAAGCCTCACTAATGGCGCCGTAGAACTGCCGCAAACCCGAAGGTTCAAAGGCTTTCACACGGTCATTAAGTCGAGTTAGGGTTTCATTCTTCTAGAGGGACCATAGAATTGCCTGCATGTCTTTCCGACTACTTTAAACTTGGAATAATAGGTTTCTGACATTCGATCGTCTCTGTCGACTCCCAACGTCTCCGCGTGAAGTCGTCTCTAGCTGGAATCAATCTATCTGATGACCTCGCATCGGGGTAGGCGAACGATCCACATGTCCTAGTCATTCATCCTCGATGACTAGCGACCTTCTATCATCTCTTAGTACAACTCGTTCTGCACTAACACCAGCATCTGGGGCAATATCTCGTCGTTCGCAGCAATAACTGGCTCGCTCGTCTGCACGCTGAACAGTGCCTCGACCATCATGGATAAGCAACACACCAACGGTCATCAAAATCTGGCTGGCCTCTGTCAGTGGCCCAATCCTCTGATACTGATCGGCACGTCCGAGAAATCTCATAAAGGCGATCCGCCAAACGCTCGTGGCGCGGAAACACAGTAAAAAGACACATCTCCGCAATCGAGTGTCGCCGGAATTTCGCCCTGGTCAGTCCTCGTTCGTGACGAGCTCGTGCTGACCGCAACTCTAGCCGTAGCTCTCCCTGCCCGTAATCGTGGCAGCAAAACCATAACTGGTACTGATGAGGCTAGATTGGAATGAATATAATACTGAGCAAAGAAATGTACATCCTAAGGCTTCTTAAGTAGAGTAGCGTATCGTAAATATGCCGCGGAACATACCCACGGTACGTCACTCTACTTTAATCACCTATTCCATCAACCAAGGGTCATCCTACGCTCCGAAGGTAAAACCTAACGCTCTGATACCAACTTTGCCACGACCCGAAAGTACGGAACATGACCGGCACTTAAACTACGAACGTCTCGAGGCGTACGTAATCTAAGTAAACCGAAAACCCAGAAATCCAAACCAAGAAAGATGTAGAGTGCAGGAAAACCCAACTTAAAGCAAGTAGTTTCAATAGCATAAGCCGAATTAGGCGGTTTTAAAAACATCAAAAATTTCCCGAAAATTTCGGCAGAGTCTCCTTTGAAAATACTGGCCCCCAAATGGGATACAACATGAATAGTATACGAAATCAATAAAAAGGCATCCACAAGCGGGAGCTAGCTCTTCGTTAATCGACGGTCACAACCACACAAGCAATATAATATACAACGCCAAGGGCGAGGATCAAAATTCAAAAGGAAACTCAAAAACCACAAGAAAACCACATAAATACAACGCGCGACTCTAAGGTCGAAAGAATAAACATCACTGGTCTCTATCTCAAATAAATACATGTTTGGTTGATGGAACTTCTAGATACAACAGAATAATGATATACAAGATATATAATGGGGGTACGATACAAGTAAACCCACCTACTAGCAAATCACCCGAAGGAAACTATGCCCGCAAAGCCGTAATGAAACCTGTACGGCAAACCTGCAAGAAACTGGGGCACAACGGGGGTGAGTTGCCAACTCGTGAATAGAAAAATATCTACGCACAGAAATCGCATAAATAACCCAACCTAGGTCAATGATCATAATATATCATCAAATATATGAATAACACGTAGCCTATAACAAGGCTAGGGTAAATATCTAACCCGAGTGTAATCTCATGTGCCCGTGTCAGTGCCTCAAGTAGCAATATATCATATGAATGAGGTATGAATGCATGAAAATAGAATACATGTAAATGAAGAACTGTTTTCATAATTTAGTGAGATTTCCTTTGTATTTTTAAAATGAGGTATCATAATGAAATCAGCATAAAACAGTGCCTAGCATCGGCACAAAACGTAATCCCAATATCTCGATATCTCTGTATCACAGTCTCTGTACCTCAATATCTCGAAATCTCAATGTCTCAATCACAATATCTAGGGCGCCGTCAGTCCAGACCGGCCCCTACCATCCATCTCAAGACCACGACGGTATCCTCCGGATATCCGACGCGTCGGGTAAAATCACCGGTAGGTAGTGCTCCCCTGCCAGGCTCACATCGTCATCATCACGCGCTTCTTGCCCCGGGGTACCTTACCGGGTCCACCATGTACCCGAAACGGTTCATCCGTCTCCTCGAATCGGGTCTCGAAATCCATCAGCAAACTCATGGTGGACGGCTCATACATCATGGGAAAAACCGCACTTTTTATTTAAAAAGAGAGAAATCAGTTTATATAAGTTTTGCGGTTTTCCCCCCAAATCCAGAAAATTTCATGGAAATCCGAATCCAAATCATCAATAGCATGTAAAAACCATGAATATAGGCATAACAATGAATAACAGTATGCATGAAGTGACAAGTAATAACTACAATGTTAAGCTGGCATATAAGGCAGGCACACTAATATCATGTCAAATTACTAACTAACAAGCTAAGTCAAGCAATAATATTTTCTAAGGTGTACGTGACATGGCAATTACCGATGAAGATGTGTGTGAGCCGGCAACTAAGTGTACGTGGTACATACGCATCATCGGTAATGGTGCTGGTGTCCTAACAATATGATATCAACATTGCAATAAGAAATTATAACATAAGTATGCGATGCGAAGCGAACCACAATAATAAGCGGGAGCTGAATACTAGACGCAACTGTAACTAACCTGCATTAATCTAATATAAGTCCTACAAATGGTGCCTTTTGAAATAACACGAATCATGGGGTTTTGAAAATAGGGGCTACGGTGTTTTTATGAAAAGATACGTCTTTTGAAATATCCGTAGGATCCCTTGGGCTGTCTTTTAAAATACCCACGATTCGTTAGTTTTTGAAATAGGTAAGAATCGAATCTAAT
This sequence comes from Agapanthus africanus, assembly GCA_030015575.1. Classification (NCBI taxonomy): domain Eukaryota; kingdom Viridiplantae; phylum Streptophyta; class Magnoliopsida; order Asparagales; family Amaryllidaceae; genus Agapanthus; species Agapanthus africanus. The sequence goes on along the minus strand of CM057338.1, from coordinate 5,356,902 downwards.
CTAACAACTAAACTAAACTAAAGGGCTAAGCTAACAAGCTGGACTACAGGTTAGGAAACCGCCTCACATCTGAGTCGATCCATATACATACCTGTATATATATTAGTCGGTGATCCCGCCTCAATAATATCATATCCGATACCATATCTACAATCAGCCATCCCAAGTCAAGAGTGCGGATCAATCATCAAGATATAGCTCGTACGTAAATCCGTCGTACGGCATCCCCAAATCTGGGTACGGGTCAATATCATATTCCTCACACCATTCCTCTGGTATCCTCTTTATTCAAGATCATAGTCTAGGGTACTGACCTATGTCTAGTACAATACTAATATCCTCAATATACTCATGATCTGACTACAGATCGACAATCTCGTACAAACCGATACCGTCAGCACATAGCATCATCAAGGGTATACATCGCCCGATACGGCCTAATATCAATATCCTAGCATATCATGCCTCATATCACGATCACATGTCGACCATTTTATTTATAACACTATTCACCCGTATCGCCGCCCCAAGATCCGCTATAACACCAGGACGTACCTCAAGTACGAATCCTGCCATATCACCGATATCACAACCACAAAACAAATCTCATCGACTCAGCTCAATCCCAAGTATCATCCTCAAATCCGTATGTGAACACATAGTCCCATACCCATGTGAACACATAACTATAAAGAATCTCATGAGCACATATAAAAAGGAATGTATGCAAGTATGTATGTGTGTATGTGTAGTGCAACACTACCCTAGGGTTCGCAACACTAAAGTAATCCTACACACCAATATCCATCCTAACATCGTTATTAATCCCAAATAACATATACTAATTGTTGGTGTGTATACGCATCCGTATACACCACCACGGACTGCGGGGGTGCTATACGCCATCCACCCGACTTCTCCCCGTAGATATAAATCTACTCACCTGGTCCTCGTTCGCCGGTGCCGACGTCGCCACACGCTTGCTTGTCGTCTCGAAGTCCACATGGGGTACCTACATATCATAACGCACCATATCGCATTAAAATCCGACTCATGACCAAAACGACGCACGAATCCCACATAGGTCAAAACCTATGGTTGCTTTCGCAAATCGACCCAAAAACCCTCGATGTCGGCGTACAAACGCCAAACCATCGAGAAAACTCCCAACACACTCATTTGCACATTCACGAACACTAATTTTAATATAAAATAGGTTAAAACTCACAAAAACCCCAATTTCACCTAAAAAGTCATTTTTCCGAAAATCTAGCAAGCACAATTCGCCGTTTTTGTACAAAACATGATGTTTTAACAATTCTAGTGACCAAGATGATAACTTAACATCTTAATTATGCCATAGAAACCATTACATAAATTTTAAACCCACAATTTAATTCGATTTCAAAAACCTAGTTTGCAATATTAACCAATTTTAATAATTTTATAGCAAAATGCACAAACTACAATATAGCTTGGATTTTTATGAACTAAAGTATTAAAATACACTTAATAATGTTAATGAAGTCATGAAAAAACCTAATTATATTTTTCTCATAATCAAATTCATGGTTTACAAAAACCTAGCTAGCAATATAGCTTAAATATTACAATTCCAAACTAACAATTTTCAACTAGAAATTTGATTAGGTTTTTATTTCACAATATGAAGAACTACAATTGCAACCACAATTACATACACAAAAACCTAACTTGAATTTCATAAACCCTTACTAAGTTTTTCCAAACATACAATTAAACCCAAATTAATAACTAATAATGCTTGATTTAAGGTATTCAAACAACAATTTAACAAAAGGTCTTGATTTATACCTCACAAGATCAAGGATCTTGCATGCAAATTCTAGCCTCCAAAAGTAGCTTCCATGCTCCTAGATCCATGTAAGTTTGGCTAATGAGAAATGGGTAGGAGTTGGATTTGGATTTTGGGATTTATTTGATGGATTTTGAGGCAATTTTTGAAGCAAAAGAGATGGAAAATGAGGGAAAAAGATGGGGGCTGTTGTAGCAGAATTTCGGCTGAGGAGGGAGTGGGGAGAGGTGTGGGGGAGTTGTGGAAAAGAATCCAAGTCAAAGCCCCTCCCAAATTACCATAATACCCCCACCTACTTTACTATATATAAAAACCTTATTTTAACCCATTTCTCACATGATTTAAGGTCAAAAAGAGAGAAATAAAATTCTTGGGCTGCTACAATAGTGTGGGGCCGGCAAAGGGGAGTGAGGGTGAGTGTGAGAGACTTTACAAAAAAATTCTATGCAAAAAGACCCCCCACAATACCATATTTGCAAGTTTTAGTTCAAAATAACTATATTTTTGTTTTCCATATAATAAATCAATTAAAACTTGAAATAAAATACTAAAAAATTATATTACAACTAGATTTTAATTAAAATGATTTTAAAGATTAAAATTAGCCCATTTAAATTTATATTTATCGCTAATTTAATGTATTTTCTTACCGGCTTAAAATAATATTAAAATAATTAATTTCGGAAAAATTTTCAGAAAATTTGAAATTTCAGCAGTGGCTCAATAAACACCAAATACTAGCAATTATATTGCTAGAATATGTATATTTAATTTTATAATAAAGATATTTGCATTTTGACTTTTTACAGAAAACCCCCTTATTTTACCGTTTTTTCGAAATTTCACCGAAACGATTTTCAAAACGTTACAACAGCGCAACATCAACCCCTAATACCGGGAGAGACGAAACCCCTCCTAGCGCTCATTGCCTCCATGTGATTTGGGATTGTACCCAAAAGCCACCGTTTTGTACGATCTCTTGACCGTGGTAAGGTGGAAATCAAAGCACAGTGGGAATCACACAAGACTCTATGACGATCTCGGGTCTACAGACTAACCTGTACCAGTGTCACCAGAGAACTGCTAACCGACGATAGGTATAATACCATCTAGGAGTTCTCGGCAAGTCCGTCCAGTGTACCCAGTCTCCACTGAGCACCCGTATATCTTCTCTGATGTCAAACACCAATGGATATGGGATCATCCATCGCCCATCATATGGGTCAAGAAGCGCATACGCTAGTCTACTCTGGAGTACCGATGCCCTGTCTCGATATTCCCATGGCTAGGAACATTTGAAGGATGTACTTATCGACTACCCAGTCCCCACTAGTATGATCTACATCATAGTCCTGGTAGTCAAGTACTCATCCTAAGGGCTTTATCAACATGTGATCACAAAACAGTATTTGTTTACATGTTAAGATAAAGTGCAACCAGATAGCATACTATCATGTCGAGCATGAAAGTCCTTCCTATATATGTCCAAGTATCCACTACAATATACATCGCATGTACAGTTATGGCCTCTAGGGCATACATATAACTAGCATGTCGTTCTCCAGCTGGCCCGCCACCGATTGGTGGTTTGCCGCCGGCCTGCCGCCGGTTATCATCGATCGTTCACCGGCCGCCGATCGGACGTTAGTCACCGGTCGCCCCCGCAAGCCGTTGCCGGATGCTTTCCTGGACGCCGCCGATTGGTCGTTCACCGCCGGCCAGCTGCCGGTCATCACTGATCGGACATTCATTGCCGGTCGTCCCCCGGCCGTTACCGACCGTTCGCCGCCGATCATTACCAATCGTTCACCGGCCACTCGGCCGCTGATCGGACATTCATCACCGGTCGTTCGCCAGCCGTTTCTGAAAGCTTGTCGGCACGCCGTTCGTCATCGACCTCGCCGTCATTCAGCGGCATTTCTTCGGTTTCGCCGCCGGTAAACGGTTCCACATACATATATTACCGGGAATGATTAAAATATACCAAGCACGTTAATGCAAAATTTCTTGAAATTAAATGCTCGGTCATTCCATTCCCGGGGATGCAAAGATTCCCGGTAATCTTCACTTCCATGTACCTAGCGCAATCTTAAGGAAGTTCTTGATTGTAGGGATCAGTTTGCAAATTCCTTCAAACCCTCCATCTTAAGTATTCCCTGTAAAAAGAAGATAAGAGATTATAGAGAGAAAGTCTTGATCAAGTCTCCCCCTTTTCTTTTCTTCTTCTTGAATCGAAAGTGAGAGACTCTTCAGGTTTTTGAAATCTGTATTCTTAAGAATTCTCTCTAAGTTAAATAATGAGGGGATCCCTTCTCTTTTTCTCTTTTGTTAAGTATATATACATGAAGGGGAGTTATACAACAAATCTCGCATTTTGAGGAAAGTGGGAAGGAGAATAACTCCCTCACTAATTAATGAAATATGGGCCGAACCGTTCATCTGGGTATCTTCTTAAAGATATCAAGAAGATACCCGCAACCGTTTCGAAAATGGAGTGAACATATCTTTTGATGAGGTATCTGTTGCAGTACATCCCCGCCGGAGGAGATATGATGGGGAAAGCTGGTATATTTTGGTTTCAACACTCTGCAAATATTTGAACTTGCTGGCCCTGCCACATTAAGGCTTCACATCATGCTCCAAATTAAATAATGATAAATAGTGAGAGAGGTACAATAATTAGAAACTTAGCTTGGCATCAAGTTATCTCAACTAAAAAATGATGATGGGACCGAACATGATTTTTCCATTTTTTTTTATCACGGATGTTAGTCAATTGGGACTTTTCAATAAAATAGAACTTTTGAAACTACAACATTTTCGTAGAATTTTTATAGAACTCGGATTTTTTTTATAGGATTCAAGAACTATTCGAACTAAATTAGAACTAAATTGAAACCATATAAGATTATTTTAATTTTACTGATAATGTCCAAATTATATATATAAGCTCAATTAGAACATATTTAATTGTTTCTAAATGGTTTGTAAGTTTAAAAACTAATTTAGTGTATTAATGATGGAGGGTGGAATCTCTTTCAGATGTTGCTTCCCGTTGATCTGCTGATGGCTGCGATGTGTGGCTGAGATTGGATCTGGAGACTATTGCTCCTGAAGCGTGTGGATCTCAATGGGTTGAGGTTGTGTTTGCCGAGCTACCTGCAAGGAAGTCCCGGGGTGGTTGTACCACCGAGGACCTTCCAACGATCAAGTTAGTCTAGATATCCGAGCAGAGTAACGGCTTAGTGGAGTAGAATTGGCTTCCCTTGACCGTCTGAAAGAGGGGTTTAAGTAGTGGTGGCAACAGGTGCAGCAGGCGCGAGAATCATGCCGGCCATTACGATCCCGACGTCACGCCCGTGTGAAGTGCGGGACCTCCCATTAATGGAGAGACATGCTCGTTAATGGGGGATCGTGGTGGCGTGGAACGTGGGATGTGGCCGGCGGAGATCTCGCGCATAGCAAGATTCGCGGAATGGCTGTTACGCCTGCAAGCGGTGCTATTGGTCGGTCGATGAGACCGAGGAAGATGACCTCGGGGGGAGAGCTCGCGGACGAGCGGGAGAGCCGAGGTATCTAGTTTCTGCGGTAGCTCAGGAACGAGCTGTGAGGCCGAGGAGACCCATCGTGCTGGGGCTTGGAGGCGAGCCAGCGTCTGCTCGGTAGGACGAGCATAGGGGTGGTTTGGTCGGCTGTTGTAGGCCCTTTCTTGCATACTCTGGGACACGTCATCTGCCACGTGTTATGATCTGGGAAATCGCCGATATCGAGCATCATCATTAGCCCCCCACTCTCGTCCCAACCAGCTGATGGGTCGGGTCGAAAGTGGTCAGCTTGGTCACGCATGGTGAGATCTCTTCCGAAGATATCGTCGGGCGTGTCCCCGGGCAATCCATTGTCTTTTTCTGGGTGACGCAGGCGAATCAGGGCGAGACCTTTTGCATTAAAGAGGGTGCGCCGATTCGTGCGCTCCCTCACTGAAGCGATGGTCCACGTGTCGAGCGTCGTTTGGGCGACGCAACGCGTTGCAGACCTGCGACGTCTGATGGGATGCTGTCCAATGCGCACGCGCCAGGTGGAGCGATCTGGGTCGTCGTATGTGAGGGGTTGTTTTTGGCGGGAGTCGACAGTCGCCGTTGGATGGGGACGCCGGAGGCTATAGGTAGAGGTGGGGCCCGCTTCAGGGCCCATATCTCCTCATATTTCCCTCATCTTTCATCTCGTAAGCTCGACGCTCTCATCTTAGGTCGGATCTTCTGCTTTCCCGAGGGCTTCTCAATCAGGTTAGATGTTTTCTTCTGGGGACTCTGTAGATGTCACAGGGGTAGATTCTAGGGATTCTTCTGCCGAGTTGGGGTCTTCCCGGGGAGATGGGGTCAGATCCTCTCCCCGTGGTCGTGTGTCAGGAGCGGATCCCCGAGTGGAGGTGGCGGAATCCCCCGGCGTGCCTTCTTTGGTGAGGTACGAAGGAGATCTTGCCACCGCTCGGGCCCGCTTCCATATCCTTTCTGGCTATACTCTGTGCTTAGCCAAGAAAAGAGAGAGGGCAGATCAGGTGCGGGGCAAAGAGATTGCCCTGTACCTGAAATCCTTTTGGGCCGGAATGAGCTTGCCCTTCTCTCCCGAGGTCGCTGCAGCGCTGTCTTACTTCGGATTAGCCCGGGGCCAGTTAGTGCCGAACTCCTGGAGGATTCTCCTTGGGTTTCTGGTCCGCTTGAAATTGCAAATGGTCCCCTTTGATATGCCCATCTTTGCCTCCTCTCTCATCTACAAAAGTCACCCCGGCTCTTACGCTGGCGACCCGAGGTGGGTCTACCTCTCCTTTAGGAAACTTTGGAGGAGTGCGCCCGGGTCGGGAGTCGTCGCCCTGCCTTCTTCCATCCACGACTGGAAGAAGAAGTTTTTCTTCGTCGGGCCACCAGAAGGTGAGGACTGGCCCATACCCGTCCAGTGGTGTAGGGATAAGTGCTGGCAGGGAAACCCGTCCAATGACCCCGATGCGGTGAGAGTGGCGGCGTGAGAGCCCATTCCTCGGGCCGATGTGTTGCTGTCTGAGCGGGCCCTTAGTTGGGCCGGGCTCAGCCCTGCCCAGTTCGTCGGTAAGTTAGGCTTGCATTTACTCTGGTTTTTGCTTGAGTCGCTGACCCCATTTTATCTCGTCAACCCATTGATTTGAGCTACCTTCGAGCGGCTATGCGCAAGCCGAAGAAGGGGTCGAGGGCTGGAGGGGCCAGCGGCCAGCTCTTCTCATCAGGTGCCAACCCCGGCTCCTCCGGCACCCGTCCAGCACCAGCGCTCGATCACGGATCGGGCCCCGGAGTCCAGCAAGGCACCGACCTGAAAGAGGGCTAGAGGGCAGGAAGCCCCGGCCTCGGAGGCAGAGACCAGTCCGCCGCCGCCGGCTCTCAAGAGGCACCCCCGTGCAGCCCCGCAGGCCCCGGCCTCCCCGATCTTGGTGGACGATGGGGAGCTCCTCTTTGAGGTGCCCTCGGGGCTCTCTGTCGCCGACAGACTTCTGCAAGACATGGAGAGGTCGGCCGAGGGCAGGGTCCCCGAAGGAAGCCTGAAGAGGCAACTTGCGTCCATCGCCTAAGAGGCCGTGCAGGTTAGTGCTCGTACTTTGCCCATTTCATCTTTCGTGAGACTTGGTGATACTTCTTCTTTCTGACCCTTTTCTTGTTTCTCCAGGTCTTCCACTACGTCGCTCTTGCCATCCGGATGGAGGAGGAGGAGATAGGCTCGGTTGTCACGCCCCACTTCCCAGTGTACGGCGAAGGGGACGCGACGAGGCCCGCTATGTATATACTTAGAAGTACATACGCTAAGCGTAACTAAGCAATATAAAGTAAATCACAAGAGACGAATGATATAAAAATAACAGCAACTTTATTAATAACATTCTTTTGTACAATGCATGAAAAGAAAATACAACTAAAATGAAAAGCGATGCCTAAACAGTGGCATAACAGGAAATGAAAATACTGGAAAGAACAAGATACAATATCTAGAGCTCTGGGTCTTCGTTAAACTGCTCCAAGTCTTCACCGGTGGGCTCAATCTCAGCTTGGTCCAACGCACCTGACGACATTCAAAGAAGAAAGAAATAGAATGTCGTCAGCGAACAGGTCGCTCGGTAAGTCCCAAAGATAAGGAAGAATTAGAATGACAGTATAAAAGTATTTTCTAAAGTATCATATTGTTGAATATTATGGAATATTGTGTTAACGCTGTTGTTTGTAGTTTGGTACAGAAGGATGCCAGTGTATACGAGGGAGGTCTCTATATGCTAGAGGCCAGGGCAAATAGAAAGTACAAGGAACCGTTATGCCACGGTACAACAGCAATAGGATTCAGGTTAGGTGTCTTAATCTGACCACCTTGTGCCACCTTTAACACCTTCTGTACCAATCTACCCCTTAAACCCCGTAGTGTTTTAACAGTATTGTTGTATTGTATTGTGTAAGTTGGGTGACTGACCAAAACCATGATACCAGTAAACATGTTGTAACTGCATAATCAGGTAAATGGAATAACAGGATAATGGATGTACATCCATGGTTTGATTCAGTCAAATTGAATAGATTGTTAATTGGATTCAGAGATTCATGTATTCATATTGAGTTGGAATATTAAAGAATATGGGTTGACTTGAATCATATTCAAGTCCGAATTAGTCATACTCTAACCCGAGTCAGACTAAAAGAAAGGTAATTTAAAGTTCTGTACTTGTTAGGGGCCTTGTTGTAATTTATAAAACTTGAGGGGGGTTTATGTAAAAAGTACTATTGTATAGTTTTCAAAATACACCTCAAGTATTTATTATTCGTCGATTTTATTTGTGTTATTCTAGTGAATATATCCTAATAAAAGTATTGATTTATTTGAAATTCATGGTATTTTAATGTAACTTTTAATCTTGTAATTTTTAGGAAAATGTGGAAACTTTATCTTATAACAAAATAGGCGTTTAAATGATAATTATATATATATGTTAATACAAGAATAATTTTATTCTCCAAAATCTCATTTTTTTCTTAAATGTCGTATTCTAAACCTTTCGAGACCGAATGCTCCTTGCGGAGGTCTGAATCTCGCACTACTAGCCCGCGGGTGCACGATGAACCGTACTATCCCTAACGGGTTCCCCAAAGGTGGGTTGTAGTGGCGCTTTGCATAGGTTTAACAAATACCCTTCATTTAGAAAAACGGTTTTATAAAGGTAAGGTATTTATTTGTAAAAGGTGTAAATTTCCGTATTTTAGTTTCTAGGGTTTCCTAAGCCAACTAGTCTATTTCTAAGGTCTAAACGATAAGTCATTAGAAGCCTCAAATCGCCTCTTCGCCGCCAATTGCGGCCAGGTAAGTGCCAGGTAAGTGGGAAGGAACCACAGTAGTGGGCCTAATTAAAAACCACTAGCCTAGACACACTTGCCTAGACACCACAAAGTCAGTTTAGATAAACGATCGATGTCCATGATAAATCGTATTTTCATTTTAAAAGATTTTATTTAGAATTGTGTACAACTTAAAGCTTTCAAGAAAGGTTTATAAAGATAATGGTATTTTAGTGAAAATTCTTGTATTTTCGTATTCTATGTTTTGACGTTTATCAATTAGGGTTATATTTGTGTGTGTGTAGAGGTAGTTCATTATCTCGTGACTTATTTTAAGGTTTAATGAAGTTTAGAGGTTAACTATGATATATTAAACATGAAGGTATTTAAGCGTAAGAATACGGTATTTGAAAACGTTATCATTTTATGTGTGAAAACTCATTTAAATTGATTTCTACAAGTTTAGTGATCAAGATGAACATATTTAGGAATGAGGGAATTGATTAAAAGAAGAAAAATAAACTTCATGGTATTTTTATGAAAAGAATACGATATTACAAGAAAGTTATCATTTCATGTGAGAAACTTTGTTTAAATTGGTTTTTATGTGATTAATAGCCATCATGGATATGTGTAGGTATTATGGATTAGGTGACAAGTGGGATTTTGTAGAAAAACTGAATCGGAAATCGGTTTGTTCCGATTTCCGTCGGGTTTCAAAAAGTCGTATTTTTTTATTAAAAGAAAAGAGAGATAGGAAAGATGGGACTTACAAGTTTGGACAAGCTAGGGAGGCTAAGAAAGTGGTGGTTGTCTGTGCGTCGAAAACGTCGCGAAGGTTCTAGTACGATCGTCGGAATTCGTCGTCGGTTTCGGCAGCGCTTCGCTTCTCGCTCTTTTCTAATGTACCGAGTTTTCTTGAGAATTTGAGAGAGTGGACTTAGAGTTGTAGGGTGAAATAGTAGAGGGTAGGGGTGTTTATATATGGCTAGGCTAGGGTTAGGGTTTTGATAAAAAAAATATTAAAAATATAAAAATTCATTAAAATATCATTAAATTTGGGAGTAAAAGAGGTTTATTGTGCATTTGGTAACTGTTCTGGAGAAAAGAAGTATACAGGGGGGTTGACCAAGTCAACACGGAAAAATTCCGTGTTGACGACTCGGCCGGCCGGCCGAGTCGTCAACATGGAATTTTTCCGTGTTGACTTGGTCAACCCGAGTCGGGCCGAGTCAAAGTGGCGTCGGGTGGGGAAACTCCTGGGGGGAATTTTGGTGTACTTTATTTTTTATGTGCAGTATTAATTTTGAGAGTTATGGCTGTTTGACTGTTGACTTTTCAAAAAAATTAAAACAAAACAATATAAAAATAATGTGGGGCATGGGATTCGAACTCTGGTGGCTTGGTTCAGCAGTGCAAGGTATTACCAATGAGCTACAAGCTCCTTCTTGTAATTATTGTAGGGAGATAGATACTTAAAGTGTTATCAGCAACATTAATACTCCAAGTATACTTCAAATTTAAATCAAATTTAGGTATACAAAAATTGGAGTTGTTACATCGGCGATCCGAGCTTCGGGCGAGTCCTTCTCGCTGAGGGAGAGATCGAGGAGGGCGCTGGAAGCAGCGACGGCGAGGGTCGCCGCTCTCGAGGCCGAAGTGGTGGCTGGGAAGCAGGAGCTAGCGGACGCAAAGCAAGAGGCAGCGGCCGTGAAGAAGGAAGTGGCGGCGGCGAAGCAAGAGGCTGCCAGGCTCCGCGAAGCCGCCCAGGCTGCCGAGGCCAAGCTCCAAGACTCCACGGCGCTCGTCGGCACCATGAGGAAGTCGGTGGGCACCCTCCGGAAGGAGCTGGGGGCGGCGGTAGAGGCGGCAAAACGGGCCGATCTCTTGGCGGCGAAGATGGTGGAGAACTTCCAGAAATCGAAAGAATATTACACCGTCCTAGCCTCGGCCACTACCGCCATCTAGCATGAGGCCCTTGATGCCGTCAAGGCTCGGATGCCGGAGTTCGCCGACCAGGATCTCCGAGTCGAATATCCTCGCGGGGACGAGGAGCAGGGGGAGAACCTCGGGGGCGAGGCCGAGGAGGTGGCGCCTGGCGAGGGTAACCCCGAGGCCCCGGCCGCGGTCGCTGAGCTTCCCGGGGATGCGTCCGGCCTTGAGGCCCGAGACCCGTCGTCTTTTTCTTTCCTTTTTGCTTTTTATTTGTTTTCTCGGGATTTTGGTAGGCCTCCGGGCTTTTTGTAAGGCTGGGGAGCCCACAATACCTTATAGAAGCTTTAACTTTTGCGAATAAAGGTATTTTTCTTGTAGTCTTGTTTGCACGCGTAGTTTTCTTCTTGTTGTGTGAACACTTGTATCTGTGTGGGAATGCCTTTCTGTTGTGTCGTCTCTTTGTCTGGTGATTACGCCTCGACTTGAGTCTGCTCTCTTGCCCAGTGTTCCAAGGCAGGCGGTAAGACGGTATCTCCATGGCCCCGAAGTCGAAGTGTAGATCGCTAAGACGTTGAGAGATTGGGTGCCTCTTGTTGAGTTCACGTTCCTTAGTTGTTGGAGGGGCCGTAATTGGCCAACTGAGGATATTGCCGAGCAGGGTAGCTGCTCGGTGCCTCTTGGCGAGGGCTTTTATCCTCAGCGTGAGAGGGGCCGTGAGAGGCCTATTGAGGATGGCCGAGAAGGGTAGCTGCTCGGTGCCTCTTGGCGAGGGCTTTGATCCTCAGCGTGAGAGGGGACATGAGAGGCCTGCTGCGGATGGCCGAGAAGGGTAGCCGCTCGGTGCCTCTTGGCGAGGGCTTTGATCCTCAGCGTGAGAGGGGCCGTGAGAGGCCTGGTGAGGATGGCCGAGCAGGGTAGCTGCTCGGTGCCTCTTGGCGAGGGCTTTGATCCTCAGCGTGAGAGGGGCCATGAGAGGCCTGCTGCGGATGGCCGAGCAGGGTAGCCGCTCGGTGCCTCTTGGCGAGGGCTTTGATCCTCAGCGTGAGAGGGGCCGTGAGAGGCCTGCTGAGGATTGCCGAGCTGGGTAGCTGCTTGGTGCCTCTTGGCAATGGCTTTGATCCTCAGCGTGAGAGGGGTCGTGAGAGGCCTGCTGAGGATGGTCGAGCAGGGTAGCTGCTTGGTGCCTCTTGGCAAGGGCTTTGATCCTTGACGCTGGAGGGGCCGTGAGAGGCCTACGAAGGATGGCCGAGCAGGGTAGCTGCTCGGTGCCTCTTGGCGAGGGCTTTGATCCTTAAGGATGCCTGAGCTGGGTTGCCGCACGGTGCCTCTTGGCGAGGGCTTTGATCCCTGGTTTTTCCAGGAATAACCGAGCACGGATCGTACTAAGCGGTTGCCTCTTTCGAGGGCTTTTCATCCTTAGTGCGGGAGGGGCGTGGGAGGCCTACTAAGGATGTCCGAGTGGGGTTGCCTCCTGGTGCCTCTTGGCGAGGTCTTTGATCCCTGGTGGTGTGCCAGGGATAACCGAGCATGGTTGTGCTAAGCGGTTGCCTCTTTCGAGGGCTTTTGGGTCCTTAAGGATGGCCGAGCAGGGTTGTTGCCCGGTGCCTCTTGGCGAGGGCTTTGATCCCTGGCGTCGTGGGGTTGGGAAGCTACCAGCCAGGGATAGCCGAGCAGGGTAGCTGCAGGGCTGCCTCTTTGCGAGGGCTTTGATCCCTGGCGTCGTGGGTCGGAAAGCTACCAGCCAGGGATAGCCGAGCAGGGTAGCTGCAGGGCTGCCTCTTTGCGAGGGCTTTGATCCCTAGCGTCGTGGGTAGGGAAGCTACCAGCGAGGGATAGCCGAGCAGGGTAGCTGCAGGGCTTCCTCTTTGCGAGGGCTTTGATCCTTGGCGTCGTGGGTAGGGAAGCTAGCCGAGCAGGGTAGCTGCAGGGCTGCATCTTGGCGAGGGCTTTGATCCCTGGCGTCGTGGGTAGGGAAGCTACCAGCCAGGGATAGCCGAGCAGGGTAGCTGCAGGGTTGCATCTTGGCGAGGTCTTTTCTCCATGAAGAAGGACCGAGCAGTGAAGCTGCTCGGTTGCCTCTTGGCGAGGCTCTGTCCGACCTTCCCATGTGAGCACCGAGGAGTGGGACGGCATCGAAGACATGTGTCGTGAGGGCGCTGTGAAGACGAAGCGCCAGAGTCTCGTCTTTTCGGTTTCGCATGGGGAGGCGCGACGCTTGCCGCGTGGCGCCTGCGTTGCGTGTGAAACGGGCGACTGTTGGATTCCTAAGCGTCGTTGGCTATAAGATGGAACCGTTTGGGATTGTTGATTACTCTTTTCCTTGCAACCGAAACGCAAAAATGCAGGACTTCCCCTTCACCATCGAAGACATCGTAAGGTTTGAGGACGTCTATCTCTATGACCCTGTTGGGGTCAAAATTTACACCCCGGTTGACCAAGTTAAAATCAAAGTCAACCCCAGGTCAAGTGGGCCCAAGCCCAGGTCAAGTGGGCCAATGCCCGGGTCAAGCCCGAACATGAAGTGGCCGGTCTCCTCCCATACCAAAATAATTTTTTTTTAATAAATAATTTTGGTGTATTTCTTTTATTTTTATTTTTTTAAATGTAAGAAAATGGGCATAAAGCCAAATTTTTGTAAAGCCCATGGCTTATGTGCAAAAAGAAATAGCACATGAGGCTTGGGATGGGCAAAATGCCATTTTTGTGAAACCCAAGGGGCTATGTGTAAAGTGTATAGCCTATAAAGGCAAAGATAATGAAAATATCTCAACAACTTTTTTCTTTCTCCAAAAAACAAATCCAGATCTGTGGTCTTCTCTTTCCTTAAGGTTCAAAACCTTCTTATTTTTTTTTGAATTAAATCAAGAGTTTTACTCTTACTTTTCCAAAACTAAATAGTTTTTCACCACAAAAACCCACAAAGGGGAACTTGGATCTTCCCTTAGATCTCAAAAAGGGAAGATTTTTAAATCTCACCCCCGTTCTCCAAGATCCGGCCAAACGACAGGAAGAAGAAGGAGACCCATCTCCAGAAGCCCCACTTTGGGGAAGATCCAAGGCTCAAGGGGAGAAGCCCCCCTTCATCAGCTTCAAAATATCCTAGGAGTTTAACTCCTCACACACACACACACACACACAAAAAAAAAAAAATAATAAGTGTTCCTTTCTGAGAGTACAACTCCCATTGCAAGGACCAAGTCCCTTTTGCCTCCCGAGCGCGCCCAGAGCGCCAGCGCCCTTGCGCCCACGTGCCTGGCACGTCGGACGCTAGCGCCCAGAGCGCCCGAGCACCCACGTGCCTGACACGTGGGGCGCTAGCACTCAAAGCTCAGAGCGCTAGCGCCCGACCGCCCACGTGCCTGACATGTGGGGCGCTAGCGCTCGGGCCCAGAGCGCCAGCGCCCTGGCGCTCAAAGCGCTAGCGCCCGAGCGCTTTCTCCCACGCATCCTTTGGATGCCCTTTTCCCTTATGTGTGTGTGTGTGTGCGTGTGTGTGTACACACACACATATAAAAACACACATGCATACTCCACGACACTGTCCCTGTTAGAAAAAAATTTCTAACGGGGCGCTGCCCCGCACCCCGCAAGGGGCTGCTAGCCCCCTTGACCCCTAGCTCGCTATCCGGGTAGCGGGACCCCCGTAAAAACTCTGCGGGCCCCCCGATATATCCAAAACCCCTTCAAAACGCAACACTGCACATTGAGTTCGCATGACCAGTTCAACTCGTCAATCGGTGGTTCTCTCGCTCCAAATGCGAGGGGTAATTAACGGCAGCTTAGTCCGCGGCTGCCGGAGATTCGGATCCCCGCAATCAATAAACCCCAGCCTACCCTAGGCAGGGGAATCTGTAATGCGCCTGACAAGCGCGTGCATTCCCATCTCAAAGGGGTGACGACAAACACCCTACAGATTCTGGCACGCCCGGTGGGACCTTTCTCTCCTCCCATATTTCGGGTTAAACGTTCATGCGAACTCAATCAATATACATGTCTATATTTATACTAATATAATGCTCTTTCATGCATGTTTTCAAGCAATCAACTTTCAACGACAATGTCTCGCAAGACGAATTCAGCTTTCAACGCGACCCCGATCTCATACATGGTCAAGATCAATTCTCGCGTGGTTCTCTCCGCAAGCCTCAGTCGACAGTGGGAGGAACTGCCCAGCCAGTGTGGTTCCGTCATCATCTACCCTGCCGGAAGAGCTCATCTGACAGAAATCCCGGCAAAACAGGTGGTCAAGCCAGTCTCAAGGGGCAAGAGACCGAATGTTGTGATCGCCAAGGCACCACAACCGAAACTTAAGACGGTGTCTGAACGACTCTTTTGGGGGTAAGACTTCCGGTACAAAGGGCAACATCAAACGTTGCGAGCGGGCTCAGGCGATGACTCCAACAAATGCCCGATCGGGTGTCTCCTCTGGCCTCTCTATCAATCGGTCTACGGCGTCTTCCCGAAGATCTGAATTCTGCCAAGTGCTTAAAACAGAAAAGTTAAGGCAGAAGCGGCTCAGGCATCGAGCCAACAAGAGGGCCAGGACTTCGGCCAAGTGGAGTCTTATGAGGTTCCAAGAGCAGGGTTACTCCGCGAAGGCGGCTGAGTTGGCCGTAAAAACCAGCAATTCCTTTGAACCTCTGAGGTGGGTTCAGAAAAATACCATGACCGCCAGAATCAAGAATACAGCGGTCCGAACGTCGCTACAAAGAGACGTGTCCCGACCCCAACAGAAAAAATGTGACACTGTCTCTTCAAGAGTTTATCAGGCTCTCTGTGCCGCGCGAAAACAGCGGGGCAAAACCAAAAAAAGGAAGCATCAGCACCATTCAAGAATCCGGCCAGGCCAGCCGCCTTCAATCGACCGCCCGCTACCGAAACAGAGGGGTCAAGACAGCGATCTGTGAAATCAGCCGCGATAATAAAAAGACGGCCAGATATATTATCCATACGGTCTATATGGCAGGCGGGCGCCCCAGCGACAACCTTCACAGCAAAAGCAAGGATGGGGCCACCACATCCCAAGTCGAATCTGGCTTGAATGTGGTTGCCGCTTCCCAAGAACAGCCGCCTCCGCTGGATGATGAAAACCCTCTCGATGAGGACGATAGGCAGAAAGACCCTTCGGTCCAGGTAGAGTCAAGCTCGGACAGCGAGGAAGAGCCGACTTTCCGCCCCAGGACCGCGGAGCAAGAGCTGCTTCAAAAGCTTCGAAAACAGCTCAGGAGCAAAGATAAAGAGATGGCCAAGCTCTATTCGAAAATTGACGACTTAACGAACGTTGTGATGCAGCTTACAGCTCAAATTGCTCGAGCGCCTCCCAATCAAGCACAAGTCGCTACTCATGAGCCGGATAATGACAATCCGAAACGGCCGATGCCTGTCCCTTTGGGTCCAAGATTCGTCGAGCCGCACGAAAGCCGGCCACATTCCGCTTTTGGGGACGCCTTGGCCCCAGATAACACTATCCCGCTAACACAAGATCGGATAATGGATCTGGTCACCAGCAAGGTTAAAACATTGGTGGCCGAAGCTGAAGCTCAGAAAGAAATTGGCAGTAGTGGGCAGCCATATCCCGCACAGTACGATCTGATCGAGTTCCCGAGCGGCTACGTCATTCCTAAGTTCGAAAGATTTGATGGGACGGGAAATGCAAATCAGCACGTCGCCCACTTTAAAGCATCGTGCGGAAATACAGGGGGCAATGATGCGCTCCTCCTTCGTCAGTTTGTCAACAGCCTAACCGATGTCGCTTTCGACTGGTACGCGAGTATACCAGACGGGCCCGTTATTACCTTTGCCCAAATGGAGTCTCTGTTTCGGCAAAGGTTCATGAGTATCAGCGATAAAATCTCCATTGCTGACCTTGTGAGGACCAAGCCGGGGAAGAATGAAAGCAACACCGACTTTATCGCCCGATAGCGTAATCTCTCGGTCAAGTGCGAACCGCCGCTGGAGCAGGACCAGTCTATCAACCTTCTCATTAGGAACCTCGACAATTGGATGGTCCCATTCTTATGTACAGAAGGCCTCAAGACGTTTCAAGGGCTAACCAAGAAAGTCCAAATGCTGAAACGCTCGAAGCAAGAGTCTACCCTGGACTCTCAGAGAGACAAGACTTGGAAAAGCAAGCGGGACGACAACCGTAGAAGCGGGAGTTCTAGCAGTACCAATGTCTTCAATGCATCCGACAATGAAGAAAAGCGGAGGGCGGGCGAATCCAAAACCAACCGGTCTCGAAAGCCATTGCTGGGAAGAGGTGGGCCATCCCCAGAGGAGAAAAAGAACAAGGTTTACTCTTTCAGAAGGGACAAGATCCGCAAGATATTTAAAGATGCCTTGAACAACGGTCTACAATTGCCGAAGTCGAAAAGACCTCAAGAAGTAAAAATGACCGACAATCCCCTGTATTGCCCGTACCACCGAGTAGTGAGCCATGCGATCAAGGATTGCTATATCTTCAAGGACTGGGTCGAGAAGCAGTACAAGGCTGGAGAGATCGAGCTGTCCAAAAGTGTGTTGGTGAACAATCAAGTTGCAACCACCAACTTTATACAGACAGAAGCTGGAGCCTTCTGGGAGCAGACAGCCGAACCCGCTGCCCTGAGAAATGAAACAGACTCACCGCGGCCTCCATGGAGTACGCACATATCTAATAAGACGAAGAAGATGATAAAGCTACTTCGGAAAGAGCTAAGGACGGAATGGGAAGGGCAAAAGAAGCCTACCATGCCAGCTGCCAATGCGGCTCCATCAGGCTCAAAATCCAAAAAGCTCAAAAAGAAGAAAAGTGCAGCTCGGCGCGAAAAAGAGTCTGCTGGGAGATCGACCATTCAAAAATATATCGATTTTCTCGAAGACTATGAACAGAAGGAAAGAACTCTAATTCAATTGAAAGAGTTCTTCCCTGTAGAAGCAGCGGAGATTTTGGAGGAGTTGGAAGAAGACTCCAATGAAGAGATCTCTATAGTGACCTGTTGCGTCATCCATCTGGGCAGCGACTCTGAGGAGGATCTCTGTTTTCCCGAAGAGGACGAGGAGCTCGCCACAAAGGCCAACCAAGTCCAGCTCAGAAGCGGCAGGGCTCTATCGCCAAATCAGGGAAACGCCTCAAAAGGAAAGGAAAAACAGGTGACTAATGAGGAAGATGGCAGAGAGCCGGCGAATGAAAACTCAAGTCCTTCCTCAGTGGACTACAATGTCTTGGCCCATCTCCGAAAGCTCCCGTCTCTCCTGAGCATCTACGATGCCTTGGTCCTATCTAAAGAGCTTAGAAATGTTCTCATTCACGCTCTACAAAACCCCGAGCGGTATCAGGCTCGCTTTGCGGAAATTAATATGAAAGAAGCCCAGTACACTCTGCATGCCGCCGCAGTGACGTTTAAGGACGAAGACTTGCTACTGGGAACGGCTGAGCATAATCGGCCTCTTTACGTGACCGGGTACAGCGACGGAGATCGGATTAATCGCATATTAATCGATCCGGGGTCCTCAGTGAACATCATGAACTTGCGGACTCTGAAGAGTTTGTCAATGGACGTCCGACACCTGTCAAGGGAAAGGATTGTCATTCAAGGCTTCAATCAAAACTGTCAGCAAGTTCTGGGGTCTATAGCTTTGCCAATCAAATTTGGGGATCTGCAAACTGAAGTTAAGATATACGTGATCGACGCTGACACGTCTTATAAAATTCTCTTGGGACGACCGTGGCTCCACGATTACGACATCGTTCCGTCAACTCTCCATCAATGCATGAAGTATACTAGAAATGGTGAAGAAAGACGCATTGACGGAGACATCCAGCCGTTCGGTGTGCATGAAGTCCGATATGAGGATTCTCGGTACTTTATGAACCACCAAAATGCTAAGCCACAACCAACTAAAGACAGAGCGGCCCTAAGACTCAAAAGCGAATTTGAGCCGGCTATCACTTTCAAAAGCAAAAACGCCCAAGTGCGCCCGCGTTTCGGTAGTGACACTGATGAGTCCGACGCTGGAAGTCCGTCCTTCCGTAAAACTCGCCCTCGTCTCAGTAGCGATACGGACGAATCTGATACTGAAGACCCATCTAGCAGCAAAGTCCGCCCTCATCTTGGCAGCGACACTGATGAATCAGTAGAAGAGGATCAGTCTTGCAACAGCTGTGCAAATCGAGAAATCGTGCGAACAGCCAAGCTACGAGAGACCTTCGAAGTTACAGAAGGGTCCCTAGCCGTCACAAGGGTGCCGGAGCAGATGTACAAAGAGCTCGATGCATTGTCATTCTCCACCGTGGATCAGCTAGAAACTTTCTATGTTCCTGGAAGGAAAAGTGGACAGAAGGGCATCCTGTTTTATGGGTCAAATCATGTTGTGCACCCGGACGATTTGTCTGTCACGTGCCTTCCCTATGAGAGAGGCATAAGAGCTGTCCTCGATCCCAGATCCTATACACCCGAGATGCGGGAATATTTCAAAAGGTGTGGATGTCGGTTATATCAAACAGAGTCCGAAGCAAAGTTTTATGAAGGGCTATGGCATCCGCCTCAAGTCCGAGCACTCATCGATGGACGAGTTCCATATAGACGGGGCATAGGTTTCATTCAACCTGATTCCAAGGCATGCTACATGATCCATGTTGGTGAAGCCGGCGAAAGATCAAATGATGAAGATGAGCTAGCCGAGCCAGAAGAAGCTCCTCAAGTGCTCGAAGATGGCGGACAAGCAACCTTCGATGAGCTAACTGAGATCAATTTGGGAACGCCTAATAATCCAAGGCCGACCTACATCATCTCACTCTTGTCAGAGGAAATGAAAGAGCAGATAATCGCCCTGCTGCATGAGTTCGTCGACTGCTTCGCTTGGATGTACAAAGAAATGCCTGGCCTTTCCCCTGAAGTGGTCATGCATAAGCTGGCTATATCTCCTGATGCTAAGCCAGTCAAACAAGCTCCTCGAAGAATGAGAAGGGAACTGAAAGAAAAGGTCATCGAGGAGACCAAGAAACTCATCGATGCTGGCTTCATTAGGGAAGAGAAATATGCGGACTGGATCGCATGCATAGTCCCAGTGAAGAAGAAAAATGGGCAGATCCGAGTTTGTGTTGATTTCAGGGACCTCAACAAGGCATGTCCTAAAGACGACTTCCCGCTAGCGGTCATGGAAATGATGGTCGATGACACCTCAAATTACGAGCTGTTCACCTTTATGGATGACTCTTCTGGATATATCAGATCAAGATGTCGCCTGAGGATGAGAAACACACAACATTTCGAACCCCAATCGGAATATACTGCTACAAAGTGATGCCGTTCGGACTGAAGAACACATGTGCTACATACCAAAGGGCAATGACCAATATCTTTGATGACCTAATCCATAAATTCGTCGAATGCTATGTTGATGGTCTGGTCGTCAAAACTAAAGCCAAGGCCGACCACATCCAAGATCTTAGGACCGTTCTCACCAGACTGAGGGAATACGATCTGAAGATGAATCCTGTAAAATGCGCTTTTGGCGTGTCATCGGGAAAATTCCTAGGCTTCATAGTCCGACATCGGGGGATCGAAGTTGACCCATCAAAGATAAAGGCCATCATAGAGATGCCCCCTCCAAAGAGTTTGACGCATCTAAGATCTTTTCAAGGCAAGCTTGCTTATATACGGAGGTTTATCTCAAATTTATCGGGGAGATGTAGGCCCTTCTCAAAGCTCATGAAGAAAGGAGCTCCTTTTGTTTGGGATGCTGAATGTCAAGAAGCGTTCGAAAGCATCAAGCAGTACTTGTTGCACCCTCCAGTGCTGGCCGCTCCCATTCCAAATAAACCGTTGATTCTCTATACTGCCGCGCTAGATGAGTCACTCAGTGCACTCCTTACCCAGAACAACGAGGAGGGAAAGGAGAATGCTCTCTACTACCTCAGTCGAACTTTAGTCAGGGCGGAACACAACTATTCCCCGATCGAAAAGCAATGCCTGGCTCTGATATTCGTTGTGAAGAAGCTGAGGCACTATCTGCTCGCTCATCGGGTTATGCTGATCTCTAGGGTCGACCCGCTCAAACACTTAATGACCAAAGCAAGCCTAGCCGGTAGAATGTTAAGATGGGCTGTCATGCTACTTGAGTTTGACATAGTTTATACTCCTCAGAAAGCAGTAAAAGGATAAGCTCTTGCTGACTTTCTCGCTGCTCATCCCATACCAGAAGGGTCACCACTCAATTGCGAGATACCCGACGAACAAGTGCTGCACCTCGAGAATGACGAGCTAGGTTGGGAGCTCTACTTCGATGGGGCCTCATCGATAAGGACCTCCAGTAAATCAAGCGTCCCGGAGATAAAAGCAGGGATAGGATTGGTGTTCATCATGCCATCAATGGGAACTCTACGACGTTCTTTTGCTCTCACCGAGCCTCGCACAAACAATAAGGCCGAGTATGAAGCTCTGATAGCTGGTTTGGAGCTCTCCATAGAAATGGAAATCCCTCGGCTTCTAGTCTACGGTGATTCCCAGCTTGTCGTCAACCAAGTAAGCGGCGACTATAAGATATACAAACCCGAGTTAGCTTGGTACAGAAGTCGAGTGGTGAAACTTATGAAACGGTTCACTCACATTGAACTAATGAGAGTCCCTAGAGCGTTGAACGGAAAAGCCGACATAATCGCATGCTTAGCTAAAGAGCTAGCTAATCCTGACATGGACGAAATTCTAATCACAGTCAGAAGCCGGAAAATTCTGCCTCCAGCCTCTTTGCGTGAATAAGAAAGCGTAGAACAAGAGAACAATCATGCCGAAGAAGCTTCGATCGTCCAAGACGAGCCCGATTGGAGAGAACCCTTCATAGAGTACTTCCGATACGACAAGCCGCCCGAAGAAAAATCTGCGAGGATTCAGCTGAAGAAGAGAGCTCTCCGATACGTATTTGTAAATGACACGTTATATCGCAGGTCATATGACCAACTCTGGCTCAGGTGTCTGTCATTGGCCGAAGCCCAAAAGGTCATGAAAGAAGTTCACTTGGGCGTTTGCGGTGCTCACTAATCTAGCCCCAAGATGCGACTTCAAATTAAACGGCTTGGGTATTACTGGTCCACCATGATACGGGATTGCAGAGAGTATGCAAAGAAATGTTATATCTGCCAAATTCACGGTGATTTCATTCACAAGCATCCCAATCCGTTGCATCCTACGGTGGCGTTGTGGCCCTTCGAAGTCTGGGGAACCGACATAGTTGAACCAATTGATCCTCCGTCATCCAGAGGCCACCGGTTTATACTGGCCGCAACAGACTACTTCTCCAGATGGGCTGAAGCTGTCCCGCTAAAAGAAGTCAAGACAGAAGATATTCTGACGTTCTTCCAGAATAATATTCTATACCGCTTCGGTACACCAAGAAGAATCATTTCTGACAACGGGCCTTCTTTCAAGAGCTTCAAAGTCTCAAGGTTCCCTACTCAGCACAAGATAGACTGGAGATATTCCACCATCTATAATCCAAGAGCCAATGGGCTAGCCGAAGCCTTCAATAAGACTCTATGCAAGCTCCTGAGAAAAAATGCTTCGGCCAACAAGAGAGACTGGAATCTCAAACTTCATGATGCGTTGTGGGCATATCGTATCACGCACCGTACTCAAACTCAGTCCACTCCATACTCATTGCTCTTCGGAGTGGAGGCGGTCCTCCCCCTCGAAGTCGAAGTTCCAAGGTTAAGAATGGTCGTTCAGCACGAGTTGACGGAGGAGGAAAACATGCTCCTTCGGCTTGAAGAGCTCGACGCCCTCGAAGAAAAGAGGCTCGCTGTGCAGCAAAATCTGGAGCTATACCGATCCCGAATGTCATAGGCCTATGACAAGATAACCCGTCTCCGCGCTTTCAAGAAAGGTGAATTGGTGTTGGTCCTCAAAAGACCGATCATCACCAACCGACATGCCAAGGGAAAATTCGAGCCAAACTGGGAAGGACCATACGTCATCGAGAAAGTGTTCGACGGAGAATCATACCAACTAATAAGTACCGAGGGAGAAAGGCCCATGTCACCCATCAATGGCCGATATCTCAAGAAATACTACGCGTGAATGCTCCAAGTCGCAGGCGAATTGAGCGCACGGCCCTACGGTCTGGATCATACATCCTGCAAAACCGTATACAATTCACGGGCGTAAACGACCCCTATCTCCCCCAAGTCCTGCCGGTGAGACTACTTTTAAAGTCCCACCACCGGCTTTAAAAAAACGGTATGTCCACAAGCAAAACGGGCACGGATGGAAACCCGAAAGGGCTCCGTGAGTAAAAACAGCAGGACTGCCGGCGAGTTTGTGAAAACCTGAAAGGGCGCAAACTCATGAAAGGAGATGAAATACACTCGTAAAGTCCTCTCGACCTTGTGAGGAGAAAATCCCCGCGTAAGATCCTTACGACTCACAAAGGAGCAACACACTTAGGAATCCCCACGATTCTTAAGGAGAACATACACCTGCGAGATCCTCTCGACTCATAGGGAGAAAATGCTTTTACGAGACCCTTACGGCTCATAAAATTGAAAAGTCTTAGGGGACAGGGACCTAAACCTGTCTCCTAAGCCATCGCTCCCCAACGGGAAATGGCAAATGATGAGTCGCTCCTGGCGTTACGCTTCAGTGTTAGCGGTGCTGATGCCGACCCAAAAACCAAATCCCAAGTCCTCCCAGGGCAAATGATGAGTTGCTCCTGGCATTATTCCAGTGCAGCAATGCTGATGCCAAACAAGATCCAAATTCCAAGTCCCCAAACGGCGAATGATGAGTCGCTCCTGATATCATATTCCAGTGCAGCGATGCAGACGCCAACCAAAATCCAATTTCTCAAAATTCTCCTAGCCCTACGGTTAGTCCTTAAATTGACTACCGTATACAATCCACGGGCTCAAATAATTCTCATCATACCTATACCCCACCGCAATCACCAGTCCAGTGGGCGGTCTTCGCCCTTGAACTTATGCTCCATTTTGGAAGAACCACTCATGTGTCCTCACGATACATGAGGAGAACCAACTTACGGGATCCTCACGACTCGTAAGAAAACACCTTCGTGGGATCCTTACGACTCACAAAGGAAAAACACACTTGGGAGTCCCCACGACTTCTAAGGAGAAAATACACCTACGAGATCCTTTCGACTCGTAGAGAAAAAATACTTTTATGGGACCCTTACGGCTCATAAAATTGAAAAGCCTTAGATGATAGGGATCTAAACCTGTCTCCTAAGCTATCGCCCCCAACAGGAAAAGGCAAATGATGAATTGCTCCTGGCACATGTGCTTCAGTGTTAGCAATGCTGATGTCTACCCTAACCCCAAAATTCCAAACTCCAATACAATAGACCCCTAAGTCTTTAAACTGGGAACAGATGACCACTAAGTCATTAAACTGGAAACAGAAGACCCCTAAGTCTTTAAACTGGGAACAGATGACCTCTAAGTCGTTAAACTGGGAACAGATGACCCCTAAGTCGTTAAACTGGGAACGAGGGAAATCAAGTCATCGACCGTCCAAGTCGCAAAAAGGGCAGAACTGACCGTCCAAGTCGCTAAAAGGGCATCACCGACCGTCCAAGTCGCTAAAAGGGCAGAACCGACCGTCCAAGTAGCAAAAAGGGCAGAACCGACCGTCCAAGTCATAAAAAGGGCAGCACCGATCGTCCAAGTCGCTAAAAGGGCAGCACCAACCGTCCAAGTCACTAAAAGTGCAGAACCGACCGTCCAAGTCGCTAAAAGGGCAGAACCGACCGTCCGAGTCACAAAAAGGGCAGCAACGACCGTCCAAGTCGCTAAAAGGGCAGCACCGACCGTCCACGTCGCTAAAAGGGCAGCACCGACTGTCCAAGTCGCTAAAAGGGCAGCACCGACCGTCCACGTCGCAAAAAGGGCATCACCGACCGTCCAAGTCGCTAAAAGGGCAGAACCGACCGTCCAAGTCGCTAAAAGGGCAGCACCGACCGTCCAAGTCGCTAAAAGGGCAGAACCGACCGTCCAAGTCACAAACAGGGCAGCAACGACCGTCCAAGTCGCAAAAATGGCAGCACCGACAGTCCAAGTCGCAAAAAGGGCAGAATCGACCGTCCACGTTGCTAAAATGGCAGAAACGACATCCACGTCGTCAAAACGGAGTCGACCTCCACATGAAAGAAGATCTATCAATTTCATGCACACAACCCACATATGTGGTGTGCATGTATTGATGGGGGGCAATTTGTTGGGGTCAAAATTTACACCCCGGTTGACCAAGTTAAAATCAAAGTCAACCCCAGGTCAAGTGGGCCCAAGCCCAGGTCAAGTGGTCCAACGCCCGGGTCGAGCCCGAACATGAAGTGGCCGGCCTCCCCCCATGCCAAAATAAAAAATTTTGTAATAAATAATTTTGGTGTATTTCTTTTATTTTTATTTTTTTTTAAATGTAAGAAAATGGGCATAAAGCCAAATTTTTGTAAAGCCCATGGCTTATGTGCAAAAAGAAATGGCACATGAGGTATGGGATGGGCAAAATGCCATTTTTGTGAAGCCCAAGGGGCTATGTATAAAGTGTATAGCCTATAAAGGCAAAGATAATGAAAATATCTCAACAGCTTTTTTCTCTCTCCAAAAAACAAATCCAGATCTGTGATCTTCTCCTTCCTCAAGGTTTAAAACCTTCTTCTTTCTTTTGAATTAAATCAAGAGTTTTACTCTTACTTTTCCAAAACTAAATAGTTTTCACCACAAAACCCACAAAGGGGAACTTGGATCTTCTATTAGATCTCAAAAAGGGGAGATTTTTAAATCTCACCCCCTTTCTCCAAGATCCGGCCAAACGACAGGAAGAAGAAGGAGACCCATCTCCAGAAGCCCCGCTTTGGGGAAGATCCAGGGCTCAAGGAAAGAAGCCCCCCTTCATCAGTTTCAAATTATCCTAGAAGTTTAACTCCTCATACACACACACACACCACACACACACACACACACACAAAATAATAAGTGTTCCTTTCCTGGAGTACAACTCCCATTGCAGGGACCAAGTCCCATTTGCCTCCGGAGCGCGCCCAGAGCGCCAGCGCCCTTGCGCTCAAAGCGCTAGCGCCCGAGCGCCCATGTACCTGGCACGTGGGGCGCTAGCGCTCTTGCGCTCAGAGCGCTAGCGCCCGAGCGCTAGCGCCCGAGCGCTAGCGCCCGAGCGCTCACGTGCCTGACACGTGGGGCGCTAGCGCCCGAGTGCCCACGTGCCTGACACGTGAGGCGCTAGCGCTCTTGAGTTCAAAGCGCTCGCGCCCAGAGCGCCAGCGCCCTGACGCTCAAAGTGCTAGCGCCCGAGCGCTTTCTCCCATGCATCCTTTGGATGCCCTTTTCCCTTATGTGTGTGTGTGTGTATACACACACATATACAAACACACACGCATACTCCATGACACTGTCCCTGTTAGAAAAAAGTTTCTAACGGGGCGCTGCCCCGCAACCCGCAAGGGGGCTGCCAGCCCCCTTGACACCCAGCCCGATATCCGGGTAGCGGGACCCCGTAAATATTCTACGGGGCCCCTGATATATCCAAAACCCCTTCAAAACGCAACACTGCACATTGAGTTCTCATAACCAGTTCAACTCGTCAATCGGAGGTTCTCTCGCTCCAAATGGGAGGGGTAATTAACGGCAGCTTAGTCTGTGGCTGCCAGAGATTCGAATCCCCACAATCAATAAACCCCAGCCTACCCTAGGCGGGGGGAATCTGTAATGCGCCTGACAAGCGCACATGCATTCCCATCTCAATAGGGTGACGAAAAACACCCTATGGACCCGTACTGCACCGAGGACACGGTGCAGTTGGTAATAGGCAGGATCGAGGACCACTTCAGCCGATTGCTTCCCCGGCGGTCCTCCTTCCCTCAGCTGCTGATGTATTCCATCTGGAGGGTGTCGCCGGGGCTTTACAACCCCTTATCCGAAATGCTGTTCGATGAGGCCATAGGCAAGCTAAGGTCTCTGAGGCGCTTCGGCCTGATCTCCACGAGCCGTATAAACCGCTCGGAAGCGCTCATCCGTGAGTGCTACCTGTTGAGGCTCGACGCCGAAGCTCGCGGGGGGGGGGGATCGGAGGCAGAGGTTAGACGCTGCGAGGGCTCGGCTGGAGGAGATATGCTCAGAGTACCATGAGCAGTGCTCTCTGCACCTCATTCCCCGCTGTTGTAATAATAAAATTTTTCTTTTGTGTACGGCTGAGGAGCCGATAGCACCTTTTGAATGAATAAGATTCCTTTTTCTTTTCTGCAATGCTCTATGGATCCTTTTATTGTATAAACAAAAGACCTTAGGAAGATGGTACATTGCTTTGAAAAGAAAATACATGATAGTAGATGCTTTTATTCATGCAACTTGAGCCCCCATACGTCTGCTGGTACCTGTGCTCGGCATGGGGTACCGCGCTTCGGGGGTACCAGTCGCATGCTCTGCTGACACTGCCATGATCTGGCCGATGGTCTGCTCAGCTGGAGGGGGACGCTGCTTCTGCTCGTGGTTAGCATGCCGCTTGTCCCTTAGGTACGCCGCGAGGTGCCCTAAACGGATCAGCTCCTCGATGTAATCTCGGAGTTGCTTGCAGCTCTCCGTTGAGTGGCCCAGCGACCTATGAAAGCCGCAGTAGGGGCCCCGGGTTCGCTTTGAAGCCGAGCGTGGGACCGGAGGGAACTTGAAGAACCCTTCGCCCTTTGCCTCCTCAAGTAGCACTGTCTGGGAGACATTAAGCGGCGTGTACTCCTGGAACTTTAGGGGATAGGGCTTTTGCCGTTCCGGTCCTCTTCTCTCGTCCCTGACCCTCTTTTTCTGGTCCGCTTGCTCTGCTCGGGGGAGGCTTGCGTTCACCTCGGATTCGAGCTGGACCTCACGCTCGGTCCAGGCCTTTACCTCGTCCATTGTCTTAGGTTGCGCCAGTGCAAAAGAGCGTAACCACTCCTTGTGCTTAAGACCAGACCTTAGAGCTGTGATGACCGTTTCGTCCCGATGCTCTTGGACATCGAGAAGGGCGTTGTAGAAACGGGTGATGCAGGCCTTGAACATCTCCCTGTCCCCGCTCTTGATCATGAAGAGGTGGTCGACTGTGCGCTTCTGCCGCCTGTTCCTGACAAAGTAGCCGAGGAATTGTGTAGCCAACTCGTCAAAGGTTGAAATCGAGCGCGGCTCGAGTCCTCGGAACCAGTCTCGCCCGGCACGGATGAGAGTGGCCGGGAAAGCTCGGCACTGGGCGGCATCGGAGTGGTCTTGGAAGCTCATTCCAACGGTGAATGCATCCAAGTGGTCCTTCGGGTCAGATTTGTCGTCGAAGAGGGAGACCTTTGGGGGCTTGTTGCGGGAGGAGACGTGGACGGCGAGCAGCTCCTCGGTGAACGGTTTTGTGAGCGAGTCGGCGGCATACTTAGCCCCGTCACTCAAACGGTGACCTTCCCGATGCAGACTCTCGATCTTCTTCTCGAGGGCGTCGAGTCGGCCATGGTACCCTGACGACTCGACGCATTCTGATCCCAGGCCTCTGCTGTTGGCGGCCTGCATCTGGCCTCGACCTCGGTTTCTCTCAATGAGGTTCCTCAAATCCCCGGGTGAGGTGGCCCTTGAGCTGCCTTGGCGAGCCCTGTCTGCGCGGCCCCGTCGGGGGAGGGTGTGTCGGTCATGCCAGGTGACAGGCGAGCTGATCGACATTTCCTCAGGAGGGACAGGCGCGCGAAAGATCTCGGGGCGGGGCGCTCTAGCAACGGACCTCGGTGTCGAGCTGTTGGGCGCCCAGCGGGTTGCAGAACATACTGGCCCGGGGATCCGCAGCCGTGGGAGGCAGCGAAGAGGTGGTCGGCCGTGCCGACGCGGGCTGAGTCTTCTCTTCCCCCATAGGGGTCCTGGTCCCGAGGCGGGGGAGCGGCGACCTGGGGATTATGCCCCATCGTTTGGACGCGGACGAGCGCCTCCACGAAGGATGCGAGTCGGTATATCCGGCCGGCGAGGGCATTGATGGTATTCGGCGGAGGAAGCTCATCTGTGCCACCGTTGAGAGGGAGGCGGCGGTTGGCGCTTAGATCGTCTTGATGATCGCTCGCCATTGGAGTGAGATCGGGAGGCGAACTTTTGTTTTTTTGGAAACTAGGTTCCCATAGACGGCGCCAGCTGATGGAGGGTGGAATCTCCTTCAAATGTTGCTTCCCGTTGATCTGTTGATGGCTGCGATGTGTGGCCGGGATTGCTGTAGACTGTTTCCCCCAATCAAAGCAAAGCTCTGTTCAAAATTCAAATTTCGAAATGAAGCAACGCTTCTGAAGCAGCGCCAAGTGTGCTGCGCCCTAGGCAGCGCACCACGTGCAAAGCACATGTGTGCTAGCACTAAGAGCACTGCACTTAAGCAGCGCACCACATGCAAAGCACGTGTGCGCTAGCGCTAAGTGCGCTGCGTTCTGAGCAGCGCACCACGTGCAAAGCACGGGTGCGCTAGCGCTAAGTGCGTTGCACTCTAAGCAGCGCACCACGTGCAAAGCACGGGTGCGCTAGCAGATCAAAAATCTAATAATAATGATAAATCATTAATTAATCAGAATTAAATTCTGTTAAGGAATGATTCCTCAAAATCTTTCCAAATAACAAGATTGTGCTCTGTAAATCAGAGCACCGTTGGATCAATGATCCAATGGTGATTAAAAATCACCAAAAACACAGAATAAATTCTGTTTAGAAGATTTCCCAATCTTGTTAAAAACAAGAAGATTGCCTTCTGTAAATCAGAAGCCCTTGAATCAAAGATCCAACGATGGGAAATCCCCAAATCAATTGGACAAAAGATCTTCCTAACTGATTGAACAAATCATCTTGCCCTATATAAAGGCCCCTAGACTTCAAGTCTCAGGATATACAGAAGCATAGAGAGGAACTCCCCCATAAGTTTTGAGAGAATCTCAGAAAGAAAAGCCAAGCTCTCAATAGAAGAACTTCTTTTCTTCAAGGTAAATGAACATAAAGATGAAATCATCTCATAATTAAAAAGAAGAACTCACTTCTTCAAAGATCATAGATCTATAAGACCAAGGTCTTTTACAAAAAGATCAAAAGATCTCATCATAAAATAAAATAAAAAAGAAGAACATAATTCTTCTCACAGATCATAGATCTATAAAACAAATTGTCTTTTACAAAAAGATATCATGAACATCTCATTAAAAAATAAAGGGGAAAAGAATAATTCAATTCTCTTAAGAATCATAGATCCATAGAGGCAAAGCATTTCATCAATACAAGAGATTGAAGCATCTACTATAAAGTAAGAACTTTTGTTTTTAGGAGCTTGAGACAAAGTCTCTTTTAAAGGAGAAGTTATTTCCCAGATCATAAAATTGATCAAATGCGCTTCTGCGCTCTTGGACTGGCGCTCAGTGCCAAGCGCACCACGTGTCACTCACAAGTGCGTCACTTAACAGTTAGCGCATTGCGCTCTTGAACTAGCGCTTTGCGCTTATGGACTTGCGCTCAGCGCCAAGCGCACCACGTGCTCCTCACGTGTGCGCCACTAAACTAATAGCGCAATGCGCTTATAAACGAGCACTCTACGCTGATAAACTGGCGCAATGCGCCCTTCATCTGGCGCTTGGTGCCAAACGCAACACGTGTCCCCCATGTGTGCGCTACTCAGCAGAAGCGCACTGCGCTCTTTGGCTGGTGCAAAGCGCCAAGCGCGCCACGTGCTCCTCACGTGTGCGCTGATAGAACATAAACTATTCTTTAATAAGCCTAAGGCCATGAGGAATGCTCAGCATTCAGTAAAAGACAAAAACACTGTCAGGGCCAAGCCCAAATAAAGAGCCCAAAGTAAATGTTAAACATTTTAACTTGATTGGACTTAGCCCAAGAATGACCATAAGTCCTCAACTCAGATTAATTGAGCCCATACGCTCATAAATCTTTTAACGGATCTTATCCCCAAATTGGACTACAGATCTCCCAACTCACAACGGTTCAAGGGTACATCTCTGAACCCCTCTGATATATGTCGTTGTAATCCTTCAACGTCTTCAGAGAGGTAACGGGTCCCGACAACCATACATTTCATAGACTATGACGTCTTTAAACTGGACTGTGGGGTCCTTAAACCCACGGACTATGATGTCCTTAACCTCGGACTGTGGGGTCCCTTTAAACTCACGGACTATGAAGTCTTTAATCTCGGACTGTGGGGTCCCTTTTAAACCCACGGATTATGATGTCCTTAACCTTGGACCGAGATGTCCTTAAAATAACATCGGACCACCATGTCCTTAAACTGGTAATCGACCGCAATGTCCCTAAACTAAACAACAGAGACCAAATGCTCTCTGGTTGGATCTAAATGATCCCGTTAAGTTGATCTTAGTCTGAAATTAGACTAACGTATCCTTAACATACGTTTAAGTTGATCTTAGTCTCAAATGAGACTAATGTATCTTTAAACCCAACCCCCAAACCCAAATCTAAGAAAATATGGATTTGGACTAATCCACGCTCTACGGGCGACAACATAAATTAGTCTCCGTATACAATCCACGGGCAACCAAAAATAAAACAAACACCCATGACACGAAGTGACCATCTGAAGAAGGAGAAAGTGGTTACCGCGATGCGGTAGCATAATTAACTGCAGGGGCTTGCGCCTACAGGGAAGAGCGTCCCCACAATCAAAAATCCCTCAAATGAGGGGGAATCTGACGACGTCTGCTACATCGGTCGCATCCGTTTAAACCTTCGATACATGGTGTCATAAATCAACTTGGCATCTTCGGAGAGGTGGACGGATAGCACCAAATAGCATCTGCCCCGAAATTCAGGCAAGACGGACCTGCGCGTTCTCGTCTCCGTGTTTCGGCGGGGAACAGATTCTGGCACGCCCGATGGGACCTTTTCCTCTTTCCACTCCACACTTCGTGTGTCATGTTCACGAACGAATCGCGGTTTGATATGGTTGCCCTTGGGTTCGAGGTACTAAGATTTGGTTTTTCTCTCGTGCAGAAAAAAGAAGATCAAATGACTTTCAACTGCACAAGCTGCAACAATGGCAATAACTCTCACTCCGTCCTCGCAGAAGGAGTGATCTACAGGCCTCAAGCGGCCTCTGTCTTTACAATGCCGGTGGATCAGGTGACTCAGGCCACCACTGGGCTGTTCTTTGGGACTATGATCCCACCGGTGAGCTTCAATGCCCCGCTGTTGTCGCAAGAAGCCCCAAAGAAGTCGGTGTTTGATCGACTTACCACTGCCGCGGCCCCTCACAAAGGGTCGCCCAACTTCAATGCCTCAGTTTTCAACAAACTGGGCCAGAACATCAACAAGCCCGCGATACCTGAAGCAGCCATCCCGGCTCAAGCGGACGAAATCATCGGAGAGGCTTCTTCTGCCAAGAAGTCATTCTTCACAAGGCTGGCCATTCCGGCTCCCGCTCCAGGCGAAGTCCTCAAAGCTGCTTCCCCTGCCCAGAGGTCTGTCTTTGACAGATTGGACATTGCTTCTCAACGGACATCGGTCTTTAAGAGGCTGACGCCGGCGACAACCCTTCGCCAAAACAGGGGGCATGATGAATTCACCCCTACAGCTGAGAAAATCCCATCCGCACGATATGCTCGCCATCGTTACTGACGCCGAGTAAGGAAGGCTGGGGGCAGCTCCCCTTCTGGACTGACTCCGCCGGCGCCAACGGTGGAAATCGATGCTGCTGTTCCAACTGGAAACAACTTTGAACCGCTTAGGAGGGTTCGCAAGAACTCTCCAACTGCCATACTGAAAAGATCTCCTCTACCTATGGAGAATGCTACAGAAAAGAAGCCAGAGCAGCCCCCTCAGCAGCTGTCCTCTAAAATTTACAAAGTCTGACGACAAGTCCAGGAATCGGTGATTGACCACGACTAATCTCGCCGACCAAAGAAGATTAAAGCTCGGCAGGAAGAGAGTCATCCCGTGGTACCACAGAAGATGTCATCCGTATGGGTGCCCGCTGCAACGGCTCCCTCAACTTCAACCGTTTACAAGAGAAAGAGGCCGGAGAAAGCCCCTGTGACCGCGGCGAACCGTAAGGACACTGAATCTAAATGCCCCAAGTCTGGGGGCATGGTGGTGCATACCGTTTATATGGCTTTCGGAAAAGAAGAAAGTCGTGCTTCTACGGGTCATCGACCGCTTACCCGATCGATAACAAAGGCTCAGGAGCAACAGCAGCAAAAACTTCAGGAGATGCTGACTGCAATGGCCGCACTCACCGGACCGAAAGAAAATCCGGAGACTTCAGAGCAGCGTCAGAAACAAGAAACCGATGCTGAATTCCTCTGAAGAATATTCGAGAGGAAAGAAAAAGAGGCCGCGGAGCAGGCGGCCAACATAAAACGAATGGCTCTTTTGTTTCAAGACATGGCCGGGATGATGTTACAGCCGGAACCCCCAGCTGAAGACCCCCCGATTATCATTGAATATGACAGAGGAGAGACATCGAACCCTCCTCCGGCTCTTTCAGCAGCCAAGGAGGAGACCATCTCCAAGGCCGCTCTGGATGATTACATTGCTCAGCAAATACGAGCTCACCAGGCGAATGAAGCGGCTGGGCAGATCGTTAAGACTGGACGACTCTATCCGGGCTGGTATGACCTAAGCTACCCGCCGGGATATACGATCCCTAAATTCCATGTATATAAGGGGACGGGAAATCCGCATCAGCACGTCGTTCAATTCAGAGCCTTGTGCGGCAACACTGGAAGTGATGATAAACTTCTACTCCGCCAGTTTGTTGGCAGCTTGTCAGAGACGGCGTTCGAGTGGTATTCTGAACTTCCAAATGACTCTATCAAGACATTTGCGGAGATGGAGTTGCTGTTTACACAGAGATTCGCAAGTGCTAGCGAGCGCACCCCGATCACCGCATTGATCAATGCCAGGGTGAAGCCAGGAGAAACGTGGGTTCAGTATGCAATACGGTGGCGGAATCTATGGTCTAAGTGCGAGCAGCGCATCGAAGAAGCGCCTGCGGTAGGCATGTTTGTGGGTACTCTCGACCCTCAAGCAACTATCTCCCAATTTATGATGTTTTTCAAGCCGACCACTTTCCAGTCCTTGATTGATAAGCTGGCCCAAATGGACCAGATGGGACACAGGCCTTCCTCTTCGAAGCCGAAGCCTCGGAATGAAACAGGGAAAGGGAAAGTGACCTTCGTCGCCAATGTTCAACAGCAGCCCAGTGGTCCAAAATTAACGGATCGCCTAGACGAGAGACGGCGATACTATAATGAGAAAATAAAGCGCCCTTATTCGTTTCCCCGGGACAAAACGAGGAGATTGTTCGAGCTAGCGGTGCGCAACAGGCTCATTAATTTGCCAAATCCAAAACGTTCATTGCAACCCGGTGAGGCTAATAGTCCCAATTATTGCCCCTACCATCAAGCGGTAAGCCATCCCATTGAAGATTGCTTCATCTTTAAAGGCTGGATCGAAGACTAATACCAACAAGGCAAGTTCGCACTGTCCGAGAATTGGAAAGTAAGCCTGCCGCAGCCGCACGCTCTTAAAAAGACGGACACACCGGGGGCATCATGCTCTTTTGTAGAAGAAGCTCTATGGGAGGTCGTTGTTTCGGCCAAGACGAAAAGAATGCTGAAGGACCTCCAAACATGCCCGGCGATCAGGTGGAAAAATCAACTGGAACCCGAGATCATTGAGAGAATGCTGAAACCGCGCCCAACACTAAAAATTGGTGGTGATAGTCAAAGCGCCCATACCCAATCGTCAAAATCTTCGAAGAAAAAGAAGAAGACCAAAAAGCCCGTAAAGCCTGATGACGAGCGCACGGAACTGTAAAAACATATCGACGCGCTGGAAGAATATAACCAGAAGGCGAGGACCCCAGTCACACTCCAAGAATTTCTCAGCCACGTCCTTGAGGACGGAGATGACGACAGTGGAGAAGACTCGTCGAATGAGCCTGAAGATTATGTGGCAAGCTGCCATGTGATCTCTCACTCGTCGATAGACGATGAAGAAGCTCCTTACGCAGAAAAATTAGGGGCAGATCCCGAGCCGGAACTTCTAGAACCATCAGACAAAATGATTGATGCATTCCTGAACGAAGCTCTTCTTAAAAGCAAAGCTGGTCGGGAGCGCGAGATGGCCATATTTGAAAAGGTCAAACGCCGGCAACTGGACGAAAGGATCGAAACACTCCCACCAGATCAAAGTACATCCGCCACAAATAAAAGCAGATTCAAGATGAGGAAAAGGTTCGCCAAAGCCATATCGATGGGAATGAAGCTGCCACCCTCCGAAGGAAACACTCCTGATGAAGCGGATATACATCCTAGCTACTGCTTATATCATCAAAAGATTGCGCACCCCACCGAAGAGTGCAACACTTTCAAAAATTGGTGGCAAGGATATGTTGCTCACCGACCACATTTCAAGCGGATGAAACGTAAAACTCATCGGGAGCAAAGAAACACGATCGAGGAGTGCAAAAGAACTACCGGCAACTGCCATATGGTCGATGCTGGGGGATCGCAGGTTCTCACCTTTGGGAGCGATTCTGATGAAGAAATAGCCCTTGGCCCTCTCTTCAAAGAACCCATATTAGAAACGGAAGAAATGAAGACCTGTGAAAACATTCAGCTACATAATCGTACGCTGCCCGAGAAGAATCTCGGGCCCGCGAACAGTGGGTCGAATAGAAAAGATAAGGGGAAAGAAAAAGTCCCTGAGGATATCATCCTCGATGACCAAGCCGTCGAGGAGCTGACAGCCAAGGACCCGCCAAAGTAAAGTAAGGTGGATTACAACGTTCTGGCACATCTGAGGAAGATACCCTCACAGCTAAGCATTCTCGACGTCCTTCTGTTATCCAAAAAGGCGAGAGATTCTTTGATCAAGGCACTACAAGAGCCCAAGCAATTTCAAGCTTTCCTCACCGAAGAAAATATGAAGGACGAGCTGGTAGAAGTGCACACAGCCGATATCACCTTCGGCGATGAAGATCTCCTCCTCGGGATGTGCGAGCACAACCGTCCCCTTTACGTCTCCGGATACTGTCATGATATCAAGATAGGCAAAATCCTGGTTGACAATGGGTCCTCCATTAACCTTCTCAATGTAAGAGTGTTGAAGGAAATCTGCATGAGCGTTCAGCACCTCGCTCACGATAAAATCACCATCTCCGGGTTTGACTCCCAGTCATCACGGACGCTCGGGTCTGTGATACTGACGCTGCGTTTTGGGTTGCTAATCACTGGTATCAAATTTCACGTCATTGACGCTAAGATCTGCTATAACGTTTTGCTTGGCCGGCCTTGGTTACACGAGTACAACATCATCCCTTCTACACAACATCAGTGTATGAAGTATTTCAAGGATGATCTCGAGTATACTGTGACAGAGGAACTAAACCCATTCTCCGTGAACGAAGTTCGAAAGTATGAAGATGCAAAATACTTCTTACCAGATTTCGAGGACACGGAAAGATGTTACAAACCGAAGAACAAAGCTATCACTACTATTCCGGTCTTCGGGAGTTATACCGAGGAGGAGGAAGAAATAATTTATTCAGGGCCGCCCCAACGCAACAAGCCGGGACCGTCCACCCCTATTTTGGTTTTCGGCAGCGACTCGGAAGATGAGGTCAATGACATATTTTCTGTTCGGCCGTCGATACAAGCCTTCGCTGACAATGATCGGAGTTTGCAGATCGCCATGGTTCCGCAAGAGCACTACAAAGAGCTCGATGCACTTGATACCTATAGTGTGCAAGAACTGCAGACGTTCTACGTCCCTCCCAGGCGAAGAGATGAAAAGGCGATCCTCTTCTATCGATCCACGGAAACCAAAGTAGAGAAAGAAATCTGGCATGGTGCGGATTCTACACATGACAGGCTCCAGCCCATCCGTCTGCCCAGATACTACACAGAAGGATTAAAAAGGCTGTTGAGGCGTCAAGGCATACCATTTAAACAGACTGCTCGACAAGCTCAGTTCTACAACAGGATCTGGAATGTCCCCGGAATTCAGCGAAAGTTGCCCAACGGGAAAATGGAAATGATCGGGCTTGGATATGTTCAATCCAAAAAACGGGAACGATTCCATGGCTGCTATGGCATACATGATTTTGACGAACAAGGAGATGTTCTGTTAAAAGACGCCAACCCTGAACCAAAACGAGGTCCCGCCATCGAAATGTCAGGTCCGTCGTTTGAAGAACGAATAGACAAGCTAATAAGGGAAGCAAGTCAAAAGGTACAGGATGACCATAGCCGCAAAATGTCCATTTACGAAAAATCCAGGATGCAGCGCCTCCTTCAGCAGGCCACGGGGAATGACAATGCCTTTCGTCACCAACCTGTCATACAAAAGACCCGGCGCAGAGGCAAAAATAAACCAAAGGACGGAAAAAACGTTCGACAGCAGAATAGCAAATCTAAGAAACCACGCGATCGAGAATCGAGCAGCTGAGATCCGTCTCTTATAAAGAAGATGGGTCAAGAATATTCTTTTCCCCAAGACAAGACAAAAAAGATATTCAATCTTGTCATGAAATATCAGATGATGACACTCCCGGAGTCCAAGCACCCCGAGCAGGCAGACGAGGTCTCTCACTCAGACTATTGCTCCTATCACCAAGCAATAGGACATCCTCTCGAAGACCGCTTCACATTCAAAGACTGGGTAGAAGACCAGTATCAGCAATGTAGGTTCGCTCTATCCAGCAGTTGGAGGGTAACCCCGCAGCGGAAGCATGAACCGAAAGCGGCAAGAGCAGAACCAGACCAATATCGGTCTTGGAAGCGGTCTCACGCCTGTCATGTGATAATGCTGTCAGAAGAAGAACCCGAAAATATGGCTGATCTTCCCTGGTGCTTCGAAAATGATGATGACGAGGTGATCTCAGAGTTTCCACCGGCGCCAAAAGTGCTGGAAGATGGGAAACATACTACTGTAGTTAATCTCAAGAAAATTGACTTGGGGATGGCAAACGATCCACGGCCGACGTTCGTCAGTGAGCTGTTGTCTGAAGAAAGGGTGGCTACACTAAAAGACGTGCTAATCCAGTATAAAGATTGCTTCGCATGGAACTATTCCGAAATGCCCGGATTAGATCCAGAGATTGATGTGCACAAATTGGAAATATCTCCGGACATCAAGCCGATTAAACAAGCATCGAGAAGAATGCGGCTCGAGCTTAAGATGAGCATTAACGCTGAGGTCAAGAAGCTAATCGACTCCGGCTTCATCCAAGAGGTTCAGTATCCTGACTGGATCGCCAAGATCGTCCCAGTAATGAAGAAAATGGGACGGTGCGCATATGCGTGGACTTCCGGGATCTCAACAAAGCTTGTCCGAAGGACGACTTTCCAGTACCGGTCACTGAGCTGATGATAGATAATACGTCCACTCACGAAGTTTTCTCCTTCATGGACGGCTCATCAGGATACAATCGGATAAATATGCATCCCGATGACCAGAAGCATACTGCTTTTCGGACTCTTTTGGGTATATTCTGCTATAAGGTGATGCCTTTCGGTCTAAAGAACGCGGGTGCCACCTATCAGAGGGCCATGACGAAGATTTTCGATGACCTCATACATGAAATCGTCGAATGCTATATCGACGACCTCGTAGTTAAAAGCAAATCATACGAGGAACATTTAGAGCATCTGAAGATCGTGTTTCAGCGCCATCGGAAATACAACTTGAAGATGAACCCTCTTAAATGCGTGTTCGGAGTTTCCTCGGGCAAGTTCTTAGGATTCGTCGTCCGACACCGAGGCATCGAGATAGACCCATCGAAGATCAAGGCGATCATGGAAATGCCTCCGCCAAGGACTCTCAAGCAACTGCGGCCTCTCCAAGGAAAGCTCGCGTATATTCGGCGATTTATAGCCAATCTCTCCGGTAAGTGTCGTCCTTACAGTCACCTAATGAAGAAAGGAACCCCGTTCGTCTGGGATCGCAAATGCCAAAGCGCACTGGAAGAAATCAAGCAATACCTGCAGAATCCGCCGGTATTGGCCGCTCCCGTTAAAGGAAAACATCTCGTCCTGTACACAACAGCCCTCGAAGGTTCTTTAGGCGCGCTGTGGGCACAAGAAAACGACCAAGGGAAAGAGAGAGCCCTCTATTACTTGAGTCGAGTTCTACTGGGGGCAGAAAGCAATTACTCCCCCATCGAAAAACACTGCCTAGCGTTGATCTTCGCAATAACGAAGCTCAGACACTACGCGTTGGCACATGAGGTCCATCTCATATCAAAGGTGGATCCTTTCAAATATTTGATGTCAAAGGCTATATTAACGGGACGACTCGCTAAATGGGCCCTGCTCTTGATGGAGTTCTCGATAACTTATCTTCCTCTCAAGGCAGTGAAAGGTCAGGCCATCGCCGACTTCCTCGCTGAGCATCCGATACCTGCCGACTCTCTCTTGAACTGCGAATTGCCCGACAACCACGCGTTTGACACGATCGGCGGGGAAGGAAGAGAGAATGATACCCAATGGGAACTCTATTTCGATGGAGCATCCTCCATGAAGAAGCGCAAACAAAGCACCCCCATAATCAAATCCGGGGTGGGCCTCATCTTCGTGACCCCACAAGGAAGGATAATGCGCTTTGCCTTCTCCTTAACAGAGCCGAGGACGAATAATGAAGCCGAATATGAAGCTTTGATAGCAGGTCTTGAGATCGCCGTGGACATGGGAATTGAAAACCTCCTCATATACGGAGACTCCCAGCTGGTCGTTAGTCAAGTAAATGGCGACTATCAAACATGCAAACCAGAGTTGGTAAAGTACAGCGAGAAAGTACAGCACCTACTGACTCAAATTCCTTCCTACATGCTGGAAAGTATACCGCGTGCGGAAAATAGCAAAGCGGATGCACTGGCCAAACTCGCTAAAGAACTGGCTGACGAGAATCTTGATGACGTGAGGATCGTTGTGCAAAGCCGTCGGGTTCTCGTACCGGCAGAGATATCTCCGGAATCTTCCAAAGCAAAGGGAGCGACCGAGCGAGCGACCTTACAAATAAAAGACCAGGAAAAGGCTAAGGATTGGAGAGAAGTCTTTATAGACTACTTCAAATCCCGTCGAACACCTGATGATGCGTCATCAAGACATCAGCTTATGAAACGAGTTCTAGCCTTCGCCTTTGTCAATAATACTCTGTATAAGAGATCAATTGATTCTCTGTGGCTAAGATGCCTGGGACCGGAAGAAGCAAGGAGTGTCGTCCAAGAAATTCACGATGGACTCTGCGGTTCTCACTAAGCTGGGCCGAAGATGAAACTAAAGATCAAAAGGATGGGCTACTATTGGCCCACGATGATCCAAGACTGTCTCGAATACGCGAAGCAGTGCCACTCGTGCCAAATTCACGGGGACTTTATCCACCAGCATCTGAATCCACTACATCCAACGGTGGCCAGCTGGCCATTCAAAATGTGGGGAACTGACATAATCGGACCCATCGAACCAGCATCATCCAGAGGACACCGGTTCATATTAGCGACGGCCGATTACTTTTCTAAGTGGGAAGAAGCCATACCGCTAAGAGAAGTAAAGACGGAGAATATCCTCCATTTCTTCAAGACACACGTCATTTATCGGTTCGGCATTCCGCAACGGATTATCTCCGATAACGGGCCAGCCTACAGAAGCCACAAGAACAGCCGCTTCGCACAACAGCATAACATAGACTGGAGATACCCTTCGGTCTACAATCCCCAAGCTAATGGTCTGGCAGAGGCTTTTAACAAAATCTTGACGAAAATCATGAAAAAGACGGTGTCTCGAAATAAGAGGGACTGGCACGAGAGACTGCATGAAGCTCTCTAGGCGTATCGAACTACGTTCAAAACGGCCACAAATACAACTCCGTATGCATTGGTATTCGGCACAGAAGCGATACTCCCCCTCGAGATAGAGTTACCCTCTCTACGAGTGGCCGTTCACTACGAGCTAACAGACGAAGAAAATGCTCACCTTCGGCTTGAGGAGCTCGACGCCCTTGATGAAACCCGGCTGATTGTTATAGAGATTCTTGATGTGTAGTTCAATGTATCTTTGTGTCGGTATTCAGAAAATTTATAAAGAACTTTCACAACCAAAAAATATTTTCACCGTAATCAAACTACGGTGTCAGCTGTAGTTCATGAGTGAGTGCGGATCGTCCACAGGGATTGCACGATTCGTTCGTATTTTGATATGCTTGAATTGAAAAGTTAAGCGCAGATAAAAGAAAACATGATTCGAGAATTATCAATTTCAAGTGTCACTATTCTATTCAAGAATCAAGAATATGATAAACAATCAAGAATCGGGGTTTCGATGATATTTCCAATCAACTGTCAAGAATCTAAATGTGGCTCGTAGGAATCGATCGGATCTATAGACGTGATGTAATCTCAAGATATCGTGTTCTTGTCCTTCGAAGATTTGATACTAGATCGATGATGATCGACGAGAGTTAGGGCTTCATCGTGAAACTAGGGTTTCATCTTTTAACCCTTGTTCTTTCGTCGATATCATTCCTTTTCTAGCCTCTACCAAATTCAAGAAACGATCGTAACTCCCCAATCTCGAGCGATATCAATCAAGAAAGCATCGCAACGAATTGGGTCGTCGGTTCTTGAACTTGCTAGGGTTTACAAAACTCGTAGGACTCAAGAATCGATTAAAGCTATGTTACATCATCATTCTATTGACCGTCTCGACTCCTCGACGAGCGGAGTTTTATTCACATATCACCACACAGAAAGTATTCAAGAATTGTAAAGATATCATGATGCGAGAATTTAAAGTAAACAAGATAAAAGAATTTCACCTTTATTTATCTCAACAAATTTGATTACAGACGCTCAAGAACTACAAGAGGAAGAATTTACATTGTTGATCGGGCGTCGCTTTTTCTCCGTGAGTCGCGGATCGGCTCGGACCGCTTGCTCCGTTGAAGATCGGCTCCGCTCATAAAGGTTGTAGGGCTTCTTGCTTGATGGGGTACTCGGAATCTTGGCTTTTGATTGGAATTAGGGTTAGGGTTTCACACAAATCCTCTCACTAGATTTGTGTGAAGAAAAGATGAAGAAAGAGATTGGCTAAAAACTAAAATGGAGACTCAAAATGAATTATACATTCCAAGATGATTTACAAGTGAGCCTAGGGTCTTATTTATAGATCACCCAAACCCTAAGCCTTTGAGTTCCCTCCAAAAGTTTGTTGAAAGACTTCTAGAAAGAGTTTGTTAGGCTTAGCTTAGGGTTTAAGCTAGGGTTTAAGAAGAAGTTTCTAGAATACAAGGCTTAGTTTAGTGTAGGAGCAAGGGTTTGCTGATCTGGCAGAAGGTTCTGGGGTCTTCTGGAATTTGTCATGTCTTTTTGAAGTCTGGACCCAGAGATGAGAATTCTGCACCAAATTTGGGAAGCTAATTCCCTGGACCCACCGCGGATCCGCGGCACTTTGTGGGGCTTGGGCCTTGGTTTTTCTGGTGTGGTCTTGGGATAACATATTGGGCTTCATCTGATGTGTTGATTTGTATTTTACTCTTTGGATTGATACCAGAATTGAAATCATTGAGTTGGTGTAATGTTTTAGCTGTACCCTGTAAATTTTTGGCCTTTCTGCTGGATTTTCCTACACAGATCTCAAAACAAGTGTTGCGCAAATGTAGGGATGATGCGATGCCATGAAATATGGTCAATTTCCTTTATAGTGTCGGTTTTAGAGTCTAATACATGCAATCTGATATTTTGCGACAGTTTTGCTAATATCTAAAATATGAATGCCGAACACTTCTATATGGATGCAAATGATGAGGAAATTGCCGGCTAAAATATGCAATATTGTCGACTAATCAAATTCCCCCAAACTTAATTTCGATCGTCTCGAGCGAACTGTTTTTATTAAAAAGAGAAGGAGAAAAAAAAGAAAGAGAAAAAAAACTAACTAGCACACTTTCGTAGGCAACACGATTGCACTGAGCACGTGCAACAAGCCTTTAAACCTCTAGGTGTCCCTAGTAGGAGGAGTGTTGTCTCCTGAGGGTTTTCAGCGGATTGCACCCACAAAATCCAATAATAAAAGAAAGATCATGAATATTACATTTAAAGAAAAGAATCGTAAAAGAAAAGCTTTGAAAATTAGGGTTTCCAACTAAGCTAGTTTTTCGGTTGTCATGAGCCCTATCTTAATGGTCATGAAAAGATGTTAGAAATCACGTCCTCTCTCAATAAAACATCGTCTTATTTTTCATTCCTATCTTTCTTCCAAAACATCGATCATATCACCCTGCGTGTGTGTAAAGACATCCCTACACCCGGAGAATTCAATTCAAGCTATCATACTCTTGCCCATCAGCCTCAGTACTTTTTAATTAATGAATATTTAGATGAGATTGCTCACACACTTTCATGCGACCGTTAATACTTCTTGAGGTACTAACCGACCGATTACTCCTGTGCTTGCTTACTTGGTGTATTTTCCTCGTCTTGCACCACCTCAGGTATAGCAGTGACTCCCAGACCAGTTGGCCTTAGGGCACTAGGTGAAAAAGCACCCTCGCTATA
This sequence comes from Agapanthus africanus, assembly GCA_030015575.1. Classification (NCBI taxonomy): domain Eukaryota; kingdom Viridiplantae; phylum Streptophyta; class Magnoliopsida; order Asparagales; family Amaryllidaceae; genus Agapanthus; species Agapanthus africanus. The sequence goes on along the minus strand of CM057338.1, from coordinate 5,313,253 downwards.
CATTTTTTATTGCCCTTGGTGATAACAAAACCAATGTCCATTTTTCTCACCACTTTATATTTTCTTTATTCACTTTTTTTTTCTTCTTTTTATTTCCTTCATACATCGGCTTTAAGACAAGAGCATTTCAAGGTATCCTCTACTATCCCAGGCTTCAAGACGTGTGTAAGTGCGAATAGCAGGGTAGCAACGTTCAAAATGTTTGGCTTCCAGAATAGAAACTATTTTTCAGACTTATTTTTATCCTCAGATTAGTGACGTCTTTCATCTTACTAACCCTTGGGACAACGGCTCATAACTACTTATTACTAGTTCGTATAAGAAAACTTCTAATTTTCTTAGTTTTCTAAAATTTTTCTAATCTCATGGATGTAATTGTTCACTACCTAAACTTTCATTATCTTATTTATATACAAAAGTGTAAATATTAAAATTATTTTTATACTTGGAAATTTTTAAATTTTTATGGGTTTTGAAAATTTTTCAATTTTTATAGATTTTTAAAGAAATGTTTTGTGCTTATGCAGATGATATGCAAATGATGCAAAAATAAGCACAAACCTCCCCCAAACTTATTTTCAACAGTGTCCTCACTGTTGCCAATCGCTATACCTATAAAAACTGTAAGCCTGGGGGGAATTATTAGTGGGGGCAAAATATATAAGTGAAGAACTTCCCCCAAACTTACTCTTTTCAATCACCTTCATTCAAAAGATGATGCAATGATATACAGGATATGAAGGTGAGACGGAGGAATTTTAATCAAAATAAACTGGCTCTTGTAAGAACAAGAGTTCCTCCGTGGGGTCAGCGGAAAAATACGGCTTAAGTATATGTCCATTTACTTTGAAAAAGGTGCCGTTTTTAACATTTTCTACTTCTACTGCCCCGTGCGGGTATACAGACCGCACAACAAAAGGTCCCTTCCATCGAGATCGGAGCTTACCCGCGTGAATGTGTAATCGTGAATCATAAAGAAGGACTTGTTGACCAGGTGAAAATGTTTTCCTCAAAATGTTTTTATCGTGAAAAACCTTAGTCCTATTCTTTGTGATTACAGCGTTATCATAAGCTTCATCGCGGAGTTCGCTTAGCTCATTAATTTGCAGCTTCCGAAAGTTGCAAGCAAGGTTTAGATCAAAATTTATTTCTTTTATAGCCCACAATGCTTTATGCTCTATCTCGACAGGTAAGTGACATGCTTTTCCAAACACTATCCTATATGGAGACATCCCTAGGTCGGTTTTATATGCAATTCTGAATGCCCAAAGAGCATCCGTCAGTTTGGTCGACCAGTCTTTTCTATTCTTAGCAACGGTCTTCTCCAGGATAAGTTTGATCTGTCTATTCGAAATTTCAGCCTGCCCGCTCGTTTGGGAATGATAGGGTGTAGAAAGTCGGTGGTTGATTGAGTATTTTCGCATCAGAGTCTCGAAAGATCTGTTGCAGAAATGTGTCCTATTATCGCTAATAATAGCGCGTGGGTGTCCAAATCGCGAAAAGATATTCTCTTTTAAGAACTTAATGACAACTTTCTTGTCATTAGTGCGACATGGAATGGCTTCTACCCATTTGGAGACATAATCAACCGCCAGCAGTATGTACAGATTCCCAAAGGAGTTGGGAAAGGGACCCATAAAATCAATGCCCCAAATATCGAAGATTTCAACAACCAAGATGGGTTGTTGAGGCATTTCATTTCTCCGGGATATTCTACCCGTATACTGACATTGTGTACAGGTTTTGCAATGCTCAAATGCGTCCTTGAATAAGGTCGGCCAATAAAATCCACATTGCAAAACCTTTTCCGCTGTCTTTTTAGGACCGAAGTGACCCCCACAGGCCTGATCATGACAGAAAGAAAGAACACTCTTGATCTCTTCATTCGGGACACACCGGCGAATGATCTGATCAGGACAATATTTAAACAAATAGGGTTCATTCCAGTAAAAGTGTTTTACTTGGGATAGAAAACGGTATTTGTCCTGTTTTGACCAATCGCTGGGTATCAGTCCCGTGGCATGATAGTTCACAATATCCCTGAACTAAGGTTCAGTGGATACGTTCAAGAGTTGTTCGTCAGGGAATGAATCATTGATCGGCAGGGTCACAGGGGAAGAAATGATGCGTGAAAGGTGGTCGGCTACAACGTTTTCACATCCTTTCTTATCTTTGATAACAAGATCGAATTCTTGTAAAAGAAGGATCCAACGTATTAGTCGACCTTTTGCATCTTTCTTCGCCAAAAGATGTTTTAAAGCAGAATGGTCAGTATACACAACTATAGGTGAGCCAATCAAGTAAGGCCTGAATTTTTCCAATGCAAATACCACTGCTAAAAGCTCTTTTCAGTGGTTGTATAATTGATTTGCGCATCATTCAGGGTTTTACTCGCGTAGTAGATCACGTGTGGTATCTTGTCAATGTGCTGTCCTAAGACTGCACCTACTGCAAAGTCGGATGCATCACACATTAGCTCAAAGGGGTAGTCCCAGTTTGGTGATGATAACACGGGGGCTGAAGTGAGTGTGTGTTTAAGTGAGTCGAAAGCTGTCTCGCAGTCCGAGTCAAAATGGAAGGTCGTATCCTTGGCCAGGAGAAGAGTTAAAGGTCTAGCAATTTTGCTAAAGTCCTTAATGAATCTCCTATAAAAGCCCGCATGGCCAAGGAAAGATCGAATATCTTTGACGCTTTTGGGATGAGGGAGGTTTTGAATGACATCTATTTTAGCTCTGTCAACCTCAATGCCTTTCTGTGAAATAACATGTCCAAGTACAATTCCTTCTTGGACCATGAAATGGCATTTTTCCCAGTTCAAAGTCAAGTTCTTCTCTTTGCAACGAGTAAGAACAGCGTCAAGATTCGATAGGCAATCAGAAAAAGAGTCTCCAAAAATCGAGAAATCGTCCATAAAAATCTCCAGAAAATTCTCTACCATATCAGAGAATATCCCCATCATACACCGCTGAAAGGTAGCGGGAGCATTGCATAGCCCAAAGGGCATGCGACTGTAAGCAAAGGTACCAAAAGGACAAGTAAAAATGGTTTTATCTTGATCCTTTTTGGCGATGGGGACCTGATTGCAGCCTGAGTATCCGTCCATAAAACAATAATACTCTCGTCCTGCTAAGCGTTCCAGCATTTGATCAATGAATGGTAGAGGAAAGTGGTCTTTCCTCGTGGCAGCATTGAGTTTTCTATAATCAATACATACACGCCACCCAGTTTGGGTACGTGTCTGAATCAACTCATTTGCCTCATTGGTTATAACAGTGATGCCGGATTTCTTAGGAACGACATGTATAGGACTCACCCACTGGCTATCGGAGATGGGGTATATAATACCATTATCTAGGCATTTGACGATCTCTTTCATCACTGCTTCCTTCATGACGGGATTCAACCGTCTCTGTGGTTCTCGGGTTGGTCTGGCATCATCCATCACATGTATATGGTGTTCAACTATCAAGGGACTAATCCCTTTGATGTCCGCCATACTCCAACCAAACGCCTCTTTGTTAGATCTCAATACCGATAAAAGTACATTTTCTTGCTCTGATGCAAGAGAAGCGGATATGATAACCGGTAAAGACTCATTCTCATCTAGATATGCATATTTAAGGTGAGAAGGTAAAATTTTGAGATCTAACTCAGGCGGAGAAATGATAGAAGGAGGGATCATTGAGTGATTTTTGGATTTACAAAGAAGCTCAGAGCCTGTGAAAGATACAGACTCGGGTGGAGAAAAGTCAGAAGTGCAGGACTCAAGTGTAGGTAAAGTGTCCTTACTAAGATCATGTGTGAAATCAAACAGAGATGTGGTAATGTCGTCGAGATCAGTAAAGCAAAGTTCCTCGGCTCCACAACTATCGGGAGCGATCTCATGGACAGAGCACACATCTAAAATATGAGCAGAGGGTTCTGATGGCTGACTTCCAACTTTGTAGATATTTAGTTCAATGGTCATATTTCCAAATGATAAGTTCATTGAACCATTTCTACAGTTTATAACAGCGTTGGAAGTGGCAAGGAAAGGACGACCCAGAATCACCGGAATTTGGCCCCGGGGGTTTGCTACAGGATGTGTGTCGAGCACAATGAAGTCTACAGGGAAAACAAATTCTCCGACCTTTATCAATACATCCTCTAATTCACCCCTTGGTTTGGTGATAGATCGGTCTGCCATCTGGAGAGTGCAGTGAGCAGGTTTCAGCTCTCCAATCCCTAATTGCTCATAGACAGAATAAGGGAGCAGGTTAACACTTGCGCCAAGGTCTAAAAGAGCACGATTTATGTTTTTACCCCCAATCGAAATCGATATTGTAGGACATCCTGGGTCCTTACGTTTCTTTGGTAGCTGGGGTATAAAAGCAGTGCTAATATTATTAGACATGAAGACCTTCTTCGGCACTTGAGTCTTCCTCTTCCTAGTGCACAAGTCCTTAAGAATTTTCGCATAAGCGGGGACTTGTTGAATCGCATCTAGGAGAGGGATATTGATGTTAACCTGTTTGAACATTTCCATTATTTTCTCCATATGAGGACTCGTTCTATTAGCCCTTAACCGGTTCGGGTAAGGAGCTTTCGCAATAAGCGCTGGGTCTATCACAGGAGAAGAAAAGGGGGTAGACGAGGTCCCAAAAGAGGTGTGGGGACCGTCTGTGGAGAACTATAAGGGTTGGGAGAAGGTGTAGAGCCTAGTGGGAAATGGAGAATAGGCTCTCGAGAAGATGGTATGGTAGAAGAAGAAGGATCAGAAGGAGAAGTGTGTGTGTGTGGAAAGGTCTCAGCCGGGGTGTTGATATGATTTTCAGTATCATCAATACCTTCCCCGACATGATTGTTCAGCACTCTTCCCGATCTCAACGTTGTGATGGCATTTACATTGTAATGCCCAGGATTCTGTAGGGGTTGAGAGGGAAGTTTCCCTTTTTCTCTCGCACTCATTTCGGCTTTAAGTCGTGCGATTTCAGCTTCCATCGTTCTGATACTCTCAGCTTGTGACGCTGAGTTTTTCTTTATCTCACCGACGGAAAATCTAACCTCAGCCGAAACCTCTATGAAATTTGACAAAAGTGATTTCATGGTTTGAGTGAATTGAGAGAATTCGTCAGAACAGGACCGCATAGGATTAGACTGTGTAGAAGTGTTGACCTGATTTTGGAAGTTTTGTGACTGATAGGGGTGCTGAGTGAGTTGAAAGGGTTGCTGTTGTGGTGGAGGAAGAACCCTTTGAAAATTATTCGTGTTTGGAACCGTGTTTTGAGATTGGTTTTGGTTCCAAGCGAAATTCGGGTGATTCCTCCAACCCTGATTGTACGTGGAAGAATATGGATCGTTTCTAGGTCTTTGAAATGTGGCATTAGAATGCTCGTGACCTTGAAACGCAGAGTTTAATGGACATTCTTCCGTTAAATGAGACGGATCAGAACAGCACCCACAAACAGTTTTGGGGAGTGACACTGGGTTTAGGGAGGCTGCTGCAAATTTGTGTTCCATAGCGTCGAGCTTCTTTTGCATTGCTGCCATTTCAGCTCGAACACCTATGGACACATCTATTTGGTGTACGCCACCCCTATTCAATGGTTGGGTTCCACTCTCCCACTGTAGTGATTTTTCAGCGAACTCTTCTAAATACTTCCAAGCTTCCCCATCATCTTTGGTCATAAAAGTACCTTGACACATGTTTTCAAGGCTCTGTTTAGTGCTTGGGTTAATGCCCTCATAAATGATTCGGCAAAGCTCCCATCTCGGGATGCCGTGATGAGGACACTGAACCAATAGATCCTTGAAACGTTCAAAGCATTTTGAAAATGGTTCAGTAGGGAGCTGGGCAAATTGATTCAGTTCGCTATGGATTCGAGCTGTCTTTTGTATTGGGTAAAATTTCTTAAGGAATGCAGCGACGAATTCTTCCCAATTCGTAATAGAGTGTGCGGTAGTGTTATATAGCCACTTCTCGGCTATATCGCACAATGTAAATGGAAGAAGTCGTAGACGCATTGCATCCACTGAAAGTTGTGACGTACCCATCATTGCGCATACGTTTTCAAATTTGGTAATGAAAACGTAAGCGTCCTCAGTCTCGAGTCCGTGGAATTTGGGTAAAAGATTGATGTACTGGGGCTTAATCTCAAAGTTATCCCCGTTGGCTGGTGGTGTGGATAAGCAGGTCGAAAGAGGACCTCGAATAGGGTAGCACCTCTCCTGGAGAGAGATGCGGGGTGGATTCTGCGTACCAACGGACGGCGGCAGATTAGGGTTAAAGAAGTTCGATGGATTCGGATCCATCGGTGTGGGTGTGGTAGTGGGTAAAGAAAAGGTAAATGGAGAAATATCGACTTCGGAGTCGATAAAGGGTACGCGGACTAAACGGGCACTAGAATCCCGTGTCCAGCCTATCTTGCACTAAAAAGGGTTAGTACAAGTGGCAGCGTTGACTTATAATTAGGGGTAATGAATAAATGCGGTGTTTGCTTTGAAAAAGGGACGGATTTTTGAAAAAATGATGCGACAAAACAAATGCAGCACACAAACCCTAGAATCTAGTGGTCACCTAGGTCCGGCTCTAGACCGCTCCTAACTGCCAAAAGACAAGTCGCAGGATAGAATCCTCCACTGCCTCTTTGTCCCCCTGTGGCCGGATAAGTGCCAAGTAAGTGGGAAGGTACTCCACTACGTAAGTAGTGGGCCTAATTAAAAACCACTAGCCTTAGACACACTCGCCTTAGGCACCACAAGAAAACGCGGATAAGCAATGAATTGCCCACGGCCTTCTCTTGTCCTAATTGAGCGCGACAGTCCTTAGAGTCTTCTCTAGATTTCTTTTAATTAATGTGGGTCAATGCGGATGCAAGTTTTGTGGTTTTCGGGGCCTAGGAAGGGTAATGAACTCCCCACCTAATTTGGATTTGGCCGTGCCCCTTAATTTCCGTATTTAGAATGCAAACAACCAAGAAACAAAATCACGCACAAATTTAATTTTGCTTTTGCAGCGCTGCGATTTATTTGCAAAGAATCCTGCAGAAAATGTTAGTTGGAGCTAAAAAGAGGATAGAGGAGAAGGTAAGAAATCACCTGAAGAAAAAATTTCACAGAGAACCCTTCACCAAGCCGCGGTTCCGCCGCAATAGGGGCCTCCCACCGCGCTTCCGCGGTCTTATGTGCAGATCTCTTCACCAAACTTTTTCAGGGAGCTTCTGTAGACTCCATCTGCTCTCTGGTATTTTCCAAAAATTTCTTCAATTTCCAAACAGCTCCAGATTTCCTTGCAATGAACCACAACAAATCGTTTAGGGTTTGCACGAATTTTGATCTCAAAATAACAATGGAATAATTCTTTCAATTCAAACTATAATATGAAACGAATTAGCGCGCGATCCCCGGCAACGGCGCCATTTTGATTGTTATAAATTTCTCTATTGTGTGTATCAAATCAAATAGTCCCCGGCAACGGAGCCATTTTGATTGTTATAGAGATTCTTGATGTGTAGTTCAATGTATCTTTGTGTCGGTATTCAGAAAATTTATAAAGAACTTTCACAACCAAAAAATATTTTGACCGCAATCAAACTACGGTGTCAGCTGTTGTTCATGAGTGAGTGCGGATCGTCCACAGGGATTGCACGATTCGTTCGTATTTTGATATGCTTGAATTGAAAAGTTAAGCGTAGATAAAAGAAAACATGATTCGAGAATTATCAATTTCAAGTGTCACTATTCTATTCAAGAATCAAGAATATGATAAACAATCAAGAATCGGGGTTTCGATGATATTTCCAATCAACTGTCAAGAATCTAAATGTGGCTCGTAGGAATCGATCGGATCTATAGACGTGATGTAATCTCAAGATATCGTGTTCTTGTCCTTCGAAGATTTGATACTAGATCGATGATGATCGACGAGAGTTAGGGCTTCATCGTGAAACTAGGGTTTCATCTTTTAACCCTTGTTCTTTCGTCGATATCATTCCTTTTCTAGCCTCTACCAAATTCAAGAAACCATCGTAACTCCCCAATCTCGAGCGATATCAATCAAGAAAGCATCGCAACGAATTGGGTCGTCGGTTCTTGAACTTGCTAGGGTTTACAAAACTCGTAGGACTCAAGAATCGATTAAAGCTATGTTACATCATCATTCTATTGACCGTCTCGACTCCTCGACGAGCGGAGTTTTATTCACACATCACCACACAGAAAGTATTCAAGAATTGTAAAGATATCATGATGCGAGAATTTAAAGTAAACAAGATAAAAGAATTTCACCTTTATTTATCTCAACAAATTTGATTACAGACGCTCAAGAACTACAAGAGGAAGAATCTAAATTGTTGATCGGGCGTCGCTTTTTCTCCGTGAGTCGTGGATCGGCTCGGACCGCTTGCTCCGTTGAAGATCGGCTCCGCTCATAAAGGTTGTAGGGCTTCTTGCTTGATGGGGTACTCGGAATCTTGGCTTTTGATTGGAATTAGGGTTAGGGTTTCACACAAATCCTCTCACTAGATTTGTGTGAAGAAAAGATGAAGAAAGAGATTGGCTAAAAACTAAAATGGAGACTCAAAATGAATTATACATTCCAAGATGATTTACAAGTGAGCCTAGGGTCTTATTTATAGATCACCCAAACCCTAAGCCTTTGAGTTCCCTCCAAAAGTTTGTTGAAAGACTTCTAGAAAGAGTTTGTTAGGCTTAGCTTAGGGTTTAAGCTAGGGTTTAAGAAGAAGTTTCTAGAATACAAGGCTTAGTTTAGTGTAGGAGCAAGGGTTTGCTGATCTGGCAGAAGGTTCTGGGGTCTTCTGGAATTTGTCATGTCTTTTTGAAGTCTGGACCCAGAGATAAGAATTCTGCACCAAATTTGGGAAGCTAATTCCCTGGACCCACCGCGGATCCGCGGCGCAAGCAGGCTCCTGCCGCGGATCCGCGGCACTTTGTGGGGCTTGGGCCTTGGTTTTTCTGGTGTGGTCTTGGGATAACATATTGGGCTTCATCTGATGTGTTGATTTGTATTTTACCCTTTGGATTGATACCAGAATTGAAATCATTGAGTTGGTGTAACGTTTTAGCTGTACCCTGTAAATTTTTGGCCTTTCTGCTGGATTTTCCTGCACAGATCTCAAAACAAGTGTTGCGCAAATGTAGGGATGATGCGATGCCATGAAATGTGGTCAATTTCCTTTATAGTGTCGGTTTTAGAGTCTAATACATGCAATCTGATATTTTGCGACGGTTTTGCTAATATGTAAAATATGAATGCCGAACACTTCTATATGGATGCAAATGATGAGGAAATTGCCGGTTAAAATATGCAATATTTTCGACTAATCACCGGCTCATGGCGCAACAAAATCTGGAGGCTTATAAAGCAAAGATGACGCGCTCATACGAGAGATTGACTAGGCTGAGAACATTCCGCCAAGGCGAACTCGTGCTAGTGGTCAAGAGACCTATGATCACCAATCGTGCCAAGCGGGGGAAATTCGAGCCGAGCTATAAAGGCTCGTATATCATAGACAAAGTCTACCAGGGTGGAGCCTATCTACTCATGGACATGCATGGTGAAAGACCTTTTAGGCCAAAAAACGGTCGCTTCCTAAAAAAATACTACGCCTAAGGAGTCACGGCTTAGGTCAACGATAGATGACGACGCCTATGTCCACTCGCTATCTTCCTAAGCCCAAACTCTATAAGTAGTAGCTGGCTTTCGGACCGAAACGTCTTTAAACTAACGATGGACCACTATGTCCTAAAACTAGCTATTGACCGAGACGTCGATAAACTATTACGGATCACAGCATCCCTAGGCTGACACAAAAAAATAATAATAATAATAATAAAACGGTATGTCCATAAGAAAAATGGGAACGGATGAAAAGCCGAAAGGGCTCCGTGAGTAAAAACAGCAGAACTACCGGCGAGTTTTGTGAAAACCCGAAAGGGCGCAATCTCGTTAAAAGACACTTGCAAGGCCCTCTCGACCTTGTGAGGAGAAACCACCTGCGTAAGATCCTTACGACTCACAAGGGAGAAACACACTTAGGGATCCCCACGATTCCTAAAGAGAAATTACACTTACGAGATCCTCACGACTCGTAAGGAGAATTTCCCTTTGAGACCCTCACGGCTCATAGGATTCAAAAGTCTTAAGCTATATGGATCTGAACCTGTTCTTAAGCCATCACAATCTCCGATTTTGTCCTACAAGCGGTTCAATGCTGACCCTTGTATACAATCCACGGGCGCGAATAAACATTTCCCTAATAAAGTCCTACCCGTGACTAGGGATATGTTTACACAGCGAACAACCCTTGTAAGTCCTCTCGACTTATAAGGAGAAAACACTCTTGTAAGATCCTTACGACTTACGAGAAGCCATACACTTGGGAATCCTCACTATTCCTAAGGAGAAAACGCACCTACGAGATCCTCACGACTCATAGGGAGAAATACCTTTATGAGACTCTTATGGCTCATGAAGTCAAAAGCCTTAGTCGACAGGATCCTAACCCTGTTCGCTAAGCCACCTTTGTTCGACATCGACAGAGGCAAATGATGATTCGCTCCTGACAATATCCCAGTTGTAGCGATACTGATGCCGAAATCGGTGTCCAATCCCAAACTCACAGCGAAAAGCCAGCGAGCCACAAATGCATACGAAATAGCCGAAATGATGGGGCAACTTACAACAAAATCAGCAAGTAAAAATGTATGCATACAAAATAGTCGAAATGGTTGGGCAACTCGCAATAGAAAGCAGCGAGTAAATAAAACAAATAGCCGAAATGATTGGGAACCGCGAAAAATAGCCGAAATAATTGGGCAATCGCGACTTTCGCGATACAAAAGCTGAAATGATAGAGCATTGCGGAAAGAAAAAATATATATATAATGAAACTTTTTGCCCTACAGGTGAGATCACATCGATCCCTGTATACAATCCAGGGGCACAAACAAATAGGGAAGCATACCTTCCCCCCTAGGCTCCATCCGAAAGAAGCCGAATCTCGACGGTTCACAGACAGCCCGGAGATCATCTCAACATTCGTCTCATTACAACAGACACAACAGTAACAAAGCGGAACCGCGGCAATTCCCAGTTCAATGACTCAGTGGTGCACAGACAACCGAGAGTCAACCTCTGACTCCGTGAAATACGGATAAAGTCAACCCTTCCTGGTCTAGTAGAATACGGACTATGTCAATCCTGACCCCGTAGGAAGCATCCAGAGCGGATCCTGGTTCTTGCGGAACACGGCTTATATCAATCCTGACCCCGTGGAAAGCATCCAGAGCAAATCCTGGTTACGTGAAACACGGCCTATGTCAATCCTAACCCCGTGGGAAACGTCCAGAGCGGAACTTGGTCCTTGCAGAACACGGCTATGTCAATCCTGACCCCGTGGGAAGCATCCAGAGCAAATCCTGGTCTAGTGTAACACGGCCTATGTCAATTCTGACCCCGTGGGAAGCATCCAGAACAAATCCTGGTCTAGTGGAACACGGCCTATGTCAATCCTGACCCCGTGGGAAGCGTCTAGAGCGGATCCTGGTCCTTGCGGAACACGGCTATGTCACTCCTGACCCCGTGGGAAGCATCCAGAGCAAATCCTGGTCTAGTAGAACACGGCCTATGTCAATCCTGACCCCGTAGGAAGCGTCCAGAGCGGAACCTGGTCCTTGCAGAACACGGCTATGTCAATCATGACCCCGTGGGAAGCATCCAGAGCAAATCCTGGTCTAGTGGAACACGGGCTATGTCAATCCTGACCCCGTGGGAAGCATCCAGAGCAAATCCTGGTCTAGTGGAATACGGCCTATGTTAATCCTGACCCGTGGGAAGCGTCCAGAGCGGAACCTGGTCCTTGCAGAACAGGGCTATGTCAATCCTGACCCCGTGGGAAGCAACCAGAGCAAATTCTGGTCTAGTGGAACACGGCCTATGTCAATCCTGACCCCGTGGGAAGCATCCAGAGCGGATCTTGGTCCTTGCGGATCACGGCTATGTCAATCCTGACCCCATGGGAAGGGTCCAGAGCAAATCCTGGCCTGGTGGAACACGGCCTATGTCAATCCTGACCCTGTGGGAAGCGTCCAGAGCGGAACCTGGTCCTTGCAGAACACGGCTATGTCAATCCTGACCCCGTGGGAAGCATGTTTCCCCCAATCAGAGCAAGGCTCTGTTTGAATTTTAAAAATTCAAATTTTGAAGCAACGCTTCAAATCCCATGCGCTGCGCGCAACGCGCCACGTGTCAGAAGTTGATACGTCAGCGCAACGCCCAAGACAGTGCGTCCAATCAGAGCAGGGCTCTTTAAAAAAAAAAAGTAAAAGAAGCAACGTTCAGTTGCGCAAGAGCTGTGCTGCGTGACACATGTCTGCGCAGTTGCGCAAGCACAACTGCGCAAGCACAGTTGCGTAAACGCTGCACTGCGCGACACGTGTCGCGCAGTTGCGCGAACACAACTGCGCAAGCACAGTTGCGCAAGCGCTGCACTGCACGACACGTATCTGCGCAGTTGCGCGAACACAGCTGCGCAAGCACAGATGCGCAAGCGCTGCGCGACACGTGTCTGCGCAGTTGCGCGAACACAGCTGCGCAAGCACAGCTGCGCAAGCGCTGCGCTGCGCGACACGTGTCTGCGCAGTTGCGCGAACACAGCTGCGCAAGCGCTGCGCTGCGCGACACGTGTCACGCGCTGGGGGAGTTGCGCAAAACAGAATAAATCTTTTCTGTTCTTGTTAAAACAAGAAGATTTTCTTCTGTAAAGCGGGGGCCTTTGGATCAAAGATCCAACGGTGGGGAAAATTCCCCAAATCACTCAAGAAAAGATCTCTGTAACAAATTTATCTAATTTATGAGCACTATAAAAAGGACCCCAGACCTCATTTCAAAAGGATGAACATTTTCTAAAAAAAAGAGAGAGAAAGAGAACTCTGAAGAACTCCTCAAGAACAAAAAAAGGTAAAGACCTTTAGAAAAAGAGAAAGTTCTCTTATGAACAGATCATAGATCTTTAATAAAAAAAAACAACAAAATAAAAATAGTGCTTTGCACTTCTTTTATGAACCATTGGTTCCTTGAAAACAAGAAAAAACTTGTTTTCTTTGATTTAAAATCGATCAAAAGATAAAACAGTGCTCTGCACTTGCAAGAACTGCGCTGTTGCGCTCCTGTATTGGCGCAAGCCACCAGGAAGCGCCACGTGTCAGTAGCGCAGTAGCGCAGCGCACTGACACAGCGCACTGCGCTGTTGCGCTTGCGCTCGCCAGAGCGTGACACGTGTCACCACCATATGAGCTTGCGCTCATTACTTGGCGCAAAGCGCCTGACAAGCCACGTGGGGCACTGTCAGAGTACTTAATGCTCTGCATTATTAAAGAAAAGGGATAGAGCCCAATTAAAAGGCCTAACAGGCCTAATCAAACATGCTATGCATTTTAAAAAGGGCAGAGCCCAAACAAAATAGATGCTCTGCATCATTTATAAAGGGCAGAGCCCAACCAAAACAAAGGAAAATAATGCAGTGAAGGGGCAAAGCCCTAGCACAAGACCAATAGACCAAAGACAAAAGAATATTGAAACTGGACTTAGCCCAGTCGTTGCCATAAGTCCTCAAATTAAATTGACTGAGCACGGCTGCTCCCTAAATCAATTTACATCCGGTTCGAGGGTACATCTCCGAACTCCTCTGACACCTATCGTTGTAATTCCTCAACGACGTCAGAGAGGTGACGGGTCCCAACGACCACACATATCGGTATGGACTGCGGGGTCCTTAAACTCGTGGACCGAAACGTCCCTAAACTAATATCGGACCGAGACGTCCCTAAACTAATATCGGACCGAGACGTCCCTAAACTAATATCGGACCGAGACGTCCTTAAACTAATAATGGACTACCACGTCCCTAAACTGGCAATGGACCACCACGTCCCTAAACTAGAACAATAGAGCCTCCAAATGCTCTTTTGCCAGATCTAAACGATCCCGTTTAAGTTGATCTTAGCTCCAAACACGGCTAACGTATCCTTAAACATTCAAATGGATTATAAAACTCCAAATCGACTTTGGTTCAAGGGTACATCTCCGAACTCCTCTGACACCTATCGTGGTAATCCTTCAACGACGTCAGAGAGGTGACGAGTCCCGACGGCCATATATTAAATGGATCACCACGTTAAGTTGATCTTAGTCTCAAAACAGGACTAACGTATCCTTAACGAATGTTTAAGTTGATCTTAGCCTCAATACGGCTAACGTATCCTTAAACTAAAAAAAACACCAAACCCAAATCTAAGTAAATACGGATTTGGACTAATCCACGTCCTACGGGCGACGACATTACTCAGTCTCCGTATACAATCCACGGGCAACCACAAACAAAACAAACACACACGACACGAAGTGAAATTCTGGAGAAGGAGAAAGTTGTTACCGCGATGCGGTAGCGTAATTAACTGCAGGGGCTTGCGCCTGCAGGAAAGAGCGTCCCCACAATCAAAAACCCCTCAAGCGAGGGGGAATCTGACGAAGTCTGCTACATCGGCCGCATCCGTCTAAACCTCCGATACACGGTGCCATAAATCAACTTGGCATCTTCGGAGAGGTGGACGGATAAAACCAAATAGCATCTGCCCCGAATCTCAGCGTCAGGACACCACAGTCTCGTGCGCCGTCTTTCGGAGGGGAACAGATTCTGGCACGCCCGGTGGGACCTTTTCCTCTTTCCACTCCACACTTCGTGTGTCGTCTTCGCGAACCAATCGCGGTTTGTTAACGGTTGGCTTTGGATTTTAAGTTACTAAGATTTGGTCTTTTGCCTAGCGCAGAACTCAAGATTCAATGGCCTCTAATTGCACCAACTGCTTGAAGTGCCACTGCAACGGACGCTCCACCTCACCAGGAAGTGTAGTATATGGGCCCCAAGCGGCTTCCTTCCTCGCTCTGCCGGTAGACCAGGTGACCCAAGCCACCACTGGTCTGTTCTTCGGGACTATGATCCCACCTACAAGCTTCTCTGCGCCAATACCTGCACCGGAAGTGAACAAGAAGTCGGTCTTCGACCGGCTCACTGCTACGACGATCCCTGTCAACGGGTCGCCCACTGTCAAACCAACAGCCTCTGTTTTCGCCAGGCTAAATCAGAACTCTAAACTGGCTGTCCCAAGGAAAGCAATAACTGCTGCTCCAGAAGTCGTCAAGGCGGCTTCCCCTGTCAAAGAATCAGTCTTTTCAAGAATGACGATTCCTGCTCCTGCCGTTGCTCGAGGATCCGTCTTCGATAGGTTGAACATCACCCCTCAAAAGACAACTTCAGTCTTTAAGAGGTTAACGCCAGCGGCACCTCATTCAGACAGAGGGCAAAAAGAAGCTATCTCAATCTCCGAGCCAGTCCCAACGGCTCGTCGTGCTCGACGTCGCCATTGGCGACGAGTGAGGAAGGCAGGGGGCAACTCCCCCTCAGGGCTAACTCCACCGGCTCCAGTGGTGGAAGTCAACGCTGCTGTTCCAACTGGGAACAGCTTTGAACTGTTGAGGAGGGTACGGAAGAATTTTCCAACCGCTACACTGAAAAGATCTCCTCCGCCTGCGGAGAGAATCCCAGAAACAAAGCAAGAACAGCCCCCTCAACGGCTGTCCTCAAGAATTTATAAAGTTTGGAGGAGGGTTCAAGACTCCGTTGTCGACACGGATCACTCCCGTCAACGAAAGAAGATGAAGGTGTAAAAAGAAAAGGACCGTCCTATTAAACAGCAGAGGACAACGATCACCAAGATGCCCACTGCAACGGCCCCTTCAACTTCAACGGCCCACAAAAGAAGAAGGCCGGAGAAAACCCCCGCGCCCGCGGCAAATGCCAAAGGTGGTGAGCCTAAACGCCCTAAGTCCGGGGGTATGATAGTTCATACAGTTTATGTGGCATCGGGAAAGGAGGATAGCCGCATATCAACAGGTCATAGACCGCACACGAGGTCGGTGACCAAGGCTCAGGAGCAGCAGCAGAAGCTCCAAGAAATGATGAACGCTATGGCCGCACTTACAGGGCCAAAAGAAAACCTTGAAACGTCCTCCGATGAACGTCAGGAATAAGAGACTGACGCCGAGTTCCTTCACCGAATATTAGAGAAGAAGGACAAAGAGGCTGCCGAACAAGCAGCCAACATACAGCGTATGGGCCTCCTCTTCCAAGACATGATAGGGATGATGATACAACAAGATCCTCCGGCCGAAGAGCCCCCGATCGTCCTTGGAGATGATAGGGGAGAGACATCAAATCCTCTGCCAGCTTTGTCAACGGCTAAAGAGGATACAATTTCTAAAACTGACTTGGACGAGTATATAGCCCAACAAATACGGGTTCATCATGCGACTGAAGCAGCCGGCCAGGTCGTAAAAACGGGGCGGCCATATCCAAGCTGGTATGACCAAATCAAGTACCCGCCGGGTTACACGATTCCCAAGTTCCACGTATATAAAGGGACTGGCAATCCTCACCAGCATGTTGCCCAGTTCCGGGCACTTTGCGGTAATACCGGCGGTGATGACAAGCTTTTGCTTCGCCAGTTTGTTGGAAGTTTATCAGATACGGCGTTCGAGTGGTACTCTGAGCTCCCGAATGACTCTATAAAGACCTTCGCAGAGATGGAATTGTTGTTTACCCAACGTTTCGCGAGTGCCGGCGTGCGCACCCCGATAACGACATTGATCAATGCCAGGGTAAAGCCGGGCGAGACATGGGTCCAATACGCTATACGGTGGCGTAATTTATGGTCGAAGTGCGAGCAACGCATTGAAGAAGCTCCCGCAGTGGGTATGTTTTTGGGAACCCTCGATCCACAAGCAACCATCTCGCAGTTTATGATGTTCTTCAAGCCGACTACCTTCCAGGCTTTGATTGACAAACTAGCACAGATGGACCAGATGGGCCATAGACCCCCTCTCCCAAAGCCGGACTCCCGAAATGACAAAGGGAAGGGAAAAGCGATCGTTGTCGCTAATGCCCAACAACAGCCGAACAATGCGAAGCCGGTTGTGCGTCAAAGTAATACGCGTCCGTACGTAGACCTTGAGGAGAGACTAGGGCGTCCTTACTCGTTTCCCCACGATAAAATGAGGAGGTTATTCGAGCTGGTGTTACGCAACAGACTCATAAACCTGCCAGATCCAAAACGTCCGTTGCAACCAAGTGATGTCAACGAGCCCAACTACTGTCCTTATCATCGAGTACTGGGCCATCTGATCGAAGATTGCTACGTTTTCAAAAATTGGCTTGAAAACCAGTACCGACAGGGCAAATTTGCGTTATCTGACAAATGGAAGGTGAATCCCCCGCAGCCCCACACCTCTAAAGGGACGAATACATCGGGGGCAACATGTTCCGTCGTTGAAGAAGCTCCTTGGGAGGTTGTATTATCAGCTAAAACGAAGAGAATGCTAAATGATCTTCAGACATGTCCAGCAATCAAGTGGAAGAACCCATTGGAGCCGCAAATTATTGAAGGAATGCTAAAGCCTCGTCCGACTCAAAAGATTGGTGGAAGTGGCCCAAACACTCATAACCAGCCGTTGAAGTCTTCAAAGAAGAAGAAGAAGTCGAAGAAGCCCGTGAAGCCTAACGACAAGCGCACGGACTTGCAAAAACAAATTGACGCGCTGAAGGAATACAATCAGAAGGCACGAACCCCCATTACATTCCAAGAGTTCCTCAGCCATGTCTTTCGAGAGGAAGATGAGGGAGGTAGTTCGTCGGATGAATCCGAAGAATATGTGGCAAGCTGCTATATGATTTCTCATTCGTTCATAAATGATGAGGAGACTCCTCGTGCTGAAGAGCTGGGGGCAAATCCTGAACTAAAAATTCCGAAGCCGTCGGATGAAATGATTGACGCGTTCCTCAATGAAGCGTTCTTAAAAGCAAAGCTGATCGGGAGCGCGAAGCGGTTATATTTGAAAGGGCCAAACGCCAGCGCCTTGACAAAAGAATTGAGATACTCCCGCTGGGGCAAAGTGCACCCACCGCGGATAAAAGCAAATTCAAGATAAGGAAGAGGTTTGCTAAAGCCATGTCGATGGGTATAAAGCTACCATCCTCTGAGGAAAGCGTTATTGGTGAAATGGAAAACCACCCCTCCTATTGCTTGTATCATCAGAAGGTGTCGCATCCCACTGAAGAGTGCAAAGCTTTCGATAGATGGTGGCAAGGATATGTTGCTCACCGGCAACAGTTTAAGCGGGAAAAGCGCAAAGCTCGCCGAGAGCAGAGCGGAACGGTCAAAGTGCTTAACAAAACTACCGGTGGTTGTTGCATGATTGACGCCAGAGGATCACAAGTGCCCACATTCGGGAGCGATTCCGATGAGGAGCTAGAGCTTGGCCCCCTCTTTAAAGAATCCACTTCGGGAAAAGAAGAAGGACCGAAGGTTTGCGAGAATATCCAGCTACGCAATCGGACGCTGCCTGAAAAGAATCTCGGACCTTTAAACAAGAAAGACAAAGGGAAAGAGAAGTTCTCCGAAGACATCGCCTTAGATGACCGAGTTGCAGAAGAGTTAACCGCCAAGAACCCGCCGAAGAGAAATAAGGTAGATTACAACGTCTTGGCGCATCTGAGAAAGCTACCCTCACAACTCAGCATTCTTGATGCCCTATTACTATCAAAAGAGGCGAGGGGTTCTTTGATTAAGGCGCTGCAAGATCCGAACCAGTTCCAAGCCTTCCTGGCCGAAGAAAAGATGAAGGATGAATTGGAAGAGGTGCACACGGCCGACGTTGCTTTTGGCGATGAAGACCTTCTCCTCGGGACGTGCGAACACAATCGTCCCCTTTATGTCTTAGGATACTGCCATGACATAAAGATAGGTAAAATCTTGGTCGATAATGGATCATCTGTTAATCTACTCAATGTGCGGGTGTTAAAGGAAATTTGCATGAGTGTCCAACACCTTGCCCGAGACAAGATCACCATCTCCGGGTTCGACTCCCAATCATCAAAAACTCTTGGATCTGTGATATTGACGTTATGCTTCGGGTTGCTCGTCACAGATATTAAATTCCATGTCATAGATGCCAAGACATGCTACAATGCTCTGCTCGGACGACCATGGTTACACGAGTACAATATCATCCCTTCTACACAGCATCAGTGTATGAAATATTGTAGGGATGGTCTCGAGTACACTGTGGCAGGAGAATTGAATCCGTTTTCCGTGAATGAAATTCACATGTATGAAGATGCCAAATACTTCTTGCCGAGTTTTGAAGACACGGAAAGGTGTCACAAGCCGGAGAACAAAACTAACGCAACCATCCCTGTTTTCGGCAGTGATACCGAGGAGGAAGAGGATATAATTTATTCGGGTCCGCCCCAATACACC
The DNA here is from genome assembly GCA_030015575.1 of Agapanthus africanus. NCBI lineage: Eukaryota > Viridiplantae > Streptophyta > Magnoliopsida > Asparagales > Amaryllidaceae > Agapanthus > Agapanthus africanus. Next base: position 5,293,882 of record CM057338.1, on the reverse strand, counting down.
AAGCCGGGACCATCCGTTCCTTCATTGATCTTCGATAGTGATTCGAAGGATGAAGTTCATGCTGTATTCCCTGCTCGGCTTTCAATACGAGCTTCTGCTGATGAAGAGCGAAGTCTGCAAGTAGCCATGGTGCCGCCTAAACATTATAAAGAACTGGATGCACTCGACACCGACAGCGTAGAAGAATTGCAGACATTTTATATCCCTCCCGGACGAAAAGGCGAGAAGGCAATCCAATTCTACCGCTCTGAAGAAAACAAAGTGGAGAAAGAAATCTGGTATGGAGCAGATCCAACGCTGGACAGGCTTCAACCCATTCGTCTACCCAGATATTATACAGAAGGCTTGAAACGGCTGTTGAAGCGCCAAGGGATACCCTTCAAACAGACCGTTAGGAAGGCCAAATTCTATGACAGGGTTTGGAACGTCCCCGGAACTCAGCATAAGCTACCTAATGGGAGGATGGAGACGATCGGGCTCGGATACATTCGCTCCAGGAAACGAGAGCTGCTCCGCGACTGTCACGTCGTGCATAATTTTGATGAAGAAGCGGATGCTCAATGGGAGGACACTAATCCTGAACCAGTAAAAGTTCCTGATGAAAAAGTGCCCAGTCCATCATTTGAAGAACAAATGGACAGGCTTATAAGGGAAGCTGGTCAAAAAGTCCGAGATGATCACAATCGTGAAATGACAATCTATGAGAAAGCCAAAACGCAACGCCTCCTTCAACAGGCCGTTAAAAACGAAAATGCTGCCCCCTGTCAACCTATTATAAAAAGGGCTCGACGCGGAGGCGGAAACAAGTCGAAAGGCCAAAAAGGCGCTCAACAACAACAAAGCAGGGCTAAGAAGCCACGCAAACGGGAGTCGAGCGTTATTGATCTATCCCTCATGAAGAAAATGGGTCGAGCGTACTCGTTTCCTCGGGACAAGACGAAGAAGATACTTAATCTTGCTCTAAAACATCAAATGCTTACATTGCCGGAGTCTAAACACCCCGAACAAGCGGGCGAAGTCACACACCCGGACTATTGCTCTTACCATCAAGTATTAGGTCATCCTCTTGAAGATTGCTTCACCTTCAAGAATTGGGTCGAAGATCAGTATCAGCTTGGCAAATTCGCTCTGTCCGACAACTGGAGGGTAGCGCCACCACAAAAGCACGAGCCCAAGGCCACGAAAGAAAAACCAGTTCCACATTGGGATTGGAAGCGGATTCGCACCTGTCATATGATAACAATACTAAGAGAAGAATCCGAGAACATGGACGGCCTCCCCTGGTGTCTCGAAAACAGCAATGATGAGGTGATCTCAGAATTTCCCCCAGCTCCAAAAAAACTGGAGGATGGAATACATACCACTGCAGATAATCTCAAGAAAATTGAGTTGGGGACGGTAAACGATCCGCGACCGACATTTGTCAGCGAGCTGCTATCTGAAGAGAGGGTGGCTGCGTTAAAGGACGTCCTTGTACAGCATAAAGATTGCTTCGCATGGAACTATTCCGAGATGCCAGGACTAGATCCAGAAGTTGTTGTGCATAGACTGGCAATATCCCCGGGTGTCAAGCCAGTTAAACAAGCGCCGAGAAGAATGCGGCTCGAGCTTGAGATGAGCATCAACGCTGAAATCAAAAAGCTGATAGACTCTGGCTTTATCCAGGAGGTTCAATACCCTGAATGGATTGCTAATATCGTCCCAGTGATGAAGAAAAATGGGACGGTGCGCATATGCGTGGACTTTCGGGATCTCAACAAAGCCTGCCCGAAAGATGATTTCCCAGTACCAGTCACCGAACTGATGATAGACAATACGTCCACGCATGAGATTTTCTCCTTCATGGACGGCTCATCAGGGTATAATCAAATAAAAATGCATCCTGAAGACCAGAAACATACGGCTTTCCGGACTCCTTTGGGGATATTCTGTTACAAGGTGATGCCCTTCGGTTTAAAGAACGCCGGTGCCACCTACCAAAGGGCCATGATGAAGATCTTCGATGACCTTATACACGAAATCGTCGAATGCTATATCGAAGATCTCGTTGTTAAAAGCAAATCATATGAGGAACATCTTGAGCATCTGAAGACCGTATTCCAACGCCTTCGGCAATACAACTTGAAGATGAACCCGCTCAAGTGTGCATTCGGGGTTTCCTCGGGTAAATTCCTGGGATTCATCGTTCGACACCGAGGTATCGAAATAGATCCGTCCAAGATCAAGGCGGTTATGGAAATGCCTCCGCCAAGAACTCTTAAGCAGCTGCGATCTCTCCAAGGGAAGCTCGCATACATACGGCGGTTTATAGCCAATCTTTCAGAAAAGTGCCGTCCCTACAGTCACCTGATGAAGAAGGGAACCCCATTCGTTTGGGATCACAAATGCCAAGACGCACTGGACGAGATCAAGCAGTACGTGCAAAACCCTCCAGTGTTGGCTGCTCCAGTTAAGAGAAAGCCTCTCATTCTTTACACGACCGCCCTTGAAGGTTCTTTAGGCGCATTATGGGCACAAGAGAATGACCAGGGGAAAGAAAGAGCACTCTACTACTTAAGTCGAGTTTTACTGGGAGCAGAAAGCAACTACTCCCCCATTGAAAAACACTGCATGGCGTTGATCTTCGCAATAACAAAGCTTAGACATTATGCATTAGCACATGAAGTCCGTCTCATTTCGAAGGTAGACCTTCTCAAATATCTAATGTCAAAGGCCATATTGACGGGACGACTCGCTAAATGGGCCCTGCTCTTGATGGAGTTCTCGATAATGTATCAACCTCTCAAGGCAGTGAAAGGCCAGGCCATAGCCGATTTCCTCGCTGAGCATCCGATACCGGCTGATTCTCCTCTCAATTGCGAATTGCCAGACAAACATGCGTTTGACGCTATCGATGGGAACGATACCCGATGAGAACTCTATTTCGATGGAGCATCTTCCGTGAAAAAGCGCAAGCAAAGTACCCCCATAATCAAATCGGGGGTAGGCCTTATTTTCGTAACTCCACAAGGAGGGATAATGCGCTTTGCTTTCTCCTTAACAGAGCCGAAGACGAATAATGAAGCCGAATACGAAGCTTTGATAGCAGGCCTCGAGATCGCCATCGATATGGGAATTGAAAGCCTCCTCATATATGGGGACTCCCAGCTAGTCGTTAGTCAAGTAAACGGCGACTACCAAACGTGCAAACCGGAGTTGGTGAAGTACGGTGAAAGGGTGCAACAACTGTTGACCCAAATTCCCTCCTACACTTTGGAAAGCATACCGCGCGCAGAAAACAGCAAAGCGGACGCGTTGGCCAAACTCGCTAAAGAATTGGCTGACGAGAACCTCGATGATGTTAGAATCATGGTACAAAGTCGTTGAGTGCTCGCCCCAGCAGAAATACCTCCGGAATCATCCGAAGAGAAGGGAGCGACTGAACAAACGACCTTATAAATAAAAGACCATGAGAAGGTTGAGGATTGGAGGGAAGTCTTTATAGACTACTTCAAGTCCCACCAAATGCCCGAAGATGCGTCCGCAAGACATCAGCTCATGAAACGAGCTCTGTCTTTCGCCTTCGTCAATGATACTCTATACAAGAGGTCATTCAATTCTCTGTGGCTGAGATGCTTAGGACCGGACGAAGCGGAAAGAGTCGTTCAGGAAGTTCATGACGGAATCTGCGGTTCTCACCAAGCAGGCCCAAAGATGAAGTTGAAGATCAAACGGATGGGCTACTATTGGCCCACGATGATTCAAGATTGCCTCGAATATGCGAAGCAATGTCACTCATGCCAAATTCATGGGGACTTCATCCATCAGCATCCAAATCCATTACATCCAACGGTGGCTAGCTGGCCGTTCGAAATGTGGGGAACTGACATAGTCGGCCCCATCGAACCAGCATCGTCTAGGGGACATCTTTTCATCCTGGCGACGACTGACTACTTCTCCAAATGGGCAGAAGAAGTACTGTTGAGAGAAGTGAAGACGGAGAATATCCTCCGTTTCTTCAAAACGCATGTCATATATCGGTTTGGAACTCCGAGACGGATCATCTCCGATAACGGGCCAGCCTACCGAAGCCACAAGATCAGTCGTTTCGCACAGCAGCACAATATAGACTGGAGATATTCCTCAGTCTATAATCCGCGAGCCAACGGTCTCGCCGAGGCCTTCAATAAGACCTTAACGAAGATTATAAAGAAAACGGTGTCCCGAAGTAAGAAAGACTGGCATGAGAGGCTGCAAGAGGCCCTTTGGGCGTATCGAACTACATTCAAGACAGCCACGAACACAACGCCATACGCGTTGGTGTTCGGTACGGAAGCAGTACTCCCCCTCGAGATAGAGTTACCCTCTCTGCGAGTGGCAGTTCACTACGAGCTGACGGATGAAGAAAATGCTCACCTCCGGTTTAAAGAGCTTGACGCTCTTGATGAAACCCGGCTCATAGCGCAACAAAATCTGGAAGCTTACAAAGCAAAGATGACGCGCTCATATGAAAGACTGACCCGGCCGAGGACGTTCCGCCAAGGCGAACTCGTGCTAGTAGTCAAAAGGCCTATGATCCCTAATCGCGCCAAGCGGGGAAAATTCGAGCCAAACTATGAAGGCCCGTACATCATAGATAAGGTCTACCAGGGTGGGGCCTACCTGCTTATGGATATGCACGGTGAAAGGCCTTTCAGGCCGATAAATGGTCGCTTCTTAAAGAGATACTACGCTTAATGAGTCACGGCCTAGGTCAATGATAGATGACGACGACTATGTTCTCTCGCTATCTTCCTAAGCTCGAACTTTATAAGCATGTAGCCAATATTCTCCATGTCGGACCGAAATGTCCTTAAACTAACAACGGACCGAAATGTCCTTAAACTAATAGCGGACCGAAACGTCCTTAAACTACTACCGCAGCATCCTTAGGCTGACGAGATGAATAAAAAAAATATATATAAAGAATAAAAAATATAATAAATAAAAACGGTATGTCCATAAGCAAAAAGGGCACGGATGAAAACCCGAAAGGGCTCCGTGAGTAAAAACGGCAGGGCTACCGGCGAGTGTTCGTGAAAACCCGAAAGGGCGCGACCTCGTAAAAAAAAAAGAGAGAGAAAAAGAAAATAAAAAGAATAAAAAAAACGGTATGTCCATAAGCAAAATGGGCACGGATGAAAACCCGAAAGGGCTCCGTGAGTAAAAACAGCAGGATTACCGGCGAGTGTTTGTAAAAACCCGAAAGGGCGCAACCTCGTTAAAAGGCACTTATAGGGTCCTTTCGACCTTGTAAGGAGAAACCACCCGCGTGAGATCCTTACGACTCACAAAGGAACAACACACTTAGGGATCCGTACGATTCCTAAGGAGAAAATACACTTGCGAGATCCTCACGACTCGTAAGGAGAATTCTCTTATGGGACCCTCACGGCTCGTAAGATTTGAAAGTCTTAAGTTACAAAGGCCTAAACCTGTGCTTAAGCAACCCCCACAACTTTCGACATTGCCCTACAAGTGGCTCAGCATTGACCCTTGTATACAATCCACGGGCGCAAATAAACATTTTCCTAACTAAGTCACATCCAAGACTAGGGATATGTTTGCATGGTAAACAACCCTTGTAAATCCTCTCGACTTACAAGGAGAAAACCCTCCTGTAGGATTCTTACGACTTACAGAGGAACAAAACACTTAGGAACCCTCACGATTCCTAAGGAGAAAATACACTTATAAGATCCTCACGACTTGTAGGGAGAAATAACTTTGTGAGACCCTTACGGCTCATGAAATCAAAGCCTTAGTCGACAGGACCTTAACCCTGGTCGCTAAGCCTCCTTTGTTCGACAACGACAGAGGCAAATGATGATTCGCTCCTGGCAATATCCCAGCTGTAGCGGTGCTGATGCCGAAATCGGTGTCCAATTCCAGGCTTACGGCGAAAAGCCAGTAGGCCGCATATGCATACGAAATAGCCGAAATGATGGGGCAACTTGCAATAAAAAAAAAGCAGCAAATAAAATGTATGCATAAGAAATAGCCGAAATGATGGGGCAACTCGCAATAAAAAGCAGCGAGTAAAGATAAAATAAATAGCCGAAATGATTGGGCACCGCGAGAAATAGCCGAAATGATTGGGCAATCGCGACCTTCGCGATATAAAAGCTGAAATGATAAAGCATCGCGGAAGTAAAACAAAAAAAATGATGATAAAACTTTGGCCCTACAGTTAAGATCACATCGATCCCTGTACACAATCCAAGGGCGTAAACAAAGAGAGAAACATACTTTCCCAACAGACTCCGTCAGAAGACAAAGCCAAACTTCGACGGTTCATTCCAACTCCGAAGAAACCAGTGTCCCTAGCAAAACTCCTCGACTCATGGATACAAACACTCCTTGACGACAGCTTCCTGATCCGCGTCGACTCACAGAGCCACCAGCGCCTCCGTGGGAAATCCTCGACTCGTTTCAAACCCCAAGGAAACAAATAATCCTTGGTGCTTGGGAAACAAATAATCCCTAGCAAACTCCTCGACTCACGGATACAAACACTCCTTGACGAGAGCTTCCTGATCCGTGTCGACTCGCAGAGCCACCAGCGCCTCCGTGGGAAATCCTTGACTCGTTTCAAACCCCAAGGAAACAAATAATCCTTGGTGCTTGGGAAACAAATAATCCCTAGCAAACTCCTCGACTCACGGATACAAACACTCCTTGACGAGAGCCTCCTGATCCGCGTCGACTCGCAGAGCCACCGGTGCCTCCGTGGGAAACCCTCGACTCGTTTCAAACCTCAAGGAAACAAATAATCCTTGGCGCTTGGGAAACACATAATCCCTAGCAAAACTCCTCGACTCACGGATACAAACACTCCTTGACGAGAGCTTCCTGATCCGCGTCGACTCGCAGAGCCACCAGCGCCTCCGTGGGAAATCCTTGACTCGTTTCAAACCCCAAGGAAACAAATAATCCTTGGTGCTTGGGAAACAAATAATCCCTAGCAAACTCCTCGACTCACGGATACAAACACTCCTTGACGAGAGCCTCCTAATCCGCGTCGACTCGCAGAGCCACCGGTGCCTCCGTGGGAAACCCTCGACTCGTTTCAAACCCCAAGGAAACAAATAATCCTTGGCGCTTGGGAAACAAATAATCCCTAGCAAAACTCCTCGACTCACGGATACAAACACTCCTTGACGAGAGCTTCCTGATCCGCGTCAACTCGCAGAGCCACCAGTGCCTCCGTGGGAAATCCTCGACTCGTTTCAAACCCCAAGGAAACAAATAATCCTTGGCGCTTGGGAAACAAATAACCCCTAGCAAACTCCTCGACTCACGGATACAAACACTCCGTGACGAAAGCCTCCTGATCCACGTCAACTCGCAGAGCCACCAGTGTCTCCGCAGGAGAATTCCCGATTCGTCTCAACTCGCAAGATGAAGCCTCAGGCAGCAGGGATTGAAAAACTTGCTTCCTGAAAAATGGGACCCTACAAGTCGATCTAAAACAATCTCTTGCATACTATTCACGGGTCTCACTCTCCAAAGTCGAGTTTCGACAAAGAGAGAAACAACCGCTTACGGGTCCTCTCGACTCATAAGAGGGAAAAATTCTCTTGTAGGATCCTTACGACTTATAAGAGAAAACCACACTTAGGAATCCTCACAATTCCTAAGGAGAAAAACCCACCTACGAGATCCTCTCGATCCGTAGGGAGAAAAGTCTCTATGAGACCCTCACGGCTCATAGAGTTGAAAAGTCTTAGGCGGCAGATCTGAACCTGCGGCCTAAGCCATCGCTATCTCTTGGAGAAATTAAGTTATCGGCCAATTAGGTTCATCGAAAACATCATGATGAAAAGGGAGAAAGCAAAGAGATAGTACAAGACATTGCAAAAAGGAATGTGTATCTTTATTTATAAATTCAATCAAAGTACAAGGCGAATCGTATAAAGAACAAAGAATGTATATATACTATATAAAAATTACAAGTGTGTAAATGATACAAAATATTCAGGGAGAAGGAAGCCTCTTGAACAGCTCTATCAATTGCTCGCATGCTTCCTTCCACGCCTTCTCTTGATCAACCGCCACCGCCAGTTCGGCCTCTACTTGAGCCCGCTGCTGCATGAAGGATGCGAGCTGTTCCCCAACGACCTGCTGCGCTGCTTCGTGGCATCGGGCATCACGCTCGGCGGCATCAAGCTTCCGCTTCAGTGCTAGCCCATTAGAGATACGCTCCAGAAGGCCTTCAAAGACGGCTTTCACCTCGGCAGCATTCATCCTAACTTCAGCGCGCAGGCGAGCAGTTGCGCTTGAAGATTCCTGACGTTCCTTCAACCGTAAAGCTGCTTCCTGCTCCAAATGGCGGAGATAAGAAGCGCTTTGCTCGAGCCAAGCTGTCCGTTGGGTGCTTATGGCCAAAACTTCAGGAGAAGGACGCGTCGACTCCAACCGATGTAGGCAGGCCTCGATCTCTCTGTAGTGGTTAACCCAAAATTCGACGACGCCTTCGTTGTGAAAGTTTACGAGCGCCGCCAACATCGGGTTAACTTCCACAGCGAAATCTACGGCAGAAGTGAGAGCTTCCGTGTTAAGCTCTTCGATATACCCGCTCAGCATGCCCAAACTCATCACGGCACCCTTTGAAGATGGACGTTTCAAGAAAGGGCCTGCCGGTGAAAGGACACGAGACTCAAGAGGGACCGGAGCCGGAACGATAGCTACAAAACAAAACATGGTTAAACGATGGTTCAAGAGATGTTGAAGGGTCATAAAAAAGGAAATTTACTATACCAGCTGCAATGGACGGCAAAGCCGGAAGGGCCGGTGGCGTGGCAGGCCTTGCATCCCCTCCTTCGATTTGTGGCACTACAATAAGGAAGAGGAAAAGTCAGAAATAATCCTATTGCTAAAAAAAAGGGGGAAAAGAAAGACATCAAAATGAAAATATACTCACCGACACCACTGGAGGGAGAAGCGAGTTCGGATGGGAAGGAGAAGTGTGGGAGCAACACTTGGTATAGATGATCAAAGAGTACTCCTGAAAGGACACAGTGGTATAACGTTAGTACATAAGCTACACGTTTAAAAGATTAACTCATGAGTCGTAAATCCATACCTTCCAACATCCGCGATGGCACAAGGGAAGGCTGGGAGGTGACCACCGCCAAAGCAGTAGTTGACGGTGCTCCTTCGAGCAATGGAGCATCGGCACTGGCCGCACCTGCGTTAAAAACAAAGACAAACTTGTTAGAAAAGATCGCAAGATATATATAAAAAAAAAGAATGATGGTAACTCGAAATTTACCCGACGAGCTGCCAGCCGAAACTGAGGCAATTCCCTCCTCCATTGACATGAGGCCACCGCCCGTAGCCTCATCACCCGACTCGATGGGAACCGTTGTTGTGCTCGCAAGCCCTAGAGACGACGGGGGACCATAGGCGGGGAGGGCTATGATTGGAGCATTGCCAGATTCCTGAGAAGGAGCGGTTAGCTCGTCCTCAGGAATCGTGGCCGCCTCACCCGCTACTCCCTCGGGTTCTGCGGTCACGGTTGTCTCGTCCATCGTCACCGCGAGGTCTCCAGCCTCAAGCGCCTCGCCCGCCACTACCCTCGGCTCGGTTATGACGATCATTTCATCTGCCGCCACTTCAGGTTCGGCATCAATGACTCTCTCGGCTGCAGATCCCCCAACCTCTGTTTCAGGCCCCGTAACCCCAACGACGTTGCTCACCGTCAGCTCGGGTTCGGCAAGCACCGCTTCCTCCGTTTCCCTGGGTTCAATGGTCTCCGCCTCCCCCTCGGTCGGACTTGGCCCTGCAAGATGGGATGCATAAGAACCAATGGCTTTATTATTCTTACAATAAGGTTCTGAAAGAAATGCTACCTGAAGAGGATTTATCATTTGCACTTCGGACCGCACGCGCCACTTGCCTATGAGCAGTAGATAGGGCGACAGAGGCCTCTTCAGAGGGAGTATCAGCGCGAGGGATGGTGCTAGGGCCCGCTCCCGTGGCCAAAGCAGCTCTGCGCACCTTTGCTTCGCGTCTCAACCGCTTCCTCTCCTCACGAGCCGTTGAGACGGATGCCACTAGGGCTTCTTTAATTGAGGCGTCTTCGTCCGTGAATAGGGATGCCTCTAGATTTTTCAAGGCATCCCTCGTCGTTTTGTCAAGTCGAGGCTCTTGCAGCAGCCTCGACGAGACCGGGACTTCAGTAACAGGCTTAGGGAGGATCCCCGCATCAACTGATATAGCCCCTGCAAAGAGACAAAAGAAGGTTAGGTTGACCATCAGAAAAGATAACAAATTTTTCTTATAAAAAGAGAAGGGGGTGGGACATACCAACGCCTGCTAGAGCACGTTTCTCCTCCTCCTCTTGGAAGGTTTTCAAAGAGGCAGCAATAGCCTCTTCGGTAGAGACACCTGTTGAAAATGCGGCAAATATTAGTTAAAGATAATGATAAAAAAGTGCAATAAAGTGACGAAGAAAGCGGCTGATGGTTACCTGACTCAGCGAGTTTACTTAACATCGCTTCGAGCCTCGCCGATCGCTCCGAAGCTGCAATGGCGGCCGCCAAATTGGTGTCTGCAGGGTCTACCAAGAAGCCCTCGTTGCTGCCATATTCACTTATTCCTTCGTTGAGAGGAGCCTCAGGCTCTAAGCTGAGGATCGCATCAAGGGAAAGGATGGACTTTTTCGTCTTTTGCCCGCCAGCTCTAGATCCACCCGGAATCGATTTGCGCTTGGCAGTCACCTTAGGGCGGCGGGTCCCGATATCTGCTCCTGCGCCGGACTATGGCGATACTACATTAACCGTCTTTGTGGGAGCACGGGGCGCCAGTGGTGCATTCACCGTAGCAGGCAGTGGCAATCCACGCGGGGGGCTCAACACGCGTGGTCGATCGACTCCGGCATCTTTTAACGGAGGGATGACCGGGATCCTTGGCTGTAAGGGGGCCTTGCGATCACTGCCAGGAGGAGCACCCCTATGGTCAACCAGCATACGCTTCTCCGTTAAGATAATTGGGCCCATCGCATGCACATACCAGGCTACATACGAATTGAGCATCTTAGGGGCACAGCTGGGTTCACTGATAAAGAAATAGGAACCTGTGTTAAGCCGTGTGAAATGGTGCATTGCATTCTTTATCCCCTCTTGGCTGACCACGGGCTTTTCCAAGAAAGCTTCCATCGGGATCCCTTGGTTGTAGCTCGATTGCCGGGCAAATCGGTGCGGGTTATACCTCATAAACAGGGCTGTCTCATTCTGCCTAAACACTAGATAGCCCGGCCGAATGGAGTAGAGGTGGAGGATTTCCCGAACCTTCAATACAGAAGCCCCATCTTTAAAATCATCACGCAGTGGCACCACTGACTTAGTGGTCTCTGAGCCTATGGTTATGACCTTATCCACAAAGGAAACCTTCGCTCCGACCAGATGTGGACGAAGGAGCAGCCCCCTAGACTCCCGTGGGGATGCAACCACAATTGAAGCCCCGACCAACCGCATGACTCTCGGGAGTCTGCATTTCTCAAAGAACGGAGGAGTCTTATGGGCACCGAACACCCCTTGCACATGCATCTCCATCCAAGAAGTGAAATAGTGCATCGGGAAGTTAGCAGGCTGTACCCCAGGCTCACTAGCGTCCGCCGCTACGCTAAGTCCATTATAAAGGTAAGCCAGCCCGGTGATTCCTACCGATAACTGCAAACCAGCCACCATCCGATGCGCTGGGTAAAAGACGGAGGGCCGCATGAGGCGTGGGTGCATGGGGAGCGCAAAGCTGCATAGCCACAAGCCCAGGAACCCAATAAAAAAGGTCTCTTCGTCTATACCCGGGACGGCGATTTCTGAGAAAGCGGCGATAGCAGCGCTGGGGAGATAAAAATCCCTCTGGTCATTTTCCGATGTGGGTCGGCGGTCCAAGCCGAAACCGAAAGGGTCATCAAGCTGGGAGAACTTCTCACTCCGCTCTGATAGGAACTCCGGGCGAATGAAGCGGGCAATAAAGTCTGCAAAACTGACGCCCCGGCCACCCGATTCCAGATGGAGTCCCTCATAGATCTCCAACACCTTCACCAAGCCCGGATACCGATGCTGAATGGCGTTCTCCGGAGTCAAGTCAAACACCAGCGGCTTGGTGGCAAAGATGTATTCGTCAGGAGGAAGCAGCTCCTCGTAGTGCTCCCCCCTCATTGGTAGACCCGAAACTTCAGCAAACTCCTCCAAGGAGATGGAGACCTCCCTATCCGTCATCAGGAAGGTGTGGGTGGGGATATTCCATTGTTCAATGAAGGCCTTGATCCACCACGTTGGAGGAGAGGGATACTCGAAAAGTGAAACGTAGATGGCCGAATATAAACCAATCTTCGTTAGATGAGTCCTTTTCGCCGATAAGATGTACCGGGCCCATTGCAAATATCCGGCGGGCGGTCGCGGGATCAATCCAATATTGTAAGCCTGTTCCAGAGGGCGTGCTTCACCCTGACAGATTCGCCTCCCCAGAATGTCTATCGCCGGCGGTGGCTGCACGGGGATGGTACCGATTGCAGGCTGGAGGAGGTCGTCAGAATTCCAATTTTTAACCTCCACGGCATACTTCACCGGGGGTTCGTCCGCATAAGGGATCGTAACTATGGGCTCAGAAGGCGAGGCGGAACTGAAACTGCGGCGACCTTGAATGATTTGACTGTACCACCTTCCCCACAGGTGGAGTTTTTTGCACTCGGGGTCATGATCTTTAATAAGAGCGAACGCCACCCGGTCCACTGGCGAATGGGGGAACCCTCCTTCCGAGCGAACAAAGGGGAAAGACAAGTCGTCAGACATGTTTCCTGTAGAAAGACAAAAATAACCGTTAGTGTTCTAACGCTTGGCATTTTAAAAAATCTTACTCCACACTGTGATGTAGTGGGTAGGGGACCAAAGGGGGACCCACAAAATCTGGATGACGGTACATCATTTAATAAGACAACCCCGTCATTAGATGAGACTGTCAATTAATGAAAAGGTTCCCAAGAGAATACACTCATTGATGGGAGATCCCTAGAGATAAGGAGAAAATCTCCTCTTTTAGAGCAAAGCTCTGTCACAGAGTGACATTTGTCAAACTCTGGTCTCAGGGGAACAAGATTCCTTAAAAGAGCATAGCTCTGTAGTAATAATGGAAAGATCCATCAAATTTTTTTTAACACTTAGAAGAATTAGAATTTTGGAATCTTGAAAAATCCATGAAAACTTAGAAAAAAAAAAATTCTTCATTTTTCAGATCTAAAAAGATCTACATTTGATCCAAGAGCAAAACTCTGTTCATGGGTTAAAACCCATGGACCAGATCTCTGTAAATCTGTAAGTTTTTGAGAGCAAGGCTCTGTTGAAGAAACCCCAAAGGGGTTTTCTTTAGATCAAAGATCTATAAGAGTAAGGCTCTATTAATTAAATTTAATTTAAATTAATTTAAATTTTTTACCTAGAGTGATTCTAAGTTCTGAACTTTAAAGTTCTTGGGAAGAAGCAAGAGCAAGGCTCTGAGAGTTCTTAAGCAAGAGCAAGGCTCTGAATCAAAGTTCTTGAAGTGGTAAAGAAATTAAAGGACCAAGGGTCCTATTTATAGGCGCCTGCGCCCCTTCAACTTACCCCGTTTGATCCAACGGTCAGGATCCTGCCACCGCTGCACTCACGTGCGCGCCACGTGAGCACAACGGTGGGGGGGCATTTGTTTCCCCCAATCAGAGCAAGGCTCTGTTTGAATTTTAAAAATTCAAATTTTGAAGCAACGCTTCAAATCCCATGCGCTGCGCGCAACGCGCCACGTGTCAGAAGTTGATACGTCAGCGCAACGCCCAAGGCAGTGTGTCCAATCAGAGCAGGGCTCTTTTAAAAAAAAACAAAAAGTAAAAGAAGCAACGTTCAGTTGCGCAAGCGCTGCGCTGCGTGACACGTGTCTGCGCAGTTGCGCGAACACAGCTGAGCAAGCGCAGCTGCACAAGCGCTGCACTGCGCGACACGTGTCTGCGCAGTTGCGCGAACACAGCTACGCAAGCACAGCTGCGCAAACGCTGCACTGCGCGACACGTGTCTGCGCAGTTGCGCAGGCACAGCTGCGCAAGCGCTGCGCTGCGCGACACGTGTCACGCGCTGGGGGAGTTGCGCAAAACAGAATAAATCTTTTCTGTTCTTGTTAAAACAAGAAGATTTTCTTCTGTAAAGCAGGGGCCTTTGGATCAAAGATCCAACGGTGGGGAAAATTCCCCAAATCACTCAGGAAAAGATCTCTGTAACAAATTTAACTAATTTATGAGCACTATAAAAAGGACCCCAGACCTCATTTCAAAAGGATGAACATTTTCTAAAAAAAAGAGAGAGAGAAAGAGAACTCTGAAGAACTTCTCAAGAACAAAAAAGGTAAAGACTTTTAGAAAAAGAGAAAGTTCTCTTATGAACAGATCATAGATCTTTAATAAAAAAAAAACAACAAAATAAAAATAGTGCTTTGCACTTCTTTTATGAACCATTGGTTCCTTGAAAACAAGAAAAAACTTGTTTTCTTTGATTTAAAATCGATCAAAAGATAAAACAGTGCTCTGCACTTGCAAGAACTGTGCTGTTGTGCTCCTGTATTGGCGCAAGCCACCAGGAAGCGCCACGTGTCAGTAGCGCAGCAGCGCAGCGCACTGACACAGCGCACTGCGCTGTTGCGCTTGCACTCGCCAGAGCGTGACACGTGTCACCACCATACGAGCTTGCGCTCATTACTTGGCGCAAAGCGCCTGACAAGCCACGTGGGGCACTGTCAGAGTACTTAATGCTCTGCATTATTAAATAAAAGGGACAGAGCCCAATTAAAAGGCCTAACAGGCCTAATCAAACATTCTATGCATTTTAAAAAGGGCAGAGCCCAAACAAAATAGATGCTCTGCATCATTTATAAAGGGCAGAGCCCAACCAAAACAAAGGAAAATAATGCAGTGAAGGGGCAAAGCCCTAGCACAAGTCCAATAGACCAAAGACAAAAGAATATTGAAACTGGACTTAGCCCAGTCGTGGCCATAAGTCCTCAAATTAAATTGACTGAGCACGGCTGCTCCCTAAATCAATTTACATCCGGTTCGAGGGTACATCTCCGAACTCCTCTGACACCTATCGTTGTAATTCCTCAACGACGTCAGAGAGGTGACGGGTCCCAACGACCACACATATCGGTATGGACTGTGGGGTCCTTAAACTCGTGGACCGAAACGTCCCTAAACTAATATCGGACCGAGACGTCCCTAAACTAATATCGGACCGAGACGTCCTTAAACTAATAATGGACTACCACGTCCCTAAACTGGCAATGGACCACCACGTCCCTAAACTAGAACAATAGAGCCTCCAAATGCTCTTTTGCCAGATCTAAACGATCCCGTTTAAGTTGATCTTAGCTCCAAACACGGCTAACGTATTCTTAAACATTCAAATGGATTATAAAACTCCAAATCGACTTTGGTTCAAGGGTACATCTCCGAACTCCTCTGACACCTATCGTTGTAATCCTTCAACGACGTCAGAGAGGTGACGAGTCCCGACGGCCATATATTAAATGGATCACCACGTTAAGTTGATCTTAGTCTCAAAACAGGACTAACGTATCCTTAACGAATGTTTAAGTTGATCTTAGCCTCAATACGGCTAACGTATCCTTAAACTAAAAAAAAACACCAAACCCAAATCTACGTAAATACGGATTTGGACTAATCCACGTCCTACGGGCGACGACATTACTCAGTCTCCGTATACAATCCACGGGCAACCACAAACAAAACAAACACACACGACACGAAGTGAAATTCTGGAGAAGGAGAAAGTTGTTACCGCGATGCGGTAGCGTAATTAACTGCAGGGGCTTGCGCCTGCAGGGAAGAGCGTCCCCACAATCAAAAACCCCTCAAGCGAGGGGGAATCTGACGAAGTCTGCTACATCGGCCGCATCCGTCTAAACCTCCGATACACGGTGCCATAAATCAACTTGGCATCTTCGGAGAGGTGGACGGATAAAACCAAATAGCATCTGCCCCGAATCTCAGCGTCAGGACACCGCCGTCTTTCGGAGGGGAACAAAGCATCCAGAGCAAATCCTGGTCTAGTGGAACACGGCCTATGTCAATCCTGACCCTGTGGGAAGCATCCAGAGCAGAACCTGGTCCTTGCAGAACACGGCTATGTCAATCCTGACCCCGTGGGAAGCATCCAGAGCAAATCCTGGTCTAGTGGAACACGGCCTATGTCAATCCTGACCCCGTGGGAAGCGTCCAGAGCAGATCCCGGTCCTTACGGAACACGGCTTATGTCAATCCTGACCCCGTGGGAAGCATCCAGAGCAAATCCTGGTTACGTGAAACACGGCCTATGTCAATCGTCACCCCGTGGGAAACGTCCAGAGCGGAACCTGGTCCTTGCAGAACACGGCTATGTCAATCCTGACACCGTGGGAAGCATCCAGAGCAAATCCTGGTCTAGTGGAACACGGCCTATGTCAATCCTGACCCCGTGGGAAGCATCCAGAACAAATCCTGGTCTAGTGGAACACGGCCTATGTCAATCCTGACCCCGTGGGAAGCGTCCAGAGCGGATCCTGGTCCTTGCGGAACACGACTATGTCAATCCTGACCCCGTGGGAAGCATCCAGAGCAAATCCTGGTCTAGTGGAACACGGCTTATGTCAATACTGACCCCGTAGGAAGCGTCCAGAGCGAAACCAGGTCCTTGCAGAACACGGCTATGTCAATCCTGACCCCGTGGGAAGCATCCAGAGCAAATCCTGGTCTAGTGAAACATGGGCTATATCAATCCTGACCCCGTGGGAAGCATCCAGAGCAAATCCTGGTCTAGTGGAACACGACCTATGCCAATCCTGATCCCGTGGGAAGCATCAAGAGCAAATCCTGGTCTAGTGGAATACGACCTGACCCGTGGGAAGCGTCCAGAGCGGAACCTGGTCCTTGCAGAACACGGCTATGTCAATCCTGACCCCGTGGGAAGCAACCAGAGCAAATCCTGGTCTAGTGGAACACGGCCTATGTCAATCCTGACCCCGTGGGAAGCGTCTAGAGCGGATCCCGGTCCTTGCGGAACACGGCTATGTCAATACTGACCCCGTGGGAAGCGTCCAGAGCAAATCCTGGTCTAGTGGAACACGGCCTATGTCAATCCTGACCCCGTGGGAAGCGTCCAGAGCGGAACCTGGTCCTTGCAGAACATGGCTATGTCAATCCTGACCCCGTGGGAAGCATCCAGAGCAAATCCTGGTCTAGTGGAACACGGCCTATGTCAATCCTGACCCCATGGGAAGCGTCCAGAGCGGAACCTGGTCCTTGCAGAACATGGCTATGTCAATCCTGACCCCGTGGGAAGCATCCAGAGCAAATCCTGTTCTAGTGGAACACGGCCTATGTCAATCCTGACCCCGTGGGAAGCGTCCAGAGCGGATCCTGGTCCTTGCGGAACACGGCTATTTCAATCTTGACACCGTGGAAAGCATCCAGAGCAAATTCTGGTCTAGTGGAACATGACATATGTCAATCCTGAACCCTTGGGAAGCATCCAGAGCTGATCCTGGTCCTTGCGGAACACGGCTATGTCAATCCTGACCCCGTGGGAAGCATCCAGAGCAAATCCTGATCTAGTGGAACATGGCCTATGTCAATCCTGACCCCCGTGGGAAGCGTCCAGAACGGATCCTGGTCCTTGCGGAACACGGCTATGTCAATCCTGACCCCGTGGGAAGCATCCAGAGCAAATCCTGGTTACGTGAAACACGGCCTATGTCAATCCTGACCCCGTAGGAAGCGTCCAGAGCGGAACCTGGTCCTTGCAGAACACGGCTATATCCCCGTGGGAAGCATCCAGAGCAAATCCTGGTCTAGTGGAACATGGGCTATGTCAATCATGACTCCGTGGGAAGTATCCAGAGCGGATCCTGGTCTAGTAGATCACGGCTATGTCAATCCTGACCCTGTGGGAAGCATCCAGAGCAAATTCTGGTCTAGTGGAACACGGCCTATGTCAATCCTGACCCCGTGGGAAGCGTCCAGAGCGGAACCTGGTCCTTACAGAACACGGCTATGTCAATCCTGACCCCGTGGGAAGTATCCAGAGCAAATCCTGGTCTAGTGGAACACGGCCTATGTCAATCCTGACCCTGTGGGAAGCGTCCAGAGCGGAACCTGGTCCTTGCAGAACACGGCTATGTCAATCCTGACCCCGTGGGAAGCATCCAGAGCAAATCCTGGTCTATTGGAACACAGCTTATGTCAATCCTGACCCCGTGGGAAGCGTCCAGAGCGGATCCCGGTCCTTGCGGAACATGGCTTATGTCAATCCTGACCCCGTGGGAAGCATCCAGAGCAAATCCTGGTTACGTGGAACACGGCCTATGTCAATCCTGACCCCGTGGGAAACGTCCAGAGCGGAGCCTGGTCCTTGCGGAACACGGCTATGTCAATCCTGATCCCGTGGAAAGCATCCAGAGCAAACCCTAACTCCGTGAAATACGGATAATATCAACCCCATCAATCACTTACGGGTCCTCTCGACTCGTCAGGAAGAAAACTCTCTTGTGATATCCTTACGACTCTCAAGAGAAAACACACTTAGGAATCCTCAAGATTCCTAAGGAGAAAATACACCTGCGAGATCCTTTCGACCCATAGGGAGAAAAGTTTTTATGAGACCCTCACGGCTCATAAAGTTGAAAAGCCTTAGGCAGCAGATCTGAACCTGCTTCCTAAGCCATCATTACCTCTCGAAGAGTTCAAGACGGAATGCTCTCTATTATCCACAGGCTACATTTACTAAAGTAACATGCCGGCAACACAGAAAAGAGAATAAACTAAGAGATAACACAAGATAGTACAAAAAAAGTATCTTTTATTTATAAGTTCAATCGGGTACAAGTTACATCATATGAAAGGATAAAAAAATGGATACATTTTATTCAAAAATTGCAAATGATATAAAAACAACTATTGGGAGGGAAGAGTTTTCAATAGGCCAATCAGTTGCTCGCGCACTCCCCTCAGCCCCTTTTCACGGTCAGCTGCCGCAGCCAACTCCGCTTCAACCTGAGCCCGTTGCTGCAAATAAGACGAAAGTTGCTCATCAATGACCCGCCGAACTGCCCCACGACTTTGCGCATCTCGCTCAATGAGGTCGAGTTTCTGCCTCAGCGTTAGCCCGTCAGAAATACATTGTAGAAGGCCCTTAAAGGTAGCTTTCAACTGTACAGCATTTGCATCAACCTGAGCATGCAGTCGAGCAGATTCACTTGAAGTCTCTTCACATTCCTTACGCTTTAAGGCCGCTTCTTGTTCAAGATGGCGGAAGTAGGGAGTGCTCTGCTCGACCCATGCAGCTCGTTGGGAGTTCACATCCAGAATCTCAGGAGCAGGACGCTTAGGCTCAAGCTCATGCAGACAGGCCTCAATTTTCCTACAGTGATTAACCCAAGACTCAACGACGCCCTCGCTATGAAAGTTCACGAGCGTCGCCAGCATAGAATTAACCTCAGCAGCAAAATCTGCAGCAAGGGCAGGGGTTTCCGCGTCTAGCTCCTCGATGTAATCGCTCAACATGCGCAGACTATTCACGACGCCTTTTGAAGATGGACGTCGAGAAAAGGGGCCTGCTGGTATTATGACTCGAGACTCGAACGGAACTGAAGTCGGTGTCACAGCTGCAAAACAAATCACAGTCAAATAACGGTTCAAGAAATAAAGAAGCTACATATACAATGGAGTTTACTATACTGACTGCGGCAGGTGGCAAGGCCGGGAGTACTGGTGGTGCAACTGTTCTTTCGTCTCCTCCTTCAATCTGTAGTGCTGCAGTCAAAACAAAGAAGAATTAGAAACGATTTGGCTGCCCGTAAAGAAAAAAAAAGATATTAACTAGAAGTTGTACTCACCAACGCCACTAGATGAAGCAGTCTCCGGCTGGAAGGAGAAATGGGGGTGCAGCACCTGATACAGGTGATCAAAAAGGACTCCTGCAAGGATGTAGTAATGCAATGTCAGTACATAAAGTATATTGCCTACAATGAAATCGATAAGTTGCAAACCCGTACCTTCCAGCATTTGGGAGGACACGAGAGAAGGCAAAGGGGCGGCCACCGTCAAAGCAGCAACTGGCGATGCTTCCTCGGGTGGCACAACCTCAACGCTCGCCGCACCTGCATTAGAAACGAGAGAAATACTGTCAGAAGAGATTGAAAGGGATTGCAGAGTGAAAAGGAAAGCAATGACCCAGAATCTACCTGGTGAGTCGCCGGTCGGAACCGCGATAAGGGCGTCACTTGATGCAGCGACTGCTTCACCTTCCTCCATTGGAATGGTTTCGCCACCCGTAACCTCATCCCCCGACTCCACGAGAACCGTCGTCACACTCGCAACGCCGGGATATGGCAGAGAACCGCAGGTGGAAAGAGCGGCAATTGGAGCAGTTCCAGACTCTTGAGAAAGAGTGGCCACTTCAGGCTCAGTGGTTGCCGGCATCTCACCCGTCGCCTTCTCACCAAGACTTGGCCCTACAGGATAAGATATATGAGAATCTAAAGATTAAAACTTTTACAACAAGGCTCAGTGCTACGTTACCTTGAGTCAACTTTTCAATTGCTTTCCGAGCCGCACGTGCTGCCTGTCTGTGAGCAGTAGACAGGGCAACCGGGACACCCTCTGAAGGAGCAAGGACAGAAGTAGCAGCGCTCGAGCCTGCACCCGCGGCCAAGGCGGCATTACGCTCCCTTGTTGCGCAAATTCTGCGCTTCTTTTCCGCCCGGGCCGTGAAAGCTGATTTTCTCAAGACCTCCGTCAACGGGATGTCATCATCCACGCCAGGAGCTACCTCTGGAGCCGTTATGGCGTCCGTCATCGGTTTCTTAAATAAAGCCTCTTTTGGAAATGCTGAGGAGGCTGAGACTTCGATAGCTGGCCCTGAAAGCATCTCCACATCGCCCTGCTGGATTGGTACTATACTGGGCATGACCTGAGTCGAGATAGCCCCTGCAATAAGTTGAAAAAAGGGTCAGATTACCCATAAGAAAGGGGAATGAAGGCATAATGAGCCGAAATATACCAACGCCCAGTGAAGCGTGAATCCTCTCCTCCTCCTCAAAAGTCTTGAGGGAAGCCGCGAGAGCTTCTTCAACGGAAATGCCTATTATAGACAAGGTGTTAGTCAATGCATGATAATAAAAAAAATATAACAGCAAAAATATGCGAACGAAGATTACCTGACTCAGCAAGGATGAGCATTCCTGCTTTGTAGCTAGCAAGTTTCTCGGAAGCTGCGATGGCGGCATCCAGATCAGTATCATCTGGCGCTATGAATAGACCCTCATTGGTCCCATATTCGCCCAAGCCCTCGCTGTAAGGAGCATGAAGCTCCTGACCAAATACAACGTCTGCAGAGAGAATCGACTTCTTCTTCCTCTTCTGCGAGCGAGTGCCCGTCGCCACCAGCACAAGTTTACGTTTGGTGGGCACCTTGGGACGACGAGTCCCGATATCTGAACCCACGCCAGACTCGGGAGAGGCCACAGTCACCGTTTCCACGGGAGCACGGGGTATCGGCAGCTCAGGCTTATCATGCAGGACCTCGACCGCAGCAACTTCCCTCAAGGGAGGACGAATAACGGTCCGTCGCTTCAGAGGAACATTTGGGTTGCCAGCCGGAGCGGTGCCCTTGCGATCAAGCAGCAATCGCTTCTCTTCCCTGATGACGGCACCCATCGAATGTTGATACCAGGCCACATACACATTCAGGGCCTTCGGAACACATCTCGGTTCGCTGATAAAGAAATTGGCCCCTGTGTTCAGACGCATAAAATGATGCAGCGTGCTTCGTATTCCCTCTTCGGTAGCAGCAGGTTCTGCCAAGAAAGCCTCAAGTGGGACACCCTGATTATAGCTCAGCTGCTGGGCGAAACGATACGGGTTGTATCTCATGAATAACGCCGCATCATTTTGCCTAAATACGAGAAAGCCCGGCCTGATGGAGTACAGATGAAGAATCTCCCGAGCTTTCAACACAGAGGCCCCGTCTTTAAAAATGTCTTGCAATGGCAGCACCGCTTTTGAAGATTCCTGGTCGACGGTCAAGATTTTGTCTGTGAAAGACATACTATCTCCAACCATGCGTGGACGAAGGAGCAAACCCCGAGCTTCCCGCGGTGTCGGACTTACGATGGAGGCGTCGACCAGCCGCATTATCCGAGGGAATTTACATCTGTCGTAAAAAGAAGGTCTTTTGTGGATACCGAAAACCCCAAGCACGTG
Organism: Agapanthus africanus; assembly: GCA_030015575.1. Lineage (NCBI taxonomy): Eukaryota > Viridiplantae > Streptophyta > Magnoliopsida > Asparagales > Amaryllidaceae > Agapanthus > Agapanthus africanus. The sequence goes on along the minus strand of CM057338.1, from coordinate 5,271,582 downwards.
CAACTCTAGCCATGAGGTGAAATAATGCATTGAGAAGTTGGCGGGCTGCACCCCTGGTTCAGTAGTATCCGCTGCCAAGCTGAGGTCATGATACATGTGGGCTAACCCAGCAATCCCGATGGCCACTTGTATCCCGGCGACCATTCGATGCGCGGAGTAGAAGACAGAAGGCCTCATGTAGGGAGGGTGCATGGGAAGCGCGAACCAGCTTAACCATAAACCGAGGAACCCTAGAAAGAATGTTTCCTCATCGATGCCCGGAGTAGCAATTGCTGAAAAAGGGACGATCGCGACATTTGGAAGAAAGAAATCCTTTTGATCAGCTTCCAATATTGGCCGGCGATCCAAGCCAAAACCGAAAGGATCATCAAGTTTGGCAAACTTTTCACCATGGCGCGATAAAACTTCCGCACGGAGAAAATGAGCGATAAAATCCGTAAAAGTAACCCCGCGGCCTCCGGATTCGAGAAAGAGGCCCTCATACATATTCAACACCCTTATCAAACTTGGGAACTGGTGTTGAATGGCGTTCTCTAGGGTAAGACCCATTACCCCTGATTTAGTAGCAAAAACATGCTCATCCGGAGGAAGCAGCTCCTCATAATGCTCTCCCCTAACGGGTAAACCGGAAACCTCGGCAAATTCTTCTAGAGAAATGGAGACTCCTTTACGGTGTAGCTTATCGGGGGTGCATCAGCATAAGGGATCGCGGAGATATGCTCCGAGGGTGTTGCACAAGAAAAATTTCGGCGGCCTCTGATAATTTGATCGTACCATCTACTTCATAGATGAAGATTCTTGTACTCCGGGTCATGGTCTTTAATCAGCGCAATAACCTCTCGGTCTACGGGCGCTTCACGGAATCCGCCTTCTGAGCGGACGAACGGGAAGGAAGTGTCGAAAGACATGTCACCTGCGCAGAAAAGAATAAATTGCCAGCCACCAATGCTACAGTTTAAGTTCTGTCACTAGGTACATTAAATTCATACCGCACTGCAAAGCAGTAAAAAGGGGACCAAAGGGGGACCCACAAAATCTAGATGCCAGTTCATCATTAATAAAACAACCTCATCATTTGATGAGACTGTCAATTAAATGAGGAAAACCTCAATTGATTCTCATTTAATGAGAAATCCCTCGGGCTAAGGAGTAAATCTCCCCTTTAGAGCAATGCTCTGTGACAGAGTGACATCTGTCAAACTCTAATGATGAAGGAATAAAAATTCCTGAAGAGCCTTGCTCTGAAAAAATGATGGAATAACCATCAGAAAGATTTAAAATAAATTTTTATGGAATAAAATTTCATGATCTTTAAGATCCATGAACAAACTCTTCAGAGTTCTTGATGAAAGATTGATAAATCTATGGGTTAAGAAACCCTGAAAAGGATTTCTTAAGATCTCAGATCTAACAAGAGCAAAGCTCTGATGAGAAACCCTAAAAAGGTTGTTTTTAGATCTAAAATCTATGAAAAGCAAAGCTCTATTAATGGGTAAAACCCTAAAAATATTTTAAGATCTATGATCTGAGAAGAGCAAAGCTCTATTAATAAAGATTTAATCTTTACCTAAATTTTGGCAGAGTTTTGACTCTTGAAAAGTTCTTAGAATAAAGAGCTATGCTCTGCAAGAGAATAAAAATTCTCAGAAGAAAGAAGATGAACAGAATCATCTAAAGGGCCAAGGGTCCTATTTATAGGCATAAATAGCTGTTTCAGCTTCTGAGTTGATCCAACGGCAGAGATGCTGCCACCGCTGTACTCACGTGTGGACCACGTGAGCGCAACGGTGGGGGGCATTTGTTTCCCCCAATCGGAGCAAAACTCTGTTCAAAATTCAAATTTCGAAAAGAAGCAACGCTTCAGAAGCAGCGCCAAGTGTGCTGCGCCCTAGGTAGTGCACCACGTGCAAAGCACGTGTGCGCTAGCGCTAAGAGCGCTGCACTTAAGCAGCGCACCACGTGCAAAGCACGTGTGCGCTAGCGCTAAGTGCGCTGCGCTCTGAGCAGCGCACCACGTGTAAAGCACGGGTGCGCTAGCGCTAAGTGCATTACACTCTAAGCAGCGCACCACGTGTAAAGCACGGGTGCGCTAGCAGATCAAAGATCTAATAATAATGATAAATCATTAATTAATCAGAATTAAATTCTGTTAAGGAAAGATTCCTCAAAATCTTTCCAAATAACAAGATTGTGCTCTGTAAATCAGAGCACCGTTGGATCAATGATCCAATGGTGATTAAAAATCACCAAAAACACAGAATAAATTCTCTTTAGAAGATATCCCAATCTTGTTAAAAACAAGAAGATTGCCTTCTGTAAATTAGAAGCCCTTGGATCAAAGATCCAACGATGGGAAATCCCCAAATCAATTGGAGAAAAGATCTCCTTAACTGATTGAACAAATTATCTTGCCCTATATAAAGGCCCCTAGACTTCAAGTCTCAGGATATACAGAAGCATAGAGAGGAACTCCCCCATAAGTTTTGAGAGAATCTCAGAAAGAAGAGTCAAGCTCTCAATAGAAGAACATCTTTTCTTCAAGGTAAATGAACAGAAAGATGAAATCATCTCATAATTAAAAAGAAGAACCCACTTCTTCAAAGATCATAGATCATTTAAGACCAAGGTCTTTTACAAAAAGATCAAAAGATCTCATCATAAAATTAAAAAAAAGAAGAACATAATTATTCTCACAGATTATAGATCTATAAGACAAATTGTCTTTTACAAAAAGAGATCATGAACATCTCATTATAAAATAAAGGGGAAGAGAATAATTCAATTCTCTTAAGGATCATAGATCCATAAAGGCAAAACCTTTCATCAATACAAGAGATTGAAGTATCTCCTATAAAATAAGAACTTTTGTTCGTAGGAGCTCGAGACAAAATCTCTTTTAAAGGAGAAGTTATTTCCCAGATCATAAAATTGATCAAATGCGCTTCTGTGCTCTTGGACTGGCGCTCAGCGCCAAGCGCACCACGTATCACTCACAAGTGCACCACTTAACAGTTAGCGCTTTGCGCTTATGGACTGGCGCTCAGCGCCAAGCGCACCATATGCTCCTCACGTGTGCGCTACTAAACTAATAGCGCAATGCGCTCATAAACTAGCGCTCTGCGCTCATAAACTGGTGCAATGCGCCCATCATCTGGCGCTTGGCGCCAAGCGCAACACGTGTCCCCCACGTGTGCGCTACTCGGCAGAAGCGTGCTGCGCTCTTTGACTGGCGCAAAGCACCAAGCGCGCCACGTGCTCCTTATGTGTGCGCTGATAGAACATAAACTATTTTTTAATAAGCCTAAGGCCATGAGGAATGCTCAGCATTCAGTAAAAGACAAAAACACTGTCAGGGCCAAGCCCAAATAAAGGCTCAACAGCCCAAAGTAAATGTTAAACATTTTAACTTGATTGGACTTAGCCCAAGAATGGCCATAAGTTCTCAACTCAGATTAATTGAGCACATATGCTCATAAATTTTTTAACGGATTTTAGCCCCAGACTACAGATCTCCCAACTCACATCGATTCAAGGGTACATCTCCGAACCCCTCTGATATATGTCGTTGTAATCCTTCAATATCTTCAGAGAGGTGACGGGTCCCGACAACCATACATTTCATAGACTATGACGTCTTTAAACTGGACTGTGGGGTCCTTAAACCCATGGACTATGATGTCCTTAACCTCGGACTGTGGGGTCCCTTTTAAACCCACGGACTATGACGTCCTTAACCTTGGACCGAGATGTCCTTAAACTAATATCGGACCACCATGTCCTTAAACTGGTAATCGACCGCAATGTCCCTGAACTAAACAATAGAGCCCAAATGCTCTCTTGTTGGATCTAAATGATCCCGTTAAGTTGATCTTAGTCTGAAATTAGACTAACGTATCCTTAACATACATTTAAGTTGATCTTAGTCTCAAATGAGACTAACGTATTCTTAAACCCAACCTCCAAACCCAAATCTAAGAAAATACGGATTTGGACTAATCCACGCCCTACGGGCGACAACATAAATTAGTCTCCGTATACAATCCACGGGCAACCAAAAATAAAATAAAAACCCACGACACGAAGTGACCATCTGGAGAAGGAGAAAGTGGTTACCGCGATATGGTAGCGTAATTAACTGTAGGGGCTTGCGCCTGCAGAGAAGAGCATCCCCACAATCAAAAACCCCTCAAATGAGGGGGAATCTGACGAAGTCTGCTACATCGGTCACATCCGTTTAAACCTTAGATACATAGTGTCATAAATCAACTTGGCATATTCGGAGAGGTGGACGGATAGCACCAAATAGCATCTGCCCCGAAATTCAGGCAAGACGGACCTGCGCGGTCCCGTCTCCGTGTTTCGGCGGGGAATAGAGACTATTGCTCCTGAAGCGTGTGGATCTCAATGGGTTGAGGTAGTGTTTGCCGAGCTACCTGCAAGGAAGTCCCGAGATGGTTGTACCACCGAGGACCCTCCGACGATCAAGTTAGTCTAGAGATCCGAGCAGAGTAACAGCTTAGTGGAGTAGAATTGGCTTCCCTTGACCGTCTGAAAGAGGGGTTTAAGTAGTGGTGGCAACAGGTGCAGCAGGCGCGAGAATCACGCCGGCCGTTACGCTCCCGAAGTCACACCCGCGTGAAGAGCGGGACCTCCCATTAATAGCGAGACATGCTCGTTAATGGGGGATCGTGGTGGCGTGGAACGTGGGATGTGGCCGGCGGAGATCTCGCGCATGGCGAGATTCGCGGGATGGCGGTTACGCCTGCAAGCGGTGCTATTGGTCGGTCGATGAGACCGAGGAAGATGACCTCGGTGGGAGAGCTCGTGGACGAGCGGGAGAGCCGAGGTATCTAGTTTTTGCGGTAGCTCAGGAACGAGCTGTGAGGCCGAGGAGACCCATCATGCTGGGGCTCGGAGGCGGGCCAGCGTCTGCTCGGTAGGACGAGCATAGGGGTGGTTTGGTCGGCTGCTGTAGGCCCTTTCTTGTATGCTCTGGGACATGTCATCTGCCACGTGTCATGATCTGGGAGATCGCCGATATCGAGCATCATCAATTAAAGAAAATGAGATTTCTATATATACTGATAAAACATAATTAAAACGATATTTATTTTTGCTTGATCAAGTTAGGATTGCATACAGGTGTAAATAATTTTTATATTTTCTGATTAATTTTGGGTGTCTTTAAATTAGATGGATTTCAAAGAGATCGAGAAGTTTTGTGGTGGATCAATTGGATTGGATTGACCAAAAAGAGGGGCAAAAAAGATTTGAAAGCTTACAGAAAGAAAATGGAGGAGGAGGGAGGAGAAGGGCAAAGGGAGGGAAGGTTAGAGTTTGGTAGTTCTGATTTTTAATTTTTGTTCCATCTAAGTAAGCGGAGTAATTTTTACAGGAAACGGGGCCTACATGACCTTACGGGTCCACTGCAGTGGCCTCTCACATGGGCATGAGGGGCCCCTTGGTTATTTTACAGTTAGGCCCTTGGACCCTACTGGCTCGTGTGAGAGGTGCTGCAGTTTTGAGCCCGTAGGGTCCTGTTTCCTTAATTTTTAAAGGTGGAACATTCATTTTGTATAGAAAAAAGTTCTAGTTGAAACATTTTTTCTTTTAGTTCCAATTCCAGTTCCATTCATGACTATCACCAGATTTAAAACTTTAAGTTACAGTTCTAATTGACTAACACTAACTAATATTATGTTCCGGTTCTAACTTTTTGTTCTAATTGCCTAACCCGCTGAAAGGATTATGAGCACCGATAATTTGGGCCTTCACAGCTTAATTTCGAAGCCATTGATGTAGTCAAACTCTTAGGCATTAAGCTAAAGTTGCTTTTATAAATTCAAATTGTTAATTACATTTTAGGAACATAGAAGCATAAAAAGAATGCAAATTAAACTTGGCATCTAATTTGATTCTTTGATGCTTCCAGATGAAATATGTGTTCTCTGTTCCTAGGTTGTTGGCCAGCCCACACAAAATGTTTAGCGAAAAAAAGGGGAAAAAGAGAGCAGTCATCAACATTTAACCATTCTTTCCCAAAAAAGCCAAAACAAAGGGAAAAAGAGAAGAAAAAAAGAAGACAAACATTTAATTAATGAAAATTAAAGGGCTCGATAGATTCTAATCACACTTAAAGAAAAAAGGCTGCATGAGTTAGATTATACTTTTGTTTCAAATGGAGCAGTTTGTTTCTTTTGAATCATGATCATGCATAGTGATAACTATTAACAATATGAAAAATCATAAATTCCAAACAAACTCTAATTTCCCTTCAGAGGAAAACGGCCATCTTTTGAAATCAAAATTGATGGATTACTTTACCCAGTGATCGTATTTTTTTTCTTAAACCGCAGCCAATGCTGCACCCAACTATAGAGCCAGACACAGAACATAAAAAATTCATGATGCGATGTAAACATATTAAACTTAAGTTTCATGTATCTTTGTTAGCCTTTCTCTGTCCAAAACGAGTCAGCGCGTAATAAAATGCAGCAGTGCACTGATGATTTTAATTTGGAATTGTTATCGGCATCTCTTATGAAGTAAATAAATAAAAAAGAACTTTCTCTTCACTCGTTCAAATTGCAAATGGAAAGATCAAAGGCCAATTGATCGTTATCACAGATTTTTAAAGTAACAACCAATTGTGCAAACATAAATAATTTGCAAGAATACAACACAAGACGAAATACGTGTTGGTGTGTAATAAAGCAAGACAAATAAAGGCCGGAATGGCAAAATGGTAAATAAAGGGCAAGAAACGGTCCAAATTCGTAACCGTCGAATTGAAACCTTACACCATTTTGGCCCGTTTTGGGTCGGAAGAAACCGGGTGAGCCTATTTTTGATATTTCCAAGGCCTCATTTTCTTTCCATTTTTGTTTCTCTCTCACTTAAAATCTCTTTCTCTCTCTAGAATCTTTTCATCTTCTTCTTCTTGTGTCTTGAATTTCGATGCGTAATCGGGTCGGATCCAATAATGGGTATCATGGGCACGGTGTTGGGCATTATTGGGTTCGGATTCGGACTCCCGATCGGCCTTTTGATCGGATATCTCCTCTTCATTCGCTCCAAAACCTCTGATGATTTTGTTCAGGTAAAAAATCCTTCCTTTATTTGTTTGTGTTGTGAGATTTGATGGTGATCATCGATCGTCGCTTCATTGTTAGTTTTCGCGAGATGGGGTTTTAGTTTGAATGGAATGTTTATTGCTCTGTTGAGTTTCACGATTGTATTAAGTTTAGGGATTCAGGACTAGGATGTTAAACCCATTGAAACATTATGGGGTTTTTTGTTAGGGTTTTTGGAATTATTTTGTAGACACCAATTTGGGGTTTTGATGATTGCGGGCTCTGGTTTTATGAATGTTGAATTGATGTTTAATAAGTAATGGGCTGCATGTAGATGATTAGTTGTAGTTTATTTGAAATGTGGTATGGAATTTTATTTGATATTCAGGAATATAAATACTTCAAGTGGGAACCTTTTATAAATATTTTTGATTTTTTAATAATTATGATATTTGAAAATATAAGAATAAGATATGATTTTTATTTCATGTTAGAAAGTCCTGAATTTGTTGTCACCGTTTTATAGCTAGAAAGGCTTACATTTGTGTTAGAAGAATGTAGAAGGCCGTATGAAGTTGATAAAGTGTGTTGATTATTTTTATAGTATATTTCGATAGGCATTTGGTTTGTAATGCTAACAGTGATACCTGATTTTCTTACTTTTGTTTGATTTAGGTGTGTGGTTTTCGTTCTGATTGCATACGCTGTGATGTTTGATATGCTGTGATATGCACATTCTAAAAATGGTGCCTTTCGATTTATTAAAGGAAGTCCATTTTGTGGATAGTTTCTTTTTTCTATCAATGTCTATTTATAGTGTATAGCCGATAAAATGTGTTGCTTGGACTACTTTTCCTAAACCCAAAACATAGTTCATGTTGAATCATTGATTGATAACATATACTAATTTGTATGATTCTTAAAATTGGAGTATTATGTAGGTAGACCCATTGCATTGACCACATTTGTCTTACAATTCTAGTTTCATGATTTCTTTTGACAGGAACCGATTATTAGACCGTTGCATGAGTTGGATTCAAAGACGATTCAGACACTCTTACCTGAGATTCCATCATGGGTGAAAAGTCCTGATTATGAGAGGGTGAGTTTCATCTCGTTCTTCCATTGCCTTTTCAGTTTCAAATTATCGCCAATGATATAATTTTTAAATCATACACCCTTATCTTTGGCTGGGGTACATGAATCTTTTGCCTCCGTCTATCTTTGCTACTGCTCCTTTCCGCAATGAAATTAACCATGACGCCCTAAAACACATCAAATGGATGCTGTCATAATATCATTCTTGTTTGTGCTGGGTTATTGTTCAGAAGTGAATTTTACTTCTTTTTCCCTTATAATCTCTAAATCGAGTGAATAAATGTTTTTCCATGTTCTGTTGTGCAGGTTGACTGGTTGAATAGAATTGTATATGATATGTGGCCTTATTTGGATAAGGTTCTTCCACTTCTTACATATCTAATTTAATATTGTTGTTGAAATATATTTCCATGTAGGGTTATACTGATTCTACGAAGTCTTAATATTATCATGATGTTATAATATGATTCCATTCAGACAATATGCAATACAATAAGGAGCACGACGAAGCCAATATTTGATCAGTATATCGGGAAGTATTACATAGAGTCAATTGAATTTGACCATTTAACTCTTGGTAGTCTCCCTCCGACCATAAATGGTGAGTATCTAGTTAATCATTCTCATGGTACCGAAAATCATTATTATTTTATTTTTGAGCTATAAGGTGCGAGTCGTGTGACACGTGCAGGCTTCCCCAAAGGAAATAGTTTCTCCCCCCCCCCCCTAGCTGCGTGCCTTGAGCTTGTGTCCACTTCTAATATATTGGTAGTGCATTGTGACAAGAATGTCACAACCTCTAAGGATTTAACCAACTCAAAGGGTAAATGGAGAAGATACCAACCCTATTTTTTGAGTGGAGAGAGTGGCTTTCGCATGGGCCACGCTTTATAACTTAACAAAAGAAACTCAGAATTGTTATTATCAATTTTAAGTAATTTCTCAATATCAATTTAAGTGTTTTTTGTTTTGTGGAAAATAATTTAAATCCATTTCTTTAGTCAATAGTGGTCGATTCTTTTCTTTTCTTTTTCTGTTTTTCTTTTTGAGATATCATTTTGCTACTTATTATTTTCGAACATAAGATGATTTTGCTGTTTGATCATTTAACAGGGGTTAAAGTCCTTGACACTCAAGAGAAAGTATTAATCTTTGAGCCTGGGATTCGATGGGCTGGTAATTGCAACATAACCATTAGCCTGAAGTTGCTGTCTTTTAAAGTAACAGTGCAGGTAGAACCCCAAAATTTCTATTAATTTATAGAATGCCAAATTATAAGTGTCACTCTAAAGCTGCATGTTTCAAGATGCATACAGATACTATTCCTTGATTTCTTCTTCTTTCTTTTTTCCTTTTATTTTTTAGGTGTTGGATCTACAAATATCTTTGTCACCACGTGTTACACTAAAGCCATTAGTACCAAGTTTCCCATGCTTTGCCAACTTGAGTGTCTGTCTGATGGAAAAGGTACTCTATATTACAGCCCTCTTTTTTCCTTCTGGATCTTCTGCATATCTCTGCAAATTTTGAATTCATTAGGCTAATTTGTTACGTTTATTGTTTCAGCCACATGTTGACTTCGGACTTAAAGTACTTGGTGGAGATCTCATGGCTGTACCTGTCTTATATCGCTTTGTTCAGGTCTTTTCTTGTATATATTATTTTGTTATTACTATTCTGTTAGATGGAGCTTGCATGTGTGAAGTTTAAAATTCATATGAAATTTTTATGCCATTGCATGTGCGTACACAGCTTACCTATGCACACCACTTATTGTCGGGAACGTAGACACACTAGCAAGCTAAATTTAGAAAAAGGCAACATGGATTTCAAAAAATTTCTAGTTTGCTAAAGTTCCAAAACCATGAATCGAACTAAAGAGCTAGAACTTGTAAACAAAAACCTAGTGAGCTATACTAATCTACTATAATAACAATACTCACATCCTCAAGCTATCTTCAAGGGTTCCAATGTGGTTGGACTTGAGCAAACTATCAAAGAGCTCTGGATCGTGCCTGGAAGCCGGTGTTTCTTTGCTGAAGATGATCCACCCGAAGGAACCTAATCTAAGCTCTAGTTTCAAACAAAATAACCTAGTGAAGCAACTAAGATTCACAACTTGCTTAGAAGTGAAGCTTATGAATGTAGTTTGAGTGTTCTAGTATTTTTCCTTCTCTTTTTCTCTTTGTTTCTCATCTCATGAGAGGGTAAGAGGAAAAAGATGAAGGATGATCCATTAGAGGAGAGCATCATGGTAGAATGAAAAACTCTTCACCAAATCAAGCATGCTCTCTTTTCTTTTGTTAAAACAATTTTACAATTTAAAATGCAACCATGCTTGAATAGTATGAGCAAATGAATTACATACCTTCCACCATTTCTCTCCTACACCTCATTTTACAATTTCTTTAAAAAGAAATCCTAGAAGTGAGGTGTCCTTCTTCTAGAAGTATTCTTATATGAATACAAGAATACGTCCCCGTAAATACATGCTCGTATTCGTATCAAAATATGAATACCCAAGAGATAGAAAAATATAATGAACATAATGCTAGAATATACATATCGAAATATATATATGAAAATTATTAAATCAAAACTTGATTTAATAATCCGGCTTAATCCAAAGCCGGCCAGTATCATCATCTGTCCTATTAAAGTCTGTGTGGTTAGCACACATACCTAATCGGAATCTTGCACGTATCAATATACGGCCTCTACATCATTTTGCCTGAACTAGGAAAACTCTCCGTGTGAGACTCTAAAAACTCGTCAATACGCCGGCAGTGAGTTTAACCACAAGCACGTCAGCTTCACTAGCTGTACGTAATGGCTACCCAGGTATTGAGCGAAAGGAAGGCCGACGAACAAACTCATCCGTATCTCTACCGAGCCTGTCTATGACAACCTTTGTACAGTCCGGTCTCTTCGTCTAAGATAATCGTATACCGGGTTTAGGGGGTGGATAACATCAGACCCCTACTATCCCGATAAGTCGTGCCGGTCTGAAACTCATCACCCAATGGGAAACTACTGATATCATATCAGTAAATCTCATCCAGTTTGGCCAAGGATTTCTAGTGATGGCTGATCCAACACAGCGCGACACAGACTCCCAATACCGGGAGATACAAATCTTTGGCGATTGTTCACTACCTCCATGTGGCTCGGGACTAGACCCAACTAAAACCTGTTTGTACGACTTCTTTTAGTCGTGGTGGGGTAGTAATCTAAGTATAGTGGGAACTCACACAATACAAATGAAAATCTCATGTCAAAGGACTAACATGTACTTATACTACAAAAGAATTTCCATCTGACGATAGGTGTAATACTATCAAGAAGTTCTCGGCGAGTGTCTGGTGTACTCACCTCCACTGAGCACCTGTATACTATATCAGGCGACTCAACACCAGTGGCTTATGAGACCGGCCATCGTCCCTCGTCAGGGCCTCGAAAAGTATTCACTAGTTTACTCCGGAGTATTGATGCCCAATCTCGATACTCTCTCGACTAGTGATATTTAAAGATGTGCTTATGGACTACCCAGCTCTCATGTATATGATTGCCATCATAATACTGGTAGTCAAGCAATAATTCTACGGACTTTATCAAGACGTATATACATAATGACAAAGATAAACCAGATAGCATACTATCATTTCGAGTAAGATTGTTCTATCTGTATAGGTTCTCGTTCAATTATCATAATCGCCTACCTGTAAGTATAATAATTTGCCTTGAGGGCACTATATCCAACAATCTCTCACTTGCACTTAAGGCCAATTATTGCGGTATCGCATACCCACAGCTCGTGTGCTCGAATACCAACTTTTTTACTAGTAGGTTTCTCAAAACTTGTTTTGAAAAACTTGCGTGTTCTTGAAATAGCCTCCGTGAGTGGATCCGCTCCAATATTTCTATCTTTATCTCTCTATATCTCAATTTCACGGAGAACGGCTATCTCCCAAAATGAGCGATATCTGTCTCAGAACTTGTCTGGATATCTGATGGGACCTTAGTCATAACATGAACACCAAATCCAACAAACTTCTTTAGACTGTATCCATTGCCGATGTAATCAGCACCCAGCGTCATGACCACCTCAGTATCCTGCTTGGAAACCTATACACCTCAAAAGAGAGAAAACTATTAACTCCGACAGCCACTTTGTCATCTAGGTCACATTGGAAGCTTGAAATGATATACGCCTCTTTCGGGAGGCTGCTGCTACTATATACTAAGAACATCCTCTTATGTTCATAACTGAGCGATATCTGTCTTAGAACTTGTCTGGATATCTGATGGGACCTTATTCATAACATGAACACCAAATCCAACAAAACTTCTTTAGACTGTATCCATTGCTGATGTAATCAGCATCCAGCGGCATGACCACCTCAGTATCCTGCTTGGAAACCTATACACCTTAAAAGAGAGAAACCTATTAACTCCGACAGCCATTTTGTCATCCAGGTCATCTTAAAAGCCTGAAATGATAACCGCCTCCTTCAGGAGGCTGCTGTTACTATATATCAAGAACATCCGCTTATGTTCATAACTGCTTTCTAATGTTTCTTCAGAATTGGATTAATATATTCTTATTGCAGCCAGTGCAAAAGCAATATTTGATGTGTACTTGACATTTCATGATCGACTCAATTGCCTAAGCAAGTGATGTGTCAATCATGCAAATCTTTCTCCTCATCTGTCTAGAAGATATCTCTTTAGGGATGGTGACTCCATCATTCGCGGGTACACCACGCCAGGAGTCATCCATTCTAAAACATTTTAAAATAATGTCAAAATACCCGAATTGGGACAATTCCCAAATTTAGATCTAAAACAATACATAATAGTCATCAGCATCCCTGGTATTTTGTTCAGATCCTATGTGGAGCAACAGCTTGTGACAACCACAGTATAACTGATTGTAGTATAGGAATATCACTTCTTATCAAGAGTACGTCATCCAAATACCAGGACATCACTCCCTACTACCTTTTTATCAGGTCCATCTGTGCTGATGAGGTCAAACTCTATGACTATTATATCAAGAATAGATGATCTATCTCCGATATACGTATATAAATAGACAAGCTATAGGCCCACCACGCTTTCGCTGCTTCCACTGATTACAAACCTCTGGCAGAGTCATATACACGTGCATTTCTAAATTCAATTTAAAATAACGTTATAGTCATCCACCTGCCAAATCTCATAGTAAAGGACAGCAGTAGTGATAAGTTTGGGTTATCAAAACCTTCCCGTCACCGTCTTTGAGGAAACCGAAGTACCTCTCGGACGACTGAGTTAACCCACTAAGACTGCGGAGTGGCTAATGGATTATTGAATCTAATTGAATCTTCAGGTTTTACAAAATTTTTAGTAACCGTTTATGGTTCGGAATCACTTCAAGTTATACCATACTTCCCACTTGTTTCATTTGAAAAAGATTCCTTTTATAAAAAGGTGGCGAGCAATGTTGTAAAACACGCGTTCGTTTTCTATTTGTTCGGTTAGCGGATAGCGTATAATCGGATTATACAGTAATTAATCGTTTTACGAGGATTATGCGGCCATAAAAAAATATACGCACACACAAATATTTATAAGAAAAATTTTGCCTTGCTTGCAACTATTAAATATTAAATATGTCTGTGGCTTAATGGTAATACATCTGAATAAAATTAAATGAGGTAGATTGTGGGTTCGAGTCCTACCGGACATACAATATATTTTGTACGATGTATATTTTATAATTTGCGCACAAACAATCTAAGGGGGCATGTGCAACATTTCACACACATTATACAATTATAAATTACCATATAAACACACCATAACAAACCACACAAAGAATATCAAATCAAAATATTGATAGATACGTCTAAACTATAACACCACATAATGTGACATAAAAATAAACCCCGTGAAGAAGTAATACCATATGGTCTACAAATAACTTTGAAAACAACAAAATATCATAAATTGCCACAAAATATCATAAACAAATATTCTACTGATCGTACTCATCGTTATCTTCATAATTCTTTTCTGTATCATGCAGCTTCTCTTCATAAATTGACATTTAGCATGCTATTATTAACAAAGATTGAAAAATAAAGCAGGTTTTTTGTTCTCCATATCCAATTATTTCTTACATGCTACAGTATATAAGAATAGATAAAAACAAAATTTTCGTTGAAAAATCATCAATAAATGACATGCTACGAGCAAAGGAAAAAATAAAAAATTTAGGAAAAACCCTGGAAATTTAGGGGGAAACCTAAAAATTACTGCCGGAGGCTGTGATCGAGGATGGAGGTGAACCTGGAGGTTGCGATCAAGGTTGATGGCTGGAAACGTCGAGGCTAGAGGTTGGAGGATTGAGGTCGAGGCTGGAGGATCGAGGTCAAAGTGGAGAATCGAGATCGAGGACCGAGGAAGAAATCTGGGTGAAAAAATGAAAGGTCTCGGTTGCTTCAGTAAATGGATAGAAGCGGGTACGTTTTTTTTTTCCGTTTTTATATTTTTCACAACCGTTTAGACATCAAACGTCGGATTAACCGTTTTAAACCCATTATACGGTTTTTAATCGTTTTTGATCAGTTAATGGAGCGATTAATGCAATTTCTATGCGGTTAAGCACCGTTTACGATTATACGATCGATTAATCGGCCGGGTAGACCGTTTTTCAACACTGGTGGCTAGTCAAGAACAAAACAACATTTGATTTTGAAATGGTAGAAGTTAAACCCTTGCTAAAAGCCTGAAATAACCCACAAACTGGCATTTGCTTAAGCGTGCCATGGGTTTGTCTGGATTCTGTTTTTAAATAGAAACCGAATAACTATATATCTCAACATCTTTAAGATATGCAACCATTCTATGTCCACATAGATTTAAAGGCACTAATTTAGATAGAACCATATTCAATTGTTTTGCAATTGTGCCCAGTGCATATCCCATATGGTAAAGGCAATGCAACATTACCCATCAATGAGCACACCCATGGATAAGTAACCTGTGAGAGAATCATATTCTCAATATTACTATGATAGAATACCTAGTATAAATATCTACATCGTCGATCATCTCGAAAAATCCTAATACTTTCAACGTGTGGTTCTCTACTTTTATTCTTATACCTATAATGTTCTCAAAATTTTTGAACCTTGCATTTCAACGAATGCGTGTCCAAAATCAGAGAACTCATAAGTAAACCGAATGAAGTAAGATCACCAACCCCTTGTTCAGAAGGGCATTAGACAATATGCATTTCCATGTATAAGTCCTTAGAGTATATACTAAATCAAATTCCGTGTGTTGGAAGTTGAAAACTTGTATTTTGGTTAAGAATATCTATACCGTTATTCAATGCATTTTACCTTGTTCTCAACTGATAAAGGTAAATGTTTAGAACACAATTTTCAAAATATATATATCACTTTATAAAATAAAGATACAGATATTCAATTTTAAAAATTGGTGCATATCAACGGTTATTCAAAACCAAATATTTGCCATAAGGCAAAATCAGACGATTTAATCCAATATCACCAATTACAAAGAAGTCTGATATTGAGGATTTAATCACTCAATTCCCAATATTTTACTCCCACTCAACATCTGTAACGCCATACAAATGTGAGAATCAAGTTTGATAAATACATGCTCTGGAGTCAGAATTTAATTGGGAAAGCAGTTTTCAATTAACACTGCACAGTAAAACTGAAACATGAAAATGTTTCTAGTGGGTGGTCGGGTATTCCTTATAATACATCTTCCACTAACCGGATTCATGACAGTAATCGCAAATTTCCTTGCCCTCACTTCAATCCATTTATATGTCTTTATTTTACTTTATGTACACCACACTTAGGCTAATTGGTTTTCTACTTTTCCTACCATTCGACACCAACCTAAAGTTTGGAAGAAGACTATTTAATAAGCCTAATAGGTGCTCTCCTAATACTAGGAAACCTCATAACCTGAGAGAAGGTAAACATAAAAGACAATTGAATAATTTTATTCAATTTCTCTAGAACTTATGGCCATTCTCGAACTGAAACAAGTTTCTTCGAGTTCGTATGTAACTATACGAGATTGCCATTCCAAACAATATGGATCTCCGTCCGTAGTGATACAGAGTGTTTTGGAGAAAAACGAAGGGAAAGTAGCAGCAGGATATATGCGACTTTGTCGAGAATTATGACAATCGAATACCGGATGGGAAAAAGATCGGTCAACTAGATGTTGAGTTATAGTTTAAGACGGGTCATGGTCGCTGCTAGAGAGAAAAAAAGAAACATTCAGTATGTACTCTAACCTAGATTAGATTGGTTAATCACTTTATCTAATCAGGATGACTTCCACTGTTTTCTCGAATTCTCTTTCAAACCGTAAAAGGAGAATTAGTCGGGATAACCCGAAGAGTAAACTACTCATCAGTAAGAATCAGGACCTAACTATCATCGCATGATAAGCTCGACAGAAGCCGACCAAAATCCCGATATGGTCTCCAGAAGGTATGCGCATACTTAGCAAGTTTCTTTTATATTTGAAACTCCCGATATGGTTTTTGCCCTAAGAGTCTTGTGACCTTGACAGAGGTTGACAAACATAAGTCGCAAGTCAAGTTCTACCCGTCATTGTCCTGAATTAATTAGACCTATCTGTACTAGCCCTTGACAGAGGTTAAAATGACCGTACGACTGTCCTTAACCAATCGCATCATCATACAACAGAAAAGTATTGCAAAGCTATCGAATATTACGCCTTGACAGAGGTCAACATACGTAGCACGAATACTAAGCACTATTTATCTGAAATGACGGAGGGCTACGGCTGGTTTTTGGTGAAAAATCTTTAACGTAATGAATTTGATATCGTTGAAGGAACATGAGTGGCTTTGAAAATGTGTGATTTAGGCTCCATTTTTAAAACTAATAATATAAACTTTTGCTTAAGAATGAACTCCTCGTGAAGGGATCAATGCTTTTTCTTCATAGAATGAGATGCAGGATATTCCTAACCGAATGCATTTATGCAAAGTAAAAGAGTATAACTATGGTTTTGAAGAAAACCGAATAGTTTTAAAATTGGTTCCAACATCATTTATGTTTGTTTTCCTTGCATTAATCAAAATTAATGCAGTCCCATCAATTAATCATAGCATACCAGAAAGATACGAAAATAAGCACGCATATATATGCCATCCGCATTCGCCACATGGTCCTGGGTCTTCACCGTAAGATTACTTAACTTACGGCAGGGCGGGGACATGACTAGTGCAGATGCAAAACATATATAGCGTATGCTAGATATATATGATATATACATACACTCGTCTCACGCATGATATCAAGTAACATCACAGCAGAAGCAAACACGATATGAAAATGCGGATAATCTATGAAAAGAACATTTCAATAGAGCCAAATATGATATGTAACTTTCCCGGTCGTGTGAATAGCCCGTAGTATCGGATCCTAGGCCCCTACGAGTGTGGCAAGCCACCCGCCAATCTCAAAAACGAGGCAACCCAAATCAACGAAGTGAGTGGGCCACCCAGCACTTCCAAGATCCGGTGACTTGGGCATACCTCCGCGGGTCAATCCTATACCCCATACGAGTGTAGCGAATAGCCCGCCAATTCTAGAGTAAAGCACCCCGGTCTCAACGCCATAAGATGGAGGCTCGTTGCTCTCTAGAACCCGGCTACAGAGGTTAAAATGACCGTACGACTGTCCTTAACCAATCGCATTATCATACAACAGAAAAGTATTGCAAAGCTACCGAACATTACGCCTTGACAGAGGTCAACATACGTAGCACGAATACTAAGTACTATTTATCTGAAATGACGGAGGGCTACGGCTGGTTTTTGGTGAAAAATCTTTAACGTAATGAATTTGATATTGTTGAAGGAACATGAATGGCTTTGAAAATGAGTGATTTAAGCCCCACTTTTAAAACTAACATAAACTTTTGCTTAAGAGCGAACTCCTCGTGAAGAGATCAATGATCTTTCTTCATAGAATGAGATGCAGGATATTCCTAACCGAATACATTTATACAAAGTAAAAGGGTATAACTATGGTTTTGAAGAAAACCGAATAGTTTTAAAATTGGTTCCGACAATATCATTTAGGTTTGTTTTCCTTGCATTAATCAAAATTAATGCAGTCCATCAATTAATCATATCATATCAAAAAGATACGAAAATAAGCACGTATATATATGCCATCCGCATTCGCCGCATGGTCCTGGGTCTTCACCGTAAGATTACTTAACTTACGGCAGGGCGGGGACATGACTAGTGCAGATGCAAAACATATATAGCGTATGCTAGATATATATGATATATACATACACTCGTCTCACGCATGATATCAAGTAACATCACAGCAGAAGCAAAAACGATATGAAAATGCGGATAATCTAGGAAAAGAACATTTCAATAGAGCCAAATATGATATGCAACTTTCCCGGTCGTGTGGATAGCCCGTAGTATCGGATCCTAGACCCCTACGAGTGCGGCAAGCCACCCGCCAATCTCAAAAGCGAGGCAACCCAAATCAACGAAGTGAGTGGGCCACCCAGCACTTCCAAGATCCGGTGACTTGGGCATACCTCCGCGGGTCAATCCTATACCCCATACGAGTGCAGCGAATAGCACACCAATTCTAGAGTAAGGCACCCCGGTCTCAACGCCATAAGATAGAGGCTCGTTGCTCTCTAGAACCCGGCTACTCGAGCACTCCGCCGTAGGGTCCTAGTGCATGTTATGAAAATCTGAATATACAACGGTGACTATGTCCGCAACCAAGACGCCTCCCAAAGAATAATATACAATCCGTAGTGACGGCAGTCCACATATCGGACGCTCGCTATGCAATATGAAATACATTACATTACAGAGAATTACATCTAATACTACGTACACCGAGTTATCCATCGCGACAAATCCAACATAACCATAATCACAGAGCAACACAGAATATCAACGTGAATATCATGTTCGTAAATCCGTCTGATTGTACATATAGCAACCGGTTAGATTATACCGCGCTATGATATTCACGGTCGCAGAAACAAGTGCACAGGAAACCACGAATTTAAAATTTTGATTGATTAAAACTTTCCGCATTGGCCCCAAGTACAAACCAGCACACAAACAAATCTAAACCAAAACCAAAATATTCCAAAAATCACCATTCCATGTATTAGAGCCCAAGAAAAGATTTGGCGCACAGTAGCCAAAATTTGGCTGCCGATCAGCGGCCAAATGGAACATTTCGCGGCGGTTCAGCGGTCGAATTTTGGGTTTAGGTACCTAAAATTTTTTCTTGGCTCTGGTTTGGCCTGCACATAATTTTCATGCAACCTGAAAAAAAATTTTGAACAACTTTGAAATTCGAACAACAGGCACTATTTTGGAATCGTGAACCAAAAAAATTCTTCAATCGATATTTTAAATTCGTGCAAACAAGTCTAGCTTCTAATCCGGCTCTGACACCACTGTTGGGAACTTAGGCACACTAGCAAGCTAAATTTACAAGGCAACATGGATTTCAAAATTTTTCTAATTTGCTGAAGTTCCAAAACCATGAATCAAACTAAAGAGTTAGAACTTGTAAACAAAATCCCAGTGAGCTATGCTAATCTACTATGTTAGCAATACTCACATCTTCAAGCTATCTTCAAGAGTTTCAATGTGGTTGAAATTGAGCAAGCTCTCAAGAGCTCTGGATCATGCTTGTAAGCCGGTCTTTCTTCGCCGAAGAAGATCCACTCGAGAGAACCTAGTCCAAGCTCTAGCTTCACACAAAATAACCTTGTAAAGCAACTAAGGTTCACAACTTGCTAAGAAGTGATGTTTAGGGATATGGTTTGAGTGTTTTAGTATTTTTCCTTATCTTTTTCTCTTTGTTTCTCATCTCATGAGAGGGTAAGAGGAAGAAGATGAAGGAGGAGAGAAAAACATCATGGTATAATGAAGAACTCTTCACCAAATCAAGCATGCTCTTTTTTCTTTTGTTAAAACAATTTTACAATTTAAAATGCAACCATGCTTAAATAGTATGAGCAAATGAATTAACAATTCATTTGCCCATACCCTCCACCATTTCTCTCCTACACCTCATTTCACGGTTTCTTTAAAAAGAAATCCTAAAGATGATGTCTTCCTTCTAGAAGTATTCTTGTATGAATACTAGAATATGTCCTTGTAAATACGTCCGTATTCGTATCAAAATACGAATACCCAAGAGATAGAAAAATACAACGAACATAATACTAGAATATACATATCGAAATATATATATATATATATGAAAATTATTAAATCAAAACTTGATTTAATAATCCGGCTTAATCCAAAGCCGGCTAGTATTATCATCCGCCCGATTAAAGTCCATATGGCTAGCACACATACCTAATCGGAATTCTGTACGTATCAATATACGGCCACATCATTTTGCTTGAACCGGGAGAACCTTCTGTGTAGAACTCTAAAGACTCGTCAATACGCTGGCAGTATGTTTAATCACAAGCACGTCAACGGCACTAGCTGTACGTAACGGCTACCTAGGTATTGAGCGAAAGGAAGGCCGACGAGTAAACTCATCCGTATCCCTACTGAGCCTCTCTATGACAATCTCCGTACAGTCCGGTCTCTTCATCCGAGATAATCGCATACCGGGTCTAGGGGGTGGATAACGTCAGACCCCTACTAACCTGATAAGTCGTGCCAGTCTGAAGTTCATCACCCACTGAGAAACTACGGATATCACATCAGTAAATCTCATCCACTTTGGTCGAGGATTTCTGGTGATGGCTGACCCAACACAGCGCGACATCGACTCCCAATACTGGGAGAGACGAATCTCTGACGATTGTTCACTGCCTCCATGTGGTTCGGGACTGTACCCAACTAAAACTTGTTTGCAATACTCATTTGAGCCGTGGTAGGGTAGTAATCTAAGTATAATGGGAACTTAAACGAGACAAATGAAAATCTCAGGTCAAAAGACTAATATGTACTCATACCATAAGAGAACTTCCATCTGACGATATGTATAATACCATCTAGAAGTTATTGGTTTCTCCGTCCGGTGTATATACTATTTCAGGTGACTCAACACCAGTGGCTTGTGAGACCGGCTACCGTCTCTCGTCGGGATTTCGAAAAGTATACACTAGTCTATTCCGAAGTATCGATGCCTGGACGCGATACTCTCTTGACTAGGGATATTTAAGGATGTGTTTATGGACCATCCAGCTCCCACGTATATGATCGTCATCACAATGCTAGTAGTTAAGCAATAATCCTACGGGCTTTATCAAAACGTATACACATAACGACAAAGACAAACCAGATAGTATACTATCATTTCGAGTAAGACCGTTCTACCTGTATAGGTCCTTGTTCAATTATCATAATCGCCTACCTGCAATTATATAATAATTGTCTTGAGGGCATTATATCCAACACTTGTAAAGTTAATTATTTACAAATTTTGGATGATTGGCTGGATGCAATAATTTTCTTATGATTTTGATACTTTTTGTCAATTGATTTAAGGGTGTAAAATGTTTGTCAACAGTCAACCCCAAGAGTGAAAGAATACAGGGTATGCCAGGTCAGTTGTGCGTTGTTTGTTACTAGACATGAACGGAGACAAGTCGTTATCAATTGATAGAGCCAACCCCCAAAATTGGGAATAAAAAACGCTAAGCTGATTATTATTTTATTTTTCATTTTGTTTATTCTTTTATTGTTACTTTTCCTGTGGAGCAAGAGGTTATGTGTTTGCACGCTTTTTCATAAATAAGATAATTTAAGCATTACTTGGACCTCAAAATTGCAATGGGAACCTTTGAATTACAATACAAATATTATCTTTCTCGAAAAAATTACCAGAATATAATCTTAACTAGACATTTGTAGAGGAGAAGAAAATGATAAAATAAAGACTAAGGTGGACAATGTAAGTCCTCAAAAAAGCCACAATGTCATGGCCCTAACACATGTATTACTCCTCGAATTCACAACTTATTTAATCTAGGTTGAGACATTCAGTTGGAGCTAAATGACTGAGAAATGAATGAGGTGAATGACAAATATCACCCCACTTTCAGTTGAGGCTAACAATCACAAATGACATTAAGAAACGAATGAGGTTAATGACAAAAATCAACTCACTGGGTCCAAGTCCAATACCAGATCCCTTTATCAATCACCTGATCTAGCACACTTGGACGGGCATTTTAGAGGCCTTCCGTCATCGTTTCTTGTGCCCAATAGATTTGTCCCAACTTCCTCCAAAGCATGGGACACAATTATCAGTTTCGGTATTCATAGTTGAGTCGCCAAGTCATAAAACAATTGAAACCATTTGAACATTTCTTAGTTTAATCAAAGAAAAAGTTAGCACCGACTGTTTCTCTGATGTTACTTACAAATTACAATATACTATTTTTGTTGTTAGTCTCTAACTCTCTATACTAAGTTACTAACTGTTTTCCTACTATACTTGCAGGACACAATTGCTGCGGAAGTTGCAAATCTTTATCACTGGCCTAAAGTCCTGGACATACCAATTCTAGATTATGCTAGGTAAACGATCCATTTTTTTTAATAATAACGGTGGTTGAGCACCATGTTTCTCTTAAGATAATTCATTTTATCAATTTATATTAGTAGTTTTCTTTTTCATTTCTTTCTACTGCCATCACTGTTCCATCGTGAATCTTGTTTTACTAATTTGGATTTTCATACCAATTTGGGCCCTATAAGTGATAACATGAGTCCTCATTAATCAGAAAATATTTTAGTGTTTCAAGTGCAATATTGACTAAGAAACCTGCACACTCAAGACTTATTTCTTCAATTTATAACATCATCGTTTTAAGTCTTAAATTATTGTCTCTGCAGTGGAGCCACTAAGAAGCCTGTTGGCATATTACATGTTAAAGTTGTGCGCGCAGTCAACCTCATGAAAATGGATTTTCTTGGTAAATCTGACCCATATGTTAAACTCAGTTTGAGTGGGGAGAGGCTTCGTTCGAAGAAAACTTCAATAAAAATGAGCAATTTGAATCCTGAATGGAACGAGCAATTCAGGCTTATCGTGAAGGACCCTGCAACTCAAGTTCTTCAGCTGCATGTCTTTGACTGGGAAAAGGTTTAGCTCCCTGTATGAATCTTATCTTCTTTTGGCACTTTTTCCTTCCTTCCTCAAGGGTGGATCGTCGTTAGAGTATTTAGTAGTAAATTATTGAAGAAGTTTCACTATGATATTTTTTTGGTAATATATAAGTGCTTAACAATATATGCTAGAGTTTCTTAAATAAATAGGCAGCTAACTCCCACTCAATCCCTTGGACGGATTTTTTTTATCATCCTTTGCATGATAAAGTGCATCCATATATGCAAATCATTTTAAATTTTGCTTTGTCTCTTTGTAAAAAAGACAATTGTACCATTCTTAAATGCATTGTGAGTTAGTTTTGCAAAACGAACTGAAAATTCTGACCTAAAGTAGAGTCTACAACTTCTCTATCACATTTTGTATCCTATATTAACCTGTCAATTTACAAAAAAGTAAATAAACTACTCTCGTAGAAAATTCGATTTTGTAAAATATATGATAAGTGAAAAGAAGAAATACAAACATTATTTAGAATACAAAAACATCAAGAAAGCAGCCTAAGGAATATTTTTTTCTGAGAATGTATAGGCCGGTAAAAATAATCCCCCATCCCCTTCTATTTCTTTCAACACCTCCCAAACCTGACCTTCTTGCCACAATTCCTACGGTTTACCAACCCTGCCACCCTTTTGGTATAGACTGCGTAACAATGTACTTGCTACTTCTGGTATTATTAGTTTTATATTATCTTTATAGTTTCTTTTGTGTGATTACGCAGGTCAAAATGCATGATAGGTTGGGCATGCAAGTAGTTCCATTAAGTTTGCTTACTCCTTCCGAGCCAAAGGAATTCACTCTTGATCTTCTCAAGAACTTGAACCTCAATGATCCGCAGAATAAAAAGAACAGGGGGAAAATTGTGGTGGAGTTGACATTTGATCCTTTTAAGGAAGAGAGTGAAACCTTAAATGAAAGGTTAGATGGAGAGGGTAATTTAAGCAGAAATAGAAAGGCAAAGGCACCCGAAGAAACATTATCCAATGGTGGTGTTCTTTCTGTAACAGTTGAAAGTGCAGAAGACGTTGAAGGAAAGCATCATAACAATCCTTATGCAGTCATCCTTTTTAGAGGAGAGAGTAAGAGAACTAAGGTCTGTTTAGAACACTGGAAGAAGTTGTTAAGGAATTATTATTATTTGGTTAATTTTAGCTTAAAGAGTTGTTGGACTCCTAGATGAACCTAAAGATTCTTGATGATCTCAACCTCTCTCAATTAAATTTTTTATGTTGTTTTGATTTACAATCTAACCGATTATTGTACTGGCCATCCAATGCTAAAATTGAACAAAAGCTTTTGATGATCCTAGGTGATCAAAAAATCGAGGGATCCAAAATGGAACGAAGAGTTTCAGTTTGTGTTAGAGGAGGCACCGATAAATGACAAGATTCACATTCAGGTGATGAGCAAGAGAAAGGGTTTTAACTTCTATCCCAAGGTTTGTAAAACATATATTAGTTTGATGTTATCATCTTTCGTAAACTGCAGTCCAATATTATTCCAAATTAACATCATTATCAATCTTTATAGGAATCTTTGGGCCATGTGGACATCAACCTCACTGATGTAGTAAATAATGGACGCATCAATGAAAGATATCATCTTATCAACTCACGGAATGGAGTTGTACACATTGAGATCAAATGGAGCACTATTTGAGAGTTTGGCATGATCATATTCTTTGTGGCAACAATAAACCTTTATAACATTCATTGTAAATTGTCGTCTTCTTGACCGAAGCATAATTTTCCATGGAAAAAATAGAGCCAATACATAATGGAGACCATTCGCGAAAAAATCCCTTGTTCTGTCCAGTTTCAATTGATACATTCAAATTTTGGAGGGAAGTGGTGGGTGTAATTTTAGCTATTGCAATCATTTTATTGGAGATCTAAATTACATTAATTGCCAAAAATCTCTGGTTTCTTTCTGTATTATTGCTTTATACCTAATTGATATTAAATGCACAAATTATTGTCTGGTATCTGCTCCAACTTCGTTGCCAAAATGCTAACTGGCAGTGAATTGGTCCTTTCGCAGGAAATATCGAAATGTGGTAGCTCAAGCCTTTGATTGATTCATCATTAGATGGTAGTCATTACTAGAAGCCTATATATGGAAGCCGATTCTATCAGAACATTTCATATGTGGACCAGGTGCTTAGTTGTGGTCATTCTTTTATTGAATGCATGTGCTTTCTTCCTTAATACCCTTCAGACTTTCAACTATTATCGCTTAGCTTTTTGTCAAATCATCAACCAATTTGATTAGTTTGAGATCATGCAATATTTAAGATTATGTCAAATGAGGTATTAGTTTATTTATGGCAGGAAATTAGTGTTGGAATCTTGGACTACAAACACCGCTTAGGCATCCAACTTCAAAGTTGGAACAATTTTGGTGGAGCATTTTCTTACTAGATATATCTCATGGGATTCTAAACAATTATGTTAGCTAGGTTCATGCAAAAGCTCAAGTAGAGCATGCAGCATATCCTCCTCACTAGTGCGTGGAGATTGCTATTCCCACTAATGTTTTAATGACTCCATAAAGACTCCTTTTACTAAAGGCAGAGTCTTTTTATTCAATTTTAGCTAAGGTTCATGCAAAAGTTATTCTCATCCCCATACAAGAGACCGTGAATAAAGGCGGGCCAAGTAAATGTTCCCTTTTCATCTCAACCCTCCTTTATCAATGAGCACATGTGCCCTCCCTCTCTCTCACAGCTACAAAGTACAAACTTGTTGCTTCATTTTCATGCTAAGCTTAACCATGTTGAGGTGTGAGAAAGAAACTCATGGGTTTGGTTATTGGAGAGAGAAACATCAAAGTGCTCTCTTTATTTATTTTCCTTACCTAGCTTTGAAAGCTTGCAGGCTTTATGGGGCAAGTCAACATACAATAAAAAAGATAGCTTTAATTAGCAACAAAGTGAGCTTTTACAAATTAAGGGAGAGGGCCTCTTTCTTCATGCATGCTACGGCAGTTCCCTTTTTAATTAAAGGGGAAGAAGTTCATGCATATGCTTCATTATGTATAAAGTGCGTGCATGTTAGCTAAAGCTAACTGGCTAGTAGTATTATAATCACAGGGTTTCACTAATTAGATGGGTGAGTATATATCTTTTCAGCATCAAAAGTTATGCTCTTTAATTGGGGTTAATGGAGTATCCTTTTAAAGTTTATATACTGCTAAGATTTATGCTTGTATCCACCACCAACTCCATTATTAATTATCATGGATCTTATCATGGATCTTATACTGCTACCTTTCTAAGGCTTGTGGCCCTGTGGGGTGTAAGCCATGATTTTCTAGAAAGAAGATGGATACATATGAGGAGTGTTCCATGCATACATTATTATTTAGTTAGGCCCTTAAATATTATCCCATACTTATTGGAGAGTGAACATATGCCATACTGGCTTGTTTGTTAGAATTAATTCATTCATTATTTAGGTGAGGCACGCGATATGAGCTCCAAGCACCAGATGTATGAAAGATGCAATTCATTCATATTCAAAGTAATGGTAGACAATATATAACAATGAAACTATATATTGTTAATTTTATTGTTACTAAGCATGAGTATCATCAAAGATCTGTATTAATCTTTGGAAGTATGTTTTCGATTAAAGTATTAAATTTTAATATACACCGGCCGGTTATATATTTATTTATTTATATGAGAGCATACACGAGCTTTCGATATAAACGGAGTCCATTCAAATAGACTTTAACCTTCTTGGTGGGAAGACTATTTATATCTTATAGGTTTTTCTATATATGCGGGACCGGTTTAATCTACATGCATGTCTCAACATTCATTTTCACGTGCAACGTGTTTGTCAACGTGGATCGTACATCACATGTAAATGTTAATCTCTCGGACCCAAGCAGACAGCTCTCCCAAAGGTGCCCGACACAAAAAGGCTAATCTATCAAAGGCATGTAGACGGCTTTCTCTCAGAGGTGCTATTAAGTACTCCACAGGCGCTTAACCTAGCTTTGATACCATGTGAAATTTTTCTTCCACTACATCAAAACTCCGAAGTTATATGATGAACGTTGGGAGAATATATTTTATATTCTAACGTTCTAATGCCATAATAAATTTTTAATGGAGGGAGAATTGTTTCTTAGACCAGAACTAGATCTTGATTTATTTTTAAACCCGCGTATTTTCATAAATGCTAAAAACCCCAATACATGATATTCAATTATTCTTCAACCCTAGGTCCACTTTTAATATACATATTTTATTATATGATACATTTTGAAAGTAAACTTACATCATTATCCTTCATCTTCTTTAAACCCCAAATTAAAATTCATCTCTCTAATCTTGATTCATCAAATTAAGAACTTATGAGATTACAACTTATGGAAATTATAATAGAACTAAAATTTCATGAAGTCTTTTACTCATAATTGAACAAGTTTTCTTGCAAAGAAAATAATGATAAAAAAGGAAAATATATAGTTAGTATTTGATTGATGTAGGCGAGAGAAATGTTAATATTTCACATTAAAATAAATTAGATTGATAGAGAGATTAAGGTGCGGGTCGACATCGGCATTGGCTTGTAAAATATTATTATATTTTATTTAGAGGAATGGATTGAAACTGCTTAGCCAACTTTATTTAGAAGATCGGCTAGGGATTTAAGGTAGAAGATGAAAGAAATTTTGGCATTTTAAAAAAAATCATTGTATTCTACGCTGTATTTGTATTCCTCAAGTAAATTGAGTTAAAAGAAATTTGTATAAAAACACAAGGTGTTTTGGCATTTATGAAAGTTTGTAGATTTAAAAATGAGCCTCTCTTAATCAGCGTTTTAAAAAGCGGCCGCTTAAGAGCTTAAGCGGCCGAGCAGATTTCGCAGCTCCGCTTTATCCCGCTTAAGCAGGTGATATTCCATAACCTATTTTATAGATTTATACACCTTATAAGTGTTATAAAGGGTATATCACTATTGATTGGAGTAAGAATACATAAATACCAATTAATACAACATTCCATTTTTTCTTTTTCTCTTTTTCCACGTTTCTATCCTTCGTGCTCGACTCGATAAATCCCACGGTACTTTGAGACATTTCAAAATTTGGGTTTCAAAACTCCAAAATCTTAGCTTTATCAACTTTAAGAAGTCGAGATCTAAATCGATTTCGAACAATCCTTCAGTTTTCTATTTCGATTTCGAGTAGTTTTTGAATTTCCATCATGAAATTCCAATTCGATTTTGAATCCATCTGGTTTCGAGCTACAATATTTTAGATACATTTTTTAATAATCTGGTAAGTATTTTTACTGATTTGAACTACGATTCTTGATGTTGGGCATCGAAAAGCTTATAAGCAATATATAATCTAATAAATTTTAAGAAAATTTCAAATTTTTATTGAATTATTTGGGCATATTTTAGCAAATAATATATTGTTTAAACAAATTTATTAAATTATGGGTTAAATTTAGACATTTGCTAGTACAAAAGCAATATAAAAATAATTAGAATGTAATGAGGATCATTATTTATTGACAAGAAAAGTAATATTGATGAAACACCATTATTCTGATTTTTGAACCACCTGAGCGGTCGCTTAAGCGTTTTGGTTTTTCAACCGCTCCGTTTTTAAGTTCCGCTTTTAAAATACTACTCTTAATTAATGGGGATAGAAGCATTTTTCCTTTTAATTATACAAATCTCAACAGAAAGTTTCAACGTGATGCTTTCAACCTCTTTTTCTTTGGATGCGACCCTTTCTGTTCGGTAATCAAACCGACAGCCTCTCATTTTGTGGGGAAAAAGCTACGGTACACTATATGAGCAATATTTAATGGATTTTTTAATGCACGAATTGTTTTCTGGAATATTACTTGTATGCGCATAGAATGATGAATGAATTTAGTAGAATTTATGTATACACACAAACTTTAACAAAATTAAATTTGCACTATGTATTTATTTTTGTATATCATGTGTTCGCGGTATTGTTTCCGACTTGTCCTTTATTGATAGACAGACAGATTGAAGAGACAAGGCAGGCTGCAGGGCACTTGGTCCAACCCTATGATGTCACGGTCCCAAGACCTAATGCGTTTGTAATTTTCCTTTTCCTTTTCCTTTTCGTTTTCATTTTAAAAATAAAACAATATTTTTACTTTTCATTTTTCTTCGGTAAAAAGAAAATGAAGCAATAAATAAAACAATCTCATGGGAGAACAGCTAGAGAAGATGATGCATTGGCCCACGAGAGGTTTGGAGTTCAACTCCAAACATATCATCATCATCATCATCATCACCAACATCACCATGACGATGCGTGTCATGATCATGATGGGGAGGAACAGCACCCGCATTATAAGTTACCTAACCAATGTCAATCTCTCCTTCTCTCTTGGAAAATTCCAGCCTGTGTCGCCATTCGGTCACGATAAAACAATAAAAATATGAACTTTACTAAGCTCTCTGAAGGACTTTTAAAACTCGCCATCTCTTTCTCTCTATTGTTTGGGTTTATTATATACGACATACTAAATGATTTCTGCTTGAAAAAGACCATGAGGGGAAACTAACATGAAGACGAAAACACAACGCTATGAAATTTAACTTTTTTCATAAAAGGAAAAAACAAAAACATACGATTGCAATTTTCCTTCTCTTTTTCCTTGCATTGCATTTTTCCTTGCATTGCATCGAACATGTAATCCCTTTATAATCTTCTTTTAATAAAAAGCGGGCCTTATTGGCTTTGATTTTGGTATAAAAAAAATGCAATCTCTTATAAAGTGGAACGATTCTGATGGAGGTCGGGATCTCCTTCAGATGTTATCTTCCATAAATCAGCTGTGAGCGCTGATGGACGGCTGAGATTTGATCTGGAGGTTGTTTCCTTCAGCGTGTGGATCTCAATGGGCTTGGATTTGAGGTTGAGCCGAGCTACCTGCAGGGAAGTCCCGGGTGGTTGTGCCACCAAGGACCTTCCGACGATCAAGTTAGTGGTGTAAATTGGGCAGAGTAGCGGCTTAGTAGAAAGAATTGCGTACCTCGATCGTTTGAGAGAGGGGTTTATATAGCGGCAGCAATGGACAGGCAGGCGCGAGAATCACGCCGGCCGTTACGCCCCTGACGTCACGCCCGCGTGATAGGAGAGATCCCGCATTAATGGCGAGACAGGCTGTAACACCCGAGTTCATTTATACCAATTCCAGTTTCCATATTCACCTATCCATGGTCTTTCTTGATTTAGCGTGTTTGGGTGCGAATAGTATATTACATATTATTTTGCATTCGACCCGACCCGCTTGCTTGAACCTGGTTAACTTTTATTTATAGATTACTTTAACTTGTTGCATGGACTAGTGCATCTCATAATTTAGTATATACTGGCATTTTTATCTAGTATCGCATCTGTTGCATATAACAATTTAAATCATGTAAAATAAATTAAAATTGCATTTCATGGCCTCCCTGATACCCCTAACCCTGTAGTAGCGTCCTTACATCGTGTTCTCGTCCCGTTCAGTGAAACGGACGTGTTTGGACGGCTACGCGCACGTACGTGCGTCCGTTCTTGGGGGTATGCTTTTCTGTTACATAATCCTTCATTTCAATTTTTGGAACTTGCTAATAATTTTCATATTTCAAATTCAAATTTTTGGACCCGACCCGGGCGTTTTTCTGAAATATTTTACATCCCGCTAAAATCCAATTGTTTGAATTTTAAAATTTATATCTAAATATCGTTCAGTTCATTACATTTCTTAAAACGATTTTTAAAATCTTTTAAAATTATTTCCTTTAAAACTACACAGATTTCCTCCCTACTATCTCTCCTATATTTTTTTCCCTAAACCAATCAGAACCCCCCATTCCTTTGTCACCGGGCCCCACCATCTTCTCTCTCTTTCCCTTTTCTCCTTCTCTCTCTTTCTCTTTCTCTCTCACCCCGCTAACCAACAACTTTATCTCTCCTCTTCTTTCTCTCTCCTCTCGTTTCTCTCTATCTCTCTCATCTCGCGCTCGTTTCTCTCTCCTCTCGCGGTGCGCGAGAATCCCGTCACCTCCCCCGCGTTACCCTCACCTTCCTTCTACATCTTCTTCTTCTTCTGTTCTTTTTAAAAACCCATGCAACCTCGTCACGAGCCTACCAGAGAAACCCTAACCCTAGCCGCCTCCTCTGCCTCGTCACCATCTCCATCTCATCTTCTTCTCATCCTCCTTCTCGTCTTCATCTTCTTTTTCTTTCCTCTCTTCCCTGCACACACCCACAGTTTACCCAACAACCTCAACCCCTCGCTTCGCCGCTGACTCCCTCATCTCGTCGTCACCGCCTTCCTCTCCTTCTCCTCCTTTCCTCTGCTCTTTACCGAGCGCCTGACCCTGCAACGAAACCCCACCAAACTTCAAACCGAGCCAACCCTAACCAACCCTAGCTTTTCAAAACCCGTTCGCCGGCTCCCCTCATCGCCGTTGGTCTCACCGCCATCACCAGATCACCCCACTACAACCCAGTAAGCCATTTTAGTCTCATTCCTCTTCTTTTCTTTCCAGTCTTCTCTTCTTGTTTCTTTGTGCATTTTCTGTTCTTTTATATTCACTGTTGTTTTTAGATTGCCGGAATCCGGTCTGGCCGTCGACGATCTCGACGACCCAGCGAGGAGCTCTGACCCGTGTGATTCCATTGTTCGTTGTTTGGACTCATTCCGTGTACCGTGCGCGCGTCATGACTTTCCCGTCGACGCGTAACGTTCCGTTTATCGTTTCTTGAATCCGTCGAGGCAAGTGAAACTTGCTACATGCTATTTAAATTACTTTATATGCTATTTAAATTACTATTATTTATTTGAGTGCACGTTAAACCTGTAGTTTACATTTAATACCATAATTCCATTTTAACAGTTCGACGTCCCGTTATATCATTTAGATTCATCGCTCGAAACATACCATGTTGCATTTAGTTCTATTATACATAGTACCCACAATCATATTTAAATCATATAACAATTATTTGCATAACCCACAGTACCCCTTTTATATTTTTTACTCTGTCGGACGACCGTTTGCATACAACTAACCTGATTTATATTCAACTGCACCTCTAGATTATTTAGTACATATTAACCTGATCTTAACATCCATATTTGCTATACTGCACTCATGTAATGTTGAAACTATCCCTTAAACCCAAACTGATAACTGTGCATCTACATACCTTACTCTGTACTTGATTGCATTTCACGTTACAAGTTCCAGCTTGTTGATTATATTAGCACACATACTTGTTCTGTATACCATGTTTATACTAGTTTGATTATGAGCACCCACATGATATCTTGTACACCCTGACATGACTTGTTACACCTATTACTGGACACGACATGGTACCGTACGACTCTTGATATGACATGACACTTATATACATTACCCGGCTTGACCCGACATATCATGGCTTTACCTGTTACCTGATTTTGCGTCTAATGCCAACAAACCTGTCCTGTAGTCCTCACGGACCGTTCCTGTTGTCTATCCAGACAAACCTGTACCTGCCTGATCATGTGTTGGCATTAGTGCTAGATTATTTTATACTTGACTTGAACATATATAATTTGGGGGTATGGGGAAATCAGTATTGTAACCGAACGTAACTCAAAGGGCCATCCTATTGTTTGCCGTTTTTCCGGGCGTTACGGAATACCTATTGTTTGCCGTTTTTCCGGGCGTTACGGAATACCCATTGTTTGCCGTTTTTCCGGGCATTAAGGAATACCCATTGTTTGCCGTCTTTCCGGGCGTTACGGAATAACCACCGACGAGTTATGATGAGGATTACATTACTTGGTTTCGAAGACTTAGAATAGATAACCCCGTAATACAGTCTAGATATCTCTGCACGTCACTTGTACTGACACATTCACTGTTATATATTCTCATTATATTCTTGTTCATACTCATACATGCATGTCTTACTACCCCTGTTAATATTATTGCTTGATATTATGACGCGCTGACGTCTGGGTTTTGCATGGCCCAGATTCCTTACCTTTGCTGCAGTCCGAGCAGGAGTACTTCAGTCAGCAGGCTGAGCAGTGAGGACTCGTTAGTAGTTAGTTCTTTTATTTTTCAGTATTTCATTCCTGATGTGAGCTCGCATTATGGGACATACATTCCAGTTATTCTTGTATTGGATCCTTGCTTCCGCATTATTTATTCTTGACTCATTTTATTTTGGCCTATGGACATGTGCTAGATAGTTTTATTTTGTTCTTGATATCTCTACAATCATAATATGACTGTGGAAGGATAATTCCTATCCACAGGTTGCATGGTTGGCTATGTCACGTGCCTACCATAGCGTACTCTGGGAAGCGGTGCGTGACACAGGCTCGTTAATGGGGGATCGTGATGGCGTGGAACGTAGGATAGTGGGCGGCGGATATCTCACGCATGGCGAGATTCGCAGAGCCGTGGCGTAGGTGCCTGGGATCAGCGCTGCGGGTCGGTCAGGATGAGACCGAGGAGGATGAGCTCGGCGGGAAGCTCGGGGATGAGCGGGAAGCCGAGGCATCTTTGTACCATGACAGCTCGGAGGCGAGCCGGGGGTGGTCCGGAAGGCCACCAAAGGTCGGGAGACCCCTCAGGTCGAAGGCCCGAGGTGAGATCCTAACCGAAGTTCTTGATCCTTTCTTATAGGTTCTGGGATACGTCATCTGCAACGTGTCAGGAGAGTCACGATATCGAGCCTTATCATTAGTCTCCCACTCTCGTCTCGACCCGCTCCTGGGTCGGGTCGAGAGTGGTCTGACTGATCATCCAAGGTGATTTCTTGTTCGAAGATATTGTCGGTCGTGCATTCCCGGGCAAAGCGTAGTATTTTCTTGATGACGTCAGCGGATCAGGGGAGAGATCTCGCATTAAAAAGAGAAGCGCCGAATCGTGTGCACGTTCGTCGAAGAGACGATCCACGTGTCTTGTCACACCCCGCTTCCCAGAGTGCGCTAAGATAGGCACGTGACAGAGCCAACCATACTACCTGTGGATAGGAAGCATCCCTCCACAGTCACATTACGGCTGTCTAGAGATATCAAGAACAGGAAAATAAAATAAACTATCTAGTACATGTCCATGAGCCAGAATAAACGAGTCAAGAAATAATATGCGGAAGCAATAAATCCAATAAACAAAACACCTGGAAAGTAAAACTGGATACCAACTGGATCCTCACTGCTCGGCCTAACGGCGGAAGTACTCCTGATCAGCCTGCGACAAAGGTAGAGGATCTGGGCCATGCAAAACCCAGACGTCAGTGCGTCATAACATCAAGCAATAATATAATCAGGGGGTAACAAGACATGCAGGCACAAGTA
This sequence comes from Agapanthus africanus, assembly GCA_030015575.1. Lineage (NCBI taxonomy): Eukaryota > Viridiplantae > Streptophyta > Magnoliopsida > Asparagales > Amaryllidaceae > Agapanthus > Agapanthus africanus. The sequence goes on along the minus strand of CM057338.1, from coordinate 5,236,828 downwards.
TGAACAGTAATAAAGGTATAACAGTAACATAAATAAGGACAGTGAAGGTTAAGGCACATGTGATGTGCAGTGAGTAATCTAGACTGGTCTACTGGATTAACCACTCTCAAGTCTTTGAAATCAATTTGATGAATCATCGATATAACTCAATAGTATCCCGTGCATGCCCGGGACTACGGTCAAGATTCTCGGGTTGAATCCAAGACGTGCCGCTAGGCAGTAAAAAGTAGTATGTAACGATGAATGATATCAGCAGCATCATCCCGGGGCTGGCCTAGCCCGTAAGACTGATCAGTAAAGGCATCGAACTGTCGAGTTACAAGTCAGGTATCATCATTGATTTCCCCATACCCCCAAGTTATGTGTTCAAGTCAGGTATTGATAAATCCGGAGTTAATGCCAACACAGGATCAAGCAGGTACAAGTTTGTCTGAATAGACAACAGGAAATGTCCGTAGGGACAACATGTCAAGATTGTTGGCATTAGTAACAAGATCAGGTAACATGTCAAGCTGTGGTACATCAGGTCATGTCAGGTGGTGTACATGTATCAAGTCATGTCAAGTAGTGCACAGGTATCAAGTTATATCATTAGTAGTGTATCAGGTCATGTCAAGTAATGTACAGGTATCAAACGGATGCTCATAATAAAACTATAACAGGTACAGGTGCACAAATAAAGCATGGATGCACAAATATTTATCAGGGATTACATCATGACTATGTAGGCTGCACAAGATCAAGTATGCGATACTAATGTAACAGTAAAATGAAATAATATGGTCTCGGCATGCAACTAGATATGTAATAAACTGTACGGATGCAGACGGATACTATAAAACTGTAAATCGGTAAAATTTGCTGAATATTAAAACACAAGTACTATTATTTATTAAATAGATATTGATATAATAATATTAACATGGATAACATATTCAAACCGATTAATAACTATAAAAGTGGTATTGATTAACCATGCACAAGAAAGTTCCGTTCAGAAATTCAGCGTCACCCTAATTTGTAAAATAGCTTAAAAATAACAAACGTTCTCCAAAAGGGACGTGTCTTATACCAAAATAAAGATAATTCAATAAAGTTTTCATTTTTATAAGTTGAAGTATCTCAGGTTGTTCTTACAAAAAGGTATGAACATTCGAAATTGAAAGTTTGCTGCTGGAATTTCCTTGGACAGCAGTTTAGAGATATTTTCATTTGCATTTTACATTATTTAAACAATTTATTTTGTAATTAAATATTTCATAGAGTTATAGTATTCTGAGTTAGCTTCGTAACGAACTAAAGAACGTATGCTAATGATTTTTCTATGATTTATAATGAATTTTATAAGGTAAGGTATACAGTAAATTTCAGATTTGTCGTATCAGCTTTTCAACAACGTTTCATGTGTAAACTATAATATTTTCAAATGTATAACATTATAAAATGCAGATTATAAACTAATTAAAGATAATAATAATAAATATTACGACGATATATATTTTAAATGATATGGATGCAAACGGGTATCACATAATCGTAAAATGATAAACTAACAAGTGCGGAACATATAACTAAGCATTATGAAATGTAACTATTTAATTTGATGCAGTATATGATAGTATAGTATGTAACAAGATAAGTTTTCATAACCTAGATCTGAAATGATATGAATGGATGCAAACGGAATATCGAAAAGTTATAAAACTAAATATGGGATGCATGATTTTAAATACAGGTATTCCATTTGTTAAAATAGATGCGTATATGTAATTAAGATTGGTTTGCATGCCTTAGATCTGAAATGCACTATACAAATATAAACGGAACGTCAAAAGGCTGTAACATGAAACATGCGATGCTTGATTTAAAATACATGTGTGATATTTATTTAAATAGGTATATAATGAGTTATATAGCATGTAGCAAGATTAACTTGCCTAGACGGAACGAGAACGGATGTGTACGGAACGTCCTTCATCGGCGAAATGTCGCGACGCGCGCACGGTACACGGAACGGTTCCAAACAACGCACGAGGGTGATCACGCAAGTCAGGTACGTCACTGGATCACTCGGATCGTCAGCGACGAGCACGGCTCCGACGGTGATCACCGGAATCAAGAAATAAGATCAAGAAAAAGAAAGAAGAAAGAAGAAGAAGTAAGAAGAAGAGGCTGTGTATTAAATAAGGAAAGAAAAAATTAAATAAATAAAATATATATAAATATATATATATACAGAGAAAAGAGAGAGAGAAAGGGTTGTTAGTTTGTTAGGAAATTAGTTTAGATTCAAATTTAAAATTTTTTTTATTAGTTAACTAAATTTTAATTTGTATCAATTTATAAAATTAATATTATATAAATAAAATTTGATATTCTGGTAAATACAAATATAGTCCAAAACATGCCCAGATCAGGTCTAAAATTCAGTTTTAAAATACGAAAAATATACATGTCGACCAAAATAAAAAATGAATGTCCGGATAACGAAAAAATGCATACCCCCAAGAACGGATGCACGCACGTGCGCGTAGCCATCCAAACAAGTCCGTTTCACTGAACGGGACGAGAACAAGATACGCGGATGCTATCACGGGGCTAGGGGTATCATGCAGGCCATGCAATGTATTTTTTAAAATATTTTATGTGACTTAAAATGTTATATTGTAAAAATGCAAATGTCAGATAAAATGCCAGTATGCACTAAACATGATAATACACCAGTCTACATAACAAGTCAGGATAATTCATAAATATGAATCAAATAAGTTCAAGCAAGCGGGTCGGGTCGAATGCAATGTAAAATGTAAAATACTATTCGCACCCAAATCACGATAAATCAGGAAAAAAGCATAAATAAAGAAATACATGAACTAGAACAGGTATAAATGAACTAGAGTATTACATGTCTGGCGCTGGTTGGCTGGCGAGACGTGTCGCTGGCGTCCTTGCGCTCGAAGGGACGTGTCCAATATGGGTGCGACAGGTGGAACGATGTCGGCCGTTGGTTGCGAACATTGTTTTGGCGGGAGTCGATCGGAGCCGTAGGATGCGTACGCCGGCAGCTATAAGTAAAGGTGGGATCCCCATCAGGGCCCATACCTCTTTCTAATTTCCTCGTCCTTAGTTGTGTTAGCTCGGCTCTTCTCCTTAGCCCGGATTCCTCGCATCTGATCTCCCGAGGACACCCCCTTTGATCATGTTAGATGTCTTCTTCTGAGGAGTCTGTAGATGTCGTCCTGGTAGATTCTAGGGAGTCTTCTGGAGCTTCCTCTTCCACTTCTTCCTCTTCCTCTTCTAAATCGGAGTCCCTTTGGGAAGTTAGGGTTGGTAATGCTCCCCGGGGTCGTGCGACGGGGGCGGTCCCTAGAGCACAGGTCTCGGGTGTTCTTGGCATGCGATCCTCGCCGAGGCATGCGGAGGAGCTTATCAACATCAAGAATCATTTCCTTATTCCTCCCGGCTATTCGCTTCGTCTGGCCGAGGAGGGGGAGAGGGCAAACCAGGTACGGGGTAATGAAATTGCCATGTACCTGGAGGCCTTTTGGGCTGGGTTGCGTCTGCCCTTCGCCCCCGAGGTGAGTGCGGCGTTGAACTGCTTTGGGTTAGCCCCGGGTCAGCTAGTGCCGAACTCCTGGAGGATCCTCCTCGGGTTTCTGGTCCGGTTGAGATTAAGTCAGATCCCTTTCGGCCTGAGCCTTCTTGTTTCCTCCTTTTGCTACAAAAGCCACCCCGGCGCTCGCAAGGGCGAGCCGAGCTGGGTGTATATTTCCTTTAGAAAACAACGGGGGGATGTTGCCAGGTCAGGGATTGTCGTACTACCTTCTTCCATTCATGAATGGAAGAGAAAGTTTTTCTTTATCGCACCGCCCGAGGATGAGGATTGGCCTGTGCCCACCCTGTGGCAAAGGGCCAGCTGTCCGCGGGTGAGACGGTCGGATGTCCCGACGCGGTGGCGGTGTCGAAGTGGGAGCCCCTCCCTCGGATTGATGTGCTGCTGTGTGAGCAGGCCCTCAGTTGGGCCGGGCTCAGCCCCGCCGAGTACGCGAGTAAGTTGGGAGCTCTTAGGCGACCTGTTTAGACTTGTGCATTTTTTTATTTTTCCTGGCATCGCCGACTCCTCGTATTCTTGTCTTATGCAGTACCCATGGACATGAGCAAATTCCGGACGGCAGTGGTCGATGTCAAGAAGGGGAAGAAGGCCGAAGACGCCGGCTCTTCTCGCCCATCATCGGTTCCAGCCCCGCCGGTGGCCCTTTCACCCAGGTGCCCAAGCGAGCCCCAGGCCCTCGAGTCTAGCCGTGCGCTGGTTCGAAAGCACTCTCAGGCGCAAGAGCCTCGGGCCCCTGAGGTCGGAGACGAGGAGGATTCTCCTGCGCCGTCCTTCAAGAGGTCTCACAGGAGGGCGCCCCGCTCCCCGGCTTCCCCGATCCGTGTGGAAGATGAGGAGCTTCGCTTCGAGGTGCCTTCGGGGCTTTCTATCGTCAACAGCCTGCTCTCGGATATGGAGAGGTCGGCCGGAGGCAAGGTCCCTCGAGGAACTCTCCGGGCCCAAATGGCGGCGATAGCTCAAGAGGCCGTGCAGGTTAGTGCTCGTACTTCATCTGGTTCTTCATCCAGCATTTTTGTCCGCGTGGTCGGGTGCTTCCCTCCCCTTTTTGACCCACTTTCTTTCTTCAGGTCCTCCAGCACATCGCCCTCGTCGTCCACATGGAGGACGAGGAGATTGTTCCGGCGATGCGAGCCGCAGGCGAGTTCTCCTTGCGGGAGGAGAGCTTAAGGCAGGAGCTGGGGGCGGTGATTTGATGTTTTTCCGTTGTGTATGTAGAAAATAGTAAAGAAATTCACAACCAAAAATTATTTGACCGCAATCAACTACGGTGTCGGATGTAGATTGTAAGTGAGTGCGGATCGTCCACAGGGACAGTGTAATAGTTCGTCTTTTGAATTAGATGAGTCGAAACTTTAATGAAAAGAAAACAAACAATTCATGATTTATATTTGAAGTTCAAGAATTAGAAAATCTAAGAAAAAGATAGAATCAAGAATTGATAGTTTGATGATTTTTCCAACCAAATATCAAGAATCGAAATGCGGCTCGTAGGAATCGATCGGATCTATAGATGTGATGTAATCTTACAATTACGTATTCTTATCCTTCGATGAATTGATAATAGATCGATGATGATCGATCAAGAATTAAGGATTTCTTATGAAACTAGGGTTTCATCTTATCCCTTGTTCTTTTGTCGATATCATTCACATTCTAGCCTCTAATAAATTCAAGAAACGATCGTAGATCCCTAATTTCGAGCGATCACTTTCAAGAAAGCATCGCAACGAAACTAGGTCATCGATTCTTGAACTTGCTAGGGTTTACAAAGCTCGTAAGACTCAAGAATCGTATTAAGATTTGTTACATCATCATTCTATTGATCGTCTCGACTCCTTTACGAGCGAAGTTTATTCGCGCATCATTACAAAGAATACATTCAAGAATTGAATACGAATCATAATGCTCGAATTGAAATAAAAGCAAGTTTAAAGAATCTTCACCTTTATTTACTCCACAAATTGTTACACATTGCTCAAGAGACTACAAGAATTTGAGAAGGAACAAAATTGTCGAATCTTGCGTTGCATCGGCTCCTTGAGTCTTGGATCGCTCGGATCTCGTGCTCGGTTGAAGTTCGGCTTCGCTTCTAAAGGTTGGTTGAAGACTTGCTCACTAGAACTCCATGGATCTTGAATTTGGATTGGAATTAGGGTTAGGGTTTCGCACAAGTCTTGTCACTAGACTTGTGGAAGAAGATGATGTCGAAAGAGATTGGCTAAAAAACTAAAATGGAGACTCAAAATGAATTATATCTTCCAAGATGATTTACAAGTGAGCCTAGGGTCTTATTTATAGATCACCCAAACCCTAGGTCTAGGTTTGAAATTGTAGTTCCCTCCAAAAGTTTGTTGAGTCTTCTAGAAGGTAGTTTGTTAGGAGCTAGCTTAGGCTTTAAGCTAGGATTAATCAAGCTTGGAAACCCTAGTTTGCTGATCTGGCAGAAACCTCTGGAGTCTTCTGGAAAATGACATGTCTTGCTAAAGTGTGGGAGCTGAGATTGACATTGTGCACCAAAATTGAGGATATGAAGGGGCAAGACCACCGCGGAACCGCGGCGTAAGCAGGCTCCGGCCGCGGTTCCGCGGCCGTATAGGCTCCTTGGGGCTGCATCTTTCTGGTGTGGTCTTTGTCTGCTATTTTGAGCTTTATCTGATGTTTTGATTTGTATTTGTCCCTTTGGATTAATACCAGATCTGAAGTTAGTGAGTTGGCGTATCTTTTGAGCAGCGTTGATTTGAGCACGCTTCTGGTTTCCTGCACAGACTTCGAAACACGGGTTGCGATAGAAATATTGCGATGCCATGCAATGCAGTCAATTTCCCTAGAAATGCCGGTTTTAAGGTCTAATACATGTAATCTGATAATTTGTGACAGATTTGTTAATATGTAAAATATGAATACCGAACACTTTTATATGAATGCAATTGATGAGGAAATTGCCGGTTAAAAGATGCAATATTTTCGACTAATCAAATTCCCCCAAACTTAATTTCGATCGTCTCGAGCGAACTGTTTTATTAAAAAGAGAAGGAGAAAATAAAGAAAGAGAAAAACTAACTAGCACACTTTCGTAGGCAACACGATTGCACTGAGCATGTGCAACAAGCCTTTAAACCTCTAGGTGTCCCTAGTAGGAGGAGTGTTGTCTCCTGAGGGTTTTCAGCGGATTGCACCCATAAAATCCAATAATAAAAGAAAGATCATGAATATTACATTTAAAGAAAAGAATCGTAAAAGAAAAGCTTTGAAAATTAGGGTTTCCAACTAAGCTAGTTTTTCGGTTGTCATGAGCCCTATCTTAATGGTCATGAAAAGATGTTAGAAATCACGTCCTCCCTCAATAAAACATCGTCTTATTCTTCATTCCTATCTTTCTTCCAAAACATCGATCATATCACCCTGCGTGTGTGTAAAGATATCCCTACACCCGGAGAATTCAATTCAAGCTATCATACTCTTGCCCATCAGCCTCAGTACTTTTTAATTAATGAATATTTAGATGAGATTGCTCACACACTTTCATGCGACCGTTAATACTTCTTGAGGTACTAACCGACCGATTACTCATGTGCTTGCTTACTTGGTGTATTTTCCTCGTCTTGCACCACCTTAGGCATAGCAGAGACTCCCAGACCAGTTGGCCTTAGGGCACTAGGTGAAGAGGCACCCTCGCTATACATTTTTATTGCCCTCGGTGATAACAAAACCAGTGTCCATTTTTCTCACCACTTTATATTTTTATTCACTTTTTTTTTCTTTTTATTTCCTTCATACATCGGCTTTAAAACAAGAGCATTTCAAGGTATCCTCTACTATCCCAGGCTTTAAGACGTGTGTAAGTGCAAATAGCAGGGTATCAACGTTCAAAATGTTTGGCTTCCAGAATAGAAACTATTTTTCAGACTTATTTTTATCCTCAGATTAGTGATGTCCTTCATCTTACTAACCCTTTGGACAACGGCTCATAACTACTTATTACTAGTTCGTATAAGAAAACTTCTAATTTTCTTGGTTTTCTTAAATTTTTCTAATCTCATGGATGTAATTTTTCACTATCTAAACTTTTATTATCTTATTTATGTACAAAAATATTTTTATAGTTTTGAAAAAAATTAAATTTTTATGGTTTTTTTCAAAAATATTTTGTGCTTATGCAAAGTATGATGCAAATGATGCGAAGATAAGCACAAACCTCCCCCAAACTTGTTTTCAACAGTGTCCTCACTGTTGCCTTCTGCTAAATCTTGAAAAACCTGTAAGCTTGGGAGGAATTTATTAGTGGGGGCAAAATATTTAAGTGAAGAACCTCTCCCAAACTTGTTTTTGGCTCAAAATTTTGTAAAAATTTTATTTTCAAGAGCCCGAAAAAATGCCCCCCCAAACTTGAGTTAAGCCATGTTAATCTTTTAAAATCATATGAGGGGGTCAAAAATCAGTAGTCTATGCCAAGCTTTGCAAAGACCGAATGTTAATACCAACCATTCAAAATTTTTATCAATGCAGTGCTCTGGTTGGTGGAAGAAGAAGTGTGGAAAGGGAAAGTGGTGGAATAGAATGTGTGTGCGTCTCGTATTGGAGAGACGATGCAGTGAATGTGATGGATAACTCGCATTCTTTTTACAGTTCAGAAGAAGGGGTGGAGGTTCAATTTCAATGATTGGGACAAGATTCGTCTCAACACCCGTGTCATTCAAAAATGCGAGTTCTTTAGCGAAGATCTCCTCAAAAGTTCCATCAATACCCCGATGAATAATGTCATCACAAAGTGCGGGGTGATCTTCAGACTCTAAAAGCAGTTCATAATCAGTGTTAATTGTTGACCCAGACATCTCGGTGGAAGAGTCCATATGTGTATGATACATAGTTGGGTCAAACAACAACATATGAAAAGAGTCAAGATCAGTATCAGGAGGATCATCAAATTCGCTGCTGTCGACATCCATTAAGTCGACAGAACAGACCTGAGCAGTAGGTTCGGAGGGTACACTTCCCAACTTGTAAATGTTCAGCTCTATTGACCTATTCCCGAAAGATAGGGTCATAGAACCATTACGACAGTTGATGATAGCATTGGAAGTGGCCAAAAAGGGGCGACCTAAAATCACCGAAATTTGATTCCGTGGGTTCGCTACAGGTTGTGTATTAATTACAATAAAGTCCACAGGGAATATAAATTCCCTGATTTTTATTAACACATCCTCCAGTTCACCCCTAGGTTTGGTGATTGATCGGTCAGCCATCTGGAGAGTGCAATGGGTTGGCTTCAACTCTCCGATACCTAGTTGCTCATAGACCGAGTATGGAAGCAAGTTAACACTAGCGCCAAGGTCTAGTAGAGCACGGTTAATGTGTTTTTCCCCAATAGAAATGGAAATAGTAGGATATCCAGGATCCTTACGTTTCCTCGGTAATTGTTGGGGGAAAGCCGTGTCTACTGTTTTAGCCATAAAAATCTTCTTGGGCACTTGAGTCTTCCTCTTCCTAGTGCACAAGTTCTTAAGAGTTTTCGCATAGGACGGAACTTGTTGGATGGCATCTAGGAGAGGGATGTTGATGTTAACTTGCTTAAAAATGTCCCTAATCTTCTCCATATGTGGACTCGGTGTGTTTGCCCTTAACCGATTAGGATAAGGTGCTTTAGCAATAAGCGCTGGGTCCATCATAGGAGAAGGAAGTGGGGGTAGACATGATCCCAAAAGAGGAGTGGGGATCGTCTGTGGAGAACTAGAAGAGATGGGCTGAGGTAGCGAGCCTTGTGGGAAACGAAGAATAGGCTCGCAGAAAGGTGGTGGGGTAGAAGAACTGGGGTCGGAATTAGAAGTGTGTGTGTAAGGAAAGGTCTCAGCCGGGGTTTTATTGATTGATTTATCGGTATCATCAAACTCTTCCCCAACGTGATTGTCAAGCACTCTTCCAGATCTCAACGTAATTGCATCTACATTATGTGAATAGCCAGGATTGGGTAAGGGTTGAGCTGGAAGTTTCCCTTTCTCTCTTGCACTCATTTCGGCTTTTAGTTGTGCAATTTGTTCTTCCATCGATTTGATATTCTCATTTTGAGAGACAATGATCTTCATTACATTCTCGATGGAAGATTGCAAACTTGTCGTCCCTTGGATGGATTGTTTCATGAAAGTATCCAAGGTTTGTGCTAGTGCAGAGGTGTTATCTGTACCGGTCAATTGCAAAAAGTTTTCATGTGGTGCAAAAGTGTTGGCCGGATTTTGGAAGTTATGTGCTTGGAAGGGGTGCTGACTCAATTGAAGTGGTGGCTGCTGTTATGGTGGAGGGTCCCTTTGGAAATGATTCATGTTTGGGAGAAGACGAAGACGTAAAGCATCCACAGACAACTGTGAGGTACCCATCATTGCGCATACATTTTCAAATTTTGTGATAAACACGTATGCGTCCTCAGACTCGAGACCGTGAAATTTTGGTAGAAGGTTGATGTATTGGGGTTTTATTTGAAAATTTTCCCCGTTGGCTGGTGGAATGGAAAGACAGGTGGAAAGTGGGCCCCGTGTAGGATAGCACCTTTCTTAGAGAGAGATGCGAGGTGGATTCTGCACACCAACGGACGGCGGCAGGGTAGTGGAAAAGAAGTTCGATGGAGACGGGTCCATCGATGTGGGTGTGGTGGTGGGTAAAGAAAAGGTAAGTGTAGAAATACCGACTTTTGGGTCGATGAGGGAAACGCGGACTTAACGGGCACTAGAATCCCGTGTCCAGCCTATCTTGCACTAAAAAGGGTTAGTACAAGTGGCAGTGTTGACTTATAATTAGGGGTAATGAATGAATGCGGTGCTTGCTTTGAAAAAGGGACGGATTTTTGAAAAAATGATGCGACACAACAAATGCAGCACACAACCCTAGAATCTAGTGGTCACCTAGGTCCGGCTCTAGACCGCTCCTAACTGCCAAAAGACAAGTCGCAGGATAGAATCCTCCACTGCCTCTTTGTCCCCCTGTGGCCGGATAAGTGCCAGGTAAGTGGGAAGGTACTCCACTACGTAAGTAGTGGGCCTAATTAAAAACCACTAGCCTTAGACACACTCGCCTTAGACACCACAAGAAAACGCGGATAAGCAATGAATTACCCACGGCCTTCTCTTGTCCTAATTGAGCGCGACGGTCCTTAGAGTCATCTTTAGATATTTTTTAGTTAATGTGGGTCAATGCGGATGCAAGTTTTGTGATTTTCGGGGCCTAGGAAGGGTAATGAAATTCCCACCTAATCTGGATTTGGCCGTGTCCCTTAATTTCCGTATTAATATGCAAACACCCAAAAATGAAAAACACGCACAATTTATTTTGCTTTTTGCGGCGCTACGATTTATTTGCAAAGAAACCTGCAGCAAAATGTTAATTGGAGTAGATGAGGAAGTAGATAAGAAAGTAAAGAGAGTTACCAAAAATTTTTGAACAATGATTCCACTGTAGCACCGCGGTTCCGCCGCGGGAGTCGCCTAATGCCGCGGTTCTGCGGTGGAAATATCATATCACTGAACGAAACTTTCACAGTAGGTTCCTGTTCACTTAAAAAGCTCTCTGGAATTTTCAGAATAATTTTTCCCAAACTCCAATGATCCCAGATTTCCTCGCAATCAAATCACAAAACACGTATTAGGGTTTGTGCGAGTTTAGATCTAAAAATTATAATGGAATAAATTTTTCAACTCAAATTTCAAAATGCGAACAATTAACGCACTATCCCCGGCAACGGCGCCATTTGATTTGATGTTTTTCCGTTGTGTATGTAGAAAATAGTAAAGAAATTCACAACCAAAAATTATTTGACCGCAATCAACTACGGTGTCGGATGTAGATTGTAAGTGAGTGCGGATCGTCCACAGGGACAGTGTAATAGTTCGTCTTTTGAATTAGATGAGTCGAAACTTTAATGAAAAGAAAACAAACAATTCATGATTTATATTTGAAGTTCAAGAATTAGAAAATCTAAGAAAAAGATAGAATCAAGAATTGATAGTTTGATGATTTTTACAACCAAATATCAAGAATCGAAATGCGGCTCGTAGGAATCGATCGGATCTATAGATGTGATGTAATCTTACAATTACGTATTCTTATCCTTCGATGAATTGATACTAGATCGATGATGATCGATCAAGAATTAAGGATTTCTTATGAAACTAGGGTTTCATCTTATCCCTTGTTCTTTTGTCGATATCATTCACATTCTAGCCTCTAATAAATTCAAGAAACGATCGTAGATCCCTAATTTCGAGCGATCACTTTCAAGAAAGCATCGCAACGAAACTAGGTCATCGATTCTTGAACTTGCTAGGGTTTACAAAGCTCGTAGGACTCAAGAATCGTATTAAGATTTGTTACATCATCATTCTATTGATCGTCTCGACTCCTTTACGAGCGGAGTTTATTCGCGCATCATTACAAAGAATACATTCAAGAATTGAATACGAATCATAATGCTCGAATTGAAATAAAAGCAAGTTTAAAGAATCTTCACCTTTATTTATTCCACAAATTGTTACACATTGCTCAAGAGACTACAAGAATTTGAGAAGGAACAAAATTGTCGAATCTTGCGTTGCATCGGCTCCTTGAGTCTTGGATCGCTCGGATCTCGTGCTCGGTTGAAGTTCGGCTTCGCTTCTAAAGGTTGGTTGAAGACTTGCTCACTAGAACTCCATGGATCTTGAATTTGGATTGGAATTAGGGTTAGGGTTTCGCACAAGTCTTGTCACTAGACTTGTGGAAGAAGATGATGTCGAAAGAGATTGGCTAAAAAACTAAAATGGAGACTCAAAATGAATTATATCTTCCAAGATGATTTACAAGTGAGCCTAGGGTCTTATTTATAGATCACCCAAACCCTAGGTCTAGGTTTGAAATTGTAGTTCCCTCCAAAAGTTTGTTGAGTCTTCTAGAAGGTAGTTTGTTAGGAGCTAGCTTAGGCTTTAAGCTAGGATTAATCAAGCTTGGAAACCCTAGTTTGCTGATCTGGCAGAAACCTCTGGAGTCTTCTGGAAAATGACATGTCTTGCTGAAGTGTGGGAGCTGAGATTGACATTGTGCACCAAAATTGAGGATATGAAGGGGCAAGACCACCGCGGAACCGCGGCGTAAGCAGGCTCCGGCCGCGGTTCCGCGGCCGTATAGGCTCCTTGGGGCTGCATCTTTCTGGTGTGGTCTTTGTCTGCTATTTTGAGCTTTATCTGATGTTTTGATTTGTATTTGTCCCTTTGGATTAATACCAGATCTGAAGTTAGTGAGTTGGCGTATCTTTTGAGCAGCGTTGATTTGAGCACGCTTCTGGTTTCCTGCACAGACTTCGAAACACGGGTTGCGATAGAAATATTGCGATGCCATGCAATGCAGTCAATTTCCCTAGAAATGCCGGTTTTAAGGTCTAATACATGTAATCTGATAATTTGTGACAGATTTGTTAATATGTAAAATATGAATACCGAACACTTCTATATGAATGCAAATGATGAGGAAATTGCCGGTTAAAAGATGCAATATTTTCGACTAATCAAATTCCCCCAAACTTAATTTCGATCGTCTCGAGCGAACTGTTTTATTAAAAAGAGAAGGAGAAAATAAAGAAAGAGAAAAACTAACTAGCACACTTTCGTAGGCAACACGATTGCACTGAGCATGTGCAACAAGCCTTTAAACTTCTAGGTGTCCCTAGTAGGAGGAGTGTTGTCTCCTGAGGGTTTTCAGCGGATTGCACCCACAAAATCCAATAATAAAAGAAAGATCATGAATATTACATTTAAAGAAAAGAATCGTAAAAGAAAAGCTTTGAAAATTAGGGTTTCCAACTAAGCTAGTTTTTCGGTTGTCATGAGTTCTATCTTAATGGTCATGAAAAGATGTTAGAAATCACGTCCTCCCTCAATAAAACATCGTCTTATTCTTCATTCCTATCTTTCTTCCAAAACATCGATCATATCACCCTGCGTGTGTGTAAAGATAGCCCTACACCCGGAGAATTCAATTCAAGCTATCATACTCTTGTCCATCAGCCTCAGTACTTTTTAATTAATGAATATTTAGATGAGATTGCTCACACACTTTCATGCGACCGTTAATACTTCTTGAGGTACTAATCGACCGATTACTCATGTGCTTGCTTACTTGGTGTATTTTCCTCGTCTTGCACCACCTTAGGCATAGCAGAGACTCCCAGACCAGTTGGCCTTAGGGCACTAGGTGAAGATGCACCCTCGCTATACATTTTTATTGCCCTCGGTGATAACAAAACCAGTGTCCATTTTTCTCACCACTTTATATTTTTATTCACTTTTTTTTTTCTTTTTATTTCCTTCATACATCGGCTTTAAGACAAGAGCATTTCAAGGTATCCTCTACTATCCCAGGCTTTAAGACGTGTGTAAGTGCAAATAGCAGGGTATCAACGTTCAAAATGTTTGGCTTCCAGAATAGAAACTATTTTTCAGACTTATTTTTATCCTCAGATTAGTGACGTCCTTCATCTTACTAACCCTTGGGACAACGGCTCATAACTACTTATTACTAGTTCGTATAAGAAAACTTCTAATTTTCTTGGTTTTCTTAATTTTTTCTAATCTCATGGATGTAATTTTTCACTATCTAAACTTTTATTATCTTATTTATGTACAAAAATATTTTTATAGTTTTGAAAAAATTTAAATTTTTATGGTTTTTTTCAAAAATATTTTGTGCTTATGCAAAGTATGATGCAAATGATGCGAAGATAAGCACAAACCTCCCCCAAACTTGTTTTCAACAGTGTCATCATTGTTGCCTTCTGCTAAATCTTGAAAAACCTGTATGCTTGGGAGGAATTTATTAGTGGGGGCAAAATATTTAAGTGAAGAACCTCCCCCAAACTTGTTTTTGGCTCAAAATTTTGTAAAATTTTTATTTTCAAGAGCCCGAAAAAATGCCCCCCCAAACTTGAGTTAAGCCATGTTAATCTTTTAAAATCATATGAGGGGGTCAAAAATCAGTAGTCTATGCCAAGCTTTGCAAAGACCGAATGTTAATACCAACCATTCAAAAATTTTATCAATGCAGTGCTCTGGTTGGTGGAAGAAGAAGCGTGGAAAGGGAAAGTGGTGGAATAGAATGTGTGTGCGTCTCGTATTGGAGAGACGATGCAGTGAATATGATGGATAACTCGCATTCTTTTTACAGTTCAGAAGAAGGGGTGGAGGTTCAATTTCAGTGATTGGGACAAGATTCGTCTCAACACCCGTGTCATTCAAAAATGCGAGTTCTTCACCGAAGATCTCCTCAAAAGTTCCATCAATACCCCGATGAATAATGTCATCACAAAGTGCGGGGTGATCTTCAGACTCTAAAAGCAGTTCATAATCAGTGTTAATTGTTGACCCGGACATCTCGGTGGAAGAGTCCATATGTGTATGATACATAGTTGGGTCAAACAACAACATATGAAAAGAGTCAAGATCAGTATCAGGAGGATCATCAAATTCGCTGCTGTCGACATCCATTAAGTCGACAGAACAGACCTGAGCAGTAGGTTCGGAGGGTACACTTCCCAACTTGTAAATGTTCAGCTCTATTGACCTATTCCCGAAAGATAGGGTCATAGAACCATTACGACAGTTGATGATAGCATTGGAAGTGGCCAAAAAGGGGCGACCTAAAATCACCGGAATTTGATTCCGTGGGTTCGCTACAGGCTGTGTATTAATTACAATAAAGTCCACAGGGAATATAAATTCCCTGATTTTTATTAACACATCCTCCAGTTCACCCCTAGGTTTGGTGATTGATCGGTCAGCCATCTGGAGAGTGCAATGGGTTGGCTTCAACTCTCCGATACCTAGTTGCTCATAGACCGAGTATGGAAGCAAGTTAACACTAGCGCCAAGGTCTAGTAGAGCACGGTTAATGTGTTTTTCCCCAATAGAAATGGAAATAGTAGGATATCCAGGATCCTTACGTTTCCTCGGTAATTGTTGGGGGAAAGCCGTGTCTACTGTTTTAGCCATAAAAATCTTCTTGGGCACTT
Source organism: Agapanthus africanus (assembly GCA_030015575.1). NCBI lineage: Eukaryota > Viridiplantae > Streptophyta > Magnoliopsida > Asparagales > Amaryllidaceae > Agapanthus > Agapanthus africanus. The sequence goes on along the minus strand of CM057338.1, from coordinate 5,221,196 downwards.
GAGTCTTCCTCTTCCTAGTGCACAAGTTCTTAAGAGTTTTCGCATAGGACGGAACTTGTTGGATGGCATCTAGGAGAGGGATGTTGATGTTAACTTGCTTAAAAATATCCCTAATCTTCTCCATATGTGGACTCGGTGTGTTTGCCCTTAACCGATTAGGATAAGGTGCTTTAGCAATAAGCGCTGGGTCCATCATAGGAGAAGGAAGTGAGGGTAGACATGATCCCAAAAGAGGAGTGGGGATCGTCTGTGGAGAACTAGAAGAGATGGGCTGAGGTGGCGAGCCTTGTGGGAAACGAAGAATAGGCTCGCAGAAAGGTGGTGGGGTAGAAGAACTGGGGTCGGAATTAGAAGTGTGTGTGTAAGGAAAGGTCTCAGCCGGGGTTTTATTGATTGATTTATCGGTATCATCAAACTCTTCCCCAACGTGATTGTCAAGCACTCTTCCAGATCTCAACGTGATTGCATCTACATTATGTGAATAGCCAGGATTGGGTAAGGGTTGAGCTGGAAGTTTCCCTTTCTCTCTTGCACTCATTTCGGCTTTTAGTTGTGCAATTTGTTCTTCCATCGATTTGATATTCTCATTTTGAGAGACAATGATCTTCATTACATTCTCGATGGAAGATTGCAAACTTGTCGTCCCTTGGATGGATTGTTTCATGAAAGTATCCAAGGTTTGTGCTAGTGCAGAGGTGTTATCTGTACCGGTCAATTGCAAAAAGTTTTCATGTGGTGCAAAAGTGTTGGCCGGATTTTGGAAGTTATGTGCTTGGAAGGGGTGCTGACTTAATTGAAGTGGTGGCTGCTGTTGTGGTGGAGGGTCCCTTTGGAAATGATTCATGTTTGGAACCGTGTTTTGAGATTGGGATTGGTTCCAAGCAAAGTTAGGGTGATTCCTCCAACCCTGATCATATGTGGAGGAAGATGGATCGTTTCTAGGTCTTCGAAATGCGGCATTGGTATGCTCATGACCTTGAAACGGACATTCTTCCGTCAAGTGAGACGGATCAGAACAGCAGCCACATACAGTTTTGGAGAGTGATATTTGACTTAGGGTGGCGGCTAAAAATTTGTTTTCCATGGCGTCAAATTTCTTGTGTAAAGCTGAAATTTCAGCTCTAATTCCTATGGAAATATCATTGCCATTCCTAGACGATTGACTTACACCCTCCCACTGTAAAGATTTTTCAGCGAAATCTTCTAGAAAGTTCCATGCTTCCCCATCATCCTTAGTCTTAAAGTTGCCTTGACACATGGATTCAAGGGTCTGTCTTGTGTAAGGATTAATGCCCTCATAAATGATTCGGCATAGTTCCCATCTCGGGATGCCGTGATGTGGACATTGGACTAACAGATCCTTGAAGCGTTCAAGACATTTTGAAAATGTTTCATTTGGAAGTTGGGTGAATTGATAGATTTCGCTACGGACTCGAGCTGTCTTTTGGTGTGGGTAGAATTTCTTAAGGAATGCTTTGACGAATTCGTCCCAATTTGAAATGGAATGTGCGGTAGTGTTATATAGCCACTTCTCGGCTAAATCGCACAAGGTGAATGGGAGAAGACGAAGACGTAAAGCATCAACAGACAACTGTGAGGTACCCATCATTGCGCATACATTTTCAAATTTTGTGATAAACACGTATGCGTCCTCAGACTCGAGACCGTGAAATTTTGGTAGAAGGTTGATGTATTGGGGTTTTATTTGAAAATTTTCCCCGTTGGCTGGTGGAATGGAAAGACAGGTGGAAAGTGGGCCTCGTGTAGGATAGCACCTTTCTTGGAGAGAGATGCGAGGTGGATTCTGCGCACCAACGGACGGCGGCAAGGTAGTGGAAACGAAGTTCGATGGAGACGGATCCATCGATGTGGGTGTGGTGGTGGGTAAAGAAAAGGTAAGTGTAGAAATACCGACTTTTGGGTCGATGAGGGAAACGCGGACTTAACGGGCACTAGAATCCCGTGTCCAGCCTATCTTGCACTAAAAAGGGTTAGTACAAGTGGCAGCGTTGACTTATAATTAGGGGTAATGAATGAATGCGGTGCTTGCTTTGAAAAAGGGACGGATTTTTGAAAAAATGATGCGACACAACAAATGCAGCACACAACCCTAGAATCTAGTGGTCACCTAGGTCCGGCTCTAGACCGCTCCTAACTGCCAAAAGACAAGTCGCATGATAGAATCCTCCACTGCCTCTTTGTCCCCCTGTGGCCGGATAAGTGCCAGGTAAGTGGGAAGGTACTCCACTACGTAAGTAGTGGGCCTAATTAAAAACCACTAGCCTTAGACACACTCGCCTTAGACACCACAAGAAAACGCGGATAAGCAATGAATTACCCACGGCCTTCTCTTGTCCTAATTGAGCGCGACGGTCCTTAGAGTCATCTCTAGATATTTTTTAGTTAATGTGGGTCAATGCGGATGCAAGTTTTGTGATTTTCGGGGCCTAGGAAGGGTAATGAAATCCCCACCTAATCTGGATTTGGCCGTGCCCCTTAATTTCCATATTAATATGCAAACACCCAAAAATCAAAAACACGCACAATTTATTTTGCTTTTTGCGGCGCTACGATTTATTTGCAAAGAAACCTGCAGCAAAATGTTAATTGGAGTAGATGAGGAAGTAGATAAGAAAGTAAAGAGAGTTACCAAAAATTTTTGAACAATGATTCCACTGTAGTACCGCGGTTCCGCCGCGGGAGTCGCCTAATGCCGCGGTTCCGCGGTGGAAATATCAGATCACTGCACGAAACTTTCACAGTAGGTTCCTGTTCACTTAAAAAGCTCTCTGGAATTTTCAGAATAATTTTTCCCAAGATCCAATGATCCCAGATTTCCTCGCAATCAAATCACAAAACACGTATTAGGGTTTGTGCGAGTTTAGATCTAAAAATTATAATGGAATAAATTTTTCAACTCAAATTTCAAAATGCGAACAATTAACGCACTATCCCCGGCAACGGCGCCATTTGATTTGATGTTTTTCCGTTGTGTATGTAGAAAATAGTAAAGAAATTCACAACCAAAAATTATTTGACCGCAATCAACTACGGTGTCGGATGTAGATTGTAAGTGAGTGCGGATCATCCACAGGGACAGTGTAATAGTTCGTCTTTTGCATTAGATGAGTCGAAACTTTAATGAAAAGAAAACAAACAATTCATGATTTATATTTGAAGTTCAAGAATTAGAAAATCTAAGAAAAAGATAGAATCAAGAATTGATAGTTTGATGAATTTTCCAACCAAATATCAAGAATCGAAATGCGGCTCGTAGGAATCGATCGGATCTATAGATGTGATGTAATCTTACAATTACGTATTCTTATCCTTCGATGAATTGATAATAGATCGATGATGATCGATCAAGAATTAAGGATTTCTTATGAAACTAGGGTTTCATCTTATCCCTTGTTCTTTTGTCGATATCATTCACATTCTAGCCTCTAATAAATTCAAGAAACGATCGTAGATCCCTAATTTCGAGCGATCACTTTCAAGAAAGCATCGCAACGAAACTAGGTCATCGATTCTTGAACTTGCTAGGGTTTACAAAGCTCGTAGGACTCAAGAATCGTATTAAGATTTGTTACATCATCATTCTATTGATCGTCTCGACTCCTTTACGAGCGGAGTTTATTCGCGCATCATTACAAAGAATACATTCAAGAATTGAATACGAATCATAATGCTCGAATTGAAATAAAAGCAAGTTTAAAGAATCTTCACCTTTATTTACTCCACAAATTGTTACACATTGCTCAAGAGACTACAAGAATTTGAGAAGGAACAAAATTGTCGAATCTTGCGTTGCATCGGCTCCTTGAGTCTTGGATCGCTCGGATCTCGTGCTCGGTTGAAGTTCGGCTTCGCTTCTAAAGGTTGGTTGAAGACTTGCTCACTAGAACTCCATGGATCTTGAATTTGGATTGGAATTAGGGTTAGGGTTTCGCACAAGTCTTGTCACTAGACTTGTGGAAGAAGATGATGTCGAAAGAGATTGGCTAAAAAACTAAAATGGAGACTCAAAATGAATTATATCTTCCAAGATGATTTACAAGTGAGCCTAGGGTCTTATTTATAGATCACCCAAACCCTAGGTCTAGGTTTGAAATTGTAGTTCCCTCCAAAAGTTTGTTGAGTCTTCTAGAAGGTAGTTTGTTAGGAGCTAGCTTAGGCTTTAAGCTAGGATTAATCAAGCTTAGAAACCCTAGTTTGCTGATCTGGCAGAAACCTCTGGAGTCTTCTGGAAAATGACATGTCTTGCTGAAGTGTGGGAGCTGAGATTGACATTGTGCACCAAAATTGAGGATATGAAGGGGCAAGACCACCGCGGAACCGCGGCGTAAGCAGGCTCCGGCCGCGGTTCCGCGGCCGTATAGGCTCCTTGGGGCCGCATCTTTCTGGTGTGGTCTTTGTCTGCTATTTTGAGCTTTATCTGATGTTTTGATTTATATTTGTCACTTTGGATTAATACCAGATCTGAAGTTAGTGAGTTGGCGTATCTTTTGAGCAGCGTTGATTTGAGCACGCTTCTGGTTTCCTGCACAGACTTCGAAACACGGGTTGCGATAGAAATATTGCGATGCCATGCAATGCAGTCAATTTCCCTAGAAATGCCGGTTTTAAGGTCTAATACATGTAATCTGATAATTTGTGACAGATTTGTTAATATGTAAAATATGAATACCGAACACTTCTATATGAATGCAAATGATGAGGAAATTGCCGGTTAAAAGATGCAATATTTTCGACTAATCAGACGGCGATGGAGAGAGGGGTGGCGATTGAAGACCGGGAGGAGGCCGGGAACAGGGAGGCCGCCCGGGTACCGAGAGGCCGCCCGAGCCGCTGAGTCCCAGGTGGAGGACTCCAGAGTGCTAGTCGCCACCATGAAGAAGACGGCGAGCACCCTCCGGAAGGAGAATGGTGCTTTGAAGGACCAGGCGCGGAAGGCGGTGGAGAGCTATAAAAAGTCGGATCAGTTCTACGCCGACCTTGTCAGAGCCGGGGCATCATTTGGCACGACGCCCTCGACTCTGTCAAGGCTCAGATGCCGGAGTTCCCCGACGCCGAGCTTCGGGCCTTGTACCCTCTCGACGACGACGCACAGGGGATCACCCTCGGACATGATGCAGGGAAAGTGGCCCCTGGTGGGAGTGCGAGGGGTAAGTCGGTAGCCGCGGCCGCCGGCGTCGAAGTTCCCGCCGGTGGTGCCGACCCTAAAGATGCCGTTCCGGTGGTCGCAGTGGAGGCGCGGCTTGTTGAGGTCCTCTCCACCCCTGAGGCCTGAAGCCCCTCGTCTTCTTTTTTTCTTTTGTTGTTTTGGAATTTTGTAAGGCTGGGGAGCCAGTAGTGCCCTATAAAGACTTCTGTTTTTGTGAATAAAAAATCTTTTTGCTGCTTCTTTGTGTCCGTATTTTCTTTTTGTTTGTGGAAAACATTTGTATTTGCACGGTCCAGATTTCATGTCAGGTCGGTTCTTCATCTGGCGATCTGTCTCGACCCAAAATATTAGCTCATGACTGGCACTTAAATCACGCAACGTCGAAAGGCATAACATAATTCAAGTAAGCCGAAACCCAGAAATCTAGACCTTTTTAAGAAATAAAAGAGGTGAAATTTTGAAATAAAAGTATAATGAAAACAAACGTTTTATTAAATGCATGGATAATAGAACATGAAAAATGCAAGTGGATTTTATTAGTTGGAAAACATGTTTCGTCTTTTGAAAATTTGGGCAGCACCTCCTTTGTATAATTTGATCCAAAACCACAAATACATAATAAAATAAAGGCATCCCCAAGCGGGAGCTAGCTTTTCGCCAATCGGCGGATTCACAACCACGCAAGTCATAAAATAAGTATACGACGTCTAACAACGAAGATCAGCACAAAGAATAAAGTAAAGCAAGACATCCAACTCACCAAGCGAACATATAACCCATCGCTCAAGTCTCGCAACTACAAGTCTTTCTAAGTCTTACTATTTATACAAATACTAATTTTGGAACGCTTAGTTTTGATGTTGGGATTTGTATTTAGTTGTTGGACGTTTGTACGTCAACAACAATGGTTGTTTGATTGTTTTGCATGCGTAGGCTATAGGTTCTAACCTATGAACGCACCGTGTGACGTATTGGTTTTCCAGACTTGATATTAATAGCGATTGTGATTATGTATTTATTGTAGGTACCTTCACGTGGATTCCGAGATGACGGAGCATGGCGTCATCGACTTCGGCAAGCAAGGATCAAGATGAGTAGATCTATATCTACGGGGGAAGTCGGGTGGATGGCGTATAGCACCCCCGCAAATTATAAATGGAAACCGTTCTATAGGATACAGTCGTAGAAACCTAGATTAGAAAACTAGGGATAGGATTAAAAAGATAGTTAGAAATGATATGGGTGATTGGATATATATATTGAGACATGAGATGAAAGTTTTAGGGATATGAAAAATGAATGCAAATTACGACTTATAGATACGTAGTTGCACTAGAATAGATTTGAGTTTTAGAGTAGCATGGCATTTGATGTATAAGGTAGAGTGTATATATAAAATTGACTTGATGTAAGATGACTTAATGTGATGAAAAGAATATACAATGTGATATGATAACTTGATTGATATGTCGGTATACGGATGCGAGTCGATATGAGAGGATTGATACCTTTGCCGGTCCCCTGATATGAGATTGTTATGGATGTGACCTAAGATATAGGCATATAGATATATATAATGTTGTGGATTATGAGTGATATGCCGTACGAGATGTTAGGTCCGTACCCTCATTTTCATATAGGTTGATAGAATCCCTAATCGTTTAATGCCACCGTACGATAATTTACCATACGTGATGAGTTTGACTTGATGATTGATCCAAACCCTTGACTAGAGGATGCCATACGATGTATTATACCGTACGTAATGTTGTGAGGCTGGATGCCGATTGATAGATTTACCGACTCGGTTAACTTATAGATACGTATACCTTATAGTATTTAGCTGACGATTTACTTATGCTACGTTCATGCCATTCTTATTGCATTCCATATAGCTGTGCTAGTACACCTACACCATTATCGATAATACGTATGTTACATTTACACAGATTGGCCGGCTCACACACTTCATCATCGATAATTACTATGTCATATACACAGTAGAATTGCTATATCATGCTATTATATTGCTATGCTCACATTTTGATGATATGCCCATGCTCACATCACTGTTCCATATTGCATGATATACGGATATGCTTACATTCTGTTATATGTCGCATACATCATGCTTTACGATTATACGCATTGAGATATGCTGTTTTCATGAGATTTCTGGATTTGAGAACCGTGGTTATTTCAAAAAGAAAGTATGTATTGTTTTAAAAACCCGGTTTCTCTTGATATGATATTTCAGTGCGTCCACCATGTGTTTTCTCGGTTCTGAGATTGACATGTAAAACCCGATTCGAGGAGTGGTAGGCACCGTCTGCGGGTACATGGTGGACCCGGTGAGGTACCCCGGGGCAAGAAGACTCGTATAGTTAAGCGGTGAGCCTGGCAGGGGAGCACTACCTACCGGTAATAGTATTTGGACCCGTCGGTTATCCGGAGGATACCGACCGGAGTCATGAGATGGAAATGAGGGCCGACCAGAGTATGCGGCGTCTGAGATGAGATATATATGAGGGCCGATCTGAGGATGCGGTGCTTGAAATATGAGGATTTACATGTCGATGCTGGACACGGGTTTCATGATATTTTCGAGTGTCGATGCTGGACACTCAGGTTCCATGATTGCGATGTATCGTTAATGGACACACGATAGTTGATATCCTCATATTTACATGCATATGCTTTTATGATATTTACATGCATTGATTATATGGTTGGATGATATCCACTTGCATATAGGCTTGAGTATATTGTTGGCACATATTTACATTTACGGTCACCCTAGATATCATAATATTACCTTTATGATATAGTTGACCTAGAAATCGTTGTTTATTCGATTTCTACCTGATAATGTTTTCCTACTCACAAGTTGGCAACTCACCCCCGTTGTGCCACAGTTTTTACAGGTTGACCGTATGGATCAGTAGCAGCATCGCTGGCACACAGTTGCATTCGGGTGATTGGATTTGGTAGGTGGTACATGTTAGATCGTACCACTCTTGTACTATTATTATTCCTTTGTATCTAGTCAACTCCATCAATCAAAATTAGTATTTGTATAAATAGTAAGACTTAGAAAGATTTGTAGTTGCGAGACTTGAGCGATGAGTTATATGTTCGCTTGGTGAGTTGGATGTCTTGCTTTACTTTATTCTTTGTGCTGATCTTCGCCGTTGGGCGTTGTATACTTATTTTATGACTTGCATGGTTGTGAATCCACCGATTGGCGAAGAGCTAGCTCCCATTTGGGGATGCCTTTATTTTTATTATGTATTTGTGGTTTTGGATCAAAATATACAAAGGAGGTGCTGCCCAAATTTTCAAAAGACGAAACATGTTTTCCAACTAATAAAATCGACTTGCATTTTTCATATTCTATTATCCATGCATTTAATAAAACGTTTGTTTTCATTATACCTTTATTTCAAAATTCACCTCTTTTATTTCTTAAAAAGGTTTAGATTTCTGGGCTTCGGCTTACTTGAATTACGTTACGTCTTTAGATGTTGCGTGATTTAAGTGCCGGTCATGAGCTAATATTTTGGGTCGTGACAAAGTTAGTATCAAAGCGCCAGGTTTAACCTTGGTTCGAGTCTATGTTTGACTATGCGGAGTTTAGGGCGTATATATATTTCGGAACCTAGGCTTGATCTTACGGAACTTAGACTTGAACATGGGGGTATTAGACCCGAACTTTCGTTCCATAGGTTGACCCTGATTGATGGAGTAGGTATCTTAAGTAGAGTGACGTACCATACGTATGTTCCGCGTTATATTTACGATACGATACTCCACTTAAGAAACCTTAGGATGTACATATTTTGAGATTTGTGATTCTCTTCGTTCCCTTGATTATACATTCATTTGAGATCCTTGATTCTATTCGTTTCCATGATCATACTCTCATTGATTCTGTTCCTCCTTATGATCATGTATCCATTCTGGATCTGTTGATTCCTTTCATTCCGTTGATCTACCTTCATCGATACATGCTTAAGGTTCCTGTCACCATAGTTTGAGTGCAGATTGAGCTGCTGCTAGTGTTGCGGTCAAGGCGAACTCGTCGTGGACGAGAACTGACCATCGTGTTTTCTGGTGACACGGAAACGTCTCGATTTTGTATTGGTGTTGTGACCCCTTATTTGAGGCGAGTGTTCGATTTTGCACCTGATGATCGGGCCATTGTTAGAGGCTGCCTGTTGTGGGAAGACTGTTGGTGTACAGCCTGCCTCGGAGATCGTGATGTCGTCTACCTTGCAAACAGGTGACCCAGCTGTTATAAGGACTGATGGGATGTCGCTTCCAGACCTTATGAGCATAGATCACTGGAGCTTCCAGGCAGAGACGCGACAGATGATAGCTAATATATCCTGAGTGGAGAGACGAAGGTGATTCGTCAGATTTGATGCGCCGACGCAGATCCAGTTGAGTTGAAAATTTCCAGTGTGGAGAATCTTATTCAGATCCCGAGTAGATCGATCCAGAGATGACGTCATTCGTGGAATGATCCGATAGGAGATCAGTAAGTACCAGCTTTAGATAGAGGACCTCACCCAGATGCGTTGTGAGTTGATCGAGAACAGACGAATATAGAGTATTCCTCCGATAGTTAGGACGAGTTCCCGAGAACGTGTTCGGCTAGAGATCTTTTACAGAGTGATGAAGATACCGAGTTCGTGATTTCGAGTCCATGTGAGAGATTCCGGATTGACTGCAGCCGAGAACAATTGTAGTACGCAAATAGCATGACGTGACGTCGAAGTGGACGATAATAAAGACGAGTGGAGCAAGAGCTTCGTGCGAGATGTTAACGAGCTGTTGTTACTCTCCGTTGAGATTAGAGATCGGATATGTATACAGAGGCGTTGGGATACAGCCAGTTTCCAAGAAAATGTTGTGTTGAGAACGCAGATGTTCAGAGAACGAGAAAAGATTATGTAAGAGTACCAGCCTCCGTATAGTTCGGCATATACGAGATAGGAAGAGACCCTGAGCAGGTTCCTTCCAGGACACTGCTTCCATAAGATTGCACCGAGGATCAGATGTGTGACGTGTATTCAGAGGACCAGAGGCCGACGCCAGTGACGTGCTGCTTTATGAGTGATCATATTATTGGCCGAGAGTTGACAAGAGAAGTGCCAGAGCGGAATCGTTCCCGTTAGTACACCGGACCGGACCGACAAGCCGATGGATTGTGAGATTGGTAATCCACAGAGAAAATGAGGACCCAGAGACAGAGGATGCCAGACCGTGAGCAGAAGGCAAGCGGATGTTCTTGCTCTTCCAGTTTTGGGCGCACCGACATAATTTTTCGATATTGTAGGAGGTGTAGCTCAATGTCATTTGTTGCAATTTGCGTTTGTGATCCAAGTATCACGCATATATTGCTTGGATTTGAGTTTTGATGATTGAGTTTCATGATATTGACTTCGTGCACCATGGCTGCACCTGCTGGGTATTTACATTTTTGTGCATAGTTATTGCACTTGATATATATTTTATACACCGTTGTGTTGATTTGCGATTTGTGCATATCTATTGCACTTGATATCGATTTTGTACCTTCGTAGCATGTGCTTATGATTTCGTGGATTTCATACAGTTCATTTAATTTTGTGCATAAGGTACGCACTCGATTTGATTTTTCACTCGGTATAGCTCACATGTGCTTGCAGTGCATTGATACGGATTTTGTGCACATTGTTGCACACATTTTTGATTTTAAACACCTTGGTACACTCGGTGTTGCTTTTTACGCATTTGAGTTATTTGATTGTATTTCGTGCATTTGATTCACCAGATTTGTATTTTGTGCACTTGATGCACCAGATTAGTATTTTTGTGCATTGTTGCACTAGATTTGCATTTCATGCGTTTGTTGCACCAGGTGGGTATTTCGTGCTTTGGTCGCACTAGATTTATACTCCGTACATTGGTTGCACCCGATTTATATCATTGAGCATTCGTTTTACCAGATTTGTATTTTCGTGCGCATTTGTACTTGATGTTCGTTTCCGTGCATGCTACCGTACTAAATGCTTTTACGAACCCGACGCGCTTGGGTTGGATTTTTGCACGTATTAGACACTTGGTATTGGATTTTATTCGTGCATATTGGATGCACTTGATTTAGATTTTATTTGTGCATGAAGAATGCACTTGATTTGGATTTTCGCGCATGTTAGGCGCATGATATGAAATATGATTTTGTGCACACCGGATGCACTCAATTGAGATTTTCATTCGTGCATGTTAGTTGCATTGGGCTGAGATTTCCGTGCACTCTAGCTGCACTTGATGTTGTTGTCATGCACACCCGTTGCTCTTAGTTCTGCTTTTGTGCATATTGTGGCACTTGTATTTGGATTTGATCTCCATATGTACCAGACGCACGTAATTATTGAATAAACCTTTTGAGGCTGATTTTACTCTTGAGCATTTTGTTTTCATGATGAACACTATATTATGTAGTAGCCGAACATGACTGATTTAAGGACAGTACCTGAGTACTTTGCATACATTAAAAGCTTAACAAGAGGTTTTCAAAAAGGAGCTATAGTCTCTCTATTTTCTACGTGTCCGTAAGCGACACGAACGTTTATAAAGGAAAACCTTTGGGATATTTTAAAAAGGGCGGAACGTATAGTTTAGCAAAACCTATATGAACATATAATTATTAATTTACAAATGAGCGTTCGTCACTTGTGCTGTGAATTACGTATCACACGGCAATTCAGAAAACATTTTTGCATGTGTTTTATTCAGTTTTAGGAGATTTTTCAAAGATGCGTCCTATATACGTATTATAGTATTTGACTAGTGCATATTGGATTTCAGTAGTGGATTTCGAGATCTGTATCTCTATTGTAACTCTGATGATATGCGTGCAAATCTGATGACTTGCGTGACGCTTGACGGAGTTCGATTTTGAGTTTTATACTCGTTTTCATGCATACTTGATGCGATGTGGTATTTCTATAGCTTCCGTGATTTCGGAGCCTCGTTGATTGAGTGAATTTTGAAATGTTTTAGTATTTGGGGGTTTAAATTTAAATTCGGGGACCAAATTTATTTAAGGGGTGAAGATTGTAACATTTCAGAAAATATAAAATATTATTTTTGGAATTTAATATTAAAATAATATATTTCGCGAAAACTACCCGATTTGCGAAATTGGGATTTTCGTAAAATGGTATAAATATATACCAATATTTGTGAAATAATTGGAGATTAAAATGATTTATTCATTTAAAAATATATTTATCGGATTTGGCATTTTTATAATTAATTATATGCAGTTTAAAATTAAACCCGATTAGTGCACTACTAATCGCGATTAAGCCAAATCCGTATTTCTACAGTTTTCCATGGCTAGTGCACCATGTCATATTGCATTTTGGTTATATATTGTTTCCTTGTGTTGTTTTTGGGGTAATTATGTGATTTGGTTTTAAAAAGAAAGAAAAAGGGTATTATTTAGAGGGTGAGAATAAGAGAAAGTGAGGGTAAGGAAAAGAGTTAGAATAAGAGAGGGAGAGGGAGAGAGGGAGAGAGGGCAGCCACCATTATTCACCCCCTTTAATTTCCTTCATCTCCCTCCACCTCTACCCCATGAAATCATCTCAAAATCTTCATCAAAACCCTAAACTCCTTTCATTAAAGATGATCCCCTCCTCATCCTCAACATTTTGGACCAAGCAAAGTTGAATTTTGAAGACTTTGGGAAGCTAGGGTTTTTCTTAAGTTGCTCAAATGAGGTATATCTACTTCTATTTAGTTTATTTTTTAGTTTCTTGCATTCTAGTTTAGTTCAGAAGTTGATTAAGTGTGAAATGGTGAAGTTAGAAATTTCAAGAGAAGGGTTTGGGTGATTGTGTGGATTTGGTGATGTTTAGGAGCCGTTACAAGACTTGAGTGGTGTTTTTACTGGCCTAGAACAGATAATGCGGACTTAGGAATCATCCCATGTCGGTTTTGTGAAGTTGGTGTGCCTACAAGGAATCTGGAGCAACCTGGGGTAATTATGAGAAAAATAAACAATACCAGAGACCTAGTGGGACCAATAGGAGACCACCCTGAGAAGACGAACACCAACAGAGCAGTTCTGGCCGAGCTCGCCAGATTTTTGGGTAATATGGCCGGCCAAATGTGGGTGTTTGGTGTCTAGGTTGGTTCAGTAGCCCACATACTCCATATACTACCCAATAGTACTATTTGTTTATCCCCATTTTACCTGAGAGAGAAGCTGGGAGCTGTGTGAGTGGTTTTTGGTTATATTTCCGTATTTTGGAATGGTTGGTTTTGATATTTGGATTTGTATTTGCTTGTTGGAAGTTTGTACGCCAACAACAAGGGTTGTTTGATTATTTTGCATGCGTAGACTATATGTTCTAACCTATGAATGCACCGTGTGCCGTATTGATTTTCCGGACTTGATATTAATAGCGATTGTGATTGTGTATTTATTATAGGTACTTTCGCGTGGATTCCGAGACGACGGAGTATGGCGTCATCGATTTCGGCAAGTAAGGATCAAGGTGAGTAGATCTATATCTACGGGGGAAGTCGGGTGGATGGCGTATAGCACCCCGCAAATTATAAATGGAAACCGATCTATAGGATACAATCGTAGAAATCTAGATTAGAAAACTAGGGATAGGGTTAAAAAGATGGTTAGAGATGATATGAGTGATTAGATATATATATTGAGATATGATATGAAAACTTTAGGGATATGAAAAATGAATGTGAATTATGACTTATAGATACGTAGTTGCACTAGAATAGGTTTGAGTTTTAGAGTAGCATGACATTTGATGTATAAGGTAGAGTGTATATATAAAATTGGCTTGATGTAAGATGACTTAATGTGATGAAAAGAATATACGATGTGATATGATGACTTGATTGATATGTCGGTATACGGATGCGAGTCGATATGAGATGATTGATACCTTTGTCGGTCCCCTGATATGAGATTGTTATGGATGTGACATGGGATATAGGCATGTAGATATATATAATGTTGTGGATCATGAGTGATATGCCATACAAGACGTTAGGTCCGTACCCTCATTGTTATATAGGTTGATAGAATTCCTAATCGTTTAATACCGCCGTACGATAATTTACCGTACATGATGAGTTTGACTTTATGATTGATCCAGACCCTTGACTAGAGGATGCCATATGATGTATTATACCGTACGTAATGTTGTGAGGCTGGATTCCGATTGATAGATTTACCGACTCGGTTAACTTATAGATATGTATACCTTATAGTATTTAGCTGACGATTTACTTATGCTACGTTCATGTCATTCTCATTGCATTCCATATACCTGTGCTGGTATACCTACACCATTATCGATGATGCGTATGTTACACTTACACAGATTGGCCGGCTCACACACTTCATCATCGATAATTACAATGTCACATACACAGTAGAATTGCTACATCATGCTATTATATTGCGATGCTCACATTTTGATGATATGCCCATGCTCACATCACTGTTCCATATTGCATGATATACGGATATGCTTACATTCTGTTATATGTCGCATACATCATGCTTTACGATTATACGCATTGAGATATACTGTTTTCATGAGATTTCTGGATTTGAGAACCGTGGTTATTTCAAAAAGAAAGTATGTATTGTTTTAAAAGCTCGGTTTTTCTTGATATGATATTTCAGTGAGTCCACTATGTGTTTTCTCGATTCTGAGATTGACACGTAAAATCCGATTCGAGGAGCGGTAGGCACCGTCTGCGGGTATATGGTGGACCCAGTAAGGTACCCCGGGACAAGAAGACTCGTATAGTTAGGCGGTGAGCCTGGCAGGGAAGCACTACCTACCGGTGATAGTATTTGGACCCGTCGGTTATCCGGAGGATACCGACCGGAGTCATGAGATGGATATTAGGGCCGACCAGAGTATGCGGCGCCTGAGATGAGATATATATGAGGGCCAATCTGTGGATGTGGCGCCTGAGATATGAGAATTTACGTGTCGATGCTGGACACGGATTTCATGTTGTTTCGAGTGTCGATGCTGGACAGTCTGGTTCCATGATTGCGATGTGTTGTTGATGGACACACGATAGTTGATATCCTCATATTTACATGCATATGCTTTTATGATATTTACATGCATTGAGTATATGGTTGGATGATATCCACTTGCATATAGGCTTGAGTATACTATTGGCACGTATTTACAGTTACGGTCACCCTAGATACCATAGTATTACGTTTATGATATAGTTGACCTAGGAATCGTGTTTATTCGATTTCTACTTGATAATGTTTTTCTACTCACGAGTTGGCAACTCATCCCCGTTGTACCACAGTGTTTTGCAGGTTTCACCCTCAGAGTAGTCGCAGCAGGGATTCTTCTTATTATATCTTTTTTTGCAGCGGATACCGCTACGGCTGGCTGTGAGCCGTTTTGCTATAGGTGGGTTTGCGGTTATCTGCTTACATTTATTGTATATCTCTCATTGTATCTAGTACTCTTCATCTACCTTTTCATGTATTGACTTAGAGACGAGTTGTGAGGATGATATTGTATATTTTGTGACTCTGCGTGTCGTGCTCGTGTGAGCCGACTTTTATTATGCAGTTTTATCTCTTTATACTGTTTTTCACTTATACTGTCTATTTCTTCGCTACGGCGTCGTATATATACTTGTGGTGGTTGTTTCTTCCTTTGGGCGTGATTGCTCCCTTTTGGGGATGTTTTATTTATATCATATATTGTTTTACTTATATCTTATGTTTGTACTCGTTTTAGGGCTATTTTTTTTACAAAGGAGGTGCTGCCAAAATTTTTAAGAAAATAAATTTAAACTTTAAATATTTTTACTTGAGATTTCCAAATGTTTTTAACAATATTTTATCACTTACTATTTTCGATGGTTTAGATTTCTGGGTTTTCGGTTTACTTAAATTGCGTTACGCCTGTAGACATTACGTGGTTTAAGTGCCGGTCGCATGCCAAATTTTGGGTCGTGAAGTTTTATGTGGTTTGGTTTTAAAAAGAAAAAGAAAGGGTATTATTGAGAGGGTGAGAATAAGAGAGAGTGAGAGTAAGTAAAAGAGTTAGAATAAGAGAGAGAGAGGGCAGCCACCATTATTCATCCCCTTTAATTTCCTTCATCTCCTACCTCCTCATCTCCATCCACCTCTACCCCATGAAATCATCTCAAAATCTTTATCAAAACCCTAAACTCCTTTTATTAAAGATGATCCCCTCCTCATCCTCAACACTTTGGACCAAGCAAAGTTGAAGATGAGGAGGGGATCATCTTTAATGAAAGGAGTTTAGGATTTTGATAAAGATTTTGAGATGATTTCATGGGGTAGAGGTGGATGGGGATGAGGAGGTAGGAGATGATGGAAATTAAAGGGGGTGAATAATGGTGGCTGCCCCCCCCTCTCTTTTATTCTAACTCTTTTCCTTACCCTCACTCTCTCTTATTCTCACCCTCTAAATAATACCCTTTCTTTTTCTTTTTAAAACCAAATCACATAATACCCCAAAAACAACACAAGGAAACAACATATAACCAAAATGCAACATGACATGGTGCACTAGCCATGGAAAATTGTAGAAACACGGATTTGGCTTAATCGTGATTAGTAATACACTAATCGGGTTTAATTTTAAACTGCATATAATTAATTATAAAAATGCCAAATCCGATAAATATATTTTTAAATGAATAAATCATTTTAATCTCCAATTATTTCACAAATATTGGTGTATATTTATACTATCTTACGAAAATCCCAATTTCGCATATCGGGTAGTTTTCGCGAAATATATTATTTTAATATTAAATTCCAAAAATAATATTTTATATTTTCTGAAATGTTACACGATCGCACGTCGAGTTGAATTCGATCATTTGCCAAGTGTGCAAAGACCGGTGAAGGGTCGGTATCTCCATGGCCCCGAAGTTGAGGTGGAGATCGCTTAGACATAGATGGCCTCTTGGTGAGGGCTTGGATACTTGGTGTCGGTGGGTAGTAACACCAGCCATGGATGACCGAGCAGGGTAGCTGCTCAGTTGTCTCTTGGTGAGAGCTTTGATCCTTAGCGGGAGGGCATAGGGAAGCATGATAAGGATGGACCGAGCAGGGTTACTACCCGGTGCTACTTGGTGAGGGCTTTGATGTCTGGTATTGTGGGTAGGGAGCTACCAGCCAGGGATAACCGAGCAGGGTTGCTGCCCGATTGCCTCTTGATGAGGGCTTTGATCCTTAGCGCGGGAGGGACCGTAAGGGGCTTGCTAAGGACGGGCCGAGCAGGGTTGCTGCCCGGTGCCTCTTGGCGAGGGCTTAGATCTCTGGCGTTGTGGGTAGGGAGGTACTAGCCAGGGATAACCGAGCAGGGTTGCTTCCCGATTTCCTCTTGATGAGGGCTTCGATTCTTAGCGCGGGAGGGGCCGAAAGGGGCCTGCTAAGGACGGGCCGAGCAGGGTTGCTGCCCGGTGCCTCTTGGTGAGGGCTTAGATCTTTAAGGACGGGCCGAGCAGGGTTGCTGCCCGGTGCCTTTTGGCGAGGGCTTAGATCCTTAAGGACTGGCCGAGCAGGGTTGCTACCCGGTGCCTCTTGGCGAGGGCTTTGATCTCTGGAGTTGTGGGTAGGGAGCTACTAGCCAGGGATAACCGAGCAGAGTTGTTGCCCGATTGCCTCTTGATGAGGGCTTCGATCCTTAGCGCGGGAGGGACTGAAAGGGGCCTGCTAAGGACGGGCCGAGCAGGGTTGCTGCCCGATGCCTTTTGGTGAGGGCTTAGATCCTTAAGGACGGGCCGAGCAGGGTTGCTGCCCGATTGCCTCTTGATGAGGGCTTTGATCCTTAGCACAGAAGGGGCCGAAAGGGACCTACTAAGGATGGGCCGAGCAGGGTTGCTGCCCGGTGCCTCTTGGCGAGAGCTTAGATCCTTAAGGACAGGCCGAGCAGGGTTGCTGCCCGGTGCATCTTGGCGAGGGCTTTGATCTCTGGCATTGTGGGTAGGGAGCTACCAACCAGGGATAACAGGGCAAGGTTGCTGCCCGATTGCCTCTTGATGAGGGATTCGATCCTTAGCACGGGAGGGGCCGAAAGGGGCCTGCTAAGGACGGGCCGAGCAGGGTTGCTGCCCGGTGCCTCTTGGCGAGGGCTTAGATCTTTAAGGAGGGGTCGAGCAGGGTTGCTGCCCAGTGTCTCTTGGCGAGTGCTTTGATCTCTGGCATTGTGGGTAGGGAGCTACCAGCCAGGGATAACCGAGCATGGTTGCTGCCCGATTGCCTCTTGATGTGGGATTCGATTCTTAGCACGGGAGGGGCCGAAAGGGACCTGCTAAGGACGGGCCGAGCAGGATTGTTGCTTGGTGCCTCTTGGCGAGGGCTTTGATCTCTGGCGTTGTGGGTAGGGAGCTACCAGCCAGGGATAACCGAGTAGGGTTGCCGCCCGATTACCTCTTGATGAGAGCTTCGATCCTTACCGCAGGTGGGGCCGTAAGAAGCCTGCTAAGGATGGACTGAGCAGTGAAGTTGCTTTGTCGAGTCGTGAGGTTCTGTCTGATCTTCCACGGCGTTCGATCATTGGGAAGAGTGACCGTCGTGGTCGACACGTGTCATTAACGCGTGGGGGAGAGCGGAGCGCAAGAGCCGCGTCGTTTCGATTTCGCCGAGAAAGGCGGGACGCCCGCCACGCGGCAGTACAGTTGTGGAAGGCACGAACGACCGTTGGACTTCTGAGGGCGTAAGGGAACTATAAAGCGGAGGGAGCATTGAGCACTCCTTTCTCCACCCCCAAGGCGTAAGAATGGAGGACTTCTTGTAGAGGTTCCCATTGCTCCAGACGAAGTGACGGTCTTTGGCCCGGAGACGACGGGCTTCTCCCCGGTCTTCTGGGATCGTACCTTCCCTCAGGAATTCCACGAGGGGCTTCCTCTAGTCCCGATCTTCTTCTTAGGCTGTGTATACATGCAGTGTGGCTGCCCCGTCTTCTATGCTAGGCCATGGCAAAATCTCGAAGAGGATGGACCGCTTGTTGTTGGCCGAGTAGGATGAGGCCAGCTTACTCAAGGCGTCGGCTTGGGCGTTGAGCAGTCTGGGGATCTGCTCTCCCTGGACTTCGTCGAAGTTCTTTCGAAGGCTTCTTATCTCGGCTAGATACTTCACCATCAGAGGTTTCCGAGCCTCAAAATGACCGGTTACTTGGCCAACGACTAGGGCTGAGTCGCTGCGGATCCGAATTGTTTTCAGCCCCAGCCCGGAGGCTATGTGCAGTCCGGCCAGCAGGGCCTCGTATTCCGCCGTGTTATTTGAGGCCTTGAACCCAAGCTTCAGGGAATACTCTATTTCTGCCTCGTTCGGGCCCCGAATGATGAGGCCAGCACCACACCCTTCCTCGGTCGAGGACCCGTCGACATAAAGGATCCAATCAGGGACTGAGTCGGGCTTCCCATCGACAGAGGGCTGAGCTGCTGGGGTCGGCGCTGTCTCCGGCTCCTTGCTGGGGATAGTGCACTCGACGACAAAATCTACCAGGGCTTGTTCTTTGATGGCCTGTCTCGGGCGGTATTTTATGTCGAATTGGGACAACTCCCATCTCCATTTCTCCAGGCGGCCAGAGGACTCAGGTGAGGCGAGGATAGCCCCCCAAGGGGCGCTCGGTAAGAACAAGGATGGTGTGGGCCTGGAAATAGTGCCGCAGTTTCCTTGAGGCCACGATGAGCGTCAAGACGATTTTCTCTATCGCTGGGTACCTCGTTTCTGCGTCTTTAAAGACGTGGCTCACATAGTATACCGGCCTCTGGACTCCGTCGATCTCACGGATGAGCACTGCGCCCGCTGCTTGGTCAGATACTGCCAGATACAGCGATAGCTCGTCCCCTTCCACTGGTCGGGTAAGCAGAGGTGGAGTTGCAAGGTGCCTCTTTAACTGGTCAAAGGTGGTCTGGAACTCCACCGACCACTCGAACCTCGGAATTTTCCTTAGAGCTTTGAAGAACGGGAGGCACTTCTCGCCAGACCTCGACATGAAGCGTGACAGAGCGGCTACTCGTCCTGTCAGCCGCATTATCTCGACGTTAGTCTTGGACGCGGCCATGTTGAGGATGGCGTTGATTTTCTCCGGGTTGGCTTCGATTCCGCGGTGAGTGACCATGAAACCGAGGATCTTTCCCCCGGTGACTCCGAATGCACACTTGGCAGTGTTCAGTTTCATCTTGAACTTGCGGAGTACTTCGAAGGCCTCGTCCAGATCCTTGGCGTGGTCGACCGATAAGACCGACTTGACGAGCATGTCGTCGACATAAACTTCCATGTTCCTTCCAATTTAGGGCTTGAACATGCGATTGACCAAGCGTTGGTACGTAGCTCCGGCATTTTTGAGGCCGAAAGGCATTACCTTGTAGCAGTATACCCCCGGTCCGTTGTGAATTCGGTGAGATCTTCGTCTGCCGAATTCATACGGATCTGATTGTAGCTGTAGAAGGCGTCCATGAAGCTAAGTAGCTTGTGGCCTGCCGAGCTGTCGACAAGCTGATCTATCCGAGGGAGGGGATAGTTATCTTTCGGGCAAGCCTTGTTGAGGTCGGTGCAGTCGACGCACATTCGCCATTTCCCGCTTGACTTTTTCACCATAATCACGTTTGCCAACCATTCGGAGTAAGGCACATTCCGAATGAAGTTAGCAGCGAGGAGCCTGTCTACCTCGTCCTCAATTGCTTTCTGCTTGATCGGGGCAAAGCTTCGCTTCTTCTGTCTGACGGGTCGGGCCGCGGGATCTATCCCGAGTTTATGAGATATGATCTTCGGGTCGATCCCAGGCATGTCGGTAGGAGCCCAGGCGAAGACGTCGGCGTTGTTTCTGAGAAAGCCAACTAGGTCATCGTGCTGAGTCCCTGTTAGAAGTGAACCGATCTGAACGGTACGTTCAACGTCCCCTTCTACGAGGGGGACCTCTGTCAATGGCTCCACCGGGGTCCCTCGGACCTCCTTTTGCTCGTCCCGAGTGTCCAGAGAACCCCTGACTTCACTCTCGGCCTCAACGTCGTTGTTCGCCCATTCAAACGAAGATGCCGCGGTGAAGCAAACCTTTGCAGTCTGCTGGTCTCCGTAGGCCCGACCTACCCCGCCTTGGTCGAGCAGGAATTTCATAGCCAAGTGAAAGGTCGATATTGTAAGTCCATGTCACGCACCCCACGAGCTTGCGGGGAGGCGGAATATATGAAAAACAATTATCAAAGCTTTGTAACACGGACTTGAGCACACGGATCGTGTCTAAACCATTACTAGCAAACTACGAGAGGTTTAACTACTCGGATTCGAAATTATACCTCACGTTACTTGTCCTTCGGGTCTTCATCGCTATCCTCTACGCCTCGTAGGCTCTATGGAACGTCGGCACCTCAACGGCCTCCTCGAGTCAATGACGATCCACCCGAGAGTCTATAGTCCGAGCTTCTATCTCGAATCTGAGATAACTACGGCTTCTAGATCGCTAATCTAGAAGTCCTAGAGGGTGTAGAGTAATTAGATGGATTACTTAGTCACTTAAACCCTAGGATTCTCAAATCATGAGAGCTTTTAGGGTTTGAGGAAGAAGATGAAGAAATGAGGAGAGAGAAAGCTTTTGTGATAATGATATGAATAATAACTCATGAAAGAATAATATTAAGCATACAAATATCTCTTTGATAAATATCTAGAAATATCTTGTAAGCTTCATTTAATTCTAAATGGTGAATCACCTCATGAGTCATTAAGCATTTAATGAAAACTTACAACTCATCTCTCCACCTCATTTGTGTTTAATCCATAAAGAAAATAAAAACAAATGAGTCATCTTCTTCTATAAGCTTCCCGACAAATTACGAGACTGCCCCTCCCATCCGTATTTCCGAAAAACACGGATAATCTTTGACTGAATAAATCCATCTGTATAATACTAGAATCTGGCTTAAACCAAAGCCCGCTAGTATTCTCTGCCCGATCATAATACGTGCACAAGTGTACGTAAGTGATCGCGGCCCTGCCGTAAAACCATACGGCCTCTACACCTTTTGCCCGGTGCAGGGAAACTCTGTGTGTGGGACTCTGAAGACTCGACACTACGCTGGCAGTGGGTTTAACCACAGGCCGCAAGCAGTACTAGCTGTACGTAACGGTCCCCAGGTAGATGTCGATAAGAAGGACGATGAGGAAACCCATCCGAAGTCCAACTGAGCCTGATGTGACAATCTCCGTACAGTCTAATCTGTTCGTCTAGGACTATCGCATATCGGGCCTAGGGGGGCGGTAAACGTCAGACCCCTAATAGCGGTATAAGTCGTGTCGGAGTGAAGCCCATTACACCTTGAGAAACTACTGGAAGCCACCAGTAAATCTCGCTTGCCCTGGCCAGGGACTTTGCGTAATGGCTCTCCATACACAGCGCGATATCAACCCCCAATACCGGGAGAGACGAATCCTGTCTAACCGCTACTGCCTCCAAGTGCTTCGGGACTGCACCCAACTACTACCAGTTTGCACGACTCTTTTGAGCCGTGGTAGGATAGTAATCTAAGTACAGTGGGAACACACCCGAGGCAAAGTAGCAGTATCAAGTCGACGGACTAAGCTATACTCATGTCACCTGGGAACTGCTATCTGACGATGGGTATAAATCCAACCTGCAGTTCCCGGCGAGTCCTATCCGGTGTACCCGTAACCTAACGAGCACCTGCATACTATCTCCAATACGACGTACTGATGGCTGTGGGACAGACCATCTTCCCAACTGGGATGAGAAGCGTATACGCTAGTCTACTCCGGAGTATCGATGCCCTGTCTCGATAATCCTACGACCAGGGACCTGTATAGGATGTTGCTTATAGACTACCCAGCCCCCACTAGTGTGACTGCCATCACAACGCTGGTAATCAAGCAAAGATCCTAAGGGCTCTACTAATATGTATAAGCAATACGTTAAAAGAAACATATGCACATATTAAAGTAGACTCAAACCAAGTAGCATACTACCATTTTTAGCAAGACCGTCAATACAACTGTGAATATCCCAAGCTTCCATTAAGTAATATACAAACTAGTATGATACAGTAATGGCCTCTAGGGCATAAACACTAACAATCTCTCACTTGCACTAGGGTCATGTACTGGCATATCGCAGACCTATCATCTCGAATAGCCTCTCGAACTGCTTCTGAGGAATGGCCTTTGTGAATGGATCAGCAATGTTATTCTCTGTATCTACTCTCTTTACCTCGATCTCCCGGCGATCTACGATCTCCCTGATCAGGTGATACCGCCTTAAGATGTGTCTGGACTTCTGATGGGACCTGGGTTCCTTCGCTAAAGCTATAACGCCGTTGTTGTCGCAATACAGAGGTATTGGATCAATACTGGTAGGAACCACCTGAAGTTCTGTTAGGAACTTCTTCATCCAGACAGCTTCTTTTGCGGCATCGCAAGAAGCTATGTACTCCGCTTCCATCGTTGAGTCAGCAACGGTGTCGTGCTTGAAACTCTTCCAACAGACCGCCCCTCTATTGAGGGTAATGACATAACCCGACATGGACTTGGAGTCATCCTTATCACTCTGGAAGCTGGAGTCGGCAAAGGCCTCGATCTGGAGGTCTTTTCCGCCATACACCAAAAACATCTCCTTAATCCTCCTCAGGTACTTGAGAATATTCTTTACTGCTATCCAGTGCTTCTCCCCTGGGTTTGCCTGATACCGGCTTACAACGCTCAATGCGTATGCTACATCTGGTCTGGTACATTACATCGCATACATTATAGAGCCTACCGCAAAAGCGTAGGTTATAATCGACATGTGATCCCTTTCTAAATCAGTCTTGGGAGACATCTCTTTGGAGAGGTTGATTCCGGGACAAGCCGGTAGGTTACCGTGCTTAGAATCTTCCATACATAATCTTTTCAATATGGTGTCTATGTACCTGGACTGCGAAAGTCCCAACATCCTCTTTGATCTATCACGATAGATCTGGATCCCCAGAATGTAGGTGGCATCTCCCAGGTCCTTCATGGAGAACTTCCGTGACAAGAATCTTTTGACTGACTGTAGCATAGGAATATCATTTCCTATTAGAAGAATGTCATCCACGTACAAGACGAGGAATACTACAACTCTCCCTACAATCTTACTGTATATGCATGGTTCATCTGGATTCTTGATAAAGTCGAATTCTTTGACAGTATCATCAAAACAGATGTTCCAACTCCGCGATGCCTGCTTTAGTCCATAAATGGACTTAAGCAACTTGCACACTTTATCGCTGCTCCCACTCTGAATGAATCCCTCTGGTTGATCCATATAGATGCATTCTTCCAAATTACCATTTAGAAAAGTCGTCTTTACGTCCATCTGCCAGATCTCATAATCGTGGAAGGCAGCAATGGTAAGAAGGACCCGAATGGATTTGAGCATAGCCACTGGAGAAAAGGTTTCGTCATAGTCCAATCCAGGTCTTTGACGAAAACCCTTTGCAACAAGTCTAGCCTTATAGGTGTAAGTCCACGTTGCTCACCCCGGTTCTTACGGGGTGGCGGAAACGATAAAAAACGATTTTTTGACACAAGGCAACATGGACTAAAAAGAGGATCTTTGCTAAACAAAAACCTAGCAAACTACATGAGGTTCTATCTACTATGTCATAGAGATTATACCTCACGAAACCGGTCCTTTGGGTCTTCTCTCCGCTGTCCTCCTCGTCTATCTAGGCTCCGAGGATCGATCCGGATCTTGGTCACCTCCGTGGCCTCCTAGAGTCAAAGACGATCCACCCGAGAGTTTGTGTTCTGAGCTCCACCTCAAACCGAGGTAACTAGGGCAACAAGGTTGCTAAGCTTGATGTCCTAGGTTGTGTAGAAGAAGAAGATGGATGTGTTTGTGAATTTACTTTCTTATTTTCTCAACACATAAGATCAAAGGAAAAATCAAGAGGAGGAAGATGAAGGAGCAACCATGGAGCTTCTCATTTCATGAGAAAAGAATTATGAACCAAGAATAATGAGCCATGGAATAATAATCCATAAACATCATCATTACTAATCTTTTCATGATAAAGTTGATGGCTACCTTGATTAGACCATTATCATCACAAAAATAAAATCAAAAGCCAAAAAGCAAAAGAATACTCTAGATCACTCATGAAAGATCCTAGTCAACTATGGTCAAATAGTCAACAAGGTCAAACATGGTCAAATGGTCAAAGCAATTAGCCATAACATAATTATCATTAAAAATATTAGTAAATAATGTCCCCGCCTCACAATGGTTTTGACCGAACCAACTGTCAAAACCCTAATGAGGCACCTCCTCCTTCTTCGCTCCTCACAACCGTGTATACACACCCGCATCCGCATTCCGTAGAACGCAAATGCACAGAAGACAAAACTTATCCATCCACACAATACTAGGATCCGGCTTAAACCAAAGCCCACTAGCATTGTCTGCCCGAACAGCATACGCACACAAGTGCACGTAAGTGATCGTAGCCTTGCCGTAAAACCATACGGCCTCTACACCTTTCGCTCAGTGCAGGGAAACTCTTTGTGTGGGACTCTAAAGACTCGACACTACGCTGGCAGTGGGTTTAACCACAGACTGCAAGTGGCACTAACTGTACGTAACGGTCCCCAAGTAGATGTCGATAAGAAGGCCGATGAGGTAAACCCATCCGAACTCCTACTGAGCCTGAATGTGACAATCTCTGTACAGTCCGGTCTGTTCGTCTGAGAACATCGCATGGCGGGCCTAGGGGGCGGTAAACGTCAGTCCCCTAATAGCGGTACAAGTCGTGTCGGAGTGTAGCCCAGAACACCCTGAGATAACACTGGAAAACCTACCAGTATATCTCGCTTGCCTGGCCAGGGACTTTGTGTAATGGCTCTCCTAGACACAGCGCGATATCAACCCCCAATACCGGGAGAGACGAATCATGTCTAACCGTCACTGCCTCCAAGTGTTTTGGGACTGCACCCAACTACTACCTGTTTGCACGACTCCTTTGAGCCGTGGTAGGGTAGTAATCAAAGAACAGTGGGAACACACTCGAGGCGAAGTGACAGTGTCAAGTCAACGGACTAAGCTGTACTCATGTCACCTGGGAACTGATAACCGACGATAGGTGTAGTACCAACCAACAGTTCCCGACGAGTCCTGTCCAGTGTACTCGTAACTTAACGAGCACCCGCATACTATCTCGAGTACGATGTACTGACGGCTGTGGGACAGACCATCTCCCCTGCTGGGATGAGAAGCGCATACGCTAGTCTACTCAGGAGTATCGATGCCCCGTCTCAATAATCCAACGATTAGGGACCTGTATAAGGATTTGCTTATAGATTACCCAGCCCCCACTAGTGTGACTGCCATCACAACGCTGGTAATCAAGCAAAGATCCTAAGGGCTCCATTAATGTGTATAGGCGATATGCTAAAAGAAACAAATGCACACATTGAAGTAGAAACAAACCAAGTAGCATACTACCATTTCGAGCAAGATTGTCTATACAACTGTTAATATCCCAAGCTTCCATCAAGTAATATACAAACTAGTATGATAAAGTAATGGCCTCTGGGGCATATACACTAACAATCTCCCACTTGCACTAAGGCCATGTACTGGCGTATCGAAGACCTATCATCTCGATCAGCCGCTTGAACTGAGTCTGGGGTATGGCCTTCGTGAATGGATCTGCAATGTTATTCTTCGAATTTACTCTCTTCACCTCGATCTCCCGACGATCTACGATCTTCCTGATCAGGTGGTACCGCCTCAAAATGTGCCTGGACTTCTGATGGGACCTGGGTTCCTTCGCTAAAGCTATAGCGCCGTTGTTATCACAATACAGCGGTATTGGATCAACAATGGTAGGAACCACCTGAAGCTCCGTGAGGAACTTCTTCATCCAGACAGCTTCCTTTGCGGCATCGCAAGCAGCTATGTACTCCGCTTCCATAGTTGAGTCAGCAACGGTTTCCTGCTTGGAACTCTTCTAGCAAACCGCCCCTCCATTGAGGGTAAAGACATAACCCGACATGGACTTGGAGTTATCCTTGTCACTCTGGAAGCTGGAGTCAGCAAAGGCCTCGATCTGGAGGTCTTTTCCGCCATACACCATGAACATCTCCTTAGTCATTCTCAGGTACTTGAGAATATTCTTTACTGCTATCCTCCCCTGGGTCTGACTGATACCGGCTTACAACGCTCAATGCGTATGCTACATCTGGTCTGATACACAACATCGCATACATTATAGAGCCTACCGCAGATGCGTTTGGTATAGATGACATGCGAGCCCTTTCCAAATCAGTCTTGGGAGATATATCTTTAGAGAGGCTGATTCCGTGACAAGCCGGTAGATTACCGCGCTTTGAATCTTCCATACTGAATCATTTCAGTATGGTGTCGATGTACCCGGACTGTGAAAGTCCCAGCATCCTTTTAGATCTATCACGATAGATCTGGATCCCCAGAATGTAGTTGGCATCGCCCAGGTCCTTCATGGAGAACCTCTGTGACAAGAATCGTTTGACTGACTGTAGCATAGGAATATCATTTCCTATTAAGAGAATGTCATCCACGTACAAGACGAGGAATACCACAGTTCTCCCTACAATCTTACTGTAAATGCATGGTTCATCTGGGTTTTTGATAAAGTCGAATTTCTTGACAGTATCATCAAAGCAGATGTTCCAACTCCGCGATGCCTGCTTCAGTCCATAGATGGACTTGAGCAACTTGCACACTTTACTGCTGCTCCCACTCTGAATGAATCCCTCCGGCTGATCCATATAGACGCACTCTTCCAAATTTCCATTTAGGAAAGCCGTCTTTACGTCTATCTGCCAGATCTCATAATCGTAGAAGGCAGCAATGGCAAGAAGGATCCGAATGGATTTGAGCATAGCCACTGGAGAAAAGGTCTCGTCATAGTCCAAATCAGGTCTTTAACGAAAACCCTTTGCAACAAGTCTAGCTTTATAGGTTTCAACCTGCCCATCTACACCAATCTTCTTTCTGAAGATCCATTTGCAGCCTACGGGTTTTACCCCTTCTGGAGCAAAGTCCAAAGTCCAAACTTTGTTGGTGTACATGGACTCCATCTCGGTCCGCATTGCATCCAGCCATTTTACCGAGTCACCGCTCTGAATGGCTTGCTGGAAGCTAGTAGGCTCATCATAATCAATAGTGCAATCCTCTCTATCCCCGTCTATGAGAAAACCGTAGTATCTCTCGGGCGGATGAGACTGCCTATTACTCCTGCGGAGTGGCGCTGGGATGTCCGGTTCTCCTGAAACTTCTGGTTCTTCCAACCTTTCAGTAATAGCTTGTGGTTCTGGAATTTCTTCCAGTTCTATTGCGCTCCCACTTATCTGACTTTCTAAAAATTCAGTTTCCAAGAAGTGGGCATGCTGAGAAACAAAAACCTTTTGTTCCTCTGCGAAATAGAAAAGATACCCCCTGGAGTTCTTGGGGTATTCCACAAACTTACACAGTACTGAGCGTGCTTCGAGCTTGTCCGCATGCTGCTTCTTTACAAAATATGGACATCCCCATGTCTTAAGATACTTAAGACAGGGTTTCTTCCCACTCCACATCTGATATGGGATGGTAGACACAGTCTTTGTTGGAGCCTTGTTCAAAAGATATGCAGCTGTTTCTAGTGCATAACCCCAGAAAGATCGCGGCAACTCAGCCTTACTCATCATGGAACGAACCATATCCAATAGGGTTCTATTCCGCCTTTCAGATACACCATTGTGTTGTGGTGTGTATGGAGGAGTAAGCTGGGAGAGAATTCAATTCTCTTTTAAGTAGTTCAGAAACTCGGCACTCAAGTATTCACCACCTCGATCAGATCTCAGTGTCTTTATACTCTTGCCTGTTTGTTTTTCAACTTCATTCTTGTATTCCCGAAATTTCTCAAAGGCCTCGGATTTATGCTTTATCAGGAAGACATGTCCATACCTAGAGAAATCATCTATGAAAGTAATGAAGTATGAATAACCACTTCGCGCATGTGTAGACATTGGACCACACACGTCACTGTGTATGGGTCCTAAGAGCTCGCTCGCTCTTTCTCCGTGTCCAGTGAACGGAGTCTTTGTCATCTTTCCCATGAGACAAGATTCACAAGTGGTATAAGATTGGTACTCGAACGGATTCAAGTATCCCTCTTTATGTAACTTGTTAACCGTGTTTCATTAATGTGACCCAATCTACAATGCCATAAGAAAGCTTGATTTGTTTCCGGAGACTTTCTTTTAAGTGTGTTCTGGACACTGAAAATCTGAGCTTGATTTAATACGTATATCCCGTTTTCTAATGTACCTGACACAATCAGAACTTGATTTAGGTGGATGTGGACCACATCGCTTATAAAAGTAAAATCATATCCTTCCTTAGAAAGTAAGGATACAGATATGATATTACAAGTCGCACTAGGTACATACAAACAGTTATGCAGAATCAATATCTGCCCAGTTGTCAGTCCAAGATGATATTCCCCTACGGATTCAGCGTCCATGCTCATTCCGTTAGCAACCCTGAGAGTCATATCACCTATCCTGATAACCCTACAGTTTCTTAGAGCCTGTAACGAATTACAGATGTGAGATCCTGATCCGGTATCCAATACCCAGGAAGTAGGGTTAACTGACATACAGTTTTCTATTACAAACACACCCGAAGCCGAAGCCACAACATGCTTCGAATCCTGGCTACTGGCTTTGCTAGCCCTGCAATCTTTCTGCCAATGTTCATTCCAGTAATAATAGGAACGTCCCTCCTTTACTACATCCAGTCCCGAAACTTTTGCCCTTCCCTTTCCTTCTACTACCCTGGTTTCCTTCAGGGTATAAGTAGAGGGCAGAGACTGTAGAATCAAGTCAGTATATGACCCGTTCTTCAACGTGGTCCTCAGGTCCGTGAGATCATCAAAATAGCTGGTCTCTGTAAGGTGTAGGGTTCCTAGGCACACTCAAGAGGTTCTACAAGGCATCAACCATGCCAAAATCAAATTTTTATGTGCCTAACAACTCTATGCAAGATCGTTTACTAGAGGTAAGGAGAAACTACAAGCAAGCAAACTACTTTGCTACTAAGTGAATGGGAATACAACCTTTGTAGATCCGGTCCTTCACTTCTAAAGCTCCGTGTTGACGTCCCTTCGCTGCGATCATCGGGATCCCGGACCCTAGCGTTGGTTTCATCGGAGAAATGAGCGGGCTAGGTCGTTGACTTCGAGGCCGAAGATGATCTACGTCGGGGAGACTCAAACTCAAGCTCCATCTTCACTTGGTCATTAACTTTGTGAAGAGAACACCCTATACTACATGGCAAGTGGTAGAGGATGAAGAAATAGGAAGTGGGTTCACTTTGGATTTGGATTTCTCACTCTAAATCTTCACTTAAAAATTTCAAGCAAGCTTTCTTCTTCTTGAAGAAGAAGAAGAAGAAAAGAAAAGAATAATGAATAATAGAATGAATAATCAAGTGAAGTCTATCTTGATGCAACCATGGGTGAGTAAACTAATGTAGAGACTAAACTAGAGTTTAAGTTAATGGTTAGGTTAACTAAAATCTCATGCAAAACAAAAATGGTGGACTTTGTCAAAGATGCTTGAAAGCTTCATGAAGCTTCAAGCACAAAACAAAGAAAGCCACCATTTTGTATTTGCCAAAATAAATAAAATAAATAAAACCCTAACCATTAACCTAAACATAGTGTAAGTTATACACACACCCAAGTTTGCATGTATCATCAATCATGATACAAACTAGTGCACAAACATATATCATATATACAACTTGTGCACATTAAGTGAGAAAATCAATCTTAAGTGAACAAATACTAGTTAATGTAAAGTAATATATCAAATATATAATTATACATTAAATCATTAAATCGATACTTGATTTAATGATCCGGTCATATCGCATATAACCGACTAATATCAAGTGTATCAATATATCGAATCAACACTTGATTCGGTAACCCGGCTATATCCCATATAACCGACCGATGATACAAATCGCGAGAGTAGAATACAGTATCACATACTGGTATTATTCTCGGTCCCGCACATATCTCATATGCGCTCCTATTTCGTTTCGCTTGAGCCAGGAAACCCCTGTGTAGGACTCTAAAGACTCGTCAATACGCCGGCAGTAGGTGATGATTATATCAAACACCCAGAAGCCGCAAGCGGTCTGCTAAACGTAACGGCCACCCGGGTATTGAGCGATCATAAGATCAACGAGCAAGCCTGCTCACACTCCTGTGAATCCAACCAGTAACACTTACCGCACAGTCCGGTCTGTTCGTCTGATATGTCGCATATCTCGCCTAGGTATGGTAAACGTCAGACCCCAGTAGCTCGATAAGACATGCCGATGTAAGGTCCATAACAAGCACGAAACTACTGATAACACTTACCAGTAAATCAGTGCAACCCTGGCCAGAGATTTCCAGTTATGACCAGTCGAGCATAGCGCAACATCAACCCCCAATACCGGGAGAGACGAATCCCCTCCTATCGCTCATTGCCTCCATGTGAATCGGGACTGTACCCAAAAACCACCTGTTTGCATGACTCAGTAGAGCCGTGGTAGGGTGGAAATCAAAGCACAGTGGGAGACACACAAGACTCTATGACGATCTCGGGTCAACAGACTAAGCTGTACTAGTGTCACCTGAGAACTGCCATCTGACGTGAGGTATAATACCATCTGGGAGTTCTCGGCGAGTCCGTTCAGTGTACCCAGTCACCACTGAGCACCCGCATACCATCTCTGATGTCAAACACCAATGGATATGGAACATCCATCGCCCATCACATGGGTCGAGAAGATATACGCTAGTCTACTCTGGAATATCGATGCCCCGTCTCGATATTCCCACGACTAGGAACATTGAAGGATGTACTCATGGACTACCCAGGCCCCACTAGTATGATCTTCATCATAGTCCTGCAAGTCGAGTACACATCCTAAGGTCTTTATCAACATGTAACAGAGAGACAGTAAGTATACATGTTAAGATAAAGAGCAACCAGATAGCGTACTATCATGTCGAGCAAGAAAGTCCTACCTATATATGTCCCAGCATCCACTACAATATACATCTCATGTACAGTAATGGCCTCTAGGGCATACATATAACTAACAATCTCCCACTTGCATTAGGGCCATCTGTAGCAGTGGTTGCAGTATCACATACTCAACCATCCCATATAAGCCTCTCTCTGGGAAAAGGCCTTTGTGAGTGGATCCGCCGTGTTGTCCTTTGAGTCTTCTCTCCTAACCTCGATCACCCTGGAGATCAACTATCTCCATGATCAGGTGATGCTGCCTCAGAATATATCTGGGTCACTGATGGGACCGGGGTTCCTTGGCCAAAGCCATACTTCCATTGTCACACAATAGTAGGAACCTAGTTCATCTCATGAACTAATATACACCCAAACTTCCTCTTTTGGTAGTATCTTTGATAGCGATGTCACCAGCCTTTATCGTCTAGTTTTCCACGGTATTTAGCTTGGAACTCTTCCAACATACCGTCCCTCCACTGAGGGTAAAGACAATGCCTGCGACTGACATTCAGTCGTCCTTATCACTCTGGAACTTTTCCAGTGATTCTCCTCAGGATCCATTGATACCATCTTACTACACCTAGTGAGAATCCTAACATCCATTTAGATCTATCTCATAGATCCAAAACCCAGGATTTAGGAGGTATCATTTCGATCCTATATGGAGAATCCATGTGATAAGAGAAGATTGACCGAGCGTAGCATAGGAAACTCTTTTCTTATTAAGAGTATGTTGTCCACGTACAATACGAGGATGACCACCTTACTTTCTACTACCTTTTTGTATATACAAGGTTTATCTACTATTTTGATGAAGTCAAACTCTTTGACTACCATATCAAAACAGACGTTCCAACTCCGCGATGCCTGCTTTATTATGTAAAGCATCTTGCACATGTTTCCGCTGCTCCCACTGTTTACGAAGCCCTCTGGCTGTGTTCTTATAGACGTTCTCTTCTAAATTAATATTTAGAAAAGCAGTCATGACACCCAACCACCAGATATCGCAATCATGGTATGTAGCAATGGCAAGTAGGATCTGGATGGACTTAAGCACAGCCACTGGAAAAGGTTTCATCATTATCCACGCCTGGTCGATGACGAAAACCTTTAAGAAGTCTAGTTTTGAAAGTCTCAACTTTTCCATCTACACCAAGTAATCTTCTCAAGATATACTTGCTCCTGATGGGGATTTAACCCTTCAGATATAGCAACCAAAGTCCATACTTTGTTGGTGTACATGGATTCCATCTCAGATTACTAAGCATCCAGCCATTCTTACAGAGTCCCTACTCTCGATGGCCTGCTCGAAACTAGTTGGGTCATCATCTCATGATGCATTCCTCACTCCCACTGTCATCGAGAAACCGAAGTATCTCTCATGCGGATGAGGAACCCTACCAGATCGGCGGAGAGGCCGAGGTTCGTCGGGGACTATTGAATCCATTGGTTCTGTCAAATCATCAGCTGTAGTTAGTATAGCTGGAGATCCTTCCAGTTCTACAGAACTGACCTTGCCTCGAGCTTGTCCGGATTTTGCTTTTGACATAGGCCGGACAACCCCAAATCTTAACTTGCTTAAGAGATGGGCTCTTCCCGTACCATATCTCATATGGAGTGGTAGGCAGTGATCTGATTCGATCCTAATTCAATAGGTATGCATCTTCTTAAGTGCATAACCCCCAAAAGGAAATAGGTAACTCAGTAGTACTCATCATAGAGCGCACCATATCTCATAGGGTGCGATTGCTCCACCCCGATACACCGTTGTGCTGTGGTGTATTTAGAGGAGTAAAACCGAGAGAGAATCTCATTCTCCTTTAGAATAGTCCAAGAATTCCATGCACAAATATTCTCCTCCCTGATCTCATCATAGGATATAATACTTATACCCGGTTTAGGTTCTCTACTTTTGACTTATATTCGGTGATTATCTCAA
The DNA here is from genome assembly GCA_030015575.1 of Agapanthus africanus. Lineage (NCBI taxonomy): Eukaryota > Viridiplantae > Streptophyta > Magnoliopsida > Asparagales > Amaryllidaceae > Agapanthus > Agapanthus africanus. The sequence goes on along the minus strand of CM057338.1, from coordinate 5,186,942 downwards.
AAGTTTCAGACTCATGTTTCAACGGGAACATGTGTCCGAATCTTGAGAGATCATCAGTGAATGTAAGGAAGTACAAAGAAACGGTCCTGGCATATGTAGACTGGGGACCTTCATACATCACTATGTATTAGTCCCAAGAGTTCACTAACTCTTTCTCTGTTTCGAGTAAACAGAGCTATGGTCATCTTATCTTTGTGACATGACTGGCAAGTTTCATAAGATGTAAATTTAAACTGATTTAAATATGCATCTAAAATGTAACTTAGCTAGTCGGGTCGCATTGATATGACTTAGTCTACAATGCCTCAAGAAGAATTCGTTCATTTCTGAACTCTTCTTCTTGTGTGTGTTCTGTACGTAAGGAACTGTAGTTTGATTTAGAATGTATATGCTTTTAGATAACGTGCCTGAACCGATCAACTATTGATATAGGAAATGTGCAAAACATTATCCAACAATACAAAATTATATCCTTCTTTAATAAATAAAGAGACTGATATGATGTTGTACATCAGGTTCAGTATCTAATAACATTCGTTCAGAATCAATGTATTTGGAAATACAGGGTGATAGTGACCAACAGACTTGGCTGCAACATTTGCACCGTTTTCTGTCTCATGAAACTTATCACCCGTTCTGAGTTCTCTACCTTTCTGTAGCCCATGTAACAGATTACATTTGCGGGATCCTGATCCGGTATCTAATACTCAGGACGTAGAGGAAACGGAGAAACAGTTCTTTGTAATGAACACACCCGAAGAAGATGCATCATCATGCACTTTCTTCGTTTGGGCGGCATGGGAATCCTGATATTCCCCTATTTCCTGCTCTGTCTTATAACAATTATAAGTTGGAGCGGGACCAACGCTCCCCAGCTCAGTATAACAAGCGGGTTTGGTCAATACATCCATATTATTATCTTGATTAAGGTGTGACATGGTCGCTACCTGGAGAGAGAGAAGAAAATACTCTGCGTGCGCTCTTGCAAGAATAGATTGGTTATATATTTTACCTAATCAGGATGGCTCCCACTGTTTTTATCAAATCTTCCTTCAAACCTTAAAAGGAAAGACTAGCCGGGATTAATTACACTCTACAAGTTCGCCAATCTTTCAGCCAGGCTAGTGCCGGTACTTTGAGGGAGGTTCCCCGTGCTTTCGCACGGACCTAATTAAAGTAAACCTCATTTTCCCAGGGGCGTAACCCCGTTGACACCTTTCTAGACACCTACTTGATCGGCTAATTGTAAAGTGCAAAACTCTCCCAGGAGTAACAATTACTCGCAGTGGGTATCAGGATCCAACTATCATATAGAATGTATGCAATCTCATTGCAAATTTCAACACTTGAAACTCCCGATAAAGGTTTTTACCCCTAGCACTTATGACCTTAACTATGATCAACAAATCATAAGTACTAGTCAAGTTCTACCCGTCATTTCGTGATTAATTAGACCCACCCACATGACCCTTAACTAAGGTCAACAAAGTCACGCGACTGTCCTAACTAATCGCATCATATACGGTGTAGGAAGACATCACTTAGCTACCGTACACTGTGCCTTGACTATGGTCAACAAACACAGCACGAATACTAAGTACTCTACTTCCTAAAATGACGGAGGGTTGCGGATGGTTTTTAAGAAAACCTTTAACGCTTTGAACTTGATCTCGTTGCGGAATCAAATGGTTTTTAAATGGAGTGTTTTTTTAGGCTTTTCTAGTTTTGCTAAAGGGGTCACTCCCGGTGAAGGGATCGTCGGCCCTTTCCTCATCGAATAAGGTGCAGGATATATCATATATACCGCTGTGCAAAGCAAAAACTATAGAACCAATCAAAAGAAAAACCGAGGGTTGTAGCATCTGCTAATTATTGCTAAAGAGGTCACTCCCGGTGAAGGGATCGTCGGCTCTTTCCTCATCGAATAAGGTGCTGGATGTTCTACAAGGAACACCGCTATGCAAAGCAACAACTAGAGCTACCTAATTTTTTTTTGAAACTCTATTCCACAACATCTTTTAGGTTTATTTTCTTTCATTAATCTCATTAATGAATGTCCCATCATTTAAGTCCACCTAAACATCACAGATAAATACAACGTACGCTTATGCCATCCACATTCGCCTCGATGTCCCGTCTGCACCGTTAGGTTAGGTAACTAACGGCAGAGCGGGGCAGGGCTAGCGCGGGTGTAAAACATAAGCAACGTCTATATAATATATCATATATACTATATCGGTATCAATCTGAACATATCACATGATCACATCACAGATAACGCAGCAGAAAATATCATATGAAATATTGGATATACTAGAACGTCCGTGTTTTATTTTGAGCCTGTATAAAACACGGATTCCATGGTCGTGATGAATAGCCAATCCCACACCCCTAGACCCCTACGAGAGCGGCAAGCAACCCTACCAATTCTAGAGTTAGGAGACCCGGACTCGACTCCTCGAGATGGTCTCCCACTGGACCCTAGAACCCGGTTACTTGTGCTCCCCTCCTTGGGTCTATCCTAATGCGGAAAAGTAAATAATATACAATGGTGATATCATCCTCAACCCGGAAGTGCCCCAATAAAAGAATATTACATACAAGTTTTTACATGAATGAAAGAGGAAAAACACTCATCTCACATAAAAAAAAACCGGCTATTCAAACACGACGATCCAATATAACATATCCAGCAACACATAACATCACATGTCATCAACGTAAGTAAATATGCCCATCCCAATTGTCGTTGACATATAGCAACGAAACCGGCGATATCACATATTACACTTACGGTCGCAGAAAAGAAAGTGTAAAACTACAACAGTTGGAATCCGCAACCTCCTTAGACATCGCATGCCTAACCAAATGAATTCCTTAGACATCGCATGCCTAACAATTATAAACCCCGCATTTTAGTCTCAAAATCGAAAACTCTTTTCAATATCAAGTCGGGCAATTCAACAAGATTCCCGACATCCTGAACGAATGCTCGTCGCAAACTTTAGTAGACGGCCGCACCCCCGGATGCCGTCGACGAAGTGCACTAAGGCGGAACACCGCTGCCGCGAGCACCCGAACGGATGCTTTTGGCGACGGGGTTCTCCTACAGTCACTTGGTCGGGGCTATGGGGCGTGGCTATCTATTAAGTTTACCGGCGAGTATCCGCGTATGCAACGTGATTGCGACGGACTTTTGATCACATCAAAATCCCGTGGCAACCGATCAAGTGAGACTAAACTGCTAGATTTATAACATTCAAAATAGTTATCTCATAACTACTTGTGGATTCCAAATATTGTATCACATTCCAGATAAATAGACAATATTAAACTTTCCGATCGAATAATCAAACACCCAAGTTTTCCCGAAAAGCTCAACACTTGAGGGGAGTTCAAAAACATCCATTTCATGCCACAGTACCAACGGTCCAGCCGTAGAAGGGTCAAGCCAACGCCTCACATGTGGCACGTCGTACCGCCCCAAACCCTAAGGTTCAAAGAGCAGTTCAAGACGGTCACATAATCGAGTTAAGATTTGTTGTCTTCTAGAGGGTCCATCGCGTTACTTGAACTACTTAGACGTTCTTAAACTACGGAAAAATCCAACACTTGGAAATTTTCCGGCAGGGGAAAAGGTGAGATATTGATATCCGGTCGAACATTTTAACACGTTCTAAAATACCCGGAAAAACAAAATAAACAAAGTTAAATAATCCGATCGAATCATCGAGTCCCCAATACAACCCAGAAAACTCAACTCTTGAGTAAATATTAAAAATTCCCAGAAAACACAGGAAACTGCTACGGGCATTACTGTAGGAAAAAGAATCCCTAACCATTACATACGGCCGCGGAACCGCCGCTAAAAGCAGGGTAGGGCCGCGGTTCCGCGGCGCTACAGTAGAGTTAGGGTTTCGTTTTGTACAGTTATCCTTATATTTCCCTACTCTATTTTCTGAGCATTTTTAATTTGGAAAAATCCACAGTTTCAAAAAATGTACAGAGAAGGGTTTTGATTAGGGTTTCGGGGTTCGATCGGGTTTCTAACTTCGTCTACACATCGCCTAAATCTCTAGCTAGGCTCTGATACCACTGTAAGGTTCCTAGGCACACTCAAGAGGTTCTACAAGGCATCAACCATGCCAAAATCAAATTTTTATGTGCCTAACAACTCTATGCAAGATCGTTTACTAGAGGTAAGGAGAAACTACAAGCAAGCAAACTACTTTGCTACTAAGTGAATGTGAATACAACCTTTGTAGATCCGGTCCTTCACTTCTAAAGCTCCGTGTTGACGTCCCTTCGCTGCGATCATCAGAATCCCGGACCCTAGCGTTGGTTTCATCGGAGAAATGAGCGGGCTAGGTCGTTGACTTCGAGGCCGAAGATGATCTACGTCGGGGAGACTCAAACTCAAGCTCCATCTTCACTTGGTCATTAACTTTGTGAAGAGAACACCCTATACTACATGGCAAGTGGTAGAGGATGAAGAAATAGGAAGTGGGTTCACTTTGGATTTGGATTTCTCACTCTAAATCTTCACTTAAAAATTTCAAGCAAGCTTTCTTCTTCTTGAAGAAGAAGAAGAAGAAAAGAAAAGAATAATGAATAATAGAATGAATAATCAAGTGAAGTCTATCTTGATGCAACCATGGGTGAGTAAACTAATGTAGAGACTAAACTAGAGTTTAAGTTAATGGTTAGGTTAACTAAAATCTCATGCAAAACAAAAATGGTGGACTTTGTCAAAGATGCTTGAAAGCTTCATGAAGCTTCAAGCACAAAACAAAGAAAGCCACCATTTTGTATTTGCCAAAATAAATAAAATAAATAAAACCCTAACCATTAACCTAAACATGGTGTAAGTCATACACACACCCAAGTTTGCATGTATCATCAATCATGATACAAACTAGTGCACAAACATATATCATATATACAACTTGTGCACATTAAGTGAGAAAATCAATCTTAAGTGAAAAAATACTAGTTAATGTAAAGTAATATATCAAATATATAATTATACATTAAATCATTAAATCGATACTTGATTTAATGATCCGGTCATATCGCATATAACCGACTAATATCAAATGTATCAATATATCGAATCAACACTTGATTCGGTAACCCGGCTATATCCCATATAACCGACCGATGATACAAATCGCTAGAGTAGAATACAGTATCACATACTGGTATTATTCTTGGTCCCGCACATATCTCATATGCGCTCCTATTTCGTTTCGCTTGAGCCAGGAAACCCCTGTGTAGGACTCTAAAGACTCGTCAATACACCGGCAGTAGGTGATGATCATATCAAACACCCAGAAGCCGCAAGCGGTCTGCTAAACGTAACGGCCACCCGGGTATTGAGCGATCAGAAGATCAACGAGCAAGCCTGCTCACACTCCTGTGAATCCAACCAGTAACACTTACCGCACAGTCCGGTCTGTTCGTCTGATATGTCGCATATCTCGCCTAGGGATGGTAAACGTCAGACCCCAATAGCTCGATAAGTCATGCCGATGTAAGGTCCATAATAAGCATGAAACTACTGATAACACTTACCAGTAAATCAGTGCAACCCTGGCCAGGGATTTCCAGTTATGGCCAGTCGAGCATAGTGCAACATCAACCCCCAATACCGGGAGAGACGAATCCCCTCTTATCGCTCATTGCCTCCATGTGAATCGGGACTGTACCCAAAAACCACCTGTTTGCATGACTCAGTAGAGCCGTGGTAGGGTGGAAATCAAAGCACAGTGGGAGACACACAAGACTCTATGACGATCTCGGGTCAACAGACTAAGCTGTGCTAGTGTCACCAGAGAACTGCCATCTGACGTGAGGTATAATACCATCTGGGAGTTCTCGGCGAGTCCGTTCAGTGTACCCAGTCACCACTGAGCACCCGCATACCATCTCTGATGTCAAACATCAATGGATATGGGATCATCCATCGCCCATCACATGGGTCGAGAAGATATACGCTAGTCTACTTTGGAATATCGATGCCTCGTCTCGATATTCCCACGACTAGAAACATTGAAGGATGTACTCATGGACTACCCAGGCCCCACTAGTATGATCTTCATTATAGTCCTGCAAGTCGAGTACACATCTTAAGGGCTTTATCAACATGTAACAGAGAGACAGTAAGTATACATGTTAAGATAAAGAGCAACCAGATAGCGTATTATCATGTCGAGCAAGAAAGTCCTACCTATATATGTCCCAGCATCCACTACAATATACATCTCATGTACAGTAATGGCCTCTAGAGCATACATATAACTAACATAAGGACGTTGCCCCCTACAGATGACCCGATAGCCAATCTCGCTTGAAGCAATTCGTTCGAGGTCTCATATCTTGCGATACGAGATTGCTCTCCATATAAATCTTTGTTATGGAGGAAGATAGAAACTATGTCCATCTTCTCGTGCTGCCTCTGGTATGTACCATCAACTGAGGCCAACACGAGGCACTTAGCTTTCGCACGGTCTTTTTCCGATGTCTTACGGATATCAATATCCGTGACAGGGGAAACTGACCCTGAAACGGCAGGGGTTGGATTAGTTAAGAGGTGTCCCAGCTTGTCATGGGCAATGGACATCTGGACAGACCTTTGCCAGTCATAACAGTCAGATTCAGTCATTTTATTATCTAGATGTAACCTATGTGTGGTCACTGGGTCGCTGCAATTAAGAGAGAGAAAGGAAAACACTCAGCATGATGCTCTTGCAAGTTTAGATTGGTTTTTAATTTATCTAAATAGGATGGCTCCCACTGTTTCTCGAATCCTTTCTCAAACCAAAAAGGAAAAATTAGTCGGGATCAATCTCACCGTACAATACTTGCTTAACCGTTCACCCAGGCCAGTGTTGGTACTTCGAGGGAGGTTTTCCAACGCTTTCACGAAGTTCCTTAATTAAATAACCTCTTTTCCCTGTGGGCGTAACCCCGCTAACATCTTTCTAGACACCTACTTGGTTTATAGCATTGATCGTTAAGTGAGAAAGTTCCCGAGGAGTAGCATATACTCACAGTAGGATCGGGATCCAAATATCATCGTGTGATAAATCTGAAGGAATTCTACCAGAATCATCACACTCCAAATGGTATGCAGCGCTAGCAAATTTCAGTTTCTTTAGAAACTCCCGATGTGGATTTTTGCCCCGTGCTCTTATGACCTTGGCGAAGGTCAACAAATCATAAGTCACATGTCAAGTTCTACCCGTCATTGTCCAGGTTAATTTGAACCCACCCGTATATACCCTTGACGAAGGTCAACAAGGTAATACGACTGTCCCAAACCAACGCATCTATCTATGCTACATATGAACACCCAACAGCTACCAATCACTATGCCTTGACGAAGGTCAACAAACATAGCTTGAATACTATTGAATATTCATATGAAATGACGGAGGGCTACGAATGGTTTTGGCGAAACCGTGAACGTAGTGAACTTGATATAATCGAAGGAACCTTGATAGCTTTTAAAAGGAGTGGTTTAAGCTCCGCGTTTTTAAAAGTTTTCTGTTTTGAAAAGAAACCGAGTGGTTTTGAAATTGTTCCAACGACTTTAACTTTGGTTTATTTTCTTGCATTAATTTAATGCGTCCCATCATTTAATCCTGCCATTGCAGAAAACAACGAAAATATGACGTACGCTTATGCCATCCACATTCGCCACGGGGCCCCGTCATCACCCGTTAGGTTACTTAACTAACGACAGAGCGGGGGCTGGACTAGCGCGGATGCAAAACATAAGCAACGCCTACTAGATATCATATATAGATATATATACATTCGTCAGATGCAATGATAGCCATTCCAGATCACAGATGAACACTTTGGATATACTACGAATCCACGTTTCGTTCGAGCCTGCAACGAAAGACGGATTACACGGTCGCGATGAATAGACAAACCCCACCCTAGACCCCTACGGGTGCGGCAAACTACCCGCCAAGTACCCGAAGTGAAGCAACCTCCCTAAATAACGTGAGTAGGCCACTCGGCACTTCGAGATACCCGGTAGTTTGTGCACCCCACCTTGGGTCTATCCTAAGAACAAAAACAGTAAAAAAAATAATATACAATGGCGGCTACAACCTCATCCCGGATGTGCGGCCATAAAATAATATTATATCAATTTACATATTACATCAAATGAAAGATAAAGAAAACTCTCATCTCACATCCCCCGGCTATTCATTCGCGACAATCCAACGAGTTCATATACACAATCCAACAACATTACAGATCACAGATATGCACAACCCCCACTAATCGACGTATAGCGATTAGTTGACGTTCAGTGCATATATCACATCACAGATATAATCCATTAGCCAAAGTCTACAGAATTTCGATCAAAAATACGGATTTGCAACTACCCCAAACACAACTTTGTTTTCTGGAAAATCTGGGCAGAAAGTTGATTTTTCGGACGTGTTTTGCGATTTTTTTCTCCGATCGAAATTCTAAATACTTTACTAACTTGGTAGTTGTTGTTTAGCTAGGCTCTGATACCACTGTAAGTCTACGTTGCTCATCCCGGTTCTTACGGGGAGGCGGAAACGATAAAAAACGATTTTTTGACACAAGGCAACAGGGACTAAAAAGAGGATCTTTGCTAAACAAAAACCTAGCAAACTACATGAGGTTCTATCTACTATGTCATAGAGATTATACCTCACGAAACCGGTCCTTCGGGTCTTCTCTCCGCTGTCCTCCTCGTCCATCCAAGCTTCGATGATCGATCCGGATTTTGGTCACCCCCGCGGCCTCCTAGAGTCGAAGACGATCCACCCGAGAGTTTGTGTTCTGAGCTCCACCTCAAACCGAGGTAACTAGGGCAACAAGGTTGCTAAGCTTGATGTCCTAGGTTGTGTAGAAGAAGAAGATGGATGTGTTTGTCAATTTACTTCCTTATTTTCTCAACACATGAGATCAAAGGAAAAATCAAGAGGAAGAAGATGAAGGAGCAACCATGGAGCTTCTCATTTCATGAGAGAGAATGAGAAAAGAATTATGAACCAAGAATAATGAACCATGGAATAATAATCCATAAACATCATCATTACTAATCTTTTCATGATAAAGTTGATGGCTACCTTGATTAGACCATTATCATCACAAAAATAAAATCAAAAGCCAAAAAGCAAAAGAATACTCTAGATCACTCATGAAAGATCATAGTCAACTATGGTCAAATAGTCAACAAGGTCAAACATGGTCAAATGGTCAAAGCAATTAGCCATAACATAATTATCATTAAAAAGATTAGTAAATAATGTCCCCGCCTCACAATGGTTTTGACCAAACCAACTGTCAAAACTCTAATGGGGCACCTCCTCCTTCTTCGCTCCTCACAACCGTGTATACACACCCGCATCCGTATTCCGTAGAACGCGAATGCACAGAAGACAAAACTTATCCATCCATACAATACTAGGATCCGGCTTAAACCAAAGCCCACTAGCATTGTCTGCCCGAACAGCATACGCACACAAGTGCACGTAAGTGATCGTAGCCTTGCCGTAAAACCATACGGCCTCTACACCTTTCGCTCAGTGCAGTGAAACTCTCTGTGTGGGACTCTAAAGACTCAACACTACGCTGGCAGTGGGTTTAACCACAGTCCGCAAGTGACACTAGCTGTACGTAACGGTCCCCAGGTAGATGTCGATAAGAAGGCCGATAAGGTAAATCCATCCGAACTCCTACTAAGCCTGAATGTGACAATCTCCGTACAGTTCGGTCTGTTCGTCTGAGAACATCGCATGGCGGGCCTAGGGGGCGGTAAACGTCAGTCCCCTAATAGCGGTACAAGTCGTGTCGGAGTGTAGCCCAGAACACCCTGAGATAACACTGGAAAACCTACCAGTATATCTCACTTGCCCTGGCCAGGGACTTTGTGTAATGTCTCTCCTAGACACAGCGCGATATCAACCCGCAATACCGGGAGAGACGAATCATGTCTAACCGTCACTGCCTCCAAGTGCTTCGGGACTGCACCCAACTACTACCTGTTTGCACGACTCCTTTGAGCCGTGGTAGGGTAGTAATCAAAGAACAGTGGGAACACACTCGAGGCGAAGTGACAGTGTCAAGTCAACGGACTAAGCTGTACTCATGTCACCTGGGAACTGATAACTAACGATAGGTATAGTACCAACCAATAGTTCCCGACGAGTCCTGTCCAGTGTACTCGTATCCTAACAAGCACCCGCATACTATCTCAAGTACGACGTACCGACGGCTGTGGGACAGACCATCTCCCCTGCTGGGATGGGAAGCGCATACGCCAGTCTACTCCGGAGTATCGATGCCCCGTCTCGATAATCCAACGACTAGGGACCTTTATAAGGATGTGCTTGTAGATTACCCATCCCCCACTAGTGTGACTGCCATCATAACGCTGGTAATCAAGCAAAGATCCTAAGGTCTCTACTAATGTGTATAGGCGATATGCTAAAAGAAACACATGCACACATTGAAGTAGAAACAAACCAAGTGGCATACTACCATTTCGAGCAAGATTGTCTATACAACTGTGAATATCCTAAGCTTCCATCAAGTAATATACAAACTAGTATGATACAGTAATGGCCTCTAGGGCATATACACTAACAATAGGTTTCAACCTGTCCATCTACACCAAACTTCTTTCTGTATATCCACTTGCATCCTATGGGTTTTACCCCATCTGGAGCAATGTCCAAAGTCTATATTTTGTTAGTGTACATGGACTCCATTTCGGTCCGCATTGAATCCAGCCATTTTACCGAATCGCCGCTCTGAATGGCTTGTTGGAAGCTAGTAGGGTCATCATTATCAATGGTGCAATCTTCTCGATCCCCGTCTATGAGAAAACCGTAGTATCTCTCGGGTGGATGAGACTGCCTACTACTTTTGCAGATAGGCGCTGGTATGTCCCTTTCTTCTGAAACTTCTGGTTCTACTATACTTTCAGTAACAGCTTGTGGTTCTGGAATTTCTTCCAGTTCTATTGCGCTCCCACTCTTCTGATTTTCTAAAAATTCAGCTTCCAAGAATTGGGCATGACGAGAAACAAAAACCTTTTGTTTCTCTGCGTAATAGAAATAACACCCCTTGGAGTTCTTTGGATATCTCACAAACTTACACTGTACTGAGAGTGCCTCGAGCTTGTCCGGATGCTGCTTTTTTACAAAAGCTGGACATCCCCATGTCCTAAAGTGTTTAAGACAGGGTTTCTTCCCACTCCACATCTGATATGGTGTGGTAGGCACAGTCTTGGTTGGAACCTAGTTCAAAAGATATGCAGCTGATTCTAGTGCATAACCCCAGAAAGATTGCGGTAACTCAGCCTTACTCATCATGGAACGTACAATATCCAATAGGGTTCGATTCCGCCTTTCTGATACACCATTGTGTTGTGGTGTGTATGGAGGAGTAAGCTGAGAGAGAATTCCATTCTCTTTTAAGTATCCCAGGAACTCAGCACTTAAGTATTCACCACCTCGATCAGATCTCAGTGTCTTGATACTTTTGCCTGTTTGTTTTTCCACTTTATTCTTGTATTCTCGGAATTTCTCAAAGGCCTCGAATTTATGCTTCATTAAGAAGATATGTCCATACCTAGAGAAATCATCCGTAAAAGTAATGAAGTAGGAATAACCACCTCGCGCATGTGTAGACATTGGACCGCACACGTCACTGTGTACGAATCCCAAGAGCTCGCTCGCTCTTACTCCGTGTCCAGTAAACGGAGTCTTTGTCATCTTTCCCATGAGACAAGATTCACAAGTAGCATAAGATTGATATTCGAACGGATTCAAATATCCTTCTCTATGTAACTTCGTCAACCGTGTTTCATTGATGTGGCCTAGTCTATAATGCCATAAGAAAGCCTGATTTATTTCTGGAGACTTTCTTTTAAGTGTGTTCTGGACATTGAAAACCTGAGCTTGATTCAATACGTATATACCGTCATCTAATGTACCGGACCCAATCAGAACTTGATTTAGGTGGATGTGAACTATATCGCTTACGAATGTAAAGTCGTATCCCTCTCTCGAAAGTGAGGATACTGATATGATATTACAAGTCAAATTAGGTACATACAAACAGTTACGTAGAATCAATATCTGCCCACTTGTCAAACCTAGGCGATATTCTCCCACGGATTCAGCGTCCACGTTCATTCCGTTCGCAACTCTGAGAGACAAATCGCCTACCCTGATAACTCTACGGTGTCTCAAAGCATGTAATGAATTACATATATGAGATCCTGCTCCGGTATCTAGTACCCAGGAAGTAGAGTTAATTGACAAACGGTTCTCAATTACAAACACACCCGAGGCCGAAGCCACAACATACTTCGTATCCTGACTACTGGCTTCCAAAACCCTGCAATCCTTCTGCCAATGCCCGTTCCCATAACAATAGGAACATCCCTCCTTACCTACACCAAGTCCCGAAACTTTTGCTCTTCCCTTTCCTTCTACTTTACTGATACCGTATATCGGCTTTATGGAGGTCTTCTTCTTTTCACCCTTTGCTTTCGCCCTAGATGCAGAAGAAGAAGGTCCCCCATTAAGCAGAGCGGGTGTCTCCCTGGTTTCTTTCAGGGTGTAAGTAGAGGGTAGGGACTGTGGAAATAAGTCGGCGTATGACCTATTTCCCAACTTGGTCTCCAGGTCCTTGAGCTCATCAATACAGCTAGTCATCGTAAGGACGTCGTCCCCTACAGATAACCCGACAGCCAACCTCGCTTGAAATAATTCGTTCGAGGTCTCATATCTTGCGATATGAGATTGCTCTCCATATAAATCTTTGTTATGGAGAAAGATGGAAACTAAGTCCATCTTCTCGTGCTGCTTCTGGTATACCCATCAATTGAAGCCAATACGAGGCACTGGGCATTTGCATTATCCTTTTCCCTTGTCTGACGGATATCCATATCCGCGACGGTGGAAACTGGACCTGGGACGGTGGGGGCTAGAGTAGTAATAGGGTGGTCCAGCTTGTCATAGGCAATGGACATCTGGACAGACCTTTACCAATCATATAAGTCAGATTCAGTCATTTTATTATCTAGATGTAACCTAGTCATGGTCACAAGGTCGCTGCAAAGAGAGAGAGAGAGGGAACACTTTAGCATGATGCTCTTGTAAGTTTAGATTGGTTTTTAGTTTATCTAAACTGGATAGCTCCCACTGTTTTTCGAATTCTTCCTCAAACCATAAAAGAAGAATTAGTCAGGACTGATCTCACCGTACAATACTTGCTTAACCATTCAGCCAGGCTAGTGTCGGTACTTCGAGGGAGATTTTACGACGCTTTCGCGAAGTTCCTTAATTAAATAACCTCTTTCTCTGGAGGCGTAGCCCCGCTGACACTGTTCTAGACACCTACTTGGTTTATAGCATTGATCGTTAAGTGACGAATCTCCCGATAAGTAGCATATACTCACAGTAGGATCGGGATCCAAATATCATCATGTGATAATGCTGAAGGAATCCTACCAACATTCATCAAACTCCAAATGGTATGCAACACTAGCAAGTTTCAGTTTCTTTAGAAACTCCCGATGTGGATTTTTGCCCCATGCTCTTATGACCTTGACTAAGGGCCAACAAATCATAAGTCACATGTCAAGTTCTACCCATCATTATCTTGTTAATTTGAACCCACCCGTATATACTCTTGACTAAAGGCCAAACAAAGTAATACGACTGTCCCAAACCAACGCATCTATCTATACTACATGTGAACACCCCAGCAGCTACCAATCACTATGTCTTGACTAAGGGCCAAACAAACATAGCTTGAATACGACTGGCCATTCATATGAAATGACGGAAGGCTACGACCGGTTTTGGCGAAACCGTGAACGTAGTGAACTTGATATAACCGAAGGAACCTGATAGCTTTTTTTAAAAGGAGTGGTTAAAGCTCCGCAATTAAAAATTCTGCTCTTTTTAAAATAACCGAGTGGTTTCTTTTAAACTGTTCCAACGATTCAATTTTGGTTTATTTTCTTTGCATTAAAATAATGCGTCCCATCAATTAACCTATCACTGCAGAAAACAACGAAAATACAACGTCCTCTTATACCATCCGCATTCGCCACTGGGTCCCGTCATTCACCCGTTAGGTTACTTAACTAACGACAGAGCGGGGGCTGGGCTAGCGCGGGTGTAAAACATAAGTAACGTCTAATAGCTATCATATATAGATATTGTACATTCCTCAGACGCAATAATAGGCATTCCAGATCACAGATGAACATTATTGGATATACAAGCAATCCGCGTTTCTTTTGAGCCTGCAATGAAAGACGGATTACACAGTTGTGATGAGTAGCCATTACCCCACTCTAGACCCCTACGGGTACGGCAAACTACCCGTCAAGTACCCGATGTGAAGCGGTCTCTCTCAGCAACGTGAGTAGGCCACTAAACACTTCAAAGTTCCCGGTAGTTTGTGCACCCCATCTTGGGTCTATCTTAGGAGCAAAAAACAGTAAATGAATTAATACAACGGTGGCTACAACCTCAGCCCGGAAGTGCCCCGCAAAAGAATATTATATCATATTACAATTTATATCGAATGAATGAATATAAAATCTCATCTCAAACCCCGACTAATCATCACAACGATCCAATCAAGTTTATATACACAACCCAGTAAAAATCATTACTGAAATGTGCAACCCCCTGCTAACCGACATACTAGCAATTATGGGAGGTTTACGAACACATTAAACATTACAGATAAAACCCGATTAGCAAATAATTTAGAATATCGATCGACAACCTTTTTCCGTGTCTACCCCAAATGCAAGCCAGCACTGAAGTAACCTGGGCAGAAACAAAATATACAGGAAAACAAAACACCCAAATTCAAGAATTACTGTGTAAATCCGAGTCAACTCTTAGTTGACTCTGCCGCGGATCCGCGGCGGATTGCACTAATTCGCCGCGCTTCCACGGCAGTCCAATCGAGTCACCTCCTCGTATTTCCCCAGTATTCTTAGAATTCCCTGCTGTGAATTTTCATACCTATCAAATAATTTTTTCGACACGTTTAAAATTGACAGAAACTTGAGGGGTCCGGGGTAATGTTTTCGCGTTTTCCCGACGATCGAAGTTCTAATTAGTTGCTAACAAGCTAGTAAAGGTTTAGTAGGCTCTGATACCACTGTAAGTCCATGTCACGCACCCCACGAGCTTGCGGGGAGGCGGAATATATGAAAAACAATTATCAAAGCTTCGTAACACGGACTTGAGCACACGGATCGTGTCTAAACCATTACTAGCAAACTACGAGAGGTTTAACTACTCGGATTCGAAGTTATACCTCACGTTACTTGTCCTTCGGGTCTTCATCACTATCCTCCATGCCTCGTAGGCTCTATGGAACGTCGGCACCTCAACGGCCTCCTCGAGTCAAAGACGATCCACCCGAGAGTCTATAGTCCGAGCTTCTATCTCGAATCTGAGATAACTACGGCTTCTAGATCGCTAATCTAGAAGTCCTAGAGAGTGTAGAGTAATTAGATGGATTACGTAGTCACTTAAACCCTAGAATTCTCAACTCATGAGAGCTATTAGGGTTTGAGGAAGAAGATGAAGAAGTGAGGAGAGAGAAAGCTTTTGTGATAATGATATGAATAATAACTCATGAAAGAATAATATCAAGCATACAAATATCTCTTTGATAAATATCTAGAAATATCTTGTAAGCTTCATTTAATTCTAAATGGTGAATCACCTCATGAGTGATTAAGCATTTAAAGAAAACTTACAACTCATCTCTCCACCTCATTTGTGTTTAATCCATAAAGAAAATAAAAACAAATGAGTCATCTTCTTCTAGAAGCTTTCCGACAAATTACGAGACTGCCCCTCCCATCCGTATTTCCGAAAAACACGGATAATCTTTGACTGAATAAATCCATCTGTATAATACTAGAATCTGGCTTAAACCAAAGCCCGCTAGTATTATCTGCCTGATCATAATACGTGCACAAGTGTACGTAAGTGATCGCGGCCCTGCCGTAAAACCATACGGCTTCTACACCTTTTGCCCGGTGCAGGGAAACTCTATGTGTGGGACTCTAAAGACTCAACACTACGCTGGCAGTGAGTTTAACCACAGGCCGCAAGCGGTACTAGCTGTACGTAACGGTCCCCAGGTAGATGTCGATAAGAAGGACGATGAGGAAACCCATCCGAACTCCAACTGAGCCCGATATGACAATCTCCGTACAGCCCGGTCTGTTCGTCTAGGACTATCGCATATCGGGCCTAGGGGGCGGTAAATGTCAGACCCCTAATAGCGGTATAAGTCGTGTCGGAGTGAAGCCGATTAAACCTTGAGAAACTACTGAAAGCCACCAGTAAATCTCGCTTGCCCTGGCCAGGGACTTTGCGTAATGGCTCTCCATACACAGCGTGATATCAACCCCCAATACCGGGAGAGACGAATCCTGTCTAACCGCCACTGCCTCCAAGTGCTTCGGGATTGCACCCAACTACTACCTGTTTGCACGACTCCTTTGAGCCGTGGTAGGGTAGTAATCTAAGTACAGTGGGAACACACCCGAGGCGAAGTAGCAGTATCAACTCGACGGACTAAGCTGTACTCATGTCACCTGTGAACTGCTATCTGACGATGGGTATAAATCCAACCTGCAGTTCCCGGCGAGTCCTGTCCGGTGTACCCGTAACCTAACGAACACCTGCATACTATCTCCAGTACGACGTACTAATGGCTGTGGGACAGACCATATCCCCAACTGGGATGAGAAGCGTATACACTAGTCTACTCCGGAATATCGATGCCCTGTCTCGATAATCCTACGACCAGGGACCTGTATAGGATGTTGCTTATAGACTACCCAGCCCTCACTAGTGTGACTGCCATCACAACGCTGGTAATCAAGCAAAGATCCTAAGGGCTCTACTAATATGTATAAGCAATACGTTAAAAGAAACATATGCACATATTAAAATAGACTCAAACCAAGTAGCATACTACCATTTTTAGCAAGACCGTCAATACAACTGTGAATATCCCAAGCTTCCATTAAATAATATACAAACTAGTATGATACAGTAATGACCTCTAGGGCATAAACACTAACAATCTCCCACTTGCACTAGGGCCATGTACTGGCATATCGCAGACCTATCATCTCGAATAGCCTCTCGAACTGCGTCTGAGGAATGGCCTTTGTGAATGGATCAGCAGTGTTATTCTCTGTATCTACTCTCTTTACCTCGATCTCCCGGCGATCTACGATCTCCCTGATCAGGTGATACCGCCTTAAGATGTGTTTGGACTTCTGATGTGTTCTGGGTTCCTTCGCTAAAGCTATAGCGCCATTGTTGTAATACAGAGGTATTGGATCAATACTGGTAAGAACCACCTGAAGTTCTGTTAGGAACTTCTTCATCCAGACAGCTTCTTTTGCAGCATCGCAAGCAGTTATGTACTCCGCTTCCATCGTTGAGTCAGCAACGGTGTCTTGCTTGGAACTCTTCCAACAGACCGCCCCTCCATTGAGGGTAAAGACATAACCCGACATGGACTTGGAGTCATTCTTGTCACTCTGGAAGCTGGAGTCGGTAAAGGCCTCGATCTGGAGGTCTTTTCCGCCATACACCAAGAACATCTCCTTAGTCCTTCTCAGGTACTTGAGAATGTTCTTTACTGCTATCCAGTGTTTCTCCCCTGGGTTTGCCTAATACCGGCTTACAACGCTCAATGCGTATGCTACATCTGGTCTGGTACATAACATCGCATACATTATAGAGCCTACCGCAGAAGCGTAGGTTATAATCGACACGCGATCCCTTTTCAAATCAGTCTTGGGAGACATCTCTTTAGAGAGGTTGATTCCGTGACAAGCCGGTAGGTTACCGCGCTTAGAATCTTCCATACTGAATCTTTTCAATATGGTGTCTATGTACCTGGACTGCGAAAGTCCCAACATCCTCTTTGATCTATCACGATAGATCTGGATCCCCGAAATGTAGGTGGCATCACCCAGGTCCTTCATGGAGAACTTCTGTGACAAGAATCTTTTGACTGACTGTAGCATAGGAATATCATTTCCTATTAGGAGAATATCATCCACGTACAAGACGAGAAATACTACAACTCTCCCTACAATCTTACTGTATATGCATGGTTCATCTGGATTCTTGATAAAGTCGAATTCTTTGACAGTATCATCAAAACAGATATTCCAACTCCGCGATGCCTGCTTTAGTCCATAAATGGACTTAAGCAACTTGCACACTTTACCGCTACTCCCACTCTGAATGAATCCCTCCGGCTGATCCATATAGACGCATTCTTCCAAATTACCATTTAGAAAAGCCGTCTTTACGTCCATCTGCCAGATCTCATAATCGTGGAAGGCGGCAATGGAAAGAAGGACCCGAATGGATTTGAGCATAGCCACTGGAGAAAAGGTTTCGTCATAGTCCAAATCAGGTCTTTGACAAAAACCTTTTGCAACAAGTCTAGCCTTATAGGTTTCAACCTGTCCATCTACACCAATCTTCTTTCTGAAGATCTGCTTGCATCATACGAGTTTTACCCCATCTGGAGCAATGTCCAATGTCCATACTTTGTTAGTGTACATGGACTCCATTTCGGTCCGCCTAGCGGGTCATAGAATATGTTTGCCCGTGGGATCTGCGGCCGCCGGAGGTAGCGTGACGGTGGTCGGTAGTGCCGACGCGAGCAGAGTCCTCTCTCTCTCTATAAAGGTCCCGGTCCCGAGGTGGGAGAGCGGCAACCTGGGGAGCTTGCCCCGCCGTTTGGACACGGACGAGCGCATCGACAACGGACACGAGTCGATCTATCCGAGCGGCTAGGACGTTGATGGCGTTCAGGGGAGGAGATTCGTCCGCGCCTCCGTTGTGGGGGAGGCGGCGGCTAGCGCTTGGATCATCACGGTGATCGCTGCCATGAAGTTGGGATCGGAAGATGAACTTTCGTTGAGTGGAACAAGATTTCCCACAGACGGCGCCAACTGATGGAGGTCGGGATCTCCTTCAGATGTTATCTTCCGTAGATCTGCTGTGAGCGTTGATGGATGGCTGAAATTTATCTGGAGGTTGTCTCCTTCAGCGTGTGGATCTCAATGGGCTTGGATTTGAGGTTGAGCCGAGCTACCTGCAGGAATGTCCCGGGATGGTTGTGCCAACGAGGACCCTCCGACGATCAAGTTAGTGGTGTAAATTGGGCAGAGTAGTGGCTTAGTAGAAAGAATTGCGTATCTCGATCGTCTGAGAGAAGGGTTTATATAGCGGCAGCAATGGGCAGGTAGGCGCGAGAACCACGCCGGCCGTTACACCCCTGATGTCACGCCCGCGTGATAGGCGGGATCCCGCATTAATGGCGAGACAGGCTCGTTAATGGGGGATCGTGATGGCGCGGAACGTGGGATCGTGGGCGGAGGATATCTCGCGCATGGCGAGATTCGCGGAGCCGTGGTGTAGGTGCCTGGGATCAGCGCTGCAGGTTGGTCAGGATGAGACCGAGGAGGATGAGCTCGGCGGGAGGCTCGGGGACGAGCGGGAGGCCGAGGCATCTTTGTACCATGACAGCTCAGAGGCGAGCCGGGGGGTGGTCTGGAAGGCCACCGAAGGTTGGGAGACCCCTCAGGTCGGAGGCCCGAGATGAGATCCTAACCGAAGTTCTTGATCTTTTCTTGTAAGTTCTGGGATACGTCGTCTGCAACGTATCAGCACCTGGAGAGTCACGATATCGAGCCTCATCAGTTTCAAATGTTCGAGTGGTGGAACCAACATGAGAATAATTATTATCGGCCTTCGAGAGAGAGGTTTCTGAAGAGTTTCACGAGAGAGAGGTTTCTGAAGTTTAGCTTTTTGGGGGGAGCTAAGTCAATGCAATGCACCAATCTTGATTCATGTATATGGTCGTTTCCATGGAGAGAGCATTGAGTATTGTAATTATGGTGTCTAATTTCTTCTTGTTATTATATGTTTGCAGGCATATATGCAAGTCATAATTAAACATTACAATAAATAATTAAAATGCGGAAGTGCTATCTAGTTGAACAAAAATTCAAGGTTTTTTTTTCTCTCTCGCCCCCAAAAACATCCATATTGCTAAATTTCACCTTTAAAAATTCATATTTTCATTTTTCATCCCTAAAACTTGTTTGTTGTAACCAATTTTTTTAACCATTTAACTATATTCCTTCGGAATTTAACTAGGGTTAGCTTGTTTTAAACAGAATTTAAGCTGTAAGTGTGATTATTCTTTCTCTCCCTTTAAAAATCATGCGACTCCTTCATTTTTTTTCTTCATCTTCAAGCTCATTATGAGATATCATCTTTTTCACAGAATTTGAAATTTAAGATCATTTTTATTTTTGAAGCTATTGAAATTGGTAAAACGACTAAGCCTAATCTAGTCTGTATATCCATAACTAATGAATGTGTGAAGAGGAAAAACCATAATTTTTATGTAAAGAAAAACCTTAATTTGAAATTGAAAATAAGCCCTAACCCCAACTCTAAATTGAAAAGGAAGAAGATAATTTTGAAGGGTTTCTTTGTCTTTTAGCAGTCACGCAACGGTATGTTAACAAGAGTACCGGAATATTCATATAAGAGGGGAGATTTATGAACAGCTTTGAGGTTTTAGGGGTGAAATATAGAAATATGAAATTTTAAGGGTGGAGTTTAGAAATATAGAAGTTTTGTGGGGTGATATATTTAAAAAACCCCAAATTTAAATAAAATACATGCACATAGTTTGACCACGAGTTTTGTGGGGTCTACAGAGAGAGGTTGGCTTCCCTATGTTTTTCTCCATTGGCTTTCCGCACATGGGTTGCATTTGCCAAAGCCTGTGGTTTAATATTGCTAAAAAGATTTATTAAAATAAGAGCTTCGTTATTATAATTCAAACCCTTCCCTTTACCCTATATAAGGTGATTAAATTGGCAAAAGCATCTCACGATGAGTTTTGAACTGTGGATTCAGATGTTAGATGTTTGATATGGTGTAATATTCCAGGATACATATGAAATTATCAAGTATTTTTCAACATGGTTAGAATAGATCTCAAACAGTCCGAGCGGCGAGGTATTAAGTATTTTTCAACACGGTTAGAATAGATCTCAAACAGTCTGAACGGTTAGGATCAGAAGTATTTGACATGACTAATTTAATTTGACTTGATTAAAAAGGTTTACATGATTTACATGACAGCATCCAAAATTCAAACACATGATCTCATAATCTAAATTAACTATTCAAACTGACTTTAGTATTTGTCAACCATGTTTGCTTTAAAATTGTTTTTATTAAACTATTTAAGTTGTTTTATCATTTAAAAACCTAAATAGCTCATAAATGAGATAGTCGGATCGAGCTTGTGAAAGTAAATTTCACTTCTTTACTACTCGGATCATGTCTTGACAGCCGTGGTCTGGTGGGATCAAAACTGATCTAACACGACTTAAATGTAAACCAGATTCGACCGGTTTATCGTTTACGAGACAGCAGAAAATGGGGTAGTCCTTATGAAATACCAAAAATACAAGGTTGTTTAGGTAATTAAGAGCTGTGATAATGGATGCGTGGGCTCCATAATTATTAAGACATAGCAAGAAACAAGCACCAGGATGTGACGTGGGTCGTAGTAGGAGGAGCCCACTTGCCATTACCCATTGCCGCCCCTATTGTTCATCTCATTTCATCTCATCTCATTAAAGGCAGCGCCGTTGAACATCTAATTCTTCATTCATTGAATAACTCCCTCTACCATCACCCCCCTTTTTCCTGAAACTATACTCCTAATGAGTTATGAACGTCACACAAGGTTATGAAATGCATTTCCCATCTTGACGCAATCTTTAAAATGTCAAATGAGTTCAAAAGCCTAAGTTTAGAATTAACTTAATTTCTAGATCAACTACATGTCAAGTCAAAGAAGCAACCTTGAATATTCCTTATTAGCTTTTTTTAGGTTATTGACTTTATAACCCAACGGTTTAATGAGTTATAATTTTCTAAAATTCATGAAAGAAAAATCAGATTATGTCAGGTTGAGTTTAGATTAACAGCTAAACGATAAGTGATAGTGCTCGATATTGGTGACCCCCAAGATCATGACACGTGACAGGTGACGTGTCCCAGAATTAAGAAGAAAGGACCCGTAAGGGCCGATCGGGCCACCCCGTGCCCGACCAGCAAGCACAAACTGGCCCCCCTTTGGGCCCCTGCAAATTGGCCTCCTCGGCCTCTCAGCTCGCCCCCGAGCTACCACAGGACCAAGACTCCTCGGTCTCCTTGCTCGTCCCCGAGCTCCCGCCGAGGACGTCTTCCTCGGCCCTCCGACCTACTCCCAGGCGTAACCGCCGCTCCGCGAATCTCGCCACGCGTGGATTTTACGCCAGCAACGTCCCACGTTCCATGCCATCACGATCCCCATTAATGGGCGATCCGCCCTCTACGCAGGCGTGACGTCGGGAGCGTAACTGCCGGCGAGATTCTCACGCCCGCTGCTGCGTGCTCCACAGCTATATAAACCCCCATCACAGAGGGGTCAAGTAAGCCATTTTTTACACTTTTATGCCGTTACTCTGCTCGGATTTTCCCTCTAACTTGGACGTCGGAGGGTCCTCGGTGGTACCAAACCACCCCGGGACTTCTTTGCAGGTACTCGGCTACACCTCCCTCACCTCACCTCTTCCTCCAAAGACCCATTGAGACCCGCACACGAAGGAAGATAATCAACTAAGTCCACCGCGAGATCAACGGAAGACAACATCTGACGAAGGCCCGAAAAGGAGCTCCATCAGTTGGCGCCGTCTGTGGGAACATAACTCCACAAAATATAAAGTTGGCCTTCCTATCTCCACCTTCATGGCAGACGACCATCCTGGGGATCCCGGTACCAGCCGCCGTCCTCCACTCACTGAAGGCGGGGATGAACCTCCTCCCATGACGGTCGTCAACGCCCTCGCAGGCCGGATAGATCGCCTGCAATCCCTCGTAGAGGCCCTTGTCCACGCCCAAACGGCCACGCCCGGGCCCCAGATCGCCGTTCGGCCGTCTCCAGAAGGCTCTGTCCCTGTCTAGACGGCCGATCACCAACAGGCCGCGTCCCCTGGCCGCTGGTCTCTCGAACCGGTGCTGCCTGGGGCCCGTTGGGCGCCCCAGAGCTCAACACCGAGATCCGCCGCCAGGGCGCCTCGCCTCGAGCCTCCGCGTGACCCCTATCCCCCTGAGGAGATGTCAGTTACCTCGCCTGTCCACGGGCGTGGTCGGCCCCACCACCATCGGCGGGGCCGCACAGAAGAGGTCCGCCCAGGCTGCTCAAGAGCTACCTCACCCCGGGACCTGAGGCACCTCATTGAGAAGAATCGGGGACGCTCCCAGACGCACGTCACCCACAGCAGGGGCCAGAGATCCCGAGGCGCCGATTCCCCGGGGTACCACGGTCGGTTCGATGCCCTCGAGAAGAAGATCGAGGGCATGCGCCGAGAAACTCGCCTCTCGAGCGACAGAGCTAAGTACGCCTCCGACTCGCTCACGAAGCCGTTCAACGAGGAACTGCTCACCGTCCACGTCTCCTCGCGCAACAAGCCCCCAAAGGTCTCTCTGTTTGACGGGAAAATCGACCCGAAGGACCACTTGGACGCTTTCACCGCGGGGATGAGCTTCCAGGATCACTCCGACGCCGCCCAGTGCAGAGACTTCCCGGCCACCCTCATCCGCGCAGGTCGGGATTGGTTCCGGGGGCTCGAACCCCGCTCGATTTTTCCCTTCGACGAGCTGGCTACTCAGTTCCTTGGCCATTTCATGGGGAACCGTCGACAGAAGCGCACGGTCGACTACCTCTTCACGGTTAAGAGTGGGGACAAGGAAACGTTCAAGGCATACATTACCCGTTTCTACAACGCCCTTCTCGAGGTGCCCGAGCACCGAGATGAAACCGTCATAACGGCACTCAGATCTGGTCTGAGGCACAAGGAATGGTTGCGCTCCTTCACGCTGGCGCAACCTAAGACCATGGTCGAGGTCAAGGCATGGACCGAGCGCGAGGTCCAGCTGGAATCCGAGGTGAATGCTAACCTTCCCCGGGCAGAACGGCCCGACCATAAGAAGAGGGCTCGGGAGGAGAGGCTGGAGCGTCAGCGGCTCTACCACCCGAAGTTCCAGGAGTATACCCCCCTCAACGTCTCCCTCACGGTGTTGCTGGAGGAGGCCTAGAACGAGGGGTTCTTCAAGTTCCCTCCGGTCCCGCGTCAGGCCGTGAAGCGAACCCGGGACCCCTACTGCGCTTTCCACCGGGTACTGGGCCACGCCACGGAGGACTGCAAACAACTGAGGGACTACATCGAAGAGCTCATCTGGTCTGGGCACCTCGCCGCCTACCTGAGGGACAAACGGCAGACCGATCGCGAGCAGGAGCAGCATCGCCCTCCCGCCGACCTGACCATCGGTCAGATCATGCTTGCTTCAGCTGACGGCCAGACCGGAGCTCAGGGAGCCCCATGCCCCATACCAAGCGCGGAGGCAGACAGCCCTTCAGGGAGCTCGGCCCCATCCAATAAAGTCATCTTCTAGCCTGTACCCTTCTTTTAAAGCAATGTAAATTCTTCCTAGGATCTATTGTTAATTTAATAAAGATCAATGGAGCGTTGCGAAAAAAAAGAAAAGCTTTGTTTATTCAAAGGGTATTATGGGCTCCTCAGCCGTACATGCAAAAGAAAAGAAAATTACAATAGTGGGGGAAGGGGGTGCAGCGAGCACTGCTCATGGTACTCGGTAAAAATCTCCGCCAACCGGGGCCTCGCCAGTTCCAACCTCTATCCCCGGTTCCCCCCGCGGGCATTGACCCCGAGCCTCAGCTCGAAGCATTCGCGGACGAGCGCCTCTGAGCGGGCCAGCCAGATCGCGGAGATTAAGCCGAAGTGCCTCAGAGACCGCAGCTTGCCCACGGCCTCATCAAAAAGCAGCTCAGACAGGGGGTTGTAAAGCCTCGACGATGCCCTCCAGATGGAGTACATCAGCAACTGCAGCAGGGAGGAGCGTCGGAGGAGCAGCCGGCCAAAATGGTCCTCGATCCTCCCGTAGACCAGCTGCACCGTGTTCTCGGTGCAGTACGGGTCGTAGAGGTACACGTCTTCGAAGCGGACGATGTCGGGGATGGTGAACGGGAAGTCCTGCATTCTCGGCGACCTGTTTATGAAGGATGAAAAGACCAGTACTCCTTCAGCCTTATATAGCCCAGTACGCAACCCAACCGTCGCACCCTTTCGCCCAGGGAATCGCCGCTATGCAGCAACCATCGAGCCTTCTCCAGTGGAATCGAAGCGACGCACCCCTAGCGCTTCGCCTTCCCCTGATGCTTCGCCCTCCCTTGACGCTTCGCCCTCCCCTGCATTCGATAGGCTAGCTACACGCGCCGTTGCCCTGACCGTTCCCATTCCCCATGCCTGCAGCTGAACGGTCGGGATACACCACGGCAAGATTCAGCCCAGCGGCTTCCCTTCTCGGTCGTCCCTAGCGGGCAGCTTCCCTGCCGCGACACCGGGATCAAAAAGCCCTCCCAGAGGCAGTCGAGCCCGAGGTCCCCTCGCTCGGCTATCCCCAGCGGGCAGCTTTCCTGCCGCAACGCCGGGGATCAAAAAGCCCTCCCAGAGGCAGTCGAGCCCGAGGTCCCCTCGCTCGGCTATCCCCAGCGGGCAGCTTCCCTGCCAGAACGCCAGGGACCATAAAGCCCTCTCAGAGGCAGTCGAGCCCGAGGTTCTCTCGCTCGGCTATCCCCAGCGGGCAGCTTCCCTGCCACAACGCCGGGGATCAAAAAGCCCTCTCAGAGGTAGTCGAGCCCGAGGTTCCCTCGCTCGGCTATCCCCAGCGAGCAGCTTCCCTGCCACAACGCCGGGGATCAAAAAGCCCTCTCGGAGGCAGTCGAGCCCGAGGTTCCCTAGCCCGGCTATCTTTCAGGACAAAAGCCCTCGCCAAGAGGCACCGGGCGGCAACCCTACCGGGCCAAGGGTCCTTGGTAGGCTTCTTACAGCCTTATAGCTCTTCCTGCGCCACGGACCAAAGTCCTCCCAGAAGCAGTCGGGCCTTCGCTCGGCTATCCCCGGCTGGTAGCTTCCTACCACAACCGACAGGGATCAAAGTCCTCGCCAAGAGGCACCGGGCAGTAACCCTGCTCGGTCCCTATCCTGAAGGATCAAAGCCCTCGCAAGAAGCAACTGAGCAGCTACCTTGCTCGGTAAAAACTTCGGCAAGCAGCTCCCCACCCGCGACGCCGGGACAGAAGCGGCTGCCCCGCCCATTCGTCCTAGGCCAGTGGTTGCCTACCCACGACGCCAGAGGCCAAAACCCTCGCCAAGAGGCAGCCGCGCGGCTTTGCTGCCCGGACATCCCTAGTGGGCTTCTTACAGCCCCTCAAACGCTGACGACCCAAGCCCTCGCAAGAGGCAACCGAGCAGCTACCCTGCTCGGCCATCCCTGGCGGGAGACTCCCCTGCCAGGAAGCTTGAAGCCTTTGCAGGGGGGACAGGGCAGCTGCCCAGTCACCCACGGATGGTGGCCAAAGCTCTAAATCAGAGATGCTCTGTGGCCCACGGAGAAACCGAGACCCCGGTGAGGGACACCCATTCTGTCCAGGTCCAAACGATCTCCCCTCGACTCCGGGGCCTAGGGAGATACCTCCTCGGAAACGCTCGTCAGTCGGCAAGTGATTGCAGTCAACTCGACGGGCGATCGTTAGACAGATGGCCGACCTAACGTAAAAGCACAACGGTACAAGCAAAATATCTCACGAACATTCTTCAACAAATAGCAGAGCGCAATTCTATGGAGCTGAAGAAAATTTTTATTACTGCTGCCAAAGACAAAAGTTTTTCTTTACAAAGGGTATTTTTTGGGCTCCCCAGCCTTACAAAATTCAAAAGAAAAATAAATTGAAGATGGGAGAACGAGGGCTCTACACCTCGGGGCCGAGCGCGACCTCGGGGTCCTCGACCTCCACCACTTGGGGCGCTGGGTCCTTGGCCGCCTCCTCGCCGGGAACTTCTTCCCCTTGCTCGTCGGCGCCTACGAGGGGGAACTCGGCCCGGAGATCCACGTCGTCGAACCCGGGCATCCGGGACTTAACGGCATCGAGGGCGTTGTGCCAAATGCGGGTCGTGGCCACGGCCAGGTCGTTATAAAAATCCCTCGACCCTTTATAGCTCGCCACGGCCCTCGATTCGGCCGAGTTACAGGCCTCTGCCGCTGCCCCCAGCTCCTTTCGGAGGGACTTCACCGTCCTCTTCACGTTGCCGGCAAGCACCTGGGAGTCCTCGAGCTTGCCCTCGGCGATCACGGCGACCTCGCGATGCCGGGCGACCTCCTTTTTCCCGGCTACCACCTCGCCCTCCAGGGCGGTGATCTTCGCCGACATCGCCTCCTGCTCTCGCCTGGAGCTCTTTTGCAACGAGGCGAGATGACCCGCGGCCTCCAACGCCGGGGCTACCACCTCGGTCTCCACACGGAGGGCGAGGGCCACGTGCTGGAGAACCTGGGAAGATACGAAAGGGTCAGAAAATAGAAAAGGGCACCAAATCTCACGATGAACTGGGGGCTTACTTGCACGGACTCCTGGGCAATCGACGCCAGCTGGGCCCTGAGGGTCCTTCCAGGAACTTGACCCCCAGCCGAGGTCTCTATTTCGTGCAGGAGGCTGTCCGTGACCGACAGTCCCGACGGCGCCGCGAACCGGAGCCCCCTTCCTCCACTACGGTCGGCGAGGACCGGCCCCGGGAAGGTCTCCGGGAACTCTTCTTGAGCGGCTCCGAGGGAGAGCCGATCTCCTCTTCCGAAGCCGTGTCCTCCAGAATCAGGGCCCGCTTCCGAGCCGATGCTCTGCTGGGGCCCGGGGTGGGATCCGCCACCGAGCATCCTCGAGGCGCCGCCTCCGAGGCAGTAGGGGTCGGAGCGGGCTGCGCCCGAGAAGAGCCGGCGCCTCCGGCCTTAGTAGGCTGCCTCGGCTGGCGCATAGCATCTCGGAGAGAGCCGAAGTCCATGGATCCTGCATGAAACGAACACCCAACAGATCAGCAACGCGAGTAAAATGCAAACCTGAAAAGCAAGCCTAACTTACCAACGAACTCGACGGGGCTAAGCCCGACCCAACTTAGAACCCTCTCGGACAGCAGTACGTCATGTCGAGGGATGGGCTCCCATGACGCCACTCTCACCGCGGCAGGGTCATCGGACAGGTTCCCCAGTAGACATTTCTCCCCCGACCACTCGGTGGGCACCGGCCAGTCCACACCCTCAGGAGAGGAAACGAAGAAAAATTTCTTTTTCCAATCATGAATGGAGGAGGGCAAGGCCACGACCCCGGTCCCGGCAGCGACCCCGGGCCGCTTCCTAAAAGAATAGTAAACCCATCTCGGGTTGCCAGCTCGACCGCCAGGGTGACTCTTGAAAGCGAGGGAGTAATCAAGAAGGGAGAGACTGAAAGGAACCGCCTGCAGCCTCAGGCGGATCAAAAACCCAAGGAGGATCCTCCACGCGTTCGGCACTAACTGGCCGGGGGCCAAACCGAAGAAATTCAGAGCGGCGATGACCTCAGGAGAGAAGGGCAGACGCATTCCGCCCCCAAAAGCTTCCAAATACAGGGCGATCTCCCTGCCCCGTACCTGGTCTGCCCTTTCTCCCTCCTCGGCTAGACGGAGCGTGTAGCGCGGGAGAATGTGGAAGCGAGCCCGAGCGCTGGCGAGCTCGTCCTTATGCCTCACCCAGCACGAGGTGCTGGAAGCCACATCTGCCGCCTCCTCCTTGGAGGCGGCCCCCGCCTCACAGCCCCGGGAACAGGGCTCAGCCCCTGCTCCCCGAGAAGACTCAGAAACATCTAAAGGGACCCTAGCATCTACTCCTGCAACGTCTAATGATTCTACAGAGGAAGACATCTAACCTGGGTAAGAAATTCTCCAAAGGTTGGAAACGAAATAGGGGAGACGAAAGCCGAGCAGCTAAGGCTTGAGAGAGGAAAATATGAAAGAGTAAGGGCCCTAGGGCGGACCCCACCCATATTTATTGCCGCATACGGCCTCATCCAACGGTGCCCATCGTCTCCCACCGAAACGGCTCCTCGCGCCCAGCGGTTCCGATCGTTCCACGTGGCAGCCCAGCGCTGGACCGTGTCCCATCAAACGCCGCAGACCTGCGCACGTCGCATCGGCTAATCGACGCTCGACACGTGGACCGTCGCTTCGACTGCAGAGTGCATGAACCGGCGCACCTCCTTTAAATGCAAAGATCCCGCCTTAATTCGCTAGCGGAAAAGACAACCGACGACCCGAGGGCTCGCCCTGGCGAAACCATAGAAATGATCTCACCTCGGGAGGCCCGGCAGTCCACTCCTGACCCGACCACTAGCTGGTCGGGACAAGAGTGGGGGGCTAATGATAGTGCTCGATATTGGCGACCCCCAAGATCATGATACGTGGCAGGTGACGTGTCCCAGAATTCAGAAGAAAGGACTCACAGGGGCCGATCGGGCCACCCCGTGCCCGACCAGCAAGCACACGCTGGCCCCTCTTGGGGCCTCTGCAAATTGGCCTCCTCGGCCTCTCAGCTCGCCCCCGAGCTACCACAGGACCAAGACTCCTCGGCCTCCTTGCTCGTCCCCGAGCTCCCGCCGAGGACGTCTTCCTCGGCCCTCCGACCTACTCTCAGGCGTAACCGCCGCTCCGCGAATCTCGCCACGCGCAGATTTTACGCCAGCAACATCTCACGTTCCACGCCATCACGATCCCCATTAATGGGCGATCCGCCCTCTACGCGGGCGTGACGTCGGGAGCGTAACTGCCGGCGAGATTATCGCGCCCGCTGTTGCGTGCTCCACAGCTATATAAACCCCCATCACAGAGGGGTCAAGTAAGCCGTTTTTTACACTTTTATGCCGTTACTCTGCTCGGATTTCCCCTCTAACTTGGGCGTCGGAGGGCCCTCGGTGGTACCAAACCACCCCAGGACTTCTTTGCAGGTACTCGGCTACACCTCCCTCACCCCACCTCTTCCTCCAAATACCCATTAAGACCCGCACGCGAAGGAAGATAATCAACTAAGTCCACCGGGAGATCAACGGAAGACAACATCTGACGGAGGCCCGAAAAGGAGCTCCATCAATAAGATTTTTGTTTCAATTTTAATTCCTGATCAAACAAATCGAATCTGATTAAACTACTATCGATTCAAACACCATAAAAACTTTAACTCCTACGTTCTGTCTGGCGAATACATTCTATTTGTGTGCAATGCAAAATATAATTTTTGCAACTGTGACTATAGCAAAGCGGTAAAACCTTGTCGAGAGGTCGAACATGAGGTATAGGGTAAGAATCCCGCTTGCATTATACGCCATAGCCTATTAAAAAGGTCGAATTTATGAGATATATATATATATATATATATATATATATATATATATATATATGAGAATAATTAAAGTAAGAGGTCATAGGAGGGAATTTTCTTCTATGGCGTCGAAAAAACACATCCTCTATCGTGTTTTCCGACGATCAGAATGCATCATCACCGTTATCATCTAAGATGTGGGTACACCAAATATCATGTGATTTTACAACTTTTTCACCGTTAATTTAACAATGTAAAAAGTTCTATTGTCGGTAAACCGTTAATTTTGAACCCATTAATTCAACGGTGAAAAAGTTGTAGAATCACATGAAATTTGGTGTACCCATATCTTAGATGATAACGATGAAGATGATGCACTCCGGTCGTCGGAAAACACGATGGAGAGTGTGTTTTTTCGACGCCATAGAATGAAATTCTCTCCTATGGCATCTTTCCTTCATTATTCTTTCTCTCTCTGTATATATATATGAGAATAATGGAGGAAGGATGTCATAGGAGGGTCCTATGGCGTCCAAAAAGTATCCCCTTTCTCATTTTTTCCGACGACCGGCACACATCATTTTCATCGTTATTATCTAAGATGTGGGTACACCAAATTTCATGTGATTCTACAACCTTTTCACCGTTGAATTAGTGGGTTTAAAATTAACGGTTTACCGACAACATAACTTTTTACATTGCTAAATCAACGGTGAAAAAGTTGTAGAATCGCATTAAATTTGGTGAATCGGAGAAGAATCTGATCGTCTGCCGCCAGCTCAAGGATGTACTCACATTTTAGATGATAACGATAAAGGTGATAGGTGCCGATCGCCGGGAAAAATGAGATAGGGCGTACTTTTTCGACGTCATAAGAGTAAATTCCCTTCTATGGCCTCTTCCCTCCATTAACACCTCCCCTCTCTCTATATCTAGGTTAATGGAGCGAAGAGGCCACAGGAGGGAATTTACTCTTATGGCGTCAAAAAAGTACGCCCTCCATCGCATTTTCCGATGATCGGCACTTATCATCTTCATCGTTATCATCTAAGATATGGGTATATCAAATTTCATGTGATTCTACAACTTTTTCACCGTTGAATTAGTGGGCTCAAAATTAACGGTTTACCGACAATAGAACTTTTTGCATTGCTAAATCAACGGCGAAAAGGTTGTAGAATCACATGAAATTTGACGTACCCACGTCTTAGATGATAACGATGAAGATGATGGATCCCGATTGTCGAAAAATACGACGGAGGGCGTATTTTTTCGACGGCATAGGAGAAAATTCCCTCCTATGGTCTCTTTTCTCCATTATTCTCATATAAATATATACACATACATATATATATAGAGAGAGATTCTTATGATACATAAGTTTTAAGAAAATTAAAATAAGAAAAATGCCAAAAGGGAAATGTGGGTGAGAATAGAGAATTAGACGAGCGTTTGCTTTAGGGCCTGTTTGGTTGTAGGATTTAGAAATTTGGACTCCAAAATAGTACGTTTGAAAATTTCTGGATTTGGTAATTTTTTGTTTGATTGGTTTTGGATTCCTTGTATTGGATTTGTAGATCCTTGTAATCTTCGTTTGGTTGGTGAAAAGAAAATGGGATTTGGATTTGAGGATTTTAGAGAGAGAGAGATAGAGAGAGGATTATTAAATAAATAAAGTAACACAGGTCCCATCTAAAAGTACAATGAATAGTGCCTAATACTTAAAAAATTTTAGGATTCAAGAATCCATCTTTTGTGGTGTACACCCATAAAAAAAAAAAATTCTAGAAATCCAAATGCACCAACTAAATACAAATTTATGGAATCTCATGATTTCACATTCCAAACCCCAAATAATCCTGCAACCAACAGTCACTTATTGACCCTTCAATTTCAGCTCCAAATCATTTCCCCTTCATTAATTTTTAGAGTTGAAATCTCGTGCTCTCCTTTTTTCCCCATCTTCGTCTCTCTCCTTTTCGTTCTCATCCACATCCGCATTCCCCAAACTACCCCCACAACTCAGCCTTTATCACCAAATGTGCCATCCTCTAACTCATCTCCCCACAGACAAAAACATCACCATCTTGTAAATTCCAAATACGATGAAGGGCAGTTCAGGAACTCACAATATATAAATCGAGGTCAAAACCTCAAAGGGTGGTAGCCGGCTTCTCTCTATCTTTCTCTCTCTCATCAATGGCGGCGCGACCGAGTCACTGCTCTGACTCAGCATTTAGGGTTGTAAATCCGCAGCAATAATAAAGCTCAAACCTTTTGAGATCTCAAAAAACGAAGCAAAGAGCTGAGAAATCCTAAGCGTCATCGGGGAGTTTTGTTCTAAGATCCGATAAGGGCTAGGGCGAGAATGGGGAGCGTCTGGAAGAAGGCGAAGGCGGCGCTAGGGCTGAACCTCTGCGCTTACGTTCCCAGGACGTTGGATGACGACGACGACGATGAGGACGGCGCTAGGTTTTCCGATGCGGCGGCGGCGACTGCGAGCTCGCCGGCGAGTTTTGATTCGGGTTATAGGGCATTGATGCCTACGACTCCGACTCCGACTTCGTCTGGGCTCAGGATGTCTAAATCTGGGAGCAGATCCTCCAAGGTCCGATCTTTCTCCCTTTTTATTCCCCTTATGTTGAAATTAAGGCATCTAAAAGGTGAGTGTTTTCGTATTTTTTTTGATGTAATCAGATTTTTCTTTTCTTTTCAAATTAGGTGTGTTCAGAGGTCGTTTTTACCGCTTTTTTTTTTTAAAGACAATTTGTCGTTTTTTGAAGTTTATTTGGTGCGCCTGTTAGTAAAGTTAGGTAAATGATTGCATTGGGAGGAAAATTTAAGGGGTTCGTTTGGGTGTGGATCATCGAAGATCGCATGTTTCTCTGAATTTGTCCACTATTTGGTTGCTTTTGTTGTGTCATATTTATGCCTTTTTTAAGGGTATCTCTCGCCATTTACGTTTACTTGCATGTTGTTGTTAGAACTAAAATACATAAGATCGTGAAGTAAATTTCTAAATATGGAAGCAGTTCTTTTACTTTCCATTATGATCTGGGCTAGTGCCTGCTGGATTTTAAAGCATGTGATGCTGAATTACTATCTCAGTTAAAAAAAAAAAATTGTGCAACTTTGTTAACTTTCTTTCATGTCAATTATTATTTGGAATTTCACAAGGGTGTTTTTGGGGACTAGGGAACCTATGCTATTTTCCTCCATGTTGTTATGCCGCACTGAGAGCATCTTGACCCTACATCACACGCACGTGCAAAGCGTGGGAAAAACATCAACTCCAAAGTGTTTTATACTATTGGACAGCCGATCGTGACCGTTGATTTTAAGATCAAAGAATTCTTGACCGTTGATCTTAACATGAGGGAACAATGTTAGGGTTTTCGTTAGGCATACGAGGAAGACGCTCAAGAATAAGAACACGAAACACCAATATTTAACGTGGTTCGATCAACGGCTTACATACAGTCTAACATAAGAATCTGCTCATTAATGATTAAGAATACCGGTACATTTTATATTCTCTCTCATCTCTTTTCATATCTCATTTTCATTTCTCAACGCTCATACAAACACAAAGATTACTCTTGGTAAACCCCTTCACTTCACCTGTGGATGATTACTTCTCGTCTCTGCCTTCGTCTTTTTATACAAACACAAAAACCACTTTTCTGATACTCCACATTCTACTGTTGATGACTACCTTTCGCTTTTGCCTTCGTCTTTTCATACAAATACAAAGACTGCTATTTTGGTGCTTCACCTTCTCGTGTGGTTCACTATCCTTCGCTTTTGCCTTCGTTCTCTTATACTTCTTCTTCATGTTTTGCCACTTTTCTCTGATGAGATCCTTCAATATTTATAACACAAAATAATAGAATCCCTATTACAATTAGGATTTCATCAAATCTTTAAAACAAACCTTCAAATACCTCTTTACAAATCTTCAAACAAATTTTTAAACAAATCTTTCGAAATAAATCTTTCCATAACACGCCAAAATCGTAGACAAACGTCTGAAGCACGAGACGTCTGTCCACGCTTTGTTCTTGTAAACACTTCTTCTTTTGAAGTTTTATGTGTCAGACACGTCTCTTTGCTGTTGAATACATGTCAGTTTTCATAACAAATAGCAGGGGAAATAATACGTTTTTTTGGGGGCCAGTTTCACTCTTTTTCCAGCTGTGGTTTCAAATCATGGGCCAAGACTAGATGACGATGTCTAGTTATTTTATCCAGAGACCCTCTCCTTTTACATCATTTCTGTTTCTTTGATGAGCAGTGATGTTTTGGATTTATTAGAGAAGGGGAAACTTGAGATTAGCACCTGTATTTATTTATTAATTGCTTTGGTCACAGCTGAAACGGAAAGTCTCCATATTTGCTCAGCACTATTACTGTTCCATCTACAGTGCTTTGAGGTTGTTTTTATTCTTTCCAGATTAGAGTGTTTTTTTTACCAGGCTTAGAAAAATTTCGCAAAGCTCAAGTTTATTGGCTGAAAGTGAGCCCAAAATCGTCCACCGGCGAGAATCAAGACCAAATACTCTAGTTAATTTGTAGTCAATTTACTGAAATTGGCAGTCTCTTTCATGTTGTTGGAGAATATGATTTCAGATGTTCATCTTACTTTTCTTGAGTGACCGGTAATTGGCCCTGCATAAGACTGTAAGATTCCCAATTTTAAGGTATGAGTACTATGACAAGAAGTTTGCAATTTCAATTATTTGGGAGAGTAGAACAACTTTGTTTATTTAGGGGAGGGGCGGGTGCAACCTTATAATTTTGAGGGGGAAAGAGGTTGTGCAGACAAAATTTAATATTACAAGTAATATATGATTCAAACCACTATGTCGACAAGAATGGCAGTTTAACTGGAATTTAGTTTCATTTCTTCTTGAGAGTGGGAACTTAGATAGACGAGGATGATACCTATGTTGATGCAGTTTTTATCAGATCACACACCAGAAAGCTAAGAATTATGTTCAAGCTGACATGAAGAATATAGTGTGGTCATGGCTAAAGAACATTGTATATGTGTATGGATGCGCGGTGAGATAAAATGCATGTTTAATATGTAATAATCTAATCTTTGTATAAAGTTAGTGTTTTAAATGTGACCGGTACGAGCTGTATCATAGAAACCTGTTGCTAATTTTCCATGCAACCCTGCTTATATTACCAGGCTTGAAACATTACTTTCGACTTTGGAGGGCATACTGGAAGTGGACAACTTCTTCAGAATAAACTGCAGTTTCCTTATTTAAAACATATGATTGAAAGACTTTCATTTCCCTGTCCGTGTAGAATAACCTACCTTCAATCGCTTTGCTCTGTAAATTACTAGTTTGTATAAGGATCTTGGATGTCTGTAGGAACGTTTTACTCTATAAAGAGTTTTGTGGTAACCTTGAATACAGTATGGAGTCAGCTTCCTTATCAACTGCTATTTTTTCTTAAACCTTTGAATCACAGTTGTCATATTGAATCTCTAACTGTATCTAGTGTAATTATATGCAGCTTACTGTAAATCACAAATATACTGATGTTCCTCGTTGCAATTCTTTGAATGGCAGAAAACATGTGCAATCTGTCTAGGCATCATGAAAGCAGGCCAAGGACATGCCTTCTTCACCGCGGAGTGCTCACACACCTTCCACTTCCACTGCATTACCTCAAACGTAAAGCATGGCAATCGAGTGTGCCCCATTTGCAGGGCCAAATGGAACGAAGTTCCCCTTCAAAGTCCACCCATCACAGAGCATCCACAAGGAAGAGCCCGTGTAAACCCACTCAACGGGACCCAGGATGATGCCTACATGAATCTTCTACGTTGGGTCCCGCGAACTGACTCATCAAATCGTCAACAACATCACCATCTCACACATTTCTTCCAAGCCTTGGAACCAAACACTTACAACGACGACGAGCCTGTAGACTTTCAGGCTGAAAACTTTAAAGACACTCCACTGCAAAAAGGGTGCATCAAAACACTCGATATCAAAACATACCCAGAATTTTCAGCCATTCCAAAATCAACTAGTGAAGATAATTTCACTGTTTTGCTCCACCTCAAAGCCCCACGAGCTGGCCCTGGAACCGTCCCTGGCCGAGCCCTCCATTCCAACAACACGACTCGAGCTCCAGTTGACCTAGTCACCGTTCTTGATATCAGTGGCAGCATGGCAGGTACCAAGCTTGCGCTTCTAAAGAGAGCAATGGGATTTGTGATCCAAAACCTCGGGCCATCTGATCGATTATCAGTCATTGCCTTCTCTTCTACTGCTCGCCGCCTCTTCCATCTCCGGAAAATGTCCGAAACCGGAAGGCAACAGGCTTTACAAGCAGTCAATTCTTTAGTATCAAGTGGCGGGACTAACATAGCCGAGGGTCTCAGAAAAGGCGCGAAAGTGATTGAGGATCGAAAAGAAAAGAACCCGGTGTGCAGCATCATACTCCTCTCTGATGGCCAAGACACGTACACTGTCCCGTCTAATAATGGTGGATCCCATGGCACGAGGCCAGATTATCGATCTCTAGTGCCATCGTCTATCCAAGTACCGGTCCATGCCTTTGGCTTCGGCGCGGACCATGATTCTGCATCGATGCACTCGATATCAGTAACATCTGGGGGGACCTTTTCTTTTATCGAGGCCGAGAGTGTGATACAAGACGCTTTTGCGCAGTGCATTGGTGGGCTCCTCAGTGTCGTGGTGCAAGAGCTTAAAATCAATGTTGCATGCATACATCCTGGGGTCCGCCTCGCTCCGATTAAATCAGGAAGTTATGCAAGTCGAGTATCAGATAATGAGAGGACAGGATCTATAGACGTGGGTGATTTATATGCTGATGAAGAACGAGATTTCTTGGTCTCTGTTAAAGTTCCAGCCGCTTTGAGCGAGTATATCGGGTTGCTAAAGGTCGGTTGCAGCTACAAAGACCCGGTGTCCAAAGAATCGGTGTCTATAGAAAGCGAAGAGCTAAATATCTTAAGGACAGAGTCTAGTGCCGCAAGAACCATGTCAATCGAGGTGGACCGAGAGAGAAACAGGGTGAGGGCGGCCGAGGCCATGGCCGAGGCAAGAGCTGCAGCCGAGCAAGGCTTGCTCGCCGAGGCCGTTTCGATATTAGAAGCTCGAAGGAGAATACTATCGGAGTCTTTAACAGGAAGATCCGGTGATAGGTTATGTGTGGCTTTGGATGCAGAGATGAGGGAGATGCAGGAGAGAATGGCGAGCAGGCAGAGGTATGAGGCCTCGGGTAGAGCTTATGTTTTGTCGGGGCTGAGCTCGCACTCTTGGCAGAGAGCGACGGCTCGTGGGGACTCGACCGATAGCGCTAGCCTCATGCACTCGTATCAAACTCCGTCAATGGTTGACATGGTGAATCGTTCTCAGATCCTCTCTCCATCGGCTTGGAGACCAAGCCCACCGATTCGACCCACAAAAGCCTTCTCTTGCCAAGTGTTTGAGCCAAGGTAACATCCAAGAAAAGGAAAGGGATGACTGCAGTATCCATTTTGTTTTAGCAGTTAATTATTTTTGTTATAATTTTGGGGTTAAAAAACAAATTGGAGGGGGGAGTACAGAAAATGGGGGTGGGGGTTATACGGGGGTGGGGGGTATATTTCTTTTCCAGGGAATGAATAAAAATACTGGAAATGTTGGTGAAACTGGGTAAAGTGGGGGTGGACAGTGGGGGTTAAAAAAAATGTGAAGGGGTGTAACTTTGTTTTGGATTTTTTTTTATTTATTTATTTTAATTTGGGCTCTTAATTGTATTTGTGTCTTTTCCTTCTTGTTTTGTTGTAAATAGGAGAAGGTTTTGCCTGTAAGGATGATGGTGGTATAAGAATGCCAACTTTTGGAATGTATACTTTGTTGGGTGCATTCTTCTCTTGATATATGTTTACATCTTCCTGCAATCGATCTCTCTTTAGTCGTTAATTTGTGAAAATAATGGTTGTACTTGCATGTCACATTATCCAGCTATTTGTTGAGGCAGACTGCATTTTTTTGGTTGTAGCAAGGATATGATCGTGTATTATCATGAGCATGCAGCATGCTAGAGGAAGTGCAGCGATTATAACAAGCTTGTTGGCCAGCTTTATAAATTATGCATCCTGCATCAATTTACTAATATTTTGTTAATCATCTTAGTGTCTTTGCTTTTGCTTTATTAAACGAGGAAAGCGTTTCTACACATCAGAACAACTCCCATCACAAAAGCAAACGGAAGACCTTTTTTTTTGGGATTCTTACTTTGTAGGAACAGCTAAAAATACGAGTTCTCTTATTTAATTTGTACTTCCCTATTTTACGAGTGTCCGATGCATGAGCTATCCATCAATGTGATGGTGTGCCTTTCATGTTGGGTGACTGTATTTCCCTTGGTTGCTGTATGCAACTTCTATTGTTTGATGCATGAGCTCATTAGCCTTTTATTATTTGATGCATATAGAGGAGCTATTTAATTTGTACTAAAACATTGGGAGAGTTGCAAGATTTGCTTTTGTCTCACCAGGAGTGAAATACTTGAGTAGGGGAATCGAGTTGGCCTGAGATTGAAAAATTAAAACTTGAATAGATAGGCAGCCAATTTTTCATTGTTGTCGCAACACCTTTCAATCCTCAAGTCATCTCAAATGCAACGGCTGCATGCATACAGCTGTAAACCAGAATGTTTATTTTTCGCCCGCAAACATGACCCATGCATACGACACTCACGCACACAAAACAAACACACAACACATATTGGATGCCCTGAAGCGTTAAACAAACTGTGGCTGCTTCCCCTCCCAGGATCGAACTCCACGCTCTTCCCCGACCCTGCACCCTGCCGCCATACCAACCAACAGAGCTGTTGCTCATTGGTCAGAATGTGTAGGTATATAGCTTGTCCTCCTACTTGAAAGGGCTATAAGTTGACCCCTAAAATGGTTGTTTAGCCCAGTTAACACCACAGCCAAGACCAATTAGCAACTAGTCAAAAGCGGTTGCTTGCTCTCTGACACATCACTGATTATGTCATGTTCATACAATCCGATCACTGATTAAGCTCAAACTACTTGCAACTAATTTGCTTTTTCAAACATACTAATCCAACCACTCTATTGCTTGTACACACGCGCACGTGTATTTGCATGCACCAAGTTTTCGCCGCCGCCGCCGCAACCGCCGCAACAACAACAAAGAAGAAGACTAAAATTAATGGCATCATCAATGGAGAAATCTCCTGAAGAGGAACACCCTAATAAGGCCTTTGGTTGGGCCGCTTGCGACTCCTCTGGCGTACTTGCGCCTTTTAATTTCTCTAGAAGGCCAGTAACTCTTATTAGAACCATGCACAAATCTGTTCCTTTTTTCCCTTATAATTTGCTATATCATCTTTGACATTGTTTCTGTAATTGTAAACAGAGATACATACCCGAAAGATGTGAACATAAAGATACTCTACTGCAGAGTTTGTCATTCAGATGTTCACTTTGCCAAGAATGAAAGGGGATTTTCGGTCTATCCTATGGTTCCTGGGTAATTTTCTTTTTCTTTCTCCACTATCATTTCTCATCGTCATAATTACTCTATACATAATCATTGTAATAACAAATGATATATGTCATAATCGATGCATGTCTATACACGGGACGTCAGCCTGCCATTTTCTTTTTACGTAATGATATTACCAAAATATAGTGATATAATAAAGTAAAGGACATGGACTTACTTCGATCTCCTAGCTCGTACATATAATTGCTTATCCGGCGTCAGTCCCACCTTAACACCGGGCTAATCCTGGCCTGAGTAAAATATTTAAACATGCATCCAAATCAAACATCGTATTCGGAGCGAATAAGATTGGGGGGATTGGGTCCTACTTCAAATTACAAATTGTGGTAAAAGTTTATCCTGTTATCGGTTCAGATTGCGGTAACCCTTGTTGCAACCATTTTATGTTCAAGACAAATATCGGACTCGCAATGTCTCATACCTAAATCACCTAAATTTTCTGTTATAGGCATGAGATTGTCGGCATTTTCACCGAAGTAGGCTCTGAGGTCAAGAATTTCAAGGTTGGAGACAAGGCAGGTGTCGGTTGCATGGTTGGCGGTTGTGACGGCTGTGACGATTGTACCAAGGCATTAGAAAGCTACTGTCGCAACGCAATCCTCACCTACAATTACATTTGCCACGACAATACGTGATGATGCTCGATATCGGCGATCTCCCAGATCGTGACACGTGGCAGATGACGTGTCCCAGAGCTCAGAAGAAAGGGCCTACAGGGGCCGACCAGGCCACCATTGTGCCCGACCTGCAAGCACAAGCTGGCTCTCCTCAGAGCCCCTATGCACAAATTGGCTTCCTCGGCCTCCCAGCTCGCCTCCGATCTATTACAGGACCAAGATGCCTCGGCTCTCCCGCTCTTCTCCGGGCTCTCCCGCCGAGGCCAGTTTCCTCGGTCTCATCGACCGACCAACGGTGCCACTCGCAGGTATAACCGCCGCTCGGCGAATCTCACCATGCGCGAGATCTCCGCCGGCCACATCCCACATTCCACGCCATTACGATCCCCATTAACGAGCCTGTCTCGCCATTAATAGGAAGTTCCGCTTATCACGCGGGCGTGACATCGGGAGCGTAACGGCCGGCGTGATTCTCGCGCCTGCCCCTGCATGCCGCCGCCGCTATATAAACCCCTCTCCTAGGGATCAAATAAGCCATTTTTTACTCCACTAAGCCGTTACTCTGCTCGGATCTTGTTACTGACTTGATCGTCGGAGGGTCCTCGGTGGTACCAAAACACCCCGGCACTTCCTTGCAGGTACTCGGCGCAAATCTCTTCCAACCCATTGAGATCTACACATCGCAGGAGATCAAGCCCCAGATCAAATCCCAGCCGTCAATCGCAGCCATCGGCAGATCAACGGGAGACAACATCTGAGGGAGACCGGAAACGCGCCTCCATCAGCTGGCGCCGTCTGTGGGAAAGAAGTCCACAAAAACCAAAGTTCGTCTCCCGATCTCCAACCACATGGCGAGCGATCACCCTGAAGATCCAAGCACCAGCCGGCGCCTCCTCCTCAACGGAGGCGCTGATCATCCTCCGCCAAATGACCTCACCTCCTCCTCCGTTGGCCGCCGCCTCGCGGCCTCCGACTGTCACGGGTCCCCCAAGCCATCCTATTTAACCTCGAGGTCTCACATCAGAGAGCTTCGCCCCGAATCTCGTCGCACCCCTGTCTCTTACAAGGCGGTGACGGTCAGCTCGTCTGCTTCCAGGCATGGCCAGCACCCCCTCCCTCGACGGGGTCACGCCCACGAGACTCACGAGGACAGCTCAGAGACGTCATCGTCGGAGGATCTAAGGGGCCTCGCAAGAAGGAGCCAAGGATCATCAAAAATCATGGGCGTGTCAGCAGAAGGTCCATCAAACCCCTGCGAGAATCCGCACCCCCCCCCGCCGGCAGTAGAGGCCGACAACCGCCCGATGAAGAAGGCCAGGGACCGCGAGCCGATCACTTTT
Source organism: Agapanthus africanus (assembly GCA_030015575.1). Classification (NCBI taxonomy): domain Eukaryota; kingdom Viridiplantae; phylum Streptophyta; class Magnoliopsida; order Asparagales; family Amaryllidaceae; genus Agapanthus; species Agapanthus africanus. The sequence continues at coordinate 5,144,973 of CM057338.1, read as the reverse complement.
GACGACGGGGACTTCCATGGAATATCTCTGCCACACGACCCTCTAGTGATCACTGCTCGGGTCCACCAATACGAGGTGCACAGGATACTGGTCGACTCGGGTAGCGCGGCGGACATCCTCTTCCACGACTGTTTTCTGCGCATGGGCTTCACCCCGGCAGACCTAAGGCCGACCTCGCACGTCCTTTCAGGGTTCACCAACCACTCCATTCCGGCTGAAGGGGTGGTCACTCTGCAGTTTAACGTCCGGGAGGCCGACCGCACGTGAACATTGCCCGTGGAGTTCATCGTAGCAAGAATCCCATCGGCCTACAACATCCTCCTCGGACGCCCGACGCTGAACTCACTTCGGACCCAGATATCGATCTATCACCTGGCAATGAAGTTCCCCCTCAATCAGGGTGGGATAGGTCGGGCCTATGGAGACCAACGGGTCACAAAGGTAAGCTTCACCGAGACATCTTCGTCCGAGCAGCCGGCCGACGGAGCCGAGGTTGGGGACGACATCAAGGGCTCGCTGGACACCCGAGACAAGCAAAAAGAGGTTCGAGGGACCCCGGTCGAACCACTGACCGAGGTGCCCCTGGCAGAGGGGGACGATGAAAAAACCGTCCAAGTCGGATCACTTCTGACAGGAACTCAGCGGGAGGACCTGATCGGTTTCCTCAGGAAAAAATCCGAAGTCTTCGCCTGGGCGCCTGCTGACATGCCTGGGATCGACCCCAAGATCATTTCTCACAAGCTTGGGGTTGACCCTATGGCCCGACCCGTTAGGCAGAAGAAGCGAAACTTCGTCCCGGTCAAACAGAAGGCTATCGAAGATGAAGTTGATCGACTTCTCGCCGCCAACTTCATCCGGAATATACCCTACTCGGAGTGGCTGGCGAATGTAGTTCTGGTCAAGAAGTCAAGCGGGAAGTGGCGCATGTGCGTCGACTTCACCGACCTCAATAAGGCCCGCCCCAAAGATAACTACTTCCTCCCTCGGATAGATCAGCTCGTCGACAGCTCGGCCGGTCACGAGCTGTTGAGTTTCATGGATGCTTTCTCCGGCTACAATCAGATCCGTATGAATCCGGCAGACGAAGATTTTACCGCATTCACTACGGACCGGGGGGTATATTGCTACAAGGTGATGCCCTTCGGGCTCAAGAACGCCGGAGCTACGTACCAACGGTTGGTCAACCGCATGTTCAAGCCGCAGATCGGCAGGAATATGGAAGTCTACGTTGACGACATGCTTGTCAAGTCCATTCGTCGGCCGACCATGCCAAGGACCTGGGCGAGGCCTTCGAAGTGCTCCGCAAGTTCAAAATGAAGCTAAACCCCGCCAAATGCGCATTCGAAGTCACCGGGGGAAAGTTTCTCGGTTTCATGGTCACTCACCGTGGAATCGGGGCTAACCCAGAGAAAATTGACGCTATCCTCAACATGGCCGCGCCTAAGTCCAACGTGGAGATCATGCGGCTCACGGGGCGAGTGGCCGCTCCGAGCCGTTTTATGTCAAGGTCGGGGGAGAAGCCTCCCGTTTTTCAAAGCCGTGAGGAAGATCCCGAGGTTCGAGTGGCCGGAGGAGTGCCAGATCGCTTTCAACCAATTGAAGAGGCACCTCACGACCCTACCACTGCTCACCCGACCAGTCGAAGGAGATGAGCTGTCGCTGTATTTGGCGGTATCCGACTAAGCAGCGGGCTCGGTGCTCGTCCGAGAGTTCGATGGAGTGCAGAAGCCGGTGTACTATGTGAGCCACGTCTTCAAGGACGCAGAAACGAGGTATCCAGCCATAGAAAAGATTGTCTTGTCCCTCGTGGTGACCTCAAGGAATCTACAACACTACTTCCAGGCACACACCATCCTCGTCCTCACCGAGCGCCCGTTGGGGCTATCCTCGCATCACCGGAATCCTCAGACCGCTTAGAGAAGTGGAGATGGGAGCTATCTCAGTTCGATATAAAATATCGCCCGAGGCAGGCCATCAAAGCGCAGGCCCTGGTCGATTTCATCGTTGAATGCACCATCCCCGGCAAAGAACCAGAATCCGTGCCAGCCCTTGCAGCCCGACACCCTATTGCGGAGAGGCACGGCTCGGTCCCTGAATGGGTCATTTACGTCGACGGGTCTTCAACCGAGGAAGGCTGTAGAGCCGGCCTCATCATCCGGGGCCCGAATGAGGCAGAAATGGAGTACTCTCTGAAGCTCGGATTCAAGGCCTCAAACAACGCGGCAGAATACGAGGCCCTATTGGCTGGACTGCGCATGGCCTCCGGGCTGGGGCTGAAGACAATTCGAATCCGCAGCGACTCGGCCTTAGTCGTCGGCCAAGTCACCGGCTGCTTCGAGGCTCAAGAACCCCTGATGATGAAGCACCTCGAAGAAGTAAGGAAGCTTCGTAAAAACTTTGACGAAGTCCAGGTGGAGCAAATACTTAAGCAGCTCAATGCCCAAGCCGACGCCCTGAGCAAGCTGGCTTCGTCCTACTCGGCCAACAACAAGCGGTCTATCCTCTTCGAGACCTTGTCCCAGCCCAGCGTGGAGGACGGAGAGACGATATTCCGTATATATACGGCGTGGGAAGACGACCAAGACTGGAGGAAGCCCCTCGTAGAGTTCCTAAGGGACGGCACGCTCCCAGAAGATCGGGAAGCAGCCCGCCGTCTCAGGGCCAAAGCCCGTCACTTCATCTGGAGCAATGGAAACCTTTACAAGAAATCCTTCACCCATCCCCTGCTCCGGTGCGTCGACCCCCACGAAGCCGACTACGTCCTCCGTGAAATCCATGAAGGGGTCGGTGGCGCACACCAAGGGGCCCGAACCTTGATCCAGAAGGCATTGCTCCAGGGGTACTACTGGCCCACTGTTCACGAAGAAGCCCAGAAGCTCGTCAGAAGATGCAAAAGTTGCCAACTCCACGGCAGCATACCACGCCTTCCAGCTATCGAGCTGACCGCCTTAATATCCCCGTAGCCGTTCGCCCAGTGGGGGTTGGACATGATAGGCCAGTTCCCTACCAGTACGGGCGGGTACAAATATGTCCTCATCGTGGTAGACTACTTAACAAAGTGGATCGAGGCCGTCCCTATCAGGAAACCGGATGCGCCACAACCATCAAGTTCCTGCAGAACAATCTGATATTTCGGTTCGGCATCCTAAGGGGTATTATCGCCGACCACGGGATGAACTTCGAAAATGAAAAAGTGAAAAATTTCTGCTGCGAATACCACATCCTCATGAAATTCGCCGCGGTCGCGCACCCCCAATGCAACGGGCAGGTCAAAGTTGCTAACCGAGACGTCCTCCGAGGTCTCTGGACCCGCCTAGAAGGACGACAAGGCAGTTGGGTCGAGAAACTGGCCCGGGTCTTATGGGCCCTGCGCACATCAAAGAAGACCCCCACTGGGGAAACCCCCTTCAGCTTCTACTATGGGACCGAGGCAATGATCCCAGCGGAGATCGGGCTACCCAGCCATCGGGTCGAGCACTTCGACGACGAAGCAAACACCTCGGTGCTTCGGACCAACCTGGACATCTTGCTGGAGAAGAGAGATCGAGCTCAAATCAGAGCTGCCGCTTACCAGCAACAAACTGGTCGATACTATAACGCGCGGGTCAAGCGTCACTCCTTCAAGACCGGAGATCTGGTCTTGCGGCGGAACGAGTTTGTCGATCAAAGCAGGCTACACAAGTTTTCCCCGAAGTGGGACGGTCCTTTTCTCGTCTCCGAGGTACTCCCCGGCAGAGCCTATCATTTACAAGACGCAGACGGACGCAAGTTTCCGCGGCCTTACAACGCCGAGAAGCTCAAGCTGTACCAATGAGACCAAGGCCTACGAGTGTGTACCTCTCCTTTCGCAAGACGATGTAAATGTTTTCTAAAAATCCTTTCTATTTCAAATAAAAGGAATGTTAGAGCATTGCAAAAAGGAGGAGTTCTGTCTTTGTGATCAGAGCCCTCGCCAAGAGGCAACCGCACAGCTTCACTGCCCGGTTATCCTTAGCGGACCTCCTAAGGTCCCTCCAGCTCTAAGGATCAAAGCCCTCGTCTAGAGGCAGCCGCGCAGCTACCCTGCTCGGCTATCCCTGGCCGGTAGCTTCCCTACACACAACGCCAGGGATCAAAGCCCTCGCCAAGAGGCAACCGTGCAGCTTCACTGCACGGTTATCCTTAGTAGGCCTTCCACGGCCCCTTCAACGCTAAGGATCAAAGCCCTCGTCTAGAGGCAGCCGCGCAGCTACCCTGTCCGGCTATTCCTGGCCGGTAGCTTCCCTACACACAACGCCAGGGATCAAATCCCTCGCCAAGAGGCAACCGCGCAGCTTCACTGCTCGGTTATCCTTAGCAGGCCTTCCACGGCCCCTTCAACGCTAAGGATTAAAGCCCTTGCCTAGAGGCAGTTGAGCGGCTACCCTGCTCGGCTATCCCCGACTGGTAGCTCACTATCCATGACGCCAAGGATCAAAGCCCTCGTCAAGAGGCATCGGCAGTAACCCTGCTCGGCCCAATCCTAAAGGACAAAAGTCCTCGCCAAGAGGCACCGGGCAGTAACCCTACCCGGCCCCCATCCTTAGTAGGCTTCTTACAGCCCCTCCCTCGCTAAGGACCAAATTCCTCCCTAGAGGCGGCCGAGCCCGACCCTTGCTCGGCTATCCCCGGCTGGTAGCTTTCTACCACAACCGACAGGGATCAAAGTCCTCGCCAAGAGGTACCGGGCAATAACCCTGCTCGGCCCCTGTCAAGAAGGATCAAAGCCCTCCCTAGAGGCGGCCGAGCCCGACCCTTGCTCGGTCATCCCCGGCTGGTAGGTCCCTACGCATGACGCTAGGGATCAAAGCCCTCGCCAAGAGGCACCAAGAAGCTACCCTACTCGGTCATTCCTGGCTGGTAGGTCCTTACCTACGACGCCAGGGATCCAAGCCCTCCCCACGAGTCAGCCGAGCGGCTACTCTGCTCGGTCATTCCCGGCTGGTAGCTCCTTATCCGCGACGCCAGGGATCAAAGCCCTCGCCAAGAGGCACCAAGCAGCTACCCTGCTCGGTCATCCCCGGCTGGTAGGTCTCTACCCACGATGCCAGGGATCCAAGACCTCCCCACGAGGCAGCCGAGCGGCTACTCTGCTCGGTCATTCCCGGCTGGTAGCTCCCTACCCACGACGCCAGGGATCTAAGCCCTCGCCAAGAGGCACCGAGCGGCTACCCTGCTCGGTCATCCCCGGTCGGTAGCTCCATACCCAAGAGGCACCGAGTGGCTACCCATGACGCCAGGGATCCAAACCCTTGCCAAGAGGCACCGAGCGGCTACCCTGCTCGGTCATTCCCGGCTGGTATCTCCCTACCCATCAAGCCAGGGATCCAACCCCTCCCTACGAGGCAGCCGAACGGCTACCCTGTTCGGTCATCCCCGGCTGGTAGCTCCCTACCCACGATGCCAGGGATCAAAGCCCTAGCCAAGAGGCATCTGAAACCTTCAGAGTGAGGCACCGAGCTCTCTTCGGCTTGACACATCTGCAGCGGGCATCCTACTGCCCATCAAACGCCGCCGATCTGAAGCACTCTCCAAGAGACACCAGGTCTATATAAGCCTGAGCGATCTCCCCTCGACTTCGGGGCCATGGAGATACTTTCTTTCCAACGAAATCAACTCGACGCGCGATCGCCAGACAAAGAACCGACCTGACATGGAAGCTCAACAGTGCAAGTCCGAATATTTTACGAGTATTCTTCACCGAACAAAGGATAATGTGCAAGCAATGAAATAATAAAAGTTTTATTGCTTAAAAACCAATATCGTTACAAGGGTATTGTGGGCTCCCCAGCCTTATCAGATGGACCGGAAGCTTACAAAAAGAGAGACGAAGAAATATCGGGATAAAAAAAACCTAAGTCACAAGCCCCTCTACTCCTCACTTCCCCCATCACTGTCTGCCGGAGGCTTGACCACCGAGAGCGGGACCCGAGCACGGAGCTCACCATCGGCAAACTCAGGAAACTGCTCCTTGACGGCATCAAGAGCCTTGTTCTACGCGACGGCGGTATACTCGCCAAGTTCGGCGTAAAAATGCTCTGGCACCTTGTAATCGGCCACCGCCTTCCTAGCCCGAACCTCGGCGACCTCGGCCGCCTAGAGCGCCCCCTTGAAATCCCTCCTTCCGGCATCTCTCTCCTTCTTCATGGCCGCGAAACGATCAGCCAGTTCCGTCAGCTTCGCCTCAACGATTCGGTGGGACTCGTTCAGGCGATGATAGGACTCCCGACACATTAAGACGGCAAGCTCCGCGGACTCCGATCGGGATGCCAGGACATCGGCCCTCTCCCTCTCCAGACGCAGGTCACGCCGCAGGACCTCGGCCTCCGAAGAAGACTCTCCCACTGGCCTTGCAGCATGGAAAGCCCCCTCGGCCTCCATGCGGGTAACAAGGGCGCAGTGTTGAAGAACCTGACGAGAAACGGATGAGAAACTTCAAGACGCTCGAGCCAAAGAAAGAAGATTCAAAACAACACGAGAAGGAGTTCGTACTTGAACCGTCTCTTGAGCTATAGCCGCCACTTGGGCCTTAAGGGTGCCATGCGGGAGCTTGCCCCCTGCCGACTCTTCCATTCCAGCGAGCAGACCGGCAGTAACGGAAAACCCAGACGGAACTTTGAAAACGGCGTCCCCTTCCTACACGGGAATTCCCTCAGGAACCCTCGACGGCGGTGCACGAGAGACCGTCCTCTTCTTCTTAAGGAGAGTCCCGTCTTCACCCTCCCTTGCATCCCTCGTCTGGGGCTCGGAAACCCGTGGACGCCTGCCGCTACCAAGACAATCACCAGGAGCTCTCAGCGAAGCAGACGGCCCCGCCGCCGATAAAAAATTGGCGTAGGGCTCGAGCCTGCCGAGGGCATGGCCGCACCACTGGCCTCCCTCCAGGACGAGACACCCAAAGCCCTGGATCGATTCATAGATCCGACTTAAGGAAGAAGAGCACCGAGCTATCAAGACTTAAAGCGGGGTAAATATAGAGATATAGGGGCCCCGGAGTAGACCCATCCCTATTTATTACTGCCACCGCCCTCATCCAACGGCGCCCTTCATCTCCCGCCAAAACGACTCCTCGCATTCGACGACCTTGATTGCTCCACCTGTCGCTCCTGCATTGGGCCGCATCCCATCAGACGCCGCATGTTTGCAACACGTCGCGTCGCTCAACCGACGCTTGACACGTGGGCCGTCGCTTCAGTGACGGAACGCACGAACCGGCGCATCTTCCTTCAATGCAGAGATCTCGCCCATGATTCACTGGCAAAAAAGACAACAGATTGCCCGAAGACACGTCCCGACGATATCTTCGAAGGGAGCTCACCCCGGGTGGCCCGACAGTCCACTCTCGACCCGACCCGTCAACTGATCAGGACGAGAGTGGGGGGCTAATGATGATGCTCAATATCGGCGATCTCCCAGATCGTGACACGTGGCAGATGACGTGTCCCAGAGCTCAGAAGAAAGGGCCGACCTGGCCATCCCTGTGCCCGACCCGCAAGCACAAGCTTGCTCTCCTCAGAGCCCCGATGCACAAATTGGCTTCCTCGGCCTCCCAGCTCGCCTCCGAGCTATCACAGGACCAAGATGCCTCGGCTCTTCCACTTGCCCCTGGGCTTTCCCGCCGAGGCCATTTTCCTCGGTCTCATCGACCGACCAACGGTGCCACTCGCAGGCGTAACCACCGCTCCGCAAATCTCGCCATGCGCAAGATCTCCGCCGGCCACATCCCACGTTCCACGCCATTACGATCCCCATTAATGACCCTGTCTCGCCATTAATGGGAAGATCCGCTTATCACGCAGGCGTGACGTCGGGAGCGTAACGGCCGGCGTGATTCTCGCGCCTGCCCCTGCATGCCGCCGCCGCTATATAAACCCCTCTCCCAGAGGGATCAAGTAAGCCATTTTTTACTCAACTAAGCCGTTACTCTGCTCGGATCTTGTTGCTGACTTGATCGTTGGAGGGTCCTCGGTGGTACCAAACCACCCCGGGACTTCCTTGCAGGTACTCGGCGCAAATCTCCTCCAACGCATTGAGATCCACACATCGCAGGAGATCAAGCCCCAGATCAAATCCCAGCCGTCAATCGCAGCCATCAGCAGATCAACAGGAGACAACATCTGAGGGAGACCGGAAACACGCCTCCATCAATACGAGAACGTACGGGGGATATTCTGATAAAATCGTAGTCGAAGAGCACTACGTGATCAAGTTTCCGGATAATTTGCCTATGGATTCAGGTGCACGGCTTTTATGCGCGGGGATCACGGTGTATAGCCCATTGAAGTACTATGGCTGGGTAAGCCTGGCTTGCATGTGGGTGTGGTTGGGCTTGGTGGGCTGGGCCATCTCGCAGTTAAGTTTGCTAAGGCCTTCAGGGTGAAGGTTATCGTGATTAGCACATCACCGACGAAGGAAAAGGAAGCGGTAGAGAAGCTTGGGTTGACACATTTTTGGTCAGCCAAGATCCTGAGCAAATGAAGGTAGACACTATACTCTATAACACCTAGTCAAAGCTAGATTCGAGTTTGGGCTGCTCAGGTACCGTCTTAATGTCTCTGAAACTACACCAAATTATATACATGTGTCTGGCAAAAAATTATAAAATTATTGACAGGAGATTTGAGGAAAAATAAAATTATTTTTATTAGCAAATTAATGGAGAAATACATGTACATTTATACTAGAGTTTATGAATACTGGTATCAATCTAATATCAAAGCCCAACTACTTAATCTAATATTATCTTTAATAATCTAATATTATCTCTAACACCCCCATTAAGCTGGTGCATACATATCATGTAGATCCAGCTTGTTACATAAATATTCAATTCTCGTTTTTCCCAATACTTGTGTGAAAATTTGATTCTTACTTGCAATTTATTGAGGGATAAGAAATCCATTCTCCTTTTTTTCCCGAACAAAATAGCAATCAACTTTAATGTGCTTGGTTCTATTATGAAAAACAGAATTAGACGAGATATGGATTGTAGCTTGATTGTCACAAAAGAGAGGAACATGCCAATGAATTTGAAATCCAAACTTAATAGGTTACTTATCCAAATCAACTTGCATGTAGTATGAACCATAGCACGGTATTCAGCCTCCGTACTTGATCAAGCTACAAATGATTGTTTCTTGTTTTTCCATGATACAAAATTATCACCCACAAAAGCCAGTAGTAGACCTCCTATCATTAGGAGATCCCACCTAATCAGTATCAAAAAATCCCATCAACTGTTGAACATTTCCATGATTGCGGTAAATTAACCCTTGAGGAGGTGAATTCTTCAAATAGCGAATAATACGAATAGCTGCCTTCCAATGATGCTACTTTGAAGAATTCATAAACTGGCTCACCACGCTAATAGTAAAAGAAATATCTGGTCTTGTTATCGTAAGATAGTTAAACTTCCCAACCATCGACGGTGCTTTTCTGGATCTTCTAATAATTCTCCTCAATCATTATAGAGTTTCATATTAGGATCTATTGGTGTATTTATGGGCTTGGTATCCAAAAGTCTAACTTCTTTTAGAATGTCTAAAACATACCTCCTCTGAGACAAGCAAATACACTCTGCGGAGCGTGCAACCTCAATCCCTAAGAAATATCGCAATAACCCAAGCCCTTTGTATGCAAGTGATTTTGGAGAAATTTCTTAAGAAGAACAATCACGTTAGCATCATCTCCATTGATAACAATATCATTAACATACACCACTACTATAATTCTCTTACCTTTAAGGACTCATGTAAAAACAATATAATCACTTTTGCACTGATATAAACCAAACTCCTGCACAACGATACTGAATCTACCGAACCAAGCTTGAGAAGACTGCTTGAGCCCATATATAGCTTTTCACAGTCTACATACTTTGCCTATCTCCCCCTCAACCATGAAACCAAGTGGTTGGTCTATATATACTTCTATTTCAAGCTCACCGTGGAGAAATGCATTCTTAATATCCAACTGATATGTCATGCCCCGCTTCCCAAATTATGAAATACAGAGAGCAACGAAGGCCAGCTGTGCTACCTACGGTAAATAAAGATCCTTCCATAGCCACATAAAGACTGTCTAGCTAAACCTGTCAAAAATAAAAATCCAATAAAAAGATATAATACTGATAGTCATGCTGCAAGGAATCCACAAGGAATGTTAAAGATAAATTTACTAGTTAATGGATGCAAATAAAGATCCAATACAGTAGGTTCGAAATAAAATAAGATCCAAAAGAGATACATAAGTTCTATTGTCCTACAAGGACGCAAGTGCTAAATACTAACTAAAAAAATAAACCTACGGCTACTGATCTTCGGCAAGGTCTTGATAATCGCTCCGATCCTGCTCAGCCTGAAAAATCCGCCTCTAAACCTGAGATGACAAATCTCAGGGATGTCAGAACATCCCAACAAGCATTCAACGTATAAGGGGTGTGTGTGTGGTATGATAACATGAATATATGAGTGTAGTGAAGCCCGTGTGCGCAAGTAGAAACAGATATATATAGATACAATAATACTATGAAACAGACAAGTAAACATGTCAAGTCATAACCTAACTGGTCTCTAAAAGGTAATTTATCCAATCGTGAGTTCGAGTGTGTGCGTCAACCTCTACAGGAGTATTCCTAACCCAAGAGTAGGGCCCCAGGGAATAGGAAACACATGCCCAACTGTGGGATGAACATGCGACCGATATAGCCCGGTACGAGCTGTAATAACATGCGGCTGATATAGCCTGGTACGAGCTGCCAGCACAGGACTCTTGAGATCCTGCTGTACGAATGCACACTCAAACTACCCTTACACCCTGCGTATTCGTATCTACTATGATATTGACTAGATCACTAATTAAGAATGCTGAAAAGATTGGAACTTGTGATGTGGTAATTGTATAGCAATGAAATTGGTAAATAGTAGTGTGTCATGGCATGTGGTTCAACATCCTAATTAGCGATTTCGTACTTAAAAGACAAGAGTAATGAAAAAACATCATGACATGTCAAATGTAATTGTTATCTGGTAATAGTAACTGCATGAAGGCGATATACAGGCTGGTATAAGTCACAATTGTTATCTTTACCGTTAACCTCAATATGGATATAATAATCACAAGCTGGATAGTAAGATATATATATGAGATAGGTTAACAACTTTCGAACTTTATTTGTAGTTAAATAAATCTCATTACAAATCCACACTTAATCTAATTTTCTTTTTATCACTTTGTTGCATAAAAGTCTATATTTTTCTAACGATATAAAATAATTGAGTACTAACACTTTTCTTTTTATTCTAACAGTGCAGCTATACACACAAACCCCCAAGGGATTGCCGATGTGCATCGACTAAAAGTAAAGCAAGAATACTTACCTTGTAGATAATGATCACGGGAAAACGATGTACGAAGATGCGAGGCACGATCTCAGCTAGAGTTCGACTTGGGATTTGAGTTATACGCTCTGCTTAGATTGATTTAGCCATAAGTCAACAGTACACCACACTCAGCATATAATTGTATATATATCCAAACATGCTTTTTTTTGTTTTTTTTCTTTTTTTTATAGAAACATATTATATTTCAACTGTTATTATAATTTACCCATGCTTCACAAATAAAGAAAAACAAGAATGAAACTTATACTGAGAGGAGATGGATGGCTACACCGTAGTTGGGTTCGAGTATTGATCTAGTGCGGCAGCGGCGATAGGGGATGACGCCGATGATTGATGATAAGTGCAGGCAATTGTGATGGGTAAAGTTTGGAGTCGAGTCGAGGGGGCGCCGGGGAGTGCTCGGGTTTGGAGATGGGTTTGGCGGTGAAGGGTTGCAGTGGTGATGTGGCGGCTGTGGCGAGGGGGATTGTCAAAGAAGAGGGTTGAAGGGCTGCGATGGTGAAAGGTGGTGCTGATGGTGCGATGGTGAGGAAGGGCAGAAGGAGGTGGCGAGATGATGGTGCAGACGATAGTGACGAGAGTCACCGGTGGAGGAAGGGATGTTGGCTGATCGAGGAAGAAGGTGGCGGTGAAGAGGAGATGGTGTGCGAAGGAGATGACGATGGGGTGCTGGATTTGGGGTTGCTGCGAACAGTAGAACTCAACGGGAGTGGTTGTTGGAGGGGACATGGTGCAGTGGAAGTGATGGTCATCGGGGTCAGAGAAGGAAATGAAGGTGATGGTACTTGGGTGATGGAGTCGTCGAAAGGGGAGATGGTAACTGCGAGGATGAAGGCGGTGAAGGTGGTGACGATGGTGGGTGCTTGGAAAGCGGCGATAGGATGAAGATGAGGGAAGAAAGAGAAGGAAGCGATGGTTACGGAGGTTGGGGAGCGGTCTGTGGCGATCGTCGGGATGAGAGGGGAGGGAGTTCGGGTGCACGGTGATGATGGTGGCGATGATGGTGGCGACGATGGTGGCGACGAAGTTGGAGGCGGCGTCGGGAGAAAAAGAAAAATAGAAAAGGGAGAGAGAGAGTTGCGTGTGACAGAAGGGGTGAGAGAGAGAAAAATATATAGAATTTAAGAGAGAGAGAAAGAGATTTTTAGTTGTATTTAGTTAAGTGTGTGTGTGTGTATAGATTAGGAGAGAGAGATATGTAACTTGTAAAATACACACACATATATCTGTGTGTGTTTGTTTAGAGATTTGATACGGATTTTACTTATTCTCGTATCAACAGCAAATGGAAGTTAGGCAAAGAAATATTTTTTGCAAACCAAATACTAATAGTCTAGTTTAAGAATCTTAGAATATGAAAATATTGTTTTGTTGCATTAATGAATTACCACATGTTACCCAAAATTGGAGATTTTCATATCAAAATTGTATACGTCAAAAGATCTTATGATTATATAAGCAACCAACCCTAAAGTAAATTCTAAAATTATGGGAATTTTGTTATCAATGAAAAATTAATATTATGATAAATCTAAATATACGGTATTCAACTGGGGTGTTATATCCTACCCACCTTACAAGAAATTTCGTCATCGAAATTGGAGACGAACTATAAGATTAAGGAAACAAATGAAGGTATTTTTGACGAATCTCGTCCTCGCGCTCCCAAGAGGATTCACCGTGTGAACGTCCGCCTCAATATACAAGAACTAAATAGATGATCTTGTTCCTCAACATCTTCTCTCTACGGTCGACAATGGCTGTAGGCTGCTCTTCATACGAGAGATCAGTGCTCAAAGTTAATTCAGAGTGATCGAGAACATGACTGTCATCGCGAATGTACCGGCGTAATTGAGATACATGAAATACATCTTGCACACCAGCTTAAGAGGGTGGTAAAGCCAATCTGTATGCCACTACTCAAACGCGCTCCACAATCTCGAATGGTCCGATAAATCGGGAACTGAGTTTCCCACGAATACCGAATTTAATCACTCCTCGAGTCGGCGAAATCTTAAGGAAGACATGATCTCCTACACCAAACTCAAGAGGTCTTCGACCAGCATCTGCCCAGCTTTTCTGACGATCTTGTGCCGCCTTGATACGGTTTCTGATTGACTGGATCTTATCAACGGTTTGGGTTATAAGCTCCTCCTAACAATTTTCGCTCCCCCATATCATCCCAACAAAGTAGAGAACGACACTTATGTTCGTAAAGTGTCTCGAACGGGACCATCTGAATATTCGCCTGGTAGCTGTTGTTATAGCAGAATTCCACCAAGTGCAGGCGATCCTCCTATGACCCTTTGAAATCTAGCATACATGCCCTCAATTTGTCTTCTAATATCTGTATCGTACGCTCTGACTGTCCATTAGTCTGAGGATGGTAAGCTGTACTGTAATTGAGACGAGTGCCCAAGCTCTCTTGCAAGCTTCTCCAAAAATATGTGAGGAATTTTGTGTTAGTTATATGTATGCCCTAGAGACCATTACTGTACATGAGATGTATATTGTAGTGGATGCTTGGACATATATAGGGAGGACTTTCTTGCTCGACATGATAGTATGCTATCTGGTTGCTCTTTATCTTAACATGTACACTTATTGTCTCTCTCTCTCACATGTTGATAAAGCCTTTAGGATGTGTACTTGACTACCAGAATTATGATGGAGATCATACTAGTGGGGCCAAGGGTAGTCTACAAGTACACCCTATAACAGTTCCTAATCGTGGGAGTATCAAGACAGGGCATCGATACTCCAGAGTAAACTAGCGTATACGCTTCTCGACCCATGTGATGGGCGATGGATGATCCCATATCTATTGGTGTTTGACATCAGAGAAGGTATACGGGTGCTCAGTGGAGACTGGGTATACTGAACGGACTCGGCGAAGACTCTTAGATGGTATTATAGCTATCGTCGGATAGCAGTTCTCTGGTGACACTGGTACAGGTTAGTCTGTAGACCCGAGATCGTCATAGAGTCTTGTGTGATTCCCAATATGCTTTGATTTCCACCATACCACAGTTAAGAGACCGTGCAAAAAGATGGTTTTTGGGTACATTCCCGAGTCACATGGAGGCAATGAGCGATAGGAGGGGTTTCGTCTCTCCCGGTATTAGGAGTTGATATTGCGCTATGCTCGATTGGCTATAACAGGAAATCCCTGGCCAGGATTGCTGAGGTCTACTGGTAAGTGTTATCAATAGTTTCTCGAACCGTTATGAACCTTGCATTGGCATGACTTATCGGGCTATTGGGGCCTGACGTTATACAACCCTTAAGCTGTGATATGCGACATATCAGACGAAGAGACCGGACTGTACGGTAGTGTTACTGGTTGGATTCGCAGGAGTACAAGCAGGCTTGCTTGTTGATCTTCTGATCGCTCAATACCTGGGTGGGCGTTACGTTTAGCAGACCGCTTGCGACTTTTGGGTGGTTGATATGATCATCACCTACTGCCGGCGTATTGACGAGTCTTTAGAGTCCTACACAGAGATTTCCTGGTTCATGCGAAACAGAGTAGGAGCACATATGTGATATGTGCGGGACCGAAATTAATTCGCGTATGTGATACCGCATTTTATTCTCGCGATATATGTATCTATAGGTTATATGTGATATAACCGAGTTATCGGATCAAGTGTTGATTCGATAAAAGGATACATTTGATATTAGTCGGTTATATGTGATATAGCCGGATTATTAAATCAAGAGTTGATTTAATAATTTAATGTATAATTATATATTTGATATATTACATTACATTAACTAATATTAGCTCACTTAAGTATTCATTTTTCTCACTTATGATAAATTGATATATATGTGATATATGTTAAATGTATTGTTTTCTTTTTGCACACAAAATATATATGTGATATATATTGTTGTGTCATGCTGGGTTACACATGCAACATGTATGTATGAGACTCACACCATGCTAGGTTAAAATTAGGATTTTATTTGTTTTAAGTAATTCAAACACTTGGATAATGAGTCATGTTCAAAGCTTGTAGAAGCTTGTAGGTTTCATTGACTTTGTCCACTTGTTTGTCTAGCTTAAGATATTTTTTAACCCAACCCCTTAACTCATAGCTATGGTTTAGTCTCTACAATGGTTAGTGCATGACATACACTCACCATGGTTACATTTCTAACCTCATGAGTTCATTCATGTCTTCATCACTTCTTCTTCTTCTTCAAGTAAAAAAAGCTTGCTAGTTTTTTCTAAAGTGATGAAACCTTGTAAGAAAAATAAAACTAAAGTGAGCCCACTTCCTACTTCATCATCCTCTACTATTAGCCATTTAGTTTAGGATGTTTGCTTCACTAATTTCACACATTAGTGAAGAGGTAGCATGAGCTCGAGTCTTCTCGACGTAGATCATCTTCGACTTCGAAGGCATTGAGCAAGCTTGTTCGTTTCCTCAAGTGAACCCTCTCTAGAGTCCGGGAGTTCACCATTCACAGCGAAGGGACTACAACATGGAGCTTTAGAAGTGAAGGACCGGTCTACAAAGGTTGCATTCCCTCATTCACTTAGTTGTAAAGTGATTACATATCGTTTCGTCGGATTTTCTAGTTTCGATTCTATCTTAGGGTTAGCTAGAACGACAAAAATTTAAATATGGCATGGACGATGCCTCCCGAAACCTTTCTGCCGCGCCAGACAATCCTGCAGTGGTATCAGAGCCATGCTAGAAAATTAGACAATGTTTGCTAGGATTACGAAACCGAAACTACTCCGAAACACCCGATACGAAAACTTGGTTTCTTTCGAATTTAAAAAGTCTTCAAAATTTTTTTTAAACAACTGCAGAATGTTGTATGTGATATAACATGAACATAGAACAAAATTGAAGCATTTTGGCCGGAATATGGTCGGCCACATGTAGGAAATTTCCGAGCTCCTCGGCCATTTCATGGAGTTTTGGCTTCAATTTTTTCCTGTGTTTCAGTCTCTGGGTTTTGGTGTTTCAGGTGTTGTTTGTTTTTGATAAATTTTCATGTGATGTTAATTTTCTGCAAAAACAACTCGGAGTGTTTCGTATTCTTAATTCTAACATGTTTTCAGGTTATTTAGATGATGTTAAAAAGTTCGAACGAATATCAATAACCCATTTTTCCCCCCACTGAAATTTTCCAAGAGTTGGATTTTTCCGAGTTTAAAATTTTCAGAAAATCATGCAAGCGATTCTGTGGACCCTCTAGAAGAACGAAACCCTAAGTCGATCCTGTGACCATCAGAACCGCCATCAAACCTTAGGGTTTATGGTAGTTCAGCGGTGCCACAGGTGAGGCATTGGTTGACCCTTCTACGGCTGGTTCATAGGAGCTGTGGCATGTTCTGCGTACTTTTTGAACTCCGCTCAAGTGTTGAGCTTTTTGAGAAATTTTGGGTGCTTACTTATTCGATCGAAAAGTTTAACTTCATCTAGTTATCTGTGATTGTGATACAATATTTGGAATTCACAAGTAGTTATGTGATAACTAGTTTGAATTTTATAAATCTAGCAGTTTAGTCTCATTTGATCGGTTGCCACGGAATTTTGATGTTGATCAAAAGTCCGTCGCAATTACGTAGTGTACGCGGATACTCGCCGGATAATCTTACTAGATAGCCACGCCCCATAGCCCTGACCAAGTGACTGTAGGAGAACCCCGTCGCCAAAAGCATCCGTTCGGGTGCTCACGGCAACGGTGTTCCACCTTAGTGCACTTCGTCGACGGCATCGGGGAGTGCGGCCGTCTACTAAAGTTTTCGACGAGTATTCGATCAGGTTATCGGGAATCTTGTTGAATTACCCGATAGATTATTGGAAAGTGTTTTCAATATTGAGACTAAAATGCGGGGTTTATAATTGTTAGGCATGTGATGTCTAAGGAATTCATTTGGTTAGGCATGAAATCCAAAGTATGTGATGCATTGGGTTTATGATGTCTAAGGTGGTTGCGGACTCCAACTGTTGTAGTTTTCACTTTTTTTTCTGCGACCGTAAGTGTAACATGTGGTGTATTTCCGGTTTCAGTGCTATATATCAACGACAACTGGGATACGCATATTTACTTACGTTGATGACATGTGATGTTATGTGTTGCTGTGATATGTTATATTGGATCGTCGTGTTTTGAATAGCCGGGTTTTTTTTATGTGAGATGAGAGTTTTTCATTTTCATTCATGTAAAAGCTTGTATGTAATATTCTTTTATTGGGACACTTCCGGGTTGAGGATGATGTCACCATTGATGTATATTATTTACTTTTCCGTATTAGGATAGACCCAAGGCGGGGAGCACAAGTAACCGGGTTTTAGGGTCCAGTGGGAGACCATCTCGAGGAGTCGAGATCGGGTCTCCTAACTCTAGAATTGGTAGGGTTGCTTGCCGCTCTCGTAGGGGTTTAGGGATGCGGGTTTGGCTATTCATCACGACCGTGGAACCCGCATTTTTACTGGCTTAAATAAAATATGGAATTCCTAGTATATCCAATATTTCATATGTGATTCTTCTGCTGCTGATATTTTGTGATGTGATCACTTGATATGTTTTGAGACGAATGCCTATATTATATATATAAGATATAATTAATATTGCTGCTTTCGTTTCATATGTGATGCTTGGGAAGCATAATTAATAGGACTTCATTAATGAGATTAATGAAATAAAAGAAACCTAAAGATGTTGCAGAATCTTGTTTAAAAACTGGTAGCTCTAGTTCTTTCTTTGCATAGTGGTATTCCTTATAGAATATCCAGCACCTTATTCGATAAGGAAAGAGCCGAGATCTCTTCACCGGGAGTGACCTCTTTAGCGAAACTAGCAGATGCTACAACCCACTCGGTTTGTCTTTTGATTGCTTTTTTAGTTCATGCTTTGCATAGCGGTATTTGTGAAATATTCTGCACCTTATTCGATAAGGAAAGAGCCGAGATCCCTTAACCGGGAGTGACCTCTTTAGCAAAACTAATAAAAGCCTTAAAAACACTCCTTTTTCAAAATCACTCGATTCTATGAGGATATCAAGTTCATTACGCAAAGGGTTTTCATAAAAATCTGTCGTAACCCTCCGTCATTTCAGATAAGTACTTCATAGTATTCGTGCTACGTTTGTTGGATTTCGTCAAGGCGTAGTGTGCGGTAGCTATTTATGCTTATCTATAAAAGCATATGATGCGATCG
Source organism: Agapanthus africanus (assembly GCA_030015575.1). NCBI lineage: Eukaryota > Viridiplantae > Streptophyta > Magnoliopsida > Asparagales > Amaryllidaceae > Agapanthus > Agapanthus africanus. Next base: position 5,126,365 of record CM057338.1, on the reverse strand, counting down.
AGTTAGGGTAGTTGTGCGACTTTGTTGGCTTTCGTCAAGGGTCGTGCGGGTGGGTTTAATTCAATCATGAAATGTACGGGTTGAACTTGACTAGTGGACTATGGTTTGTTGGCTTTCGTCAAGGTCATAGGACGCTTGGGGCAAAATATTATCGGGAATTTCAAGTGTTGAAATTTGCAATGAGATTGCATACCTTCTATGAGATAGTTGGATCCCAATACCCACTGCGAGTAAGAGTTACTCATGAGAGAGTTTTACACATTACAACTAGCCGATCAAGTAGGTGTCTAGAAAGGTGTTAACGGGGTTACGCCCCTGGGAAAACGAGATTTATTTTAATTAGGTCCGTGCGAAAGCACGGGGAACCTCCCTCAAAGTACCGATACTGGCCTGGCCGAAAGATTGGCGAACTTATAGGGTATAATTAATCCCAGCTAGTCTTACCTTTTAGGGTTTGAAGGAAGATTTGACTAAAACAGTGGGAGCCATTCTGATTAGATAAAATAATAACCAATCTAATTTTGCAAGAGCGCACGCAGAGTGTTTTCTTCTCTCTCTCTCCTGGTAGCGACCATGTCACGCCTTAATCAAGATAATAATATGGATGCATTGACCGAACCTGTTTATTATACTGAGTTAGGGAACGTTGGTTCCGCTCTATCTTATAACCGTTATAAGTCCGAGCAGGAAATAGGGGAATATCCGGATTCCCATGCCACCCAATCGAATAAAGTACATGTTGATGCATCTTCTTCGGGTGTGTTCATTACCGAGAGCTGTTTCTCAGTATCCTCTACGTCCTGAGTATGTGATATCGGATCAGGATCCCGCATATGTAATATGTTACATAGGCTAAAGATAGGTAGAGAACTGAGAATGGATGATATGTCTCTAAGTGTTAGATAATGGTGCAATTGTTGCAGCCAAGTCAGTTGGTAGATATCACCTTGTATTAAATACATTGATTCTGAACGAATATTATTACATACCGAACCTGATATACAACATTACATTGTTTTCTTTAATAAGTTAAAGAAGGATATAATTCTGTATTGGAGGATAATGTTGTGAATATTTTCCTGAATCAAGAGTTGATTCAATCAGGCACGTTATATAATAGCATATACGTCTAAATCAAATCACAGTTCAAAGTATATAGAACACACACAAGAGGAGTAGTTCAGAAATGAACGAATCCTTCTTGAGCCATTGTAGACTAGGTTATATCAATACGGCACGACCGACTAAGTTATATAAGAATGAATATGAGAATCTGTTCGAGTTTTCATCTTATGCTATTTTCCGGTCTTGTCTCAAAGGTAAAATGACCTATACTCCATTTACTGGAAACAGAGAAAGAGTTGCTGAACTCTTAGGACGCATACATGATGATGTATACGGTCCTATGTCTACAAATGCCAAGGTTGGTTCTTAGTACTTCATTACATTCATCGACTATCTTTCAAGATTTGGACATATGTTCCTATTAAAACATGAGTCTGAAACTTTTGAGAAATTCAAGGAATATAAGTTTGAAGTTAAGAACCAAACGGGTAGTAGTATTGAGTCCTTTGATATGATCGAGAAGGAGAATACTTGCGCATGGAGTTTTTGGAGTTTCTAAAAGGAGAATGTGATTCTCTCAGCTTACTCCTTCGAGTACACCACAGTACAACGGTGTATCGGAGCGGAGGTATCGTACCCTATAAGATATGGTGTGCTCTATGATGAGTACTGCTGAGTTACCTGTTTCCTTTTGGCGTTATGCACTTGAGAAGCTGCATATCTATTGAATGGGGTTCCGTCCAAATCAGGGTCTACCACTACATATGAGATATGGAATGGGAAGAGACCATGTCTTAAACGAGTTAAGATATGGGGTTGTCTGGCCTATGTTGAAAGACAAAATCCGGACAAGCTCGAGGCATGGTCAGTTCTGTAAGTTTGTTAGGATATCCCAAACATTTGTGAAGGAATATCTTCTACCACTCTGAAGAGCAAAATGCGTTTTGTTTCTCAGCATACCACCTTTTTAGAAAAGGAATTTCTTGTGAAGAAATTAGTGGTCGGAAGGTGTTCCAGCTTGACAAACTAACAGCTGATAATTTGGTGAAACCAAAGGATTCAATAATCTCCAACGATCCTCAGCCTCTCCCCAAATCCGGTAAGGTTTCTCATCCACTTAAGAGAAACTACGGTCTTTTCGGTAACAGTGGGAGCGAAGATTGCATCATGAAATGATGGCCCAACCGGGTTCAGGCAAGCCATCAGGAGTGGTGACTCTGTGAAATGGCTGGATGCTATGCGATCAAAGATGGAATCCATGTGCACCAACAAAGTATGACTTTGAATGTTGCACCTGAAGGGGTAAAACCCATTAGGAGAAAATGGATCTTGAGAAGATTCTTGGTGTAAATGGAAAAGTTGAGACTTTCAAAGCTATGCTTAAATCCATCAGGATCAATGCAAGTATCGCGGAGTTGGAACATCTGTTTAATGTGACAGTCAAAGAGTTTGACTTCATCAAAATAGTAGATGAACCTAATATATACAAGAAGGTTGTAGAGAGTAAGGTTGTTTTCCATGTATTGTACGTTGATGACATACTCTTGATAGGAAATGATTTCTTATGCTACACTCGGTCAAGCTCCTCTTATCACGAGGATTTTCAATAGAAGATCTGAATGATACCTACTACATCTTCTGAATTATGATTTATGGTGATAGATCTAAGTGGATGTTGGGAGTGTCCTAAATCCAGGTACATTAACACCATACTAAAGAGGTTTAGTATGGAAGATTCTAACCGTGGTGGTTCACCCACTTACTCATAGATCACTCTCTCCAAAAAGATGTCTCTTAAGACTGATTTGGAGAGAGCTCGCGTGCAAGGGATATCCTATGCTTTGGCAGTAGGCTCTATCAGAGTATGTAATATTATGTACCAGACCAGATATAGATGACTCACTAGGTGTAGTGATCAGGAATCAATCGGATTTTGGAAGAATCACTGGAAAGCTGTGGAGGACATTCTTAAGTACTTGAGAAGCACTAAAAGAAAGTTCTTGGTTCGAGCTTCCAGAGTGATAAGGTCGACTGAGAGTAAGTCACAGGCATTGTCTTTACCCTCAGTACAGGGACGGTATGTTGGAAGAGTTCCAAGCTAGATACCATGGCATACTAGACGATAAAAGCTGAATACATTGCTACCAATGATACTGCCAAAGTGGCTGTCTGGACATTTTTTGTTCATGAGATGAACAAGGTTCCTACCATTGAGTGTCCAATAACTGTTATTGTAACAATAATGGAGTTGTGGTTTTGGCCTAGGAACACCATTCCCATCAGTGATCCAGACATATTCTGAGGAAAGTATCACCTGATCAGGAAGATGGTTGATCTCCAAGGGATCGAGATAAGGAGAGTAGACACGGAGGATAACATAGCGGATCCACTCATAAAGGCCTTACCCTTAGAGAGACTTCTATGGGATGGTTGAGTATGGGATACTACAACCACTGCTATATTGTTGGGTATTGGAAACTACAGCAGATGGCCTTAGTGTAAGTGAGAGATTGTTAGTTATATGTATACCCTAGAGGCCATTACTGTACATGGGATGTACATTGTAGTGGATGCTTGGACATATATAGGGAGGACTTTCTTGCTCGACATGATAGTATACTATCTGGTTGCTCTTTATCTTAACATGTATACTTAGTCTCTCTCTCACATGTTGATAAAGCCCTTAGAATGTGTACTTGACTACCAGGACTATGATGGAGATCATACTAGTGGGGCCAAAGATAGTCCACAAGTACACCCTATAATAGTTCCTAGTCGTGGGAGTATCGAGACAGGGCATCGATACTCCAGAGTAGACTAGCGTATACGCTTTTCGACCCATGTGATGGGCGATGGATGATCCCATATCCATTGGTGTTTGACATCAGAGAAGGTATACGGGTGCTCAGTGGAGACTGGGTACAATGAACGGACTCGCCGAGAACTCCTAAATGGTATTATACCTATCGTCGGATAGCAGTTCTCTAGTGACACCGGTACAGATTAGTCTGTAGACCCGAAATCGTCATAGATACTTGTGTGATTCCCACTGTGCTTTGATTTCCACCATACCACGGTCAAGAGATCGTGCAAAAAGGTGGTTTTGGGGTACAGTCCTGAGTCACATGGAGGCAATGAGTGATAGGAGGGGTTTCGTCTCTCCCGATATTGGGAGTTGATGTTGCGCTATACTCGATTGGCCATAACAGCAAAGCCCTGTCCAGAGTTGCTGAGATCCACTGGTAAATGTTATCAGTAGTTTCTCGAACCATTATAGACCTTGCATCGGCATGACTTATCAGGCTATTGGGGTCTGGCGTTATACCACCCCCAGGCTGTGATATGCGACATATCAGACGAAGAGACCGGACTGTACGGTAGTGTTACTGATTGGATTCGCAGGAGTATGAGCAGACTTGCTTGTTGATCTTCTGATCGCTCAATACCTGGGTGGCCGTTATGTTTAGCAGACCGCTTGCGGCTTGTGGGTATTTGATATGATCATCACCTACTGCCGGCGTATTGACGAGTCTTTAGATTCCTACACAGAGATTTCCTGGTTCATGTGAAACGGAGTAGGAGCACATATGTGATATGTGCGGGACCGAGATTAATGCACGTATGTGATGCCACATTCTCTTCTCGCGATATATGTATCGATAGGTTATATGTGATATAGCCGGGTTATCAGATCAAGTGTTGATTCGATAAAAGGATACATTTGATATTAATCGGTTATATGTCATATAGCCGGATTATTAATCAAGAGTTGATTTAATAATTTAATGTATAATTATGTATTTGATATATTATATTACATTAACCAATATTAGCTCACTTAAGTATTCATTTTTCTCACTTATGATACATTGATATATATGTGATATATGTTAAATGTATTATTTTCTTTTTGCACACAAAATATATATGTGATATATATTGTTGTGTCATGCTAGGTTACACATGCAACATGTATGTATGAGACTCACACCATGCTAGGTTAAAGTTAGGGTTTTATTTGTTTTAAGTAATTCAAACACTTGGATAGCTTGTAGAAGCTTGTAGGTTTCATTGACTTTGTCCACTTGTTTGTCTAGCTTAAGATATTTTTTAACCCAACCCCTTAACTCATAGCTATGGTTTAGTCTCTACAATGGTTAGTGCATGATAAACACTCACCATGGTTGGATTTCTAAGCTCATGAGCTCATTCATCTCTTCATTACTTCTTCTTCTTCAAGTAAAAAAAGCTTGCTAGTTTTTTCTAAAGTGATGAAATCTTGTGAGAAAAATAAAACTAAAGTGAGCCCACTTCCTACTTCATCATCCTCTACTATTAGCCATTTAGTTTAGGGTGTTTGCTTCACTAATTTCACACATTAGTGATGAGGTAGCATGAGCTCCAGTCTCCTCGACGTAGATCATTTTCGGCTTCGAAGGCATTGAGCAAGCTTGTTCGTTTTCTCAAGTGAACCTCTCTCTAGAGTCCGGGAGTTCACCATTCGCAGCGAAGGGACTACAACATGGAGTTTTAGAAGTGAAGGATCGGTCTACAAAGATTGTATTCCCTCATTCACTTAGTTGTAAAGTGTTTACATATCGTTTCATCGGATTTTCTAGTTTCGATTCTAGGTTAGGGTTAGCTAGAATGGCAAAAATTTAAATATGGCATAGACGATACCTCCCGAAACCTTGCTGCCGAGCTAGACAACCCTGTATTTTGTGTCCCTATCTGATACTATGCTGATCGGCACCCCATGCAACCTTACGACCTCTTGCATATATTTCTCTGCCAACGTCTCCGTCGATTGTTCCACTTGAAATGGTAGAAAATGGGCCTCCTTTGTAAGACGGTCGACGATGACCCATATAGCGTTGTTGCCTTTAAGACTCCGCGGTAAAACTGTCACGAAGTCCATTGTGATGTATTCCTACTTCTACTGGGGAATAGGAAGTGGTTGCAAAAGACCGGCCACTCGCTGATATTCGGCATTCACCTGCTGGCACACTAAGCATTTCGACATATAGCGGGCAATCTCGCTCTTCATGCCATTCCACAAAAAGTGTTGTTTAACATCCCTATATATCTTGGTGCCACCTGGATGCACTGAATATGCTGAACTGTGCACTTCCTTCAATACTTCTTCTCGAATCTCGCCTTTTGGCATGCATAGACGACTACCGAATCTTAAGAAACCATCTTCATGTATTAATAAATCTGTTCTCAATCCGGCCTTTACTAACCCACGGAACTTCTGTAATTGCGGATCCCTAGCTTGTGCAGCTTTAACACGATCTATTAACGAAGACCGCACTTGTAGTTGCTAATACTGTCCACGTGTCTCTTGTTTTACCACTTCCAAATCGAGTCTCCGAAACTTATTAAGGAGTTCCTTCTGGCTAGTCAACAACATCGCTGTTGGTCTCCGGCTGAGAGTATCCGATACCACATTTACCTTCCCGGGGTGATATTGCAAATCAAGATTATAATCAGCCATGAACTCTAACCACCTGCGCTATCTCATATTTAGCTCCTTTTGCATGAATATATATTTCAGGCTCTTGTGGTCCGTATAGACTTCCATTTGTTCTCCCAAAAGATAACGCCTCCAAATTTTTAGAGAAAAAATCACTGCGGCCAACTCTAAATCGTGGGTTGGGTAATTCTTTTCGTGCGTCCTCAATTGACGCGAGGCATAAGCTATAACACTCCCACGCTGCATCAAGACGCAGCCTAGCCCCTTACCGGAAGCGTCACTATGAATCACTAGTCCTTCTATCCCATCCGGTACGATTAATATGGGTGCAGTTGTAAGTTTCTCCTTCAATAACTCGAACGCTCGGTTGCATTCTTCTGACCATACGAACGGTACCCTCTTCTGAGTAAGTCTTGTTAACGGCTCAGCTGCTCGCGCAAAATCTTTAAAAAATCTCCGGTAGTAGCCTGCGAGTCCCAAAAAACTTCTAATCTCTGCTACTAATTTTGGTGCTGGCCAATCTTTTACTGATTTAATTTTTGCCGGGTCTACTAAGATACCATCTTCAGAAACGATATAGCCCAAAAATTGAACTCGTTCAAGCCAAAATTCACATTTACTAAGTTTGGTGTATAACTTCACCCGTCTCAGTATCTGTAATATGATCCTCAGATGCTCGACATGCTCTCCTTTCTTTTGGAGTACACAAGAATGTCGTTGATGAAAACTACGGCAAACTGATCAAAGTACCGCGAGAAAACTCGGTTCGTTAAATCCATGAACACGACTGGGGCATTAGTAACACCGAATGGTATCACTAAAAACTCATAATGACCGTATCGAGTTCTGAATGCTGTCTTGCATACATGCTCCGCTTTAACCCGAACTTGATGGTACCCCGACCGAATATCCAACTTAGAGAACACTCGAGCACCACATAACTGATCGAACAAGTCATCAATCTGAGGTATAGGTGTTCCCCTCCGAAAGGCGGCCAAGACGACGTGAAGACGTCTTGCCTGAAATTCGGGACAGATGCTATTTGGTTTTATCCGTCCACCTCTCCGAAGATGCCAAGTTGATTTATGGCACCGTGTATCGGAGGTTTAGACGGATGCGGCCGATTTAGCAGACTTCGTCAGATTCCCCCTCGCCTGAGGGGTTTTTGATTGTGGGGACGCTCTTCCCTGCAGGCGCAAGCCCCTGCAGTTAATTACGCTACCGTGTCGCGGTAACAACTTTCTCCTTCTCCAGAATTTCACTTCGTGTCGTGTGTGTTTGTTTTATTTATGGTTGCCCGTGGATTGTATACGGAGACTAAGTGATGCCGTCGCCCGTAGGACGTGGATTAGTCCAAATCCGTATTTACTTAGATTTGGGTTTGGTGTTTTAGTTTAAGGATACGTTAGCCCTATTTAAGGCTAAGATCAATTTAAACTTTTGTTAAGGATACGTTAGTCTAATCTCCAGACTAAGATCGACTTAACGGGATCGTTTAGATCCAACAAAAGAGCAATTGGCCCTATTATTTAGTTTAATGACGTTGCGGTCAATTTAATATATGGTCGTTGGGACCCGTCACCTCTCTGACGACGTTGAAGGATTACAACGACAGGTGTCAGAGGAGTTCAGAGATGTACCCTTGAACCAAAATTGATTGGGGGTCTTATAGTCTGATTTGGATGTTTAAGGATACGTTAGCCAGGCTTTAGGCTATGATCAACTTAAACGGGATCGTTTAGATCCGGCAAAAGAGCATTTGAGGGCTCTATTGTTCCAGTTTAGGGACGTAGTGGTCCATGTTCCAGTTTAGGGACGTGGGGGTCCATTGGTAGTTTAAGGACATTGCGGTCCATCATGTATGGCCGTCGGGACCCATCACCTCTCTGACGACATTGAAGGATTACAACGACAGGTGTCAGAGGAGTTCAGAGATGAACCCTTGAACCAGGTGTGAATTGATTTAATAGAGCAGCCATGCTCAGTCAATTTAATTTGAGGACTTACGGCCATGATTGGGCTAAGTCCAGTAAGAAAAATGTTCAACATTTTTATTTGCCTTTGGCCTATTAGGCTGTGCTAGGGCTTTGCCCCTTTTTAATAATGCACTGCATTTTATTCTGGCCTGCTAGGATTTTTGATTTGGGCTCTGTCCCTTTATTTATGATGCAGAGCATCTATTTTTATTTGGGCTTTGCCTTTTAAATAATGCATAGCATTTTTATTTTTGGTCTGATAGACCCTTTTATTGGGCTCTGCCCTTTCAATAATGCATTGCATTCAATGTTCTGATAATGCCCCACGTGGCTTGTCAGGCGCTTTGCGCCAATTGAGGAGTGCAAGGCGCAAACTCATATGGTGGTGACACGTGTCACGCTCTGATGAGCGCAAGCGCAACAGCGCAGTGCGCTGTGTCAGTGCGTTGCGCTGCTGCGCTGCTGACACGTGGCGCTCCGTGGTGGCTTGCGCCAACACAAAAGCGCAACAGTGCAATTTTTTGCAAGTGCGGAGCACTGTTTTATCTTTTGATTGATTTTAAATCAAAGAAAACAAGTTCTTCTTGTTTTCAAAGAACCAATGGTTCATAAGAAAGTGCAAGGCACTATTATTATTTATTTTTCTTTTTATTGAAGATCATTGATCTTGTTCTCAGATCGATGATCTGTTCATAAGAGAATTTTCTCTCTTTTTTTTCTAAAGGTTTTTACCTTTTTTTTTTGTTCTTGAGGAATTCTCTCCAATTCTTCAGAGTTCTCAATGATGGTCTTCCTCCTTTGAGTTGGGGTCTAGGGGTCTTTATATAGTGCCCATAGGTTTGTTAAGTTTGTTAAAGAGATCTTTTTCTGAGTGATTTGGGGAATTTTCCCTACCGTTGGATCTTTGATCCAAGGGCTTCTGTTTTACAGAAAACAATATTCTTGTTTTAACAAGAACAGAAAGATCTTACTAGATTTTAATTCCATTTTGCGCAAACGCCCCAGCGCGTGACACGTGTCAAGCAGCGCACAGCGCTGCGCAACTGCGCTGACACGTGTCGCTCAGCACACAGCGCGGCGCAACTGTGCTGACACGTGTCAAGCAGCGCACAGCGCGGCGCAACTGCGCTTGCGCAACTTCGCTGACACGTGTCGCGCAGCGTATAACGCGGCGCAACTGTGCTTGCGCAACTGCGCTGACACGTGTCGCGCAGCGCAGCGCTTGCGCGACTGAAGCGTTGCTTCCTTTAATTTTTGTTTTAAAATAGAGCTTTGCTCTGATTGGGCGCGCTGCCTCGGGCGCTGCGCTCTCTGCGCTGGCGTGCCTGATTTTGACACGTGGCGCTCTGCGCGCAGCGCAAGGGATCTGAAGCGTTGCTTCATTTATTTTAACTTTAATTTTCAAAACAGAGCTTTGCTCTGATTGGGGGAAACAGAAGCGTTGCTTCGTTTCCCGCCTTGAAATTTGAACAGAGCTTTGCTCTGATTGGGGTAAACAAATGCCCCCCCCACCGTTGCGCTTACGTGGCCCCCAAACATGAGCGCAGCGGTGGCAGAATTCCAACCATCGCGGCAATTTTTGGAAGTTGAAAGGGCACTTGACGCTTATAAATAGGACCTTTGGTCCTTCACAGATGATCATCATCTTCAAAATTTTTTTTTTCAAAACTTCAGAGCCTTGCTCTTTTTGTTCAAGCACTTTTAAAAGTTCAAACTTTAGAGAATTTTAGGTAAAAATATTAATTTCGGTCAAATTAAATCAATTTTAAGAGGCTTGCTCTTAATAGATTCCTGATCTAAAGAAGATTCATTTAGGGTTTCACTTAGCAGAGCTTTGCTCTAAAGGGGTCTAAAGAGGACTAAGGAGAACCCTATTAGGGTTCCATTAATAGAGCTCTGCTTTCTAAAAGATTTTCCTTGGATTTTCTTAACTCATCAATGGAGCTTTTGCTCCTTACAAATCATATAGAAGAACTCTTAAGAATTCTTCATGGATTTTGGAAGTTAAAGATGGCATTTTATATTATTATTATTATTATTATATCATCTTTTCAGAGCAAAGCTCTCAATGTTCTTAGGGGATTTTCCTCAAATTCTCCTCATTACTGATTTTGACAGGTGTCACTCCTGTCTGCAGAGCATTGCTCTCGAGGAGTTTTAACTCCCTATGCTTTTTCCTCATTGCTAATCTTCCAATGATGTTTCCTTCAGGCATTATGGCGGTGCTCTATACAGTCTGCATGAATTCATCACCTACGAGGATATCCGTGTACAGGGCCGTCAACAAAACCAAGAGTTTACGGATGCCCAGTGTGCGGATGTCATGGGTCGTCTGAACGCACGTGTTGGTTGGTTGCTTCCTCGTCATTCAGCTCTCTTGAAAGTCGTGCTGGGAGCAATTTGGAGAGCACTTCCGGGGTTCCACGAGGCCTTACCACTCAATGCGCTGGATGATGCCGAAGACAAGGTGCATTCAGTGTACTTGTCGAGGCTGATCTCGAAGAAGCGGCGGGATAACCTTATCGACATCCGGCATCAAATTTTCCAGCAGACGACGATAATCGCTGCTTATTGAAGACTGGGGGGCCTCGCCGAAGATCTTGACACACAGGAGCGCGAGAGGCTGCGCACGAGAATAATCAGAAAGGCCAGAAGAACTCTGAATGGCCTTACTTTTGAATTTCTCAATCCGTGCCCTGGATCTGAGATTATTCCGTTGTAATAATGTTTCTCGTTTATTGCTTTTATGATTGTAAGAACTTCTGGCAATATTAATGGAAAAATTGTATCCCAGCTTGTCTTATTTTTCGCTCTGAGTCTTTTTACCTATGCATGAATGAGTGTGTCTCGAATGTTTAATCCAACGCCAATCAGATGTTCTTTCTGTCGCTTTCTTCTTTCTTTTATTGTCCGCATGTTACCCTAATGAACATGGTTGACAGATAATAGAGCGAGCATTTTGGTTTCTTCACGAGATAGCGATGTCTTAGGCCGCAGGTTCAGATCTGCCGCCTAAGACCTTTCAACTCTATGAGCCGTGAGGGTCTCATAGAGATTTTTTTCTCTACGGATCGAGAGGATCTCATAGGTGTATTTTCTCCTTAGGAATCGTGAGGATTCCTAAGTGGGTTTTCTCTTATAAGTCGTAAGGATCTTATAAGAGAATTTTCTCCCTTATAAGTCGAGAGGACTCGTAAGTGGTTGGTGAGTTGACTTGTTTCCGAATCGAAGTATTGCTCCGACGGGGAGGTCGTTGGTTGTCTTGTTTCCGAGACGGAGGTCATTGGCTGACTTGTTTCCGAGACGGAGGTCATTGGCTGACTTGTCTTCGCGACGGAGGTCGTTGGTTGACTTGTTTCCGCGACGGAGGTCGTTGGCTGACTTGTTTCCGCGACGGAGGTCGTTGGCTGACTTGTTTCCGCGACGGAGGTCGTTGGCTGACTTGTTTCCGAGACGGAGGTCGTTGGCTGACTTGTTTCCACGAGAGAGGTCGTTGGCTGACTTGTTTCCGCGACGGAGGTCGTTGGCTGACTTGTTTCCGCGACGGAGGTTGTTGGCTGACTTGTTTCCGAGACGGAGGTCGTTGGCTGACTTGTTTCCGAGACGGAGGTCGTTGGCTGACTTGTTTCCGAGACGGAGGTCATTGGCTGACTTGTTTCCGAGACGGAGGTCATTGTCTGACTTGTTTCTGAGACGGAGGTCGTTGATTGACTTGTTTTCGAGACGGAGGTCATTTGCTGACTTGTTTCCGCGACGAAGGTCGTTGGTTGACTTGTTTCCGAGACGGAGGTCGTTGATTGACTTGTTTCCGCGACGGAGGTCATTGGATGACTTGTTTCCGCGCCGGAGGTCGTTGGTTGACTTGTTTCCGCAATGGAGGTCGTTGGTCGACTTGTTTCCGAGACGGAGGTCGTTGGCTGACTTGTTTCCGCGACGGAGGTCATTTGCTGACTTGTTTCCACGACGGAGGTCATTTGCTGACTTGTTTCCGCGATGGAGGTCGTTGGTTGATTCTAGGTTGTCTGTGAACCGTAGAGTCTTGGAACTGGGGACTTTGCCGTAGCTCCGATTGGTGATGTCACGTCCATGTCCTGCTGGAATGAGGAGGAACGCCGCTGTTGGTCTCCAGGCTGTAGATGTGGTCGTCGTGATCTGACTTCCCTTTGACGCAGCCTGGTGGGGAAATGTAGTCCCCTTTTTGTTTGTGCCCGTGGATTGTATACAGGGATCGATGTGATCTCAACTGTAGGGCAAAAGTTTCATTCATTTTTATTATTTTATTTCCGCGATGCTCTATCATTTCAGCTTTTTACATCGCGAAAGTCGCGATTACCCAATCATTTCGGCTATTTTTCGCGGTGCCCAATCATTTCGGCTATTTATTTTATTTTTACTCGCTGCTTTTTATTGCGAGTTGCCCAATCATTTCGGCTGTATTGTATGCATACGTTTTTACTTGCTGCTTTTTATTGCAGGTTGCCCCATCATTTCGGCTATTTCGTATGCATGTGCGGCCTACCGGCTTTTCACCGTAAACCCGGAATTAGACACCGATTTCGGCATCAGCACCGCTACAACTGGGATATTGCCAGGAGCGAATCATCATTTTCCTCCGTCGATGTCGAACAAAGGTGGCTTAGCGAACAGGGTTAAGGTCCTGTCGGCTAAGGCTTTTGACTTCATGAGCCGTAAGGGTCTCACAAAGGTATTTCTCCCTACAAGTCGTGAGGATCTCGTAGGTGTATTTTCTTCTTAGGAATCATGAGGATTCCTAAGTGTATGTTCCTCTGTAAGTCGTAAGGATCCTACAAGAGGGTTTTCTCCTTGTAAATCGAGAGGACTTACAAGGGTTGTTCACCATGCGAACACATCCCTAGTCACGGATGGGACTTGGTTAGGGAAACGTTTATTCGCGCCCGTGGATTGTATACAAGGATCAGCATTGAGCCGCTTGTAGGGCAATATCGAAAGTTGGGGGGGAAGGGTTTGCTTAAGCACAGGTTCAGTTCTCTGTAACTTAAGACTTTCAAATTTTATGAGCCGTGAGGGTCCCATAAGAGAGTTCTCCTTACGAGTCGTGAGGATCTCGCAAGTGTATTTTCTCCTTAGGAATCGTGGGGATTCCTAAGTGTGTTGCTCCCTTATGAGTCGTAAGGATCTCACGTGGGTGGTTTCTCCTTATAAGGTCGAGAGGACCCTGTAAGTGTCCTTTAACGAGATTGCGCCCTTTCAGGTTTTCACAAACACTCGCCGGTAGTCCTGCTGTTTTTACTCACGGAGCCCTTTCGGGTTTTCATCCGTGCCCTTTTTGCTTATGGACGTACCGTTTCTTTTTTATACTTTTTTTTACGAGGTCGCGCCCTTTCAGGTTTTCACGAACACTCACCGGTAGTCCTGCTGTTTTTACTCACGGAGCCCTTTCGGGTTTTCATCCGTGCCCATTTTGCTTATGGACATACCGTTTTTTATTCTTTTTATTTTCCTTTTTTTTACGAGGTCGCGCCCTTTCGGGTTTTCACGAACACTCGCCGGTAGCCCTGCTGTTTTTACTCACGGAGCCCATTCGGGTTTTCATCCGTGCCCTTTTTGCTTATGGACATACCGTTTTTATTCTTTTTATTTTTTATTATTATTTTTTATATATTCATATTTTTTTTTTATTTTTCTTTTTTATTCATCTCATCACCCTAAGGATGCTGCGGTAGTAGTTTAAAGACGTTTCGGTCTTTCATTAGTTTAAGGACGTTTCGGTCCGCCATTAGTTTAAGGACGTTTCGGTCCGCCATTAGTTTAAGGACATTTCGGTCCGCCATTAGTTTAAGAACGTTTCGGTCCGCCCAGGAGAAGGCTGGCTACTGCTTATAAAGTTTGAGCTTAGGAAGATAGCGAGCGGACATAGTCGTCGTCATCTATCATTGACCTAGGCAGTAACTCACTGAGCGTAGTATTTCTTTAGGAATCGACCATTTATTGGCCTGTAAGGCCTTTCACCGTGCATATCCATGAGCAGATAGGCTCTGAAAGGTTCCTAGGAACCCTATAGAGGTCTCACAAGGCATCGAACATGCCAATTTCAAAAATTATGGGTGCCGCGAAACCCTAACGCGGATCTTAGACTAGAATTCTAGGCGAAACACAAAACTAGTTAACTACTTAACTAGAAGTGAGAAGCTACAACCTTTGTAGATCCGGTTCCCCACTTCCTTAGCTCCACGTGTGTGTGCTCTCGCTGTCCATCACGAATCCTAGACTCATTCGTCGGCTTCATCGGAAAACGGGCGAGCAAGGTCGTCGGCTTCGTGTCAAAGACGATCTACGTCGAGGTTGCACTAGTTCAAGCTTCGACTTCACCAAGTAGTGAAACTTGTGAAGAAAACACCCAAAACCACTTGGCAAGAGGTAGAGGATGAAGAAATAGGAGGTGGGTTCACTTTAGATTTGGATTTCTCTCACTAGATCTCAAGTTGCCATTAATGGCATCTAGGTTTCTCACTTGAAGAAGAAGAAGAAGATGATAGAATTGTTATCATAAGTTGTATGTAAAATGAATAATAAATCAATTCTTATCATTTTCTAACCATGGTCAAGTGTAGAGAATAGACCATGGTTAGTGGGAGTGGTTAGGGTTAAGCAAGGAGACAAAATGGCATCATTAGTAAAAGCTTCATGAAGCTTCACCACTCTTCATGATAAGATGAAACCATTTTGTTTTGATAAATCCATTTAAATAAATAATAAATGGATAAAATAATAAGTGAATAAAATATAAACCCTAACCACTTGCATAACCATGGTTGCATTCTATACACAAAGCCAAAACAACATGCATCATCAAACATGATACATTCAAGTGTACACAAAACATATCACATATACAATGTGCACATCAAGTGAGAAAAATCCGTTTAAAGTGAACCAATACTAGTTAATGCAAAGTAATATATCAAATATATAATTATACATTAAATCATTAAATCAACACTTGATTCAATGATCCGGTCATGTCGCACATAACCGACTAGTATTCAATGCATCGATTTATCGAATCAATGATTCGATAACTAGGTCATATCCCATACAACCAATCGAAACATTAATCGCGAGAATCAAATACGGTATCACATACACGCATTATTCTCGGTCCCGCATATATCTCATATGCACTCCTATTTCGTTTCGCTTGAGCTAGGAAACCTCTGTGTAGGACTCTAAAGACTCGTCAATACGCCGGTAGCAGATGATGATCATATCAAGCACCCACAAGCCGCAAGCGGTCTGCTAAACGTAACGGCCACCCGGGTATTGAGCGATCAGAAGATCGACGAGCTAGCCCGCTCACACTCCTGCGAATCCGACCAGTAACACTTACCATACAGTCCGGTCTCTTCGTCTGATATGTCGCATATCAAGTCTAGGGGTGGTAAACGTCAGACCCCAATAACCCGATAAGTCGTGCCGATGTGAGGCTCATAACGGGTCGAGAAACTACTGGTAACACTTACCAGCAAATCTCTGATCAGCCCTGGCCAGGGACTTCCCTGCTACGGCCAATCGAGCACTGCGCAACATCAACCCCCAATACCGGGAGAGACGAAACCCCTCCTATCGCTCATTGCCTCCATGTGACTCGGGACTGTGCCCAAAGACCACCATTTTGCACGCCCTCATGGACGTGGTAAGGTGGAGATCAAAGCACAGTGAGAATCACACAAGACTCTATGACGATCTCGGGTCTACAGACTAACCTGTACAAGTGTCACCTGAGAACTGCCATCTGACGTGAGGTATAATACCATCTGGGAGTTCTCGGCGAGTCCGTCCAGTGTACCCAGTCTCCACTGAGCACCCGTACACCATCTCTGATGTCAAACACCAATGGATATGGGATCATCCATCGCCCATCTCATGGGTCGAGAAGCGTATACGCTAGTCTACTCTGGTATATCGATGCCCCGTCTCGATACACCCACGACTAGGGACCTTGAAGGATGTACTTATGGACTACCATGTCCCCACTAGTATGATCTGCATCACAGTCCAGGTAGTCAAGTACATATCCTAAGGGCTTTACCAACATGTAACTATAAGACAGTATAAAGAGACTAGTGTACATGTTAAGATAAAGAGTAACCAGATAGCATACTATCATATCGAGCAAGAAAGTCATCTCTATATATGTCCAAGCATCCAATATAATATACATCATGTGTACAATACTGGCCTCTAGGGCATACATACAACTAACAATCTCCCACTTGCACTAGGGCCAGCTGCTGTAGTATCGCATACCGAGCATCCCGAAGAGTCTCTCAATCTGTATCTGGGGAATGGCCTTCGTGAGTGGATCCGCGGTGTTGTTCTTCGTGTCAACCCTCCTGACCTCGATCTCCCGGCGATCAACTATCTCCCGGATCAGGTGATACCGCCTCAGAATATGCCTGGATCGCTGATGGGACCTGGGTTCCTTGGCCAAAGCCACCGCTCCATTGTTATCGCAATACAAAGGTATTGGACGCTCAATGGATGGAACCACTCCAAGTTCAGTAATGAACTTCTTGATCCAGATAGCCTCTTTGGCAGCATCGTTGGCAGCGATGTATTCAGCCTCCATCGTCGAGTCTGCCACGGTTTCCTGCTTGGAACTCTTCCAGCTAACCGCCCCTCCGTAAAGGGTAAAGACAAAACCCGACTGTGACTTAGAGTCGTCCTTATCACTCTGGAAGCTCGAATCGGTAAAGGACTCCACTTGGAGCTCTCCGTTACCATACACTAAGAACATATCTCTAGTCCTTCGCAAGTACTTGAGAATGCTCTTCACAGCTGTCCAGTGACTCTCTCCAGGATCAGCTTGATACCTGCTCACTACACTTAGTGAGTATGCTACATCGGGTCTGGTACATAGCATCGCATACATGATAGAGCCTACTGCCGAAGCATAGGGTATCCCTTGCATGCGAGCTCTCTCTAAATCAGTCTTGGGAGACATCTCTTTGGAGAGAGTGACTCCAGAGATCGTGGGCATGTTCCCACGCTTGGAATCTTCCATACTAAACCTCTTTAGTATGGTGTCAATGTACCTGGATTGGGACAATCCCAAAATCCGTTTGGATCTATCTCTATAGATCCTTATTCCCAATATGCAGGAGGCATCACCAAGATCTTTCATTGAGAATCTTGTGATAAGAAGAGCTTGACCGATTGCAGCATAGGAATATCATTTCCTATCAAGAGTATGTCGTCCACGTACAATACGAGGAAGACAACCTTACTCTCTGCCACCTTCTTGTAGATACAAGGTTCATCTGGATTTTTGACGAAATCAAACTCTTTGATAACGACGTCAAAGCAGATGTTCCAGCTCCGCGATGCTTGCTTTAATCCATAGATGGATTTAAGCAGCTTGCACACCTTCCCGCTGCTCCCACTGTCTACGAAGCCCTCTGGCTGAGTCATGTACACGCACTCTTCTAAATCACCATTTAGAAAGGCGGTCTTAACATCCATTTGCCAGATTTCATAATCATGATAAGCAGCGATGGCAAGCATGATCCGGATGGATTTAAGCATAGCCACTGGAGAAAAGGTCTCGTCATAGTCCACACCTGGTCTTTGACGAAAACCCTTTGCTACAAGTCTAGCTTTGAAAGTCTCCACTTTCCCATCTACACCAAGTTTCTTCTTGAAGATCCACTTGCTCCCAATGGGTTTTACCCCTTCAGGAGCAACGTCCAAAGTCCATACTTTGTTGGTGTACATGGATTCCATCTCGGACCGCATAGCATCCAGCCATTTCACAGAGTCCCCACTCGTGATGGCCTGCTCGAAGCTAGTTAGGTCATCATCCTCCATGATGCAATCCTCGCTTCCACCGTCCATGAGAAAACCGTAGTATCTCTCAGGTTGGCGAGGAACCCTACTAGATCGGTGGAGAGGCTGGGGTTCATCGGGAACTACGGAATCCTCTGGTTCAACCAAATCTTCTGTTGTAGTCTGTATTGCTGGAACCTCTTCCAGTTCTACCTCAATGCCACCTATCTGTTTCATAAGAAAACCTTTTTCTAAGAAAGTGGCATGCCGAGAAACAAACACTTTTTGTTCCTCGGAGTGGTAGAAGATATACCCTCGCGAATATTTGGGATATCCAACAAACTTACATAGAACAGACCTTGCCTCGAGCTTGTCCGGATTTTGTGTTTTAACATAGGCCGGACAACCCCATATCTGAATAAAATTAAGACATGGTCTCTTGCCATTCCATATCTCATATGGAGTGGTAGGCACTGATTTGGTCGGAACTCTATTCAGTAGGAATGCAGCAGTCTCCAGTGCATATCCCCAGAAGGAGATAGGTAACTCAGCTGTACTCATCATAGAGCGCACCATATCTAATAGGGTGCGATTTCTCCGCTCCGATACACCGTTGTGCTGTGGTGTATATGGAGGAGTCAGCTGAGAGAGAATCCCATTCTCTTTTAGGAAGTCCCGGAATTCATTGCTCAAGTATTCACCTCCTCGATCAGATCGTAGGATTTTAATACTTTTTCCGGTTTGGTTCTCAACTTCTTGTTTATATTCCTTAAATTTCTCAAAAGCTTCTGATTTGTGTTTCATCAGGAACACATATCCGAATCTAGAGAGATCGTCAGTGAATGTAATGAAGTACGAAGAACCATCCCTGGCATGTGTAGACATGGGACCGCATACATCACTATGTATCAGTCCCAAGAGTTCGGTAACTCTTTCTCCGTGTCCCGTAAACGGAGTTTTGGTCATCTTGCCTTTGAGACATGACTGGCAAGTGTCATAAGATGAAAATTCAAACGGATTTAAATATCCATCTTTATGCAACTTAGCTAGTCGTGTCGCATTGATGTGGCCCAGTCTACAATGCCACAAGAAGGATTCGTTGAGTTCAGAACTCTTCCTCTTGTGTGCGTTTGTTATGCTCAGAACTGTTGATTGATTTAGAACATAAATGCCATTGCATAACGTGCCTGATCCAACCAACTTTTGGTTACGGAAAATGTTCATAACATTGTCCTGTAATAAAAAATTATATCCCTCTTTACTTAATAAAGAAACCGATATAATGTTGCATATCAGGTTCGGCATGTAATAGCATTCGTTCAGAACCAATGTATTACCAGTTGGTAATACAAGGTGATATTCCCCGACAGTCTTGGCTGCAACAATTGCACCATTTCCTACTCTTATGTCTTTATCACCTTCTCCAAGTTCTCTACCTTTCCTAAGCCCATGTAACTGATTACATATATGGGATCCTGACCCGGTATCCAATACCCAGGACGTAGAGCAAATGGAGAAACAGTTCTCAGTAACGAACACACCCGAAGAAAATGCATCAACATGTACTTTCTTCAATCGGGTGGCATGGGAATCCTGGTATTCCCCTATATCCTGTTCATTCCTATAACTCTTATAAGAAAGAACGGAACCAACGTTCCCCAGCACAGTATAACATGCGGGTTCGGTCAATACATCCATATTATTATCTTCATTAGGGCATGAAATGGTCGCTACCTGGAGAGAGAGAGAAGAAAACACTTTAGCGTATGCTCGTGCAAGATCAGATTGGTTATTATCTTATCTAATCAGGATGGCTCCCACTGCTTTTTATCAAATCTTCCTTCAAACCCTAAAAGGAAAGACTAGCCGGGATTAATTACACACTACAAGTTCGCTAATCTTTCAGCCAGGCCAGTGTCGGTACTTTGAGGGAGGTCCCCCGTGCTTTTGCATGAACCTAATTAATGTAAACCTCGTTTTCCCAGAGGCGTAACCCCGTTGACACCTTTCTAGACACCTACTTGATCAGCTAATTGCAATGTGTAAAACTCTCCCAGGAGTAACTCTTACTCGCAGCGGGTATCGGGATCCAACTATCTCATAGAAGGTATGCAATCTCATTGCAAATTTCAACACTTGAAATTCCCGATAATGTTTTGCCCCTAGCGTCCTATGACCTTGACGGAGGCCAAACAACCCATAGTCCGCTAGTCAAGTTCAACCCGTCATTTCCTGATTGAATTAAACCCACCCGCACGACCCTTGACGGAGGCCAAACAACGCCGTACGAATACCCTAATCCAATCGCATCATATGCTAGCAGATAAGCACTAGTTAGCTACCGTACACTGCGCCTTGACGGAGGCCAAACTACCGCAGCACGAATACTAACTAATACTTATCTGAAATGACGGAGGGCTACGCAGGTTTTTCATAAAAACCATGAGCGTAATGAACTTGATATCGTTGTAGAATCAAATGAAGTTTTGAAATGGAGTGATTTTGAGGCTTTTCTAGTTTTGCTAAAGGGGTCACTCCCGATGAAGGGATCGTCGGCCCTTTCCTCGTCGAATGAGGTGCGGGATATATCATATATATCGCTGTGCAAAGCAAAAACCTAAAAGCAGTCAAAAGCAAACCGAGTGTGTAGCATCTGCCAGTTATTGCTAAAGGAGTCACTCCCGGTGAAGGGATCTCGGTCCTTTCCTCATCGAATAAGGTGCAGGGTATATCATATATACCGCTGTGCAAAGCAAGAACTGTAGCTACCTGTTTTATTTTAAAATTCGATTCCACAACATCTTAGGTTTCTTATCTTTCATTAATCACATTAATGAAGTCCCATCATTTAAATACCTAAACATCACAGATAGATATGACGTACACTTATGCCATCCGCATTCACCTCGATGTCCCCTCGTGCACCGTTAGGTTAGGTAACTAACGACAGAGCAGGGCAGGGCTAGCGCGGGTGTAAAACATAAGTAACGTCTATATAATATATCATATATACTATATACTATATCCATTACAGAACATCACATGATCACATCACAGATATCGCAGCAGAAGAAACATATGAAACATTGGATATACTAGGACGTCCGTGTTTTCAATACGAGCCAGTATAAAACACGGATTCCACGGTCGTGATGAATAGCCAATCCCACACCCCTAGACCCCTACGAGAGCGGCAAGCAACCCTGCCAATTCTAGGGTTAGGAGACCCGGACTCGACTTCTCGAGTTGGTCTCCCACTGGACTCCAGAACCCGGTTACTTGTGCTCCCCTCCTTGGGTCTATCCTAATGCGGAAAAGTAAATAATATACAAAAGGTGACATCTTCCGCTACCTGGAAGTGCCCCAAATAAAAGAATATTACATACAAGTTTTTACATGAATGAAAATGAAAAACACTCATCTCACATAAAAAACCCCGGCTATTCGAATACGACGATCCAATATAACATATCCAGCAACACATAACATCACATGTCATCAACGTAAGTAAGTATGCATACCCCAATTGTCTTTGACATATAGCAATGAAACCGGCGATATAAACATACTACACTTACGGTCACAGAAAAGAAAGTGTAAAACTACAACAATTGGAATCCGCAACTTCTTTAGACATCGCATGCCTAATCAAATGAAATACTTAGACATCACATGCCTAACAGATATAAATCCCGCATTTTAGTCTCATTATCGAAAACTCTTTTCAATATCATATGGGACTAAACTGCTAAATTTATAACATTCATTCAGTTATCTCATAACTGTTTGTGAATTCCAATTATTGTATCACCTTCCAGATAAACAGAAAATGTTAAATTTTCCGATCGAACATTCGAACACCCAAGTTTTCCCGATACAGTCCAACACATGAAATAAGTCTAGCAACATTCAGTTCGTGCCTCAGTACCAACGGTCCAGCCGTAGAAGGGTCAAGCCAACGTCTCACATGTGGCACGCCGTACTGCCCCAAACCCGAAGGTTCAAAGGGCAGTTCAAGACGGTCACATAATCGAGTTAAGGTTTGTTGTCTTCTAGAGGGTCCATCGCGTTACTTGCACTACTTAGAACGTCGTTAAACTACGGAAAAATCCAACACTTGGAAATTTCCCGACAGGAGAAAAGTTGGGTATTTATATCCGGTCGAACTTTTTAACATATTCTATAAATTATCCGGAAAAACACAAAGACGAAATTTGATACCCCGATCGAAACACCGAAGCTCTAAAACACTCCAGAAAATCCAACTCTTGAATAATTATTAAAAATTCCCAGAAAATCCAGCACTGCAAGGTAAGAATTACTGTGTGAAAATTTTTGAATAGTGGGGCCGTACGGACGCGGAACCGCCGCACGAGCCATGCTCGTGCCGCGGAACCGCGGCAGTTTAATTGAATTATGCCATCGAATTTGACAGTAAGTCTTACATTCTCCTGCTGATTTCTCTGCATATTTTTAATATGGAAAAAACCCCATTTTTGGAAAATGTCCAGAGAGCTCATTTGGTTTAGGGTTTCGGGTTCGTTCGGGCTTCAAATTGCGTCTAGATTTCGCCTAAGGCTCTAGCTAGGCTCTGATACCAGTTAAAGGTTCCTAGACACCCTATAGAGGTCTCACAAGGCATCGAACATGCCAATTTCAAAAATTATGGGTGCCGCGAAACCCTAACGCGGATCTTAGACTAGAATTCTAGGCGAAACACAAAACTAGTTAACTACTTAACTAGAAGTGAGAAGCTACAACCTTTGTAGATCCGGTTCCCCACTTCCTTAGCTCCACGTGTGTGTGCTCTCGCTGTCCATCACGAATCCTAGACTCATTCGTCGGCTTCATCGGAAAACGGGCGAGCAAGGTCGTCGGCTTCGTGTCAAAGACGATCTACGTCGAGGTTGCACTAGTTCAAGCTTCGACTTCACCAAGTAGTGAAACTTGTGAAGAAAACACCCAAAACCACTTGGCAAGAGGTAGAGGATGAAGAAATAGGAGGTGGGTTCACTTTAGATTTGGATTTCTCTCACTAGATCTCAAGTTGCCATTAATGGCATCTAGGTTTCTCACTTGAAGAAGAAGAAGAAGATGATAGAATTGTTATCATAAGTTGTATGTAAAATGAATAATAAATCAATTCTTATCATCTTCTAACCATGGTCAAGTGTAGAGAATAGACCATGGTTAGTGGGAGTGGTTAGGGTTAAGCAAGGAGACAAAATGGCATCATTAGTAAAAGCTTCATGAAGCTTCACCACTCTTCATGATAAGATGAAACCATTTTGTTTTGATAAATCCATTTAAATAAATAATAAATGGATAAAATAATAAGTGAATAAAATATAAACCCTAACCACTTGCATAACCATGGTTGCATTCTATACACAAAGCCAAAACAACATGCATCATCAAACATGATACATTCAAGTGTACACAAAACATATCACATATACAATGTGCACATCAAGTGAGAAAAATCCGTTTAAAGTGAACCAATACTAGTTAATGCAAAGTAATATATCAAATATATAATTATACATTAAATCATTAAATCAACACTTGATTCAATGATCCGGTCATGTCGCACATAACCGACTAGTATTCAATGCATCGATTTATCGAATCAATGATTCGATAACTAGGTCATATCCCATACAACCAATCGAAACATTAATCGCGAGAATCAAATACGGTATCACATACACGCATTATTCTCGGTCCCGCACATATCTCATATGCACTCCTATTTCGTTTCGCTTGAGCTAGGAAACCTCTGTGTAGGACTCTAAAGACTCGTCAATACGCCGGTAGCAGATGATGATCATATCAAGCACCCACAAGCCGCAAGCGGTCTGCTAAACGTAACGGCCACCCGGGTATTGAGCGATCAGAAGATCGACGAGCTAGCCCGCTCACACTCCTGCGAATCCGACCAGTAACACTTACCATACAGTCCGGTCTCTTCGTCTGATATGTCGCATATCAAGTCTAGGGGTGGTAAACGTCAGACCCCAATAACCCGATAAGTCGTGCCGATGTGAGGCTCATAACGGGTCGAGAAACTATTGGTAACACTTACCAGCAAATCTCTGATCAGCCCTGGCCAGGGACTTCCCTGCTACGGCCAATCGAGCACTGCGCAACATCAACCCCCAATACCGGGAGAGACGAAACCCCTCCTATCGCTCATTGCCTCCATGTGACTCGGGACTGTGCCCAAAGACCACCATTTTGCACGCCCTCATGGACGTGGTAAGGTGGAGATCAAAGCACAGTGAGAATCACACAAGACTCTATGACGATCTCGGGTCTACAGACTAACCTGTACAAGTGTCACCTGAGAACTGCCATCTGACGTGAGGTATAATACCATCTGGGAGTTCTCGGCGAGTCCGTCCAGTGTACCCAGTCTCCACTGAGCACCCGTACACCATCTCTGATGTCAAACACCAATGGATATGGGATCATCCATCGCCCATCTCATGGGTCGAGAAGCGTATACGCTAGTCTACTCTGGTATATCGATGCCCCGTCTCGATACACCCACGACTAGGGACCTTGAAGGATGTACTTATGGACTACCATGTCCCCACTAGTATGATCTGCATCACAGTCCAGGTAGTCAAGTACATATCCTAAGGGCTTTACCAACATGTAACTATAAGACAGTATAAAGAGACTAGTGTACATGTTAAGATAAAGAGTAACCAGATAGCATACTATCATATTGAGCAAGAAAGTCATCTCTATATATGTCCAAGCATCCAATATAATATACATCATGTGTACAATACTGGCCTCTAGGGCATACATACAACTAACAGGCTCCACCCTGGTAGATCTTGTCTATGATGTATGGGCCTTCATAGTTTGGCTCGAATTTTCCCCGCTTGGCGCGATTGGGGATCATAGGCCTTTTGACCACTAGCACGAGTTCGCCTTGGCGGAATGTTCTCGGCCGGGTCAACCTTTCATATGATCACGTCATCTTTGCTTTATAGACCTCCAGATTTTGTTGCGCTGTGAGCCGGGTTTCATCAAGGGCATCAAGCTCCTCAAGCCGAAGGTGAGCATTTTCTTCGTCCGTCAGCTCGTAGTGGACCGCCACTCGCAGAGAGGGTAACTCTATCTCGAGGGGGAGTACTGCTTCTGTACCAAATACCAACGCATATGGCGTTGTATTCGTGGCTGTCTTGAACGTAGTTCGATACGCCCAAAGAGCCTCTTGCAGCCTCTCATGCCAATCCTTTTTATTTCGGGACACCGTTTTCTTCATGATCTTTGTCAAGGTTTTGTTGAAGGCCTCAGCTAGACCGTTAGCTCGCGGATTATAAACCGAGGAATATCTCCAGTCTATATTGTGTTGTTGCGCGAAGCGACTGATCTTGTGGCTTCTGTAAGCTGGCCCGTTATCGCAGATGATCCGTCGTGGAGTTCCAAACTGATATATGACGTGCGTCTTGAAGAAGTGGAGGATATTCTCCGTCTTCACTTCCCTCAGCGGTACTGCCTCTGCCCATTTGGAGAAGTAGTCAGTCGTCGCCAGGATGAAACGATGTCCCCTGGACGATGCTGGTTCGATGGGGACGACTATGTCAGTTCCCCACATTTCGAATGGCCAGCTAGCCACTGTTGGATGTAGTGGATTTGGATGCTGGTGGATGAAGTCCCCATGAATTTGGCATGAGTAGCATTGCTTCGCATATTCGAGGCAGTCCTGGATCATCGTGGGCCAGTAGTAACCCATCCGTTTAATCTTCAACTTCATCTTTGGGCCTGCTTGGTGAGAACCGCAGAGTCCGTCATGAACTTCCTGAACGACTCTTTTCGCTTCGTCAGGTCCTAGACATCTCAACCACAGAGAATCAAACGACCTCTTGTACAGAGTATCATTGACGAAGGCGAAAGACAGAGCTCGTTTCATAAGCTGATGCCTCGAGGACGCATCTTCGGGCATTCGATGGGACTTAA
This sequence comes from Agapanthus africanus, assembly GCA_030015575.1. Taxonomy (NCBI): domain Eukaryota; kingdom Viridiplantae; phylum Streptophyta; class Magnoliopsida; order Asparagales; family Amaryllidaceae; genus Agapanthus; species Agapanthus africanus. The sequence goes on along the minus strand of CM057338.1, from coordinate 5,100,064 downwards.
AGTAATTTATGAAGACTTCCCTCCAATTCTCGGCCTTTTCCCGGTCTTTTATTTGCAGGGTCGTCTGCTCAGTCGCTCCTTTTTCTTCGGATGATTGCAAAGATATTTCCGTTGGGGCAAGCACCCGACGGCTTTGTACCACGATTCTTACGTCATCGAGGTCCTCATCAGCCAGTTCCTTAGCGAGCTTGGCCAACGCGTCCGCTTTGCTGTTTTCCGCGCGCGATATGTTTTCCAAAGTATAGGAAGGGATTTGGGTCAACAGTTGCTGCACCTTCTCGCCGTACTTCACCAGCTCTGGCTTACATGTTTGGTAGTCGCCGTTTACTTGACTAACGACCAGTTGGGAGTCTCCGTATATGAGGAAGTTTTCAATTCCCATGTCGATGGCGATCTCGAGGCCTGCTATCAAAGCTTCGTATTCGGCTTCATTGTTCGTCCTCGGCTCTGTTAGGGAGAACGCAAAGCGCATTATCCCTCCTTATGGAGTTACGAAGATGAGTCCTACCCCCGATTTGATTATAGGGGTACTTTGTTTGCGCTTCTTCATGGAAGACGCTCCATCGAAATAAAGCTCCCATCGGGTATTACTACCGTCGATCGCGTCAAACGCATGTTCGTATGGCAGATCGCAATTTAGAGGAGAATCGGCAGGTATCGGATGTTCAGCGAGGAAGTCGGCGATGGCCTGGCCTTTCACTGCCTTGAGAGGTTGATACGTTATCGAGAACTCCATCAAGAGCAGGGCCCATTTAGCGAGTCGCCCCGTCAATATGGCCTTTGACATTAAATATTTAAAAGGGTCCACCTTCGAAATGAGACGGACCTCATGCGCCAACGCATAGTGCCTGGGCTTTGTTATCGCGAAGATCAACACCAGGTAGTGTTTTTCAATTGGGGAGTAGTTGCTTTCTGCCCCCAATAGAACTCGACTTAAGTAGTAGAGCGCTCTTTCCTTCCCTTGGTCGTTCTCTTGCGCCCATAATACGCCTAAGGAACCTTCGAGGGCGGTTGTATAAAGGATAAGGGGCTTTCCCTTAACCGGAGCAGCCAACACTGGCGGATTTTGCAAATACTGCTTGATTTCGTTTAGCGCACCTTGGCATTTTTGATCCCAAACGAACGGGGTTCCCTTCTTCATCAGATGGCTGTAAGGACGGCACTTGCCTGAAAGGTTGGCTATAAATCGCCGTATGTATGCGAGCTTCTCTTGGAGAGATCGCAACAGCTTGAGAGTTCTCGGCGGAGGCATTTCCATGATCGCCTTAATCTTCGACGGATCTATTTCAATACCTCGGTGTCGGACGACGAATCCCAGGAATTTGCCCGAGGAAACTCCGAATGCACACTTGAGCGGGTTCATCTTCAAGTTATATCGTCGAAGGCGTTGAAATACGATCTTGATTTGCTCGAGATGTTCCTCGTACGATTTGCTCTTAACCACGAGGTCGTCGATATAGCATTCGAAGATTTCATGTATAAGGTCATCGAAGATCTTCGTCATGGCCCTCTGATAAGTAGCACCGGCGTTCTTTAAACCGAAGGGCATCACTTTATAACAGAATATTCCCAAAGGAGTCTGAAAAGCGGTGTGCTTCTGGTATTCGGGATGCATCTTTATCTGATTATACCCTGATGAGCCATCCATGAAGGAGAAAACCTCATGAGTGGACGTATTGTCTATCATCAGTTCGGTGACTGGCACTGCGAAATCGTCCTTCGGGCAAGCTTTATTGAGATCCCGAAAGTCCACGCATATGCGCACTGTCCCATTTTTCTTCATCACCGGGACGATATTGGCGATCCATTCAGGGTATTGAACTTCCTGGATGAAGCCAGAGTCGATTAGCTTCTTGACCTCAGCATTGATACTCATCTCAAGCTCGAGCCGCATTCTTCTTGGTGCCTGTTTGACTGGCTTGACGTATGGGGATATCGCCAACTTATGCACAGCAATTTCTAGATCTAGTCCCGGCATTTCGGAATAGTTCCACGCGAAGCAATCTTTATGCTGCATAAGCAGGTCTTTTAACGCAGCTACCCTTTCTTCAGATAGCAACTCGCTGACGAATGTCGGTCGCGGGTCGTTTGCCGTCCCCAACTCAATTTTCTTGAGGTTATCCGCAGTGGTATATATTCCATCCTCCAGCTCTTTCGGCGCTGGTGGAAATTCTGAGATCACCTCATCGTTGTTGTTTTCGAAGCACCAGGGAAGGTTATCCATGTTCTCGGGCTCTTCTTTTCATATTGTTATCATGTGACAAGTGCGAATCCGCTTCCAATCCCACTGTGGAGTTGGTCCTGTTCTCGTGGCTTTGGGTTCGTGCTTCTGTGGCGGCGTTACCCTCCAGTTTTCAGATAGAGCGAACTTGCCGAGCTGATATTGGTCTTCGACCCAATTCTTGAAGGTGAAGCAGTCTTCAAGAGGGTGCCCTATTACTCGGTGATAGGAGCAATAGTTTGGGTGAAAGACTTCGCCTGCTTGTTCGGGGTTTTTGGACTCTGGCAGTGTGAGCATCTGATGTTTTAGAGCGAGGTCAAGTATTCTCTTCGTCTTGTCCCGAGGAAAAGAGTATGCTCGACCCATTTTCTTTATGAGGGATAGATCGGAACCGCTTGATTCCCGCTTGCGTGGCCTCTTAGCCCCGTTTTGTTGCTTTTGAGCGCCTTTTTCGCGTTTCGACTTGTTTCTGCGTCTGCGTCGAGCCTTTTTTATAACAGGTTGACAAGGAGCGGCATTTTCATCTTTCACGGCTTGTTGGAGGAGGCGTTGCGTTTTGGCTTTCTCGTAGATTGCCATTTCGCGGTTGTGGTCGTCTCGGACTTTCTGACCAGCTTCCCTTATAAGCTTGTCCATTTGTTCTTCGAACGATGGACTGGGCACTTTTGTATCAGGAACTTTTACTGGTTCAGGATTAGCATCTTCCCATTGAGCATCCGCTTCTTCATCAAAGTCATGCACGACGTAGCAACCATGGAGTAGCCCTCGTTTCTTGGACCGAATGTATCCAAGCCCGATCGTTTCCATTCTCCCATTAGGTAACTTATGCTGAGTCCCAGGAACGTTCCAGACCCTGTGGTAGAATTTGGCTTTCTGAGCGGTCTGTTTGAAAGTTATCCCCTGACGCTTCAGCAGCCTTTTTAAGCCTTCTGTATAATATCTAGGCAAACGGATGGGCTGAAGCCTGTCAAGCATAGGATCCGCACCGTGCCAGGTTTCTTTCTCCACTTTGCTTTCTTCAGAGCGGTAGAATAGAATTGCTTTTTCGTCTTTTCGCCTGGGAGGGACGTAGAACGTTCGCAATTCCTCTACGCTGTAGATATCGAGCGCATCCAATTCTTTATGGTGTTTAGGTGGCACCATGGCGACTTGCAGACTTTGCTCTTCATCGGCGGAGGTTTGTATTGAAGGTCGAGTAGAGAATACAGCATGGACCTCGTCTTCTGAGTCGCTACCAAAAATCAACATGGGAGCGGGCTGTCCCAGCTTGTTGCGTTGGGGCGGCCCCGAATAAATTATCTCCTCTTCCTCCTCGGTATCACTGCCGAAGACAGGGATGGTGGCATTAGCTTTGTTCTCTGGTTTGTGACACCTCTCCGTGTCTTCGAAATCTGGTAGAAAGTATTTGGCATCTTCATATTTGCGGACCTCGTTCACAGAGAATGGGTTCAGTTCTCCCGTCACGGTATACTCGAGACCATCCTTAAAATACTTCATACACTGATGTTGTGTAGAAAGGATGATGTTGTACTCGTGTAACCATGGTCGGCCGAGCAGCGCATTGTAGCATGTCTTGGCGTCTATGACGTGGAACTTAATGTCCGTGACGAGTAGCCCAAAGCGTAGCGTCAGTATCAAAGACCCAAGAGTTCTTGATGATTGGGAGTCGAACCCGGAGATGGTGATCTTGTCCCGAGCAAGGTGCTGGACGCTCATGCAGATTTCTTTTAACACCCGCACATTGAGGAGATTAACGGAGGATCCATTGTCGATCAGGATTTTGCCTATCTTTATATCGTGGCAGTATCCCGAGACATAGAGGGGGCGATTGTGTTCGCACGTCCCAAGGAGAAGGTCTTCATCGCCAAAAGTGACATCGGCCGTGTGCACTTCCTCCAATTCATCCTTCATCTTTTCTTCGGCCAGGAAAGCTTGGAATTGTTCCGGCTCTTGTAGTGCCTTGATTAACGAATCTCTCACCTCTTTTGATAGTAAAAGGGCGTCAAGAATGCTGAGCTACGAGGGTAGCTTCCTCAGATGCGCTAAGACGTTGTAATCCACCTTATTTTTCTTTGGCGGGTCTTTGGCAGTTAGCTCCTCCATAACTTGATCATCTAGAGCGATCTCCTCAGGGACCTTCTCTGTTCCCTTATCTTTTTTGTTTGAGGGTCCGAGATTCTTTTCAGGTAGCGTGCGATTACGCAGCCGGATATTTTCACAGACCTTCTGCTCTTCTTCTTTTCCCGAAGTGGACTCTTTAAAGAGGGGGTTAAGAGCCAGCTCCTCGTCGGAATCGCTCCCGAATGTAAGCACTTATGACCCACCGGTGTTAACCATGCGACAATTGCCGGTAGTTCTTTTAAGCCCTTCGGTCGTATTTTTCCGCTCCCGACGAGTTTTGCGCTTCTCCCGCTTAAAATGTTGTCGGTGAGCAACATATCCTTGCCACCATCTATCGAAAGCTTTGCACTCTTCGGTGGGGTGCGAAATATTCTGATGATATAAGCAATAAGAGGGGTGCATTTCCACTTCACTAGTAATGTTTCCTTCGGAGGATGGTAGCTTCATGCCCATTGATATGGCCTTAGCAAACCTTTTCCTCATCTTGAATTTGTTTTTGTCCGTAGTGGATGTATTTTGCTCCAGCGGAAGTGTCTCAGCTCTTTCGTCAAGTCGCTGGCGCTTGGCCATTTCAAATATAACCGTCTCGCGTTCCCGATCAGCTTTACTTTTCAACAGAGCTTCGTTGAGGAATGCGTCAATTACTTCATCTGATGACCCCAGCATTTTTGGTTCAGGATTTGCCCCCAGCTTTTCAGTACAAGGAGTCTCCTCATCGTCCGTGAACGAATGGAAATCACATGACAGCTCGCCACGTATTCTTCAGATTCGTCCGACGAACTTTCTCCTTCACCTTCCTCTTGAAAGACGTGGTTGAGGAACTCTTGGAGTGTAATGGGAGTTCGTGCTTTCTGGTTGTATTCCTCCAGCGCGTCAATTTGTTTTTGTAAGTTCGTGCGCTTGTCGCCAGGCTTCATGGGCTTCTTTGATTTCTTTTTCTTTTTCTTCAAAGATTTTGACGGCTGGTTGCGAGTGCTTGGGCCACCACCATCAGTCTTTGGAGTTGGACTCGGCTTCAACATCCCCTCAATGATCTGCGGTTCCAACGGGTTCTTCCACTTGATTGCTGGGCATGCCCGAAGATCGTTCAGCATTCTCTTTGTCTTAGCTGACAGCACAACCTCCCATGGGGCTTTTTCGACGAGAGAGCACGTTGCCCCCGGCATATTCATCCTCTTAGAGGTGTGAGGTTGCGGCGGATTCACCTTCCATCTATCGGATAATGCGAATTTGCCCTGTTGGTACTGGTCTTCAAGCCAATTTTTGAAGACATGGCAATCTTTGATCGGATGACCCAGTACCCGGTGATAGGGACAGTAGTTTGGCTCATTGACATCATTTGGTTGCGACGGACGTTTTGGCTCCGGCAAATTTATGAGTCGGTTGCGCAACGCCAACTCGAATAACCTTCTTGTTTTATCTCGGGGAAACGAGTAAAGACGTCCTAGTCTCTCCTCAAGGGATACCTGTGGAAGCTTATTATTTTGATGAACAACCGGCTTCGAGTTGCTCGGTTGTTGTTGAGCATTAGTGACAACGATCACTTTTCCCTTCCTCTTGTCATTTCGGGAGTCTGGTTTTGGAAGAGGGGGTTTATGGCCCATCTGATCCATTTGCGCTAACTTGTCAATCAAGGCCTGGAAGGTAGTCGGCTTGAAGAACATCATAAATTGCGAGATTGTTGCTTATGGGTCAAGGGTTCCCACAAACATACCTACTGCAGGAGCTTCCTCAATGCTCTGCTCGCACTTTGACCATAAGTTCCGCCACCGTATAGCATATTGAACCCATGTCTCGCCTGGCTTTACCCTGGCGTTAATCAGTGCCGTCATTAGGGTGCGTTCGCTGGCGCTTGCAAAACGCTGTGTAAACAGCAGCTCCATCTCCGCGAAGGTCTTGATAGAGTCGTTCGGGAGCTCAGAGTACCACTCAAACGCTGTATCTGATAAGCTGCCAACAAACTGGCGAAGCAACAGCTTGTCATCACCGCCGGTGTTGCCGCAGAGTGCCCTGAACTGGGCAACATGTTGGTGGGGATTGCCCGTCCCCTTATAGACATGGAACTTGGGAATTGTGTAGCCCGGCGGGTACTTGATCTGGTCGTACCATCTCGGATATGGTCGTCCTGTTTTTACGACCTGGCCGGCTGCTTCAGTCGCATGATGAACCCGTATTTGTTGGGCTATGTACTCGTCCAAGTCAGCTTTGGAGATTATCTCCTCTTTAACTGTTGACAGAGCTAGTGGAGGATTCGACGTTTCTCCCCTATCGTCTTCAAGGACGATCGGGGGCTCTTCGGCCGGAAGATCTTGTTGGATCATCATCCCCACCATGTCTTAGATCAGGAGGCCCATACGCTTTATGTTGGCTGCTTGTTCAGCAGCCTCTTTATCCTTCTTCTCCAATATCCGACGAAGGAATTCGGCGTCAGTTTCTTGCTCTTGGCGTTCATCCGAGAACGTTTCAGGGCTTTCTTTTGGCCCAGTAATTGCGGCCATCGCGTTCATCATCTCCTGGAGCTTTTGCTGTTGCTCTTGAGCTTTGGTCACTGACCGTGTAAGCGGTCTATGACCTGTGGATGCACGGCTGTCCTCCTTTCCCGACGCCATGTATACTGTATGAACTATTATGCCCCCAGACTTAGGGCGTTTAGGTTCACCACCTTTAGCGTTTTCCGCGGGCGCGGGGATTTTCTCCGGCCTTCTTCTTTTGTGGGCCGTTGAAGTTGAAGGGACCGTTGTAGTGGGCACCCTGGCGGTTGATGTCCTTTGTTGTTTAATAGGACGGCCCTTTTCTTCTTACACCTTCGCCTTTTTCTGTTGACGAGAGTGATCTGGGTCAATTACAGAGTCTTGAACTCTCCGCCAAACTTTATAAATTTTTGAGGACAGCCGTTGAGGGGGCTGCTCTTGCTTTGTTTCCGGAACTCTCTCTGCAGGTGGAGGAGATCTCTTCAGTGTAGCGGTTGGAGAGTTCTTACGTACCCTCCTAAGTGGTTCAAAGCTGTCCCCAGTTGGAATAGCAGCATTGACTTCCACCACTGGAGCAGGTGGAGTTAGCCCTAAGGAGGAGTTGCCCCCTGCCTTCCTCACTCGTCGCCAATGGCGACGTCGAGCATGACGAGCCGCTGGGAATGGCTCGGCGATAGAGACAGCTTCTTTTTGCCCCCTGTCCGGATGAGGTGCTGCCGGTGTTAACCTCTTAAAGACTGAGGTTGTCCTTTGAGGGGTGATATTCAATTTGTTAAAGACAGATCCTCGAGCAGGGGCAGGAGCAGGAATAGTCAACCTCGAAAAGATTGACTCTTTGACAGGAGAAGCCGCCTTGGCGACTTCAGGAGCATCCGTCTTCTCTGGGATGGCCTTCTCAGGTATCATGGGCTTTTTAGCGGGCCCTTTGGAGTTCGGGCTCAGTCTAGAGACAACCGAGGAATTGGACGACCCGTTGAGAAGGGCCGTTGGAGTAGCAAGTCGATCGAAGACCGACTTTCTTGAAGCTTCCGGTGCAGGCATTGGCATGGTGAAGCCCGCAGGAGGGATCATGGTCCCGAAAAACAGACCGGTGGTGGCCTGGGTCACCTGTTCTACCGGCAGGGCAAGGATGGAGGCCGCTTGAGGCCCATATGCTACACCTCCAGGTGAGGTGGAGCGTCGGTTGCATTGGCACTTCGAGCAGTTCGAACAGTTAGAGGCCATTGATGCTTGATTTCTGCGCCAGGCAAATGACCAAATCTTAGTAACTTGAAATCCAAAGGCAACCATTAACAAACCGCAATTCGTTCGCGAAGACGACACACGAAGTGTGGAGTGGAAAGAGGAAAAGGTCCCACCGAGCGTGCCAGAATCTGTTCCCCTCCGAAAGGCGGCCAATACGACGTGAAGACGTCTTGCTTGAAATTCGGGGCAGATACTATTTGGTTTTATCCGTCCACCTCTCCGAAGATGCCAAGTTGATTTATGGCACCGTGTATCGGAGGTTTAGACGGATGCGGCCGATTTAGCAGACTTCGTCAGATTCCCCCTCGCCTGAGGGGTTTTTGATTGTGGGGACGCTCTTCCCTGCAGGCGCAAGCCCCTGCAGTTAATTACGCTACCGCGTCGCGGTAACAACTTTCTCCTTCTCCAGAATTTCACTTCGTGTCGTGTGTGTTTGTTTTATTTGTGGTTGCCCGTGGATTGTATATGGAGACTAAGTGATGCCGTCGCCCGTAGGACGTGGATTACTCCAAATCCGTATTTACTTAGATTTGGGTTTGGCGTTTTAGTTTAACGATACGTTAGCCCTATTTAAGGCTAAGATCAACTTAAACTTTTGTTAAGGATACGTTAGTCTAATCTCCAGACTAAGATCGACTTAACGGGATCGTTTAGATCCAACAAAAGAGCAATTGGCCCTATTATTTAGTTTAATGACGTTGCGGTCAATTTAATATATGGTCGTCGGGACCCGTCACCACTCTGACGACGTTGAAGGGTTACAACGACAGGTGTCAGAGGAGTTCAGAGATGTACCCTTGAACCAAAATTGATTGGGGGTCTTATAGTCTAATTTGGATGTTTAAGGATACGTTAGCCAGGCTTTAGGCTAAGATCAACTTAAACGGGATCGTTTAGATCCGGCAAAAGAGCATTTGAGGACTCTATTGTTCCAGTTTAAGGACGTAGTGGTCCATGTTCTAGTTTAGGGATGTGGGGGTCCATTGGTAGTTTAAGGACATTGCGGTCCATCATGTATGGCCGTCGGGACCCATCACCTCTTTGACGACGTTGAAGGATTACAACGACAGGTGTCAGAGGAGTTCAGAGATGTACTTTTGAACCAGGTGTGAATTGATTTAATAGAGCAGCCATGCTCAGTCAATTTAATTTGAGGACTTACGGCCATGATTGGGCTAAGTCCAGTTAGAAAAATGTTCAACATTTTTATTTGCCTTTGGCCTATTAGGCCTGTGCTAGGGCTTTGCCCCTTTTTAATAATGCACTGCATTTTATTCTGGCCTGCTAGGCTTTTTGATTTGGGCTCTATCCCTTTATTTATGATGCAGAGCATCTGTTTTTATTTGGGCTCTGCCTTTTAAATAATGCATAGCATTTTTATTTTTGGTCTGATAGACCCTTTTATTGGGCTCTGCCATTTCAATAATGCATTGCATTCAATGTTCTGACAATGCTCCACGTGGCTTGTCAGGCGCTTTGCGCCAATTGAGGAGTGCAAGGCGCAAACTCATATGGTGGTGACACGTGTCACGCTCTGATGAGCGCAAGCGCAACAGCGCAGTGCGCTGTGTCAGTACGCTGCGCTGCTGACACGTGGCGCTCCCTGGTGGCTTGCGCCAACACAGGAGCGCAACAGTGCAATTTTTTGCAAGTGCGGAGCACTGTTTTATCTTTTGATTGATTTTAAATCAAAGAAAACAAGTTCTTCTTGTTTTCAAAGAACCAATGGTTCATAAGAAAGTGCAAGGCACTATTATTATTTATTTTTCTTTTTATTGAAGATCATTGATCTTGTTCTCAGATCGATGATCTGTTCATAAGAGAATTTTCTCTCTTTTTTTTCTAAAGGTTTTTACCTTTTTTTTTGTTCTAGAGGAATTCTCTCCAATTTTTCAGAGTTCTCAATGATGGTCTTCCTCCTTTGAGTTGGGGTCTAGGGGTCTTTATATAGTGCCCATAGGTTTGTTAAGTTTGTTAAAGAGATCCTTCTCTTAGTGATTTGGGGAATTTTCCCTACCGTTGGATGTTTGATCCAAGGGCTTCTGTTTTACAGAAGACAATCTTCTTGTTTTAGCAAGAACAGAAAGATCTTACTAGATTTTAATTCCGTTTGGCGCAAACGACCCAGCGAGTGACACGTGTCGCGTAGCGCACAGCGCGGCGCAACTGCGCTGACACGTGTCGTGCAGCGCTGCGCTTGCGCGACTGAAGCGTTGCTTCCTTTAATTTTTGTTTTAAAATAGAGCTTTGCTCTGATTGGGCGCGCTGCTTTGGGCACTGCGCTCTCTGTGCCGGCGTGCCTGATTTTGACACGTGGCGCTCTGCGCGCAGCGCAGGGGATGTGAAGCGTTGCTTCATTTATTTTAACTTTAATTTTCAAAACAGAGCTTTGCTTTGATTGGGGGAAACAGAAGCGTTGCTTCGTTTCCCGCCTTGGAATTTGAATAGAGCTTTGCTCTGATTGGGGTAAACAATAGGATACTTATTTCTAATCGTAACCCGGTTCAACTCCCGGTAGTCGATACACATGCGTAATGAACTGTCCTTCTTCTTCACTAGTAAAACTGGAGCGCCCCACGGAGAAGTACTTGGGCGAATGAAACCCTTGCTGAGGAGGTCTTCTCTCTGCCTTTTCAATTATGCTAACTCAACTGGAGCCATCCTGTAAGGTGTCTTAGAAATCAGTGTCGTTCATGGTAATAATTCTATCGAAAACCCCAAAGCATGAGGCGGGGGTAGGCCGGGTAAGTCCTCGGGAAAGAAATCCAAGAATTCCCGAACTACGACAGGTGCCGAACTCTTATCAATCTCCATTGACGCTAGTATGATACTCGTCGGCTTTGCTCTAAACTTTATGGGTCCCAGAGATTTTCTGCCCCCAGTAAACACGAACTCTGGGTGGTTAGGAATGTGAAAGATTACGGTTTTGGCCTGACAATCAATACGTGCATGAAAAGTGCCCAACCAATCCATTCTTAAGACAACATCATAACTACCGGTCCCAATCAGCAGGAAATCTGCGAAAAGTTCCCTGCCGCAAATCACTACTGGAAAAAACTTGCACTCTAGGTTGGTGGCAACTACTCCATTTTCAGTGTGAATGTCCCAATCTCGAGTCAGTGTTTCGTGTGTAATAGAATGTGTTGTGCCAAAAACCAAAGACATAAAACAATACGAAACCCCAGAATCGAAAAGTGCTTTAGCAAGAACATAACAAACTAGAATGGTTTCTGAAACGACATCCTCTAATGCCTCTGCCTCCTCAGCCGTCAGGGTAAAGGCTCGCCTTTGTCCACGACCTGTGTTGCCTTGCCTCTGATCAAAAAGTTGTTTCTGAGGGACAAGTCCTTTCTGAGGCTGGTTGCGCTCTACTCTCCTAGGACAACTCCCAATCTGGTGGTCACTAGTACCACATTTCAGAGATAGACCCTTGGCTCGGTAGCAATTCCTCTCAATGTATCCCGGTATCTGACAGTATCCACAAACCAGAGATTCTCGTTATGGTGAGGTTGCGGTACGCTTCATCTGAACTCTTTCATGTTGTTTAACTAGAATCCTTCCTGAAGTTTGATTCACCGGGCGTTTAAATCCTCCATCCTGGAGTTTCTTCCTCTTATCCATAATCGCCTCAATCCTGCGGGCTGCATTTAGTACATCAGAATAAGTCCCCAGATCATGTGAAGCTAGTTTCTCCTGTATCTCCAGAGTAAGCTACTATAAAAATCTCCTGGCCTTGTCCTCCTCCTGAGCTACAATCGAAGGAGCGAAACGACCGAGTCGGAGAAACTCAGCCGCTACCACGTCCACTGTGCGATCTCTCTGCCGAAGAATGATAAACTGCTGCTCATTTCGATCCTGACCGACTTGGGAAAGAATTTCTCGATGAAAGCCGTAGAGAAATCAATCCATGCAATTGGTTTCTTCAACCTGTTCTCTTCTGCGAATTACCAAATTCTAGCTATATCTTGCAGCTGAATCTTGACTATATCTACTTTTTCCTCTTCTGGAACTCAGGTGGCTAACAGCAAATTCTCCATGTCGACAATCCACTGCTCGGCATCAAGTGGACTGCCCGAGCCAGTGAAAACTGCCGGTTGTAGTCTCCTAAAATTAACGACACTGCCCGGACGTCTACCTTCACGAATCTCAGCCACCTTATTCAAGGCTGCAGGAGCGGTCTGCTGAGAAGCAAGTTGGTCCTCCTGTAGTAAGCCAGTCTGTTGCTGTTGGCTCTTTAACATACCACGTATAATTCCAAGTAGTGCAGGATTGTTGTCACGCCTTCTATATACCCGCAAATTTTCTTCCACCATGATTCTGAAGTCAAAACGAACAACGAGATTTAGCAGCTAAAATAAGATTCAAATTCAGAGAATTAAAATAATTGAGCAAAAATAGATAATACAATATAATCAAATCAATGGATACGAATTAAGGGTAGAACTCTAAGTCACTCATACAGAATACCGTATTGTATCCATGCCGCGGTACATGGGCACAATATCGTAACTTTATGTAAGTTGTCCGAATCTTACAATCAGAGTCAAAAGAATATGCAGCATGACATACTGAGGAGAACCTAGACATGTGATTCTAATCTTAAAGATTGGTAGAACCAAAATTAACTTCAACGTCATCCTGGCTCTAATACCAACAAAAACTTGTCATGCCCCGCTTCCCAAATTCTGGAATACGGAGAGCAACGAAGGCTAGCCGTGCTACCTACGGTAAAGAAAGATCCTTCCATAGTCTCATAAAGGCTGTCTAGCTAATCTTGTTAAAGGTAAAAATCTAATAAAAAGAGATAATACTGATAGTCATGCCGCAAGGAATCTACAAGGAATGTTAAAAATAAATTTACTAGTTAATGGATGCAAATAAAGATCCAATACAGTAGGTTCGAAATAAAAAAAGATCCAAAAGAGATACATAAGCCCTAATGTCCCACAAGAGCGCATATGCTAAATACTAACTAAAAACAAATAAACCTACGACTACTGATCTTCGGCAAGGTCCCGATAGTCACTCCGATCCTGCTTAGCCTGAAAAAATCGTCTCTAAACCTAAGATGGCAAATCTCAGAGACGTTAGAACATCCCGGCAAGTACTCAACGTATAAGGTGTGTGTGTGGTATGATAACATGAATATATGAGTGTAGTGAAGCTCGTGTGCACAAGTAGAAACGGATATATATAGATACATTAATACTATGAAATAAACATGTAAACACGTCAAGTTATAACCTAACTGGTCACTAAAAGGCAATTGTTCCCGCTAAAATTTTCGGCCAAGAGCTATTTGTTCCCTTATAACCCTTATACAAAAGGGGAGGGAGGAAAGAGGAAAAGAATTCACAGTCAGGCATCACGTGTAAAACACGTGGGCGCTCATATGCAAAGAGTATGAGCACTGAACATAAATAACCAAGGGCCAAACATGCATCATGTATAAAACACGTGAGCATCTATATACAAAGTATATAAGCGCCTTCCTAAAATAAATAACAGGCCAGAGAAGCTCACGTGTTAGCATGTGATGCTCGTTGTTGGGCTTAACTTCGTGGGGGTCACGTGCCACACGTGACATTCCTGAACATTAGCTTACGTGCCAACACGTGATGCTTTTCTCTGGGATTGCTGCATATAAGCAAACCGGTTTAATGCTATGGGGTCACGTGCTACACATGAGGCTTCCTAATGCCTTCTGAGCCGATAGAATTAAATTCTAAATAAGAGAGATCAAAACCCTATTTGGAAAATATCTCCTTATGTGATTAAAAAATCACCAAGCTACAGAATAAGTTTTGTATGGAAAAATATTTTCCCAATCTTATTAAAAACAAAAAAAAATATCTTCTGTAAAACAGAAGTCTTTGGATCAAAGATCTAACTGTGGATAAAATCCCCAAATTAATTAAGATCTCTCAACGAGAGATTTTCTTAACTAAATTAACAAATCTGCCTCTACTATATATAGGGCCTGAGACTGAAAGGAACAAGGGAGGAGACCCCCCATAAGATTTGAGAAAAAAAGAGAGGAAGAGTTCTCTTTGAAGAAAAGAAACCTTAGGAAAGAAAAAAGGACCTAGAGATCATTTTATCTCCTCATACAAGAGTTTAACACTTCCAAAAAAGAACATAATTCTTCATCTGGTTGAGGTCTGCAGAATCAGATCTCCTTGCAAGTTGAGAATTTAATTCTCATTGGGGAGATTTTGTCATGCAGTTCCAAAACTTAGAGGAAATAACTAAGTTTGAAGAATTTAATTCTTCCAAAAGATATAGAAATTTGATTCCTCTGATAAAATCAGGGTTTAATCCTATATAAAAAAAAGAACGACTGAAATCGAGTCACGTGATTCCACGTGACTCCCCTAATAGTGCTTAGCACTTTGAAAAGGAAAAGGGAATAAACCCAAAAACAGTCCCCATTTTAGGACGCCTCACGTGCTCCTACGTGACCCCTAAACAGTTGTTCAACATCATATGAAAAAAGGGGAAATTCCAAAGACAATTCCCATTTTAAGGTGCCTCACGTGCTCCCACGTGACCCCATGTTAGTTATATATATGCCTGTTCCCCTCCGAAAGACGGCGCACAGGACCGCGATGTCCTGACGCTGAGATTCGGGGCAAATGCTATTTGGTTTTATTCGTCCACCTCTCCGAAGATGCCAAGTTGATTTATGGCACCGTGTATCGGAGGTTTAGACGGATGCGGCCGATGTAGCAGACTTCGTCATATTCCCCCTCGCTTGAGGGGTTTTTGATTGTGGGGACGCTCTTCCCTGCAGGCGCAAGCCCCTGCAGCTAATTACGCTATCGCATCGCGGTAACAACTTTCTCCTTCTCCAGAATTTCACTTCGTGTCGTGTGTGTTTGTTTTGTTTGTGGTTGCCCGTGGATTGTATACGGAGACTGAGTAATGCCGTCGCCCGTAGGACGTGGATTAGTCCAAATCCGTATTTACTTAGATTTGGGTTTGGTGTTTTAGTTTAAGGATGCATTAGTCGCGTTGCGGCTAAGATCAACTTAAACGTTCGTTAAGGATACGATAGTCCTGCTTGAGACTAAGATCAACTTAACATGATAATCCATTTAATATCTGGCCATCGGGACTCGTCACCTCTCTAACGTTGTTGAAGGATTACAACGGCAGATGTCAGAGGAGTTCAGAGATGTACCCTTGAACCAAGGTTGATTTGGACTTTTATATTCCGTTTGAATGTTTAAGGATACGTTAGCCGTGTTTGGGGGCTAAGATCAACTTAAACGGGATCGTTTAGATCCGGCAAAAGAGCATTTGAAGGCTCTATTGTTCCAGTTTAGGGACGTAGTGGTCCATAGGTAGTTTAGGGACGTTGCGGTCCATGCTCCAGTTTAGAGACGTGGTGGTCCATATTCCAGTTTAGGGACATGGTGGTCCATGTTCCAGTTTAGGGACGTGGTGGTCCGATATTAGTTTAAGGACGTTTCGGTCCGATATTAGTTTAAGGACGTTTCGGTCCAATATTCATGTGTGGTCGTTGGGACCCGTCGCCTCTCTGACGTCGTTGAAGGATTACAACGAGAGGTGTCAGAGGAGCTCGGAGATGTACCCTCGAACCGGATATAAATTGATTTAATGCATTGCTTTATTTTCTATTCTTTTGTTTGGGCTCTGCCTATAAAAGATGCAGAGCATCAATTTATTTTGGGCTCTGCAAGGCATCTGCATAGCATTTTTATTATTTAGTTTGGGCTTTGCCCATTTATAAATGATGGAGAGCATCAATTTAATTAGGCCTGTTTGGTCTTTTAATTGGGCTCGGCCCTTCAGAAAATGCATTGCATTTGTCAGGCGCTTTGCGCCAATCACTAAGCGCAAGCGCTTGTGGTGAGGACACGTGTCATGCTCTGGTGAGCGCAAGCGCAATAGCGCAGTGCACTGCGCTGTTGCGCTGCTGACACGTGGCGCGCTGTGGTGAGTTGCGCCAATTACAGAGAGCAAAGTTCTATTTCAAAAGCGCGTAGCGCAAGTTGTTCTGTAGCTGACACGTGGCGCTCTCCCAAGAGTGCAACAGCGCAGTTTGCAAGTGCAAAGCACTAAGAATCTTTTAGATTCAAGAACAGAAGTGCCAAGCACTATTTAATTTCTTGATCTAATTTAGATCAAAGAAAAATAAGTTTTTCTTTTTATTTCAAGAACCAGAGGTTCATAAAAGTGCAAAGCACTATTTTTATTTTTATTTTTGTTGTTTTCTTGTTTTAAAGAACCAGTGGTTCATGAGAAGTGCAAAGCACTGTTTATTATGTGAAGATTATTGATCTGGTTTTTAGATCAATGATTTATTAAAAGAGATTTCTTCTCTCTCGTGAAGTTTTTTACCTTTTTCTTTGGAATTTTCTCAGAGTTCTCTCTCTGTTTGAAGCTCTTGACTTTTTTCAAGAAAATATTGATGCCTTTGAATTGAGGCTTGGGGTCCTTTTTATAGTGCTCATAAATTAGTTAAATTTGTTAAAGAGATTCTTCTCTGAGTGATTTGGGGAATTTTCCCCACCGTTGGATCTTTGATCCAAGGGCTTCTGTTTTACAGAAGAAAATCTTCTTGTTTTAACAAGAACAGAAAGATTTCTTTAAAATCTTTATTCTGTTTGGCACAAATGCTCCAGCGCGTGACATGTGTCGCGCAGCGCACAGCGCAGCGCCACCGCGCTAGCGCATCTGCTCTGACACGTGTCGCGCACCGCACAGCGCAGCGCAACCGCGCTAGCGCATCTTCGCTGACACGTGTCGCGCAGCGCACAGCTTGCGCAACTGAAGCGTTGCTTTAATTTTGCTTAAAATAGAGCTTTGCTCTGATTGGACGCGCCTTCTTAGGCGCTGCGCTGACGTATCAGCGCCCGACATGTGGCGCGTTGTGCCCGAGATTTGAAGCATTGCTTCAAAATTTTGAATTTTGAATTTCAACAGAGCTTTGCTCTGATTGGACGAAACAAATGCCCCCCCACCGTTGCGCTCATGTGGCGCACACGTGAGTGCAGCGGTGGCAAACTCCTGATCGTTGGATCAAGGGGTGAGCTCAAGGGGCGCAAGCGCCTTATAAATAGGACCTCTGACCCTTAGAAAAATCTCACCATTTTCTAGATTTTGATTTCCAGAGCTTTGCTCTTGCTTAGAACTCCAGAGCTTTGCTCTCGTTTCCAGAACTTTAGAGCTTTGCTCTTATTTTCCAAGTTAGAAAACTCTAGGTAAAATTAATCTGAAGTTAAATTAATTTTAATTAACCAATAGAGCTTTGCTCTCACAGATCTTCTGATCTAAAGAAATCCCCTTTGGGGTTTCATCAACAGAGCTTTGCTCTCATGAATCTATAGATCTACAGAGATCTTGTTCATGGGTTTTAACCCATGAATAGAGCTTTGCTCATGGATCCAAAAATAGCTCTTTCAGATTTGAAAAATGAAGAATCTTTTTATAAGTTTTTCATGAATCTTTCAAGATTCCAAAATTTTTTAATTCTTCTAATTGTAAATTTTTTTCTGATGGACCTTTTCTATTATTACCACAGAGCCATGCTCCTTTAAGGAATCATATTTTCCTGGGACCAGAGTTTGACAAGTGTCACTCTGTGACAGAGCTTTGCTCTGAAAGAGAAGATTTTCTCCTTGTCTCTAGAGATTCTTCCCCCTTTTTTATTAATGGGAATGTTTTCCTGGGGACCAACTGACAATCTCATCCAATGATGAGATTGTCTTATTAACTGACGTATTGTCATCCAGATTTTGTGGGTCCCCCTTCGGTCTCCTACCCACTGCACTGCTGTGTGGTGTAATTAATTAACTCTAATTAAATTAATTTTTAATTTAATTGATTAATTAATGCATTTTTCTTAAACGCTAAGCGTTGGAATTGCAACACTAACGGCTAATTTCTGTTCACTTGCAGCGATCATGTCTCTCGACACCTCGTTTCCGTTTGTTCGTTCAGAGGAGGGATTTCCCGAGGCGCCTTTGGACCGTGAGGTCCTGGCCATGATTAAGGAATACGACCCGGAATACAAGAGTCTCCACCTTTGGGGGTCGTGATATAATCAGATCATCATGGGCCGCCGGAGCTTCACATGCGCGGTGCCGTCGGAACCCATCACGGCGATTCACTATGCTACCCCACCCTCGGTGCAGTATGCCGTGGAGATGGCGGATTGGACATCGAAGGGTTTTCTTCATCCGGCTATAGATGCCACCCCGGTCCAGCGTCCTATGGTCTTGGATATCCTAGGATGCCATATCTGTCAGGGCGAGGCGAGACCCTGAGGGCAATCATATAACATTGGTCTGATCCCCCGCCACCCGATTGGCTATCTACCATGGGCCCGGTACATCCTGTCGACGAAAAAGTCGCAGTTGATAAGGTTAGGACTGTACACCGCAGTGTACGTCTCTCTGTTTCAATATCCCACGCTCCCGACCTGGTGGTTTAAGGCTTTCCTGGAGCAATGGAACATTCCTACCCACACTTTCCTTGCCATGGATCGGGAAGTGTCAATCTCCTTGGAGGAGTTCGCGGAGGTATCCGGTTTACCAGTCATGGGAGAACATTATGAGGAGCTGCTCCCGACAGATGTGTACGTCTTTGGTGTTAGGCCGATGGTAAGGGGGGTCACGCCGGAGAATGCTGTTCAGCACCAGTTTCCAAGCTTGATTAAAGTGTTGAACATATATGAGTCCCTCTTCGTCGAACAAGGGAGTCGGGGAGTTAACTTTGAGGACTTCATTGCTCGTTTCCTTCGTCCAAGCGTCATCTCATCAGAAGCTGTCAGGTTTGCCGTCCTGGATGACCCTTTCGGTCTAGGTGTGGACAATCTTCCGGAGAAGGATATAGATCAAAAGGGTTTTTTCCTTCCGGACTTCCCTACCATGTCATTTGTAGAAATTGCGGCCCCTGGAATGGATGAGGAGGCCTTTTTCTTAGGATTTCTTGGATTGTGGCTGAGCTGGTTTGCGATCCCAATGCACTCTTATCGGATGCGGCCCTCTGTCTTTTACCCAGCCCACCAGATGGCCATCGGGGTAAAGGTGGCTGTTGGGATTGCTGGCTTGGCGCACTTATACCATAGCCTCAGTCGAGCAGCGGATGCTAATGAGTCCGGGGTACTGCACGTGGTCTTCCCGATGCATTACTTTGCATCGTGGCTTGAGCTACACACGGCGGGTGTCTTCGGCATGCATAAAAGGCCCTCGTTCTTTGACAAGTGCGGTTTTCATCGCATTATACAGCTGATCGGCGCATCAATTGTAACCCCATCACCGCGGAACGCCAGGGGCTTACTCCTTCGCCCTCATACCGTTGGAGCCGGGATGTCCTTTGTCGATAAGGTATTGACCATTGGAAAGGTGTCTACCACTGCGACGCGGCCATTACAAGATGTCTTTAAGGATGGAGCCTCAGTTTTGACGGCTCGGGAGACCCTTCACTTATATTCCATTAGACCGGGTTTCCTAGATTTTAGGCAGAATGGTGTGGCAATTTTTATGAGGTACAACTCGCATCGTTTTGCTCAACAACTGGGCTATGATCAAGGGGTCCCCTTGGAAGCCTTCTTGCTGGAACCCACTGCCACTGAAGAAGGGATGGAGAACGCACTGCACCATTTCATGCGCCTGAATACGAGCTCTCATTTTTTTATCAATGCGCCGGCTTACGCTCCGAGACTCCTCAATGTGTACAAAGACTAGTACAATCATGCAACAAGAGCAGTTATAAAGGAGGAAAGGCGATTGTTGGTCGATCGTAAGGGTGCGCCTCCAGGTACCGATCGCAACGCTCCTTTGGTTCCTAGGACTCCAGTAGTCGCTCCTCTAAAAGAGGTTAAAACCGGGCCACCGCGTGCGCAAAATCCTCCACGTGGCTTGTCGCTTCCTGATGTCACAGATGCACCTGCAGCGCCCTGTGCTCCAGTGGAGACAGTGGTTGTATCCTCGCCGGAGTCTGGCGTGGGTGCGGACATCGGGACCCGCCGTCCCAAGGTGGCTGCTAAGCGGAAATCAATCCTACATGGGCCTAGGGTCGGGGGACAGAAGAAAAAGAAGTCGCTCTTTGCTGCGGACGTTGCGTTTGGTCAGGAAGCCCACGCTCCCTATGCCGAGGGTTTGATCGAATATGGGACTAACGAAGGATTAGTGATGCCGCCGCCGGACGATACAGACTTGGAGGCTGCTCTCGAAGCTTCAGCGTGGTTGGCGAGGCGTGACGCGTGGCTAGCTAAGCTTGCGCAATCAGGTAACTACCAGTCGCCTTTTCTCTATTGCAACATATCCTCTTCATTGCCTTTGACTAACGCTTTTCTTTCTTTTCTTTCAACAGGCATCACTGATGAAGAAGCCTTTGCCGCTTCACTCAAGACCTTCCAGGAGGAGGAACGTCTTAGAGCATCCATGGGCCTTAGTAAGTTTCGATTCATCAAGTTTTCATTTCCCTTGTGTTATGGTCGATCTAACCTTTCCCTTTTAATCACAGGAACCTCAATGCCGCTCCCTCCAAGTGATGCAGGTGTTCTACCAGTTGCCGATGTTCCCGCTTCCTCTGGGCCACCGCAGGAGGTTCGTCTTGGAGAGCCGATGAGAGATGCCTTAAAGGCTCTGGAGGCATCTTTAAATGAGGTCGACGATGCTTCGATAGAGGAAGCGTCAAAGAGGTCTATCGTGACGGCCCGGGAGGAAAGGAAACGGTCGAGGCGTGAGGCGAAGGCGCGCATGGCTGCCTTGGCTATGGGAGCGGGCCCCAGCACCGCCCCTCATGCTGATACTCCATCCGAAGAGGCCCCGGTCGCTCTGTCTACAGCTCATAGACAGGCGATCCGTGCCAATAGAGAGGCTAACGACAAGTCTACCTCAGGTAATACTTCTTTCAGAATTTCGTCATAAAACTCATAAAGTTGTTGGTTCTTATATATTTTATCTTGCAGGGCCAAGTCCAACCGAGGGGGAGGCGGAGACCGTTGAACCCAAGGAAGCAGAGAAGGCGGCACCTACCGAACCCGAGCCAACAGTGGGCAACGTTGCTGAGGCTTTGGAGCCTGAGGTGGAGGTTGGGGGGTCTGTAGCCGAGAAGGTCATTGATGCCGAGCCTGAAGTGGCGGCAGATGAAATGATCATCATAACCGAGCCGAGGGTAGTGGTGGGCGAGGTGCTTGAGGCTGGCGACCTCGTGGTGATGGTGGATGAGTCGATGGAGATGGCGGAGCCCGAAAAAGTAGCGGATGAGATGGGCACGACTCTTGGGGAAGAGTCAGCCGCTTCCTTCCAAGAATCCGGCAATGCTCCAATCATTGCCCTCCCTGCCTATGATCTCCTGCCGTCTCCTGGTCGTGCGAGCATGACGACGGTCCCTATCGAGTCGGGTGATGAGGCCACGGGCGGTGGCCTCATGTCCATGGAGGAGGGATACGCCTCCGTTTCAGCCGGCAGCTCGTCAGGTAAATCCCAAGTTAGTGTTCTTTCTTTGCCTTACAATTTTTCTGACAAATTTACCTTTTTTGTAACGCAGGTGCAGCCAGTGCCGATGCCCCACTGATCGAGGGAGCGCCTTCAACGACTGCCTTGGCGGTGGTCACCTCTCAACCCTCTCTCATACCCTCGAAGATGTTGGAAGGTATGGGTTTGCAATTTATTAATCTTATCTTCCAAACGCATAATTTGTGTACTAAAGTCACACTGTTGTGTCCTTCAGGAGTGCTTTTTGACCATCTCTATCAAGTGTTACTCCCACACTTCTCTTTCCCATCTGAATTCGCCTCTCCCTCTGGTGGCGCTGGTGAGTACCGTTCCCGATTGATATCTTTGTTTTTCAGTTGTAGAATTATTTCTAACTCTCTCTTGTCCTGACTGCAGTGTTACAAATCGAAGGGGGAGAAGAAAGATCAGTTGCGCCACCGGCCCTTCCGGCCTTGCCACCTGCTTCAACCGGTATAGTAAACTATCTTATCAATGAATTTCTCCATATCTATTGAATCATCATCTAATCGCATTTTGTCTTTTTCAGCTGTCGTTCCAGTCTCGATGCCTTTTGAGTCTCGTATTACAATACCGAGCGACCCTTCCCAGAGACGTCCGTCCTCAAAAGGTGCGGCGAATAGTCTGCGCATGTTGAGCGACTACATCGAGGAACTCGACGTCGAGGCTCCTACATCTGCTGAGGACTTCTCTACGACGGTTAACCCGATGTTGGTGATATTTGCCACCTTCCATGACGAGGGCATTGTCGCCTCTTGGGTTAACCATTGTCGGGAGATTGAGGCTCGTCTTCATCAGCTGGAGTCGATGCGCCTATCCCCCGAGACTTTGGCCGTTAGCACTCAACGGGGAGCATGGCTTGAGCAAAGCACTTCTCATTTTCGTTATTTGGAACAAGAAGCAGCTTTGAGGCTGAAGGAGTGCCAAGAATCTTCAAGCGAAACTGCTCGCCTGCGTGCTGAAGTTGAGGCAAACGCCGCTGAGGTAAAGGCCGTCTTCGAGGGCCTTCTGGAGCGCATCTCCAATGGGCTGAGACTGAAGCGGGCACTTGATGTCGCCGAGCATGATACTCCAGGCCGTGAAGCTGCTCATCAGGCCGTCAGGGCTCAGCTTGCATTTGTCGCGCAGCAACGAGCCCAAGTGGAGGCGGAGTTGGCAGTGGTGGCCAATCAGGAGAAAGTGGGGAAGGAAGTGCGCGAACAATTGCTAGAGCTATGCAGGACGCTTCCTTCTCAGTAACTCTCCTTGTATCGTTTGTACTTATAAATAAAAAAAATGTATATATATATTTTTCATCCTTTAGCATAATGTATCCTGTACTCAATCAAGTTTATGAATAAAAGATACACATTTTCTGTAATGTCTTGTGTCATTTTTCCGCCTTTTCTTTCTTTCATTATCAGCACGCCACCTTAGTAAACATGGTCAACAGATAATAGAGCATGCATCTTGACTTTCTTAAGAATCAGCGATGGCTTAGGCCGCAGGTTCAAATCTGCTGCCTAAGACTTTTCAACTCTATGAGCCGTGAGGGTCTCGTAGAGATTTTTCTCCCTACGGATCGAGAGGATCTCGTAGGTGGGTTTTTCTCCTTAGGAATCGTGAGGATTCCTAAGTGTGATTTTCTCTTATAAGTCGTAAGGATCTTATAAGAGAATTTTTCCCTCTTACGAGTCGAGAGGACCCGTAAGCGGTTGTTTCCCTCCTTGTCGAGATTCGACTTTGGAGAGTGAGACCCGTGAATAGTATGCAAGAGACCTTTTTGGGTCGACTTGCAGTGTCCCATTGTTCAGGAAGCAAGTTTTTTAGTCCCTGCTGCCTGAGACTTCATTTGCAGTTTGAGACGAATCGGGAATTTTCTCGCGGAGACGCTGGTTTCTCTGCGAGCCGACGCGAATCAGGAGGCTCTCGTTAAGGAGTGTTTGTATCCGTGAGTCGAGAAATTTGCTAGGGATTATTTGTTTCCCAAGCGCCAAGGATTATTTGTTTCCTTGGGGTTTGAAACGAGTCGAGAATTTCCCACGGAGGCACTGGTGGCTCTGCGAGTCGACACGGATCAGGAGGCTCTCGTCAAGGAGTGTTTGTATCCGTGAGTCGAGGAGTTTTCTAGGGATTATTTGTTTCCCAAGCGCCAAGGATTATTTGTTTCCTTGGGGTTTGAAACGAGTCGAGGATTTCCCACGGAGGCACTGGTGGCTCTGCGAGTCGACGCGGATCAGGAGGCTCTCGTCAAGGAGTGTTTGTATCCGTGAGTCGAGGAGTTTGCTAGGGATTATTTGTTTCCCAAGCGCCAAGGATTATTTGTTTCCTTGGGGTTTGAAACGAGTCGAGGATTTCCCACGGAGGCACTGGTGGCTCTGCGAGTCGACGCGGATCAGGAGGCTCTCGTCAAGGAGTGTTTGTATCCGTGAGTCGAGGAGTTTGCTAGGGATTATTTGTTTCCCAAGCGCCAAAGATTATTTGTTTTCTTAGGGTTTGAAACGAGTCAAGGATTTCCCACGGAGGCACTGGTGGCTCTGCGAGTCGACGCGGATCAGGAGGCTCTCGTCAAGGAGTGTTTGTATCCGTGAGTCGAGGAGTTTGCTAGGGATTATTTGTTTCCCAAGCGCCAAGGATTATTTGTTTCCTTGGGGTTTGAAACGAGTCGAGGATTTCCCACGGAGGCACTGGTGGCTCTGCGAGTCGACGTGGATCAGGAGGCTCTCGTCAAGGAGTGTTTGTATCCGTGAGTCGAGGAGTTTGCTAGGGATTATTTGTTTCCCAAGCGCCAAGGATTATTTGTTTCCTTGGGGTTTGAAACGAGTCGAGGATTTCCCACGGAGGCACTGGTGGCTCTGCGAGTCGACGCGGATCAGGAGGCTCTCGTCAAGGAGTGTTTGTATCCGTGAGTCGAGGAGTTTGCTAGGGATTATTTGTTTCCCAAGCGTTGGGATGAACCGTCGGAATTTGGCCTCGTCTTCTGGCGGAGCCTGTTGGGAAAGTATGGTTCCCTCTTTGTTTACGCCTTTGGATTGTATACAGGGATCGATGTGATCTTAACTGTAGGGCCAAAGTTTTATCATCATTTTTTTGTTTTATCTCCGCGATGCTCTATCATTTCAGCTTTTATATCGCGAAGGTCGCGATTGCCCAATCATTTCGGCTATTTTTCGCGGTGCCCAATCATTTCGGCTATTTATTTTATTTTTACTCGCTGCTTTTTATTGCGAGTTGCCCAATCATTTCGGCTATTTATTTTATTTTTACTCGCTGCTTTTTATTGCGAGTTGCCCAATCATTTCGGCTATTTTGCATGCATACATTTTTACTTGCTGCTTTTTATTGCAAGTTGCCCTATCATTTCGGCTATTTCGTATGCATGTGCGGCCTATTGGCTTTTCGTTGTAAACCGCTTTCGGCATCAGCACCGCTACAACTGGGATATCACCAGGAGCGAATCATCATCTGCCTCTGTTGATGTCGAACAAAGGTGGCTTAGCGACCAGGGTTAGGGTCCTGTCGGCTAAGGCTTTTGACTTCATGAGCCGTAAGGGTTTCACGAAGTTATTTCTCCCTACAAGTCGTGAGGATCTTGTAGGTGTATTTTCTTCTTAGGAATCGTGAGGATTCCTAAGTGTGTTTCCTCTGTAAGTCGTAAGGATCCTACAGGAGGGTTTTCTCCTTGTAAATCGAGAGGACTTACAAGGGTCGTGCGAACATATCCCCAGTCACGGATGGACCTTGTTTAGGGAAATGTTTATTCGCGCCCGTGGATTGTATACAAGGGCCAGTATTGAGCCACTTGTAGGGCAATATCGGAAGTTGTAGAGGTTGCTTAAGCACAGGTTTAGGTCTCTGTAACTTAAGACTTTCAAATCTTATGAGCCGTGAGGGTCTCATAAGAGAGTTCTCCTTACGAGTCGTGAAGATCTCGCAAGTGTATTTTCTCCTTAGGAATCGTGGGGATCCCCAAGTGTGTTGCTCCCTTGTAAGTCGTAAGGATCTCACGCGGGTGGTTTCTCCTTATAAGGTCGAGAGAACCCTGTAAGTGTCTTTTAACGAGGTTGCGCCCTTTCGGATTTTCACAAACACTCGCTGGTAGTCCTGCTGTTTTTACTCACGGAGCCCTTTTGGATTTTCATCCGTGCCCATTTTGCTTATGGACGTACCGTTTTTTTTTTATATATTTTTTTACGAGGTCGCGCCCTTTCAGGTTTTCACGAACACTCGCCGGTAGCCCTGCTGTTTTTACTCACGGAGCCCTCTCGGGTTTTCATCCGTGCCCTTTTTGCTTATGGACATACCGTTTTTTTTATATTTTATTTTTATATGTTTTTTTTATATCTCGTCAGCCTAAAGATACCGCGGTAGTAGTTTAAAGACGTTTCGGTCTGCTATTATTTTAAGGACATTTCGGTCCGACTTTGAGAAGGTTGGTTACTGCTGATAGAGTTTGAGCTTAGGAAGATAGCGAGCGGACATAGTCGTCGTCATCTATCATTGACCTAGGCTGTGGCTCATTAAGCATAGTATCTCTTTAGGAAGCGACCGTTTATTGGCCTTAAAGGCCTTTCACCGTGCATGTCCATGAGTAGATAGGCCCCACCCTGGTAGACCTTATCTACGATGTATGGGCCTTCATAGTTTGGCTCGAATTTTCCTCGCTTGGCACGATTGGGAATCATAGGTCTTTTGACCACTAGCACAAGTTCGCCATGGCGGAATGTCCTCGGTCGGGTCAATCTTTCATATGAGCGCGTCATCTTTGCTTTATAAGCTTCCAGATTTTGCTGTGCTATGAGCCGGGTTTCATCAAGGGCGTCAAGCTCCTCATGCCGAAGGTGAGCATTTTCTTCATCTGTTAGCTCGTAGTAGACTGCCACTCGTAAAGAGGGTAATTCTATCTCGAGAGGGAGTACTGCTTCTGTACCGAATACCAACGCATATGGCGTTACGTTCGTGGCCGTTTTAAACGTAGTTCGATACGCCCAGAGAGCTTCTTGCAGTCTTTCGTGCCAGTCTTTCTTATTTCGTGACACTGTTTTCTTCATGATCTTCGTCAAGGTCTTGTTGAAGGCCTCAGCTAGACCGTTAGCTCGCGGATTATAAACTGAGAAATATCTCCAGTCTATATTATGCTGTTGAGCGAAGCGACTGATTTTGTGGCTTCTGTAGGCTGGCCCGTTATCAGAGATGATCCGTCGCGGAGTTCCAAATCGATATATGACATGCGTCTTGAAGAAATGGAGGATATTCTCCGTATTAACCTCTCTTAACGGTACTGCTTCTGCCCATTTAGAGAAGTAGTCAGTTGTCGCTAGGATGAAACGATGTCCTCTAGACGATGCTGGTTCGATGGGACCGATTATATCAGTCACCCACATTTCGAATGGCCAGCTAGCCACCATTGGATGTAGTGGATTTGGATGCTGGTAGATGAAGTCCCCATGAATTTGGCATGAATGGCATTGCTTCGCATATTCGAGGCAGTCCTGGATCATTGTGGGCCAGTAGTAGCCCATCCGTTTGATCTTCAACTTCATCTTTGGGCCCGCTTGGTGAGAACCGCAGAGTCCGTCGTGAACTTCCTGAACGACTCTTTCTGCTTCGTCAGGTCCTAGGCATCTCAGCCACAGAGAATCGAATGACCTCTTGTACAGAGTATCGTTGACGAAGGCGAAAGACAGAGCTCGTTTCATGAGCTGATGTCTTGTGGACGCATCTCCGGGCATTCGGTGGGACTTAAAGTAGTCTATAAAGACATCCCTCCAATCCTCAGCCCTTCTTCGTTCTTTTATTTGTAGGGTCGTCTGTTCAGTCTCTCCTTTCTCTTCGGATGATTCTGGAGATATTTCTGCTGGGGCAAGCACTTGACGGCTTTGTACCATGATTCTAACGTCATCGAGATTCTCGTCAGCCAGTTCTTTAGCAAGTTTGGCCAATGCGTCCGCTTTGCTGTTTTCTGCGCGCGGTATGTTTTCCAAAGTGTAAGAAGGAATTTGGGTCAACAGTTGCTGCACTTTTTCGCCGTACTTCACCAGTTCTGGCTTGCACGTTTGGTAGTTGCCGTTTACTTGACTAATGACGAGTTGAGAATCTCCGTATATGAGGATGTTTTCAATTCCCATGTCGATGGCGATCTCGAGGCCTGCTATCAAGGCTTCATATTCGGCTTCGTTATTCGTCCTCGGCTCTGTTAAGGAGAAGGCGAAGCGCATAATCCCTCCTTGTGGAGTCACGAAGATGAGGCCTACCCCCGATTTGATTATAGGGGTACTTTGTTTGCGCTTTTTCACAGAAGATGCTCCATCGAAATAAAGTTTCCATTGGGTATCACCACCGTCGATCGTGTCAAACGCATGTTCGTCTGGTAAATCGCAGCTCAGAGGAGAATCGGCGGGTATCGGATGCTCAGCAAGGAAGTCGGCGATGGCCTGACCTTTCACTTCCTTTAGAGGTTGATACGTTATAGAGAATTCCATCAAGAGCAGAGCCCATTTAGCGAGTCAACCTGTCAGTATGGCCTTTGACATTAAATACTTAAGAGGGTCCACCTTCGAAATGAGACGGACCTCATATGCCAACGCATAGTGCCTGAGCTTTGTTATCGCGAAGATCAATGCTAGGCAGTGTTTTTCAAAGGGGGAGTAGTTGCTTTCTGCCCCCAGTAGAACTCGACTTAAGTAGTAGAGTGCTCTTTCTTTCCCTTGATCGTTCTCTTGTGCCCATAATGCGCCCAAGGAGCCTTCGAGGGCGGTTGTATAAAGAATGAGGGGTTTTCCCTTGACCGGAGCAGCCAGCACTGGCGGATTCTGCAGGTATTGTTTAATTTCGTTCAGCGCACTCTGGCATTTTTGATCCCAGACGAATGGAGTTCCCTTCTTCATCAGGTGACTGTAAGGGCGGCACTTGCCTGAAAGGTTGGCTATAAATCGCCGTATGTATGCGAGCTTCCCTTAGAGAGATCGCAACTGTTTGAGAGTCCTTGGCGGAGGTATTTCCATGATCGCCTTGATCTTGGACGGATCTATTTCGATACCCCGGTGTCGGACAATGAATCCCAGGAATTTGTCGGAGGAAACTCCGAATGTACACTTGAGCGGGTTCATCTTCAAGTTGTATTGTCGAAGGCGTTGAAATACGGTCTTCAAATGCTCGAGATGTTCCTCGTATGATTTGCTTTTAACCATGAGATCGTCGATATAGCATTCGACGATTTCGTGTATGAGGTCATCGAAGATCTTCGTCGTGGCCCTCTGGTAGGTGGCACCGGCGTTCTTTAAAACGAAGGGCATCACTTTATAACAGAATATACCTAGAGGGGTCCTGAAGGCGGTGTGCTTCTGGTCTTCGGGATGCATCTTTATCTGATTATACCCTGATGAGCCATCCATGAAGGAGAAAACTTCATGAGTGGACGTATTGTCTATCATCAGTTCGGTGACTGGCACTGGAAAATCATCCTTCGGGCAAGCTTTATTAAGATCACGGAAGTCTACGCATATGCGCACCGTCCCATTTTTCTTCATCACCGGGACGATGTTAGCGATCCATTCAGGATATTGAACCTCCTGGATAAAGCCAGAGTCGATCAGCTTCTTGACCTCGGCGTTGATACTCATCTCGAGCTCGAGCCGCATTCTCCTCGGCGCCTGTTTGACTGGTTTGAGGTCCGGGGATATCGCCAATTTGTGTACAGCAATTTCTGGATCTAGTCCCGGCATTTCGAAATAGTTCCACGCGAAGCAATCTCTATGCTGCAGAAGCACATCCTTTAACGCAGCTACCCTTTCTTCAGATAGTAACTCGCTGATGAATGTCGGTCGCGGATCGTCTGCCGATCCCAACTCAATCTTCCTGAGGTTATCTATAGTGGTATGGATTCCATCTTCCAGATCTTTTGGCGCTGGTGGGAATTCTGAGATTATCTCGTCGCTGCTGTTTTCGAAACACCAAGGGAGCTCATCTATGTCCTCGGGCTCTTCTTTTAATATTGTAATCATGTGACAGGTGCGAATACGCTTCCAATCCCAATATGGAACTGGTTCTTCTTTCATGGCCTTAGGCTCGTGCTTCCGTAGCGGCGTTACCTTCCAGTTGTCAGACAGAGCGAACTTGCCGAGCTGGTACTGATCTTCGACCCAATTCTTAAAGGTGAAGCAGTCTTCAAGCGGGTGCCCTATTACTCGATGGTAAGAGCAATAGTTTGAGTGAGAAGCTTCGCCTGCTTGTTCGGGGTGTTTGGACTCCGGCAGTGTAAGCATCCGATGTTTTAGAACGAGGTCGAGTATTTTCTTCGTCTTGTCCCGAGGAAAAGAGTACGCTCGACCCATCTTCTTCATGAGTGATAGATCAATAACGCTCGACTCCTGTTTGCGTGGCTTCTTAGCCCTGCTTTGTTGCTGTTGAGCGTCTTTTTGGCCTTTTGACTTATTTCTGCTTTTGCGCCGAGCCTTCTTTATAACAGGTTGACAAGGACCGGCATTTTCATCTTTCACGGCCTGTTGAAGGAGGCGTTGCGTTCTGACTTTCTCATAGATGGCCATCTCGCGGTTGTGATCATCTCGGACTTTTTGACCAGCTTCCCTCATAAGCCTGTCCATTTGTTCTTCAAACGACGGATTGGGCACTCTTGCGTCAGGAACTTTTACTGGTTCAGGATTAGTGTCCTCCCGTTGCGCATCTGCTTCGTTGAATTCGTGTACGACGTAACAGTCGCGGAGCAGCTCTCGTTTCTTGGAGTGAATGTATCCGAGCCCGATCGTCTCCATCCTGCCACTAGGCAGCTTGTGCTGAGTTCCAGGGACGTTCCAGACCCTGTCATAGAATTTGGCCTTTCTAACGGTCTGTTTGAAGGGTATCCCTTGGCGCTTCAACAACTTCTTCAAGCCTTCTGTATAATATCTGGATAGACGGATGGGTTGAAGTCTGTCCAGCGTAGGATCTGCCCCGTGCCAGATTTCTTTTTCTACCTTGGTTTCTTCAGAGCGGTAAAACAGAATTGCTTTCTCGCTCTCTCGCCTGGGAGGGATGTAGAATGTTTGTAGCTCTTCTACGTTGTAAATATTAAGTGCATCCAGTTCTTTATGGTGTTTAAACGGCACCATGGCGACTTGCAGACTTTGCTCTTCATCAGCGAACGTTCGTATTGAAGGTCGAGCAGAGAATACAGCATGGACTTCATCTTCCGAGTCGCTGCCAAAGATCAACGTAGGAGCTGATGGTCCCGGCTTGTTGTGTTGGGGAGGACCCGAATAAACTCTCTCCTCTTCCTCCTCGGTATCACTGCCGAAGACAGGGATGGTGGCATTAGCTTTATTCTCCGGCTTGTGACACTACTCCGTATCTTCGAAATCCGGTAAGAAGTATTTGGCGTCTTCATATTTGCGGACCTCGTTTACAGAGAACGGGTTCAGTTCTCCCGTCACGGTATACTCGAAACCATCCTTAAAATATTTCATACACTGATGCTGTGTAGAAGGGATGATGTTGTACTAGTGTAACCATGGTCGGCCGAGCAAAGCGTTGTAGCATGTCTTGGCGTCTATGACGTGGAACTTAATGTCCGTGACGAGTAGCCCGAAGCGTAGTGTCAGTATCACAGATCCAAGAGTCTTTGACGATTGGGAATCGAACCCGGAGATGGTGATCTTGTCCCGAGCAAGGTGTTGGACGCTCATGCAGATTTTCTTCAACACCCGCACGTTGAGTAGGTTAACAGACGACCCGTTATCGATCAGGATTTTGCCTATCTTTATATCATGGCTGTATCCCGAGACATAGAGAGGGTGATTGTGTTCGCACGTCCCAAGTAGAAGGTCTTCATCGCCAAAAGTGACATCGGCCGTGTGCACTTCCTCCAATTCATCCTTCATCTTTTCCTCGGCCAGGCATGCTTGGAATTGTTCTGGGTCTTGGAGCGCCTTAATCAACGAATCTCTCGCCTCTTTTGATAGCAAAAGGGCGTCGAGAATGCTGAGCTGTGAAGGCAGCTTCCTCAGATGTGCTAAGACATTGTAATCCACCTTATTCTTCTTTGGTGGGTCTTTGGCAACTAGCTCTTCCACCACTTGGTCATCTAAGACGATATCTTCAGTGGCCTTTTCTTTCCTTTTATCTTTTTTGTTCGAGGGTCCAAGGTTCTTTTCGGGCAGCGTGCGATTACGTAGCCGGATATTTTCGCAAACCTTCGGTTCTTCCTCTTTTCTCGAAGCGGACTCTTTAAAGAGAGGGGCAAGTTCCAGCTCCTCATCAGAATCGCTCCCGAATGTAGGCACTTGTGATCTACCGGTGTTAACCATGCAACAATCGCCAGCAGTTCTTTTAAGCCCCTCGGTCGTATTTCTTTGCTCTCGACGAGTTTTACGCTTTTCCTGCTTAAAGCGTTGTCGACGAGCAACGTATCCTTGCCACCATCTATCGAAAGCTTTGCGCAAGCCCCTGCAGTTAATTACGCTACCGTATCGCGGTAACAACTTTCTCCTTCTCCAGAATTTCACTTCGTGTCGTGTGTGTTTGTTTTGTTTGTGGTTGCCCGTGGATTGTATACGGAGACTGAGTAATGCCGTCGCCCGTAGGACGTGGATTAGTCCAAATCCGTATTTACTTAGATTTGGGTTTGGTGTTTTAGTTTAAGGATGCATTAGTCGCGTTGCGGCTAAGATCAACTTAAACGTTTGTTAAGGATACGATAGTCCTGTTTGAGACTAAGATCAACTTAACGTGATAATCCATTTAATATCTGGCCATCGGGACTCGTCACCTCTCTAACGTCGTTGAAGGATTACAACGGCAGATGTCAGAGGAGTTCAGAGATGTACCCTTGAACTAAGATTGATTTGGAGTTTTATAGTCCATTTGAATGTTTAAGGATACGTTAGCTGTGCTTGGGGGCTAAGATCAACTTAAACGGGATCGTTTAGATCCGGCAAAAGAGCATTTGGAGGCTCTATTGTTCCAGTTTAGGGACGTAGTGGTCCATAGGTAGTTTAGGGACGTTGCGGTCCATGCTCCAGTTTAGGGACGTGGTGGTCCATGTTCCAGTTTAGGGACATTTCGGTCCGACATTAGTTTAAGGACGTTTCGGTCCAAGATTATTTTAAGGACGTTCCGGTCCAACATTAGTTTAAGGACGTGGTGGTCCGATATTAGTTTAAGGACGTTCCGGTCCAAGATTAGTTTAGGGACGTTTCGGTCCGATATTAGTTTAGGGACGTTTCGGTCCACGAGTATAAGGACCCCGCAGTCCATATTCATGTGTGGTTGTTGGGACCCGTCGCCTCTCTGACGTCGTTGAAGGATTACAACGAGAGGTGTCGGAGGAGCTCGGAGATGTACCCTCGAACCGGATATAAATTGATTTAAGGGAGCAATATCGCTCAGTCAATTTAATTTGAGGACTTACGGCCATGATTGGGCTAAGTCCAAAGTATTCAACGCCTTTTATTTGTTTTTAGTCTGTTAGGCCTGTGTTAGGGCTTGGCCCATTTTTAAATAATGCATTGCATTATTTTCTATTTTTTTGTTTGGGCTCTGCCCATAAAAGATGCAGAGCATCAATTTATTTTGGGCTCTGCAAGGCATCTGCATAGCATTTTTATTATTTTGTTTGGGCTTTGCCCATTTATAAATGATGCAGAGCATCAATTTAATTAGGCCTGTTTGGTCTTTTAATTGGGCTCGGCCCTTCAGAAAATGCATTGCATTTGTCAGGCGCTTTGCGCCAATCACTAAGCGCAAGCGCTTGTGGTGAGGACACGTGTCATGCTCTGGTGAGCGCAAGCGCAATAGCGCAGTGCGCTGCGCTGTTGCGCTAGTGCTGTTGCGCTGCTGACACGTGGCGCGCTCTGGTGAGTTGCGCCAATTACAGAGAGCAAAGTTCTATTTCAAAAGCGCGTAGCGCAAGTTGTTCTGTAGCTGACACGTGGCGCTCTCCCAAGAGCGCAACAGCACAGTTTGCAAGTGCAAAGCACTAAGAATCTTTTAGATTCAAGAACAGAAGTGCCAAGCACTATTTAATTTCTTGATCTAATTTAGATCAAAGAAAAATAAGTTTTTCTTTTTATTTCAAGAACCAGAGGTTCATAAAAGTGCAAAGCACTATTTTTTTTATTTTTGTTGTTTTCTTGTTTTAAAGAACCAGTGGTTCATGAGAAGTGCAAAGCACCGTTTATTATGTGAAGATCATTGATCTGGTTTTTAGATCAATGATTTATTAAAAGAGATTTCTTCTCTCTCGTGAAGGTTTTTACCTTTTTCTTTGGAATTTTCTCAGAGTTCTCTCTCTGTTTGAAGCTCTTGACTTTTTTCAAGAAAATGTTGATGATCTTGAATTGAGGTCTGGGGTCCTTTTTATAGTGCCCATAAATTAGTTAAATTTGTTAAAGAGATATTTTTCTGAGTGATTTGGGGAATTTTCCCCACCGTTGGATCTTTGATCCAAGGGCTTCTGTTTTACAGAAGAAAATCTTCTTGTTTTAACAAGAACAGAAAGATTTCTTAAAATCTTTATTCTGTTTTGGCGCAAATGCTCCAGCGCGCGACACGTGTCGCGCAGCGCACAGCGCAGCGCAACTGCGCTAGCGCATCTGCGCTGACACGTGTCGCGCAGCGCACAGCGCAGCGCAACTGAAGCGTTGCTTCTTTTAATTTTGCTTAAAATAGAGCTTTGCTCTGATTGGGCGCGCCTTCTTGGGCCCTGCGCTGACGTATCAGCGCCTGACATGTGGTGCGTTGCGCCCGAGATTTGAAGCGTCGCTTCAAAAATTTTGAATTTTGAATTTCAATAGAGCTTTGCTCTGATTGGGTGAAACAAATGCCCCCCCACCGTTGCGCTCACGTGGCGCACACGTGAGTGCAGCGGTGGCGAACTCCTGATCGTTGGATCAAGGGGTGAGCTCAAGGGGCGCAAGCGCCTTATAAATAGGACCTCTAGCCCTTAGAAAAATCTCACCGTTTCAAGATTTTTATTTTCCAGAGCTTTGCTCTCACTCAAGAACTTCAGAGCTTTGCTCATTTCTAAAGTCAGAAACTTTAGGTAAAAATTAATTTAAATCAAATTAATTTAACTTAATCTCAACCAAAGAGCTTTGCTCTCACAGATCTTTTGATCTAAAGAGATCCCCATTGGGGTTTCATAAACAGAGCTTTGCTCTCAAAAACTTATAGATCTACAGGGATCTTGTTCATGGGTTTTAACCCATGAACAGAGCTTTGCTCATAGATCCAAAAATAGCTCTTTTAGATTTGAAAAATGAAGAATCTTTTTATAAGTTTTTCATGAATCTTTCAAGATTCCAAAATTTTTTAATTCTTCTAAGTGTAAAAAATTTTCTGATTGACCTTTTCCATTATTACCACAGAGCCATGCTCCTTTAAGGAATCTTATTTCCCTGGGACCATAGTTTGACAAGTGTCACTCTGTGACAGAGCTTTGCTCTGAAAGAGAAGATTTTCTCCTTGTCTCTAGGGATTCTTCCCCCTTTTTTATTAATGGGAATGTTTTCCTGGGGACCAACTGACAATCTCATCCAATGATGAGGTTGTCTTATTAACTGACGTATTGTCATCCAGATTTTGTGGGTCCCCTTTCGGTCTCCTACCCACTGCACTGCTGTGTGGTGTAATTAATTAAATCGAATTAAATTAATTTTTAATTTAATTGATTAATTAATGCATTTTTCTTAAACGCTAAGCGTTGGAATTGCAACACTAACGGCTAATTTCTGTTCACTTGCAGCGATCATGTCTCTCGACACCTCGTTTCCGTTTGTTCGTTCAGAGGAGGGATTTCCCGAGGCACCTTTGGACCGTGAGGTCCTGGCCATGATTAAGGAATACGACCCGGAATACAAGAGTCTCCACCTTTGGGGGTCGTGGTATAATCAGATCATCATGGGCCGCCGGAGCTTCACATGCGCGGTGCCGTCGGAACCCATCACGGCGATTCACTATGCTACCCCACCCTCGGTGCAGTATGCCGTGGAGATGGCGGATTGGACATCGAAGGGTTTTCTTCATCCGGCTATAGATGCCATTCCTGTCCAGCGTCCTATGGCCTTGGATATCCTAGGACGCCGTATCTGTCAGGGCGAGGCGAGACCCTGAGGGCAATCATATAACATTGGTCTGATCCCCCGCCACCCGATTGGCTATCTACCATGGGCCCGGTACATCCTGTCGATAAAAAAGTCACAGTTGATAAGGTTAGGACTGTACACCGCAGTGTACGTCTCTCTGTTTCAATATCCCACGCTCCCGACCTGGTGGTTTAAGGCTTTCCTGGAGCAATGGAACATTCCTACCCACACTTTCCTTGCCATGGATCGGGAAGTGTCAATCTCCTTGGAGGAGTTCGCGGAGGTATCCGGTTTACCAGTCATGGGAGAATATTATGAGGAGCTGCTCCCGACAGATGTGTACGTCTTTGGTGCTAGGCCGATGGTAAGGGGGGTCACGCCGGAGAATGCTGTTCAGCACCTATTTCCAAGCTTGATTAAAGTGTTGAACATATATGAGTCCCTCTTCGTCGAACATGGGAGTCGGGGAGTTAACTTTGAGGACTTCATTGCTCGTTTCCTTCGTCCAAGCGTCATCTCATCAGAAGCTGTCAAGTTTGCCGTCCTGGATGACCCTTTCGGTCTAGGTGTGGACAACCTACCGGAGAAGGATATAGATCAAAAGGGTTTTTTCCTTCCGGACTTCCCTACAATGTCATTTGCAGAAATTGCGGCCCCTGGAATGGATGAGGAGGCCTTTTTCTTAGAATTTCTTGGATTGTGGCTGAGCTTGTTTGCGATCCCAATGCACTCTCATCGGATGCGGCCCTCTGTCTTTTACCCAGCCCACCGGATGGCCATCGGGGTAAAGGTGGCTGTTGGGATCGCTGGCTTGGCGCACTTATACCATGGCCTCAGTCGAGCAGCGGACGCTAATGAGCCCGGGGTACTGCACGTGGTCTTCCCGATGCATTACTTTGCATCGTGGCTTGAGCTACACACGGCGGGTGTCTTCGGCATGCATAAAAGGCCCTCGTTCTTTGACAAGTGCGGTTTTCCTCGCATTATACAGTTGATCGGCGCATCAATTGTAACCCCATCACCGCGGAACGCCAGGGGCTTACTCCTTCGCCCTCATACCGTTGGAGCCGGGATGTCTTTTGTCGATAAGGTATTGACCATTGGAAAGGTGTCTACCACTGTGACGCGGCCATTACAAGATGTCTTTAAGGATGGAGCCTCAGTTTTGACGGCTCGAGAGACCCTTCACTTATATTCCATTAGACCGGGTTTTCTAGTTTTTAGGCAGAATGGTGTGGCAATTTTTATGAGGTACAACCCACATCGTTTTGCTCAACAACTGGGCTACGATCAAGGGGTCCCCTTGGAAGCCTTCTTGCTGGAACCCACTGCCACTGAAGAAGGGATGGAGAACGCACTGCACCATTTCATCCTCCTGAATACGAGCTCTCATTTTTTTAATCAATGCGCCGGCTTACGCTCCGAGACTCCTTAATGTGTACAAAGACTGGTACAATCATGCAACAGGAGCAGTTATAAAGGAGGAAAGGCGACTGTTGGTCGATCGTAAGGGTGTGCCTCCAGGTACCGATCGCAATGCTCCTTTGGTTCCTAGGACTCCAGTAGTCGCTCCTCTAAAAGAGGTTAGAACCGGGCCACCGCGTGCGCAAAATCCTCCACGTGGCTTGTCGCTCCCTGATGTCACAGATGCACCTGCAGCGCCCCGTGCTCCAGTGGAGACAGTGGTTGTATCCTTGCCGGAGTCTGGCGTGGGTGCGGACATCGGGACCCGTCGTCCCATGGTGGCTGCTAAGCAGAAGTCGATCCCACGTGAGCCTAGGGGCGGAGGGCAGAAGAAAAAGAAATCGCTCTTCGCTGCAGATGTCGTGTTCGGTCAGGAACCCCATGCTCCCTACGCCGAGGGCCTAATCGAATATGGGACTAACGAGGGATTAATTATGCCGCCGCCGGACGACACAGACTTGGAAGCCGCTCTCGAAACTTCAGCGTGGTTGGCAAAGCGTGACGCGTGGCTGGCTAAGCTTGCGCAATCAGGTAACTACTAGTTACATTTTCTTTATTGTAATATATCTTCCTTATTGCCTTTGATTAACGCTTTTCTCTCCTTTCTTCCAACAGGCATCACTGATGAGGAAGCCATCGCCGCTTCACTCAAGACCTTCCAGGAGGAAGAACGCCTTAGAGCATCTTTAGGCCTTAGTAAGTCTCTATTCATCAAGTTTTCATCTCCCTCGTGTTATGGTCGATCTAACCTCTCCCTTTTTATTGTAGAAACCTCAATGCCGTTCCCACGAAGCGACGCAAATGTTCCGCCAGCCGCCGATGTTCCCGCTTCCTCTGGGCCACCGCAGGAGGTTCGTCGTGAAGAGCCGATGAAAGATGCCCTAAAGGCTCTGGAGGCATCCCTGAACGAGGATGACGACGCCTTGAAGGAAGCGTCACGAAGGTCCATCGTGACAGCCCGGGAGGAAAGGAAGCGGCTGAGGCGTGAAGCGAAGGCGCGCAAGGGTGCCTTGGCTGTGGGAGCGGGCCCCAGCACCGCCCCTCG
Source organism: Agapanthus africanus (assembly GCA_030015575.1). NCBI lineage: Eukaryota > Viridiplantae > Streptophyta > Magnoliopsida > Asparagales > Amaryllidaceae > Agapanthus > Agapanthus africanus. The sequence continues at coordinate 5,061,947 of CM057338.1, read as the reverse complement.
TGCTGATACTCCATCCGAAGAGGCCCCGGTCGTCCTGTCTACAGCTCATAGACAGGCGATCCGTGCCAATAGAGAGGCTAACGACAAGTCTACCTCAGGTAATACTTCCTTCAGAATTTCGTTACTAGACTCATAAAGCTGTCGGTTCTTATATATTCTATCTTGCAGGGCCAAGTCCGACCGAGGGGGAGGCAGAGACCGTTGTACCCAAAGAAACAGAGGGGGCGGCACCTGCCGGACCTGAGCCGACGGTGGGCAACGTCGCCGAGGCTTCGGAGCCTGAGATGGAGGTGGAGGGGTCTATAGCCGAGAAGGTCATTGATGCCGAGCCTGAAATGGCGGCAGATGAAATGATCGTCGTAACCGAGCCCAGGGTAGTGGCGGACGAGGCGCTTGAGGCTGGCGAGCTCGTGGTGATGGTGGATGAGCCGATGGAGACGGCGGAGCCCGAAGAAGTAGCGGATGAGATGGGCACGACTCTTGGGGAAGAGTCAGCCGCTTCCTTCCAAAAATCCGGCAACGCTCCAATCATTGCTCTCCCTGCCTACGATCTCCTGCCGTCTCCTGGTCGCGCTAGCACGACGACGACCCCCATTGAGTCGGGCGATGAGGCCACGGGCGGTGGTCTCATGTCGATAGAGGAGGGAATCGCCTCCGTTTCAGCAGGGAGCTCCTCAGGTAAACCCCAAGTTGCTGTTTTTCGTTACTTTGCTTTACAATCTTTCTGACAAATTTACCTTTTTTGTAACGCAGGTGCAGCCAGCGCCGATGCCCCACTGCTCGAGGGAGCGCCTTCAACGAATGCCTTGGCGGTGGTCACCTCTCAACCCTCTCTCATACCCTCGAAGATGTTGGAAGGTATGGGTTTGCAATTTATTAATCTTATCTTCCAAACGCATAATTTGTGTACTAAAGTCACACTGTTGTGTCCTTCAGGAGTGCTTTTTGACCATCTCTATCAAGTGTTGCTCCCACACTTCTCTTTCCCATCTGAATTCGCCTCTCCCTCTGGTGGCGCTGGTGAGTACCGTTCCCGATTGATATCTTTGTTTTTCAGTTGTAGAATTATTTCTAACTCTCTCTTGTCCTGACTGCAGTGTTACAAATCGAAGGGGGAGAAGAAAGATCGGTTGCGCCACCGGCCCTTCCGGCCTTGCCACCTGCTTCAACCGGTATAGTAAACTATCTTATCAATGACTTTCTCCATATCTATTGAATCATCATCTAATCGCATTTTGTCTTTTTCAGCTATCGTTCCAGTCTCGATGCCTTTTGAGTCTCGTATTACAATACCGGGCGGCCCTTCCCAGAGACGTCCGTCCTCAAAAGGTGCGGCGAATAGTCTGCGCATGTTGAGCGACTACATCGAGGAACTCGACGTCGAGGCTCCTACATCTGCTGAGGACTTCGCTACGACGGTTAACCCGATGTTGGTGATATTTGCCACCTTCTATGAGAGGGCATTGTCGCCTCTTGGGTTAACCATTGTCGGGATATTGAGGCTCGCCTTCATCAGCTGGAGTTGATGCGCCTATCCCCCGAGACTTTGGCTGTGAGCACTCAACGGGGAGCATGGGTCGAGCAAAGCACTTCTCATTTCCGTTATTTGGAACAAGAAGCAGCTTTGAGGCTGAAGGAGTGCCAGGAATCTTCAAGCGAAACTGCTCGCCTGCGTGCTGAAGTTGTGGCAAACGCCGCTGAGGTAAAGGCCGTCTTCGAAGGCCGTCTTGTGGACGCATCTCCGGGCATTCGGTGGGACTTAAAGTAGTCTATAAAGACTTCCCTTCAATCCTCAGCCCTTCTTCGTTCATTTATTTGTAGGGTCGTCTGTTCAGTCGCTCCCTTCTCTTCGGATGATTCTGGAGATATTTCTGCTGGGGCAAGCACTTGACGGCTTTGTACCATGATTCTAACGTCATCGAGATTCTCGTCAGCCAGTTCTTTAGCAAGTTTGGCCAATGCGTCCGCTTTGCTGTTTTCTGCGCGCGGTATGTTTTCCAAAGTGTAAGAAGGAATTTGGGTCAACAGTTGCTGCACTTTTTCGCCGTACTTCACCAGTTCTGGCTTGCACGTTTGGTAGTCGCCGTTTACTTGACTAATGACGAGTTGAGAATCTCCGTATATGAGGATGTTTTCAATTCCCATGTCGATGGCGATCTCGAGGCCTGCTATCAAGGCTTCATATTCGGCTTCATTATTCTTCCTCGGCTCTGTTAAGGAGAAGGCGAAGCGCATAATCCCTCCTTGTGGAGTCACGAAGATGAGGCCTACCCCCGATTTGATTATAGGGGTATTTTGTTTGCGCTTTTTCACAGAAGATGCTCCATCGAAATAAAGTTCCTATTGGGTATCACCACCGTCGATCGTGTCAAACGCATGTTCGTCTGGTAAATCGCAGCTCAGAGGAGAATCGGTGGGTATCGGATGCTCAGCAAGGAAGTCGGCGATGGCCTGGCATTTCACTGCCTTGAGAGGTTGATACGTTATCGAGAATTCCATCAAGAGCAGAGCCCATTTAGCTAGTCGACTTGTCAGTATGGACTTTGACATTAAATACTTAAGAGGGTCCACCTTCGAAATGAGACGGACCTCATGTGCCAACGCATAGTGCCTGAGCTTTGTTATCGCGAAGATCAACGCTAGGCAGTGTTTTTCAATGGGGGAGTAGTTGCTTTCTGCCTCCAGTAGAACTCGACTTAAGTAGTAGAGTGCTCTTTCTTTCCCTTGATCGTTCTCTTGTGCCCATAATGCGCCCAAGGAGCCTTCGAGGGCGGTTGTATAAAGAATGAGGGGTTTTCCCTTGACCGGAGCAGCCAGCACTGGCGGGTTCTGCAGGTACTATTTAATTTCGTCCAGCGCGCTCTGGCATTTTTGATCCCAGACGAATGGAGTTCCCTTCTTCATCAGGTGACTGTAAGGGCGGCACTTGCCTGAAAGGTTGGCTATAAATCGCCGTATGTATGCGAGCTTCCCTTGGAGAGATCGCAACTGTTTGAGAGTCCTTGGCGGAGGTATTTCCATGATCGCCTTGATCTTGGACGGATCTATTTCGATACCCCGGTGTCGGAAAATGAATCCCAGGAATTTGCCCGAGGAAACTCCGAATGTACACTTGAGCGGGTTCATCTTCAAGTTGTATTGTCGAAGGCGTTGAAATACGGTCTTTAAATGCTCGAGATGTTCCTCGTATGATTTGCTTTTAACCACGAGATCGTCGATATAGCATTCGACGATTTCGTGTATGAGGTCATCGAAGATCTTCGTCATGGCCCTCTGGTAGGTGGCACCGGCGTTCTTTAAATCGAAGGGCATCACTTTATAACAGAATATACCTAGAGGGGTCCTGAAGGCGGTGTGGTTCTGGTCTTCGGGATGCATCTTTATCTGATTATACCCTGATAAGCCATCCATGAAGGAGAAAACTTCATGAGTGGACGTATTGTCTATCATCAGTTCGATGACTGGCACTGGAAAATCATCCTTCGGGCAAGCTTTATTAAGATCACGGAAGTCTACGTATATGCGCACCGTCCCATTTTTCTTCATCACCGGGACGATGTTAGCGATCCATTCAGGATATTGAACCTCCTGGATAAAGCCAGAGTCGATCAGCTTCTTGACCTCGGCGTTAATACTCATCTCGAGCTCGAGCCGCATTCTCCTCGGTGCCTGTTTGACTGGTTTGAGGTCCGGGGATATCGCCAATTTGTGTACAACAATTTCTGGATCTAGTCCCGGCATTTCGGAATAGTTCCACGCGAAGCAATCTCTATGCTGCAGAAGCACATCCTTTAACGCAGCTACCCTTTCTTCAGATAGTAACTCGCTGATGAATTTCGGTCGCGGATCGTCTGCCGATCCCAACTCAATCTTCCTGAGGTTATCTGCAGTGGTATGGATTCCATCTTCCAGCTCTTTTGGCGCTGGTGGGAATTCTGAGATTATCTCGTCGCTGCTGTTTTCGAAGCACCAAGGGAGCTCATCTATGTCCTCGGGCTCTTCTTTTAATATTGTAATCATGTGACAGGTGCGAATTCGCTTCCAATCCCAATGTGGAACCGGTTCTTCTTTCGTGGCCTTGGGCTCATGCTTCCGTGGCGGCGTTACCTTCCAGTTGTCAGACAGAGCGAACTTGCCGAGCTGGTACTGATCTTCGACCAAATTCTTAAAGGTGAAGCAGTCTTCGAGCGGGTGCCTTATTACTCGATGGTAAGAGCAATAGTTTGAGTGAGAAGCTTCGCCTGCTTGTTCGGGGTGTTTGGACTCCGGCAGTGTAAGCATCCGATGTTTTAGAGCGAGGTCGAGTATTTTCTTCGTCTTGTCCCGAGGAAAAGAGTACGCTCGACCCATCTTCTTCATGAGTGATAGATCAATAACGCTCGACTCCTGTTTACGTGGCTTTTTAGCCCTGCTTTGTTGCTGTTGAGCGCCTTTTTGGCCTTTTGACTTATTTCTGCTTTTGCGCCGAGCCTTCTTTATAACAGGTTGACAAGGACCGGCATTTTCATCTTTCACGGCCTGTTGAAGGAGGCGTTGTGTTCTGGCTTTCTCGTAGATGGCCATCTCGCGGTTGTGATCATCTCGGACTTTTTGATTAGCTTCCCTCATAAGCCTGTCCATTTGTTCTTCAAACGACGGATTGGGCACTCTTGCATCAGGAACTTTTACTGGTTCAGGATTAGTGTCCTCCCGTTGCGCATCTGCTTCGTTGAATTCGTGTACGACGTAACAGTCGCGGAGCAGCTCTCGTTTCTTGGAGTGAATGTATCCGAGCCCGATCGTCTCCATCCTGCCACTAGGTAGCTTGTGCTGAGTTCCACGGACGTTCCAGACCCTGTCATAGAATTTGGCCTTTCTAACGGTCTGTTTGAAGGGTATCCCTTGGCGCTTCAACAACTTCTTCAAGCATTCTGTATAATATCTGGGTAGACGGATGGGTTGAAGTCTGTCCAGCGTAGGATCTGCCCCGTGCCAGATTTCTTTTTCTACCTTGGTTTCTTCAGAGCGGTAAAACAGAATTGCTTTCTCGCTCTCTCGCCTGGGAGGGATGTAGAATGTTTGTAGCTCTTCTACGTTGTAAATATTAAGTGCATCCAGTTCTTTATGGTGTTTAAACGGCACCATGGCGACTTGCAGACTTTGCTCTTCATCAGCGAACGTTCGTATTGAAGGTCGAGCAGAGAATATAGCATGGACTTCATCTTCCGAGTCGCTGCCAAAGATCAACGTAGGAGCTGATGGTCCCGGCTTGTTGTGTTGGGGAGGACCCGAATAAACTCTCTCCTCTTCCTCCTCGGTATCACTGCCGAAGACAGGGATGGTGGCATTAGCTTTATTCTTCGGCTTGTGACACTTCTCCGTATCTTCGAAATCCGGTAAGAAGTATTTGGCGTCTTCATATTTGCGGACCTCGTTTACAGAGAACGGGTTCAGTTCTCCCGTCACGGTATACTCGAAACCATCCTTAAAATATTTCATACACTGATGCTGTGTAGAAGGGATGATGTTGTACCCGTGTAACCATGGTCGGCCGAGCAAAGCGTTGTAGCATGTCTTGGCGTCTATGACGTGGAACTTAATGTCCGTGACGAGTAGCCCGAAGCGTAGTGTCAGTATCACAGATCCAAGAGTCTTTGACGATTGGGAATCGAACCCGGAGATGGTGATCTTGTCCCGAGCAAGGTGTTGGACGCTCATGCAGATTTTCTTCAACACCCGCACGTTGAGTAGGTTAACAGACGACCCGTTATCGATCAGGATTTTGCCTATCTTTATATCATGGCTGTATCCCGAGACATAGAGAGGGCGATTGTGTTCGCACGTCCCAAGTAGAAGGTCTTCATCGCCAAAAGTGACATCGGCCGTGTGCACTTCCTCCAATTCATCCTTCATCTTTTCCTCGGCCAGGCATGCTTGGAATTGTTCTGGGTCTTGGAGCGCCTTAATCAACGAATCTCTCGCCTCTTTTGATAGCAAAAGGGCGTCGAGAATGCTGAGCTGTGAAGGCAGCTTCCTCAGATGTGCTAAGACATTGTAATCCACCTTATTCTTCTTTGGTGGGTCATTGGCAGCTAGCTCTTCCACCACTTGGTCATCTAAGACGATATCTTCAGTGGCCTTTTCTTTCCCTTTATCTTTTTTGTTCGAGGGTCCAAGGTTCTTTTCGGGCAGCGTGCGATTACGTAGCCGGATATTTTCGCAAACCTTCGGTTCTTCTTCTTTTCTCGAAGCGGACTCTTTAAAGAGAGGGGCAAGTTCCAGCTCCTCATCAGAATCGCTCCCGAATGTAGGCACTTGTGATCTACCGGTGTTAACCATGCAACAATCGCTAGCAGTTCTTTTAAGCCCCTCGGTCGTATTTCTTTGCTCTCGACGAGTTTTACGCTTTTCCTGCTTAAAGCGTTGTCGACGAGCAACGTATCCTTGCCACCATCTGTCGAAAGCTTTGCACTCTTGTATGGGGTGCGAAATCTTCTGATGATATAAGCAATAGGAGGGGTGCGTTTCCACTTCACCGGTGATGTTTCCTTCAGAGGATGGTAGCTTCATGCCCATTGATATGGTCTTAGCAAACTTTTTCCTCATCTTGAATTGGCTTTTGTCGGCAGCGGGGGTGTTTTGCTCCAGCGGGATCGTCTCAGCTCCTTCATCAAGTCGCTGGCGTTTGGCCCCTTCAAATATAGCCGCCTCGCGCTCCCTATCAGCTTTACTTTTCAACCGAGCTTCATTAAGGAATGCGTCAATTACTTCATCTGATGGCTCCAGAACTTTTGGTTCAGGATCTGCCCCCAGCTTTTCGGTGCAAGGAGTCTCCTCATCGTTCGTGATCGAATGGGAAATCATATGACAGCTCGCCACATATTCCTCGGATTCATCCGATGAACTTTCTCCTTCATCTTCTTCTTGAAAGACATGATTGAGGAACTCTTGGAATGTAATGGGAGTCCGTGCCTTCTGGTTGTATTCCTCCAGCGCATCAATTTGTTTTTGCAGGTCCGTGCGCTTGTCACCAGGCTTCACGGGCTTCTTTGACTTCTTTTTCTTCTTTTTCGAAGATTTTGACGACTGGTTGCGAGTGCTTCAGCCACCACCATCGGTCTTTGGAGTTGGACGCAGTTTCAACATCCCTTCAATGACCTGCGGTTCCAACGGGTTCTTCCACTCGATCGCTGGACATGTCTGAAGATCGTTCAGCATCTTCTTTGTCTTGGCTGATAATACAACTTCCCAAGGAGCTTCTTCAACGACGGAGCATATTGCCCCCGGCGTATTCGTCCCCTTAGAGGTGTATGGCTGCGGGGGATTCACCTTCCATTTGTCAGATAACGCGAACTTGCCCTGTCGGCACTGGTTTTCAAGCCAATTCTTGAAAACGTAGCAATCTTCGATCGGATGGCCTAGTACTCGATGATAAGGACAGTAGTTGGGCTCGTTGACGTCACTTGGTTGCAACGGACATTTTGGATCCGGCAGATTTATGAGTCTGTTGCGCAACGCCAGCTCGAATAACCTCCTCGTTTTATCACGGGGAAAGGAATAAGGACGTCCCATCCTATCCTCAAGGGGTATGTACGGGCGCATATTATTTTGATGAGCAACCGGCTTCGAGTCGCTCGGTTTTTGTTGAGCATTAGCGACGACAATCGCTTTTCCCTTCCCTTTGTCATTTCGGGAGTCCGGCCTTGGAAGAGGGGGTTTATGGCCCATTTGATCCATTTGCGCCAGTTTGTCAATCAAGGCCTGGAAGGTAGTTGGCTTGAAAAACATCATAAATTGTGAGATGGTTGCTTGCGGATCAAGGGTTCCCACAAACATACCCACCGCGGGAGCTTCTTCAATGCGCTGCTCACACTTTGACCATAAGTTCCGCCATCGTATAGCGTACTGAACCCACGTCTCGCCGGGTTTTACCCTGGCGTTAATCAGTGCTGTCATCGGGGTACGTTCACTGGCGCTTGCAAAACGCTGAGTAAACAACAGCTCCATCTCCGCAAAGGTTTTAATAGAGTCGTTCGGGAGCGCAGAGTACCATTCGAACGCCGTATCTGATAAGCTTCCAACAAACTGGCGAAGCAACAGCTTGTCATCACCGCCGGTGTTGCCGCAGAGTACCCTGAACTGGGCAACATGCTGATGAGGATTGCCCGTCCCTTTGTAGACATGGAACTTGGGAATTATGTAACCGGGTGGGTATTTGATTTGATCGTACCAACTTGGATATGGCCGCCCCGTTTTTACGACCTGATCGGCCGCTTCGGTCGCATGATGAACCCGTATTTGCTGGGCGATGTACTCATCCAAATCAGCTTTGGAGATTGTATCCTCCTTAGCCATCGACAGAGCTGGTGGAGGATTTGATGTTTCTCCCCTATCGTCTCCAAGGACGATCGGGGGCTCTTCAGCCGGAGGATCTTGTTGTATCATCATCCCTATCATGTCTTGGAAGAGGAGGCCCATACGCTGTATGTTGGCTGCTTGTTCAGCAGCCTCTTTGTCCTTCTTCTCCAATATCCGATGAAGGAATTCGGCGTCGGTTTCTTCCTCTTGGCGTTCATCCGAGGACGTTTCAAGGTTTTCTTTTGGCCCTGTAAGTGCGGCCATAGCGTTCATCATTTCTTGGAGCTTCTGCTGCTGCTCCTGAGCCTTGGTCACCGACCTCGTGTGCGGTCTATAACCTGTTGATATGCGGCTATCCTTCTTTCCCGATGCCACATAAACTGTATGAACTATCATGCCCCCGGACTTAGGGCGTTTAGGCTCACCACCTTTGGCATTTGCCACGGGCGCGGGGGTTTTCTCCGGCCTTCTTCTTTTGTGGGCCGTTGAAGTTGAAGGGGCCGTTGCAGTGGGCATCTTGGTGATCGTTGTCCTCTGCTGTTTAATAGGACGGTCCTTTTCTTTTTGCACCTTCATCTTCTTTCGTTGACGGGAGTGATCCGTGTCGATCACGGAGTCTTGAACCCTCCTCCAAACTTTATAAATTCTTGAGGACAGCCGTTGAGGGGGCTGTTCTTGCTTTGTTTCTGGGACTCTCTCAGCAGGCGGAGGAGATCTTTTCAGTGTAGCGGTTGGAGAATTCTTCCGTACCCTCCTCAGCAGATCAAAGCTGTTCCCAGTTGGAACAGCAGCGTTGACTTCCACCACTGGAGCCGGTGGAGTTAGCCCTGAGGGGGAATTGCCCCATGCCTTCCTCACTCACTGCCAATGGCGACGTCGAGCATGACGAGCCGTTGGGACTGGCTCGGAGATTGAGACATCTTCTTTTTGCCCCTTGCCCGAATGAGGCGCCGCCGGTGTTAACCTCTTAAAGACTGAGGTTGTCTTTTGAGGGGTGATATTTAACCTGTCGAAGACAGATCCTCGGGCAGGGGCAGGAGCAGGAGCAGGAATCGTCAGTCTTGAAAAGACTGACTCTCTGACAGGGGAAGCCGCCTTGACGACTTCTGGAGCAGCAGTTATTGCCCTCCTTGGGACAGCCAATTTAGAGTTCTGATTTAGCCTGGTGAAAACAGAGGCTGTCGGTTTGGTAGTGGGCGACCCGTTGACAGGGGTCGTCGTAACAGTGAGCCGGTCGAAGACCGACTTCTTGTTCACTTCCGGTGCAGGTATTGGCGCAGAGAAGCTTGTAGGTGGGATCATGGTCCCGAAGAACAGGCCAGTGGTGGCTTGGGTCACCTGGTCTACCGGCAGAGCGAGGAAGGAAGCCGCTTGGGGCCCATATACTACACCTCCTGGTGTCACGCCCCGCTTCCCAGAGTACGTTAGATTGGGCACGTGACATAGCCAACCATGCTACCTGTGGGTAGGAAGTATCCATCCACAGTCACATTACAGCTGTAGAGATATCAAGAACAAGATAAAACTATCTAAAAACATGTCCATAATCCAGAATAACAAGAGTCAATAATAAATAATGCAGAAGCAAATGATCCAATACAAATAACTGAAAGGTATGTCCCATAATGCGGGCTCACATCAGGAAATAAATGCAGGAAATAAAACTAACCACTACTGAACTCACAACTCAGCCTGCTGGCTGAAGTACTCCTGCTCGGACTGCGACAGTGGTATAGAATCTGGGCCATGCAAAACCCAGACGTCAGCGAGTCAAGTCAACAAGTAATATAATATGAACAGTGTAATAGGCAATGCAGAGCTAAACATGAATAAAGCAATAATGTGAAACAAGCAGTGCAGGGTAATGTGCAGTGGGTAACTAAACCGTTCTATCAGGTTTCCTAGTCTAAAGTCTTTGAAATCAATTTGATGAATCGTCGATGTAACTCAATAGTATCCCGTACATACCCGGGATCACGGCCACAATATTCTCGGCTGCAGCCGAGACATGCCGCTAGGCACAAAACAGGAATGTATACACTCGATAGTATCCCGTACATACCCGGGACCACGGCCACAATATTCTCGGCCGAAACCGAGACATGCCGCTAGGCACAAAACAGGAATGTGTACACTCGAACAGGTAGTGAACTGTCGAGTTACAAGTCAGGTTCACCTTTGATTTCCCCATACCCCCCAAGTTATATGTGTCGGGTCAGGTATTCAGTAATCAAGAACTAATGCCAACACAGGATCAGGTAACAGCAGGTTGTCTGGATAGACAACAGGAATGGTCCATGAGGACTACATGTCAGGTTTGTTGGCATTAGGCACGAGATCAGGTAATAGGTCAGGTCATGGTACATCAGGTCAAGTCAATAGTAAACGGTACCATGTCAGGTGTATCATATAAATACCATGTGTGATAATGTCAATCAAGATGTAACGATATCGTGGGTGTGCTCGCAAACAAATATATAAGCAGCATCATGTTCAAATCAACGCGTTAAACAATAATCGGATTTATTATCTAGCTGTACAATTTTCAATTGTGTTAAATAGATAGTGTCAATATCACGTGAATACAGGACGGTGAACGTAACTGCTGTAATCAGGTTAATAATATATTGAGTGTTCCAAGAATGCCACGACAAGTATGATCTGTTTAAAGAATGCAATTGTAATTTAACCGGTTATGCATATTTGATAAACTAAACTGGAAATAAAGCATCATAGCAGTGAATCAAATGTAATCTATCATGTACGGGTTTATCAGGAAATAATTAATTTGACATGCTACTAGGGTTAAACAGGAAGCAATGTATGTAAGGTGATTTACTAAATAATATGTCATTAAACCACACATGAATATTAAGGCAAGTTATAAAGTAGCAATAGCATGTAGCAAGTATCGAATACTTGCCTCGACGAAACGACGAACACGAGAACGGAGGCGCGAACCCACGCGACACGATAATAGCAAGGGCTCGGGATGATCTGGACAGAGATGGATGCACTCTCGGCAACCCGGCAGCGAGGCGATCGGTGCCGTCAAGATCACCGGCGGTTCAAGCCGCGACGGTGACGACAACGAGAAGGGTTTCGGTAGAGGTGATCGGGGAAGGTGCAAAATCGGTCGGTAGTGGTGGTGTTGGCGTTCTGGGGTTTGCTGGGAGGCGAGGAGATGACGGATGTTCAGTGGTGATGGGTTTCCGGCGAGGGTGAGGTTGCAAGCGATGGGTGGTGGGTTGGCGTCGGGGAAGGTGCAGGGTGTGCCGGAAAGAAGAGAAAGAGGAGGTCTCGGGGTGAGGAGAACAGGCGAGGTGATGGTCGGCGGCGCAGGTAGTTGCCGGCGGCGACTTGGCGACTGCAGGGAAATTTGCAGGTGGCCGTGGCTGCGCAGGATGCTCGGGAGAGAGGAAACAGGGTCGGTTGAGGCGAGAAGGCGGAGGCGAGGGCGACGGTGGCGCCGGCGCCGGCGCCGGCGTCGGGGCTGCGGCGGCGACGGTGAAGGCGGCTAGGGTTAGGGTTCGCGATGGGTTTCTCGCGTGGGGCTTTGTTTTTCTCGTTCTGGAAAATATATGAGGTGGGGGAGAAGAATATATAGGGAAGAGAGAGAGAGAGTTAGAGAGAGAGAAAGAGATAGAGAAAGGTAGAGAGAGAGAGACAGAGAAAGAGAGAGGAAGAGTTAATGGAGGGGCCCACGGGAAAACTGCCCTCGCTGATTGGCTGGAAAAAGTAAGGATTCGTGGGTCAAAAATATTTAAAAGATTTTATAAACAGTAAGTATATATTATAAACGAAATTTTATATGGTTTCGAATATTTTATTAATTTGGGATTTTGGCGCTAAATGAGACATTTCCAAATCGCGTCCGGGTTGGGTCCAAAAATTTGAAATTTAAATAATAGGATTTTAAGAGGGTTTCAAATTTTAAAATGAAATGTTTTATGATTAAAAAGCATACCCCCAAGTCGGACACCTGTACGCGCGCGTAGTCGTCCAAACTCGCCCGTTTCACCGAACGGGACGAGAACTCGATGCACGGACGCTACCACGCGGCTAGGGGTGTCGAGTAGGCCAAGATGGATATTTTTAATTTTATTTTAGATGCTAAAATTTGTTATATGCAGAAATGACTTTGCCAGATAAAATTTCACGGTAAGTGTCAAACAGACAAGCTAAATGAAATGAGTAATATCTAATGCTCAACCGGTAACAGAAAAATAGTAGTATTGGGCTCGGGTGTTACATTATACCCAACTAAAAAAAGAATTTCGTCCTCGAAATTCCAAGAATACAAGATAGAAAACTACAAGAAAAGGTGAGAAAACTTCTGCCGGATCTCATCTTCTCGCTCCCAAGTGGACTCTCCATGCGATCGATTACCCCAAGAAACGAGCACAAGGGGGATAACCTTGTTCTTAAGAACCTTTTCCCTTCGATCCATGATTTCAACCGGTCGCTCCTCAAAAGTCAGGTCTTCCCGTACTGTTAACTCCGAATGATCCAAGACGTGTGTTTCATCTCGAACATACCTTCGTAGTTGAGATACGTGAAACACATCGTGCACACCCGCCAAGGACTGCGGTAACGCCAAACGGTATGCTACCTCTTCAACACGCTCCAATATCTCGAAGGGTCCAACAAATCGAGGACTAAGCTTTCCTCGACTCCCAAAACGAATCACCCCTCTAGTCGGTGATATCCTCAAGAATACCAAATCACCCACGGCGAACTCTAAAGGTCTTCTTGACGTGTCAGCCCAACTCTTCTGTCTGTCTTGAGCTGTCTTCATATACTTTCTGATTGTGTTAACCTTCTCAACCGTCTGCACTACCAAATCTGGTCCCAACAATATTCGTTCACCGACATCATCCCAACAAACAGGTGAACGGCACTTACGACCATACAAAGCTTCAAACGGAGCCATCTGGATAGTTGCTTGAAAACTGTTGTTGTACAAAAACTCCACCAAGTGTAGATGATCCTCCCACGAACCCTTGAAGTCCAACATGCATGCTCTCAACATGTCTTCAAGAGTTTGGATCGTTCTTTCCGACTGGCCATCAGTTTGAGGATGATAAGCTGTGCTAAACTTCAATCGAGTCCCCAAACTTTCCTGTAAACTCCTCCAGAAGTGTGATAAGAACCGAGTGTCCCGATCGGACACGATGCTCACCGGTACTCCATGCAATCTTACAATCTCCTGCATGTACCGCTCTGCCAAAGTTTCCGTTGATTGACCAACCCGGAAAGGAATAAAGTGAGCTGCCTTGGTCAACCGATCAACAATCACCCATACTGCATTGTTGCCTTTTGGACTCCGCGGTAAAGCCGTCACGAAATCCATGGTTATATGTTCCCACTTCCACTGAGGAATCGGAAGTGGTTGCAATAAACCAGCAACCCTTTGGTGTTCAGCCTTGACTTGCTGACACACCAAGCACTTAGCCACGAAGCGAGCAATCTCCCGTTTCATGCCTTCCCACCAGAAATGCTGTCGAATATCTCGGTACATCTTTGTGCCTCCTGGATGTACAGAGTAAGCCGAACTGTGTGCCTCCTTCATAAGCTCTTCACGAACATCTCCCTTTGGCACACACAAACGGCTACCATATCTCAACGAACCATCTTCGTGGACCAGTAAATCTGTTCGTAGTCCGGCTTCAACTTGCTCTCAGAACTTTTGCAGTCTAGGATCCTGCGATTGTGCTGCTTTAATTTTCTTAATTAAAGACGACTGTACTTGCAACTGCATCAACTGTCCCGTAGAACGCGGTAGCACAACCTCCAAGTCAAATCTTCGAAAATCTGCAATGATCTCCTTCTGCGTAGTTAACACTTGAATTACTGGTAACCGGCTAAGCACATCCGGCACGACGTTAACCTTCCCCGGATGGTACTTAAGATCAAGATCGTAGTCGGCCATCAGCTCCAACCATCTACGCTGCCTCATATTCAACTCCTTCTGAATGAACACATACTTCAAACTCTTGTGATCTGTAAAAACTTCGACTTTCTCGCCCAATAGGTAGTGTCTCCAAATCTTCAAAGCGAAGATCACAGCCGCAAGCTCCAAGTCATGAGTCGGATAATTCTTCTCATGGGTCTTCAATTGTCTTGATGCATATGCTACGACCTTCCCATGCTGCATCAAAACACATCCCAATCCTTTCCCAGATGCGTCGCTGTGAATCACCAATCCTCCGGAATTGTCTGGTACGGTCAGAATAGGGGCGGTTATCAACTTCTGCTTCAACGTCTCAAAAGCTAGCGCACAATTATCCGTCCATACAAAAGGTACCTCCTTGCGCGTAAGCTTGGTCAACGGTTCTGCCAGACGAGCGAAGTTCTCCACAAATCTCCTGTAATATCCGGCTAATCCAAGGAAACTTCTTATCTCAGCTACATTCTTTGGAATCGGCCAATCTCGAACTGCTGCAATCTTTTCGGGATCGACGGCGATTCCATCGCCCGACACAACATGCCCCAGAAACTTCACTTCTTCCAGCCAAAATTCGCACTTACTCATCTTCGCATACAATTTCTCCTGTCTCAATGTCTGCAGTGCGATCTTCAAATGCTCAGCATGCTCCTCAAAACTCTTCGAGTAAACCAGAATATCGTCAATGAATACCACAATAAACTGGTCCAAGAACGGTGAAAAGATTCGGTTCATCAAGTCCATGAATACTGCCGGCGCATTCGTTACTCCGAAGGGCATCACTAGGTACTCGAAATGTCCATACCGAGTTCGAAACGCCGTCTTGCAAATATCTTCTGCTTTCACTCGGACCTGATGATATCCGGATCGTAAATCCAGTTTCGAGAATACCCTCGCGCCACTAAGCTGCTCAAAAAGTTCTCCAATGCGAGGGATCAGATACTTGTTCTTAATAGTTACCCGGTTTAATTCTCGATAGTCGATGCACATCCTTCTCGTGCCAAAGACAATTCCCATTTTAAGGTGCCTCACGTGCTCCCACGTGACCCCATGTTAGTTATATATATGCCTGTTCCCCTCCGAAAGACGGCGCACAGGACCGCGATGTCCTGACGCTGAGATTCGGGGCAGATGCTATTTGGTTTTATCCGTCCACCTCTCCGAAGATGCCAAGTTGATTTATGGCACCGTGTATCGGAGGTTTAGACAGATGCGGCCGATGTAGCAGACTTCGTCAGATTCCCCCTCGCTTGAGGGTTTTTTTATTGTGGGGACGCTCTTCCCTGTAGGCGCAAGCCCCTGCAGTTAATTACGCTACCGCATCGCGGTAACAACTTTCTCCTTCTCCAGAATTTCACTTCGTGTCGTGTGTGTTTGTTTTGTTTGTGGTTTCTCGTGGATTGTATACGGAGACTGAGTAATGCCGTCGCCCGTAGGACGTGGATTAGTCCAAATCCGTATTTACTTAGATTTGGGTTTGGTGTTTTAGTTTAAGGATGCATTAGTCGCGTTGCGGCTAAGATCAACTTAAACGTTCGTTAAGGATACGATAGTCCTGCTTGAGACTAAGATCAACTTAACGTGATAATCCATTTAATATCTGGCCATCGGGACTCATCACCTCTCTAACGTCGTTGATGGATTATAACGGCAGATGTCAGAGGAGTTCAGAGATGTACCCTTGAACCAAGGTTGATTTAGAGTTTTATAGTCCGTTTGAATGTTTAAGGATACGTTAGCCGTGTTTGGGGGCTAAGATCAACTTAAACGGGATCGTTTAGATCCGGCAAAAGAGCATTTGGAGGCTCTATTGTTCCAGTTTAGGGACGTAGTGGTCCATAGGTAGTTTAGGGACGTTGCGGTCCATGCTCCAGTTTAGGGACGTGGTGGTCCATATTCCAGTTTAGGGACATGGTGGTCCATGTTCCAGTTTAGGGACGTGGTGATCCGATATTAGTTTAAGGACGTTTCGGTCCAATATTAGTTTAGGGACGTTTCGGTCCGATATTAGTTTAAGGACGTTTCGGTCCAATATTCATGTGTGGTCGTTGGGACCCGTCGCTTCTCTGACGTCGTTGAAGGATTACAACGAGAGGTGTCAGAGGAGCTCGGAGATGTACCCTCGAACCGGATATAAATTGATTTAATGCATTGCATTATTTTCTATTCTTTTGTTTGGGCTCTGCCTATAAAAGATGCAGAGCATCAATTTATTTTGGGCTCTGCAAGGCATCTGCATAGCATTTTTATTATTTAGTTTGGGCTTTGCCCATTTATAAATGATGGAGAGCATCAATTTAATTAGGCATGTTTGGTCTTTTAATTGGGCTCGGCCCTTCAGAAAATGCATTGCATTTGTCAGGCGCTTTGCGCCAATCACTAAGCGCAAGCGCTTGTGGTGAGGACACGTGTCATGCTCTGGTGAGCGCAAGCGCAATAGCGCAGTGCGCTGTGCTATTGCGCTGCGCTGTTGCGCTGCTGACACGTGGCGTGCTGTGGTGAGTTGCGCCAATTACAGAGAGCAAAGTTCTATTTCAAAAGCGCGTAGCGCAAGTTGTTCTGTAGCTGACACGTGGCGCTCTCCCAAGAGCGCAACAGCGCAGTTTGCAAGTGCAAAGCACTAAGAATCTTTTAGATTCAAGAACAGAAGTGCCAAGCACTATTTAATTTCTTGATCTAATTTAGATCAAAGAAAAATAAGTTTTTCTTTTTATTTCAAGAACCAGAGGTTCATAAAAGTGCAAAGCACTATTTTTGTTGTTGTTGTTTTCTTGTTTTAAAGAACCAGTGGTTCATGAGAAGTGCAAAGCACTGTTTATTATGTGAAGATCATTGATCTGGTTTTTAGATCAATGATTTATTAAAAGAGATTTCTTCTCTCTCGTGAATGTTTTTACCTTTTTCTTTGGGATTTTCTCAGAGTTCTCTCTCTGTTTGAAGCTCTTGACTTTTTTCAAGAAAATGTTGATGCCTTTGAATTGAGGCTTGGGGTCCTTTTTATAGTGCTCATAAATTAGTTAAATTTGTTAAAGAGATCCTTCTCTGAGTGATTTGGGGAATTTTCCCCACCATTGGATTTTTGATCCAAGGGCTTCTGTTTTACAGAAGAAAATCTTCTTGTTTTAACAAGAACAGAAAGATTTCTTTAAAATCTTTATTCTGTTTGGCGCAAATGCTCCAGCGCGTGACACGTGTCGCGCAGCGCACAGCGCAGCGCAACTGCGCTAGCGCATCTGCGCCGACACGTGTCGCGCAGCGCAGTGCTTGCGCAACTGAAGCGTTGCTTTAATTTTGCTTAAAATAGAGCTTTGCTCTGATTGGGCGCGCCTTCTTGGGCGCTGCGCTGACGTATCAGCGCCCGACATGTGGCGCGTTGCGCCCGAGATTTGAAGCGTTGCTTCAAAATTTTGAATTTTGAATTTCAACAGAGCTTTGCTCTGATTGGGCGAAACAATGCCCAAGAGGCCATTGTTGTACATATGATATATATTATAGTGGATGCTTGGATATATATAGAGAGGACTTTCTTTCTCGACATTATAGTATGCTATTTGGTTTCAGTTTGTCTTAACATGTTGACTTGTATTAGTTTACTGTCTTGCTCTCACATGTTGATAAAGCCTTTAGGATATGTACTCGACTACTGGGACTTTGATGAGATCATACTAGTGGGTCCATGGTAGTCTATGAGTACATCCTATAATTGTTCCTAGTCGAGGGTGTATCGAGATAGGGCATCGATAGACCAGAGTAGACTAGCGTATACACATCTTGACCCATATGATGGGTGATGGATGATCCCATATCCATTGGTGTTTGACATCAAAGATGGTGTACGGGTGCTCAGTGGAGACTGGGTATACTGAACGGACTCGCCGAGAACTCCTAGATGGTAATATACCCATCGTCAGATAGCAGTTCTCCGGTAACACTGGTACAACTTAGTCTGTAGACCCGATATCGTCATAGAGTCTTGTGTGATTCCCACTGTGCTTTGATTTCCACCTTACCACGTCCAAGAGGGCGTGCAAAATGGTGGCTTTTGGGTACAGTCCTGAATCACATGGAGGCAATGAGCGAGAGGAGGGGATTCGTCTCTCCCGGTATAGGGAGTTGATGTTGTGCAGTGTTCGATTGGCTATAACTGGAAGTCCCTGGCCAGGGCTGATATAGAGTACTACTGGTAAGTGTTATCAGTAGTTTCTCGACCTGTTATGAGTCTCACATCAACACGACTTATCGGTTACTGGGGTCTGACGTTTACCACCCTTAAACTAGATATGCGACATATCAGACGAAGAGACCGGACTGTACGGTAGTGTTACTGATTGGATTCACAGGAGAATGTACAGGCTTGCTTGTTGATCTTCTGATCGCTCAATACCTGGGTGGCTGTTACGTTTAGCTGACCGTTTGCAGTTTGTGGTTTTTTGATATGATCATCACCTACTGCCGGTGTATTGACGATTCTTTAGAGTCCTACACAGAGGTTTCTTGACTCAGGCAAAACGGAGTAGGAGCACATATGTGATATGTGCGGGATCGAGAATATTACGATATGAGATACCGTATTCTATTCTCGCGATATTAGATATCGGCCGGGTATATGTGATATAGCCGGGTCATCGGATCAAGTGTTGATTCGATGAACTGATACAGATTATATTAGTCGGTTATTTGAGAGATAACCGGATTGTCGGATCAAGTGTTGATTCGATAATTTAATGTATAATTATATATGTGATATATTACATTACATTAACTGATATAAGCTCGCTTTATTGATTCATTTTCTCACCGGATAATACATTGATATATATGCGATATATGTTAATTGTATTATTTTCTTTTGTTACAAAAATATATTATATATGTGATATATAATATTGTAATAAGTTATGATTACAAATGCAACATGATTTGTGGAGATTAAACATAGTTAGGGTTTGATTTGGGTTAGCATTTTCATGAAGCTTCTAGAAGCTTTACTTTTGTTTTATGCTTAGATATTTTGGATTGATATTTTGAGTTGATATTTCTTAACCCAACCCAAACCCTTTACCCTAGTCAATTCTCTACAAGGGTTAAGCCATCATACTTAACCCAAGGTTGGATTTGTAACCATGGACAAAAATTTCATTATTCATCACAAATAGATTTCTTCTTCTTCTTCTTCTTCCTCTTGAAAAGCTTGCTAGCTTTTTGCAAGTGATGAATAAAAGTAAGAAATTGAAATAAAAAGAGAGCTAAATTTCTACTTCATCATCCTCATCTATTGTATCCACTTAGATTAGGGTGTTCACTTCACTAATACTTGATTAGAGAAGTGAGAGCTTGAGTTAAAGATTCTTCAAGGTAGATCATCTTCGAAAAGGAAGACTTCAAGCAAGCATGGATCATTCGGCTTGTGGAGCCTCTCTAGAGTCCGGAAGTTCATGGATCGCGGCGAAGGGACTACTACTCGGAGCTTATGAAGCGAAGGAGCGGACTACAAAGGTTGTAATCCCTTTCCTTTAGGTGTAAAGTTGTTTACATGCTTTGTTAACCCTAATTATCTATCAAAGATCCTCGCTTTAGGTTGTTCGGCACTTGTAAATTTTAAATTCGGCATGATTGATGCCTTATAGACCCTTGTGATAGTGCCTAGTAACCTTACATCCCAAACAGTTGTTCAACACTCATATGAAAAAGGGGGAAATTCCAAAGACAATTCCCATCTGGAACGCCTCACGTGATCCCACGTGACCCCCAATAGTGCTTATCACTTTTTTAAAAAAAGGGAATAAACCCAAAGAACCAGTGCCCAACTTTGGACGCCTCACGTGTCCACACGTGATGGTCACGGGATTTAAGTGTTTAACACTTATATGTATAGACGGGGATTTGAACCCAACGATACTACACCAACCCTCGGGTGCCTCACATGCTACATGTGAGCGCTCCAAATTGCAGTGTTTAACATTGCTTTAGAGCCTCACGTAGGAGCACGTGAGCGCCAAGCAAATATCAGTGTGTAACACTGTGAGAGGCCAACCTTAGCCCAAATCAGCCAAGTCTCCCAAGGCCAAAACCCCTTTGATCATCAATCAACCGAGCCCTCCTATACTCAGGTCTCCCCAAATTGATCTAGTTCCAAAGATGACTAATGATCTCCTAACAGATGGTATCTAAAATGGTGTTCATTCCACCATGATCTTTCCCTTCAATCTGGAATTCGGTTCAAGGGTACATCTCTCCATACCTCGGATACATGTCGTTATAATTCTTCAACGTCCTCAGAGAGGTGGAGGGTCCCGACAACCAATAGTTCTTAGGTGCATTCCCAAATCCATGAGCATATCACAATGGACCGCAATGTCCTTAAACTAGCTTGTGGACCGCAACGTCCTTAAACTAAACTCTCATACAAAAAATGGTGATCTATGGACCGTAACATCCTTAAACTAAAGCAATAGAGCCCAAATGCTCTTTTGTTGGGGCTAAATGATCCAAAACCCCTGCTGAGTAGATCTTAGTCTAAAATTAGACTAACGTATTCTCAACAAACATTTAAATTGATCTTAATCTTAAACGAGATTAACGATCCTTAAATCAAACCAAACCCAAATCTAAGAAAATACAGATTTGGACTAATCCACGCCCTACGGGCGACATCACAAATTAGTCTCCGTATACAATCCACGAGCAGCCAAAAACAAAACACATACGACATGAAGTGAACATCTGGAGCAGGAGAAAGTGGTTATCGCTACGTGGTAACGTAATTAACTGCAGGGGCTTGCGCCTGCAGGGAAGAGCGCCCCCACAATAAAAAACCCCTCACAATGAGGGGGAATCTGACGAAGTCCGCTACTGTCACGCCCCGCTTCTTGGTGTACGGAGAAGAGGACGCGACGAGACCGCTACGTATTTACTCAGAAATAAATACACTAAGCGTAACTAAGCAATATAAAAGAAATATACACAAGAGACAAATGTAATGAAACAACAAGTTTATTTATTAACATTCTTTTGTACAATGCATAGAAAGTAAATACATCTGAATAAAAGAAATGCCTAAACAGTGGCATAACAGGAATGGAAAATATAGATTGTAAAGGAAATGTATAAGTGTAACTACAGCTCGGGATCTTAAATAAACTGGTCCAAGTCGTCACTGGTGGGCTCGATCTCTGGAAGGTCCGAAACACCTGACGACATTCAAAGAAGAAGAAAGAGAATGTCGTCAGCGAACAAATCGCTCGGTAAGTCCCGAAGATAAGAGAGAAGTAGAATAGACAGAGAGTAAGAGAGAGAGTGTAACTTTTAAAGTTGTATTATATTGTTATAATGTTGTATTTAGTGTTAACGCTGTTGTTTGTAGCTTGGTACAGAAGGATGCCCGTGTATACGAGAGGAGTCTCTATATGCCAGAGACTAAAGGCAACTGGAAGTACAAGGCTCGGTTAAAAAGCCCGGAACAACGGCGTTGTATTCAGGTTAGGTATCTTAAATCTTGCAGTCTCGTGTCACTTCTAACACCTTCCGTACCAATCTACCCCTTAAACCCCGCGATTTCTTGATTGTATTGTTGTATTGTTTGAATTGTATTGCAACTTGTATTGTCTTGTAATATAGATTGTATAATTGGATGACTTGCCGAAACCATGATATCAGTAAATGAATGTAACTGGAGAATCATGTAAATGGAAGTATATCCATGGTTTGGTTCAGTCAATACAGATTGAATAAATTGAATATATGTATTCATGAATTCATATTGAATTGTAGATTGTAAATTATACTTGAATCATATTCAAGTCAGATTATTTAATGAGACTCTGTCTGAGTCTGAACAATTAGAAAGAGAAAATTGAAGTCCTGAATTAGGTTTTGATGTTATCGGTAACCGCTGCACATGGGCGGCAGGATCTGTGTCCTTTTCAAGGACGATTACCGTGTTGATAACACCGTTCATTAAGTTGTCTACCTTAAATAGGCAATCACCCACTTCTCCGGCTCCCTGAGGCTCAAGAGATTGGTCCCGCTTAAACCTATGTTTACTAGGGTCCTTAATGTAATTTATAAAACTTGAGGGGTTTTTATGTAAAAATAATTTTGTATAATTTTCAAAATACACCTCAAGTATTTAATTATCGTTTTTAAAGTTTTCATAGATGTAGATTTTATATATATGGCATTTCTAGTGAATAAAACCTATTTTCCATAATGTAGGGTATTTATTTGTAATATTGGACTTGTATGGAATTTCATGGTATTTTCATGTAAAGTGATTTTTTTGTGATTTATGATAGTTGGAATATTTATTTTATCACAAAAATAGATAATTTGATAATACATATATATATATATATATATACTTATATAAAAATAATTTTAATATATTATATTTCTAGAAATCTCATTTTTTAAAGATATTTGTATTTTTAAATTCTCGAGACCGAATGCTCCTTGCGGAGGTCTGAATCTCGCACTACTAAGCCCAGAGATGTGCGAGCACCATCCCAGACGTGTTCCCCAAAATGGGTTGTAGCGGCGCTTTGCAAAGGTTGTTTAAAATACGTAATCTTGTGAAAATGGTTTTTATAAGTTAAAGGTAGTTTTTGCTAATACAGTATTTTTCCGAATCTATATTTCCCAAAAGGTATCGTGCTATATTGTATATGAGTGTTGTGAAGAGGTAGGTCATTACCTCGTGATCTATTTAAAGGTATAGCAATGAAATATGATGTTTTATTGTCGAAACTAAACTTCATGGTATTTTACTGAAAAGGCATGATAAAAATTGAAATATACATTCTTTTGAAATGGAATTTGTTCCATATGATTTGTTAATGATTAATAGTCAATATGTAAGAGTTTTGTATGGTTGTGTTAAGGAAAATTGAACTTTATAAAGGAAACCGAATCGGAAGTCGGATTTAACTCCGCTTCTGTCGGTTTTATTAAAAGAAGTTTTAAGAATAGAGAATAAAAGAGCAAGGAGGGACTTACGGGATTAGAGTCAAGAGAAGAGGGAGAGGAGGATGTAGGAGTTTCCGGTGCGTCGTTTCGTCGCCGGGAGCTGCTCGGATCGTCGTCGGAAAATCGCCGGAGGTTCGCCCTTTGCTAACTCCACTTGCACACTAAAACTCTATAGAGTTTTCTTGAGTGTTTGGACAGAATTGTGAGTGAGAGAGGTGTGTTTTGAGGTGGCATTTATAGGGTAAAACTAGGGTTAGGGTAGGTGAAAAGTTGTATTAAAAATTATATTAAAAATATGGTTTAATGGGGTTTTAAAGAGTTTTGTTCATATGCAGGAAATTTAAAGTATACAGGAGTTTCCAGAAGACAAAGAGGCACAAGTTTCATGAAGGGTCAACTCGGATTCAACCGAGTCAAGCCGGCCTTGCCGGCCGAGTCGGCCAAGCCGCCGGCCGAGTCGGCCAAGCCGCCGGCCCGAGTTGGCCGAGTAGGGCCAGGGCTCGCCGTCGAAGGTCCGTCGTCGTCTGGTTAGCACAGTGGGGTAGTTTGATTTTAGTGTGACTTTTGGTTTTACGGATTTAGCATGTGTAGACTCTTGGAATTCTAAAAATTTTTAAAAAATGAATATTAAAAATAATGTGGGGGATGGGATTTGAACTCTGGTGTTTTGGTTCAGCAGTGCAAGGTCTTACCAATGAGCTACAAGCTCTTGCTTGCTATTAAAAAGCAAAACAAATTTATAACTTGTGCTCAGACAAAATTACCCCTTTCTGTATTTTTTGAAAAATTTGTACAGAAAGTTGTACAGGAAGTTTATGGTTGTTACATTCTATCCTCCTTATAAAAATTTCGTCCTCGAAATTTTTAAAAGGAGAGTGTAACAGATTTTAGTGACTGAAGTACTGATAGTGAAAATATAACAAAGTGATACAAGGATTTTAAAAATGTGAAAGAGACTACTAGTGTTATCTTGACCTACAGCCTTGGCTTCTACGGCTGCTAATGTGAAAGTCTGACGCCGTGGTACATTCCTCCTAGCTGGAGGCACATTCTGTCCTTGGGGCACGTTTCTCTGCCCTCGAGGCATGTCTCTCATTGCCTGTTGGAATTGGAGAGTAGGCGGTGCAGGTGGTGGAGCTGTGAGTGCAAGACGAGGTGCAGGAGCTTGGATAGCTGGCCGCTGCGGGTAGTTGATGGGTGTGTGATCTGGGTTGCTTCTATAAGGGCAGTTTCCAATTCCGTGATTGGATGCGCCACAAATTAGACACATGCCTTTTGCGCGCCTACAGTCCTTCCACAAGTATCCCTTTCTCCTGCAGTAGTAGCAGAAGTTTGGACTCGACTGGTTATTGATTTCTTCAGTTCTCCAGGGTTCGAACGATGGCCTGGAAGAGGCTCCTCCTGCTATTTGAGTGGCAGGGCATTTCAAACCGGCAGATTGGGGTCTGCCCTTCATCTTTACTACTGTCTCATATCTTCGGGCAGCTTTCAAAGCCAAATCATGGGTTAGGAAATCCCCTGTAGCTAATGCAGCTTGGATTTCCGGGTCCAACCCTTGCTGAAATCTTCTAGCTCTGATCTCAGCAGTCGGTATGAGATGGGCCGCAAACCTGTTACGGTCTTGTGTTAGCTGTGTAGTATGTGATATATTGAAGAATCGAATTATTGGAACATATCTTACCGACTGAGCATGGTGAACTCAGCGTCATACTCATCTACTGACTTGGTCCATATTGAACCTTATTGCAGATGGATGAGCTGCTGTTCCATATCAAAGCGGGCAGTCTCAGGAAAATACTTTGCGTCAAACATGTCGCAGAAAGTTTTCCATTCGATAGGTTGGTCATGACGGCTTTCTTCCGCCTTCCACCAGACCCGTGTATTGTCCGTGAGCTGCAGCTTCGCAACTCGGAACCAAGCTACCTCTGGAACTTGTGCTGCTGCCAGGTCGACCTTAATACTCTGAGCCCATTTCTCCGCTTCCAGTGGGCTCTCTTTTCCTGAAAATTGTTTGGGGTGCAAAGCTCTGAATTGTTTCACCCCAGGTGCTTCTGCCTCGGGACGGTTCATTAAAAGAGCAGTCTGCTCCTGCTGTCCTTCTAGAAGGCTGCGGATTGCCTCAAGCAGAACCGTCTACTCGTTGATTGGAGCAGCTACGGCAGGTGTGAGTGGTAGTGGTGGAGGTGTATTGTTGACATTGGTGCTGGTGTTGTTTAGGGAATCCATAACCATGAATGAAAAATTTAGGTTATGACAGATTCAAAGTTTATGAAATGATAAGATTCAAGGAATATGAATTGTAAAGAATGTTTTAGTTGCTGGTTCTTGTGTTATATTGCTTAGGTTGTTCACGCAGAACAGAACTGTATGGTAGGGTTCCATACAGCTCAAACCAGCATGGGCCACCAACAAAACCTGTTACGCCTCGCTTCCCGGTGTACAGAGAGGGGAACACGACGAGGCCGCTACTCAGAAGTAAATACGCTAAGCGTAACTAAGCAATATAAAAGAAATATACACAAGAGACAAATGTAATGAAACAACAACTTTATTTATTAACATTCTTTTGTACAATGCATGGAAAGTAAATACATCTGAATGAAAGCAATGCCTAAACAGTGGCATAACACGAATGGAAAATATAGATTGTAAAGGAAATGTACAAGTGTAACTACAGCCCGGAATCTTAAATAAACTGGTCCAAGTCGTTACTGGTGGACTCGATCTCTGAAAGGTTCGAAACACCTGACGACATTCAAAGAAGAAGAAAGAGAATGTCGTCAGTGAACAAATCGCTCGGTCAGTCCCGAAAATAAGGGAGAAGTAGAATAGACAGAGAGTAAGAGAGATAGTGTAACTTTTAAAGTTGTATTATATTGTTATAATGTTGTATTTAGTGTTAACGTTGTTGTTTGTAGCTTGGTACAGAAGGATACCAGTGTATACGAGAGGAGTCTCTATATGCCAGAGACTAAAGGCAACTGCAAGTACAAGGCTCCGTTAGAAAGCCCGGAATAACGGCGTTGTATTCAAGTTAGGTGTCTTAAATCTTGCAGTCTCGTGTCACTTCTAACACCTTCCGTACCAATCTACTCCGTAAATCTCGCGATGTCTTAATTGTATTGTTGTATTGTTTGAATTGTATTGCAACTTGTATTGTCTTTTAATATAAATTGTATAATTGGATGACTTGCCGAAACTATGATATCAGTAAATGAATGTAACTGGAGAATCATGTAAATGGAAGTATATCCATGGTTTGGTTCGGTCAATACAGATTGAATAGATTGAATATATGTATTCATGGATTCACATTGAATTGTAGATTGTAGATTGTACTTGAATCATATTCAAGTCAGATTATTTAATGAGACTCAGTCTGAGTCCGAACAATCAGAAAGAGAAAATTGAAGTCTTGAATTAGGTTTTGATGTTATCGGTAACCGCTGCACATGGACGGCAGGATTTGTGTCTTTTTCAAAGACGATTACCGTGTTGATAACACCGTTTATTAAGTTGTCTACCTTAAATAGGCAAGCACCCACTTCTCCGACTCCCTGAGGCTCAAGAGATTGGTCCCGCTTAAACCTATGTTTAATAGGGTCCTTATTGTAATTTATAAAACTTGAAGGGGTTTTATGTAAAAATAATTTTGTATAATTTTCAAAATACACGTCAAGTATTTAATTATCATCTTTAAAGTTTTCATAGATGTAGATTTTCTATATATGGCATTTCTAGTGAATAAAACCTATTTTTCATAATGTAGGGTATTTATTTGTAATATTGGACTTGTATGGAATTTCATGGTATTTTCATGTAAAGTGATTTTTTTGTGATTAGGAAAGTTGGAATATTTATTTTATCACAAAAATAGATAATTTGATAATACATATATATATACTTATATAAAAATAATTTTAATATATTATATTTCTAGAAACCTCATTTTCTTAAGATATTTGTATTTTTAAATCTCTCGAGACCGAATTCTCCTTGCGGAGGTCTGCATCTCGCACTACTAAGCTCAGGGATGTGCGATAATCCGCACCATCTCAGGCGGGTTCTCCAAAATGGATTGTAGCGGCACTTTGCAAAGATTGTTTAAAATACGTAATCTGGTGAAAATAGTTTTTATAAGTTAAAGGTAGTTTTGTGTAAAACGGTAATTTCCCGAATCTATACTTCCCAAAAGATATCGTGCTATATTGTATATGAGTGTTGTGAAGAGGTAGGTCATTACTTCGTGATCTATTTAAAGGTATAGCAATGAAATATGATGTTTTATTGTCGAAACTAAACTTCATGGTATTTTACTGAAAAGGTATGATAAAAATTGAAATATACATTCTTTTGAAATGGAATTTGTTCCATATGTTTTGTTAATGATTAATAGTCAATATGTAAGAGTTTTGTATGGTTGTGTTAAGGAAAATTGAACTTTATAAAGGAAACCGAATCGGGAGTCGGATTTAACTCCGCTTCCGTCGGGTTTTATTTAAAGAAGTTTTAAGAATAGAGAATAGAAGAGAGAGGAGGGACTTACGGGATTAGAGTCAAGAGAAGAGGGAGAGGAGGACGTAGGAGTTGTCGGTGCGTCGTTTCGTCGCTGGGAGCTGCTCAGATCGTCGTCGGAAAATCGCCGGAGGTTCGCCCTTTGCTAACTCCACTTGCACACTAAAACTCTATAGAGTTTTCTTGAGAGTTTGGACAGAATTGTGAGTGAGGGAGGTGTGTTTAGGGATGGTATTTATAGGGTAAAACTAGGCTTAGGGTAGGTGAAAAGTTGTATTAAAAATTGTATTAAAAATATGGTTTAATGGGGTTTTAAAGAGTTCTATTCATATGCAGGAAATTTAAAGTATACAGGAGTTCCAGAAGACAAAGAGGCACAAGTTTCATGAAGGGTCAACTCGGATTCAGCCGAGTCAACTCGGCCTTGCTGGCCGAGTCGGCTGAGTCGCCGGCCCGAGTCGGCTGAGTTGGGCCGGGGCTCGCCGTCGAAGGTCCGTCGTCGTCTGGTTAGCATAGTGGGGTAGTTTGTTTTTAGTGTGACCTTTGGTTTTACGGATTTAGCACGCGTAGACTCTTGGAATTCTAAAAATTTAAAAAGAAATCAATATTAAAAATAATGTGGGTGATGGGATTTGAACTCTGGTGCTTTGGTTCAGCAGTGCAAAGTCTTACCAATGAGCTACAAGCTCTTGCTTGCTATTAAAAAGCAAAACAAATTTATAACTTGTGCTCAGGAAAAATTACCCCTTTCTGTATTTTTTGAAAAATTTGTATAGAAAGTTGTACAGGAAGTTTAGGGTTGTTACACCTACAATGGGCGCATCCGTCTAAACCTCTGAAACACGGTACCATAAATCAACTTGGCATCTTCGGAGAGGTGGACGGATAATTCCAAATAGCATATGCCCCCAAATTCAGGCAAGACGACCTACGCGGTTTCGTTTCTGTTTACGACGGTAAACAGATTCTGGCACGCCCGGTGGGACCTCTTCCTCTTTCCACTCCACACTTCGTATGTCGTGTTCGTGAACGAATCACGGTTTAATATGGTTGCCCCTGGATTCGAGGTACTAAGATTTGGTTTCTTGCTCCATGCAGAAGAGAAGATGACATCGATGGCTTCCAATTGCATTAATTGCAACAGTAATTACCACTCCGTTCCTGTTGGAGGAGTGACTTATTGGCCCCAAGCGGCCTCCATCTTTGTGATGCCAGTGGAGTAGGTGACTCAGGCCACCACTGGATTGTTCTTCGGGACCATGCTCCTGCCAATGAGCTTCAATGCTTCAGTGACATCACATGAGGCTCCAAAGAAGTCGGTCTTCGATCAGCTTGCAACTACCATGGCCTCTCTCAACGGGTCGACCAATTCCAACGCCTCAGTCTTTAACAGACTGGGCCAAGGCTTTAGTGGGCCCGTAAAGAGGCTTGCAATACCTGAAGGGTTTATTCCGAAGCGGATAGCCATTCCAGCTCCGGTAAACGAAGCCGTCAAAGGGGCTTCTCCTGGTAAGGGGACGGTCTTCGCGAGACTGGCCGTTCCAACTCCTGCTATGGGTGAGGTCGTTACAAGTGCTTCCCTTATTCGAAAGTCAGTTTTCGACAGGTTAGACGTTCCCTCTCAACGGACGTCAGTCTTCGACAGGTTGGCACCAACAATAACCTCTCATCAAAGAAAGGGGCATGACGAGGTCGCTTCTATAACTGAAGTGATCCCATCCGCAAGACATGCTCGACGTCGCCACTGGCGCCGAGTGAGGAAAGATGGAGGAAACTCTCCTTCTGGATTTACCCCACCAGCTCCAACGGTGGAAACTGACGCTGCTGTTTCAACTGGGAATAGCTTCGAGCTACTTAGGAGGGTGCGCAAGAACTCTCCAACCACCATACTAAAGAAGTTTCCTTTGCCTGTCGAAAACACAACACAGGTGAAGCTGGAACAGCCTCCTTAGCGGTCGTCCTCCAAGATCCATAGAGTTTGGCGGAAAGTCCAAGATTCTGTAATTGACAAAGATTACTCTCGCCGTCTGAAGAAGACGAAGGCTCGGCAAGAGGAGGACCATCCAACCTCCATACTACGAAAGGTATCATCTGCATGGGTGCCTGCCGCAACAGCCCCCTCAACCCCGACCTCCCACAAGAGGAGAAGGCCAGAGAAGATCCCCCGGCCCACAATAAATTTCAAAGGCAGTGGACCCAAACGCCCTAAGTCTGGGGGGATGGTTGTGCATACCGTCTACATGGCATCCGGAAAAGAGGATAGTCGTGCTTCCGTGAGTCATCGATCACTCACACGGTTTTTAACGAAAGTTCAGGAGCATCAACAAAAGCTCCAGAAGATGTTGACAAGGATGTCCGCACTTACTGGGCAGAAAGAAAGCCTGGGAGCATCGTCGGAGCAACGTCAAGAGTAGGAGACCGACACCGAATTCCTACGGAGGGTTCTTGAAAAGAAAGACAAAGAGGCCGTGGAACAAGCGGCTAATATAAAACAAATGACGCTTCTGTTTTAAGACATGGTGGGGATGATGATCCAGCCAGATCCTCCGGCCGAAGACCCTCCAATAATCATTGAAGACGACATAGGGGAGACATCAAACCCTCCTCCGGCTTTATCAGTAGCCAGGGAGGAGACGATCTCCAAAGCTACCCTTGATGACTACATAGCTCAACAAATACGAGCTCATCAAGCGAACGAAGCGGCATGACAAGTCGTCAGAACTGGGCGACTTTATCCAGGCTGGTACGACCAAATTAAGTACCTATCAGGATATACGATCCCCAAATTCCATGTGTATAAGGGGACGGGCAATCCGCATCAGCACGTTGCTCAATTCAGAGCTTTGTACGGTAATTCTGGGGGCGATGACAAACTGTTGCTTCGCCAGTTTGTTGGCAGCTTGTCGGATACGGCATTTGAATGGTACTCCGAACTCCCAAATGACTCTGTTAAAACATTTACGGAGATGGAACTACTGTTCACACAGCGGTTCGCAAGCGCACCCCAATCACGGCATTAATCAACGCCAGAGTGAAACCGGGAGAGACCTGGGTTCAAACGCAATTCGGTGGTGTAACCTATGGTCAAAGTGTGAACAACGCATAAAAGAAGCTCCTGCTGTGGGCATGTTCATGGGGACCTTTGATCCTTAGGCAACTATATCCCAGTTTATGATGTTCTTCAAACCGACCACCTTCCAGGCCTTGATTGACAAACTGGCCCAAATGGACCAGATGGGCCATAGGCCGTCCTCTTCAAAGACAGATCTTCAAAATGAAAAGGGCAAAGGAAAAGCGACCTTCGTCGCCAACGCTCAACAACAACCGAGTGACCCAAAACCGGTCGTTCGCCAAAGCAACAAACCAAGATCTCTCGAAGAAAAGTTGAGACGTCATTACTCGTTCCCCCGGGATAAAACGAGAAGATTATCCGAACTGGCGGTGCATAACAGGCTCATCACTCTGCCGGATCCGAGACCCCCACTGCAATCGGGCGACGTCAACAATCCCAATTACTGCCCCTACCACCGAATAGTGGGCCACCCAATCGAAGATTGCTACGTCTTTAAAAACTGGGTCGAAGACCAGTACCAACAGGGTAAGTTCACGCTGTCCGAAAACTGGAAGATAAACTCGCCGCAGCAGCACGCTCTTAAAAAGATGGATACGCCGGGGGCATCATGCTCATTTGTGGAAGAAGCTCCGTGGGAAGTGGTCCTTTCAGGTAAAACTAAAAGAATGCTGAAGGATCTTCAAGCATGTCCGGCGATTATGTGGAAAAGCTCACTGGAGCCTGAAATTATTAACGGAATGCTGAAACCGCACCCAACGCCAAAAGTTTGTAACGATGGACAAAACCTCCAGGCCAAGCCTCCGAAGTCCTCAAAGAAAAAGAAGAAGGCCAAGAAGCCCGTTCAGCTCGATGGCAATCGTACGGGTCTGCAGAAATACATCGATGCACTGGAGGAATACAACCAAGAGACACGTACCCCAGCCACACTGCAAGAGTTCTTCAAGCATGTTCTTGAGGACGGAAACAATGACATTGATGAAGGAGACGATTCTTCGGAAGAATCTGAGGATTATGTAGCGAGTTGCCACATGATCTCTCACTCATCGATAAATGACAAATAGGCTCCTGATATAGAGAAACTAGGGGCACATCCAGAACCAAAATCCATGGAACCGTCAGATGACCTCATCGACAAGCTGCTGAACGAAGCTCTTCAAAAGAGCAAAGCTAATCGAGAACATGAAGCGGCCATTTACGAAAAGGCCAAGCGTCGGTGTCAGGCCGAAAAAGCTCCGGTGATGAGAAAAGTACCTCAACCGGATCAAAGTTCCCTTGCCACCAGCAAAAGCAGAATCGAGATAAGAAAGCAGTTCACCAAAGCTCTGTCAGTGGGAATGAAGCTGCCACATTTCAAAGAAAATACTTCCGGGAGTACGTACCCCGATGAACCGGATGCACATCCGAACTACTGCTTATACCATCGGAAGGTCACGCACCCTACCGAAGAGTGCAATGCCTTTAAGAAGTGGTGGCAGAGATACGTTGCCCATCGAAAACGATTCAAGCAAATGAAGCGCAAAGCCCGTCAGGAGCATAGAAGCGTGACAGACGAGCGTGAAGGAACGACTGGCAACTGTCATATGGTTGGTACCGGTGCGACAAGAGCAAAATCTCAAGTTCTTACCTTCGGGAGCGATTTTGACGAAGAAATAGCTCTCGGCTCTCTCTTCAAGGAATCCACCTCTGAAAAAGAAGAAGAGATGAGGAACTGTGAGAACATTCAGCTGCGTAACCGTACGTTGCCTGAAAAGAATCTCGGACCCTCAAACAAAGGTT
Organism: Agapanthus africanus; assembly: GCA_030015575.1. NCBI lineage: Eukaryota > Viridiplantae > Streptophyta > Magnoliopsida > Asparagales > Amaryllidaceae > Agapanthus > Agapanthus africanus. The sequence goes on along the minus strand of CM057338.1, from coordinate 5,029,335 downwards.
CAGACAAAGGGAAGGAAAAAGTCCCTGAGGAGATTACTCTCGATGATAGAGTCGTCGAAGAGCTCACACCCAAAAACCCGCCTAAGAAGAACAAGGTGGATTACAATGTCCTGACACATCTGAAGAAGATACCCTCACAATTAAGCATTTTGGATGCCCTTCTCCCGTCTAAAGAGGCACAAGATTCTCTGATCAAGGCGTTATAGGAGCCTGACCAGTTTCAAGCCTTCCTCCCGGAAGAAAAGATGAAGGACGAACTGGAAGAAGTCCACACGGCTGATATCACCTTCAGCGATAAAGACTTCCTTCTCAAAACGTGCGAGCACAACCATCCGCTGTATGTAACCGGGTATTGTCACGATATCAAGATAGGGAAGATCCTGGTCGACAACGGGTCCTCCGTCAACCTTCTCAATGTAAGGGTGTTGAAGGAGATTTGCATGAACGTGTAGTACCTAGCTCGGGATAAAATTACCATCTACGGTTTTGACTCCCAATCATCACAAACGCTCGGGTCTGTAATACTGAAATTACGCTTTGGGCTGCTCGTCACTGACATCAAGTTCCATGTTATTGACGCCAAGACTTGCTACAACGCTTTGCTCGGTAGGCCTTGGTTATATAAGTCCAACATCATCTCTTCTACACAACATCAGTGTATGAAGTAATTCAAGGATGGCCTTGAGTACACGATTACAGGGGAGCTGAATCCATTCTCCGTAAATGAAGTCCGCAAATATGAAGACGCCATCAGAGTTCGAAAACATGGAAAGATGTCGCAAACTGGAGAATAAACAAAAAGCCATCGCCACTATTCCGATCTTTGGGAGTGATACCGAGGAGGACGAAGAGATGGTCTATTTGGGACAACCCCAAGGCAATATGCTAGGACCATCTACTCCTATTCTAGTCTTTGGCAGTGACTCTGAGGACGAGGCCAACATAGTGTTCTCCGTCGCCCGTCAATACAGGCCTTTGCTGGAGCTGACCAAAGTTTACAAATTACCATGGTTCCGCAGCGGTATTACAAAGAACTTGATGCACTTGATACATACAACGTGCAAGAGCTACAAACCTTCTACGTCCCTCCTACGCAAAAGGGTGAGAAGACGATCCTTTTTCTATCAATCCACGGAGACCAAGGTGGAGAAAGAAGTATGGCACGGTGCTGAACCTGCGGTTGACAGACTTCAACTAATCCGTCTTCCCAGATACTACGCAGAGGGACTGAAAAGGCTATTAAGATACCAAGGCATACCCTTCAGACAGACTGCTCGACAAGCCCAGTTCTATAACAAGATTTGGAACATTCCCGGGACTCAGCGGAAGATGCCCAATGGAAAAATGTAGACGACTGGCCTTGGACACGTTCGGTCCAAAAAACGGGAGCGATTCCATGGCTGCCATGCCATAAATAACTCCGGTGGAGAAGCGAATGCATTTCCAGATAGCGTTGATGTCAAACCAGAGCGAGATCCCGCCGTGAGGATACCAAGCCCGTCATTCGAAAAACAGATTGACAAGCTGATAAGAGAAGCGAGTCAAAAGGTTCGGGACGACCATAGCCGCGAAATGGCCATTTACGAGAAATCCATGACGCAGCGTATCATTCAACAGGCTACGGAAGGAGAAGACGACGATGCCCTTCACCCTTAGCCCGATGTGCGCTCTCGCGGCAAGGAAAAAGTTCGACGCAGAAGTAATGACAAGATCAAGAATGGGGTCGACGTTCAAAGACAGCGAAGTGGATCCAAGAAGCCACGCGAGCGAGAAAAAGTCAGCTGAAACCCGTTTTTTATGAAGAAGATGGGTCGGGAATAATCTTTTCCTCAAGATAAGACAAGAAAAATATTCAACCTTGTCATGAAGTATCAAATGATGACTCTCTCGGAGTCTCGATACTCCGAACAGATAAACGAGGTCCATCACCTAGATTATTGCTCCTATCACCGAGTAGTGGAACTTCCTCTTGAAGACTGCTTCACTTTCAAAGATTGGGTTGAAGATTAGTATCAGCAAGGCAGGTTTGCTCTATCTGACAGTTGGAGGGTAGCCCCGCCACGAAAGCATGAGCCGAGAGCAACCTACACTGCGAGGGAAAGTCTAGATCAGCATCGAGCTTGGAAACGAGCTCGCACATGCCATATGATAACATTCTCAAAGGAGGGAAAGCACGAGAATATGGATGACCTCTCCCAATGCTTCGTAAATGAAGATGAGAACGAGGTGATTTCAGAATTTCCACCGGCGCCAAAAGAACTGGAAGATGGAATACACACCACAGCAAACAACCTGAGAAAAATTGACTTGGGGACGGCAAACGAGCCAAGACCAACGTTCGCCAGTAAGCTTCTGTCTGAGAAACAAGTGGCTACGTTAAAAGACGTGCTTATGCAGTATAAAGACTGCTTCGCATGGAACTAATCCAAAATGCCGGGATTATATTTAGAGATAGCTGTGCATAAACCGGCGATATCGCCGGACGTCAAGCCAGTCAAATAGGCGCCAAGAAGAATGCGGCTCAAGCTTGAGATGAGTATCAATGCCGAAGTCAAGAAGCTAATCGACTCCGGCTTTATCCAAGAAATTCAATACCCTGACTGGATCGTCATTATCGTTCCGGTAATGAAGAAAAATGGGACAGTACGTAACTGCGTAGATTTTCGGGATCTCAACAAAGCTTGTCCGAATGATGACTTCCCAGTGCCTGTTACCGAGATGATGATCAATAACACATCCACCCATGAAGTCTTCTCCTTCATGGACGGATTCTCAGGGTACAACCAAATCAAGATGCATCCTGAAGACCAAAAGCACACTGCTTTCTGGACTCCGCTAGGCATATTTTTCTACAAAGTGATGCCCTTCGATCTAAAGAACGCTGGAGCCACCTACCAGAGGGCCATGACAAAGATCTTTGATGATCTCATACACGAGATTGTCGAATGTTATATTGACGACCTTGTGGTGAAAAGCAAATCGTACGAAGAGCACTGGGAGCATATGAAGATAGTGTTCCAGCGCTTTCGGCAATACAACCTGAAGATGAACCCTTTGAAATGCGCGTTTGGAGTATCCTCAGGTAAATTCATGGGATTCATCGTATGACATCGAGGCATCGAAATAGACCCATCAAAGATCAAGGCGATTATGGAAATGCCTTCGCCAAGAACTCTCAAGAAACTACAGTCTCTCCAAGGAAAGCTCGCGTATATCCGGCGGTTCATACCTAACCTCTCCAACAAATGCTGCCCCTACAATCATCTAATGAAGAAAGGGACCCCGTTCGTTTGGGATCGTAAATGTCAAAGTGCACTGGACGAAATCAAGCAATATCTGCAGAACCCGTCGGTACTGACCGCTCCAATCAAGGGAAAGCCCATCATCCTGTACACAACAGCCCTTGAAGGTTCTTTTGACACGCTATGGGCATAAGAGAACGACCAGGGGAAGGATAGAGCTCTCTACTATTTGAGTCGAGTTCTCCTGGGGGCAGAAAACAACTACCCCCTATCGAAAAGCATTGCCTAGCACTGATCTTCGCGGTGACGAAGCTCCGACATTACGCCTTGGCACATGAGGTTCACCTCATATCAAAGGTGGATCCTCTCAAATATTTGATGTCAAGAGCCATACTAACGGGGAGGATTGCCAAATGGGCCCTCCTCTTGATGGAGTTCTCGATAGTATATCGACCCCTCAAGGTAATAAAAGGCCAGGCCATCGCTGACTTTCTCGCTGAGCATCCGATACCAGCTAATTCTCCTTTAAACTGCGAGTTGCCGGACGAATACATGTTTGAAGCAATCGATGGGGAGAAAGAAGGGAGTAATACCCGATGGGAACTCTACTTCGATGGGGCATCATCTATGAAGAGGCGGAAGCAAAGCACCCCCATTATCAAAGCCGGAGCAGGCCTTATCTTTGTGACTCCATAAGAAGGGATAATGCGTTTTACCCTTTCCTTAACGGAGCCAAGAACAAACAACAAAGAGAAATATGAAGTTTTGATAGCAGGTCTCGAGATTGCCATTGACATGGGGATCGAAAAACTCCTCATATATAGAGACTCCCAGCTGGTCGTTAGCTACGTAAATGGCGACTACCAGACGTGCAAGCCAGAACTGATCAGGTATGGTGAAAGAGTGCATCAATTGCTGACGCAAATCCCTCCTACACCCTGGAAAGCATACCGCGTGTGGAAAATAACAAGGCGGATGCGTTAGCCAAGCTCGCTAAAGAACTGGCCGAAGAAAACCTCGATGACGTAAGGATCATTGTGCAAAGCCGCCAGATTCTTACGCCAGCAGAAATATCTCTAAAGTCGTCTGAAAGAAGGGGAGCAACTGAACAAGTGGTCTTCCGAATAGAGTACGAAGAAAAGGCTAAGGATTGGAGAGAGGTCTTCATAGACTATTTCAAATCCCATCGAACGCCCGAAGAAGCGTCATCAAGACATCAGCTTATGAAGCGAGCCCTGTCCTTCACCTTCGTCAATGATACTCTATATAAGAGATCGTTCGACTATCTGTGGCTGAGATGCCTGGGATCAGAAGAAGCAAGGAGAGTCGTCCAAGAAACTCATGACAGACTCTGCGGTTCTCATCAAGCCGGGCCAAGGATGAAGCTGAAGATCAAAAGAATGGGTTACTATTGGCCTACGATGATTCAGGACTGCCTCAAATATGCGAAGCAGTGTCACTCATGCCAAATTCACGGGGACTTCATCCACCAGCATCCGAATCTGCTACACCTGACGGTGGCTAGCTGGCCATTCGAAATGTGGGGAACCGATATAATCAGGCCCATCGAACCAACATCATCCAAGAGACATCGGTTCATATTGGCAATGACCGATTACTTCTCTAAATGGGCAGAAACAATACCGTTAAGAGATGTGAAAATGGAGAACATCCTCCAGTTTTTCAAGACACATGTCATCTACCGGTTCGGCACTCCGCGACGGATCATCTCGGATAATGGGCCGGCTTACAAAAGCCACAAGATCAGCCGCTTCGCACAGCAGTATAAAATAGATTGGAGATATTCTTCAGTCTATAACCCCCGAACTAACGGTCTAGCTGAGGCTTTCAATAAGATCTTGACGAAGATCATAAAGAAGACGGTGGCCAGAAACAGAAAAGATTGGTGTGAGAGATTGCATGAAGCTCTCTGGGCTTATCGGACCACATTCAAGACGACCACGAATACAACGCCATTCGCTTGGTATTTGGCACAGAAGCGGTACTTTCCTTGGAGATAGAGCTACCCTCTTTATGAGTGGCAGTCCGACATGAACTGACGGATGAAGAAAATGCTCATTTTTGGCTTGAGGAGCTCGACGCCCTTGATGAAACTCGTTTCATGGCGCAGCAAAACCTAAAAGGTTACAAAGCAAGGATGACGCACTCATACGAAAGATTGACTAGGCCGATAACATTCCGCCAAGTCGAACTCGTGCTAGTCGTAAAAAGACCTATGATCCCCAATCGTGCTAAACGGGGGAAATTCGAGCCGAACTATGAGGGTCCATACATCATAGACAAGATCTACCAAGGCAAGGCCTACTTGCTCATGGATATGCATGGCGAAAGACCTTTCCGGCCAATAAACGACCGGTTCCTTAAGAAATACTACGCCTGGCAAGTCATGGCTCAGGTTAATGATGGATGACAATACTCGTGTCCACTCGCTATCTCCCTGAGTCCAAATTCTATAAGTAGTAACCAGCGAAATCTCGCCTTAAAATCCCAACGGACCGAGATGTTCTTAAACTAGCTATAGACCGAGATGTCCCTAAACTAAACGTGGACCGAGATATCCCTAAACTAAACATGGATCAGAATGTCCCTAAACTAGCGCGTCACCTCAAACGGCAACAATGGACCGTAACGTCCCTAAACTAAGTATCTCTCCAGATACGGAGATACACTCTCGAGAGAGTTGTAAAAAAAACAAAATGGTACGTCCAAAAGAAAAATGGGCACGGATGAAAACCCGAAAGGGCTCCGTGAGTAAAAACAGCAGGACTGCCGGCGAGTTCGTGAAAACCCGAAAGGGCGCAGACTTGTAAGAAAAAAGTTCATGCACACTTGTGAGGTCCTCTCGACCTTGTTAGGGGAAAATACCTGCGTGAGATCCTTACGACTCACAAGGGAGCAACACACTTAGAGATCCCTACGATTCCTAAGGAGAAATTACACTTACGAGATCCTCACGACTCGTGAGGAGAATTCCCCCTGTGAGACCATCACGGCTCGTAGGATTCGAAAGCCTTAAACTACAGGGATCTGAACCTGTTCTTAAGCCATCACACTCCCTAAGTTGCCCTACAAGAAATTCAATATTGACCTTTGTATACAATCCACGAGCATAAATAAACGTTTCCCCACCAAGTCCCACCAACGACGAGGAATGTCTTCATGGGGTGAACGACACTTGTAAGTCCTCTCGACTTATAAGGAGAAAACACTCTTGTAAGATCCTTACGACTTATAAGGGAACACACACTTAGAAATCCTCACGACTCATAAGGAGAAAACACACCTACGAGATCCTCACGACTCGTAGGGAGAAACACCTTTATGAGACCCTTACGGCTCATAAAGTCGAAAGCCTTAGTCAACAGGATCCTAACCCTATTTGCTAAGCTACCGTTGTTCAAATCGATAAATGCAAATGATGATTCGCACCTGGAAATATCCCAGTTGTAGCGATGCTGATGCCTAAATCGGTATCAAATTCCAAGTTCTTTCACGGCAAATGATGATTCGCTCATGGCAATATTCCAGTCGCAGCGATACTGATGCCAAAATTGGTGTCAGATCTCAAGTTCTATACTCCCAGCAAAAAATTAGCGAGACAAAAATGCATATGAAATAGCCGAAATGATAGGGCAACTCGCAACAAAAATCAGCGAGTAAAATATATGCATATAAAAATAGCCGAAATGATTGGGCAACTCGCAATAAAAAGCAGCGAGTAAAGAAAAGAAAAATAGCCAAAATGATTGGGCACCGCGAAAATAGCCGAAATGATTGGGCAATCGCGACTTTCGCGATATAAAAAGCTGAAATGATAGAGTATCACGGAAAGAAATAAAAAATGAAATAAAACATTTGCCCTGTAGGTGAGATCACATCAACCCCTGTATACAATTCATGGGCACAAACGAAAAGGGAACCACATTGTCCCACCAGGCTTCATCAAAGGGAGGCTAGATCTCGATGGCTACATCTACAGCCTAGAGATCAACAACGACGTTTCTTCTCACTCCAGCAGGATACAGATGCGACGTCAACAAAACGGAGCCATGGCAAAATCCCTAGTTCTAAATCTCGATGGTTCACAGACAACCTAGAGATCAACAACGGCGTTTCTTCTCACTCCAGCAGGATGCAGACGCTACGTCAGCAAAACGGAGCCACGGCAAAGTCCACTCCAAATCTTGATGGTTCACCGACAGCCTAGAGACTACCTCGGAGCCACGGCAAAGTCCCCTAGTTCCAAATCTTGACGGTTCATAGACAATTTAAAGACAACCTCGACATTCGTCGCAATATTATGGACACAATGTCAACAAACGAAACCAAGGAAAATCCCTCACTTCAGGGTCTTGACGGCAACTCAAATGAGACCTGAAAAGACTATCGGAGATCATCCCACACCAGCGCGGAATGGTCATGACTCATCGGGGCTCCCAAACTGAGCCTAATCTCAAGTAAAAAGCGACATGGAATATCCCTAACACTTGCTCTTTCGACGGTAATACCACCTGGAAGATTACTTGAGGACGTCTTGTCCAGCCCCCGAAGGGATCAGAGACACGACAGTCGCGAGGCTACTCGAACAGCAAGACTGCATATCGAGGAATACACTGGCCAGCGCGGCCGTACGACGGGTATAAAACCCTAGTACCATAGACCTAACGGACTTCTATTAGCAGGAGTTAACTGTGACGTTAGGACATCCTTGCGAGAACTTCTCGATTCGTCTCGACTCCTAAGAAAATTAGTGTCCTTGCGAGAACTTCTCGATTCGTTTCGACTCGTAGGGAAAAGCCTTAGGCAATGGGGATAAGGACCTGTTTCCTAAGCACTGGGGCTCTGCAAGTCGGTCCAAGATGGACTATTGCATACTATTCACAGGCCACACTCTCTAAAGTCGAATATTGACAAGGAAGGAAACAACCACTTACGAGTCTTCTCGACTTGTAAGGAGGAAAATTCTTTTGTGAGATCCTTATGACTCTCAAGAGAAAACGCACTTAGGAGTCCTCACGACTCCTAAGGAGAAAATACACCTACGGGATCCTCTCGACTCGTAGAGAGAAAAGTCTTTATGAGACCCTCATGGCTCATAAAATTGAAAAGTTTTAGGCGGCAGATCTGAACCTGTTTCCTAAGCTATCGCTTCTCGATTCGTCTTGACTCGTAAGGAAAATAATGCCCTTGCAAGAACTTCTCGATTCGTCTCAACTCGTAGGGAAAATAATGTCCTTGCGAGAACTTCTCAATTCGTCTCGACTCATAGGGAAAATAACGTTCCTGCGAGAACTTCTCGACTCGTCTCGATAAAAAGTCTTAGGCTACAAGGACTCTAAACTTGTCCCCTAAGCCCTCAATTCTAAGGCCATACATAACTCTGCACTACTTCACCCATGTACATGATTACGTGGGCAAAATAGTGGAGGGCATTTGTTCCCGCCAAAATTTTCGGCCAAGAGCTATTTGTTCCCTTATAACCCTTATAAAGAAGGGAGGGAGGAAAGAGGAAAAGAATTCACAGTCAGGCATCACGTGTAAAACACGTGGACGCTCATATGCAAAGAGTATGAGCGCTGAACATAAATAACCAAAGGCCAAACAGGCATCACATGTAAAACACGTGAGCATCTATATACAAAGTATATAGGCGCCTTCCTAAAACAAATAACAGGCCAGAGAAGCTCACGTGTTAGCACGTGATGCTCGTTGTTGGTCTTAAATTCGTGGGGGTCACGTGCCACACGTGACATTCCTGAACATCAGCTCACGTTCCAACACGTGATACTTTTCTCTGGGACTGTTGTATATAAACAAACCGGTTCAATGCTATGAGGTTACGTGCTACACGTAAGGATTCCTAATGCCTTCTGAGCCAATAGAATTAAATTCTAGATAAGAGGGATCAAAACCCTATTTGTAAAATATCTCCTTAGATCTTTCTAAATAAGAAAGATTACGCTCTGTAAAACATAGCACCGTTGGATTAAAAATCCAATGGTGATTAAAAATCACCAAGCTACAGAATAAGCTCTGTATGGGAAAATATTTCCCTGATCTTTCTAAACAAGAAAGATTACGCTCTGTAAAACAGAGCACCGTTGGATTAAAGATCTAACAGTGATTAAAAAATCACCAAGCTACAGAATAAGCTCTGTATGGAAAAATATTTTCCCAATCTTGTTAAAAACAAGAAAAATATTTTCTGTAAAACAGAAGTCTTTGGATCAAAGATCCAATGGTGGATAAAATCCCCAAATCAATTAAGATCTCTCAACGAGAAATTTCCTTAACTAAATCAACAAACCTACCTCTACTATATAAAAGACCCGAGACTGAAAGGAACAAGGGAGGAGACCCCCCATAAGATTTGAGAAAAAAAAGAGAGGAAGAGTTCTCTTTGAAGAAAAGAAACTCTAGGTAAGAAAAAAGGACCTAGAGATCATTTTATCTCCTCATACAAGAGTTTAACTCTTCCAAACAAGAACTTAGTTCTTCCTCTGGTTGAGATCTGCAGAACCAGATCTCTTCACAAGTTGAGAATTTAATTCTCATCGGGGAGATTCTATCATGCAGTTCCAAAATTTAGAGAAAAGAACTAAGTTTGAAGAATTTAATTCTTCCAAAAGATATAGGAATTTGATTCCTCTGACAAAACTAGGATTTAACCCTGCATAAAAAAAAGAGAACGACTGAAATCGAGTCACGTGATTCCACGTGACCCCCCTAATAGTACTTAGCACTTTCAAAAGGAAAATAGAATAAACCCAAAGACAGTCCCCGTTTTAGGACGCCTCACGTGCTCCCACGTGACATCCAAACAGTTGTTCAACACTCATATGAAAAAGGGGGAAATTCCAAAGACAATTCCCATTTTATGGCGTCTCACGTGCTCCCACGTGACCCCCAAACAGTTGTTTAACACTCATATGAAAAAGGGGGAAATTCCAAAGACAATTCCCATTCTGGGGCGCCTCACGTGATCCCACGTGACCCCCTGCTTATCACTTTTAAAAAAAAGGGAATAAACCTAAAGAATCAGCGCCCAACTCTGGGGTGCATCACGTGTCCACACGTGATGGCCACGGGATTTAGATGTTTAACACTTATATATATAGACGGGGATTTGAACCCAAGGATACCACACCAACCCTCGGGTACCTCACGTGCCACACATGAGCGCTCCAAATTGCAGTGTTTAACATTGCTTTAGAGCCTCACATGGGAGCACGTGAGCGCCAAGCAAATATCAGTGTGTAACACTGTGAGAGGCCAACCTTAGCCCAAATTAGCCAAGTCTCCCAAGGCCAAAACCCCTTTGATTATCAATCAACTGAGCCCTCCTATACTCAGGTCTTCCCAAATCGATCTTAGTTCCAAAGATGACTAATGATCTCCTAACAGATGGTATCTAAAATGGTGTTCATTCCACCATGATCTTTCCCTTCAATCTAGAATTCGGTTCAAGGGTACATCTCTCCATACCTCTGATACATATCGTTGTAATTCTTCAACGTCCTCAGAGAGGTGGAGGGTCCCGACAGCCAACAGTTCTTAGATGCATTCCCAAATCCATGAGCATATCACAACGGACCGCAATGTCCTTAAACTAGTTATGGACCGTAATGTCCTTAAACTAGCTGTGGACTGCAACGTCCCTAAACTAAACCCTCATACCAAAAATGGTGATCTATGGACCATAACGTCCTTAAACTAAAGCAATAGAGCCCAAATGCTCTTTTGTTGGGTCTGAATGATCCAACATCCTTGCTGAGTAGATCTTAGTCTAAAATTAGACTAACGTATTCTCAACAAATATTTAAGTTGACCTTAATCTTAAACGAGATTAACGATTCTTAAATCAAACCAAACCCAAATATAAGAAAATATGGATTTAGACTAATCTACGCCCTACGGGCGACAACATAAATTAGTCTCCGTATACAATCCACGGGCAGCTAAAAACAAAACAAACACACACGACATGAAGTGAACATCTGGAGCAGGAGAAAGTGGTTATTGCTATGCGGTAACGTAATTAACTGCAGGGGCTTACGCCTACAGGGAAGAGCGCTCCCACAATCAAAAACCCCTCACAATGAGGGGTAATCTGACGAAGTCCGCTGCAATGGCCGCATCCGTCTAAACCTCCGAAATATGGTGCCATAAATCAACTTGGCATCTTTGGAGAGGTGGACGGATAAATCCAAATAGCATCTGCCCCCAAATTCAGGCAAGACGACCTACGCGGGTTTGTCTCTGTTTTCGACGGTAAACAACAATCTATTCTATCATGAGTTCGAGTGTGTGCGTCAATCTCTACAGGAGTTTCTAACCTAAGGGTAGGGTCCCAGGGGCTAGAAAACACGGGCCCAACTGTGGGATGAACATGCGACCGATTAGCTCGGTACGAGCTGTAATAACATGCGGCCGATATAGCATGGTACGAGCTGTAATAGCATGCGGCCGATATAGCCCGGTACGAGCTGTAATAGCATGCCGCCGATATAGCTCGATACGAGCTGTAATAGCATGCGGCCGATATAGCCCGGTACGAGCTGTCGGCATGGGACTCTTGAGATTTTGCTGTACGAAAGCACAATCAAACTACCCCATACCCCGCGTATTCGTATCTACTATGATATTGACTAGATCACTAATTAAGAATACTAAAAAGACTGGAACTTGTGATGTGATAATTGTATAGCAATGAAACTGGTAAATAGTAGTGTGTCATGGCATGTAGTTCAGCATCCTAATTAGCGATCTCGTTCTAAAAGACTAGAGTGATGAAAAACATCATAACATGTCAAATGTAATTGTTATCTGGTAATAGTAAGTGCATGAATGCGATGTACAAGCTGGTATAAGTCATAATTGTTATCTTTACCGTTAACCTCAATATGGATATAATAATTACAAGCTGGCTAATAAGATATATATATGAGATAGGTTAACAACTTTCGAATTTTATTTGTAGTTAAATAAATCTCATTGCAGATCCACACTTAATCTAATTTTCATTTTATCACTTTGTTGCATAAAAGTCTATATTTTTCTAACGATATAAAATAATTGAGTACTAACACTTTTCTTTTTATTCTAACGGTGCAGCTAATACACACACACAAACACGAAGGATTGCCGATGTGCATCGACCAAAAGTAAAGCAAGAATACTTGCCATGTAGATAATGATCACGGGAAAACGATGTACGAAGATGCGAGGCTCGGTATCAGCTAGAGTTCGACTTGGGATCTGAGTTATACGCTCCGCCTAGATTGATTAGCCATAAGTCAACAGTACACCACACTTAGCATATAATTATATATATATATATATCCAAACATGCTTTTGTTGTTTTTTTTCTTTTTTTAGAAAACATATTATATTTCAACTGTTATTAAAATTTACCCATGCTTCACAAATAAAGAAAAACAAGAATGAAACTTACACCGAGAGGAGAAAGAGACGGCTACACCATAGCTGGGTTCCACTATTGATCTGGTGCAGCTTGGTGATAGGGGATGACGCCGGTGATTGATGATGAGTGCAGGCAATGGTGATGGGTAAAGTCTGGAGTCGAGTCGAGGGGGCGCCGGGAAGTGCTCGGGTTTGGAGATGGGTTTGATGATGAAGGGTTACGGTGGTGATGTGGTGGCTGTGGCGAGGGGATGGTCGGAGAAGAGGGTTGAGGGGCTGTGATGGTGAAAGGTGGTGTTGATGGTGGTGTGGTGGTGAGGAAGGGAAGAAAGAGGTGACGAGGTGGTGGTGCAGACGATGGTGACGAGAGTCGCCGGCGGAGGAAAGGATGTTGGTTGATCGAGAAAGAAGGTGGCGGTGAAGAGGAGACGGTGTGCGAAGGCGGCGACGATGGGGTGCCGGATTTGGGGTTGCTACGGCAACAACAGAACTCGATGGGAGCGGTTGGAGGAGGGGATGTGGTGCAGTGGAAGTGATGGTCGTTGGGGTCGAAGAAGGAGATGAGGGTGATGATGCTTGGATGATGGGGCCGTCGAGAGGGGAGATGGTGACTACGAGGATGGAGGCGGCGAGGGTGGTGACGTGGTGGATGCTCGGGAAGCGACGATAGGGTGAAGACGGAGGAGAAAAGAGAAGGAAGCAGTGGTTACAGGGGTTGGGGAGCGGTCTGCGGCGATCGTCGGGGTGAGAGGAGGGGGAGTCGGGGTGTGCGGCGATGATAATGGAGACGAGGGTAGAGGCGGTGTCGGGAGAAAAAGAGAAATAGAAAAAGGGGGAGAGAGAGAGTTGCGTGTGTGCCAGAGGGAGAGAGAGAGGAAAATATATAGAATTCGAGAGAGAGAAAGAGAGATTTTAATTGTATTTAGTTAAGTGTGTGTGTGTGTATTAGGAGAGAGATATGTAACTCGTATAATATACACACATATATCCGTGTGTGTTTGTTTAGAGATTTGATACAGATTTTACTTATTCTCGTATCAACGGCAAATGGGAGTTAGGCAAAGAAATATTTTTTTGCAAACCAAATACTAATAGCCTAGTTTAAGAATTTTAGGATATGATAATATTGTTTTGTTGCCATTAATGAATTACCACATGTTACCCAAAATTGGAGATTTTCATATCAAAATCGTACACGTCAAAAGATCTTATGATTATATAAGCAACCAATCCTAAAGTAAATTCTAAAATTATGGGAATTTTGTTATCAATGAAAAATTAATATTATAATAAATCTAAATATACGGTATTCAACTAAGGTGTTACATGATATAAAGGCCGATTCAAATTTGCTACTAAAGAAATCAGAATGCGCATGGACGGAAGTTTCGATACTGGAGAGAACGTCTCCATATAATCAATTCCATATGTCTGTATATAGCCTTTAGCAACAAGACGAGCTTTCAACCGCTCAATAGTCTCGTCTGGATGATATTTAATAGTGTACACCCAATGACATCCAGCTGATAATTTTGTAGACGGTAAAGGAACCAAATCCCACGTACCATTTTGATAAATAACATCCATCTCTTTCTTCATAGCCTTTTTCCAGCCAGGATGATCCAAAACTTCATGTAAAGAACCAGGTAAGCAAGTAGATAATAAGAAAGTTGCAAAGGGCTGATACCTGGATGGCAATTATGAGTAGCAAACAAACTTCGATATGGAATGAGTACAAGGGCGTGTACTTTTTCATAAAGCAATAGGAAGATCAGGATCAGATTCTGGAGCTTGTGTGAGATCTACAGACTGTGGAGCTGATTGAGTAGCTGACTGTAATCGTGGCCTTCGTGAATAAAAATGATGGACTTGTGATTTGGTAGAAATAACCTGTGGTTCTTCAGGACTCAAATCAATATCCACAATAGGTAAACAATTAAAAGACAATAGGAATGGTTCAGTAAAGAATTCACATGACAGAGAAAAATATGGTACAGTGTCAATGAAAGTGACATCTGCTCAAATTTAATATTTATTCAATATAGGGTCAAAGCATTTGTAGTCTTTCTGAAGTCGAAGAAAACGCACTCAATACCATGAGAATCCAATTTATCTCCTTCAGGAGCAAGTCTATGAACAAAATATACACTATCGAACACTTTAGCAGGTTGTAACAACCCCAAATTTCCAATACTAGTTTTTACAAAAAAATTTCAAAAATCCATAAAGGGGTATTTTAGCCTGAGCACAAGTTATAAGTAATTATTTTGCTTTTTAATTACAAGTTAAAAGAATGTAACAACTCCATTTTTAGTGTACAAAAATTTGCTTTAAAATTAATGTATACTTGGGGTTTTTACATTTACTGTTATTATTTTAAGTAATTAATTAGCTCCATAATTACAAGAAAGAGCTTGCAGCTCATTGGTAATACCTTGCACTGCTGAACCAAACCACCAGAGTTCAAATCCCATATCCCATATTATTTTTAATATTGTTTTTATTTTGATCCTTTAGAATACCAAGAGTTTGCACGTGCATATCTCACAAAAACCCCACTACACCCAAAAATGTAACATTGCCAGAGATTAGATGAACCGTCGGGGGGATCCCGGCCGCCTGACTTGGTCGGAAATAGGCCAAATCGGCCCCGACACGGCCGACTCAATCCTCCGACCGAGTCACGGCCGAGTCACGGCCGATTCCGGCGACGACCCAAACATGAAAGTTGTGTCTTTTCATATTCCCTATACACCTGCAAAATTTCAGCCTCAGACCATTTCCAGAGCTCTTTTAAAACCCCAATTACTCCACTTTTAATACATTTTTAATACATTTTATCACATTTTTTATTTTAATTTTTCATCTACCCTAACCCTAGCCTAACCCTATAATACCATCTCTACCCTCTACCCTCTCACCCCAAAATTCTGAGCCCACTCTCTCAAAATTCTAAGAAAACTTGTGTACTTTGAAAACAAGCTCGAGGCGAAGCTCCGACGAAATCTACGGCAAACTTCCGGCGATCGTTTTACGAACTACCGGCGATGACGCAACACATCGGCGATTCCTCTACTTCCCTCTTACTCTCTTGTGTGATCTAAAACCCGTAATTCCCAATTCCTACCTATCTCTTCTATCAAAAAAATACGGTTTTACAAAACCCGACGGAATCGGAACAAATCCGATTTCCGATTCGGTTTCTTATAAAATTCCACTTCTCACTAATACAATCATACTTAAACTTTCTCATGTTGACCATTAAACACTAATCAACCAAATTGATCAAGTTTCATCACATGAAATGATGGCTATCAATTTATCGTATTTTTCACTTAAATACCACATTATTTCAATTCTACATTTAACTCCATTAAACTTGCTATATCTTTAAAGTAGAGCACGAGGTAACGACCTACCTCCTCACACACTCATATACAACCTAACACGATACCATCGAAAACTTAGAATACGGGAAAAACAAACATTTTCATTTAAATACTCTTTACTAAATAAAGCCATTTCTAAAAGATTTAGTATTGATACACTTTTTAAATAAATACCACTTATTATGAAAATAGGATAACTTGTGGACATCAGTCGTTTATCTAAACCTAACTTTGTGGTGTCTAGGCTAGGCAAGTGAGAAAGGTAATTTTAAAAGGCCCGTCTCACGGTGATTCGTGAGCGGATCCCTCCTTTCTTCACTTGTACTTACCTGGCCACAATTGGCGGTAAAGAGGCGATTTGAGACATTTCACAACTTGTCGTTTTGGACCAGCTAGGAATAGTCTAGTTGACTTAGGAGACCCTAAAACATAGAATACGGAAAATTGACATCTTTACAAATAAATACCACTTACTTCATAAAGCCGTTTTCTAAAGGATTAGTATTTATACAATCTTTGCAAAGCGCCGCTACAACCCATTTTGGAGAACCCGTTCGGGATGGTACGGATTATCGCACATCCTCGGACTTAGTAGTGCGAGATTCAGACCTCCGCAAGGAGCATTCGGTCTCGAAAGATTTAAAATACGATATCTTAAGAAAATGAGATTTTTAGAATATAAAAAATATATTAAAATTATTTTTGTATAAATATATGTATATTTATCATTAAAATACCTATTTTTTAATGATATAAATATTCCACCTTTTTCTAAAAATCACAAGAATCAATTTTACACTAAAATACCACGAATTCCATATAAATCAATATTACAAATAAATACCTTTATTTCTGAATTTAGGATATTTTCATTAGAAATATCACAATATAAAATCCACATTCATTACAATCCTAAATATGAATAATAAATGCTTGGGGTATATTTTGAAAAAGTATATAAAAGCATTTTTACATAAAACCCCTCAAGTTCTATAAATTACTCTAAGGACCCTAGTAAACATAGGTTTAAGTGGAACCAATCTCTTGAGCCTCAAGAAGCCGGAGAAATGGGTGCTTGCCTATCTAAGGTAGACAAATTAATAAAAACAATTAAGACTTCAAGTTACTTTGCTGATTGTTTGACTCGGTTTGAGTCTCAGTATAATCTGACTTGAATATGATTCAAGTACAATCTATAATCTACAATTTTCAATATTACAATTCAACCTGAATCCATGAATCCAATTATCAATCTATACAACTGATTTTTCCAAAAATATATAGTTTAACCGTAATCAGAAACGGCGTCGCTTAGCAGCTAGCCGGTGAGTACGGGTCGATCCACAGAGATGTGTAATTTTTTGATTTGTGTTTTTACGAGTTGATTCCGATGGTGGTTTGGTTTTTGTTGATTGATTTAAAAACTAATTTATACGATATTAAAGAACTTGTTAGGATTAGGTCTAAAGTAGGGTTGAGTAGATAAAGATTAACATCTCTTTCAATGCTTTTGATTCAAACCTGTTTTAGAAGTTATATCAATTATTAGCAAAGAGGATTAGGATGATTGGGAAGAAACAAAGTTTATTCCTCTTGATCCTTGTCCGTCCTTTCCTACTAATTTCTATAACCTTCATGGACGCATGCATGTCCGGTCCTTTATACTACGGTGTCACCGTTACCTCGTGGGTAGGGTGCCGTAGGGAGCGGATCATGCATGCGTGCATGAAGTTCTATTTAAAAATATTCAGTATTGAAAGAGATGAGAGATATTCATCTCTCATTCCCTCCTTTATTCCTAACAGTAACAAGCGAGGATTTTACTCGCTCATTAGGGTGTTTTTTAAAAGTAACATTTTTAAAGCACTTACCGATTGCATTTGAAAGACTACACTAAATTAACTAGGGTAGTGATATGATTGATCTACTGCAAGAATTATACGAGAGAACTAAGGCAACAATTAAATTAACACTACGGCAAAATTTAAAGAAATAAAAACTTACTAAAATGATGCTCTTGATCTCCCAACAATTCTGAATTTTTATTGATAGAAAAGAGGCATCCTTTTTACAGATTTGTGAGTACAATTTATAAGTAAACAGGGAAGCTAGGGTTACAGATTCTCGCACACATGATTTTACAGATATGCCCACTGAAAATCCCAACACATGCACCGACACACCGACAGAAGAAATTTCCACCGACACGGGCTCCATACGGCCGCGGAACCGCGGCAAAGAGGGGGTTTAGGCCGCGGTTCCGCGGCCCTTTGGTGGGATCACTCCACCATATTTTCTGGGCTTCATTGTGGTTGTTTGGGCTTGTTATTTATTCATCCCATTTCTCTGTTTGGCTTCTTTCTCTTCTCCAGATCTTCAGTGAAGATTTGTAATGATCTTTTAACCGTTTCACCTTGACACGTTTAGACCTTGCGTTGCCTTGCACCTATGTGAACTGTGATTAGTCTGGGCTTGACTAGGATCCGTCTACTTGTTGGTCAAAAGTCCCTTTTCTGTATCAATTTTCGTCTTTTTCACTGTGTTCGCACCAAGAGCCTGTATCCTGTAACATACAACAAACGTGCGTCAAGAGTACCTGTTTACTTATAAAATGAATAAAAATGGGGCGTATGAATTGCAATATTATGATATGAACAAATACCCCCAAACTTATCTTTTCCTCGTCCTCGAGCAAACTTATTATTTTATTTTCAATAAAAGCTAACCGCACTTTCGCAGGGAAACGCGATTGCACTGAGCACGTGCAACAAGCCGTTAAACCTCTAGGTGTCCCTAGTAGGAGGAGTGTTGTCTCCTGAGGGTTTTCAGCGGATTACACCCATAAAATCCTATCAATTTGGCTTTTTCGACTTTAATTCTCCAATTAGGTTTTCTAACAAGGAATTCTATTATCGTCGACTCGCAAATTATCCACCCATATTCTTCACACTTCCTTATCATTTAACTTAATATTATATATGTTCTATAGACTTACTTAGCTTTCGGCATTTCCTAAGTTTTCCTTCTAGGGTTCCATCTCCACTTAGGAATTTTTATCAACTCTATTAAAGATACAAGTTCTATTCTTCATTCCTTTCTCTTATCTAAATTCTAATCACATATCCCCATGTGTGTGTAAATATCACCCCTACACTTGGAAATTCAAATCAAGCAATCGTACTCTCGTCCATTGTCCAAAGCACTTATTAATTGGTGAATTTCGCTTACACATCCTTCATGCTACCGTTAATACTTCTTGAGGTACCAACAACCGATTACAAGATGCGTTAGCACTTTAAAGCGTACTTCCTAGTTTTGCAACACCCAAGGCTTTTAGCAGTGACTCCCAAACCAGTTGGTCTAAGGCACTAGGTGATGAAGCACTATCGCTAAATATTTTTTATGTTTTGGCCTTAAGTAATCACAAAACCAGTGTCCATTTTTTTTTTCTTTCACTTTTTTTCTTTTATTTTCTTTGTACTAAGGACTTTAGACAAGAGCATTTCAAGGTCTCTTCTACTATTCCAAGTTTGAAGGTGCGTGATTTTGCAAATTGTTGGGTATATGTTTTCGGAATCTAGACTTAAGCTAGGATTTATTTTTCAAACTTATACTCTAATAAAAGTTTCAATACTCTTCCCTCATTTTGACTTAGCCCAAGAAGTGAACCCAAAATTTGCCTATTTCTAAATAACCTACAAAGACATATACTTTCTACCGTTAAACTCTAAGGAAGGTTATTTTTAGGGTTTTTAATTTGCTAAGTCTAAGATCTAGTTTTTCCTAGCCAGTTAACCTTTTTATCAAACTCAAGTCAATTAGCCAAAATTGAATACAATAATTTTTATAATTTTTGAATTTTTTCAATTTTTATGGGTTTTTCAGTTTTCTAATTTTTTTTTCATATTTTTTAAATTTTTATGATTTTTTTTATATAAAGATGCAATGCAGAAATTAAATATGCAAAAGGAAAAGAAAAATATATACAATATGCAATGCAAAAGATACTATATATATTACCCTCTCCCCCAAACTTGAGCAAAGCAGTGTCCTCACTGCCCGGCCCCACGTCGCGCTCGTGAGCGTGAACGTGATCGTTCCCCTCTAGCCAAAAGTGTTTGAATTCCCCTCTCAATTTCCGTCAACCGACGGTCGTGATCTCGTGCTGTCGCCCGAAACTCATTCCTCAAAGAATCAATTCTTCTCACTGTTCTCCGCATCAATCGTGCATGCTCCTGAGGGGTTAGTTCTTCCCCGCTCGATGTCGAGCTCGAGCTAGGGGTGTGTGCGGGAATATTTTCTGCCGGTTCCGTTCGTGTCCAAATATCAGTAAGTCTAGAGTAGGACGACGTAACGCTCTCTACGAGTGGTCGAACCGGAACACCGTCTATCATGTATGAGTCAAATTCCTCGACGGGGAGGAAATAACGGCAGAGTTGGATGACTAGCATGGGACATGGGTAGATGGTACCTCTTTTCCCCGCACCTATAGAATGGAGCAATACGGTGCACATGTCGAACCGTGGGTTTTTCATCATTAGTGTGTGTACGACATGTAAGGAGGGGGTGAAGAAAGTCGTGTTGTGCGAACTACCAAAGATATTGTTTTGTGCCCACCGGCACACAGTAAAAACGTTCGCGAAAAGGGTCCGTGCTTGGATACCCTTACGCGGCTCTCGTGCGCAGTCATTCCCCATCAATGGAATATAATCCTCAAAGTGCAATGGGTGTTCATGTGCGGGTACACGTGGTATGAGTGTAACCTCGTGGATCATATCCCTATCAATGTGAATTACACGATCTCCCCAATTTATTTTAATGTAGCCTAAGTTGTCTAAACTATTATCCTCCATTGATTCATAAAATAGGGCAACTAGGTTAGGTAGGGCAAACGCAGAGGGGTGATTATAGAGCAGGAAATTCCAGCCCCTTTGCTCGATTTCATGTGCAAAATATCTACCGTATACTTCGTGTGTGAAAACCGGGGAAAAATCCCTTGCAAACTGCATTTTATGTGCCATATAGATTTTCCAGAAAAACAATATGCAGGAACAGAGAGGAAATCTATAGAGTTACCTCCCCTGAAAATTTCAGGGGGCGACGACACCAGACGGCGGCGGTTCGGCGGTGGGGGGCGGCTAATGCGGCGGGATCGCGGCGCTTTGGTGGCGGCTCGTCGGGATTTTTCTGGAGGTGACAGGAGGCGGCGGCTAGGGTTTTATGAAGAAGAAAAAATTTAGGGTAAGAGAACAGGGGGGGCTCGGGTCATATAAATAGGGGGTGGGAGGGTTATTTGTAGAAAACACCCTCTACAATGAGGGTTTTATAAAAAAAAATCAGCTCTTAAATCTGCAAATTTGCAATTAGGTCCAAAATTATTCTTTTTTTATTATTATTTTTTATTATTTTTCTTTATTTTTTATGGTATTTTGGAAATATATATATACAAATAATATACACACCCCCAAACTTATTTGAAATAATGTTTTGGGAAAAAGAAATTTGGGGGTGAAAGTGGAGGAATATCACTCAGTGTAGATCGGCTCCTGCAAGAACAGGAGCTCCTCCGAAGGGTCCGCTGTGAAGAACGGTTTCAGTCGATGCCCATTCACTTTGAATAAGGTACCGTCTTCAGGATTTTCAAGATCAACCGCACCGTGCGGATAAACGGTGCGGACTACAAAAGGTCCTCTCCATCTGGAACGGAGCTTGCCGGGATGATAATGTAACCGAGTGTCATAAAGTAAAACCTGTTGACCAGGTTCAAAAGTTTTTCGCAAAAGGTGTTTATCGTGGAACACTTTAGCTCGGTTTTTAGTAATTAGGGCATTATCATATACCTCATCCCTCAGCTCTTCTAGTTCACTCAACTGCTGCTTTCGATTGCTGCCCGCATCTCCTAAAGATAAATTTAGCTCTTTGATAGCCCAAAAAGGTTTATGCTCAATCTCCACTAGGAGGTGGCAAGCCTTCCCGTAAACAAGCCGGTATGGAGACATACCAAGATCGGTCTTATATGCAGTACGGAAAGCCCATAGTGCATCAATCAGTTTAAGTGACCAATCTTTACGGTTTTTAGAAACCGTTTTCTCCAAGATTTGCTTTATTTGCCGATTTGAAATCTCAGCTTGCCCACATGTTTGGGGGTGATATGGCGTTGACAGTTTGTGGGTGATAGAGTATTTGCGCATTAAAGACTCGAAAGTCCTATTGCAAAAGTGAGAACCATTATCACTTATTATCGCCCGAGGGTGCCCAAATCGAGAAAATATGTGTTCTTTAAGAAACCGAGTGACAACCTTATTATCGTTCGTTCGGCTGGGCACAGCCTCGACCCACTTTGAAACATAGTCAACCGCCAAAAGAATATACACATTTCCAAAAGAGTTAGGAAATGGTCCCATGAAATCTATACCCCAAACATCAAAAATGTCCACAACCAAAATAGGTTGGAGCGGCATTTCGTTTCTCCGCGATATCCGGCCCAAGTGTTGGCACCGGGAGCAAGTTTTGCAGTATTCAAATGCATCCTTGAAGAGTCGTGGCCAATAGAAACCACACTGCAAAACTTTCTCGGCGGTCTTCTTTGGGCCAAAGTGCCCGCCACATGCTTGATCGTGGCAAAAAGACAGCACGCTCTTGACCTCACTTTCAGGTACACACCGACGAATGATTTGGTCGAAACAGTATTTAAAAAGATAGGGTTCATCCTTGTAAAAATGCTTTACTTGGGATAAAAATCGAAGTTTATCCTGTTTTGACCAATCATTAGGTATCAGGCCGGTGGCTAAGTAGTTTACAATATCGGCGAACCATGGTTCGCAAGAAACGGTCAAGAGTTGCTCGTCGGGAAAAACATCAGTGATTGGAAGATCGAGCGTGGGCGAAGAAGAAAGTCGTGATAGGTGATCAGCTACTACGTTTTCACATCCTTTTTTGTCCTTAATGACAAGGTCAAACTCTTGTAATAAAAGGATCCAACGTATGAGCCTTGACTTAGCATCCTTCTTCGCAAAAAGGTGGCGAAGAGCTGAATGATCAGTATATACAACGACTGGAGAGCCAATTAAATAAGGCCGAAATTTTTCGAGTGCAAACACAACAGCTAAAAACTCTTTCTCTGTTGTTGTGTAGTTTAGTTGGGTCTCATTTAGTGTTCGGCTAGCATAATAAATCACGTGCGGCATCTTATTAATGTGCTGTCCAAGAACAACGCCAATTGCAAAATCTGATGCGTCGCACATGATTTCGAAAGGGTGCGTTCAATCGGGAGATGAAAGGATGGGCGCAGAGATGAGGGAATGTTTCAAAGACTCGAATGCTTCAGTGCATGTGGAGTCGAAAGCAAAAGTTGTGTCCTTGGCCAGTAAGAGAGTCAAGGGTCTAGCGATCTTGCTAAAGTCCTTGATGAACCGTCTGTAAAAACCGGCGTGGCCAAGGAAGGCTCTGATATCTTTGACGCATTTCGGGGGAGGGAGGTTAGAAATCACTTCGATTTTAGCTCTATCAACCTCGATGCCGTTTTGCGAGATGATATGTCCTAAGACAATGCCTTCTCGCACCATGAAATGGCACTTCTCCCAATTCAATGTTAGGTTCTTATCCCTGCAGCGGGTAAGAACTGCGTCAAGATGTCGTAAACACTCGTCGACGGAGTCGCCAAAGATGGAGAAATCATCCATAAAGATCTCCAAGAACTTTTCAACCATGTCTGAAAAGATCCCCATCATACACCGCTGAAATGTCGCGGGTGCGTTGTATAACCCAAAGGGCATGCGACGATAAGCAAAAGTGCAAAAGGGACAAGTAAATGTTGTCTTGTCTTGATCTTCTTTGGCGATGGGGACTTGGTTGTAACCGGAATAGCCATCTAGAAAGCAATAGAACTCGTGCCCTGCCAATCGCTCGAGCATTTGGTCAATGAAAGGTAAAGGAAAGTGGTCTTTCCTTGTTGCGGCATTGAGTTTCCTATAGTCTATGCAGACTCGCCACCCGGTTTGGGTGCGAGTGGGAATTAACTCATTTGCCTCAAGGGTAATGACCGTAATGCCCGATTTCTTTGGCACGACGTGGATTGGGCTAACCCATTGGCTATCCGAGATAGGGTAAATGATACCACTATCCAGACACTTGACAATCTCCTTCTTAACAGCCTCTTTCATGATGGGGTTGAGGCGTCTTTGTGGATCCCGTGCTGGCTTGGCATCATCCATTAAGTGTATATGATGTTCGACTATGAGGGGACTAATCCCCTTAATGTCCGCCATAGACCAGCTGAAAGCTTGCCGATTATTATGTAAGACCATCAAAAGAGCCTTCTCTTGCTCAAGAGCTAGAGAGGCTGATATAATGATGGGTAAAGTCTCATTATCACCTAGATAAGCATATTTTAGGTGCGACGGCAAAAGCTTCAATTCGAGTTTAGGAGGTGAAACAATAGATGGTAACAATGGGGTAATTGTTTCAAACTCGAAGGATTCCATCAAAGGTTCGAACCGAGTGTACGCAACAGAGTCGGATGGTTCAATTAACTCATCCGAAAAAGCAAAAGACTCTAATTCAGGTGATGAGTCTTCAAAGTCGTCAACGAAAGTAAAACACTGAAAATCGTTATCCGCCGTGAAAGCTGTGTCGGATTCTAGGAGGAACGCACTAGTGGCGTTAACATTGCTGTGATCGAACAAAAAATTCTCGAACTCACAGTCCTCCTCCGCGATCTCATTGATCGAGCAAACATCGAGTACGCTAGCATTAGGCTCAGCAGGCTGACTTCCCAACTTGAAAATATTGAGCTCAATTGTCATATTGCCAAAAGATAAGTTCATTGAACCGTTACGACAATTTATTACTGCGTTGGAAGTTGCCAGAAATGGTCGACCAAGTATTACCGGAATTTGGTTCCAGGGGTTAGCGACAGGTTGTGTATCCATCACGATAAAGTCAACGGGGAAAATGAAATCACCTACTCTAATTAACACATCCTCCAGCTCTCCCCTAGGATGGGTTATTGACCGGTCGGCCATTTGGAGAGTACAGTGAGTGGGCTTAAGCTCTCCAACGCCCAATTGTTCGTACACAGAATAGGGTAGCAAATTGACACTCGCATCAAGATCTAATAGTGCTCTATTGATGTTCTTGTCCCCAATTGTTATCGAAATGGTAGGACAACCGGGGTCATTTTGCTTTGGGGGTAAAGAGTTTACAAGAGCATCACTAATAGCACTAGCCACAAAAACTTTCTTTGGCACTTGCGACTTCCTCTTTTTGGTGCATAAGTCCTTTAAAATTTTTGCATATGAAGGAACTTGTTGGATTGCATCCAAAAGAGGGATATTTATGCCAACCTGTTTGAACAACTCAACAATCTTTTCCATCTGTGGAGTTGGTTTATTGGATCTCAACCGATTAGGAAAA